>OX494431.1:2500000-5000000 GCA_950381575.1 Plusia festucae
TAACTGACGAATAAACAGACAAAGTTGCCTTCCCCTATATAATATTAGTATGGATTTTTTGTATGTGTGGTATTTTTACTGGTCCTGGTAATGCCAGTCTCTTAGCTTTTATAATTTTGTTTGATTAATTGACAGAAAATTAGAATCAGCAGTGGCGTGCATTAACAAATACATGAAACAAGGACAGGCTCCCGAGGATGCTTGGAACATGTCTTCAGTACGACTTGTGGCTGCTTCTGAGGTAAATACCCTCATAAAAACTTGTTTACAATAAGTTTTTTTAGTATTTTTTTTAACTTAGGTCTAGTTCACAAGCGATATATGGCCTGCTTAGTAGTCATTAAGTGTATAGTGCCAAAATAAGAATGATAATATATAGTTTTTATTGTAATCTTATACTAATAAAATTAAATACTATTAGCGACCGAAATAATACCTTTATTTATGTCTTTATAATGTGGCGTGTTAAAATCGTGGAGATTTTACCCAATACTCTGAATGAATCATCGAAATCGAACGATAATTTTATTGCCTAAATAAAATTATTATTTTTCGAAGTTAATGCCAGTGTTGTGTGATGACATCAGATTCGATAATTTATATTCTTTATTTAAACGAGATTTTATGTTAGATATTTTAAGCGAATTATTTATTATTATCTATAAAACAAAATAGTATCTAATTATTAACACTATTTCGCCGGTTTTGAGATAATTTTTAAATTCGAAAATAAAATGGCTTGTTTTTGTTTTTAAGACCGTTTCTAGTTGTTTGTCTATTTTGCGTATTTTTCTATAATTAATAATATATAAAATATGTACTTGGTAAATAATAATTGGGTTTTAAATGTTTTTTAATTAGGTTGTTCTAAAAAGGCCAACATGAAAAAATATATAATTTTTTTGTAAATACTTTTAACATCACAATTTTTTTTTCAAAAGCTCATCACATTCAAAAGCGCTGGCGGAAGAACTATGGTCCTTTTTGCTAATATACAAATTTCTGGCACTAATAAATCATGAGAACCTACAGCTACTTAAAAGATATTAATTTAAAATTAGACATGGTACGATTCATCTTACTAACGACGAATATTTATTATGATTAGTAAAATTATAAACACTTCGTAAAAACTATTCTTACGTTATTTTGGAGTAAAAAAAATGCATTCCGAATGATTTATAGATTACTTAAATTAATGGAAATATACCTACCTAATGGATCTATACAAACTGTAACAATTTGTATATATATGTATTTAGCTTATAAAGCTCTATAAGTTGAATGCATGAATTAATCGAGTAAGATGCTACAAACACTATAATATAACATTTATTAGTAGCCAAAAAATCATAAATATTTATCGAAAAATAAAATGATTAGCGGAATAAAACATGATGATTTTGTGTTGGCCATCTGATACTTGTCAAACAGATGCCAATAACCTTAAAAGGAAACAAAAAAAAAACTATTAATCTTATTAACACTCTGTTTAACATAAACACATAAAGCAGTTTTATTGTAATTTTAATTATTAGCGTGTTAATATTATTGTGTCATCGTTAATGGACTTCCTTATTTTACTAGTAGCAGTAGGTATAATAATATGTGCCTAGCGGTTGTTTTATTTTTAAATATTAGATTAAAAAAATATCGAATGTTTTACTGGTAATTCAATAATTAAATTGTCTTCATCAATCAAATCCCTTGCAGTTACTAAGCTATTAACATTTTGAACTAGTTTAATGTCTTTATATTATTTTTGTTCCGGTTATGTTTCGAATTATGCCTTGACGGGCGTGGCTAAGTAATGGTTCTACAGTTTTTAATTTCTTTTATAATAATTTATTTAATAACGGTAAAATCGATGTATGGTTTAATGTCAGTAGTAAGCCGGATTTAGGAAATATTTACACTACTTAAACAACATCATAAATAAGGAGATAGATAAAATTAAGTGCATGAAACTTGATAGCTCCTATATGAGAGAAGTGTGGGTGGAGATTATAGACTACATATTTGGGAAGAGCTAAGTTTTGCATAACATACCTAGGTATGCTCAATATATTCACGTCATCATTGAATATTATAGACTAATGGCTATTATTTATTGGTGGTGAATTACAGAAAAAGCTTTTAAGCACTAAGCATGAGTTTCCATCCAAAAATGATCTACCTATACTCTCGGATTGTTGCTAATGGTCTAATTAGTGCTATAATAATACCAGCCTATTAATATCCCATTGCTTGCCTGTTCCCATAAAGACAACTGATCACCACGCTTGCTCATTGCTGGTTGATGATTTCAGATTCCAATTTTTGGAATCCAGGTTTCCTCACGATGTTTACCTTCACCGTTTGTCAATGCTGTCTTAGAATAATTAAGAAAGTACATATAACTTTGAGTTTAAGTCACATTGGTACTTGCCTGGGTTCGAACCTGCTACCATGTGCATACAAATACGGTCATTGAACCGCTAGGCCACCATCTACTGCTACAAAACGATATTAATTGCTTATTATTGAGGCCATGAATAGTCTTAAAGAACTCCCTTATCTCTACATCACATAATATTAATAATTTGTGATAGAATTGATAGTAAGGAATAGTCATATTAGGGTCCGTTGTTACGGTTTTCGTATGCAACAAACATAAAACAATCCAATTAAAAGTAATCCCACAGAAAATCGAAGAAACACTATCGCATCATCAGGTCTTGAATGGTAATTTGAGTATTTTTTTGTTAATAGGCTCACAGCCGAGCCGTCATGCTATCGATCTACAAATCGGAGTTTGAGAGGACAACTACCTCCCTCTCGGAACCAGTGAGGAGAGTGCTAGGTCACCTGTTACACCTGTATGCTGTTTATTGGACCCTGGAGAAAGTAGGCGACCTGCTGCTGGTAAGTGTAAAATATAAAGTACAGATGGTTTTTTGATTGACTGTCAAACTTTGTAAGTGCATATCGCAAAAGAAAGATAAATAAATGACAATAAAATGGTCGTGAAATATCGCAGAGAGCATTACTTCTGTTAAATAATCAGAAAAATACACTAAATAATAAAATGAAAACTACGATAATTAATTGTATTCAACAACCTCTAATTAATCACATTAGTTCATTGCAATCACAAGTTCCAAATTCTTAAACAGTATCTCGGCATCTAAACTTGACACAGATATCTTTAGAACTTCATTATTTCGTACTGTTAGATAATTTAGATAAATCTAAAGTAACAGGTCGAAACTTCAAAAAATAATAGCATACCACAATAGCTTTGATTATCTGCTAGGTACAGTTAAAATATATTTATTGCGCCCGCCTGTCTGCAAAATGGCCATTGTAAATTTATGTTTTTTGTACATGTGCAAGATTACGAATCTGTTATTTTAGGTGTTTTTGCAGCGTTGCTTCCTGGATGGTTTTATATTGCAGTTAATAAATCTGTTTTTAATATTTTTATTAGACAGGTAATTTTATTTTATTTTATTAAGTTAACGATGATGTTCTGTTTATTAAAACTATTTTATTGGCAGCTGTTTCTGTCATAGGAATCCTCGTATCTTAATAGTTAGTTAAATTACTTATTTAAATAGACGAAAATTAGTAAATTAATTACTTGAAGATCCTTTATATCATTTATAATGATCTGTATCTATGAAAGATACAAGTAATATCGCCATAAACGTTTTAAATAAGAATGTTTCTGAATGCTATAGTAAGTCATTAAATATTCAACTAAGTAGGCCCAGTTATTTGATCTCGAGTTAACTCAACGATTGAATATATGCTAACTAATGGTTTCAAAATTCGGTAGAAAGCATTTTTCCATCAATTTTTATCCTAAACAATGGTTAATTAATTAACTTTCCATATTATTTGACCTAATGATAAACTAACAATTGATGAAAAAACGCGTTTTGAAACCATTAGTTAGCATTTTTAGATAAAAAACTGGGCTTAAGTAGAGCCCCACATACATGGTGTAAATAAAAATGAACGAAGAGGTCAAAACATACTTTTTAGATAAAGCATGTTACATTTAACATTTTTCATGGACGTCAGGCCCGTTACTAACCTTAAGGTTGATAGCCGGAGTTCCCAAAGTGTCATATTTTTATCATTTCCTTGAACAATGTCATTTAAAAACAACGAACAGTTGTGAATCATAAAACAGACAGAGTACAGTTACGTGCAGTTTTATTGGTGCTAAAGTTAACACTGTTACCGTTTGTGTGACACCAAATAAGGGAAAAGATTTGGAGATATTAAAAAAAATACGTAATACAGTTCCTGAGAGTTGTGTTGCATTTTATCATGGCCGTGTCACATCTGATTCTGATTTACCGTTGGTTTTGAAAATGACAGCATAATAAAAGAATTTGTTAAACCCCACCCATCTTTTGGTTTGTCAACTATACTTCTAAGGACCAGTTTTATAGTTTTATCTCTAGTTAACTCAACCAATTGTTAAATATGCTAATTAAGTAATGGTTTCAAATTTGGATACAACGCTTTTTGTCTATCAAAGGGTCAAATAAGTAGGAGAGATAATTATTTAACCATTAGTTAGACTAAAAATTGATGAATAAACGCGTTCTACTGAAGTTGGAAACCATTAGTTAGGATATTTAACCATTGGTTGAGTTAACTAGGGATAAAAAACTGGGCCTAAGTAGTTTTTATGCTTCCATGTTAGGTTAAAAAACCTATGCGCTAAACAAAAATCAACGTAAAAACATTCTAGGCACAAACTCATGGATATTTAAATAATTACTATTTCGATACATAAATGGAAGAATAAATAATTATATGGGTGTTAGGATTTATTAACCAAATGCAACTCAAAAAAATTAGCATGTTACAGACAGTTATAAGGATTCAATGAACCTAGGAATTAATAATTTATGATTGGCGTTTGATTTGGGTGTATAATAGTCCATTGCGGTTAGTACGTATATCGTAAGAAGTATACTGTTATTAAATACTAGCTTCTGCCCGCGCCTTCGTCTTCGAGGACTTCAGAATTGGATCCAAAAAGAAATGAAAAATGTGAAAGTAATGAAAAATGGAATAAAATTTTCACCCGTGCTTGCGCTGTAGTAGAGAAAAATACCAAATTTATAAGCTGTCTGCCCATAGCTTAGCTCGTAAACAATTTAATCTTCCCTCGGGAACTACTAAAGGAATCGGGATAAAAGGTAGCCTGCTACATGCATGCCAAATTTGTGTTCAAATTTGTAGCCGTTTTTGCGTGATTGAGTAACAAACATCCAAATATCTAAGCATCCAAACATCCTCACTTTTACATTATAATTATAATTACTAAATATAATATTAGTAGGATAGTTGTAACTGTATCGCATCATATGATTAGGAAGAAATTCTTTTGCAAATAAGGACCTATGCACCCATTCATTTTAGGTAGTAATCCTGCCGGTTCTTCTCCAATTAATAGACCTTTTTTTTGTCGGGGTGTTTCTTTAATGACTTCGACCTACTCTGAGGGCACAGCATGGGCATATGTTAGACTTGCACCGACCAAAAACACCCCGGTCCAGTCCTCGCCCTTGCCGGAGCTACGGAATCGCTTACGCAAGCTCTACGCAGCACCGGCAGTCCAATTAATAGCATTTTCTAGTTAACAATCATCTAGACGAAGAATACTCAAGCTATGAGCAATTGTTTTTGGGAAACAAAAAAGTACTCGAAAGAAATCAGCCCCCTAGCCAAGTGACATTATCTACAAACGATAACGCTGATCGAATCGCTCAAATGTATGGAAGTGACAAGTCTGAGTCACGTGACTTATCGGAAACAAATGTCATTTCCATACATTTAATGTCATTTTTTAAGCGATTTCTATCATCATTATCGCTTGTACAAATGTCACTTGGCTAGGGAGGCAGAACAGTCTGACAGTTGACAGGATAAAATAAACGCTAGCTCTTAAAGATGTGTTTTACGAATAATGTATGTTACATTATGTAGTAGTAGTGTTCATTGTAAAATGATAATAAATAAAAAAGATTTATGCGTTTTCTAACCATTTAAAAATTAAATTGAAATTAAGCTAGAGAACATGATATGTTAAAATGTAACCAATAATTTTAAACAAAGTCCGAACGACATATTTTATTATCTGCATTTTGATTTAAATTTAAAATTAATTGAAAATTCGTTCTGAAGTCACATGTGCTTATGATCTCTATATTTGTGCAAAACAACCGTTTTATAAGCAGGTGTCACTAGAATAGTCCAGTTTTTTATTGCTTTCGATATAAATTATACGTTCGGTGAAATTTATGGATATTGGACGAACCTAAGAAAATACTAAATTAGTATACATGCGAATTCTTTATGTTCTGTTGAGCTTGAATTGGGCGTGACTTGAAAATATATTTTATTGCACTAGGTATGGAGCTACAAATATAATATACTCACATGATCATAATAAATTTAAAGCTTATATAGACTTACCTACGTTAAAGGAATTAGAGTGCGTCTTAAGCAATAGGATGTTTAGAAAAAAGGTGATTTCCAGTTTCCATAGAGCCAAGGTCAGCAGTTATCCAAGGTCATCGCTAATTACTGTCTTACGGTCAATTACTTAGAATTGTTATTAACTAAAAAACTATAATTTATGTTCTGTAATTTATGGGACGTTATAAAATCATGATATGTAACATACCTATTTAGTTATCGGATGTAGTTAAAATTCCAGTTTTAATGTATTCATTATACTGATCCAATATCGTTTTGTCCAAACTCCAATCCTTTTGACATAAAATTCCGATTCATTTGAGTAAAAACATCGTTGACATTAATTGCTTGTGAATATATTTATGAAATAATAAATTATGTGAAAACTGTATTCAATCAAGACGGTTTAACGGATTATATAATACAAATCAATTTAATTATATTAAATTAAAGGGTTTACATAGATTGATGTTGTAAATAAATATTAATCTCTTTTAAATATATTTCTTGTAAATATTATGATCAAAACTTAATTTTATGGTCATCAGATTATTTATCACATTTACTGTTTACTATTTAATATTAAAAGCATTGTCACCCAACTCGTCACTAGATTAAATGAATTTTAAGTAAACGAATTATCTCTCTTTTAAAGCAAGATAATGATTTAATGTAATGTGACATAAAATAGAAATTAATTACTACTTGCACCAAAGAACCTCCTGGCAACACCCCAACTCATAATCTGTAAGCTTTCCTGAGTTTTATGCACACTCAACTTCCTTTGGCGCCAATAACTAAACTAAATAAATGAACAGATTTGTGGACAAGGAGTTGCACGTTCAACCGATTGCAAGCAAGTAATAATGTGTCTTTATCAAAGATATATGTACTTGCTTAATTATTCTAAGAGATCATTGACAATCGGTAATGGAAAATATCGTGAGAAAGAAAGTAATCTGTAATCGCCAGCCCGCAATGAGCAAGCCTTGTGATCAATGTTCGTTCCTTCACTATGACATGTATCAAACTAATTGAAACTGAACTCTGCTTACATGAAGGAATTCTCTGTCTTCAGGAACGTCAGGAAGACTCTCTCTTCTGAAAGTAACCAATATAGTTATACCCTCTTCGAAACAAAGTCTTATCAGCGGCTCATGAGGACCATCCTGGCATTGTCGCCATAAGTCCAGATTCAGGACCAAAGTATGGTGGCCCAAATATGACCAAGATGCGGAAAAAATTGGAAAACCGAAACCGTGCAAGGGATTACACGGTTTCGGTTTACCCTGGTATTATGGTAGTCAAATAGTCAAATACTGAAACGTCAATCAATTTGAAGCCGCCGTTAAGTCTCATGCTGTGTCTGTCACTTTAAGGTGTGAAGTAGCGACAGATAGCCATTTGAGATGATCCTAAAGTTGATTAGCGTTTCAGTATTGGGGTAAGGAATTTTGAAATCTTAACATAGTGTAACACGAAGCCGCTCCCACTGTCTGTATGCTTAGATCTTTTAAACTACGCCACGGATTTTGATGCAGTTTCCAGCAATAGATAAAGAGATTCAAGACGAAGGTTTTGGTGTATAAATGTATGGTATATATGCATTTATTACTATGCCATCGGTGTGAATCCGAATCAGGTCCGCTAATATTCAATCTATATATATAAAACTCTTCCGTTACTGACTGACTGACTGACTGACAGACAACGCACAGCCGAAACTACTGATCGTAAAGAGCTGAAATTTGGCATGTGTGTTTTTTGGGAGGAGTAGGCTACCACTAAGAGAGGATTTTTGGAAATTCCCCCCCAAAGGAGGGAAAAGGGTGGTAAATTGAAAATGTTTATTTCTCAATGGATTCCATGCGGACGAAGTCGCGAGCAAAAGCTAGTCTTCTATATATATAAAACTCTTCCGTTACTGACTGACTGACTGACAGACAACGCACAGCCGAAACTGCTGATGGTAAAGAGCTGAAATTTGGCATGTGTGTTTGTTGGGAGGAGTAGGCTACCACTAAGAGAGGATTTTTGGAAATTCCCCCCCAAAGGGGAGAAAAGGGTGGTAAATTGAAAATGTTTATTTCTCAATGGATTCCACGCGGACGAAGTCGCGAGCTAAAGCTAGTAAAGAATAAAATAAATGACGATTCCTACTTAAAAAAGTAAATGAATAGTCACTGAAATTCTAGCAGGTATAATAAATGGTGAGTGTTGTGCGATTTTTTGCTGATACCGGTAAATAACTGGCTTATCTATCAACAGTGATGGCTACAGACATTGATTACCTGTTTATTATGGTACAGATTAACTGACCACATCACGCGGCAATGCTTCTCTGAATTTTATTGAATTCAAATAAATTATTTAAATTATTGTGTCCTTATGTTTTGTTTACACTCGATTTATTTAAATTTAATACGTCTAGATAACGTTAATAGTTATTCTAGATTATTTAAAAGTATTGGACTCTTGATGGAGAATTGTTGCCTAGTCTATTTCTTCCTAGTAAAGTAAGTACAGCTAAATTATAGTCAATCGCTGATCGAAAGTAGTATGACCGCGTTGTTTTTTTATGATCTCTATTCGTTTACTTAGAGTATTTAGGATTTGAAAGAATGAAAAAAGATTATGAACAAATTGACAGTACAATCATAATCTATGTACAGATGACCTTAACATCATAAGGTGTAGCGTACAGTTATAATATTATAGAGGTCAATACTCGGACGGATTCTCAGCAAAAACCAATGGATCATCTAACCGAATGTCAATAGATCAATATCGATCATGTTTCTAAACTCGTTCCGCCTCAAATAAACAGTTGTTAAGTTGTTGACTTAGTTTAACTATAAGAGAAAGTATTTTGTTACACTTTCTGATGATAAGGCTTCGTTCTTCAATTATGTTGTAGAAGCCTGAAATTTTTATATGATACTAACTGACACAGCGAACGTTGTGCCGTCATATTAAAAAAATCTGGAGAGAATCTCAATCCTCACACCTACCCGATAGGTACTTACACAAAATTTTATACAAATCGGTCCAGCCGTTTCGAAGGAGTTTGGGAACAAACATCGCGACACGAGAATTTTATATATTAGGCTAGCTGACCCGGCAAACGTTGTCCTGTCTTTTACAAATCTAGAGAAAGAGAGGTCTGTAAAGTAGATGTTGGCCGATTCTCAGACCTACCCGATATGCTCACATAAAATTTAAAATACAAATCGGTCCAGCCGTTTCGGAGGAATTTGGGAACAAACACCGCGCTACGAGAATTTTATTTATTAGATAATGCTGCTGAGATGCCCTTTAAAGAAATGTTCTCTTGGGGGTTAAAAGGGCCACTTTGTTTAAAGAACTAGCAAATCATAAGTAGTTAATAAAAAAAAATGATGAAAAAATTTGAGATTATTCAACAAATTTTTATAATTTCTTACCTATCATCTCGGAAATACCAAATGCCAAAAGCCGCAACTCATCGTTGTCTGATTTTTAGCTAGTTTACAACTATAATATAAAGCATTTATAACTTATACCCATTTTTTTACACTCATCCTCAACAGGTTTTCATAGTAATGCGTGATTTTTTGAGGTTTGACCTCGTGTCAGGGTCACGTCACATTAGCATGACTATTAGGTCAAAAGTTCGTGACATCACTAAACTTTTTGCTTCTTTAATCATGGTAGATTGGCCTAATTTTTTGTCGGGTGTATTAGATATAACGCTACTTAATTTAAGTGGCTATTAAAAATTATTACTACCTATACATTTTAATTACCCTTATCATTTTGTGAATGTTCTCTGTAAATTTCTCATACATTAGGTTGGAGATAAAGACACAGCTGTTGATAAAAATCATTATGGTTTATTTTAATAAACGTTTTTGGTTGTGTTCCCGCATCGTGATAAGGACAGAATTCCTTGATAAAAGTTTTAAAAGTAAAGTTGTAATAAAAAAATCCACAAACAGTGTAGACATGTAAAACTATTCTTTGTATCTACATATTTCCAATGGTTTATAATCATAACCATCTTTATGTTCGTTGTAAATGTTTGCTGTTACTCTATCTATACTCTCTACATCTATGGACAATTAATACTACAACGGAGATATGCGGCGGTAGCCTTATGGCTAGGAGGTCGGACTTGCGATCATGTGGTTACCGGTTCGAATCCCACCCATTACACTACCGACGTGAACCCACTCGTAACTCAAACATGTAGCTTAAAACGAGGGGTTAACAAGAATACTGGTAATGTGTGACCCACATAGCTAGTAATCGTTATAAAAAAAATGCAAGAGTTGAAGTGCATTGAAGCGACAATTGATTAATCGGTCCTTTTTTAAACCACTGAAAATCATACCTTTCCTTTCGGTTTTCCTTATTGACCAGTTTCTTAAAATAATATATGTATATATCTAGCATTAAAAATAATTCGATGATAATTATGCATCTAGTAAAAATATAATAATTTATGCTTTCAGTACACGTCAATATCAGAAAGTGACATCCAACAGCTGCAGGATACCTATGAGGATCTCCTGGGGAAGATCCGACCCAATGCCGTCGGCTTGGTGGACGCATTTGATTTCAGAGACCAGGTACAGTGTGAACTGTTTTTTTTATGTAAACTACTCCCGCACTAAGGAATTTAATCCTTGTGTCGCGGGGGTTTCACAAACATTCAAATCACATGTCAAAAAACACGTAGACTTGGAACAAGTTTTGTGGATCACACATATGCTTGTCTCATGCGGGGATCGAACCCGCAGCACGTCGCGCACAGGAGTCACTAGCGTGGTGACTTATACCACTGGGCTATCCGTGCAGTCAGCTGTATTATATAATAACGTAAAAATATGTATGACTGGAAGCGTCCCGTGGTTTCAATAGCTTTTCTTTCCTCCTAAGCTTGTTACGTGTTCTCTTCCAGGAGATGTGGGTTACCAAATGCAAAAATATTGTTTCATTCAAGTCTTACTGGTATGTTCAATGATTAGCGGGTTCAAATAAAAACAGTCTTTAGCTATATTATACCTATTTGAATAGATACGCAAGGGATGATGTTAGTTTTCAATTAGTATGTAATGACTAAAGTCAAGCCTGAAAGTAGCGTACGTGAATGAAAAGATAAGTTAGCGTTTTTCGTGGTATTATGTTATGAGGACGGATGAAAGTTACATAACTAAGTAAGTTATGAGTATGACTGTGAATACGTAATCAGAGGAGGACCGGAGATATGAGAAAGAAAGGAGTGAATGCTGTGATGACGAGTAATAAAAAGGAATGGAAGGAAAATACGCATTGTGCGGACCACATATAAATGGGGAAAGGGTAGGGAGACGATGTGAAAAATAAAGAGTAGGTTATAATGAAGAAACATCATAATAATATGCAGACTTATATTTATCTTTCTTGTGTGTTTAACCTGATTTTAATATATTATGCCGAAAGAAGTATATACATATTAACATTAAAATTGTCATCGAATAGTGTTTAAATGATGGCCTTAATTAGACGGCATTAACATACGAGTAATCAATCTGTCAATTTTGTTTAATGCCTTTGGGATTTGAATTGATTTGAGTTCGAAGGAAGAACATTAGCATAAAACTGAAGTTGATTCTTTACTTTATAGATTCTGAATTCGACTCTCGGTGCTTATGACGGTCGTGTGTACGAGCGGCTGATGGAGGAAGCTCTCAAGAGCCCGCTGAACGCCGAGCCCGTCAACCAGAGCTTCCACAAGTATCTCAAGCCCTTCATGCAGGGGAAACTGTGAATCTAAACACAGTTTAGCTAGTGTTAAAAGTGTACTGTGTAATTTATGTTTCTGTATCATTTATTTTTTCATTTTTGTAACATTTTCATTATATTATGTATGTGAATACGGTCAGGTTGTTGTAAATAAATAAATCAGTATTTAAAGTATTCGAAGTTATTTTATTATTTTATCTCATTCATTCTGCAACGTCGTTCAACGACAACTAATAATTCAGTAAATTTCATAAATAAATAGCTTAAATCAAATAAATGCATTTGAGCTCTTGCAAATACACCAAGACAAGTATTCGGTTTAACCGGAAGTCGTCGTGATGTGGTTGCTTACTGGTGCTTCGTGCACACGAACCGAAACTGTTGCTTAGAGAGACTGAGCGTTGGCGTGTGCGGAGCCGTAGCCGGAGGATTTGGCCTGAGAGTTGGTGACCCTGTAGCCGGCATGCAGGCCCTGGCTCCTCGCGGACGACGCGGCGTTACCGAAGCCGTGCGACTGCGCGTCAGCGGAGGTCCTCGAACCACCGTAGTATGCGCCGTGGACGTTGGCGGCGGACTTGGCTGCGCCGTATCCAGCAGAGTTGGCGTCAGCGTTAGCGTTGGCGGCGCCGGCACCGTAGGTGTTGGCGTTAGCGTTGGCGGAGCCGTAACCGTTAGTGTTGGCGGCAGACTTGGCGGCGCCGTACCCGGAGTAAGTGTTGGCCTGAACTACAGCTGCTGCAGGGGCGTCGTACAGGGTGCCGAAGCGCCAGGAGATGGTCCTGCCGCGGGATACCTTGGCCGAGGAGGCAGCACTTCCAGAGCCGATAACGTTAGCGTTAGAGGAGGCGACTTGGTGAGCTGGGAATGGGACGTAAGCCGTGTGGAAGACGGGAGTCTTGGCATCAATGACGGCGGGGTACACCTGTGTGTCAGGGATGACGGCAACGGGAGCGACGATGGGGTAAGCGATGCCGTTAGACTGAGCTGCGGACGAGGCGGATCCTTGACCGGTGGTCTTGGCAGAAGTGCTAGTAGAACCGAATCCGGATTTTGCGTTGGAGTTGGCAGATCCAAAACCGTTTCCATATGTCTTAGCATTGGATGAAGTGGTACCGTAACTGCCTGCACCTCTCTGAGTGTTGGCGGTGGACTGTGCAACACCGGCACCGTTGGAGGTAGCGGAGGCCACTGAGGAGTCAGAAGCACCGTTACTAACAGCGGAGGACTGCGCGGCGAGAGCGCTGGGGACCTCGTAAGCCACTTCGGCGGGGAGGGCGAAGTTCTGCTCGTAGGTGATGAGAGTAGCGGGAGCGGGGACTGGGTAGTAAGCTCCGTCGTGAGCTTGAGCGACAGCGTTAGCTGATCCGTAGCCGGGGTTTGAAGGGGTGTTGTAGGTCTGTGCCTGCGCGATGGACTGTCCAGGGTAGTAGAATCCGTCACGGGCCAGCTGTTCACCTCCAGTAGAGCTGCCGAAAGCTTGGGCGACGTCACCCTGTACTTTGGCTTGTGCTTGACTCACACCGTTCCCGGTGTTGTACGCCTGACCGATGGAGTAAGAACGTCCATCACGATGGGCATCTAGAGGAGACAGATGAACAAAAATTACAATCATAAAAATTATTAAAATAAAACTATAATATGTGGGGAACATGAATTAAAATTTTAAACTCACCGTTTATAAGGACTGGGCTGGAGTGGCACACGGCGATCAACGCCACAGCTACAACGAACTTAGCCGCCATGTTCAGATCAGTGGAGAGGACACGGATGAGTGGATGCGGTGAGAGCATTTCTCCGCGCTTATATACTATGAAACGAGTACCACCACTCCTGCCGCGCGACGCGGGCCGGAGCCGCGAACTTCACCTACAAACTGACACTCATAAATTATGTGATGGATCGGTGTGACGCGATTATCGAACGTGTTTTTATTAATTAAGGTTTTAGTACTTTGGCGTGTTTAGTACGAGGTGCAACGACCTTAATTTCCTAGCTTGACATATTTACCTTGAGACGCTGTTTTTTGAAGTGTAAATTTTATAACGCATTAATAAAGTGAAGATAAAGCAACTCGGTATCGTAAAGCTTTTCGGCAAACTTTTATGGCAACAAATTGTTCTTTTCCGTTTTGTGTTTTCTCGATAGCCCATAATAAAATGTATTTTGTGTTTAATGAACAGTCATATTGCTTCAATCGCGGGTCTTGAAACAAGAATTTTGGAGTCCCATAATTGCCAACATTTTTATAGCATGGGTGTAACTTATTGATTTTATGTGTAAAATAGGTTGGTTTTGCTACGCCTACGTAGCCGTTCCAAATACATTTTCGCCTTAATACTAGGTCTTATTTCGCTATACCTATTATGAACGTCAAAATCTGCCGCACGCGACGTAAAAAGTTTTTTCGCAAACAACAAGTCACTTCGTTTTTCACGAGCAGTTTTAAAATATGTTAAGGGCCGACTTTACAATCATGATTATATTTGACGCCGGATATGTATCGGGTTTAGGATGTATTAAAAACATTGAACAATTTAACTTAAAGGTTATTTAATTAGTATTTGGTACGAGAAAAAAACTATCATATATTTTTTTTTCTTGTAAAGATATCACATATTTCGACTATTTCCATTCGCTTAAACCACAAGGTGCAAATTAAAAAAAAATTGTTCATATCCTTAAACTCGATACCTACCGATAGACCTTTAAGTTTATAAATCCAAATTTTGAGCTTGTCTGTTTAAAAATACATTAAGTCGGTATCTGGTTTTACATTACATTACACATTGTTGTTTACAGAAATAAAATACATTTTGAGTTTTATTTTATAATTAGCTTTTTTTCGCGTCTCCGGCTGCGTGGGCGTCGGTTATCGCGGCCAATTATAGCATATAGCCTTCCTCAATAAGTGGACTATTTAACAGTGAAATAATTTATCTAATCGGATCAGTTGTTCCTGAGCTAATGCGTATAACGAAACAAACAAAAAACAAACTAACTCTTCAGATTTGTAATCTTCTATGGACATAGATTTTTAGTTCATATGTGTATGTGTATGTTTTAGTGTTACCTAGGAGTTAGTTCATGAATTTTTTTTTTCTGATTTTTACATGTTTGTATCATTTAGTTTAAATATTGCACAAGCTTAAACGCCGGGTCTAAAAAAGTGATAGGTAGTAAAATAAATAAATGTGTACAACATCACATACATTGCTCTGAATCCAAAGTAAGTAACCCTAAGCCCTTGTGTTATGGAATCAGAGACAACGAAGGTACTACAAACAGTAGTTCCATGTCATTGTTAATGATTTCTAAAGTAAGTCTCCGGAGACGAAATTGTTTTAACAGATTTTATCATGATAATATTTCTTATTACATACAAGGTTACAAAAATTCCCACTCGGCTGAAAATTGGTATAACACAAATGAAATGTGAAAAATCCACTTCGATCCGACATCTGGAAAAAAGTTACTCGGGGTCAAAGGTAAAAATCGCGGGGTTCTTCGCGAATTTAATAAAAATGGCAACTTTTATCTTTAAATTAAACCCGATAAAAATTGACGATCAAACAATTTTCTATAAAAAATGGCAAGTAACCGGTACTTTTTTTCCTAAGAGCCAACGTTTTTAGACATAATGATTCAAAAAGTTGAAATCGTCATAATATTATGTTATAATATGTACTCACGTATATACACCGCTGATGATGTACCTAATACAAGTAAAAATATTATATATACGTGTTTTTTTCTTTATTGTTGTGTTTTATGTGTGTGTGTGTGCGTCTCTTCTGTGGTTGTAATAAATACTTTTTTTTTCTTTCATATATTATTTTATGGCGTGTATTTGGTTATGGGTAGAGTCGACCAAACGTTTTGCGAATTTCTTAGAAAGAACTCGTGCACCTGGCTCAAAAATATAATTACCTATCAGGTTGTTATATTTTTGCGGTTTAAGGGTTTCCGCGGCTCCAGCAGCAGCACCGGGTGAGGCCGCTTAACTTAGAATGTTGACGCATGTTGCGTCCCACACCAAAGGCCGACCCAATTTCAATTTCCAAGGCAACAAGACATACTTACCGTCAGGTCTCTTACTATCGCTGCGTACCAAACCATTGGGTTCTAAAACAGCCGGTACGCCGGCAGTGACGAGAGCGCGACGTATAATGTCATTTCTTGCTGAATAATTTTACATAAAGTTTGTTATCTAGCGCCTAGCGTTTGAGACATTAACTTAAACGCTAATAAAGTTTAATAAAAAAATAAACGAAGTATGTATTCCTTAATCTTCTATAGATATTATAATTTTGTAGAGCATAACCTATACATGCATAATTATATTATAGAAGAATGATGTTAATTACACCTCTAGGTGTAGCTCAGCAGGTCAGAACTGACATCATTGTTAACAGCACCATACACCATCTATGTAATACATATGGAAAATATAATAATAATAAATAAAGACTTGAGTTTTGATTATTGAACCCTAGTTCACAATTATGTCATTACATACACCTTTTGATAAAACGTCATGTAAACAATAAAGTTTAAAGTTTTATAAAAATAAAACATAATAATATAATATAATAATATAATTCAAAGTAAGTAGCTAAAGCACTTGTGTTATGGAATCAGAGACAACGAAGGTACCACAAACACCCAGACCCGAGGCAATGTAGAAAAGTGTTTTTCTACATTGACCCGTCCGGGGATCGAACCCGGGACCTCAGAGCTGACGACACCTTGAAAACCGGTGCGTACGCCACTCGACCACGGAGGTCGTCAAACTATGCGATGCTGTTTTTCGTTGCAGAGTTTCTATGGCCACCTTCTGGCTCCATCATCAGATAAGCTTAAAACACGATATTGATTATAAGAATATTATAAGTATACAGGATTACTTTAAAAGGAGTGCGTATATTCATCGAGGTAATTAGATGCATACTGAACAACTTTCCCCAAGGAACATAGATCGAAATCTTAAAATGGAAAATGAACTTTTCATACAAAATGACAGGTCACGTGACTTATGTTTGCATGAAAATATGCTTTTCAATTTTAAGATGACCCATGTTTCTTGAGAAAAGTTGACCTCGTTGAATATACGCACTCCTTTTAAATTAATCCTGTATTGTTACCGAATTTAGGTATCTGCTATATTAATAAGTATTCAAAATTTAATCTCAATCGAATCTACCGATCACCCGAATAGCAAAAATAAATATTAAAAACAATGGACAAATTACTAAAAAAAAATCGTTTACGAGAACTTGTGCTAATGACGCGGGTGAAGCCCCGGGACACCGCTTATCTATACAACATTGTAAGTTAAGAAAAAGCTTGGAATAAGAAATTATTGCCAATAATAAGTTTTAGTTCAAATATTTTAGAAGATGATAATCCTATGTTTTTTATTACTAAACACAATGTCAAAGGCAAAACAATGCATCAGCATTGTCATAATTATTGATTCTTATAAAAGTTAAGTTTAATAGTGGTGCATGTATTTTTATGAAATAATTGGAATGCTATAAGTTTATAATCTGTCCCCGTAGTCAAGTAACATTTTTACAAGCGTTTCGATTAGATGACATTATATGTATGGGTTTTCTCATAATTCACATTAGTCACATGACTTAGACTTGTCACTTCCATATATTTGAGCGATTTGATCAGTTTTAACGCCTGTAAAACCGTAGGTTTATTGAATTTAGTAAAAATCTGTTGCTAGTTTAGTTAATGTACTCCTTGATATTAATTGGTCTATAGGGTTTTCAAATAATACATTGTATGATATAGTTAAAAGTCTTTTATTTTTGTTTATGGCTTGCAGAGTCATTCATATGACAACGTTTTAAATTACAAATAAATAAATAATTTAAATTAATAAATGCATTTGAGCTCTTGCAAATACACCAAGACAAGTATTCGGTTTGACCGGAAGTCGTCGTGATGTGGTTGCTTACTGGTGCTTCGTGCACGCGCCTGAACATGTTGCTTAGAGAGACTGAGCGTTGGCGTGCGCGGAGCCGAAGCCGGAGGATTTGGCCTGAGAGTTGGTGGCCCTGTAGCCGGCATGCAGGCCCTGGCTCCTCGCGGACGACGCGGCGTTACCGAAGCCGTGCGACTGCGCATCAGCGGAGGTCCTCGAACCACCGTAGTACGCACCGTGGACGTTGGCGGCGGACTTGGCTGCGCCGTATCCAGCAGAGTTGGCGTCAGCGTTAGCGTTGGCGGCGCCGGCACCGTAGGTGTTGGCGTTAGCGTTGGCGGAGCCGTAACCGTTAGTGTTGGCGGCAGACTTGGCGGCGCCGTACCCGGAGTAAGTGTTGGCCTGAGCTACAGCTGCTGCAGGGGCGTCGTACAGGGTGCCGAAGCGCCAGGCGATGGTCCTGCCGCGAGAAACCTTGGCCGAGGAGGCAGCACTTCCAGAGCCGATAACGTTAGCGTTAGAGGAAGCGACTTGGTGGGCTGGGAATGGGACGTAAGCCGTGTGGAAGACGGGAGTCTTGGCATCAATGACGGCGGGGTACACTTGTGTGTCAGGGATGACGGCAACGGGGGCGACGACGGGGTAAGCGATGCCGTTAGACTGAGCCGCGGACGAGGCGGATCCTTGACCGGTGGTCTTGGCAGAAGTGCTAGTAGAACCGAATCCGGATTTGGCGTTAGAGTTAGCAGATCCAAAACCGTTTCCATATGTCTTAGCATTGGATGAAGTGGTACCGTAACTGCCTGCACCTCTCTGGGTGTTGGCGGTGGACTGTGCAACACCAGCGCCGTTGGAGGTAGCGGAGGCCACTGAGGAGTCAGAAGCACCGTTACTAACAGCGGAGGACTGCGCGGCGAGAGCGCTGGGGACCTCGTAAGCCACTTCGGCGGGGAGGGCGAAGTTCTGCTCGTAGGTGATGAGAGTAGCGGGAGCGGGGACTGGGTAGTAAGCTCCGTCCTGAGCTTGAGCGACAGCGTGAGCTGATCCGTAGCCGGGGTTTGAAGGGGTGTTGTAGGTCTGTGCCTGCGCGATGGACTGTCCAGGGTAGTAGAATCCGTCACGGGCCAGCTGTTCACCTCCAGTAGAGCTGCCGAAAGCTTGGGCGACGTCACCCTGTACGTTGGCTTGTGCTTGACTCATACCGTTCCCGGTGTTGTACGCCTGACCGATGGAGTAAGAACGTCCATCACGATGGGCATCTAGAGTGACAGATGAAAAAAAATTACAGTCATAAAAATTATTAAAATAAAACTATAATATGTGGGGAACATGAATTAAAATTTTAAACTCACCGTTTATAAGGACTGGGCTGGAGTGGCACACGGCGATCAACGCCACAGCTACAACGAACTTAGCCGCCATGTTCAGATCAGTGGAGAGGACACGGATGAGTGGATGCGGTGAGAGCATTTCTCCGCGCTTATATACTATGAAACGAGTACCACCACTCCTGCCGCGCGACGCGGGCCGGAGCCGCGAACTTCACCTACAAACTGACACTCATAAATTATGTGATGGATCGGTGTGAAGCGCGATCGAATTTATTTATTATTATTTGTGAATTTGCGGATTTTTTGGCATTCTTAATTTACGGGTTATCGTTCTATGTAATGTGTAAGTCAGTTCTAGCGTAAATCGATGTCAAATATCGTTAATTTGTTAAAAATAGAACTGAAACCTGAAATTAAACATATTAGCTTTGACAACAAGTAGGTATTCAATTGTTATATTATTAAATAGTAGGTAGGTATGTACGTAGAAGATCTAGGTATATGAGAAAAATAAATAACTTGTAGTAAGGTAAATTTTTTCAACAACTCAGGGTGTATATTCAGTTGATTTTCAGTTTTATGCGGTCTTTTTTGTTGCGGACAAAATCTAAAGCTTTTGTTTTCTTTAGAAAAACACAGATGGTCATGAAAATGTTTAGTAAGATTCACTGTAAGGTTGAACATTAAACTAATTTTTGGAGAATATAATTTTGCGGTTGTAGATCACGTAGATCGTAGATGTAGGACGCCCTCCAGCCAGACGGACCCATGACCTGAAAAGTAGCTGGGTCGGACTGGATGCGGAAGGCGGTTTTGGCGCAACTTGGAAGAGGCCTATGTCCAGCAGTCGAACACACATTGTTCACAAGTAGTACGCATTTTAGAACATCAAAATTAAAGTCACGTTTCAAAATTACTATAAAAGAATCGTGTAGGGACATCCCATACTTAGATTTTGCTGTGTTCTTCAGATTTAACAATAATCTTATCATTTCGAGTGTAACAGTCATAGCCATACGACTAAATTACAGTCTTGTTAATACCTTGTTCCTTAAATCATCTGATTAGTAGAACAAGTTACATTTAAGATGAAATTCATAACCTAACTAAATGGTACATATAGAATAGAAAGACAAACTTGAAATAAGTATGTATTTGTAATAAAGTTTATAAAGATTATACAAAACATAGACTCACAATATCACTTTTTATACACCTAAGTGGTTTTTAAGTTGCTTTCTATAAACATGTATACTTAAACTTTTTTGGAAAATCATAAATAATACAAAAAGGGTCTAGTTAAACGCCATAACTGCTTAATAAAAGCATCTCAATATACTTGTTGGCAGTTGCAATTATAAGCGCGGACATTTTTTTACTATTTTAATGTAAATAATTATAGTATAACAAGTACCAGCACTGATACAGAAAAATCAATAGTTAAGTTGACTATGAACTTTACGTTCTTTATAATAGATAGTTTATTAAACCAAGTTGCATAAAATAGGTACTGTAGTCCATTTTAGAACACAATAATAAACATACCTACCTAATTTGAATGGATGCATATTTTATTCCTGCACTAAAAATGCTTATGATTTGTGAAAATTTGATTAACAAAATAGTTTTTATTGCTTTATACTATATTAGTACATTTGGTTCGTTGAGACCTAGGTGCAACGACCTCATCCACCTACCTGCTTGCTGATATATTAGCGTGAGATTAACTTATTTTTAATGTAAACTCGAAAATGGTTCGTGTTATGTTAAGTTTCATAAAACATTCTGTATGATCTGGGATATTAGGCAGAAATTGGTAGTTATGTTACGCAGAACAGAGTTATTTTTTAAATTAATCTTGTGATTACTTTTTATTTTATTGATTGCAGTGATTGATATGATATAATAAACATGCGATTACAGGGCACAAAAATATAGTATGTAGTTAAAATCATAAAAATAAATGATATGGATATAGATAGGAATTATAATTAATATACACAATAATAAATACTAGATGAAAACCCGGCTCCGCTCGGTTGAAATGTGACTCATGATACACAACGTAGGTAAATATTTCTGTAGTCATCGGTTTTCAAGGAATATTAAATGTAAGCAAGCCATAGATTCGTATAGCTTCGTTCATTGTGTTTAATAAATATAGTAAATAAAAACTGCAATAGTTTTCACACACATAATTTTTATTTTTTACACACAAATAATATTAATATTTTCGCGAAACGACAACGACTGAAGAAAAGTTTTAAGTTTTGTTAAGATTCACTCAATGTTTCCGGCAAGACGTTTCGTTTTAAACAGTCAAATGAGCCACAGTTCTTTGTGATGGATGCTTCTTTGGCGCGACGCACGCGACGTGTTGATTGGCGAGGCGCATATAAGAGCTAGTATGCAAAGGAACGTGAAAAAAGCGAAATAAATATTCTTGAACTATTATTTCCAACGCGTCCCGAAACGATTCTGGACCCAACTGTTAAGTAATCGTGAGGCCTAGCTTTTTATGTGAAATAACACTATCTTGTACCAATAATAAGTAAATATATTTTCATCAGAGCAATGTTTTCTTACATCATTGAAAGAAAAACAATTAAATTTTAAAATTAGAGAACAAATTAACTTAGCAGTAAAGAAGGTTTTTATACGAAACTCATACCTCTTTCATTTAACACCAACTATCATGCAACTGTCATACGCCTTGTCAGCACTGTAATCACTACCCAAGATGGCGACTGCGGTTGGTTTGTCAATGCCATTAGAATTTAACGAAATTCTCCATAATCCGAATTTTGCGGATATATGTTGTCGACTCGAAATCAATATTTTTTTATGTTTTGTTATTCATATAAGGTTTCGATCGAGTCTACCGTAGCCCTGAACGAAATTATTAATATAGATATCAGTCAGCATTCTTTTAAGTTCTTTTTTCATTTCATAATTGATTAAACTTGATATAAATCATTATTGATATATTTACAAGCTCACCCAGGTGAGCTTGTGAATCTTGATACCTAAATTTTAATAAGAATTTTTTAATTTATCTTATTACGATAATTGAGAAATTTTTCTTTCCCTTGGTTTATTGTTTTCGTAATCCCGCGTTAAACACAAATTTGGTAACAGATATAAAAAACAAAACATACTTTTGCAAAGAGGATATTCATTCCAAAGAGGTTATTAATGCTGGGGACTGTCAGCCAGAAGATACTTAATTTTTTTTCGCAATCAAACAGCTGGGTTCTTCGCGTATAAAATGGTCCATGCTCTTAATTAAAAGTCTGATTGTAAAAATAAAAGTATCGCAATTACTTCTAGGTTTGAAACAGGTAGGTATCTGTTACAATAGAGATGAACAAGCCGATAACATTGTTCTAGTTAAGTGGCCGGCACTGCCTCTAAGTTTACCGATAACTTACTGCTCTACTTATTAAAAAACTACGATTCTTACTCATTATTGTACGGCTACCTATAAGTATTTATTTCTTTAAACGAGTAATTTTTGTATATTTGTACCTATATATATATAATCTGAATCTCGAAAACTGCTCCAACGATATTCATAAAATTTAGTATGTGGGAGTTTCGGGGGCGTTAAATCGATCAAGCTAGAATTATTTTTAAGAAAATGTCCGACAAGACGAGCAAAGCTTAGATATCCAGGTACTCACTTATAAAGTGCAATCAAACTCTTTACGTAGTTGGAACAAATAGTTATTTTTACATTAGAATTTCGATAGGTTTTTACGTGAGATTTTTATTCTGGCTGTATTTGTATACAGCCAGAATTCATCAATCATTGACCATCCCTGATTACACAAAATCTTAGATATAGGTGTTGCTTATAACCTGTATAAAAAGTTATTATTATTATAAATTATCTTATCGACATTTTCTGCCAAAGCTGAATGACCTGTCATAATTAGAGGAGTATTTACCCGTCTCTATTTCTTTGTGATTAATAATTAAAAATGAGGCAATCATTATGACAGTTAATCATTGAAATGATCTATGTTTTCCTTTATAAGTAGGTACAATATCATAAAAATGATCCAAATTCCTTCAACATCCGCAAACGTGATACAATTTTAATTATTGATGAAGTCATTGTTATTATAAAATCAATTCGGTTCATATAACCTAAATGCAGCTTTATTTATTAATTAAAGTTTTTTGACATCCGATACTCGTAAAAAACTTGATTGGCAAGCTCTACAGGATTTTATTCGTATACTGTCATCAATCTCACTTTCTATGGACAACTTCTCTAATAATAATAATTGGCTTGTCAGTAATTTAATTATATGCCTGCTAAGTAATTCGGAGATTTTTATTATCTATGTATTTTATTTATTTGTTTTTGGTGTAATTATGGATATCTAAATTTTTCTGAACATAATTTTAAGATTTTTTAAGAAATGCTCAACAAGTACTAAATAGCCACTCTAGACGTAGAAAAAGTTACTTTGTCATAGGTTCGGTTCAACTGTAACGTATTGTTGTGCTGTATGACAATAATGTCTACTTTTTATCACTTTTAAAGCATCTGAAGACCTTCGTGGTCGAGTGGCATACACACTGGTATTCAAGGTATCGTGTTGTAGAAAAAAAAAGTAATTTTCTATTTTGTCTCGATGTCTGAGTGTTTGTGGTACAATCATCGTCTCAGATTCCATAACACAAGTGCTTTAGCTTACTTTGGTTTCGGAGCAATGTATGAGATGTTGTCACATTTATTTATTTATTATACCTGGGTCTATAGAGCCCAATAGATGTTTGTTTAAGTTTCAATCAACTTTTTCTTAGACCCGTTATTAATTATATCAACATTTTATACTAATCAGGAGAGAGTTAATTAGAGCTAATGTTTGCAGAAGCAAGTTTCGGTTTGTCCAAATTAATGACAGTTATAAAAATAAACCAAAAGTGGTTTATGGTCCTGAGCATAAATTACTTCATCTATGTTTTATGTCTCTGCATAATATTTTGTGCTCCTTAATCAATTATGATAATTAATTTATACATTTTAGAAAAGTGTTGATTGGGATAATTAATGAATAATTCTTCTGTTAATCTATTTTTAATAGTGTGTCAAAGTATTAAAAGAACCGTTTATGAACTTTTTATCCGACTACATCTCCCATTTTCCAAACGTAAATATGTATAGGTACATACATTCATACACTCGAAAACCATAACCCTCCTTCTGGCGCAGTCGGCATACTAACATTAGGTGCTATTGAAATGACACGTTTATTTACTATGACTAAAAAATTATAATTGAAAAGAAAAACAGACAACCCGACTGCGTGAAAGATGAGTAGTCACTTTAATTCCTTGAAGCAAGGAATAAATTCCATATACAACGTGCTTCAGAAAGGTGAAATAATACTTTAAATATTATAGAGTAGTTACATGTATTTTACATACCAGTGGCACCGGTATGGGGTACCTAAGTGCATGGGTTTTTTAATTATTTGGGTTTAAGGTTTAGAGTGAAAACTTTGCGATGATCACCTTAGAAATAACTTTAAAATTCAGAATGGCAAGCGAGTTCATCGCAACGCGATTAGGTTTACTGTAGCGTAGGTTTAGGGTTGACGTTAAAATCTTTTATAAAAGTTTTTATTTATTATGTAGGAAAAAAATATCGTAGGTAGTATTTGAAATGTATGATTAGGCAAAGTTGAAGTTCATAAGTTCATACTTCAATATCTGATAATATTATTTCACCTTTTTGTATATATTGATTTCCCTAAGAATATATAAAACCAAGCAGATAATATGATGATTTGAAGAATTGTCTTATCACCGATGTTGGCATCAAATTGCAGAATTGGTCATACTGTAGACTAAATGGGCTACCTAACCAACCAACCAAAAAAACTAAAACAACAATAATGGTAACGACATTGACTACTGTATCTTAGCCTAAAACATCTAATAATAAAACTTTTTATATCTTATCTCTCTCAAAAACTATAAACTATTTTAAATGTATATTTAAAATTCAACGATAATAAATATGTAGGTCTATATCTATGAATATTGTATATTTATGATATCAAATGCTGAGAGAAAGGATAGCTACAAAATATGCTTGTCGCTGGCCGGCCCACACAAAATAAAACTATGCTATAGCTACTATGTTGTACGTAGGTACTCGTGATTAATTGAGGCAGAAGTCACGACTAACCACGCTCCAATAAAATTGAGAATATTAATAACCATGGCAATTTTTTATCATGGAATTTGTATGAACTGAATTTAAACTTTCAAAACGGTCGTGCATCCTTAATGTGACCTATGCAACAAACTTAATGGAATAATGAGTGCTTAGGAATTCTAAAAGATGAAACTGATACTATTAAATCGTGATCGAATAATTAAGGAGAGTTCACGCAGATTTTTCAAGACCTTAAATAGCACACTAAGCAGAGTACTTTTTTCAACCTATTGTTTTTCGTTTTAAATTTAAGTAACTGTTAAATAAAATACTGAAGCGGCGCGGCGGCGGTAGCCTAATATATGGCTAGGGCGTCGGACTTGCGATCATGTGGTTGCAGGTTCGAATCCTACTCATTGCACTACCGACGTGAACCCACTCGTAACACAAGCATCTTAGCTAAGTACGAGGAGTTAACGAGATTACTAGTAATGTAGGACCCACATTGCTAGTAATCTTTAATTCTTTGTATCTCGGTCAACACCACGCTATTGGGGTTCTTTATTAACGACGTTTTTTAAGAGACGGATTGATAAATTCTCTAAAATTTAAATACAATAGGTACATAATTTTGCGAATACGTTGCTGTTTTTAAAAGGTAAATTGCATAATATTTTTACAAGGTTCGCATTCGAAGTTCTAAATTGAAACCTCTTTTTAGTGTTATTCTTCATTAGTTCTTTGATTACAAATTACCTGTTTTCCTTTTTTATCATTTTTTTACGTACCTTAAGAATGACGAAAACTTTGTCGTATAGGTACCTGCATCTGTAATCGCTGTAATCGCTGCGCGTGATGCCTCAGGTAACAACAAATCATATTTTAATTTCCTGACTTAAGGCACTGTTTTGGCAGGGTTCGTTGAACCGTCATACAAAATGATTTGTTGTAAAGAATTAAAATTGTTCAGTTGACGTTTAGCATGGCGGTGTCGTGCACATAATTAGCCACAAACTTACCTGACTGACCTGATATTGACCTGACTAAAATATCATATACAAATATCTACAAATTCGGTTATAAGTTCTTGAAAATACTGGCGATGTAGATCCTCCTACTTTGAAGATGGATAAAAATAAATTACCTGTAGGTAATTATAGGTTAGAGTCTAACTCTAGGTCCTAATACACGACTGCATAAAATATTGATTGAATTTAATGGTGTAGTCAAGCATTATAAATAAGAGTTTTCTTTTAGAGAAATCAAAATAATAACGGTAAGAATTAATTGTACGGGCATTTCAAATACTTACTAACTTAATACATTACTAACGGTTGTGTTTTGTTGAACACAGCGTAAAAGCGGTGCCGGAAAATAAAAATTGACATTTTGTTTTTCTAAGAAGTTTATTGATCCAAAATATCTATAGATTTTATGTAAAACAAATCAATGACATTGTTCAATACAGCCAGATTAACAGGCAATCAGAATCGTTGTTGTTCACTGAATCGTACTAAAACCAAATACCATAGGAACATGTAATGATAATCTTAAATGCAGCCCACAAATCATTCGGTATTTCCCGATATCTAGAAATAATAATATTATGAGCATCTGACATTTCACATAACGACAATCATTTATAAGATGAAAAGGATTTTATTACTTTATTGAGTTAATAAAAAAGAAGATCTGTTAATTGCGGAAGAGGACGATATCATTGGTCTATTGACATTCGGGGGTAGTGACCTTTCCTGCTTAGGACCTTTTAGTATCCGGATGTCTTATTAATACTCTTCTATCTTACCTTCTGCGAGTATCTTCTATCTCTGTCAGGATCGTTTTCAAAACGATCACAGAAACACAAACGTACAGCATTTGGTTTTTAAAAAAACAGAGTCGATTACTAAGTATATTTGATTTTAATGTAGTTTATTTTTAAAACAACATCATTACACCTCTAAAGCCAACGGTATGAGACGTTGTAGTCGATATGTTATCCTCAACTTGAACCGTTTTCGACCTTGGGATGCACATTTTTTCTGACGCTGATTAATGTGCCAGTCATCAGCTAATAACGGGTCCTATAGTTCGTTTGACAGATACTTAGACTAGGTATCTAACCATAGAGCAAAGATTAAAACCTACTTTCAGTTTGAACATTCTAAATCAACAACAGTTTATTTAAATTAAGAACCATTATAAACGCCTATCTGCCTTTTTGGGAACATATTAAAAAACAGAAGTTGTGTTTTAAAACAATTTATGTTTCTTAATCTTTAGAAACAGTATTAAAAGCACTTATCTATTTTTATGCGAAATTCACATCCGCCGATATAACTTTGCATTTCTTTTCTGCAGGCTACAATGTTCACACGGTTGCTAATGTGACAAGACGAAACAAGAACTCGTATGTAGTTAATGTAAGATTTTAATAACTCTGTTGCTAATAGTAACGTTTGTAAATAAGCAGTTTTTAACAAATTCTATGTTTTGTATGGGTCCGATAGATGTCCAATGGGTGGATGAAATTTGGCATGCATGTAGCCTTTGACATGGAAAAGAACATAGTTCCCGAGGGAAAATTGAAAATTGTTTACGAGCTAAGCCGTGGGCAGACAGCTTTGAAATTTGCTATTTTTCTCTATTACAGCGCAAGCGGGTGAAAATTTTATTCCCTATTTCATTACTTTCACATTTTTCACTTCTTTTTGGACCCAATTCTGGAATCCACGCAGACGAAGTCGCGGGCAGAAGCTAATTTCATATAATTCTATTCAAAACACACAATAATATCACATAATATTTTGCATGGCTAAAGGCAGAATATGTTTGGGACATTTTTTACAATTTATCTACCATACTTATGTTTTTGGGTATATTCGCAAATAAACGATTTGATTTGAAACTTCGTTATGAGATGAATTGCGAGAAGCTGTGAAATAAATCATCTTCTGTACCTTGGTATATGTGATCGGACCATTAAGCGTAACGTTGAAGAAGAATACTGTAGTGATACGTTTTGTAATTGGCAGCACTTGAGTGGTATAGGTCACCACGGTAATTACCATTGAGCGCGACGTGCTGCGGGTTCGATCCCCGCATCGGACAAGGATTTGTGAGATCCACAGATACTTGTTTCAAGTGTGGGTGCTCTTTGTGCATGTGATTTGAATGTTTGTGAAACCCCCGCGACACAAGGATCAAATTTCATAGAGCGGGCGTCGTTTAAAAAAAAGGACAAAAACAGTAGGTACATTATTCACAGAATAAAACGTAAAAAAGAGTAATATTAATAAATATTCATAACTAACTTTAGCTCGCGGCTCCGCTCGCGTGAGCGTCGGTTACCACGGCAAATTATAGTCCTCAATAAGTAATCTATGTAAAAGTGAAAGATTATTTCGAATCGGCCCAGTAGTTCCTGAGATTAGCGCGTTCAAACCAACTAACTCAGCTTTATAATATAAAAAAGTATAGAAATATATATTTGGGTTGCAGTACAATTAAATTATTATAATTTGAGGCACCTACTGATCATTAAAAATATATGCGTGGTGGGTAAATAATTAATTAAATTATAGGTACATCATAAAACTTTCGCTTTGACAAGTTCAACTACAACAAGTCTTGTTAGGTTGACAAGTTATCAGAACTTTCCCTGTCACCAAGCGAATGTTTGCTATTTATTTTGAACATGTTTAATTTATACATCTAGTTTTCTATTTAGCCATATAGTTACTGGAAGTGAACACAATGTATAGAATGACATTAATGCACAAAAAATATAGCAGAAATGCACAGAGTAGGATGAAAACAGATGCCGATCCACTTTTAATTAAAATAAACGTTGTTTAAAATACTAACTACTTTAAACAAAAGTATGATTTATTTTTTTCATTATAAGATCTATGTGGTAAGTATATTTTTATGATTTTTAGATCTACTTAATTTTTTATTCCAAAAAACATATATTCGTTTTTAACAGACTTCCAAACGGAGGGTACTCAATTCGACTCTATGTTTTTTATGTTTGTTACCTCAGAACTTGCTTCCATATAATGTTGTAGTGCTACAAACTTATCTGACTCGACCCAAATCAGGAATTCTTATTTTATTCGCCCGCGCTAAGGAATTTAAATCTTGTGTCGCGGGAGTTTCACAAACATTCAAATCACATGCACAAAGAACACCCAGACTTGAAACAAGCATTTCTGGATCACACATATAATGTCATTGTATTTATAACTTCATTATTAAATAATCGGAAACTAAGATTTAATTTATACCTTGTACACTTGGCCGAGGACATTATTTTTAACCCTGTATAAAATATACATTATATTTATACTCGACATATTCTATCAAGTTGGAAAACTAAATTAAACAACAGCAATGCCATCAGCGGGTCAAATAAGTCTGTGACACTATACTGATACTTTTCCTGCACCCTCTGCTTGTAACATTACTCTGTATGTAAATAAACTCCTAGGATCTACAAATTCGTGTACGTCGTGACAACGATTAATTACCGGCTCGCATCGGACATCGAGTTTGTTGGTACCGGTTATACCCCGCACTACTTTGTCATGGACTTGATTTACTGCACTAATCGATTAGCCGATTTATTTTGATTCATAATGAAATCGCGAAAGTAAGCGATTTTAGCCACTTGAAAGTTGAAGGTTTGTATTTTTATTGTTTGTATATTTATACACTTGGTTTGGACTTTTTTGAGCTAAGATAATCTCACCAAAACATTTGCATGTAAAATGTTGCTAAGACGAGAACATCTGACACAGATCTTATACATATAGAGCCAATCTGTTAACATTAAAATCCCTTCACAAACAACAAACAAGTTAGTCAGCTCATTGAGTGAATAATTTTTTCATCTTAAGCCTATGTGAAACGGCAAAGCAACAAATTTTCAAGTGTAGAGTTTATGAAGACCCGTCCTTAGATACCTAATACTGGCCAGAGCCGGCTGAACTACAAATAAAAATATGTCCCTAAATTACAAAAACTTAATCCAGCCCTCTCTTATCGAGACCCGAACCCTGCTGGGGTGACATAGGGCATTGCTGGCCTAGTTATTTCTCTATAGTTCTGGCAGGAGACCGTTAAGGTTTCGCCAAAAAATTCCGGTCAAGCAGTCAAAGAAAGTTAGAAGATTGGCACTACATGAGATCTGATAAGTATATCTATTTTAGCTATCACCTTTATGTATTTAAAAAGTATGTTTTGCAATAATTCCAAGTTGAATGTAATGGAAGCAGGGATAGACGCCTTTGTCATTCGGGATTTTTATTAACATATCTTTGGGAGGATTTTTTGTATAATAATTTGTGAAGTTTGGTAAATTATTTACTTGAGTGCGGGTATATTTTGGCTGCTAATAAATACCTTTACTTGGTGGACAGTTGTCAATTTCTAATAGGTGTGGTAAATCACGAATGAGTGTCAGGGGCGTAGGTCAAGGATTTAATTGGATTTACCTACTTATCCATGTTCCAAGAATTAACATGTAGTCTTAAAAACTTCCTGGTATTTGCAAGATAATATTAGTTAATGTTATGTTTGCGTATAAAAATATTTTGTAGCAAATATTTGTTCAGAGTCTGTAAGTTCCAAGCCTTTCCTCGTCAAATGAAGAGTAACATTTTATTCTTAACTAGCGAATCCACCCCGGGTTTTCACGGGTAGCACAGTAATAAATGCTAATAATAATAGACATAAGCCTTTCTCTTTGCTCTATCTTTTGCTGAAAACTCCATAATCTGTTGCGTAGTATAAAAGACATAACCCCGAATACTGAAACTTCATTTAACTAAAACACGTTCTAAAGGTCTTTGTGTCGCTATTTCGTACCTTAGTGTGACAGAGACAGCATGAGACCTAACGGCGATATTAAACTGATTGACGTTTCAGTATTTGGCCATAGGTGTAGGTAGGTACAGACGTTTATTTTAATACTATGTAATAACAAGGTAATACAGGTATTACCTGATTGCAGGTACTCAGATCATTATATTTTTATTATAAATAAAATAACGAATGTGTACAACATCAGATACATTGGGCCGAATCCAAAGTAGTCATGGAATCAGAGACAACGGAGGTACCACACAATATTTAAGTACTTCAATAATTATGTAGAACTATTCGACATTATTGCCATAAGTGCCGCAGATCTTTGATTTGTCTTTCAAAAGCAAACCGCTCTACAAAATGGAATCCATTTTGTCCAACATGTTCCGACTCCCGCCATTTTGACCTCGCTGTCAATGCTTTTGTCAATGATTTACTTCAAAACAAATAGAATCGACAGAACCTTATGTTCTGATTTAAAACATGGTTTCCACAAAATGACGCCATATTAGTAGTTTTCATTAAAAAAAACTTGTATCGATTTATATCTTTATTTATTTTTACGATGCCATACTTAATTAATGATTGGATGTTTGTTTTACGGTTGATTAGCGATAATAGATCGTCTTGTTAGCTAAGTGATTCTAGAAACGGTCTAAAACAACTTTATTTTTATTAAGAAATTTTCATGTGTTTCAATATTTAAGTCGTTTGGAAAGCTATATTATTAAGCGATTGATTTGTATATAATTCCGAATTATGTTGAATGAAAACGTGTTTTTATAAATATAATTTTATTTATCATACACGATATTTCGTATTTAATAAACCAGAACAATAATAGACGATCAGTATTTTGATCAATTAATATTATGTGCTATTATTTTAATTATTAGTTTCTTTAATTAATAAAATATATTGAAAAATATTTATTGTTATTAGTTAAGATGAAAAAAAAATTGGAAAATAAAATGCAAAAAGAATTTGACAGCGGTGGGATTCGAACCCACGCCCTTTCGGACTGGTGCCTAAAACCAGCGCCTTAGACCACTCGGCCACGCTGCCACTGGAAGAGGCGATGAAATTATCATACATTATATGTAGAGTATAATGAGCTTGACAAATATGACGTCAATGACCTTTAATATTGTGATGGCGAATTTATTTTTGGTAAGGATGTGTACTTGCTTATGCCATTATTAGTTGGCCTTCAATTAAAAACAAAGTAAATGTAAGGTAAATAAGTTGATAGAATTCTAATTTACGTTTCTATCCTTGGATGACGAGCAAAGAAACACGATGCGATAATGTCTGTAGATATTTTACAAGTAAAATTAAATTATTACCCTAATTTTTAGTTATTTTCAAGTCCACTGAATAATCATATGCTAAAAATGAGTCATTCTCGTATGGAAATAAACTCCACAAGTTTAGTATGCAGTCATACAAAACATCTAATTTATATTCTTGTTATTCATGTATAATTATGCATGTCATCATTGTTTTATGTTTACGGTGCCAAAATCTATTTTAAAGTCGATGCACTTTGCCGGTATTTACAGGTCTTGTACATAAGTATCTGTGTACCTACGTAATTTTCACAGCAGCTAACGCCATCTATTATTGTTGTTGCAAACTAACACTGGAGAACAGACGGTGATATTTAGTATAAACCTAAAAACTAACTTCATTTGTTATATTTATAAATAATCATCTTCCGAATTCTAACCTGATAAATATGCTGCACGGAGCAACATGAGCAAATGAACCATTTGCCTACTTTACACTAGGTAATATTGCATTTTCGGTATGGGATTTTACTGTCAAACCCTCTAAAATGTTGTATCTTTGAAAAGATGGGTTAATAGGTATCATCAATCATTTTAAAATCAGGGACGAGGAGGAAGGAATAGTAAAAAAAACAATAGATCTCATTATCCTGTATATTTATCTAAGTGTAAAGGAGAATTATTTACAAGGTGGACATCGATAATTATGTAGCTTATCATAACCTAACTCCTCCTTACATTACAAGTTATAAACATTTAAAATAAGAAGAAAAACAATAGATATAAGCTTATAAAACCTCCCATTTTACATAAATTTTAGGATGTAAGCCTCTTTTGAATCGAATTTTACGATATTCATGAACATATAGATATTTATCGAAAAACTTAAGAGAAAGTAGATTAGAATTATTATTGGCCGGTACCTATTCAATTTGTTGGTTTGAATTTAGAATCATGTACGTCACGTCAGAATTTTTCACTGACTTTAATTTGGAATAAAGTAATAAAAAATGGCCTTTTTTTAAATATATCTACTTAATATGTTAAAAAAAATGTATTTTCTTATACAGCTTAGGATTATAGTGTACATTTCAGCACCTTTATTTTTATAGGTTACAAGTAAGCAGCTCTTTTTGCTTAGGCGACAAAGAAAATTAACGCTGGCACCCCGTTTTTGGAAAATTGATCAGTACACAAATTAGATAGGTAATCAACCTCAGATTAAATTGATGAGCTTTTCAAAAACTGGGGATGGAAGTCACACCACAAAGCAACTATAATGCCACAGACTTATCTGACTTGGTTAAGGCGTTGCTGTTTTTGAATTTTCTATGTAAATCATTAGAAATTTCGTGTAATCAAAATTTTTGGGTAAATAATAAGTTCGCGCTCACGAAGCAATTAGCGGAGTAAATTTAATTATTTACCGATTATTTTACTTTTAAGCTATATATGGTCATCCGGGACATCCGGTCACATAAGTTAAGTTTGTGGCACTACTAAGTAACGTTAAGACGAGTTTAATTCAAAACTTCACTTTTGAAAAATCGACGCAGTTTGTTTGGTGAGACCGAGTTTGTAGTTTCAGAACTGTTAGTTATTTAAATTAAGAATTTAAAACGATTTTCTTTTCTTGTAAGTTATTCCTGTTATGTGCAATATATATTTAGGTATAAGTAGCAAGTAGGTACTTGATCTCCAAGTACAACCCAGTTTATGGTCGTCTTTCCTACATTGTAATAAAATAATATTCATTGAAGAGTCAAATATCTCAACGTAATGTTTTTAACTTTTTATCATGAAGGTTAAGGTCATTCCAGTAAACGAAGTGCAACAATAACATAGAGCACTATATTCTATGATCAGGATTTTATAATAAAAATTTTTGAACCAAAAACTTGTTTATTTTATCATCATTTTTATTTTCCCAACAGAAGTCCATCATACATATTGCTGATAACAAAACAACTGAAAATCATACCAGAGCTTGAGACTGCGAATCAAATTATGATTAGACTCACAAATGTTAGAAAACAAAATTATTTGTAAGTGTAACCTAAATTTAAATAGATAATTTATACATTAAAGTAATTGCATTTCAACGATTCCGATGTTATTAGCGGCTAGCGCTCAAGTGGATAATAAACAAAAAACACATTCACATCAACCATTTTATTCTGACTTTTTTTTACCAGGATAGTTGATTTTATGAAACTAGATAAGTTTGACATTTAAACTGCTCCGAACTAGTTTATTTTTGGGACAATGGAAAAATTCACCCAAATGCATGTCTGGTTACATTTTAGTTATAGTTATGATATCGCAATTTAAAATATTGATATGAACGGTTTTTCACTTTTTACGATGCATTAGACAGCCAATCAGATGTTTGTGATACAGAAGTTTTGTAGCATCTTACAGATACTTACATTTGATTGGAGTACAGAAAAAATGCGGCAATCTGACTGGCTATAATGCAGATGAGCTACCAATCGCGTTGATAATAAAATAAATCTAACAGATATGTCGAATGCGTTTATTTAAAGCATTCAAAGCAATCAATGGTTAATCTAAAACGTAGCTGTAACATAATTCTGCAGACTAGACTAAAAGGTAGACTAAGCACAGATAAATAAAGCGTTCTTTGAAATGAGGTTGACAACAATAAGTTTATTTTTAAATTTGTAAATGTCAAATCATAACTGTCAAAAATGTCTTTCAATTTTATAAAAAAAAACGAACCATATTCAAAAATAAATACGCATTTTTTTTTCAATCTTGGAGCGCAGGGCTTTGTCTACCTTTTTGATCTGTTCTGTGCAGAATTTCATAACTAGTTATATTTGGTTATACATAAGTTACCGTATAAATTACTCAGTATTAACTTCTAAAAGAATTTACAATTACAATGTACAAATTTCTTACACTAATGAGCTTATTTGCTCTCTACAGCTTAAATGTACCAATCCGATAGGAATGTATTTGGATATTAGTTTCTTCAGATTTTTCTAGAAAGAACTGCATTTTTTGTGTATAAAATTAGAGCCTTTTTGGAAGCACCAATGTCTTGATAGGAAAGGAACTCGATTTTAACCCGGGAATCACTTTAACTTTGGTTTGTAATCCCTGATATAGCTTGGTTTATAAATTCAAAATAACTATTAATACATTAAGTTAAATCTCATTTTTATTCACAAAACACAAAGTACATAAATTGAGTAAATAGATTTCTTACATTTTACAATTCGGCACCTAAATGCTTAAAATGTTGTATTATTATACTCGAATGTAAGCAGTCCTCATCTAGAAAAATCTAGTATTTTGACGAACTAAGTATCTAATGAAATGTTCGAATTTCAATTATATTTCCATAATATTTATACACTCATTAGCTTGTTTATATCTGCACTACAGATAATTAAATATTTCAGTAAACTATTGAAATTATATTTGCAATTAACAATCATAATTTATATGTTCAATGTATTTTTAGCTTCTATTTGAATAAATTAATTGACATAACGTGTTACTTAAATTAAATCAATTAAATAAATAACACTGGCTTTAAGCTATGTCTACATTTGTAAAGTTTCCGTTATTTTTACGTTCTAAACTTGAAGAATGGATACGAAATACAATTTTGTTTGTAGAATACGCTTATTTACGTATAATAAGTTATTTTGACCTATATAAATAAATTAAAATAAGTTATAAATGCTTTATTAATCAATTTTCAACAGATATCAACGGAAAAAAATTTACTCATGTAGACAAAGCTTTATCGACAAGACGGAAAATTGAAGATGGCACACAGGCAAATACAAAGTATAAAAATCGTTGCACAACCTATTTTCAGAAATTACAATAAAAAGTGAGATTAAAATATCTAAAACTAGATTAAAAACAAACTAAATAATAGAGATACGTCAATTCCTAAAATTATAAACCCCATAATGACAACATAAAAAAAAACTAAAATAAAATAAGTGCTTAAAAATATAAGATGAAAACCAATTGTCGCTGTATCAAAGTAAAACAATTCATTATATTTGTTCTTAGGTGGAGTATAATTCGATGACGAATTGGAAGCAAAATATTACAAAATCTACTTAGCTTTAGAGAGTTCCATCTAGATACATACACACATACATAATTATATTACACGTAATAGTTGAAGTATGGACGTGTCCATAATGTTTTCGAGACGATTTCATAGTCTACGCGAAGGAAATTAGCAATGTACAGTACAAGGAAAGCGGATGGCACAAAATTCTTTTTTTTTACAGAACACATTCAGATCGATCATTCGGAACAATTCATGCAAACCACATTGGTCTCTCAAGACGTCTTTACCTCGAAACCTCTGATAAATATCATTTGACAACATTACAAATGACTTAAAAACTTGGTCTCAAAGATGATAATTTAATAACATTTTATTATTAACGTGCTGTCTTCTCGATAAGACAGTAACTATATTTTTGTACCAGGCTTGTACATTGCTGTACAATCCGTACATTACAATTGTATCCATGTCAAACATTTATAGAACAATAAATAATTTCATCGATCGTATTTTATAAATAAATTACAGAACAATTTTAGCCACGTTCGTAAATTAATAAATTACTTTTTTCACGCATTCGCGTTTATTAACGGTCAAAATTTAAAATTGGAATGGCTGTCCGTCGGATGACTGGTGTCCTGACTGAGCTTGTCAGTGAGTGCGTGACCGCCGGACTAGTATGTACGTGGCGTGGGTTGCTCTGTGTCGTCTCACGCGTAGAACTCGCGGTTATTGTGGCCCTTCCCGTACGAGGCGGCGGCGGGGCTTCTCTTGGGCTCGTCCAGGGCATACGAGCCCTCGTCCTTCTTGCGCATGCGATACACTATGAACATCACCACCAGGATCGCACATAGCAGCCCTACTACTGCGCCGCCAATCACGGCTGAAATGACAACAAAACAAAATTAAATCATTAGAATCGCGTGGATCCAAAAATTGTGCAGAAAGTAAACAGAAGACAATGGCAGCCGAGACTTCGATTGCTAAAAATACCCATATAAGCAGACTGTTGCGTCGACATGTTGACTAATCTAATTTTGTATCAATAACATGGCCTTTTCGTCTGTATCCCATGTCACTGTTTGGTGATAGTTTTTAAATGTCCAGCCCATAATGTGATCAAATCTAGCTTGCGGATTGTCATCCACTATGTCTGCCAGCCCAAGCAAGATAAACTTTAAAAAGCTTTGGTAGCCTCATTGGCTAGGGCGTCCGATTTGCGATCATGTGGTTGCGGATCAAAACCCAGCTATTGTACTGCCGACGTGAACACAACCATTTAGGTTAGAACCAAGGGTTACAAGAATACTTGTATTGTGCAACCTTCATTCAGTCAGGTTAAACAAAGAGCTGGCCTGCTTTGTAGGTCATTAACATAAATGCAAAGATAACTGACCGGCCAGAATGCCAGGTTGCGCGAAGAAGCTGGTGGCGCGGTCCTCGGGCTTGGCGTTCATGATGACGACCTTGTCGGGCGCGCGCGACTCTTGGTTCACGTTGCTGCCTGAAGGCTCCTGATCCTGAAATGTTATAGCAATCCGTTATACAATTTGGCTGAGAAATTGGGTCCTTTACAGAGTTTCACACTGTACACATTGTCTTGGTCAATGGAAAATGATTTGTAGAAAAAAAAAAAAATCTGGTTATATGGTCTAAATTTTTTTGTGCCTAATTTAGGCAACAGACACATTACTGCATAGTTTTTCCAGTGAATATCTTACATTGCTATGCAGCAAATTATTCATATGCATGCATTATAATTATGATTTAACTAAAGTTGTAGTTTTCGCGTTGTTATAATGATATCGCTACATAAAACACTAAACATTATCTATATTAAACTGGAGCCAGGGTCACAAATTTTTCTGTACCCTGTTTTTTATGGCAATAAAGAAATTTATTATTTAAATAACATTAAAATCACAGTGTTGCACCCTTGAAAACGTTTGATATAGATAATTATTACCTTAAAAATAACGCGACTCGATTAAATAATAAACATTACTTCGTCTGTACCCCTGTACTGTACCTACGGTTTGAATACTGTTTATGTAGGTACAGTAGGTATACTAAATAATGCTATTCCAAGCATTTGTTTGCTAATCATTGCAAAAGAGTAAGGTGCAATGTTTCATAGAAACGTAATCATAATTACTTATTTAGTAATGCAGTTGAATATTATTTAATTACCGACAACTTTGATGAAAAAATATCGTGATTCTAAATTGATAGCAGCTCGGATTATTCATTAAAATAACTAATTCATATTTACATTATTATCTCATTTCTAAACAATAGCCAGTGTTTAAAATGCTACCTAAATACATTTATAGATAAGTTATTTAAAAGATAATTTTATAAAAGTGAACGAATTCATTCATTAATGTTTTACAGAGTTTTTTTGTTTTTCCTTAGCCTATACTGTCCCACTGCTGGGCAAAGGTCTCCCCCAAGTCCCTCCATACATCCTTAGAGTTTTATTATCAGAAAAAAATGATTTTTTACACGTACAAAATCATATTCTATTCAAATTATATTTGAAAAACTGCGACACATAAATAAATGCTTTATCATAGATATATTATAATTATGAAGTATTTTATAAGAACATAGACTATAAATACATTTTTTGTGTAATTTTTACATAAGTAGTACCTACATATAAAACAAAATCGCTTTCTCTCTTTGTTAGCTTAGATCTTTAAACCACTCAACGGACTTTAATGCAGTTTTCAGCAATAGACCAAGTGATTCAGGAGAAAGGGTTTAATGTGGCCATTTATAAAATTACAAAGCCGTAGGTAGGTAAGCTATTATTTATTATTGTAAATTGTTATCCCTAAAACACATTTTTACAGTCATGATTCACCGGATATTCTATCGTACGATGCTGGGACATTATCGCAAATAAATCGGTCCCGGTTTTATAAAAAATAATATATGAAACATATAATATATTTTTGCGTTAATCATATGAATTACAATAAATTGTGACCGTTAACGGGATAAGCAAGATCTTTATATAAATACTAAAAACTACCAGTTTTGAGTAAATTAAATTTGAATATGTATTTGTTTGTTCGCCTGACTTGTATGTATCGTTGCCTCATCTTCCAAAAAAAAAAAAAACCAATCCTATTGTAACTGTGTCTAGTTTAGCATTTTTACTATGTAGTAGACGTTTTTAACCGTTCAAAAGGAGTTTTTAATTCCATTGCGTTTTGTTTTTGTATGTCTGGCGATATATCGCGCAATTGTTTTTCGATTATAAACTTATTTTTGTTTTCGAGATAGAGATCAATAGAGATAGATATCTACCGCAGAGGCGGTCCCATATAAAATCTATTTAGAGGTCCACTTTTTAAATCAAAATAATTGAAAAAAATTACCAAAACGAGATAGCGTATTTTGAACTTTCGGACAATTGAATTTGGTTTGTTTTACATTATTGTGCCAACATCATGTTTACGATTTATTTTTCCTGCGCTCCTTCTGCAGGCCTCTTTCTTATGTTGGCTGACCCATCAACTCTCACATAACTCAAGAATATAAGTAATACGTACGACTGAGGGCACGAGGTCCTCCCCTGAGATGCTGATGTCGGTCTGGTCTGGGCGCGAGGGTTGCTCCTCCCCCGCGCCTCGCCCCTCCTCTGGTGCTCCTTCTGATGGATTGTTCCTTGTTTTGGCTGGAATACCATGAAAATATAAGTTAGATAAAAAGTCTTTATTTATTAGAAGATGCTTAGTTTTTTCCTTAGGAATTCAAATAACTCTTCCACTTTTTCTTTAAACTTAAAACTTTTTTTAGGTCACAATTTTAGTATCGTATTTTTTATTTGGATGAGTTTGCACAACAATATATGATTGTTGTGCAACTGATTGCCGTATTCGTATTTGCAAAAAAGAAATAGTAATAATATTATTCTGTGAATAGATATTACATGAACTATTTTTCCGAATTAGTAGTCCTATATATTGATGTTATACTCGTATGTACACGTTAAAATATTAAATGACGAAGACTACGACGAAAGATTTGTCAGTATTGGTTATTTGGCGACGTTAGTGGTGGGTTAGAAATATGTGACACACAGCCAAAAGAGCCAGAAGGTCAAGAACTCAAGGACATGAAGATTAAATGACTCCCTTAAAATGTTGACAAGGACCAGTTGGGGATTAATCACAAATTGAGTGAAGGAGTATAGATACATTTCAAAGCAACAGATATTGCTCCCAAATTTTGAAAATGGTAACATGGGAAACACCATAAGGCAGGATAGGAAAAGGATCATGATACGGCATGAACAAAAGCATTCAATGAATAAAAAGACAAGTATACTTCTAAGAAAACATCAAAATTACCAATGATAAAGACAAATGCTAAGCTAATGTTTCATGAGATGAAAGTTTCAGGGCTATATAACCTTCCACATGCTAATTCTACTGTAAAAGGAAGACTATAAATGGTATCTAATGGCTGCATGATGAAAACGAAGTCATGCGACAGATAATAAAAATAATGGACAGTAATTTTCACAATATAAATATATTAACTACGAAAGACTTACCAAAATCCTTGGATCGTTACAGAGCGATGGCATATATTGTTAATTTATTAATAATATTATACGTTTGGGATTAATACAATGAGACACGCGTACGGCAGGAAGACTGTTTGGACAGTAACTGGCGTGCAGTTAAAACATCGTAATTAGAAATAACTGCAGATAACAATAAAACTGTTAATTCAAGGTTACGTCAGTGTATAAAGATGAGTTCGTTTATGATGAACTCCGGTAGGTTGGTGACACATATATGTTGATACCAACCATTTTCCTGTTTATTGTCATATTTAATGAAATATAAAATTATTGAAAAATACGTCTAAAATTATAGCGAGAGAAATCGTCATGAAACAAGAATTTACTTTCCGGTAAAGAATCGAATTGTTTTTGATAGTATGTAATTATCATGTCAATTTCTCACGCAAAAACAAAAAATAAAATCGCAAAATAAACTGGCATGCTTCAGCCACTACTCACGAATGAGCTCATCGATCTGCCTGGGATCTGTAGGTGTTTGGAGCGGGGTGTCCACTTTGGGTACTACAGGAGTCTCCGGCTGTTCGGGAATATCTATGTCGTCTGAGTCCGGGTTTTCAGAGGTAATGGGAGTGTCGACGATGGTTCGTGCGGTTTCGTCTTTGCCGGTGGTTGTGGAGCCATAGTCTTCGTCGTCGGGGGGTCCGTTAGGCTCGTCACCTGATCCTCGGCCGTCCTCGTCGTCAGGGCCGGGGCCGGCTCCCCAGCCGGAGCCCGAGCTCTCGTCGGTGTCTAGGCCTGAGCCATCATCAGCAGCGTCGATGAACAGGTCGGGGTCAGGCGGCGAGTGGACGTCGTTCTGTACTGGTACTATTGATTCTTCTGTCGGTTTTTCTGCGACACCGTCCTGGAAAAGATGATGAGGTTTTGTAAGAATTTGTGCAATATTCCTGATTGTAACAATAATACCTATATAGGAAATATTGAAAAGTTATATAGTTAACCAACTCAGTATGTAACAATTAAATTCAAGATGACCGAAATAAACCAAAATATGAAGTACGCATGTAATAAAAACTGTTGCGTCGCAGTTCGCACAGTGGAACATTACAAAACATCGTTAAGTATGTCGTTCAGATTTCACCGAAATATGTAAAGATTTTACCTAACTATTCAGATAAATGAGTTAAGTCAAGACAGTTTATCTCAATTGGACAACCGAGAGTTAAAGTCCTATTAAATATTGATCAAGTTGCACAGACATCAGATGACGTGACTAGCGACCTATTTCCAGAAAAATCTTCCATTGACGCACAATTTTCAGGTCTGACCTAATTTACAGAATCGCTACTCACCTGATACCGAAAAACACCGTAAACTAAATATTTTGATAAAGGATCGCAAAACTATAAATAGATTTCAACTGATAAGATATTCACAATAACAAAAAATCACTGCTCCTTCTTACCTACGTCATGAATGCCGACTATGAATGAAGTACAGATACTACAAATAAGCACTCACTTACCTGAAACACTTATTTGGTTACAACTGGGGATTTTAGGCCAGAAGGTGATTTTATTGATAATTTTGATAGCAGATTGTCTGCTTTGCACTGTTGGCGTAAATTGTGGCTGCAGGAACGGCGATCGATAGCCTTGGGGGATGTGAGAGGGGGAGGGGTTCACGGGAACCGGCGCGTTCCCCCGGCCGCCGGTAGATGCCGGGGATAACGGAGGCTTTCATTCAGGGGTGCTTTTACACTAGTTTAAGGATAGCCTACCCAAAAGTACGAGATTTTTCCGCTAGATGTCATTGTATTAAGTTTGGAAGGTGAGAAATATTTTTGATGGTAGTAGAAGAATGGGATATGGTTGTAATGTTGAATGTACCTTGTGATCTCATACTGATGATATAATATGTTGAAATAAGATCAGTGACTAAATTAGGATCCTCGTAGAATGTATTATGTTTATTATTGTAAAGATCAAAGCCAACATCTAAACCACAAGAACTCACAAGTAAGCTGTCAAAATAAATACGTATTCATAACCTCAGATGCAACAACATATGCTTAAAGAACACGTTATACTACAAGTTCAATATTAGACGCTTTGTAGCATTTTTAAAACTGAAGGGAAAATTGCGAAAAACTTTATAATAAGTAAAAGCTAAGAAACATTATTTTGAATTTTAAATTTAAACAATATATGATGATTTAACCTTTTTCGAATAATGAGTAAATTTAAATATTTGATATGTTTTCTAAAAGCAATAAACATTCAGTTCGGACTGCAAAAAATACATAGAACCAACCACACCACAACGTAACACCCAACTGCCCATTACTACTATTAAAAATAAACGACTGCCGTATTCAAGTATTCTGTGTGATTACCGGGAGTTTTATCGTAAATCCCATCCGGGTATAATGAGAAATATTATTTATTGTCCGGGTAACAGGGTTGCCTCTGCACCAAACACGCTTCCTAGAAGATTTATCTTGGCGATTAAAATACGTTTTGATATTTTTGTGTTGAAATTATAAATTCAAGTCTGAATATTATGGGTTAAAAAGTAATTATAATTGTTTGCAGTAATGTCATTGCTCAGAATTGAATTCAACGGGTAATAGTTCAGTATTCATTGTCATGTTCAAATATTCAAACCTTATATGATACGAAACTAGAATAATTATTGGTATACCGACCGAGGCATAACCACGTCCACTCTGTCAAGAGTGTACGACTCTAAAGAAGAAGAAAGATATACCAAATCTGAAGAGAATTTATTAAAACTATTGGTTACGAGACATATAATCCACACGCACGTAGATTGTAAGCGCTTAATAACCTAGTATTGGCAGCCCTACCCAGGGATAATGTGCGGGTAGGTACTGACCTGTCCGTATGAAGGTTTATTACTGCGATGCCTCTTTGCTGCTAATGTACCCGTTTGTAGGCGCTTCGTGATTCGAACCAAGTGATGGAGTTAGAAAAGTAGATTTAGTGACCCTAGATTTAAAAGAGGCATACACTTCATCATATGGTGCCGTTTAAAAAATATACTAAAATCTTGAATAGAGTTGGCTTGGCTTAAGTAATTAATTTAATACAAGCTAGCAAGTAAAACGAACTTTTCAATGAGATTTAGTTTTAATAAAAACATGGAATAATAAAATGCAACTTATCATGACTGTATATAAAATATAATGAAAAAAAAAACCCGGGACTTCCAGCCTGAAAAATCCCGAAGCGAATTCATTATCAAACGGATAACATTATTACATTAAGCAGTACATAAAAATGATAACAGCCAGCATTTCCTACAGATCACTCATCTCTGTCTAACATTACCGACTTGTATATGCCCTTCTCTTTCGGCCGCCGTTTGATCACCAACTGACGATAGCGAATATGAATGTAAATGAGTTTAAAAGGTATACTGTAATGTTATAAGTTGGTGTTATCTCTGGCTAAACTCCAAGTGCGATACCACCGTTTAGACATGCTTTGAATTAACTTGGGAAGAGTATTGTGGGGCTATTGCTTGGTGATGCTTACAGAAATATATATTTTCGACTCAATCTTATCGACATTATGGTATGATATCTTATAAATTATGTACTGCTTTAATTTTTTTTTCCATAAAATTTGAAATTTGACTATGTATGTTTAATTTATATGGATCTTGTAACTTAAGATGATAAAGGTTTCGTCCACTTACAACAAATTCATGTTGTTTTTATTACATACTTAATTTATTACAATCAGTTGTATAACTAAATCAAATAACTATATTATCAATTAACGTAATCCAATAATATCTTCGAAATATCACTTACATACACAAAAAACATCATTATATTTATATTTAAACTACATCTATCCTTAATTATATGTTAACTATTAAATTTAAGTCACCTAAGTGCAAGTGTAGTATATTATACACAAAATTTGGACTTATACAACACCTACATACCTGTAAAGAGCCAAGTTCAAAGGTTCTTCAAAAACACGTCAAGCGAAAACTTTTCAGCAACAATCCGAACGGGCGTCATTATAGATTAATCACAAGAATAAAGAGCGATACTTTACAAAGGGATCCTACCTGGGTTCAGGGAGGGACGTCCCTAATGACTGGCAACTTTGTGCTATGCAGGTATACTGCCCGGCAATAAATACGATACGTTGCCGATTTTTGTACAGGCTTGAAACGTGACCATTGCAATTTTTGCGAAAAATTCAGGGCAAATATTTCAGATTTTTAACGATGGAAATAAAAATCCTGCCCCAATTATATGCTATTCTTTTGTAACGTTGATTTAATACAATGTTGGTTTAACATCAGAAGCAGTTTTAATGCCATCGTACGTGCGATGATGCGTGCGGGCGACAAAAATGATCGCGCGACAGTGCGTTTAATCATACTGTATTTTCCTGAATGTTCTTGCAATGTAGAGTCGCGTAATCGCGCGGACGGCGCTATGATGTCCACGCTTGATGCTAATGTTTAAATAAAAACAATTAAACTAATTTTGGAATCTTAATTCGAATTATGACATAAAATACTATTCGATATGCTTTGTTACATTAGCAACAAAAGAACTTAAAACTTTTCTGTATCAAATATAATCAATAATTCTGGAGAATTCGGGCAGGAGTCCATACAATATTGTCACAAATCTATAAGGTCAAGAATAAACAAGCCCTGATATATGTATTGTATTCACAATAAATAAATTAATTTCCATAGGTATTGACAAGCGAGATGGCGCTCCTCTCACAAGATGGCCATTTGTTTGACATATACGAATAGTTCGTCTAACCTAGATAAATACGGAAGCACCCAATAACAATCTGTTTTAATGTAGAAGTCGGGATTCTGGAAACTTGCTCAGGTAAACTTTGACCTGAACTGATAATTATTTATCTTATAGCTAAGACTCGATTTAACAGACAAAATTTTCTATAAATGAACTATTGAAGAATGAAGTATTTGAAAATACTACCAGGATGGTATGAAAATGATAATATTATGTATCTTTAAATTAATTAATTTATAGTTCATTACAAGCAAACTCAAAGTTCTCCACGATATTATAAAATAAAACCTTGGAGAGTTACTAACGGGATACGAACTATAGACTGTAATACATAATAACATTCCAGGGTTCTTACGTATAGAAATCCTTAACAGTCTGTCAACCTGTTCTTAATACTCCAGACCCCTTCTCCCCAAAAGGTTAACGTCGGTCCCTATTGTCATATAAATACTTTTATCGTTTTAATGCCCGTCGAAGGGTCGCACGCCCTTGCGAAAAGTCATTCAAATTACACACGCAACGAGTTAAACTGTCACTCTCTTATTTCTACAAACGAATACTTCTTGCTGTGCAAACATCAACCTTAAGCCGGCTTAAAAAGTTAAACAAACCCATTTCGCGAGACCCTTAAATATGCGATGAATTTTGAAGTGGGCGAAGGCAACTGTTTAGAACGTGCAAAGTTTAATGGAAAACCGTTGCGTTATGGGAATATTAAGGGGATAATGGGCTGGCTGACATCGAGGCCCTTGTCTGATGTTAGGTCTAATCGGTTAAGTTCCTGCTGCAAGTGGGCACTTAGATTAACCTTATTTATTGGAGTAAAGGATTATAGGCTGGTAGATGCCATATGAACATCTGTGGTTAGGTCGAGTTCAAATCTAATTAGACACGATAAATTATTTATTTACAATTCTATTCACAACATTATTTTCATCACATCACTGAACCATGGTCATCTAAAATAAGAAAATATGCAGTAGAAATAATGTTAATACTATTATCCTAAGTAAAAATTCTAACCTGACTTGTTTCAGCAAGAAACATAATAGATGTGTCACACGCCACTTCAGCATGTCAGTGAAGAATCGATAGTCCGGAATAAACTAGTTCACACCAGTTTATAGGGGTGTCAAGAAACTTAGCAGCAAGTTTCTTTTGTCTCCATTCCTTCTAAACTGCGATATGTCAAATGCGAAAGTTTTGTAACACTTTATTGAGCTTCACTTTATTATTTATGCTGAGTGAACTTGAGGGTAAGATTTGAGCGATATTTTTTGTAGAAAACTTTCCTATCAAGACATACATACAATATATACATACAATAAAGACATACAATTCATATGTCCTGGTTTATTGTAAAGGTACCCATCGATGCGAGTCGGTTTTTTATCCAGTCTAACAAAAGGAGCATGAAAAACTATCTACAAAAAGCGAATTAGCATGGAAAGGACTCTATTCCATTCTATGTCCATTCGATTTTTACAACTGTTACTCTTTTACCGATGCACAAATGGTTATCGGTCGTACCTGAATTTTCTGCAGTCCAATTTAAATCCCAAACGAGATCAAATGAAAACGTGTCCAGCGTCATTCGATTGGTTCCAGTGAGGTGGCATCGTTAGGCCATGTAGACTTGACCTATCGATGTGGGCACCATTTCCTTTATGTGACGTATTTGTGTACACAAGCGGAGGGAAGGGAAGGTCGCATTATATTGGTAGTTATATTGGGTCAGCCGCTGTTACGTGCATGTAACCGTATTGTGGCTTAAGTTATAAGCTGCATAATACGTATTTAAAAAGCCTTTGTTACTAATAGTAGAATAAATCCTAATCTGCTTAAGCCTGCCTTTTTGTTTTGTGTCATACCTGTTCACCGGTCCTGTGCAAGCCATACGTTTCGGATACAAGTTTGAACTAAGAAAATCGAAATTAGGTATATATTCAAGAAGAAACATTTTCCACTTTATCAAACTCGATTAAAAAGAAATTAAAGGTCTTAAGATATTTCAAGAGAAATTACCGAAGTGAAATGAATACTCAAAAATATTTCAAAGGATCTCTTGAATTTAGCTGTAATTACAAAAAAACGATATTAAACCAAAGAAATGGAAGTAAGTGAAGAAAAGTGGATGACAGAGACAGATGAAGATGAAGCGGTGAAAAACTGTAAAGTTGTGAAACTACTGAAAACAGTCGGACGAACATGAGTATAAGAAAAAAACACTTAACTTTTTCTTGTCCTTACGAGGCTTGATAACTTTGCATTTACAGCCTGCTTGTAATCTAATGGCCGAATAACGTCAATCAGTTTAAAGCCGCCGTTAAGTCTCATGCTGTCTCTATCATTTTAAGGTGTGAAGTAGCGACAGATAGATATTTAAGAACTTCTGAAAGTTAATTAGCGTTTCAGTATTCGGGGATAACATATGTAATATTCATACAACGACTGCTCAAGACTCAAAAAAATGGAAAAATTAAATCCTAAGTAGTTGGTATTAAGTTTTATAACTATATATGGCTATAAGGGCTGCTGTTTATTCTTCTTTTTCTTCCTGCCCTTATCCCATTCATATGGGGTCGGCGCAATGCGTATTTTCCTTCCATTCCTCTCTATTACTCGTCATCGCGGCATTCCTTTCTTTCTCATATCATCTTTCACACAATCCATCCATCTCTTTTTCGGTCTCCCTGTTTATTATGTAAAGAAAAACAAGGACGAGATCGTGTTACAAAATAATCTTAATATCAGGCTCAGGCGAATTAATTACAAGGGTAGTGGCTTACCTCTAAAAAAAAAGGTCACGGTATCAGCCAAAATATCTTTAGGTAATGGATTATCTGCTTAGGTACACGAGGTTTTTGTACGAGATTTCCCGTAAACACCCACTTCGCACTTACGTTGCAGAAAAGAAAGAAAGCCCCATGAAACCCTAAACAGGGTCCCTTCTGGTTCTGAAATGAATATCCATACAATTAGTCCCGCTGGTCGTTTGTACCCCAACCCAAGTGTTTCCCGCCTATTTTATATGGGCCCTCGTTAGACCTGACCTACATGTGTAAACAGAATTGGAATGTGTTATTGAATGCCGGGTCGGCTAACTTGTGTTTCGTATTTATTTGTAACCTACAATTGACAAGTTGCTGATGTTGAGCCCTTAGAACCTCAACCAAATTTGATACCTATATCTTGAAACTTAAGAATAGTTTTTGTTCGAAGTTCAGTTGACCAAGTATACCGGAATTAACATTTGTGTGTTTGGCATTGCTATTCTTGTTTGTGTATAGCTCCAGGGATTGTTTATTTAAGTCAACATTATGTAGTGGACAACAGTTGTGTAAGTATCGTTAAAATTCTTATAAAGAAGGTCTGTTTACCGATCAAAGGTACAAATTATTATTTCCTACTTTTGCAACTCACAAAGAATTATAGTTTTTCGTCATAGATGAATGCTATTTCGTGTTTTTTTTCGAGTACTTTTTTTATTTCAGTGCCAAAGCTCTTGGATATAAGTGGCGTATAAAACAAAAAAGTCAAGAATAATCGTGGCCTTCTCAACTCTGCATAATTTCGGGCCAATATTTCAAATAGCGAGATTATGAGTGTTCCATTTGTCACACTCACTCTTTTATCCTTTAGAAGTACTATGACGAGAAACAAATGAGGAAAATCTTTACATTTTCGTCGCTGCGGGCACTTCGACTAAGTTTCGGGAGTTTCTGCTCTTATACCTACCCTTTTTGTGTTAAATCGTAAAGATGTTATAGACTTTCGGTATATTTATTGTTCAAGACCCAGTATAAGCTCTCAAAATGATTTGCTGATTTACGGCATTTTAAATTGTGAACTTTATTGAAATACGGTGCAAGAACTTTTTCAGACTATGTATGTTAAGAACTCCAAATAAAACTGATTGTGACAACACACACTTGACCTGTTATTTATTTATTATGCATTTATGCTTGCGGAGCAATTTCTTGTAAATTAATTACAAATAGAAAGGAAAAAATTAACCTTTAGCAGGACGTAACTCGCGACAACTGGTTCAACGCATCAGTTGCTTTTCAAATGAGCTTTGGACGTTGAATCAGTAGTCGCGAGTTCGAGTTCTACCGATGGTTTACTTCTTCCTTTCTCTTTGTAATTAATCTTATAATAAAGATTTAAGTTATTTTATTCTCCTTCAAACTATTGTGCTTTGTTTATTTAAATATGTGTGTATGTTAAAAAATGTTATTGGTTATACTGTAATTGGTTAGAACAAAATCGTAATAAAAATAAATAAATAAATTCCGATAAATTAATGGACAAATACAGAAACGTCAATTACTTTTAATTCGGCAAGTCTCATGCTGTCGGTGTGAAGTAGCGACAGATTTAAATTTAAAAACGTTTTTTTAGTTAGGTTCAGTCCGCGGGGGTATTTAAACAAGGATATTATGATGTCTTAACTTTCGTAAAATGTCTTTATTCAACTTTAAAACAGTCAATATTAGTTGGGTTTCCATCTGTTCCACCGCGCGTTCTATTTCATATTCAGTTGGCCGAAGTCACCGGTTATTCAAATATAGGTATATCCATTATCCACATTATTCATACATTTTAGGTGTATCCATATTATTCATACATGGTTTATTGTACCCCGATATCTTTACAGTTCGCTGATTTTGTTCAAAAGCAACTTTTATTCAGTAAAAGCTTTGTACGAACACTTTTATAAAGTCGGGATTTAATTAGGTTGGTCACATATATCTAGTGTTCATAAAAATATTTTTTTGTAAAAAGGTTTCGTTTAGTTTGCTGTTTTTTTTTTTACTTTGTAGGAGTCATTTGGGTTTTTTTGGAGATATTTTAAAATACTGTCATACACCGTGTCAGACTAAGCACCAATAAAAATGTTGATGTGACAAGAAAATATAAATAGAATTATTGTACTTATTCATATTTAAAAAAGAAACAAAATTACTTCAGTCTGTTAATCATTTGTATGTTATTTTTTATTTAACTTTTATTTTGTAATCCACGTATTTATATTACGGAACTCATTCAATTTCTAAACCAAATCATTTTTATTCTTATCAAAAATGTGTTTTTTATCTAAGCAATATTTCTTCTGAACCACAGTTTGTAGTTTGTGTAAACAGTAATATTTTACTGTTTACAAACTGTGGTTCAGAAGATAATAAAACAAAATACGAACATTAGGTTCGTACCAAATGACCCCAAGATTTCCAAATAGCTTAATTTACCCGTGTAAAAAAAACATGAAGATAACTATAAAATAAAAACAATATTTATGAAAAAAGAACAGCTAACAAACGCTTAGTTCATTAGGCGCAATTCACACAATAAAGGTGTACGAAAATAAAAAATGGTTGGCCGTTTAAACAAAATAGCGAGCGGGTCCGCAGTTAAGAGTGGTAATTGCCCCCTCACGACAATTAGGACTCGTAACGTCTTCGTGACCGCTCAAAAATACATTTTTAGCGCTTTCAGGGACTGTTTCGAGTTATTTATGTGAACATAACCGTGCTGACCGATGTGCTGAATGTGTCGGATTTATTTAAGCGCTGAGTTTGCTTTTGAGCTCTTTTTTTGGAAGAGCAATGACCTAATAGATCTGCAGAAAGGACGTATAGTCGAAGATAGCGTTACTTACATCAATCTTCTAAAGTTGCTTTTAGAAATATTATGTTTCAAGCGTAGTAGGTTTAGAATCGTTCTACTTTTAAAATCATTTAGTTCAGTCCAACTAATTACGTAAGGATTTTTTTAAATTTAATTTTTAATTCAATTTCTAAAAATATGACGGCTTTTTGCCCGTATTTGTAACCTAACGTGGTTATAAATACAGACAACGAAATAGTATTACTATTACTAAAACCTCCCAATAGGCGAGTGGAATAACTATTCAAATTTTGTATACGTTTGAACAATAAAAAGAGTTAATTTTGTACTCCAAATAGTCATCAAAATTCATACAACTGACGTTAAACGATTTGCCTAGACTGTCTAAATACAATAGAAACTGCATGGCAATGTGTGTGCGCATTTATAATAAAATACCAAGGCATTTCAAAGCTTTAAATACAAAATTATTTAAAATAAAATTTCACAAGTGGTTACTCGAGTGTAGTTTTTATAGTTTACAAGAATTAATGGATAAAAAATGTTGATGTTTAAAAAAAAATCTGATTATTGATACCTTGTCTTTAAAATTTTGCATGCTATGTCATAACCTAGCAAAACATGCTTGTGCCTCAATTTGTATATTTAACACCCCTGTATACCATGTTTTACGCAAATAAAATATATTCTATTCTATATTCTATACAAAATACATGTTAACCTGAAATCCGCATTTAAAACAATGTTAAAGGGTGATTTGCATTTTTGCGGATAATATTCGGTTGAGCTGTGGATCGGGGTTGATCGGTGTCGGATAATCGTTCGCTCCAGGCGTTGGTGAAATTGTGCAGCGAGTGAACTCTGGCTGCGCGTTTGATAGGATTTTGATGTGAGGAGGACGTAAAAATAATTTATAGTTCTGCTGATTAGAATAGAGTAGAAGGACTTTATTTAAGCCATTTAATATCATCTTTAAAATATATTTATAAATACATGTATAATAGTTATTGTCTGTAATGTATTGTACGTAATTCACTGATTATTTAATTATGTGTTAAGTATGTTATCTGGTGTCAAAGCTGACAGGTGACACAACTGTAATAATAATATTGTAATATCTATAATAATGGTATGAACTGGTTAAATAAATAAATTAAAAATAAATTGAAAATAAAATTGGTCAATAACTTATAAGTTATCACGAGGCATCTGTAGTGTAGTGTAGTTGATAAACAAAGTTTATAATTCGGATCTTGGCAAATATGTACCTTTCTTATTCTTAGGTTGCCCGTAACTAAATTGCTCAAATAGTCAACTATAAGTGATCATAATAATAACACAGGCCTAATAAATGCCCCACAGCAGTGCATGGGGCTCTTCTTATACATATAAACAAGGAAGAAGCATTGCTAATAGCAGGTTGGTTATGTCAAATTCAATTTTTTTTTTTGCACTATGGTGCAAAGAACATCATATTAAACGAGTATGTCAGAATCCTATGTCAAAATAAAGCCATTGAAAAAAGAAGCAAATCTTTTTTTTAATTTTTAAGAATCATCTGCTATATAGGGTAGTAAAGCAATCCCAAATACTTGAAATGATGTATATGTCAGGTAAACCTAGTTTGTTTATAATTTATTCCTCTCAATTTAATAGTAAACCCATGGCGTTTATTAAACAAAGGGCACGTGGTTTCGACAGCCGTTCCAAGGTATTAAATTAATTTACAAAGCAATTTACGAATGAATATTGCCAATTAATTTAGTGTCATGGAATTTGAATTAATTACTTGTGATTACATCGTTACCTTACTCAACTTAATGCGATTAGTTTCAATTCCTTATGTAGTTTTGTTATTCTTTAAAATATATTTTGAAACCATTTTAATGTAACTTTTAAAGTGAAACTGTATTTCGCAGAATTCTTTTTCTACTTTTTGAAAACATTAGAAAAGTGGATGAAAACAATTCTATTCAGCTTGCTGTCGGGACATTCAAGAAAAGACTAACAGAGTCTCAATAACAATAAACGCTAAAGCTACGGGATGTTTCAGTCGGTTGGCGCCCAACGTGGGACCATTTTATTTGTACCACTAACATAAAATAAATTTATTATTACTCAATTCAATCTCAACTGCAGTGAAAAGTCAACATTTAAACTTTTAGGCGTTATCAATGATCTTTAAAACAAGAAATATTCTGGAACGGAGTGAATGTTGCCTACAATTAGAAAAAGACAATAGTTATTTTACATAATTTATATTTCACGTTTAGGTAAAGAAGCAATTCGTGTATTTAAATTAATTTTGTTGATATTCAATGAATTAAACTGTATTTTATACAAATTCGTTTAGCCGTCATATATCAGTAGTTCATGCACTAAGATTAAGTAACGCTATAAAAATCCTTTGTGTCAGCAGAATTAGATGTCGTAAGCCATTGCGGGATAAAGCAAGGCTCAAGGTAGCATTTGGGCTCAATAGCCCGGGAAATGGCTGCTTGGCCTCCGGCTAACACAACCCAAATTAGGTCAAGACGAAACGTCGCGACTCTCGTAAAGAAATATGCCAAATTTGATTCAATTCCTTCCCACTGATGATCCAATAGGCGCCAAATCGATTGAAATTCGTCCTAAAAAATTGAATGGAACGTCAATGGCTAATTAGATTTGACTGCCAAGGGCGAGTACATTAAGATATAACATTAAAAGATGGCGTCGCAATAAAATATTATTAAGAGCGTCGTTAAAGGATAAAATTCTATTTTCAAAAGCCGTCTCCAGAGGACGCCGACCGGCCAGCCGGAAAAATAATTTATTCTACTTTCTGAGAGAAAATTAAAATTGAAGTATTTCTCTGTAATCTCTTACTGGTGTTATATATTTCTTAATTATTTTCTGTACTTATTTTGGATTTCGGAATGGGAAATATGTTTTTCATTTCTATTCAATTACAGAGTGGGTGGGAGTTAAGTTCGTCAAAATGTAATATTCCTAACATTTTGACGATTTGACGTATGGCGTAAAATACAGATTTTAAAATGCATGTATTTTAAAATACATTGTAACTAGTGATTGAAAAATTGGAATATAACACGGAAAAAATGTTGGTGCAAATACGCTCTGACATAGTGCATTTTTCGTAGACAGTAATTGGATAAAAGCCAAGACGAAGAAACGGATCTTGTTGAAAAACGTTAGGTGATGATATCTAGATCGGTAGATCTATTAAAAAAAACGGAAAAGTGCGAGTTGAACTCGCCCACCGAGGATTCCGTACAAATACTAAACATCACTTTTTTTATGATTTTATAAAATGTATAGTTTTCAAACTTTATTCCGTACTTGTAGTATAATATAGATAGTAAAAGAGATATTACTTGCCAAATTTCATACTCGTATTTCTAGGCAAATAGAAGAACAACAAATTTGTTTTCCTTGAGAGTGTCGTAACTCTTTTTAACATTAACTTAGAAGTTAGTTTTTTACGGCTGCAAGGGGCTGTAATCTCCACGCTCCCGATATAAAGGGTATTTACAGATAGACGAACAGACAGACAAACGAACAATAAAGAGATTCTATAAGGGACCCTTTGAACTGGAACTGAACTGGTCGTGGTGGTCTAGCGGCTCAATGACCGAGTTTGCATGCACATGGTTGCAGATTTGAACCCAGGCAAGTACCAATGTGACTTTTTCAAAGTTATATGTACTTTCTTAATCACTCTAAGATATCATTGGTGGAGGAAAATATCGTGAGGAAACCTGGATTCCAAAAATATGGAATCTGAAATCGCCAACCCGCAATGAGCAAGCGTGGTGATCAATGCCCATTCCTTCTCTATATGGGAAGAGGCCAGCAGTGGGACGTTTATAGGCCGATATTATACTCTTTGAACCTTAATAAGAAGATTAAACTCTAGCAAAAAAATACATTATTTCTAAAATTAAACTCGAGTCTTTTAGTAATGAAACAGGGTACGTAAACATCATTAAAGCGCTACGTAGGATGATATTACTCCTAAATCCGCAAAAGGGCTTATAAAATCACAAGCGATATAAAAATACCATATTGGTATTAAAATGTTTTGTGTTGTAATTCAAGTAATAATTTAAGCTTGTGAAGCGCTTCTGCGATTTGCACGAAAAACCAAAATTTTCAATTAATACATTTCTCGTAAACAAGTCCTACTCAGCAAGTAGGTACTTACCACAGAACTGTAGTAAGTGATATTCTTAAAATATAAATCAATTTCACAACAATAGTAAACGTATTATAACAGGTCTTCTCTTTCCTTTCATTGGTTGGATTAATTAATAACGTTTTCTTTCGTAAACGTCTGTTTTGAACCATTTTTTGCTTTTATATTTTTTCCGACGTTTGCCGTCAGGGTGCGGGTGTGGAATGATTTATGGTGCAATCTTAAAGTCGTAAATCAGGCATGGTTCGCTTTACTGTATGACTCGGAACAATGTTACTGTGAAACAATCGCGGGGTTTCTTTCCTATTTTACGTGTTATGATTTAGCTTTGAAGGTAAGTGTTGCTATATTAAATTTTTTGGGTGGATGTATGGGTTTTATGTATGAAATCTGACATGAATGTTACAAGTAGAAACCCATTTTCTTATAAGTTAAATGTTGTCTCATATTGAAGAAGTATAAATTAGTGTTGCTGCGGTTAATAATCTGCTTAGAAGTTACTGAAAACATTGAGATTTGGTATGTTTAACACCTTACGCTAAAAATATTATATTATTGTACAAATTTTAATTTTTTGTCGAATAATAAAGACAGCAAACAGATAGAAGGGAAACACTTCGAAACAAATTTAAATAAAAATCCAAAGGATTATTGAGCATTTTAATTGTCTCAATTACTCGCTCCCCAACCATTTCATAAAACGGAGATTGGAACAACATAAATTGAAATCGTTATAGCTTTTCTTTTGATGGATAAATTATTTATTGCCATTTATCTCAGATAGGCCCGTTATAAAAAGGATGAATAATAAAACATTTTTAAGATAATAATATTCTTTTCACTTTATAAACTTTTGCGCTTTCGCCAAAAAATATCAATCAGGAACATTTAATAACATTTTATCACAGAGGTGAAAGTTAGTGTGTGTTTTTACGTCGTCACGCGCTAACGGCTGGACTAATTTAGATAAAAATTGGTATGGAGGTAGCTGACATCCTGGATTAGCACATAGGCTTTTTAATTCGAAAAATAAAGTTAAGTATTTAATAAACCGCGAGTAACACCGCGGAGTGTAGCTAGTTGAATATAAATCAAATATCAATTAAATTAAAATTAAATTCAACCCTGATCCAGGACCTCGTAGCAACCAAACACATGACTAACGATGCGGTCAACCATATCAATTAAATCAGAAATACGAGTGGACCATCGTTAATATCAATTGACATAATGTGTGAAACTCACTGTAATGACGTCACATTAATCTTGTAGATTTGAGGGTTAAACCCAGCTATCTATCACCTAAGTTATGTTGTGCAGTTGGGCAGTTCCGATTGCCCGAAATGCCAACTATTTGACGCTTAGTATAAATTATTACGACCAGCTTACTTGCCGATAGTACGTCAATTGTGTTCTAATAGATTTATAGAGTAGGCCAAACTTCTGATTGAAAGCCATTAATTTTGGAAATTTATTTTTATGAAAGACGATTAAATCCTTTGTTAATTGGCTTCAGTAGGTTGTTAAGCCAACAAATAAAAACAGCTTTAAAATTAAAGATTAGAAACATTCTTATCCCAGATGGATGGTATAAGGATGTTTTGGTGCACGCTTGGTTTATACGAGTATACTTAGCACGAGGGGTTAGCAAGAATACTAGTTATGTGCGACCCACATAGCTATTAAGCTTTTTAAAATAAATTTCTTCTGTCTCCATTAAGTTATTTATAACTAGGTATAACTTTCAAATATTCAGGTGCAAAAGAAGTAACGATCCCATTAAATATCACGTACAATCCAATGTCACGGACGATTCGTTTTATAGCTTCGGCTTTCAAATTACAAATCCGAAGCGCACTGAATTAGTCTGAATGGGCGAAGCCTGATTCCCTAAGATATAACCTAATACCTATTAAAGGCAGCTTCGTGATTCCCAAAAGATTTTGAAGCTTAACTGTAACGGATTTGACTGAGTAAAAAAGGCCTTCAATTTTATCACGTAATTGTAGATTGGAGATGAAATTGTAGGGCGGTGGATAAGATTGCCGAATTTCCTCTTTATGTGCGATTGGCGACATTTGCTTATTAATGGCATATTTTTTACATTCAATGATTAAGAAATATCAACCTTACTACATTGAAATAAAGTATCTATCTGTCAGTGTCAAAATGTTACTACTATTTTCTATGCAGTGGTTGGTACTTTAAGAAAATCACTTTCTCACTTACAGTAAAATGGTATCTAAATCTTATTCGGTGAGGTAAAATAAGTATCTATTGACTCCGTTTATTGTTTTATTTGAATATATTGTATTGAGCTCGGGTAAGTTTAGCTATTAAGAATTTGACTCTCATAATTTGTCGCTAAAACGATAACCATGGGATAAATAAAAGGCACGGAGCCTTCAGGTTTTATATTAAAACGGCTATCTCATGTTTTCTTTTTAAGTAAATTCTTATAAGATTTCTCTATGATAATTATTGTTCTTACATTTAAACATTTTTCGTAGGTGTAAGAAAGATTTTCCAAAACAAAAAATTAAGGAACAAATTCAAATAGAAAACAATCATTGTCGACGCGACTACTAACGCCATCTATTGATGAACGAGCGACACAACACGAGAACATCAAATCAACAGCCAGCAGATCGACGAAGGAAGCACGGTGCTGCCGCGGGCGGCTACAACGGCAGGAAAGGGAACCCTTCGGCTCGCGTCGCGGCTCGAATGAGCTTCCCGGTCTCCTTCTTCTTGTACTCGTCGTCACACTGTTTCACATGTACCAAATTATTGTAATATTCGTCAATATTCGTCATTTATATTCAACATTGTACTTGTAAATTATCCCAGTAAACGTATTATATAAACCAAACGAATAAACTAAATCATTGGAGTAACCCCGAAGCCCCCGTTCCTGAACATTGGTCCAACGAGCCGGATCGCCAAGAAGACGCCAGCGTCACAGCAGTATAACGGTCAGGCCTTCGATCCCATCTACTCCCATCCCTTGTGATGTGTTAAAACCGTGTCGCTTGTCTAAATTTCAGTTTATCGAGCGATTGTTATAGTCCCGTGCATCAGATTCCCGTACGTTGATGCCCGTGTTGAGCCACCGGGTGCCGCGACCACGTGCCGGTTGAAATCGTAAGTACCTTATTCTATTGTCTTTGGAGGCCATTATAATGGGTGTTGATGATGAGAAATTACACTCGAGTGACCTCGTGGACCTTAAACGGCAACGTGGTACCTTGAGGGGTAGAATAACGCAGTTTAGAAAATATTTAGACGCCTTCAGCGATAGTTCTCCTTCTAATTTACAGATTAAAGAAATAAAATTCAGAATTAGTGCAGCTAAAGAACATTTTACTAGTTTCAATAGTTTACAAAGCCAGATTGATTTATTTTCTTTAGACTCGGACAGTCTATCAAACATGGATTATGTCGAATCTTTTGAGTCGTTATATTTTGGTACGTTAGCTCTCGCTGAAAGTTTAGTCGATAGTGGTACGACTGAAGCGGATTTTAAAGGTGATAGCTCGCATCATAAAACGGTTAAACTCCCTCAAATTAAACTACCGGCTTTCAATGGTTCTTACGACAATTGGTTAGAATTTCGTAACTCGTATGTAACTATGATACATAACCGCACGGATTTAGACCCAATTCAAAAATTTCATTATTTACGTAGTTCACTTAGCGGCACGGCAATACAAGTGATAAGTGCGTTAGATTTCACAGATTCAAATTACAAACATGCATGGGAATTACTTGAGACTAGGTTTCATAATGCTAGGCTTCTAGTGCATAACCACATTAAAGCATTATTTTCTATACCTACTAATAAACAAGAATCCGCGTCACATATTAGGAAATTGATAGACACCGTCATGAGAAATCTTCGTGCTCTTAAATCGTTGGGTGAACCCACTGATTCGTGGGACACGTTGATTATTTACCTAACTGTTTCGAGACTCGACTCATCGACTGAGCGCGACTGGGAAAATCATTTAGGTACTATTTATTCCGATTCCAGTAAGAAGTTAAAGTTAGATGATCTACTCACGTTTCTCAAAAATAAGTCTGACACGTTAGATATGATAAGCGCGAATAATAAATCTCAGAACAAGTTGAACGTCGAACCTACGATTAATAGGCCGCATAAGTCACCTGTTCATAGTTACGTAGCTAATAATAATACAAGTTCGAAAAGTAGATCATTTAACAATAACAAACAGATGAATCGTTCGTGTTTTTCTTGTGGTGGTAATCATAGTATTTATTCGTGTTTTAGATTTTTAAATTTGTCGGTTAAAGATCGAATAAAATTCGTAGATGATAAACAGTTATGTCGTAATTGTTTACGATCGGGACATAGCATATCCGATTGTACCTTTGGTCCATGCAAACAGTGTAGTCAGAAGCATAATTCATTCATTTAACCGATAGTAATAACACCGATACATGGGTGCGTAGCGAGCGATCAGCTGATCACAGCGCGGACGCGACCGGCGCACGGTGGGCTGAAAATCGGCTTTCATGGCCAAAACACAAAAAACAGCATTTTTTTTATTATTATTTTTCTTGTTTTGTGTGTTCTTAATATTTGGGTTAATAACATATCGAACTTTTTAACTTGGACACTAATAGGGACCGTTTTACATGGAAAAATAAATAAAAATATTTTGACGATTTTTTAAAAAAAAACGGCATTAAATTTTTGGTCAAATCGACAACCAAAAAATCATAAATAATTAGCACTATGACCACCTCCAAGGATATTACGGTTAAACATGCCGTTTACGAGATAATTCGATTTTTCATACTAGCTCCATACAAATTTTTCGTAAAAAAATTATATTTCCTTCGTTTTTGGGCAGAATTAACTCGGGTGTCATTTTTGTACATAGTAATGACTAATAGAAGCGATATCCGGCATAAAAACAAGCACTTGCGAATTCAAATCCCTAAGTCCATGAAAGCCGATTTTCAGCCCACCGTGCGGCGCCGGCGTGAACTCGTTGACCGCGCTGCACTCCATGTCTATAGATACGTATCATACGCGCATAGGTAGCTATTCCGTGCAACAAACCTCATTTCAAACGGTGTTATTGTGTACCGCGTTGGTGGAGATAGTAGACGTAAATAATCGAATACATACAGTTAAAGCCTTGTTGGACAGTGGCAGCCAACACTGTTTTATTACGGATAGATTAAGACTATTATTAAATGCGCCTTCTATACAGTCCACGGTACAGATTTGTGGCGTTTCACAATCTGTCACACAATCAAATATTTCATGCGATTTGACTATACGTTCTAAAGTAAGCGACTATAGTGCAAAGGTTAGATGTCTTGTCCTGCAGCGTATAACATCCAGTTTACCCACGACGAGCATCGACACCGAGTTTATACGTATACCGAATAATATCCAATTAGCGGACCCCACCTTTCATATACCTTCAGAAATCGATATGTTAATAGGAGCAGATCTTTTCTGGGATATATTAGAAGATAACAAAATGAGATTAATTAGCGGACCGTACCTACATAATTCTAAATTAGGTTGGCTGTTATCAGGGCCTTTAAATATTAAGAGCCTACGTGGAGGCAAACCGTATAAGGTTCAATGTAACTTTGTTCAATCAATTGACAAGCAACTCACACGATTTTGGGAGTTAGAAGCTGTAGCACAGTCTCGCGACGTCTTCACCCGCGACGAGCGATGGTGCGAAGACTACTTTACAAAAACTACCATACGCGAGGCTGATGGTAGGTTTTCTGTTCGCATCCCATTAAATAAATCACCGGAGGAGTTAGGTGACTCATTTCATATGGCAAAGAATAGGTATTTATCGTTAGAACGTAAACTCGAGCGTTCAGCTAGCTATAAACGTATGTATTGTGATTTTATGCGCGAGTACGAAGACCTAGGCCATATGACGCGTTTAGATAAATTTGATAGACCTAATTATTTTTTATGCCATCATGGTGTATTAAAGGAAGATAGTACAACAACAAAACTACGAGTCGTTTTTGATGCTAGCGCCGTGACCACATCAAATAAATCCTTAAATGATATTCAGTACGCAGGTCCGGCACTTCAAAATGACATATTTTCTATTCTTATACGTTTTCGCCAATATAAATACGTAGCTTGCGCAGATATAGAAAAGATGTTTAGAATGGTAAATATACAATCAGATCAAAGATTTCTGCAACTTATCCTGTGGCGTTATAAGGTCACTGACCCTTTAAGAGTTTACCGGTTAAATACTGTAACATACGGAACGGCGTCCGCACCGTACTTGAGTATGCGATGTATTCGTCAGTTAGCCCTAGAAACAGATGACGAGGTCATCGCTCGTGTCATTACTGAAGATATGTTTGTTGATGATTTAATTACCGGTCACGATAATCACAAGACATTAATCACCATCTGTGAACAAATCGCTCAAGTCCTGCAATCCGGTTGTTTTAAACTTCGAAAGTGGAAGTTCAATTCTGGGACCGCACACTCGTCCACTATGTTTACAGATGAACATACACAGAACAAAACACTCGGTATAGGTTGGCACAATGACACTGATCATTTATATTACACTACAAAAATAGGTGATTTCAGTAACAGGTCTATAACTAAAAGAGTAATTCTTTCAACAATCTCGCAAATCTATGACCCGTTAGGTTTGCTATCTCCCGTTGTAATTATCGCAAAAATGTTATTACAATCATTGTGGCTGAGTAAAATTGATTGGGATAGCCCGGTCTCACATGACATTTTCGTAACTTGGCATAGTTTTCTTCAGTCATTAAAGTGTTTGGGCGAATTAAAAATCCCACGTCACGTGATGAGTGATTAAGTACAACATAAAGAAATTCATATTTTTAGTGACGCATCTCAAAGTGCATACGGAGCTTGCGCATATGTACGTACGTTTAATAGAGACTCGGAGGTATATTGTAGATTATTATGTGCAAAAAGCAAAGTAGCACCTTTGAAGTCTATTACAATACCTAGATTAGAGCTTTGTGGTGCGCTCGTAGGTGCGAGATTGTATAAACAAATTGTCGGATCACTAAGGTTGACTTTTACAAAGGCATACTTCTGGACAGACTCGACTATTGTTATAGGTTGGTTACGTATGTCACCGCATTTATTAAAAACCTTCGTTCATAATCGCGTTACAGAAATTAACGAATTGACCGGGGACTCCAGTTGGTTACACGTTATCAGTAAAAATAATCCAGCTGATTTGCTGTCTAGGGGACTAAATCTCGATTCATTAATTAACAATAGTTTGTGGTGGAATGGTCCGTCGTACCTACAATGTAACAATAATATTGATTTTTCTAGTCAAATGAATAGCGAACTTATCGTCGATATGAATAAGTTACCCGAGTTAAGACCTCAAGTAATAAATTTAACTTGCACTAATCAGTCATATGATTTATTTACATTTGAAAATTATTCGTCGTTTTATAAATTGAAGCGTATAGGTGCATATGTATTGCGTTTTATTGCCGTTATACGTAGTCGCCGCGAGCGTAGTAACCGAGAAACCGGTTCGTTATCGGTCGATGAGTTGAACGTTTCCGAACGCATGTTAGTTACGCTCGCTCAAAGACAATCATTTCCCAATATTTATGCAAGGTTAGTTAATAAGTTGCCCCTTAAGGCTAATAATAGAGAATTAAATCGCATTTCTGGTCTTAACGTATTTATAGATGAATATAATATTATTAGAGTAGGTGGCAGACTGTCGAATTCATCTAGCTTTGATTATAACAAGAAACATCCAATTTTGTTATGTGGTAAACACTATTTCACGCTAATATTAATTAGACATGAGCATAGGCAATTATGTCATGCCGGCCCTCAACACTTGCTGTCTAGCTTGCGTGATCGCTGGTGGCCGTTAAGTGCACGAAACATTACGCGTAAAATAGTGAGGGAGTGTATCATATGTTCGCGAGTGAGAGGTAAAACGTTGACGCCTTTAATGGGTAACTTACCCTCAGATCGCTTGGACCCTGGTTCACCCTTTCTTCGAACAGGCGTGGATTATGCTGGGCCCATGCATATATTAAATAGGAAGGGCAGAGGAGCCAAGTTAGTAAAGGCCTATCTTTGCCTATTTATTTGTTTCCTCACCCGAGCTGTACATTTGGAGCTCGTTACCAGTTTGTCCACTAACGATTATATTTTAGCACTAAAACGTTTCATAAGTAGAAGGGGTAAGCCTGACATTATTTACTCAGATAATGGCAAGAATTTTGTAGGGGCAGAGAGAGAACTTTCAACATTTTTACTTAACACAAATAATTCAAAACACATAGTTGACTTTGCCGCTAAGGAAAATATCAAATTTTATTTTATTCCACCATATTCACCCCATTTTGGTGGCCTTTGGGAGAGTGGAATAAGGTCCAGTAAACACCACCTTAAACGACTCGTAGGTAATGCAAATCTAACGTACGAGGAATGTAGCACGGTTCTGACACAGATCGAAGCCGTCCTAAATTCCCGTCCCTTATCACCTATGTCCACAGATCCATCAGACTTAACACCACTTACTCCTGGTCATTTTCTCGTTGGAAGGCCGTTGACTGCTCCAGCCTCTGATAACCTGGCAGATGAACAGATGTCAAGATTAAACCGGTACCAGCGTGTTGAACAGCTACGACAACATTTTTGGCAGCGCTGGGCGAAGGAGTATGTCTCTGAATTGCAAGTACGCACTAAGTGGAAGTCACATCATGATGATATCCAGCTAGATAGTCTAGTTATTGTCAAGGAAGACAATCTACCTCCATTGAAGTGGCAATTGGGGCGAATAACAAAATTATATCCAGGATCAGATGGTGTTGCACGCGTGGCTGATATACGCACCGCATCAGGTACCATTAGAAGATCATTTTCTCGAATATGCCCACTGCCAGTACATTAGAATTATGCACAGCATCTTGGAAGCGAAGGCTTCCAAAGGCGGGGCCATGTCGACGCGACTACTAACGCCATCTATTGATGAACGAGCGACACAACACGAGAACATCAAATCAACAGCCAGCAGATCGACGAAGGAAGCACGGTGCTGCCGCGGGCGGCTACAACGGCAGGAAAGGGAACCCTTCGGCTCGCGTCGCGGCTCGAATGAGCTTCCCGGTCTCCTTCTTCTTGTACTCGTCGTCACACTGTTTCACATGTACCAAATTATTGTAATATTCGTCAATATTCGTCATTTATATTCAACATTGTACTTGTAAATTATCCCAGTAAACGTATTATATAAACCAAACGAATAAACTAAATCATTGGAGTAACCCCGAAGCCCCCGTTCCTGAACAATCATTGTTTTATAATGTCACATCTAATATAATTATGCTAATGGAGTTTTTTCTTAAATAAACGTTTAAAACGCTTTTGAGATGTTTAACGACTTTAATTACTCCATTCCTTTCGAAAAAGGGACTGTTTGATCGAAGTACGCCAAGTTACCTGAAACAAATTAGAATTTCGAAATTAGTTAAATTGAAACAGAAAATAATATAAATAAACTTGAGGTAAAGTTGTTGCTTCATGATTGAGAAATTATAATTTGTTGCGTGATGTTTTTGTTGGTTTTGACTCTGTGTAATGGGAATTCATCAAATTGGAAATTTGCGTCTGCTTTAACTAAGCCAATGTTTGATAAAAATAGTTACTAAAGTAAATAACTTGCTTCCTAATGGCTAGGTCATCGGACTTGCGATCATGTGGCTGCCGGTTCGAATCCCACCCTTTGAATACCGACGTGTACCCACTCGTAATAAAAGCATTTAGTACTTAGTACGAGGGGTTAACTAGAATACTAGTAATGTGCGAAACACGAAAAAATAATCTTACATATTTTTTTTCATGTTTTGATCCATATAGGTAGCTACTTTTGATTGACTATGCACATAAGGCTATTATATTTTTTTCATATTATAAAGGTTTGCAAGGTTACGAATGCTGGCAAACATGGTCGCCCAATTTTCAGGCCATTACGAGAAATAGCTTCTCATCACAAGTGAGCATACGAGAACAAATTACTCTTGACGAGATGAATCTCCAGGTCGTCGCGTTAAACGAACCAGAAAAGGATGTCATAACAAAATTACAAGAATCTTGTTTTAGCGAGAATAACTTGTTTTTCTTTTACAATGTCTCAGACGTCTTTTGTTTTTCGGTTCCAGACACAAAAGAAATATTTAAGTGAGTTTTCTGCTTTTTTATGTTTTGTTAAAATCCTTTATTCGTTCTGTGAGTTAGAGACTGATTATATTTGAAGTTGAATACATTGTGGCGACAATCGAAAAAAAAAATGCACAATATTTAACGCTATATGTTTAGTGCAAAATGGATTGGATGCTTTCACGATCTAGGTAAAGAAAATATCTTCTTCCTGCCCTTATCCCATTCATATGGGGTCGGCGCAATGCGTATTTTCCTTCCATTCATCTCTATTACTCGTCATCGCGGCAAAGAAAATATTTTTTTTTTTATTCTTGCTGCCGTAAGTATAATTCTTGTTTGGCAAATTAATTCAATATCTTTAATAGGCTTCTCTAGTTCTCCCCTTGCCGGGGTCCAAATGCAAATGAAGAATTGTTTGAGCGTTTCTGTTGAAGGGATTAACAGATTAGAGGGTTTAGCTCAAGGTGAGGAAGTGTTCTTGTTCATTTCATTAGTGAATTGTTCAGTAGAGACAGTAACTCATTTATATTATCTTGCAAATGTATACTGAAGCTTACGCACAAGGCTATTTCGAAATTTCATTTTTGCGAAAGAAAAATGCAAAAGAAACCTAACTTTTCTTAAAAATACAAAACGGAAGCATAGTCGCATGTTAAACTCATATGGTACGATGACAGCCGTTTCAGCGGGAGCGCAAACAAATAATAAAAAGCAAATACTTAGGACGCCCCACGTTGGGCGCCATAAACAACGACTTTGAATCGACTATGCTTCCTCGCCTTTCCATTCCGACTTCCAACTTTACAAACAATAAAAGAGACGCCAAAAACTTCGGAACACAATTCCCGTCCAAATTTACTTTCGTACTTTTCCGAAGATGATTTTTTTAACTGCCCTAACGTACAGGTGATGCAAAACTTATTTTAAATATATTTTTAAGATAAGAATGAATTTTGAGTTTCACTTGATTTTGCTTTTTGATATTTTCTTTGTAGAGTTTACAGTCTCTGCAAGTAAGTCTTCAAATAAAAAGCAAAGCGACATTTGATATCTTATATTTCCTGCCAAAACATTCTTTAAAAACCTCCACGATCTTCACACCTCCAAAACTGTTCCAAATTGTTTTTTTTTAATAAATGGTAGTGAAGCGTGGAATATCTCCTGGAATTTTATTCAGACGTGATCGCATACACTCGCGTTACACATGCCCCGTAATAAGCAATAAAGGGATTCCTTGGCTTGCCAATACGAAACGTGTCACTAGGTCAAATGTATTTGTTCTCTATAGTGCAGTGGGAATATTTTTGACACTTCTATTTGGTTATACTGAAATTGACTGGAATACGCATACTTCGGTGGACGTTTTCCGAACATATTATTATATTAACATCTTCCCTGTCCCGTCAGAAGACTATGGAAATATTCATATGTGATTCACGGGACAGTGAAAGGGTTAATCTACATGAAAAATAATGTTTTTAAATGTTTAACTTCAGAGTACTTTGTCTTAAGTGGGTAATGTTTCATTGATGATTCATTGCGAGCTGCAAAGGTTTTGGTTAAGACAGTTATTGGCATATCGGAAATTTAGTTAAGTGCATGCTTTAAGGACTAAAGTTGCGTGACAGCACAACATCAGCAAGTAATAGGCGTGATCACAAACAATCCATACGTAATTAAGTCCCATGTGATACAATATAATTAGAAGTATTAACTAGAATTCATTCCAATCCCTACAAGTGTAACTCAAACGAGAAATTCCGAAAGCATTTCATGCAACTTAGCAATCGGATTCAGGAAGCTTGATGCTAAAACTAGGAGTAGCAATAAGACAAACTGTTCGACAATTAATCAAATATCTTAGAACTTTGGTACGTGTTGATCTTAGGAGCTACGAAAATGCTTTGAACCAGACTAATTAGACATCCAAGAATAGTATTTTGTTTGGAAGATAGGAAACGATGATTTGATGGAAAATAAGAAAACTGGTCAAGCTGGTTAAACCTAATATATTTATTAAGAAAAAAAAATATTAATTATCATTTTAAGGTAAGATAAACTTACACTTTTGATGTGTCAGCAACATCAAAAGTATATACACATCAAAAGTGTCAGCGACAGTCGTATATGATATATTAAACATTGTACTTCCTTCCGCCTAGCCTTTTCCCAAGCTATGTTGGGGTCGGCTTCCAGTCTTACCGGATTTAGCTGAAGGTCGTTTTTTTTTACAAGGAGTGTCTGCCTATCTGTATGACAGTCGGGACCAACGGCTTAACGTGCTTTCCGAGGCACAGAGGGGTCTCGGTACATTTACTAATGGTCACCCATCTACGGACCAACCGCGGCGAGTGCAGCTTAACCTTAATTATCGGCCAAACCGAGCGGCTCACACTTAGCCGCGAGCCACTATTTTACGTAAATGTAGAGCTATCGTTTTTCATCCCGTCTCTGTGTTGTATTTTAAGGAATTATTATTGTTAAATTCATTTTGTGAATTGTTATTTATTTGTACTTCGTTCTAAAATAAACTAGTGTCAAATGAGGTTTACAAATTAAGTTCTTTTCATGTACATAAAATTCTTTGACAATGTTACGGTAAATCAATTAAATACACAATTATATTTTATTCATCATATCTGTCACGTGGAAGACCCAGACGGAGATGGACGGACGAACTGCAATGCTATTCTCTAAGGATACAGCCTTGGTGTGCAGCGCTGCCGCAGCGGTGAAACTTAGTTTGGAATTCACTAAGCTGAATGACAGCTACACTAGCGCTCAAGGCTGTGACGGCCGTGAGTTAAAACAACTTACGGAGTCGGACGGAGGGCAAATTGACAATTCTTTATACATTTTGGTATTCACGAAGAAAAAACAGCGACGACTACGCTTACGACCTCGCCCGCAGCCTCGCCTACAACTGTCAAATAAAAAATCTACAAAAATGGCGATTACTCTCGTTAAAAAATAATAAATTAAACAGAATAAAATTGATATTTCGATTCTATTAATTACTTAGTTGAAATAATGGCAGCTCGATTACTTATAAAGCTACATTTATTAGAACAAGCTAAGAAAGTGATGATTTGAAGAAAGCTCGATAGGCGAAATAACAAAGAAACGTTAAAACTATATCGCGTGATACAGATTTTATACATATTTACAGGCTTTCTGACGATAATTAATGTATTAAAAATAATTAATGCTCATTTAATGTCTCCTTTTAGTAATCTAGAAACTGGGACTCCAGAGAGCCATACAACAATTTGCACAGTAGGTAGTACACGGAACAGCGTGGAGAGGACTGTCGGACTACTAAAAGGCTGGTTTAGATGCTTATTAGTTCACAGAGTATTGCACTATAACTGACCCTATAACTGTGGTGGAAAAATAGTGATAGCTTGCTGTTTTACACAACATGTGTAATCAGGCTACCAGTTCCTAACTTGGACCAATATGACATAAATAAAGAATTTAGGTTAAGTACTTGGAATCCTGACACAGCCAGCCCCAACACATGATGACTTAGTCAGTGGGCTGAGTCAATTATGTAGGCAAGATTTAATTAATCAATTATGGTGAGCACGTCATATTTATGATTTAAAATATACTTTATTTTCTTTTCAGATGTTGATAACATGTTTAGATAGGATATACTCACCATAATTGATTAGTTTAAACATGGTAAACTCAAGTATTTTAGTTGTAATTCAAATTACTATATCTTCTTTTTATTTATCACAAAAAAACGTGTTAAAAAAAAAACAAATAAATTATTTTACATATTATTATTAAATCAAATTCATTTATTGCGTAATATGGGTTTACAAAAGATGTTACCTAAGTTACTAACATAACATCCTACCCATCTTCCATGCAAATAACGAAATGCCGCCCGGTCTCTTGCCATCGTCACGTGCCAAGCCATTGGATTCGAATACAGCTGTAACGCCGACGTAACAAGAGCTCGTCGAATGATGTCGTTGAAATTCGCGTGCCGCACTATGCAACCTGCGCTACGGCTACAGGATAGACCGTGGTGTCCGAGGCAGTTGACTACTTCACCGGAATGGCAGCGATGCGGAGAACAACTTGAAGCGCCTATGCGTAGTGCATCAGCAAGGCGGGAAGTAGTATCGTCGAATAAGGTGTCGATGTGCGACGATGGCAGTGCGTGAAGCCAAAGACCTGACTCCCACTCGCCAACCGCCAGCAGGCGCGCACGCTTCGCAGTAGAAGTAGATGTAGAAATAAGACTTTTCTGAACTACGGCCTCGGGCATGAAATGTCCGAGGGTGCCCTGTGGCAAGCCAACGTCACTCTTCCAAACTCTCGATTAACATCTCTACTTGCGCACGGGATGAAATAGTACTTCTTGGCATGCTTAGAACAAAACAAACTATTATTACTTATTAAAATCCAGTTGAGGTAGTCCTTTAAAAAAATTGTTGTTCGAGTGCGTTGTTGTTTGACGTTTGTTTGAAATGGTCGCCATGCGACCGAGTCACGTTAAATAGGCAAAGGAATCTTCATTCAGGCTTAAAATGTAATAAGAAATTTGGAATAAACCCATAAAATTATTAAAAATATTAATAGTTTTGCTCTATTCCTTAAAACACTTAAAGATAGACCTTAAATATATATTTTAAACCCTTAAAACTCTCAGTCGAGATTGATCGATTACGATTTAAAGAATTTGTTCCAAGCCCTAAAGTCGTCTACGAAACAGCAACAGGAGGATACAGCCTAGAGTTCGTCGACGAGCACAACTACGCTAGTGAATACAGTTTTAATCAGTGCTACACGCTCAATCGATCTCTAGGCTGTCTCGACGACGAGCTCGTCGCAGCTTACAGCCATGAAGTTGTCATTTAGAGAATAGCACTGCTGGACGCCTTTAACAAGGAGTGGCCTCAAATGGCCCTTCAGAGAGAAAAATGGAAGGAAGAAAGGGAGGCCTTTGCCCTGCAGTGGGACAGTTCAGGCTCAAAATAATAAATAAATATCTGTCAGGTGTGGAGATAGCAAAGAGTACAATTATTGTTCAGCTTAAGTGGTGTTTTCATGAATTGCTTTCATCAAGTTTCAAAATGAAAGGTCAGCATTTTTAAAAGGTTGCTTTCCAGTTAATGTCATAATAAATTCAAAACACATGAAGTTTTGCATGTAATATTTAATTTAAATTCGAAAACGTAATATCCTTTACATCCATTGTGTTCATTTTCTATAACATTATTGAATATTATCTCTAAACTATCCCACAGTCAAGTGTTATTGGAGAGTTCGGATTTATTTATCTTCAGTTTTGTCAAAAAAAAGTCTCAAATCGAAATAATTTTTTCTATGTCAACAACGCTGTTAAAATCACGACTGTTTTGTAATATTATTATCTAGTTCATAAGCGTTAAACAGAATACTCTACCACTCAATCTGAATAAATAACTCCTTAATTATGTTCTACAAACAGTTGATAATTAACTAGGAACTTCAGCCAGTGTCAAGTGTGCCCCTAGCTTAAACTTGTATTAGACAACGCTCAGACACCTACCGAACTCGGCCCTTAACAAACGTGTTTATCTCAAACAAGCTTCCCCATTAGTGAGGTATTTGCATCAGACACTAAGCAACTTCATAGGGCTGCTTTACGACAGGATGACAAACTCCGCGCTTACAGTGAGTCTCCTTAATTTATGGTCGTTCGTAACACCCTTAATGGTGGGATTACTGACCGGCTGGACCGTGCCGTCCAAATGGATGCCGTTGAATACTTTGATATTGCCTTGTATTTTTGTAATAAAAGAGTATGTTTTGGGAAATGATTACTCAGTATAAATCGGCTTAAATTTCTACAGGTTAACCGTATTTACAGAAGGTTACAAAAAATAGTCATATCTTTATTTGTTCCATAGATAGATATAATGAATGATGAATTAATTTTATTTTTACTATAAAAACATTGCGCATCATACGAGTACCTATGTCGACAAACGAAATATTTTAAGCTAATGTTTAGGTTAAATCTTGGGGTAACATCCAACAAAAACGATTCTAGTGTCTTAATTCTAACTCAGCATACGTGTTTAATGTAATCCATTCATTAAATATGAGGCGAAAAGAATTTCCAACGACGCGAATTTTATACAGAAGTTTAAAAAAATCACCAGGGGATTACGCAAATTGCCCTTGTGGTGGGCAAAGCGGAATAATAATTGGGGTCGGATTTAAAAGAATTCGGTGACATTAGGTGGATGTCTTAGTTGATAAATTGCAGTGGTATTTGCTAATGGTCTTCCTTCTTCTGAGGTATTAACAGATGCTGGTAAAAATAGGGTATTATAGGTGAGTTATGTGTTGGATGCCAATGGTTTGACAGGCGTGTTGAAATTACGTCGGCTCCCCACGTAATCCTGTTGCGGACGTGTGTCATGAATTTAGACGCTGTTCTAAACAGCTGTCGATTGGAGATGACGACATTCTCGAAGCGTTGAATTTATCATATGAAGAGAAAAACGACAAAATAAATGCATGGTTAAATCGTTCTCCAAACTAAAGTTGAAATAAAATATAGCAATGTTTTCCTTTTGAATTTCAATAGTGATAAAACAATGAAGAATTGTGATTAGTTTGTTAAGCACATATTATCATGTAGTAAGTACAATTGTACCCAACCAAGTTATTTCAAACGTTGTCACAAGTGTAGGATTCCTTAACCACATTGCCGGTGGCATATGCAAATTACTTAGGGTAAAATAATTTATTAAATGGCAGTATATCAGGTTTATTATACCAGCTACTAGCTATGTACGTAGTAATTAACGCCATGTTGTTCAGGGAAATTGAAATTTTCCACTGTGTACATTTGTTACAGTTGGTAAACTAAATTAAAAATATTCAGATTATTTTAAATGAATAACTAAGATACTTTACATATTAAAGGACCGTTAAGTAAGCATTTTGTTTGTCCTTGTTTCTTAGGTCTTATCAAATTGTCTTAAAACTATTACAGAAAAGTCTGTAAAAATTTACCTCGTTGACCCATGTTCCAATACCATGAGCCAAAGATCTAACATAACAATTAAATAAATTCATGTAACAGAAACATCAAGGAGTGACACACAGCGCTAAAAAGGCGAAAAAGATTAAAAATAAGCGGATAAAGAAAACTAATCTTTTAAGAGCAACCAAAGCGGTTTGTTGGACGAACCGGACAGTTGGGATGGGATTGCTTCACTGCTCTTTTAGAGACAGCTAGTGTTTGCGTCAAGTCAACGAATGGACAGCGGCTTTACATCCTGACCGGCATTGATGTCCATTGCTCTGTAACTATCATATTTGATTGACGTTTGGCATACGAGTGGGGTGATGGACGTAGAAATCATGATGTGTTTGGGTCGTGTAATAGATAGCTGATGTTCCCGATCGAAAATTTTAAGTTGCTTCAATTCCTACATACTATCTGCTCCTTTAAGGGTAAGTACAGGGAGTACCTGATCTGACATTTTTGAATAAATGTTCTCTCAACTTACTTTCATCTTTTTCAACATTTAATATAGTAACTTTGAGTGAGGTAAGTTAGGGTAAGTCTTAACATAAATAATCTATATAGAGACTATCCATCTAAGCGGTTGATTATCGTGATCTCCCCTTACGGTTTCATGGCGATTTATGGTGTCCAAGACGGTCCGATATGGATCGAAAATGGACGCTGAAAAATTGTTTTCGAAGCCAATGTAAAAGTAGGTTGATCATCTGCTCAACCGGTTGCAAGCCGCCCTTAATTTTTAACCCACATTTGAAACCTAATTACGGTTGAAAATTTAATAACGCGATTACAGTACGCGGTAAAAACACTTTAAATTTTATTACTAATTTATGAATGTGTTTCATTTAATTGAAGTACTTAATTTTACGGTTGCGTGTGATGGTCTGGTGAGCTATAATATTAGACATTTTTTTAGGATTTCTTGTCTTTGGTTCACCATTTACGCATATAAAATCAAAGAAGCCATTTAAAGGGTCAAGGAATATGAAATAAAATATGAAACAAATGTTAGAAGACCAAATGTGTTATTACGTTTCAGACGCAATGAAGAAATTTGACTGGCCTGATGGTCCCATGGGTTCTATTCCCACCCAGGACAAATCTTTATGTGGTGAGCACGATCATTTGTTCTGTGTCCGGGTTTTATTTATCCATAATGTATATGTATTTAGAAATATATTATATAAGTATGTTTATCAGCTGTCTGGTTGCCATAGTACAGGCTCTGCCTAGTTTGGGATCAGGTGGCCGTGTGTGAAATGTCCCAAGATATTTATTTATTATTTAATGTAGTAAGCAACAGTGAAAACTATAATGCCTTTAAAACTCCACAAAATTCCCCTTGTGTGATATGAAGTATCGCCTCTGCATACATCAATATTTCTACAAATTATATATTGTAGTGTCTTTGTCAAAGGCCACTGGGCTGAATAAAACGTAGTCAACGAAGGCCAGTTCCCAAAGGAATCCACATTTCCACCCCTTTTGCTTGCGTGTTATATTCCAACCTTTATATTTTATTGATTGTGTCTTTAAATAGGCTGAAGCCAACTTTATTTTATGATGGAGTTTCAGACGGATTTTAACTTTTTAACAGAATTTTAATTATATTTTTCTTTTTACAGAAGGTATCTTATTACAAACCTTGATCCTAAATTAAAGACTGATTCTTAATGCAAGATTTTCACACTTTCATAATAAAAACAATATAATTGCTAATTTGAGAGCTTAGAAAAAATACCTTAATTTATTTATCTATGACTAAAAAACGTTTTAATTTAAATTCCTATTTATTTTTAAAGTTTTCGAGTTTGCAAGTATTATTTGTTTAGGAGAAGCAGGTTAATATTTGTTTTATTTGTAATCATTATGTCAAACTATCGTACATTTTTACAACAACGAAAATCCATTGATGTTTTGTTAAATTTGTACTTCAATTAATCCTTTCAATATAATACAGATCTTTTTCCAAAAGAGCTCTTGAAAAATTGTTTTCTTCAAAGATTAAAGGAGTTCCCATCCTCGCTACGATATATTTCTATGTCAACTTAATCCGGGGCCTATTTTTCAAGCTACCTATTTCGTCGCATAGCTTAACATAAACAATTATCGCGTATATTTAATTAACACACGTCTCCATGCTGTGTCGCGCCTCCTATTTGTAACGGAGCACAGGTGTGTATCATTTGTTCTCCTGATTACTGTGTAAGTCTAACTGTAGCGCAAGGTACGAGAAAAAGCGAACGTCTCAAGAAAATAACTGTCATTTTTAACAATACGTCGGAAAGAATTTGAATCGAGTCCATTGATACTAAAAGAAGAAGAAAAATTCATAGCCTCAGATGCGCAAACTAAATATCCCAACGATCTGTAAGTTAAAAAATAAAAATCTGCGTGTCCAATAAGTCCAATATGTTATTACGCATATTTTCATAAAAAATATCATCAGCACCGTGCAAAGCCGATTGAACAAAAAATCTATCTAATTACATAAAAAAAATAAACAATGTGCCGATTTAAAATTGTGATAGTCATATAGGCCCAATTTTTTGATCCCGAGGTAACTCAACCTATGGTTAAGCTAACTAACAGTTTCAAAACGCGTTTTTTCATCAATTTTTAGTCCATCAAATGGTCAACTAAGGCCCAGTTTATTGATCCCTAGTTAACTCAACCAAAAGTTAAATATACTAACTAATATTATTAGAAATAGTTTTTACGATAAATATACATATACAATCTTAACGTAAGTAATGGTTTCAAACTTCGGTAGAACGAGTTTATTCATCAATTTTTATTCTAACAAGTAGCTTTATAGTCAGGCCTCTTTCGCGTTTTCTTACAACTTAGACCAACAGCGACTTATCCCTGTAATTTACTTTCCGTCTTATGTGAAAGCTTTATTGTAAGTTATTGCCAACGTGGATATAATGAAACGTAAATTGAAAATGGGATTCAGTATTTAAATATCTTGATCAAATAAGTAACAGGTCACGGAGGTTCAATGCTTCAAAAAATATTCCAACTTATTGGTCGTTGAATGTTACGTAATCTTCAAGGTCATTCATTCCCATGCAAAATCCATGGAATAATGGGAATGGTTGGCACTGCGAGACCCATTGTCCTGACCCCTTTCATTCCCCACCTCTTAGCCCATGTGCCGGACAGTTCCGAACTATTATTTTATTCAAATTCCCCCTATTGTCGCGAGAACCGCTTATCCTATGAAAGGGCGGTGAAAAAGAGATGGGAATATATACTCCTCTCACTTCAACTTGGCCAATTTATGCTTACAAAAACTTGGAGCATTGGAAAGTAACGCAAAGAAAATAACCTTTTCCGACTTGAATTTCTTTCGAAGATCTATTGGCATCTGGTGAAAATTTTGTTTTTGTAAGATAATAACTTTGATTCTGCTGAATTGTCGTTCTGCACGGTATTATGGAAAGTATAGCAACTTGGGATGATAAAACAGGGATGGAATTTTTATTTGACGTTTAGGAAAATCAGAAATATTATTGAATGTTTTCGAAAAGCGTTTATGTTTCAGGATTTGGGTAAAGAATCCAAATCTTTGGGTTTTCATGCAAGACCTACAAACTGTCCATCACTAAACAGGACGTTCCAAATTTAACTCTAACGAGATAACAAATTCAAACGTATTATACAGTTTAATTTTTCATTTCATAGACAAGTATGGCACTACTACTTACTGTATGTAAGAAAATAATATGCTCAAATTATTACAATAATAGCTGAACCGTGGAACGTATTTCTTCACTAAACACCAGGCACATTACCAGTACACGGAATTCGTTAACTTGTTCAATAGTAGCTGAAATAAAAAAAATATTTCTAGAAAAAATATTACTTACAACAGACAAGAACAAGATAAAGAAATTCTTCCTTCAATCTGTCTCAAACAGTACACAATCCACCGATGTCTTAAAACTTCAAAAGGGCCTGCGATACGACCATATTTGAATAATATAATAGTTTAGGCCGTGCCCACATTGCTTTGGCGGCGTGGACCGAATTGGAAAAGAAGGCCATTACTTACAATGTCCCGTTTGGTACATTCGACCTGAGTGGGACATAAGACTGGAATCCATGCAATATAAAATTGATGTGACTTGGGTACTAAGTGGAGGTATACTTTGATTGCAAGGATTTTTACGTGATCTTGAATGGCCCGATTGTAAAGACAATGGGATATTCGCGAGTATTTATGCGTTGGGTTAGATTATTTGCTTTTTTTCCTTGTTGAAGATGGAAGTTTTATTTTCTTGTTACGTTATATTCTAGTATGAAATGTGACCTTTAGACTGTGTAGGCGAGGCTTCTTTTGTCCCACGGGGTACAGTCATTGAGCATAATGCAAGACATCTACTTCACAGCAGTGAGTTAGATGTTTTTCATTTTCTGTATGTTAAATATTCAGCAAAGGAGCGGCATTCCTAAGATGTAGACTTCGTTTAAAAAAGGTGTGTGAGAAGTATCAGGTGGATGAAAACAAGACCTTTACATGATAAAGAAACACCTACAACCTTTTTAAAGGGTTAACACCTTTCTAGATTGGTCTGGCAGGTTATGTATTTAAAAGTCACCTGCTCCGAGCTCAATTTATTCATCTGACATAACTATGTTCAGTGAATGAACTTGGATTTCAGTCCCCTACAGTTGCCATAACGATATAAGCCTTAAATAACATAAAAATAAAGTTTATACTAAAAGCAAACCCTCATACCAAGTAACAATAAATCGTTATGAGCGACCTAAAGAGAAACGACAACATAACTTATGTCAAACACCATTGCTGCGTCACTTACGGGATTTAAATTAAAAGCTTGTAGAAATACGTCGGTCGTAGGCGCACGTGCGATGTTTCAGGTGTTATTTAAAGCGGTATTACGAGGGTGACGTGTGGGGAGGACGTGACGACTTGTGTGCGTGATTGTACTTGGTGACACGCGCGCGACTGTACTTTAAGGCGCTCATTACTTTATTGTTGAGTTACCGTTTTATTGATCAGTGTACCGCGGATTATATTTCTTGTATCTTTTCTCTTTGGAATACAAAAGAGGTTACTAAAAAATTGTCTTAAGCCCCTTAGTGATATGTCTTTAGATGTCCTTCATCAAAGTAAAAGGCCTCATCACATTAAGAGATGGAATGAGCTGTGATCCCTCGTTTGTCAGTTCAGGGTTGGCCATTCACGATTTTGAATTGAAGCCATTGAAATCAAAAGAAAATATTTTTCCTCATTGTTTCATAGATGAATACTCATATATTCTCATATTATTCAAAATCGCATGCTCATTTCTGACAGTAAATGGGAGTAATGTGACGATTCAGTGCCCCAAGGGCAGCGAATATCCGCCCAGTAGAGCAAATATAATGTTGAATATTCTTGATCCATTTGTGTCACATAATATTCATGTATACCTCTTTACTCAAATAACAGAATTAAAAAAGCTGGTGACTATAATTCTTGATACTTGTATTTAAAAGTAAAATAGGTTTGTCAAAGGAAGGATGTCGAGGCCAAAAATGACAGAAATTTAGCAAAAAACTGGGAGTTTTGGAGGAATATGGAATCAAGCTAGTACAAACAAAGAAGGAAACATGGGTATGATCTACAGAGCTACGTTTTACAATAGAAAAACCATTGTTAAATAAATATAAATTTATTTCTAAAAACTTGAATTAAATACACCAGAAACCCAACCAGACATCAGACCTACATAATGCCTTGAAAAGATCACTGGGGATCCTTTTGCTAACCATTCCTTCAAGGCCTAGCCTAGGGGAGGCATATCGTAAATCCTACAAATACCAGAATTATTTACGGTAGGTGAATTTGAAGATTAATCCCAACGAAACCCGGTTCCGTATCTATTACCTGGTTCAGTTAACATTGAAGATGGTTATTGTGTGAGTGCGTATAATTTATTAAGGTTCTCCGATTGTTGAGGTTTTATTGTTTTCTGTAAGTTATAGTGTTAAATACACTCAATATTGGTATTATTCAGTTCCAGTTCATTCGTAATCGTACTTAATATTCTCTCATCTCACTATTTTTCTCATGATAATCTTTCATCTATTCCATTTCTTATTTAGCTAAACTATGTACAAGCAAGTTGCACATGTTCGCAGATCGTGCTGTTGTAAGGTAAACGGCCCAGTAACCGTTAAGTTTTGAACTTCACTGACTTTGCAGGTATGCTATGCTAAAACTATAAGACTTGCAAAAAAACTAATTACATGACTAGATAGATAATTTAAACTAGTTTTATTGTAATATTATTTTTTATAATTATTTTAAATTTTCTTTAACAAAGATGGAAAAATATAAAATAAAGGGCTAATTGTACCAGTACCCGGTAGATTTGTACTAGTAAACGTTAAATTGTCCCAGAATCCGGTAATTTTCAATTCGAATTTGAACTCTATTGGTTTACGTTAAGGTTCACAGAAAAACTATTTTTGCGTTTCTGTGTAACATAAATATAAAGAAGAGCTTATCCAAAGAAAATACATTCTAGTAATAAAATAAATTCAAATGTATATATACAAATTATAGGTAATAGTTAACATCAGGAATTTGTATAAACTTAAGTTTTTAAATCGGATATTGATACAGTATCATTAAGAATCACATTATTAATTAAACTTAGTTTACAAACTATTTGAAGAATATTTTGGTTTCACGTTTAGATGTAACCTTTAATAACTGGTCACAAAAATGTCACTAACCTACAACAAATCAGAAAGAAAACGCTAAAATCTGCAAAAAAAACCTATGAAATATTTAAAGCACAACAAATATATTGATTTCAGTTTAAACAAAACCGTCGGAGGCGCCAATTCATCTGCTGCGTTAGCCGTTACCAAGACGGTCACACACTCTTTTTCCCCGCTGGGAATAACTTTGTAAACTTTTTTTGCGCCTCGTTTTGCCAGAACTCTGTTATCAGACGGTGACAAAAAGAAAGCGCTTTCATTGCAATTAACAATCCTACGTGAATCTCGAGTTGCTTCTTCAAGATGCGTCTTTATAAAATCTTCTTCCACTTCTTTAAACCATGGTCTTATATCGCTATCTTTGACTAAAGCACGGGTTTGCGTAAAATTTTGGGCCACTAGCTGGCATACTTCAGGGTGTCGCCTTAAAAAAGCTTCAAACCAGTGATGACCTGGTCCGCCATTTCGAAATGTTTTATCTCGCTTCATCTTTTTCACCAATAAACTCACGCTATCCAATAACTGCGCCTTATTTAGGGGCAACACACTACTTTTTTTTTCTTTTTTTTTTGCGGGGTGAACAGCTTATGACTTCCCCACGCCGAGGGCACGGCATGGGGATATGTCGGACTTTAACCGACTAAAAACACCCCGGTCCCATCATTGCCTTAGCCAGAGCCGCGGGATCACTTGCGTATTCCCAACGCAGCTCTGGCAGGCCTTGGTCCTTGAAGGACTCCTTCCAGAGGGATGGATGTAAAATGTCCACCCCTCACTACATCCGAGGGCGAACGGGTAGGACTTCCCGTTCGTCTCCTCCATGGCCTGTCAGCTTATCGGATGACGAGTTGCCCTCCTTGTCACCCGCAGGCCCGACCTCAAGGTGGTCTGAGGTCGTGCAACCCACTACTTGCCATAAAAATAATCCACCTGCTTAAATTTTCTAGTTCTTCTTTTCTTTCCGGTCTGAAGTTTGCTTCAAATTACTGCTTGGTTATCAATATCCATACTAAAACATCAGAGCGCCACATGATGCGCATCGAAAAAGTTGCTTTTAGAACTACAGTACAGCAGTAAGTCAAAATGTGCAAAAATTGGGAAATCCATAAAAAAACGAGTGAGACATCCGACATCTTCACCTCGCTTTGACTTCGGTTTCGACTTCACCTCTAGGCACATTTGTCCAAATCCAATTCAATTTGACCAATCACCCACCACTCACCAATCAATCAATCACTCCCAGAAGCGATAGTAAAGATGTTACACATTATAAACTAAAGAGGCAATCGAATCCATGGGATTACAACACAAACAAGGAACATAGAAACTACAATCTGTTGATTCGAAGGAAAAGAGAACTTAACACAAGGCAATAAGGACGATGTCGGGTAAAATGCAACTGTAAATCACAAGTCCTAACATCCGGCAATGAATTCTACAGTTTTAAAGGAAAATGAGACCTATTTCAAGGCAATAAGTACATAATAACGAATTTCGGTACAACGGCTCATCGTGTACCAATATCCGGTAAAAAACATAAAATTTTAACGGGTACTAGGACAAGTAGGGGTTTGTTTGTACCAATAGATGTGCACGGCAAAAATATTTATTTCTCAATTAGATTCACCTCAATTTATAGGTTAAATCGCATCGTAATATATTCAAATATTTTAGAAAATTAACACTTTTACCTTAACGTTATCGGTCGCAGTATGGCTAGCTCATCAATGCGACGTGGTGGTTTCGTAGTTCACTGACAGAACTTTGAACTTACATAATATTTTCACAAAGCCAACTTTTGTCATCGCATAGTTTTAACGCCGTTAAACTTTTTGGACAGTTTTGTTATTATAATTGTACATAATATTACCGAGAAGGTATTCCCATTCGCAATCTTTACTTTATTATTAGTAGAAAAATGCAATAATAAAAAAACTGACTTGTTAACGGGTACTAGTACACTAACGGGAATAGGTACTTTTACCTTATAACGTGCTATTACCGTATTTTATAAGTAGAGAACTTAATTGTAAGGTATGATTTTGTTGATAACATCCAATACAATAAAAGCATTCAAACAAATCAGTTGTCTTTCTCCATCATATCAATCTATCAAGTTAATGTTGGAACAACTACAACATAAAGGTTCATTCAATGTTAATTAAACTTATACCAAAACTTGTTTAAATTTTGTAAAATTATAAGCGATAAATAGGTACTTACAAAAACTTCTTAAATAAACAGAAGAAAACTGCCTTGTCACTGTCGACGCTCTGTCTGGTAGGTACTTACTGGGCAAACCCCGTGACGAGTTTGCCTACTAAGTATTGATTGTGTTATGGAGAATGCGTAAGTAGAATTTACAGTCATGAAGAATACACAAACTCATTAATTCACAATTCTTCTATTGTATTAATTCTATATTACAGGACTAGAAAAGTAATTTTACAGAACTATTTATGGACCCTGTCAGACACAGCAAAAAGATAAATAGGTTCCTAGTATTATTAACAAATTAAGACAAAGCGAACAAGTATTTAGAATAATAATTATAAACAAAAAAGCATCTTCAGTTTGTAATATGAAAAAAACATCAAAATTAACACGTTAACCGCCAAGGGTGGTAGTACAATTCTCACGATTTTATAAAAAAAAAATATTTGCCGTTATATTGCTTTATTTATATTGTTAACTTATTTTTACCCTTCCCCCCCTCCCCCTCCCCCCTTTTCAAGATCTTTTCAGTGTGTATCATTTATGATACACTGGCCTGCCAAATAGTTTTTACTGTTGTAAAATCTCTAAGGCCATGTGTATCTTTTATGATACACAAACATTTCTTTCTTTTTTCAAAGTGCTAAGTATGGGATAAAAGTTTTCAAACTTTGCACTGAAAAGGGATACACACGGAACTTGTTAGTGTACTGCGGCAAGTCTAAAGATCCAGAGACTGAAGTTTCGGAGAAAACGGTGATGACGCTGGCAGACGATCTTTTAGATGAAGGCAGAACCTTGTATACAGACAATTATTATACAAGTGTTCCCCTCGCTTTGCGATTGAGAAAAAGGAAAACTCATTTGGTGGGTACACTAAGAGCCAATAGAAAGTATTGCCCGAAGGAAGTCATAAATGCCAAACTAAAGAAAGGAGAGATGGCAGCTAAGCAAAGCCAAGAAGGTATAGTGGTGCTAAATTGGCGAGATAAAAGAGATGTGAGGATGCTTACTACTAAAACATCTGCTCTCGAGATGGTTCCTATTAGAAACAGAAGGACTACTGGACTGTCTCAAAAACCAAAATGTATCGCAGATTACAACGAAGGTAAATCGTCAATAGATCTCAGTGACCAGATGGCCACCTATGGATCTGCCTTACGTCGTCGTTGTACCAAATGGTACCGTAAACTGGCTTTTGAAATAATTTGGGGCACTAGTTTAGTAAACGCCCATTTTCTGTACAACGAATATTCTAATAAAAAGAAAATGTCAATAACTGAATTCCGCGAAGAAGTAATTCTAGCTTTATTGGAGAGAAATTCTTCAGAACCTGATGCAAGCCTTCATCGTTCACGGTCAAAATCAGCAAATAAACATTACTTTATTCAAAAAGTTGTGAATGAAAAGAAGATTCGGGGTCGTTGCGCCCAATGCTATAAAATATATGGGAGAACGGGCAAAGAAATTGGAGGAAGAAAGAAAACTGCTCCCCAAGTGTACACAATATGCTCAGTTTGTGAATTTTTTTTGTGCCGTAATTGCTTCAATAATACCCATTAATCTTTGACACCTTTATTTTTGATTATTTTTAAAATAAAATTTCATAAAAAGCAATCAGTTCTTTTTTTTCTCAGTCACTTTCATATTTTGTCCCTATATTTTTTAAGTATACACTGTACCCCAAACCCACATACACCAAAAGATTCGCCCAGGCCAGAGCTTCATTTTCTTCATAGTAAATGTATTAAAAGCGTGTGCATTTGCGATACACAGCGCTTTGAAAAAAATAATCGCGGTGTATCATTTTTGCACACGCATGTGTTAACAGGCGTGTGCAAAAATGATACACTGGCGGTCAAGGTGTTAAATGCCTACAATCACAAAAATAACTTGTTTAATACACAAAATATATGAAAACTCGTGAATTAAACGAAGATTGTTTTGAAACCTAACTTTTGAATTTTGTGAATTCTCGAAGCTATAAAAGCACTGATGCGAGGGTACATTTGCAATTGCTAGCGGGCCCCACGGTGGGCGCCAGCAAACTTCGCGCGATATTTTACATTTCAACTTTATTTCTTCACCCACACACACGTTTTACATAGAGTAACGAGGTCGAGTGCTAATAAGTATGCCGTTTGTTAATTGGAATATGAGAAACAGAGTTATTTCGTTATAATTTTTTTTTGGTCTAGATGTTTTGAGTGGTTAGGTCGAGAGCGTAGTTCGAGCAAGCAGTTTTTGTTACTTAAAATAAATTTTACCTGCAAAACCGACATGAAAATATTTGGTTAATTAAATTATACGAGTACCAACATTCATGTATTCTAAGATAATGTTTCCATTCCCGTGGTCCCTTCAGTCCGTAATTCTGAGTTGTTAACACAGTAATGGAATAGGAAAATAAATCCACTATTACTTCGGCATCCCCCGATGTTATCCGAAGTTGCGTGGCCAAAGCCTTATCTATATCAGGGCTCTCCAACAAAGAACGTTGGATGCGACTATCTTACAAACTTCGTTTTGTATTTATTTATGCCAGGGATTTATTTCTTAAAGGTAGTGGTAAATAATCCGCCTTTTTTGCTTTGAAGTTGAGTTAGAAGTAACATCAAAGGTATTGGTCGTATTCGCTTGAATACACACGCTTTTTTTGCTACCAAAATTGCAATTTGAAATTAAGAACTCTTCAAAACAACTAATTTAATAAAACACTGACAACAAGGTGATAATTCGATACAAAACATGTTATTTGAGGCACATAGCTCCTTTTGCCAGAATGTTGTATCAGTGGTTTGCGATATAACAGGGTTCTTTACAATAGATGGCCCACAGATCAGCTCAGCGATCAAGATTGTCTTCCATCCGACCTTAAAGATATACCGGGAGTACGGGACCCTCCCTGTGGTTACCAAGGATAAGACTCTAATCTTTTCGTGCACCGATCTCAACCCTTATTTATTGTACGGGGCGCCTAATATTTTATAAGGGCAGTCGTTTAATAGCACATTATGTAGTGCTCTTGCTTTTAACACAGCTGGATACTTAAGTTATAATATTTGTGGAAGTATACCTATTACCTAATGAATTTTGAGTTAGCCATCGTTTTTCTTGGCTTGTGTCCACTTTCTACTCTATGTGAAACCAACATTTTGATTTAATCAGTGTAAGTAATTTTTTTACGCATGATTTACTTCGAAATAAAAATAAGTTTGTTTAGCCTGAGTATAAAGCTTACGTATTAAACTTACTTAAACTTGATTCTCAAAAATAAACAATAACAAGCAAACTTTATAAAATACACGAGGATGAAACTTAATGAACTCCATGTATAATATAATAATATTAGTTTATAATTTAAAGCAGAGGCGAGATTGTGTGTTAATAAATGTAAAATGATAAGAGATTCCGGGCCGGAACGTGAATTTAAAATTAACACATCAAAGAGGAATCGGGAGGCTTTTTGGGGTTTGATTTGCATTTCAAAAAGCCTCCATGGATGGCCTGGACAGTCTATATCACTGCTTTGATAAATGGTCGCCGCTTTATGAGCGCCTCTTTGAACCGGACTCGCAAACGATGTCCGGAGTAAATAATGATAAATTGAAAATATATTAGAATACCACCCACCGTTAAAGAGGGTGGCAATTTATGGGCGGGTGTAAATGTAGGAGTAAAGTCAGTACGTTGCAGAAAGCCTAAAGAAACATAAATCAACCGAGTAGCTACCGTGAGGCTGTCATCAGCTGTGTGGCAGGCTCAAGCGTTGATAGTGCATGACTTAGGTGCCTTCTTGAAGAAAGTTGGTCTTGGTCAGTAGGTAAACGGACAGTGACGGAATCAGGCTAGCAAAAACAAATGCCTGTACAACAGCATTCATGAATTCGTAACGTAACTTCTGCCCGAATCTGCCGAATACGCTGATCGAATCGCTCAACTGTTTGAAAGTGAAGAGTCTAAGTGACGTGCTGTCATGTTATGATCATGATCAAATGTCATTTCCATACATTTAATATCATTTAAGCGATTTCTATCAGTGTTACCTCTTGTAGGAATGTACCTTGTGCTGGGCTTCATAAATTAAAGGCCGAATACTAAACCGTCAACCAGTTTGAACCGTTTCAGTATTCAGGGGAAAAACAACTCTATTTTAAGTCATCTAAAGACTCATTTTGGTTCTGTAACTTGAAGATGTAAAATAGCTACAGATGCACATTAAAGATCGACTAAGCCTAAACTTGCTTTCGAGTATTCGGCTATAAGTGTATACATTGTACTAGCTGTATAAGATTAGGTTACATAATATATGGGTGAGCGTTATACACAAGTGCCGCCTCGAGTGACGATACTTAAATACGTCCGGCGCGCCCTGGACAGTCAACATGGCTGCTATCTTTGTGGACCGTCTTTACATTACGACATGACCTATTGTGGTGTACGTATTACATAGTGTGACAACAGTTCACGACGACGCAGAGAATTATTTATATTTTGGTATTTGGGGAAGTTTGTGAGTGAGTGCGTGAGAGTGCGTGTGTATAGTATAAAATCACCAATGAAGTTGATCGACGTGGGGAAGTTTGTGTGCCACGCACAAGATCTGCTATCCCCTGCCCAATGAAAGCATCTTTATTACAAAGCAGTGAGGTTGGTTTTCGTACGTATCATCATTACGACGGACGTGCAGTAAACTGTTCCTAAGTCAAATAATCTTTGTGTAAGGGTTTCTTGTTTTATTTCCAAATGAACTGTTTGAGTAACTTGCTTAACGTTGGTCAACGGAGTGTGCAAACATTAATGTTCTGAATTGCTTTTGCAAACCTAGCAATTTCCTGACGGTAGCCTATAATTCCATCTTGCTTGTAAACGGGTTGCGCCGTTAGGGGACCGGCGGCCGATAAATTTTGTGATATTATTTATTATACAACCTACTCTATTAAGTTTTTTAATAAGGGCTAAAAACATTTTTTTTTTCTAAGTTACGAGTATATTTTTCCATTAAGTCCGAAAATTGTTCTTATGCAAATGCATAAGAACAATTTTGTGTGTGAAAGGTAAGGAAATCATTCACGAAAATTCGTCAATGATTTCCTTGCCTTTTCGACACACAACTCAAATCTATACTAATATTATAAAGCTTACAGTTTGTTTGTTTGTATGTTTGTTTGAACGCGCTAATCTCAAAAACTTCTGGTCCGATTTGAAAAATTCTTTCACTGTTAAATAACCCACTTATTGAGGATGCCTATTATTATAGGCTATAATTTGTAACGATAAACGGCGCCCACGCGGGCGGAGCCGCGTGCAAAAGCTAGTACTTTAATAATTACAAGCTAGCTTTTGAAACAATCTATTTCTATATTATTTTGGCTACTCAAGGCACTTTACTAAATAAGGTCATATCATAATATTTAAATAATGAAATTTCAAGGCATTTAATTTTAAAGCTTTCCGGGCCTTCGCAATGTCCGTCTTATTTTGAATTGTACATTTCTTGAGCCTTTAAAATCTCAACATTTCTCATTTGGAATACAAGAAAATACAGCTGTCTTCGTTTAAAGGGTTCGTGACACTGCCATTTAAGCCCGGGGTTTAATTTACTAGATGTTTTCTAGGAAACAGAACTCATTACCTAGATTTTATGAGAAGTCTTATATCCCGTAAATATTTAATTATTTTGAAGTAAAAGAAATACGTCTGGTGGCTATGGGAGTAAAGTCTATCTTTAAAAGGATGACCTCTATGACCGAGTGGCGTACAAACGTGGTTTTCAAAGTGTCGCCAGCTTTGAGGTCCCGGGTTCGATCCCCAGACGGGACAATGTAGAAAATCACTTGTCTACATTGCCTCGGGTCTGTGGTACCTTCGTTGTCCTTGATTCCATAACACAAGTGCTTTAGCTACTTATTTTGGCTTATTTATATTTTTTTATTAAAAACTGCTGATATAAACTAACTGCATGTTATTGCGATACCTGGTACCTGTAATTCGAAATAGGTTTTATCGTAATGTTAACCTAAAATACTAACAAATTAATTGTACTTGATTCGGCTTGCATTAAATGTTTTTCTACTCTTTTTTGCGCATATTAACAGTGCATGCGGTGCTCTTCTATAAGTAGTGACACGCTCCTAAGTGAAGAAAAGTTTCGTGGTGTGGTAAATGAAATAGCAAATAATATGTACTTCAATAACAACTTTAATTATAGAAAATAATACTTGAAAATTATATGCGACTATTCCGGAGAAAAGTCAATAACGGAAGGAAGTGAAGGAACCAACAAGCAATAATTTAATGAACTTAATTATTAAGCACTAAATTGATAATGTAAGTGAGTATGTTACACAAACGAATTTGTTTCGTGTTCTGATTGTATAGCTATATATCACATTATATATATTGTATAGAATTTCCTGGTACCTATAGGATGCAGGTCATAAATGTTTTTTTGTATTTTGCTTGAGCTTTCTTAGAGAGTAAAAAACAACTGAAGTACTAGCAAAAATTTGAATCACCACTCAAATTTTACAAGTACAATTACTCGTGGAAGCCTAGCGGTTCAATGACCGGATTCGTATGCACATGGTTGCAGGTTCGAACCCAGACAAGAACCAATGCGACTTTTTCTTTTTTTGTCCTTTCTTAATTATTTCACATCATTTACACACGGTGAAAGAAAACATTGTTAGAAAACCTGGGTTTAAAAAAATGGAATCCAAAATCAACCCGCACTGAGCAAGCGCGGTGATCAATGCTAGTTTTTTATTATATGAGAAGTGGCCTGTGCTCAGTAGTCGGACATTTATAGACCGGTATAAGATATGCCAATTTGGTCCGTCCAAATAGCACAGCACAAACATTCTTTGATTTTATTCCTGGCAGAAGTTCCTCCAATCCCCTTATTCCCCGGGGAAATTCTATTTGTTTCTCATTATTATTCCTTCTTTTCCGTTTAGGCATCAGGTGGTGAATGTAAACAATAAAGGTCCAGCCCTATACTTTTCTTTTCCATGTTTTTGTTTGTTAAGGATAATATTTTCCTCGTAATTAAGGAAACAGGAAATGTTTTACTAGTTTTTTCTTGTACGTGTGTTTAAGGTTAATTATTGTTTGTTTATTTTCTTGAGAAAATATGTTTTATTTGCAATAAGAATGAGATATACATTTATAAAGGCACAGTAAAGGTTCCGAAGTACAGTCAACAGCAAAAGTAGATGTTGAATTGAGTTTAAGACTTTTGGAGTCAAAACGGACCAGAATGCCTGAAAATGAATTGTTCAGACATTCTTTCGAATCACTTCGACGCCACACAGTTCTGACGCGAATTCCGTTCATTAGTATTGAATTTCTGATTTTGATCAAGCCAATCCCAACATAGCTTGGGAAAGGCCTAGGCAGAAGGCAGTAGGATAACACACTTCAACTTGGGCTCCCAAAAGTGTAATAAGAAGTGATTCCATACTAATTTGGTCGACAAGAACGAATAATAATGGTGCCTACAAATACAATACATTTGAATACCTCCTGAATGTTAAGTTATTATCTAATTTGTTAGTATTTTAATACAGAAAACACAATACTCCAAGGTTTGGGGAAAGTAAGAATGTAAAGCACTGTTATTTGATTGCCACATTTGTAAAGATAAATACTTTTATACCAGTAACAATTATTTATTGCCACGCAAGGCGAAGACACCTCCTAAATGGACAGAAAAGAGAATCACATTTTAAAAGGAAATTATTTGAGGTTAATAGTAGAACAGAATGAATATTTATAACAGAAAATACTTTATTGTACACTAACATTTTACACAGAGGTATTAATTACAAAAAGAAATCTTAATAAAGGATAAAATTACGGTCTTTTCACTAATAGCCGTTTGTCGCTCACTCGTCTTTAACTATACATACCTACATATAATTATATAGTAACATATAGATTTAGATAAATATCTTGCCAATGACGTTGCAGCTAATGTGGCCAAGTACTGTGCGCATCAACTTTAGTAACAAACAGTATTTTTTTAGTTTTTCCAGAATTATCATGATGTGAACCTACATTTTTCACCAATGGAGAATGGCCAGCAGTGTTCTCCTAAATAACTGGAAGTAGACTGCGGTCACCAACCCCTTGCCCAACGTGGTGAATAGGGCAAACACCTTAATGATGGCGCACCAATGGAGGACCGGGATAGGCTGAGATAATTGATTGATTTCACCAAGTATCATAAATAAAAAAAAAACAAGTTCGACTGGTACTAGAACATTTCCAATATCTTCAGCTACATTTAATAAAAGTATTGTTCCTATTCAATAAACGGTTGAACAATAAATTGATAAGAAAAGTCTTCGCTAGCCAATTCATGTCCTATTAAATGACGATAAAACTCAATAGAAAAACACGTAAATTGCAACACAGATCTCCAATAAAAAAGGCCGAGTAATACACGAATAATAGGAAAAAATAACCTCCATAAAGCAATGAATGAGAATTCAATTTCGTTAACAAAGAAAAATAGCAAAAGAAAAATCGTAACTTTGAGAATTCGCGTTGAATAAATATTTTCCAAAGCACCCGGGAGGCTTACTTTCGGAAAAACTTCTTCTAAGAAGAAATTATGGTTTTTGTGAATGGAATTATTAAAAACGTATTTGATTATATTTATTTGTAATTAATGACCATGAGGACATCGGTACGAATTCGTACAAAAGTTCACTGTTTTTAAAGTTTTGCCTTTATGAATAATGAAATAAAATAATTTATTCATGTAAGAAAGATTATATCATCACTTTTTGGTTCAGTGCAAGTCATTTCTTGGTAGCTTCATTTTCAAGTCGAAAAGATGCGTATTTGAAAAAAAATATTGAACGAAATCAAGTGAGGCATTAGGTATATCGATATAGTACTTTATTCGTCTTGCGAATTGTAAAACTTTGCACGTACATTCCGGTCCTTCGTAGCTTAGTTTACTTTGTTTAACTCGGTTATTAGTCCAGTCCGCAGTGAGTGTACTTTCGCAGTATTCAAGGACTGAGCTCAGATGTATACGTTTTGAAACAGGGTAGTGAACAAGATTACTTAAAATCATGTATATGGATTACGTAAAAATAATACAGCACTGAAAATCTTAAATATTTAAATGAGAATTGTCATCAAAAACTTAATTATATCGGAAGCGTCATTTCCCATCCCATAATTATAATACGGCCGCAATAATAAAACACCACTTAACATGAAAAATATTTGTAACACAGCCTCGGGGCTCATTCCCATCCAATCTCGCGATCGGCCAGCACAATGGCTTGGAAGAAAACAATCTTTAGGCCCAAACAACGCATCCACTCGCATTGTTCAGTCCAGCACTCGAAACGGAACGCTCCTTATTGTTTTTTATATAGAGCAAAAATCATAATAAAATATTTGCGCGTGTTCCAGAAAGCAAAATTAAAGGAAAACAGGAAAATGATGAAGCATTTCGGGGTTATATAACGTAGAACGTTTGTTTAACGTTTCTGAACAACTCCGCTAATTTCAGAATGCACTTTAGCTTGTAAAGTAGAATCCATAAATTTCTATGAAATAGCACATACAAACTTTAGAAACTGCAACTTTTATAACCGTTGTATACGGTATCATTGACCTACAAACGGTTACGAGACTTGTGTAGCATGCGTAGACCGGCTACGAGATAGCTACGAACTTTGTACGATTAAACAATGCAAACCATTAAATTTGGTCCTTACATTCGAATTTAGCCGTGAACACTTTGGTCCTGATATCCGCATTAAAGCAACATCGTGTGTTGTACTGCGGTCTCGTAACTTCTTTGGGAGTGTTAACAAGTCCGAATTATTGTTTCGTGAACAGTTTAAATGTAAATTAGAATTTAACTTGCAATGAACTGGATAATTGTAGAAACGAAATGTTTCAATTTACTGACCAGTTTGTTTTTGATCCTAAAATTGTTTTGATAAACCTTTTAAAGTTAGACCCAAACGATTAATTAGTTTAGTAATTCATAGGGTTGTCATACAACTACAAACGAACACTTACACGCAAAATGTACAAGTCAGTAGAATCCAGTAATGTGATCCTTTTGCGACCTACCTCCGAACATTTCAAACCAATCCAACCTCCATCAAAACAATACAGTTCAGTTTACAAAGCAAACCTGTTTTGTCAGTACCCGGCCACATTATAGACAGTACACAACACAAGTACACAGACCAGGGGAAGGTCGGACAGAGTTTGCAGGAAGCGATTAAATGCGGGTAGATTGTAAACATCTTCCAGCTTCGTGTTTACATACGACATCGCCTGTTAGATTTGAACAAGCTGATTCGAGATGAGACATCCGAGACTGTAGCTTTAGATATACTGATATGTATTTAATAGATTAAGTTCATTCGCGAATTCAAAAAAAAAATACAGAAGTTTTCTTAATTAAGTCGCATGAAATATTCTTCCAAATTTGGACAATGTAAATTGAATTTATTGGAAACTAACGAATGCGACCCTAAGGACCGATTCACTTTAAATGTTGGAATTGAAATCCGAGTTCTTCTTCATTGCCCCTTAAATGGGCAAAGATTACTTGCTTTATACTAATTCATCCTTACAATATTCAACACTTGAAAAGTTTTCAATGGCAGAATCAAGGATCGTCTCTTACTTGATTCTATTGCACATATTTTACGCCAGAAATATACCATTGCCCATTCTCTTGATATACTTGCCTTACTTTTCTGTTATGTCCCTGTGTTCCTGACAGTTACAGGAAGAGAGAGCTGGCCTATTATTTGCCGGGTATAGTCCCGGCGCTAACAGAACAAAGTCCTAACTCAAAGTTAGGGAACTTCCTAGTATCGTCAAATAGTTCAGATGTCTTCAGACTCCTGATTGCAGGGCAACACGTGTTTGTCGTTATAATTGAGTGTTTATTTGCAGTGTTAATTGTGACAGTGAGGAAATTACTAATTGCACAAGTAAGGCAGGTGAGAGGAACGGTTGTGAGCGTTCCGTTTTGAGGAGATGGATGTGGATGGTATAGCGTTAAGAAAATAATGAGGCGTTTGAGAAGTGGTCAAATGACTAGATATTGTATGGATTTTACATTGTGCTACACTTGCTACACTTTTAAGGGAAAAAAATATGACTTCCTTAACTTTACTACCAAAGACTACTAAGTCATCAACCAAAACTCTTTACATAATAGAACCTGCTCAAAAAAAGGAGTTTTTTTAAGTTTTTTTACTTTCGAAACAGTGTTTGGCTTCCGGTCTTGAGTCGCTTCTATACAGGATTATTCAACACACTAAATACCCACCGATTTCTCTAACAATACCGAACGAACAAAAACACTTTACAGAAGTTTCTTTGTACGTGAAATCGACCGCGTCGAGGGCGTGTCGTTTTGACATCAAAGGGCTGCATAGAACCTTTCACATCCTTTGTAAGTTAGCCAGATTTGGATACAGAGATACAGTTGAGCTGGCGATACGGAACCGAAACGCCTGGCTCGAAAAATATTTCCAGACAGAATAAGTGGGCTACCTAACCGTGAAAGAATTCAAATCGACCTAGTAGTTCCTGAGATTAGCGCGTTCAAACAAACAAACAAACTCTTCAGCTTTATAGTATATAAGTAAAGATGAAAGCGTATCTATGTACCTACTTAGTGACCGATAAATAATCGGTTTTTAATAAAATCTCCGCTACAAAACAAAAAAATACTTTAGTGAATATTCTGTACAATCAGTACTATTACTTTATCTTATAACTTACTCGAAACTACTGTTTCTTAGCCCTTGTTTTAAATGTTGTATAAAATATAATGATCAAAATTACCATTTCGCTTTTAGTTCATAATATTCATACTACACACTCTTTAATATACAAAACCTTAATACAAAATAAAGCTGCGTTTAATAAACATATTACCAAACAAGTTAGATGCAAGCGTTATTAAAATTCAGATTATATAAACGGCACGCTGCAGACGCGACCCTAATACAAACTGTCTGATACACCGTCTAGACGCGACTAACAATATCAAGAAAAGAGTTTGTGTACCTCTGCCGCTATTCAGAATTTTATGCACATTTCTTTACGAACGATAAATCCATAAAATTTTTACAAGTTTGCCCCAGAATACAGAAAACACATTTAACTTTAACATTCTCTAATGTCTATCGGTTGCTACTTTATGCTTTAATTATTTATTGTTTAAATAGGCTAATTTGCCGCGGTATCCGACGCCCGCGTTGGCGGAGTCGCGAGCAAAAGCTAATTTTTTTATGATATACATAACTCAAATACAAAAGCTTTTTATATTATGCTTTAAAAGACAAAAAAAAATGTTATCTAAACAATTTTTTTCTAAGACACAATCACAATGACATCATTAAGCCTACCAATTACGACAAACTAATTCAACAGACAAAAAGTTTGTGGGGAGCCTTAGAAAAACGGCCCCAGCATCGTGCGATCCCTCGAAGTAAATCGTGGGGCGTGGCTCAGCCGGGAACAAATTATTATTTTTATTGCCTTCATAAGGCCAGTGGAAAATTAACTTAAGATGCTTGTAAACGTGTTTAATTGACTAGATCGTATTTTTATAGTAATTGATTTTATATGTAGAAATAAGAGTTAAAAACGTAATAATTATAGTTCAAAATTTGCTATATGATAGTAATTATAACCTTTGTGCAAAATGCACTTTGTATGTTTGTACGCCTCTATATCAAAACATGACTGTCCTTATATATTTTTCTTCAACACCTTGTACTTGCTTGTGCATACTCATGTTTATACAAAATAAATGATCTTTCTCTTAAACGATACAAGTATTCGAAAAGATATTACGTCGAGTTTGTAAATTCGGTCGAAGATCTATCTTCGGCTAAATATTGTGATTGATAGTGCTAATTAGCTTGAAATCAGCTGTAGTAGTTAAGAATAGGCTAAATATTTAATATCATCAACATTATAAGACATTTTGAGTTTTGTCTGTATCACAGTAGAGCCTCTATTTTTCTTTTATCTTCATCTATCTAGAGCAGAGCATACATAAAAAATACTAGCTGTGTCCCGCGGATTCACCCACGTAAGTTGTCCCCGTTAACTTAAAATAAATAATATTAAAAAAAGTAGCTTCAGTTACTCCTTATAATATCAGTTATCTGCCAGTGAAACTCCCGTCAAAATCGGACAGACAAACAGACAGGCCGCAGGCAAACAAAAATTTAAAATGTTTTTTTTTTTGTATTGGTACATATATTATGTACCCTGTATACAATTATACTACCTACTGCGAGTAGTAAAAATCTGTTATTTTAATATTACAAACAAACATTCGAATTTTATTTAACCGTTTATGTAATGTATAGATAAACTAATCAAGACTATGCAAGACGAAATACTCCTACATTCACAAAACACTGACCTTAAATAATTAGGAAAATCAAACTAACATCACGATCCAAACTCAATTTAAAACAACAATAAAAACTGAAATACGGTTTCAATAAGGTTTTCACCTTGTCATCGCGGTACCCTAATAAAATAAGATGGCCTAAATATCGTCGGGAATTCGTTAGGACAATATTGCGACGTCCTTTTGTTCGAGAGAATGCCTTCAAAGCAAATTGCTTTCGTACGGAACCCGGAAGTTTTAAAATATGCCGAATACATTGTGTGTATAGGTACTAATTTCGGAATCAACGCGAAGTGAAGTGAGATAATTGAGGGGTGGGGGTTATGCGAAGAAAGTATATAATGAGGGGGGTGGGCCTGAATTAGATTTTGTATAAACAAGACTTTTGTTTTATTTTTGAAAGCTTTTGTTGATGCGATTTTTACATCATGTACGTATGTAGGTACGTCACCACCTTCTAAGCCTATATATATAGTTTTGATTTAAGAGTGTGTTCTAGGCAAGTTTGCGATTTCAGTTGAAACCTTGACTCCCCACAATCCGATGGTTCAGAAATTATTTAATAATATATTATTATTAATTACTAATATAAGCAGCGGTATTGCAAACATCGGAATTGCGACCATGTGATCGCGGGTTCAAATCCCACCCATTACACTAGCGATGTACACTCGTAAAACAAGCATATAATTTTGATTACCACGAGGGGTTAGCAAGAATAGTTTTTTTTTTTTAAATATCTTGTAATAAATGACAAATGAAAAAGATCATGAAGTAAATAATTAATTAGTTTATAGGCACAAGACAATCATCACTGCATTATTAAAAGTAAACGAATCGATATAAAAAAAAATGTTGTCTCAAAAGCGCTTAGTATTTATCTAGTATTACACTGAAAGCAAATTATAATAATCTTAGCTAACTTGACCGGGTCAGGTCAGTCGGTGTTCGTATTAGCTCGCCTTTCGTTCGGAACAAGCAGATGTCATGCATAACTGATCAGATATGCAACTTTCGGAATGGGTTCAGACTACAAACTATTGGAAATTACAGCGAAGCAGAAAATTTGTGAAAGATAAATGAAATGGCTCAAGAACTTTAGTTAACTGCACAAGTCTTTGAAATAAATAAATAATAAATATCTTGGGACAATCTCACACACGGTCATCTGATCCCAAACTAGGCAGAGCCTGTACTATGGCAACTAGACAACTGATAAACATACTTATATATTTCTAAATACATACATATCTATATATATAAAAGAAAGACGGGTTTGTTACAACACTTATAACTCGAGATCGGCTGGATCAATTTTCATGGTTTTTGTTTCGTTGGATTTGTCTCCGCCCTGAATAGCAGAATACATTTTAAAAACAATGAAAACTTGAAGAATAAATATTTATGAAAATGAATCATTTTCCATTTAAATATGTTCCTTAGTTTCGTACCTGTCAAACATTAGTTTTCCTCCTGTCATCCTATCAAATACTGTGATTGACATTTATGCATGCGTTCAGAAATGTATTTTGTGTAATTATTTAAAAAGGGTGAATAAACTTTTGTCTGTATTTTTTTTAATCAAATAAAAAGGTTGAAAGGTGTATTAAGCAGATTTGAATAAAAAGGGCAGTATCCAAAGTCTATGATCTAAACTATTGTCAATCAATGTCTATGTCACGAAAGTTCAGCTACTGTTATATTTGTTTGTTTTGTGTGGTTTTGTGCGAGTACATATTCAGTATTAGTATTAGTAACAATGCCACGTCTTAGAAGATCTAATCTTTCCCAGCGAAGTCGTACTGCAATTAGGCAACGGACATTCGCGAGTCAATTATCTGATGAAGAACGAGACATTGCACGAGAAGAGCGCCGCGTTAGTATGGAGCGAAGAAGGGCTTTAATTCGTGTCTCTCAAACACAAGAGGAAAGAGAGGCAGCCCGTGAAACGGGTAGGTTAGAAACGAGAAATCGTCGAGCTTATCGTACAGATCAATATTATCAGATATTTATCATAATAAAATACTTTTTGATATCTAAGTATCTGTATTTTTATTTTGTATCATTGTATTACGTTCATCAAAGCCTAAATTAGTTCAGCTAAAAGGTAACACGACATTCATTGACTGTTAGGCGGTACGAAGTTCGCCGGGTCAGCTAGTTATAGATAAATTACACTCAGACACAGAACAAATGATCGTGCTCATCGTATAAAGATTTGTCCTGGGTGGGAATCGAACCCACGACCTCCGGCTTAGCAGTCAGGGTCACTAATAACTAGACCAACAGGCCCGTCAAAATGAAATATCTTTACTTTATCTATTTTTAACCTATTTTTAAATACATAAAATAAAACCCGACTACATCTTCTTGTTTTCTGTGTCGTCTTTATATCTGTGTGAAAAAATTTCTTGTTTCGTACTCTTTAGATCTCTTTTTGTTGCAGTCGGGTTTTAGGTCATAAACTTTTTTTTTATTGAAACCATTTTGGAGCTCTCCCAGTTTATGTCATTACAAGTCACAATATGTTATATATTTGAAAGATACTAGTGAACCCCTTTCCAATGATAACAAGTATGGTATGCTTGTCTTCATTTTTTATTCTTTGTTTTTTGTCCGCCAGAGGGCGCCACATTAGATTTGGTGATACGTCATATAGCCTATAACCCGCGGACGATCGAGACGCTTTTAACGATACCTCATTTGTTCAGTTCTGATTAGTAATTTGGGAGTTAATATGAGCGAACAGATGAACATACATACATACATACATAGACCTTTTCCTTTGGTCCATACAAAACCAAAGGTTCTCACTATTCGTTTCTTACTCCACCGGCAGTAGTGTTCTTTGTATTATCTTACCTGTAAAAGAAGAAAATAATAGTTATAATACAATAAATATTTCTGTTTCTAACAGACAGAAGACGCAGTGTTTACAATAGTAATTTTCTAACATAGTTTTTAGCCTAATGGCATCGGGATTTTCGTCCATCATATCATTATCATATCGTATATACCTACTAATATTTTTAAAGAGGCAAGATTCTGTTATTTGTTTGTATTGAATAGGCTCTGAATCTACTGAACCCATTCGAAAATTATTTCACTGTTGGGAAGCTGCACTATTCCCGGGTGACATAGGATTATAAATATTATATTACAAAAAAAAAGTCCGCAGGCGGAGCTGCTGGAAACAGCTAGTATCAATAATAAAATAATAATCGAAGGAAATTCCTTTTTAGTATTTTATAATAAAAATTCAATTCTTACGAAACAGGCTTTAGCAAAAAGTTTTTAACTTGGACGGTAAAACTGAAACGGTTCTCGTTTCATTGCATCGCGGATATTGTTTCCAATATACAGAAATTGGGTGCATCGAAGTACGCATACAAGCAGTCTAGATAGGGTATGGACACAGAATATTGATGTACATTAAAATGTGGGTATTTGGAAAGCACGGAGTAAAAGTGAACATTTTTATTCAAGGTTTAGAATGACTAAGAAATATTCAAATTCAAGAATAAATCCCGAGGATAATAAAGGTTAAGTCACGCTCGCCGCTATTAGACCGTGGATGGGTGACCATTTGTATCAAACTTTGAAGCGGCGGTAGCCTAATGGCTAGGGCGTCGGACTTGCGATCATGTGGTTGCGGGTTCGAATCCCACCCATTACACTACCGACGTGAACCTACTCGTAACACAAGCATCTTAGCTTAGCACGAGGGGTTAACGAGATTACTAGTAATGTGCGACCCACATTGCTAGTAATCTTTTTAAAAATTAAAAAAAAAAAAGAAACAGCAAGACCCGCCTCTCGGATAGCACGATAAGCTGTTGGTCGCGACTGTCATAATGATCTTCGATAGTTGTTATGTCATTTCAATTCTGACAATCAGTGCTACTGTAGGACACTGCGTTGCCCAGTAAAATGGGTTGTGGAGGCACTCGTTCCAATCCAGCTAAATCCGGTAAGACAGGAAGCCGACTCTATCATAGCTTAAAGGCGAGGCAGACATCAATATTAGCATCAACTTCACCTAGTTATCTCTTCATACTGGTAAACTGTAATTGATTTTTTCAAATACTCCAAAAATGTCCGCCCAATGAGTTGGTTTGTATGCACTTATGATGCTTGACTGTCCCAGTTCCATTGATAGGTTCGGAAATATTCAATATCGTTATTTTTTTAATCCAAGTTAGTAAAAATATTCCAGCGTCTAGCAACCCTACACCGTACATTTCAAAACCATTAGTTTTTACTGCTTTCTGAAAAATGTCTTTTGATATTCCAGTTCGTTTTATTGGAAAAAATACAATAGTCTGAGAAATTCTCGGTACAAATGCAGTCTTACGTACGTCGTATGCGAGGGAAATCTTATATTAAGACTTGGATTAAGTTAAAATGGCTTTGATTTTATTCCTTAAAGTACTGTGTTGTCCCATTTTTGTAGAATTCTGTTAGTTGCCAGCGAAAGCTCTTAGCCGATGAAAGAATAATCATCTGGCTTGTTGTTTGCCTTTAAAAGTATCTTTCATCTTTTCAAAGAAACTTACTTTACCCTTTTAGTGCGAGTCCGGGTCAGTTTTGTTCGAGAATAATAGGAAGAATTTGTATGTATCGTCTACGTTTTTTACTAAAGAATAAAGAAGAGTTTAGCGTTATTACAACGAGACCAATTTTATCGTAATAATATCTAGACCGAATTTCGGCCTCGGCGACCAATCTCAAGTGAGATCAACCATCTACGCAGGAGATATTACAGTGCACAAGTCTGTGCGCAAACACATGTGCACTCTGTGTTCCTTCACTCTCATAGTGTGATGGGACGGTTGACCGACACGACCGGAAAGGGATCAGGCGCAGTACCAACCGCTTTACGTGGCACGCGGGTGTAAATACCGCCACACTTTCTGACTCCGAGCGGTACTTGCGACCGCTAGACCAACGAGGCAGTCAAATTTATCGTATTTCTTAATCGATGATACCGCAGACTTAATATTATATGTTTTTCTATGTTTTAAGTTTTTTATACATTGTGTGGGTATCTACGTGAGCCGCAGTCTACAGTCTGTCATCATGTTAGTCCGTCACAAAATGCGCCTCTTTTATAAACTATCGCAAACATTTCAACATCATTTCTCACTGCCCAAAACGCTTGGCCAAACGAACAAATGGAATAGAAAATGGCGTTGAAATGTGCACATGCATTTACAAAAGTCCTTCTGTATTCGACCCCCGTTATAGCAAACTGGGGTAAACATTACTCCACTACAATTGCGAGAACCAGCAATAAAACTATAAAGGTTTCCCAAAGAGTTTTGCTTCGTTCGCCCAATTTTTCGCACATAAAAATATCGCGATGAATTATTATGGGCGAGCAAATTCACGAGCTTTGTAGTTTCATGTTTTATTCATTGTACGTGAGTTTCAATGTGTAAATCAGGTCTCTGTTTCGCAGTTAATTCCCGGTTAGTCCAGGCGTTATGACGGAAATTGCGAAAATTAAGGACTGGAGCGATGTGTGAAACTGCTTAATTTGTTCGTACGCGTGCGTCGGTACGGCAAGTACTTGAGTTTTACTGCAACCATTTTAATGTTACCGTTTTATTTATTAAACGTAATGTTTCATTATTTTTTGTTGATTAATATTGTGACGAAAAAATATGTGAACGATAGCAGTTAATATCACAACACTATTTTCTACATATAACTAGGTGTTTTAAAATTTGGAAAATAGAAACATTATCAGCGAAGCGGTTTGAAAAACCTAGTTTTATTACTGGGTTTAAACTACATTTGGCATATTAGACGCACAAAAAATGTTTTAAAACGAAATAAAGATGTAAGCTCCAAGAGCCATCATTAAGAATTTTAAATAATGTTATTAATATTTGAAAGTAACGTTTTCACTTTTCTATACAAAATGAACGCTTCATCTACTAACTTGTACTGAAGTCCCAAATTATAAATGTAAATGCCACTGAAAGCGCGAATAACGAAGAAATAATATGTATCATTAACACAAATTTAGGCCTGCCAAGAATAATAATACTTATATTAAACATTTGTGTTATTTAATTAACATCGCGCTCGAGTTTACTGAAGTAGGTAAGCAGAGGACACAAGGGCTTTTTATATTTATTACTTGTGGAAGGGGAATAAAGTCTACCTTACGTGTTTTAAATACTAAACCACTTAAATTGCTGAATAATAATATATTGCTTTTGCTTGTCTTATTAACGGTAAATTGAAAGACAGCATGTTTACCTGTTATTATTGACAGCCTATTGAAAATCTATCTTAATATATATATAAATCTCGTGTCACAATGTTTGTCCTCAATGGACTCCTAAACCACTTAACCGATTATAATAAAATTCGCACACCATGTGCAGTTCGATCCAACCTGAGAGATAGGATAGTTTAAATCTCAATTTAAAAAAAAAATGGAAACCGCTGGCGGAGCTGCAGGAAACAGCTAGTTATATATATGTAATTCCAGTGCCACGATGTTTGTCCGGGATGAACTCCGAAACTACTGAACCGATTTTAATCAAATTTGCACACCGTGTGCAGTTTGATCCAACTTGAAAGGTAGGATAGCTTACATCACAAATATAAAAAAAAGTAACCGCGGGCGGAGCAGCGGGAAACAGCTAGTAGCCTAAATGTCCCTCTGCAGGACACAGGCCTCTTCTGATCTAGAGAAGGAACGAGTACGTATCATCGTACTTGCTCATTGATAAATTTTTTTAAAGATTACTATTATTAATGTGGGTCACACATTACTGACCTCTCGTGCTAAGCTAAATTGCTTGTGTTACGAGTGTGTTCACGTCGGTAGTGTTATGGGTGGGATTCGAACCCGCAACCAATATATGATCGCAAGGCCAACGCCCTAGCCATTAGGTTACAGCTTCTTACCGCCGTTCTCTGTAAAAAGTGCCATTTCATATGTCTTTAAATAATCTTAACAGACCCATCTTTACACATAAGTTCCAAGTGACTCTTAACTCCTTTATCCGCTACTAGCTTTTAATTTGTAAATACTGTGAAAGGCGTTACTGCGAGTTGGTCACAGCTGTGCGTCGACAGGAACTCCCGCTAATGCCCGACTCTCGCACTATTACTGAAACGTGCGTCTTTGTTCCTCAGATCATATTCCAACTTTTCTGAATATGTAGTCAGGGTTTTCAAGTGAAATTAAGAAGATAGAACATGTTGGAGAGATATTTTGGACGTACGTACCTTGATATAGTTGTCACCAGTGCGTTTAGTAACAAAAATACATAGTTCCATCGTTAATATCAAGTACCCAAAATCAAAATATCTTTATATCAAGTAGGTAAGCCTTTCCAAGCACTTTCGAAACGTAAAATGACGCTAGTTACGCGATTCCAAAACGTGAGATGGAGAAGAACCGGCAAGAAACCCATTCATTTACACCATAATACATCCTATTAAATGTTACTTGATTTAAGAAGCTGTCCTTAGGTTCCTTAACACAGTCACAGTACTATTCAGACGGTACAGAAAACTTAAAAAAAAGCACGTTCTACATTAAAATAAATTTTCCAGCGGTCACGTTCGCACAAAATTAACAGCTGCAAAACAATTCATTACAGAAAGCATAAACATTCTTCCAAAAGGAACAAGGAAAACACCTTCGCACGTTTCCGTATTAAAATAATTGCTTCGTTGAAACATTAAACAAACGAACGCGACACATTGTTACTAAATCACAAACTTGACGAAAAATTAGCTCTGTTTCGTTAAAACTTGCTAATATTCAAGTTGTGTAGGAAATTCAGTAGCTTGAAACGTACCTAGCAGCGTGACAATTAATTTCCCCATGTGAGTTGGTTCACGGGCGAATTATTCGCAGACACTGACAAAAATAAGTAGCTTCAGTGCTGAATAACAAATTGGATGTTGAGCGACGGTGACGCCTCTACGCTACTTTGACGTAATTAAAAAACGCTTTTTGGAACCCGTTTCACAATGGCCGGCCGCCTGAATGAAGTTTATTTATTGCAGAATATTTAAGATTCCTTTAGTTATGACAGTACTCTTGAGTATTTATTTTGTAAGTCTGTTAAGTACATTATATCCTTATATTTGAAAACAGCAATAATTAAAAAACGTGTTTTGTCTTTCACACCTTCCCTGTCCCGTCAGAAGACACAATAGTTAAACAATGGAAATGTTCATATGTGATTCACGGGACAGTGAAAGGGCTAAGAAGATTATAACACAAGGTAAATAATGTGTGTATTATTTACATATTCACACAAAGTTCTAATTTTAACAACTTTTTACACGCTTTGTATTTGTATAAAAAGTAGATTATTAATTAGATACCGAGCCACTAAGAAATACTTCGAATATGTACTTTCTTCTTATGAATAAAACTTATTTTCTCTTAGAAAATTCCTTAGATGTCTAACTTTCAGAATTATTTGAGTAAAACATTTAATTAAAACAAAAGTTAGTTAATTGACAAATAAATAAAGTTTAAATTCAGAGGCTTTTTAGTTTTCTTTGAACATTTAAATTGGCAATTATAAATGAAAGTAAAATATAAATCTTGAAATATGCTAATTAAAGACTTTTCATTACAATGTTTAAAAACAAAGTACCAATATTGAAGGAGTATTTTAACGGTAAGTGCCCATTAATGTTGGTATCTAAAACGTTTTATGATGAATACACTTTAACGTAATTCCAATATTGCCTTATCTAAAATGGGTAATAAAATTGAAAGGCGCTTAAATGATAAAAATGTCCACTTTAATACTGTAAGGCGTAGTTTGAGAATATTACTATTATAAACTCAAAAATTATAGGGCTCTCCCCCTTTTGGGTACAGTAATGTAACAAAAAACTAGTACGAGTAGAACGATATACAGTTAACAGTACAAAGGTCTATTTAAAGGATTAAATTAAAAGGAGTGCGTATATTCAACGAGGTAATCAGGTGCATAAAACTCAACAACTTTCCCCAAGGAACATAGGTCGAAATCTTATAAGGCTTCATACAACGAATCCTTAATATTTATAATTACTACTCACGCAGTAAATAATTAGATTTGATTACATAGTTACATACATACAGGTCGACCTAATAAAAGCGTGTTAAAAAAACATACTCCTACAAGAATCGTTTAAAATACTAAAACAACAGACTCCTTAATACACCGAAACAATAGCAACAGCGATAAAGGTTTAGGTTAAGCCGGTTGTAATGCTTACATAGCAGCCGGGTAAATCGATTAAATGATAGCCGGGTATCGAAGCGGGCATCGTATTCGATCGTTGGGATTGAGCTGTGACGGTCACGTTATTTCTACTACTACCTACTACTGTAGAAATTCCATGAGAAATTGTCGATGACAGTAGATGGCTCCTGTCATAAGCAATAATAAGCTGATATAAATCTAGAAAATATATATTTTGATGACGTATATCGTCATTTGTTTTTTGCTTGGATAAAGAATATTGCACCAAGCATTTAGCTGTTGTTTGCTTGTTACTGTTGTTTTAACTAATATAAAAATTGCTCATTATTATTTGCTCTTTTCATTAAAGTTAATTAATTTAATTTTTATGAAGGATATTTTTTTGTTCTTTCATTACTGTACTGAAAATACAAGGAAATATGACTTCGCTATTAAAAAGTACCGGTCTGTTGTCAGTTTCAGGATATAAATTTAATGTTTACAATTTTCCACTCATGACCAAAGCTTTTAAATAATATAAATAAAACGTCTCTTTGAAAGTCTTTTAATACGCTAAAGTGGGAACCCAAAGGAAACAAGCGCTGTGACAATGTGTTATCAAATTACTTAGTGTACAGCAACAACGATGTATAGAAGTTGGTACTGCTGGATGAGTCTAAGCTAGTTGGATAAAGGGAAATATTTTATTGATTTATTTAAAGATATCCTTATATTTGTACGATTAATTTATTATGTAACAAAATATTACAATATTTTCTTTTATATTCATTGATTACACGAATTATAAAGTCACGTAGGGGTCACAATTTATCTGTTCTTCGTGCAAATATCATATCATAAAGTCCATGTTTAAGAAATTAAACTACATGACAAGTATTTAAAAGAGAAAGCCTTGTTTAAGTTTTTTTACATTTATAAGGATATTCTTTTAAAGCAATTTACTCTTATTCAAAAATAATCAAGATAATAAATTATGTCCCAATGCACTCGCGTATAATAAGTATAGCGGTCTCAACTTCCCGCTCCACTTATTTCAATATTTCATGGAGCTGGTACAATCAGTCATCACATCCATCAAGATCAATAAGGTAGCGGATGCTTTCATCATTTTAATTGTAAAATTTTAATGAGAAATTTTAATTTTGACAATGAAAATAACCACTTTTGTAAATGGCAGGCATTGAAAGATAATAATTTCAAAGTTCGTCTCAGTAGTTAGCTACGATCGCAAAACTTTATTTTTTGAGGATATTAATACTAATTGAATTCAATAATAATCCTAACTTTATAATTATTGTCACTTATTATTTATTATTACTCATTTTGTTATGTCGCTCCTTCATCACGCCGTAAGAATGACGAGAACGATGACATAATTTCAATCGTTTACCTACTTTCATTAAATTAATACTGTGGCTCATCTAGTGAATCTTATTCTGTGCGTTTGCAGCATTGTCCCGCAGCGCGCTCAAGCAACACTGCACCAGTGGTGTAAACCAAAACATATCCACTTTATACAATGAAGAGAAATTCTAATTGTTACGCCAACTATAACACTGTTTTGTATTAAAATTATATTTGCTAGAACTTTTAGGTATATATTTAAAATAATATTGGAAGCCGGTGATGTGACGCAGCAGATTATTATTTTGATAAAAGATAAATGTACTACAGATAGAAAAGACAATTTTTATAATAGGAATTAAAATCCGAAATCAAATTAAATGTTTTTATACTCAGAGATCTCATAATTAAATTTTTATACGGTGTAAACAGCCGTTACTTACGTTAACTTATAAGTTTGTTTTTTTCACAGATTCTAAAGACTGTAGACTTACATAAAAAGTTGTAATTAAAAATGGATGGTTCAGATTAAACAGTAATGTTTAATTTGGTGGTTCTTGAGTTCCGTACTAAAAAAAATACCGAAACTTATAAGGTCACTTTGATGTCCGTCTGTCTGTCCGTGCGTCTGTGAAGGTTTCGGTATTAATTTCATACATTCATGATAATTATAATTACATAACTTCTAGTTTCAGAACTGTTTCATTTCTTTGTATAGCTATTAAAGGAGGTTTTTTATACATAACATGAAACTGTAACAATAAATACTTGTTTGCTAACTCATAAAAGTATCACACTCTTTGTAAAGAAGTTACAAGCATATTTGTACAGTTGTGTACAAAGCTCGACTTAATTGTTGCATCTCAACTTAGTTGGAAGTTCACGCCAGTTGAGTCGAGTACAAGATGAATCGGGGAACGCCTCTCAGGTTGCTTGCAAGACTTTTATATTGAGGTTGTATGATGTGAACACTATATTTTATGAAATGTTTTTGTATGGTAACTTGCGTGAGATAAATTATCTATACTTCTATAGGTACTTTTTTATATTATAAAGCTGAAGACTTTGTTTGTTTAAACGCGCTAATCTCAGGAACTACTGGGCGGATTTGAATAATTATTTCACTAATAGATAACCAACTTATTGAGGAAAGCCATAGGCTAATCAAAATGTTTTATGTTTAGTACTTAAACTTAAAATAAGCGCTTAGAAACTTTACCTATAAAACTAAATGACTCTAGGTGCGCGATTAGAAATATAAATCTAATTTTATTTTTTCATTTTTTTTTAAACGACGCCCGCACTAAGGAATTTTATCCTTGTGTCGCGGGGGTTTCACAAACATTCAAATCACATGCACAAAGAACACCCAGACTTGGAACAAGCATTTGTGGATCACACAAATACTTATTTAATCTATACTTATAATAAATCTGTAGAAGTGAAAATTCTGTACATTGAAAATATCAAAAAAATTAATGGCGGGGTGTGTTACTAGACCGACACCGAACCCAAAAATGTGATTAAAAAAATTTTTGTCTGTCTGTCTGTCTGTCTGTCTGTTTGTTCAGGTATCACGCAAAAACTACAGGTTCGATTTCGATCTTTAATATCCTGGGCACCACACTGGGTAGTTTTTATCCCGGAAAAGTATATACAATAAAAAACAAACTTAATTTTGCGGTTCGATCCCTAGACCCGAATACTGTACCAACCGCAAATAATAAGTTTGTCGTAGGTTACGTCACCCGCAGTGGAGTTCACTAAGGGGCGCTGCACACGGCTAAGATACTATAATCTATATATATAAAACTCTTCCGTTACTGACTGACTGACTGACTGACTGACTGACTGACTGACTGACTGACAGACAACGCACAGCCGAAACTACTGATCGTAAAGAGCTGAAATTTGGCATGTGTGTTTGTTGGAAGGAGTAGGCTACCACTAAGAGAGGATTTTTGGAAATTCCCCCCCAAAGGGGAGAAAAGGGTGGTAATCTATATATATAAAACTCTTCCGTTACTGACTGACTGACTGACTGACTGACTGACTGACTGACTGACTGACTGACAGACAACGCACAGCCGAAACTACTGATCGTAAAGAGCTGAAATTTGGCATGTGTGTTTGTTGGAAGGAGTAGGCTACCACTAAGAGAGGATTTTTGGAAATTCCCCCCCAAAGGGGAGAAAAGGGTGGTAAATGACAGACAACGCACAGCCGAAACTACTGATCGTAAAGAGCTGAAATTTGGCATGTGTGTTTGTTGGAAGGAGTAGGCTACCACTAAGAGAGGATAATTGGAAATTCCCCCCCAAAGGGGAGAAAAGGGTGGTAAATGACAGACAACGCACAGCCGAAACTACTGATCGTAAAGAGCTGAAATTTGGCATGTGTGTTTGTTGGGAGGAGTAGGCTACCACTAAGAGAGGATTTTTGGAAATTCCCCCCCAAAGGGGAGAAAAGGGTGGTAAATGACAGACAACGCACAGCCGAAACTACTGATCGTAAAGAGCTGAAATTTGGCATGTGTGTTTGTTGGGAGGAGTAGGCTACTACTAAGAGAGGATTTTTGGAAATTCCCCCCCAAAGGGGAGAAAAGGGTGGTAAATTGAAAATGTTTATTTCTCAATGGATTCACTTAAATCTTTGTATGTAGGTTCCACCAGTGAAGCAAGTGAGCATAGCATATGTATAAGTGAACATAGCATTTTTTAGACCATGATTTCATGGAGACATATTTCTAATATAATAAAAATTTGATTTTTTTAATGTTTGTTTACACATGTAATCGATAGACCATGGAACAGGCGATAACTAAGTGAAAAACCCAAATTTTGACGGAAGTCATTACTCCACGCGGACGAAGTCGCGAGCAAAAGCTAGTTATTTATTTATACTAATATTAATATTATAAAGCTGAAGAGTTTGTTTGTTTGAACGCGCTAATCTCAGGAAGTACTGGTCCGATTTGAAAAATTCTTTCACTGTTAGATAGCCCACTTATTGAGGAAGGCTACAAGCTACTTTTCTTTTGGAAATCTATCCCCTAAGGGGGTGAAATAGGGGTTGAAAGTTTTTATGGGAAGTTCGGTATTTTCAATGATAGACACATGAAATTTCGTATACGGGTTTCTGGATAGAAATAAATAATGACGATTTCAGCGATTTTAAAAATCATCCCCCTAAGAGGGTGAAAAAGGGGTTGGAAGTTTGTAGGCATATGAATTGTGTCGTTTTCAAAGATAGACACATTCAATTTCATACAAGGGTTATTAGTTAGAAATAAATAAGATGTATTTCTTATATATATAGAAATACAATATAGATGTATTTATGAGGGTAGATTTTAGAAATCTACCCTCTAAGGGGGTGAAATAAGGGCAGAAATAGTTGGTATGTGAAGTTCAGTATTCTCAAAGATAGACAGATGAAAAGATAAATAGATAAGATAATGACCATCTAAGACATATCTATAATGACGACTCCCGTGGTCGAGTGGCGTTCACTCCGGTTTTTAAGGTATCGCCAGCTCTAAGGTTCCAGGTTCGATCCCCGGGTCCATGTAGAAAATCACTTTTATACATTGTCTTGAGTCTGGGTGTTTATGGTACCTTTTTTGTCTCCGATTCCATAACACAAATGCTTTTGCTACTTACTTTACTTTTATTATTATTTTAACGCCATAATATTAGATGAAAAATTTTATACGTTCTCCTTACTTTGAAAATCCCAGAATACATCTACCTTTAATACTACTTACTCTTTACTTTACGCGCGAGCGAAGCCGCGGGCAACAGCTAGTATATTTAATAAAACCTGTACAACACTTGCAATATTAAATAGCTACCTATTGTATATGTTATAGCAAGCAATCCGAATAATTTGTATAGAACTTATTGCGCAGAAAATGTGTTCGTATATAGAAAGACAGGACAAAGAAACATTAAATTAACTATAAACGAATACGAAGAAAAAAAAATAAGTAGGTTCCGTTTAATAAATGGGGAGGTATGTTCGCACATAAAAAAGTTAGACGCTCCATTGCTTCTCAAATGCGTAGGAAGCTACTTAATCTGTGTTTGTCCTCGTAAAATATTTATTTAGGCAGTACGAGTATAGCTCGGGGACTCAGCAGAGCCCAATACTGGAGCTACATTTATTTTTAATGAAACATATGATCGTTGTTTTAAAAATAAATTATTTAAACACGTGTTTATACAGACCTTATGCACAGGTCGTTAAGGTTCATTTTATTCGGCTTAAATTTGAGAAAGACCTGAAAATCTTTACATAGTATAAAACTAATGACCGAATACTGAAACGTTAATCAGTTTGAAGCCACCGTTAAGTATCATACTGTCTCTGTCACTTTAAGGTGTGAAGTAGCAACAGATAGATATTTAAGATCCTGTTAAAGTTAATAACTGTTTTAGTATTCCGGGGTAAGTCGCTTTCGCTGTCTGTACATTAAACCTTCAAATTACTCAACGGATTTTAAAGCAGTATTCAGCATACATAGAGTGAATTAAAGGGAAGGTTTTTTTTTTTATAAACATAGGCATTTATTACTGTACTACTCGTACCAAGCTGGGGTCTTATTCACTAACTCCAATCTTCAAGTTCCAAGCTTATGCTGCTGTTACGTGTCGGTTTAAGAGAGACGTTATCTCTTTCGACTTATATAATTTTAAGTAAAAACAATCTGTTAAATTGGTCTATCTAGTCTGACACTACCTCAGAACATAAAAAAGATTTGGCGACTCGGGTTAGTTGAACGGGTAGTCTGCGTCATGCCACGTTACGTTTTGTTTGTAGATTTCTAAAAACCAACTTAGGGATGGCTCCTGTCTAAGTGAATATGTATGAAGTCAGTCACCTAGACAGGAGCCATTGGTCTAGGTATGTGACTCTTCAGCTAGCTACACAGCAAAATGGCTAAAAATAAAGTTTTAGTTCGGCATAGTGACGTGCAAATGAGGAAACGTATATATATCTATGTATTCGTAGTATTAACGTATCGTGATACCGGCCTATAAATCTTCCACGGCTGGGCCCAGGCCTCTTCTCATATAGAGAAGGAACAAGCATTATTCACCACGCTGGCTCACTGAGAGTTCGCGATTTCAGATTCCAATTTTTGGAATCCAGGTTTCTTCACGATGTTTTCCTTTAGCGATTGTTCAAGTCTTAGAATAATTATGAAAGTACATATAACTTTGAAAAGTCACATAGGTAAGTACTTGCCTGTAGTGGGTTCGGACCTGCCACCTTGAGCGCAGAAATCCGTTCATTGAACCGCTAGGCCACAACGACAGTAGACACAACTATTAGTTAATATTTTTCTAGTAAATACGTATTCTGTAAAAACGTTAGAAAATATTTCACAAAGTAGGTATACGAACCAAAATAAAATCAAATCAATTCCTTTGAAGACAGATGTGATCCGTAATTTGATATCAGTAATATTGATTTCTATTGACGAATTACATCGTATTGCTTTTAAAGGAATAACGAAAAGGAAAATGTTTACGAAACACGAGAAACAAAAATGGTAGTAATTAATTATAATTGAAAGGCGATTACGATGTTATTATACGTTCCTTTTACGCGTAGTTTGTGTACAGGTATGAATAATATGCTCCTCATGAGATACAACAAAGATCTACGTATTAATTACGTTAATAATTATTATAATACTACCATTTTCTCACGGCTCCGCCCGCGTGGGCGTCGGTAATCGCGGAAAATCATAACCTATATATAGCCTTCCTCAATAAGTGGGCTATCTAACAGTGCAAGAATTTTCCAAATCGGCCCAGTAGTTCCTGAGATAAGCGCGTTCAACTAACTTAGAAACAAATTCTTCAGATTTATAATATTAGCATAGATGTTCAATATACGCGATTCATCTTCAAGGCATACAACATATTCATACCTTTTTATTCCAGATTTTCTTAAAAGAGGTTTCTGTCATGATAAGCTTTAAAGTAGCGATAGATATACATTTAAGAACGTGTTAAATTTAATTAGCGTTTCAGTATTCGAGAGTTAGACTATTACAGGCCAGCAAATTCCAACAAAACTGTCTACTTTTATTTTTTACGATTTCCGCATTAAGGAATAAAAATCTTAAGTCGCAAGGGATAATCCAAGATAAGTAAAGATGTAAAGGGAGAAAACATACCTATCACATGCAGAGAAGACCATGAATTGGAACAAGCATTGTAGCATCATCCAAATGCTTGTCCCAAGGGATCGAACCCACTACAAGCCACGCAGTGGTAGTTTTAATGATCATAATGGGGACCTAAACACACAGCTATCCTTACAGGCATCAATAGTTCCAAATTGAGCTTAAACATTACCTACAAAGAAAAATACCTTCGATTATACGTTTCGAACGAATTCGTATAACGAAATAAACAGCGGAAATTATAACCAAAGTGATATCCTGTTGAAAGTGCAAAAACAACTAGTCGTGTTGCTTCCACGTAATTTAATTTCACCGTTTCAGCTTACTGAAATACCATCTCCGTTGAGATTCCCAGGCGGCCAGCTATTGTTTCGAATAGCGAAACTAAATAGAACCGAAATTATGGACGTTTTTATGTAGGATAAATAGGTAGTAGGCAACTGTTTATATATCATGTAACAAAAACCCTGTCCGATCCCTGAGAGTATTATTTATCGTACTGCGAACACATATACGTAGTCATTAAATGGATTGGAGATGATTATTTTTCCCCAGTGAAAATAATTAAATCAAAATAAAAACTGATCCAAGGCAACAGCAACACTGACCGCTCCTGAAAGTTCATGTACCTACTCACTATCTACAGCTTTGTGTCAAAGATGCCGCATATGCGAGACGGTTCATGAACTGAACCACGAATAGGCTTTTATTGGATCTGACAGGGGTTTTGTTACATGTTGTATAATATTTCTATGTAAAAAAGTGCAGTAATACATTTGCTATTTAAGTGTATACATAACCCTTAATTGAGAGCACTAGGTTAGTCTGCACAAGGGAAAGTAATCTAATGACGCATCAAATGATAATTATGTAAGTAGGTACCTTTTTTGTTTTTTTTTTTTCCTTCAAAAGGCGCCCGGTCTTATGGGGATTAACGCTGAGCAGTGTGGGATTTTTACCTCACTAAAATCACCCCGTTGGTCACCTTCAGCACATGGAGGAGGGAACTGTTACCTCTTAAAAGACCAAACCAGGAACCCTCCTGTGCAAGGCCTGTGATGGCACATCCCTGGGAATTATGTATGTAAATATCCAAGATCTATCAAAAACAGGTTTCTTTATAACATTATGCTTTACAAAATTTGAATAAAGAATCTTCGTAATGCAAACAATGCCTTTTATAATCTTTAGCTACTGTCATTCCAAATTTGAAAATTCCAAAGGTATTTTTATTTAAAAGAATGGCCAAGATAAAAATGTCTCATAAAGAAGCTCGCATAAAAAACTAATTATTTAAAGCATTTAATCTTTTTTGTTAAAAAATGTATAGTAGGTACAATATTGTTAAAGTTACGTTCCTAAAATGACAAATTGCTAATTTATATTTTTCTGTAAAGAAAAAATGTAAGGTCTGCGCATTTTTCGTTCTAAAAATGTAGCTTTCTTGAAGAATATAATTGAATTAGAAAGGTGACATTTAAGAAATATATTGTAAAATGTTTCTATGTCACCAAGGCAAGGTGACCAAAGCTGGAGAATTTTTCGTAGAAGTTATCTTTGTCTAAAAAGCTAAAATTGGGCCCAAACTGACAATTAATCTACCAAGTAAGAGTTCGTATTATCTCATCAGAAAGTAGGTACATCCACGTGGGTGTTATTTATTAACGCCCACTTTTCCACGACTACATTACCTAAGCACAATTCAGCGTAACAATTAAAAGACAAACTTTGAAACAACCGGCATCTTGTTTATAGCATGATAAATCAGACCGCCCATCTATTACGGACATTGGGGACAATAAAACAGTCTAATTTATCACCATCAATGTAACATTTAACGACTAGTTCTGTAACGAGTGATTTATAGAATTAGCGCCCGAACGCAAATTCATTGGAACTATTAGAACTCATCATTTTAGAATGCCGAAAGGGCCCAAAATCGTTTTGAAGCGAATCTGTATTACAGCTGAATATCTGTTTAACCAGGTCAATTGGTAGGACGTGAAAGTACCTAATTATTATCTTGATCAAAGACGGGATTAAAAACAAAGCATTGATGTTGATATAAATTGACAGCTGTCACGAAAATCCAAGTGAATACGAATCAAATGACAGTTAGCCAAAACAGTGGACGACATGTGTAGTGCATTGGATGTTATTACTACCATCTCCTAATATATAAAATTATCATGTCGTGATGTTTGTTCCCAAAATCCTCCGAAACGGCTGGACCGATTTGTATGAAATTTTGTGTGCATATCTGATAGGTTTGAGAATCTATTTTCCACATCCCTTAGTGATAGGGGTGGCAGATTCGCAGATTTTCTTAATAAGGTAGAACAACGTTTGCCGGGTCAGCTAGTTTTCACAGTGCACAGCGTATCCGTGCGCCATGGAGCAGTTCCTTCAAGAATTCCGGGTCCTAATTCCCCCCAAAACGAAATATATTTCTTTTGCTTAAGCAGGCACTTTTGAATCGTAAAATGACTCACACACACTCTAGCAGCGCGGTTCCAAAATGTTCTAAAACCATTTCTATGCAGAAGAACCGGTAAGAAACTCCATAGTTTACTCTCAAAAAAAGTACGTAGGTAATGTATTTTTTCTTGTTTATTTGTGACCTTACAGGTAAGACCCAAACAGTTTAGACCATCACATTCGAATGCATTCCACAAAATCCTTTGCGAAGTAGTTTAACTGTTTCCACTCGTCTGTGGAATGCATTACCACTTAATGTGATACGTGCGAAATATCTGCTAACTTTATAAAAACTAGTTGAGAAACATTACGTGGCTCTTTTATACTCTTTAAAGGAGAATAAAACTTTAATTCTACTGCATTTATCATTATTTTTATATATATTTATGCTGTTAGATGACTTTTAAACAGAGAATGTTTCTGAAATGTTATTATATGAAAGGGAATAAGTAGTAGTAAGTAACTTGGGACAATCTCACACACGGTCATCTGATCCCAAACTAGGCAGAGCCTGTACTATGGTAACCAGACAACTGATAAACATACTTATATATTTCTAAATACATACATATTATATATTATAGATAAATAACACCCAGACACAGAACAAATGATCGTGCTCATCACACAAAGATTTGTCCTGGGTGGGAATCGAACCCACGACCTCCGGCTTAGCAGTCAGGGTCACTAACCACTAGACCAACAGGCCCGACATTGGAATTCCATACATATTCTTAAATCAAGGGGTATTTTTTTTTCAATGTGAATCGTACATTGCTAGTATTCTTATATACGGCCAGTCTCTGAGCTGAGAATCCAAACTTCACAAAGTCACAAAATGTAAAATGTACTCTGTGGTCACAAACTATACCTACTTACACGTTATGCGAGCAATGTCATACGTTGTCACACAATTGGTTGATCAGAGTTTGAGACGATCTCAAGTTGAATTTATTTCAGGAACCGGCTGTAAGTCTTTAAAGCCACGTAAAAAAGATCAAACCAATCAGATGAATTCAATACTTGTGAATTGTAATTTTACTTAATTAAGTACGTAGAAGCGAAACATATAATAATAACGACTTATAAATGTTCCACTGCTGGGCACAGGGCTCTTCTCATACAGAGAAGGAACGAGCATTGATCACCAAGCTGGCTCACTGCGGGTTGGCGATTTCAGATTCAAATTTAATTAATCTAGGTTTCCACACGAAGTTTCCTTCACCAAATGTCAATGATGTCTTAGAATAATACAGAAAGTACATCTAACTTTAAAAAGGTTACATTGGTACTTGCAGTGGTTTGACCCTGCAACGATGGTCACACGAATCCGGTCATTAAACCATTAGGCCAGCACGACATTCGTAACATATAAACAAACGTTTAAATCTACATCATATAAAAGTACGTAATATTTAATGAGGGCAAATAAGGACGGACAAAGTTAAAGCGCTACATTTAAAATATCGACTTTAGTTTTCATCCCTTGGGCCCAGTGGTCACATCACTTGACATAAGGTCACACATGTGGTTAGTAACTATTTCACAAAGTTCATGAGTTGTGTTAGTTTGAATTTAACTTTAACCTTTACCGTGTAAACCAGCCTGATTTGACATTCATATTATATGCGTAATTGACATTCGAGGCCATGTGCTACAAAGTTATTAAAAATGGCTGAATGTGAACAATTTAAATTATTATAGCGTGTAATGGATTACCGTTTAAATTAGTAAAATTTGAAAAAGGAATAACCTGTCTTAGTAAATACCTATTTTTTGTTATTTCAATACTTAAATTAATTACCTATGTGAACATTATCTATGTCAGTACTGACTTTCTCGTTTAAAAATGTCAGTGATATCATAGGCATGTAAATATATTATTTAAAAAATAGATCACTCGGCACCTCAATTTACAATACATTTTATAATAAATAAAAACGGTATTTCAGGATTCAATTCAGTAAATTCGTTTTCCGAACAATAAAAAAAGAAAATAGATAAAAGAGGTGAGTTGGCAGGTACGTGACAGGAGTGCTTAAGAAACGTTACAAAGTGGGAGCTATTGTTTCTAGCGTTCCGAATAGACAGCCCATAATCTTGTTTAGTATTACGCAAAACACGCAACTACCAATATATTCAAATAATATATCATAAAAACAATTTTACGTAGATATGGCTTTTCCAACTTCAGCTCAAAAAATGCGTTGAAACGAAGTTCAAAAGTCTACCTACGCAAAGCCTTTGTTACCTTTATTGTATGATTATCTTAATGATGTACAATCCAGTCTTTGAACACTTGTAATAATTTGTCATTCAGACTTATCAAAAAAAATTTTTGTTGATTTTATGCAATCATTAAGATATGAAAGAGGACAGTAATATTAATTTATTCGTCCTTTTTTTTTGACAAAGACCGTGCTTGTAGTATGTGCCACATCACGGCCATATTTCTTTTGTTAAAAAACAAAACTTGTCGTTTCGTTCGAAATTCTAAATTATTCGCGCCATCCGCTGTGCCTACCAGTAAATTCGTCACTTCGTCAGTGTTCGTACAAAGCACAACTGACACGAGTGCGCTTCGTTTTTCTACCGACGTGAATCAGCCGTTCTATTTTCAAATAGTCGCCTCTTGTGTTGATTTTTCTAGGAACAGTTGAAACAACGTCGACGGTCGAGTCGTCGAGTGCAGCGAGAGATGTCAAGCTTGTTTCTACTAGAATGGAGTTTTAGAATTGCTAAGTGTCTGCGACTTGTTCTAAATGTGTTTTACGTAGAATATTTTATTATTTAAAGTGTTTAACAGACATGTGTGTGATAGTACTTGCCTTGATTCTTAAATTTCAAAGGTTTTTGGAAGAGTAATTGACATTTTCTGCTGCTACATTACGGTATAACTTGTATTTTCTCTAATAGACTACTCACGGTTTTTAGTTAAGATCGTATTAGTGAAAAAAGTTCACATTTTTTTAAGTTGCCCCGCAATGAAAATAGGTGTAAAGGGTCCGGATTACATACCTGAAACAAAAAAAAATATAAGTGTTAAAAGTTTAAGTGATACCAGTAAACCATTTATTGTTCTTAATTTATTATTAAATATAAAACAAACATCGGATATAATTTCACCAAAATTTAGTCCACGGCCTAGTGTAAGAGCTAAGGTAACTATTAACACTCATAGTCATAACGGAACTTTTAATGTGGATTGATTTCTATAAAAGCGAAGATTACTGGTCATTCCTTCCAGATCCTATTGTTAATTACTAAAAATCGTTTTCTAAGAAAGAAATAAATAATAATAATATAATTAAGTAATATAATGTGACTTTGACGAGCTGAACAATTATGGACCGACTTGTGGGAGGCCTTAGCTCATCAGTGGAGCACATGTAAGTGGTAACAATAAAACATGACCTTTGTAAACTGTATTTTTATTAGCATTAAAGCATCTTGCAATATTCAAGGAAATTCAAACGAACTGTGTAAAATTCATTGAAAAATCTAATTATACAATGACGTAGACCTAAAAATCCACAGTTCTTGGTCTATACTCGTATATCACATTAAATCATAATAATAATTTATTCATTCGTAGCATTAGCAATGGGATTTGAATGTGTTGATGTAGTTAGTTAAATTGTGACGTAATTGACAACAAATGCCAAATTACCGGTAATTGAGTTACGATTTACTGCGCGGTAATTACCAACCGTCTCTTTGATGGTAAATAATTTATACGAGTATTATCCAAAGGATTAAAGCTAATACCGTCGTAAGGGAATTCGTAACAAACATATTATCTGTTGTTTTACCAACTTTTAGAGATATGTCGATAAATTGTTGCTTTTGCTACTTAGAAACATACCCAACTAATATGTTCCTTATTACCTATAGATGGAATGCTCTACTGGCGATACTTACTTATGAATAAGATAAAAATAATTTTATTTTGCGATTATTGTTTATTTATTTATTTCCTAAAATTAAGCGCGAAGAAGAGATAAATTGGCGAAAATTTTTTTTCGTGTGTATGTATATGTTTTATTATTTTAGTTTCAGTTGAGATTGTAAATATCTACTTCGTTAATACATATTATGAAATTGGCAAAATAAACAATCAAAAATTATTTGTGGCACCATCCATGATACCACCTGAGTGAAGAATACATATTTATTATTGTCAAAATTAATAGGTATTAATAATTAATAAATGCGCCAAAGCAATATTTGTCAAAATGATAGCGCTGATATCGAAGTCTCCTTTTTATTCGTCATTTCATTCTAGATTCATTTATTTTTGGCAATATGCAACTTACATGGTTCCTATCGCTGAATCTACAGGAATAATTTTAAAGGAGTGCGGAGTGTAGAATAATTTAACCCTGTATACGTCAAGCGCAGTTCTATATTTTTCAGCATTTTAAAATCCTAACAGTGAATTCATAACCCGTTTTTTTTACAAACCACTGAAAGCTTTCGAACTAAATTTTTTTCAATGAAACCATATTTTTAATTACATTGATGTGAAAAATTCTAAACTTAAAAAAGGGTACACACAATACAGTGGTAACAGAAAATTGCGATTCGCAAAACAATTTAAGTCGTATCTAGATAAAAAATAGACTTTAAAATAGATCAGTTCAAAACATGTACAATCACATTCAGTTAGATTGTATGCCCATATGTGATTGGATGGTCTGACCTCAGGCACTCTCAAAGGTGGTCGGACAGAATCAACACAAGAGGCGGCCGATTTGAAAATAGAACGCCCGCACGTACTCTTGAAAAAACGAAAGATGAGTTTCAATTCAAAGGGTAGTTTTGTAAAACCATTGATTTGATTTGGGTGTTTATTGTGAAGTCTTGGTTTTTATTTGTGTACTAGCTCTTGGCTTATCGCGGCAAAAAGCCTTTCCTCGATAATTGGCTATCCAACTTTGAAAGAATTTCAAATCAGACCTTTAGTTCTTTTAGCACGGATGGCCGAGTGGTATAGGTCACCACGCCAATTACCACTGTGCGCGACGTGCTGCAGGTTCGATCCCCGCATGGGACAAGTATTTGTGTGATCCACAAATGCTTGTTCCAAGTCTGGGTGTTCTTTGTGCATGTGATTTGAATGTTTGTGAAACCCCCGCGACACAAGGAATAAATTACTTAGTGCGGGCGTCGTTTTTATTAAAAAAAAAAAAGTTCTTGTCATAAGCCCGTTCAACCAATAAATATTGCTTAAGATATTATTATGGTTATAATAATACTAGCTTTTGCTCGCGGTTCAGCCCACGTGGGCGTTGGTTACCGGGGCAAAATATAGCCTAGCCTTCCTTAATAGGTGGGCTATCTACCAGTGAAAGATTTTTTTCAAATCGGACTAGTAATTCTTGAGATTAGCGCGTTCAAACAAACAAACTTTTCAGCTTTATAATACATATTAAATATAATTATAGTAAAAGAAGATTTATAAATAATCATTGACCCTCCTATCAGTAGCTGCGAAAATGGCAACAATTAGATTTCAGATTGATTTTGCCTATATTTGTATATTTTCATTATTTATTTACTTTACTAACATACATTTTTTAATAAATCAGACTGATAGAATTGTAACTCTCTTATCATTTTTTGAATTCCTTCTAAACAAGGCATGCAAACAAGATGTCTTTCAAACTAACCAGAAACTTTTTATTTATGTTTATGTTCTTATTGTTCAAAATTATGATATAAATTAAATTTCAGTAATTTACATTATTTCAGTCTTCAGCTAGAGATAAATAATTAATTGAAATGGCACGCAAAAAAATATTTCCAAAAAGTATTCAATAGAATGTAAAAAGCTATGTTTCCGCCCGGGATCGAACCGGGGGCCTTCTGCGTGTTAGGCAGATGTGATAACCGCTACACCACGGAAACGATATTTGTCAAAGCGAAACAAGTATACACAAGTAGACGACTATATTAAAGATAAAATTTGTATAATCTAAAAAAAACTGATAACATTTTATTGCAGTGTTAACGTCGTATTCTGCTTGGTGAAACATATATATAAAACATTATGAGAGGTAAATTATAATTTACGGATACGTATAATAAATATGTAGTAAGAATATTATTACAAAATGAAACCACATGAATCCAACATTCTAAATCGCATCAAAATGGCGTCGCACACAAAATGGCATCCCATGATTTGTGACGTCACGCTGTGCCCGTGCTTCGATAGCGACATAAGCGCGCGCGCCCTCTGGACTGCGGTCGTGTAAATCACTCGCGCCAGCTTTAGTGGTTAAATGGAGTATTGATGGGGATATTAGACAGTTATATGGTAACAATTGACCGAATATTCAAATCAAATGGCGGGAAACGGAACGAAAATACGCCATTTTGTTTCAAGTTTATGAATAGCTCGTTATTTCAGGATTCCAGGCAGTTTTTTTTTAAATAGGCACATACCGTACGCGCGAGGAAAACAACGCTAAATATGCGCAAATTTCAGTGTCAAAATAATCTTAAAAAAGATAAACCTTCAATGAACAGTCTAAATTGCCTCATTTCTGAATGAAATGAGGCAATTGCCCTCCAATGAGGCTTTTTCAGGCTAGGTATTAATTTAAGTTATTTATATAATTCATCTGTGTTCACTAGATTAAACAAATACGAAAAGCAAATGAACGTAAGATTTGTCTAGACGGTGGCTGAACTCATAATTCTTCAAAATGTTGATTAAAAGTATAATGTAATTTCTCATAATTATCTTCTGAAACAAAATGAGCTAGATACACCCAGTATATAATACCCAGATGTAATCTACATATTTTAAATTAAACGCTTCTATAGCTGATGTTTGCTGCCAAAAAAATACAAGAGCTAATCCAAAGTAATGACGTATCAAATAAACTTAGGCCCAGTTTTTTGATCCCGAGTTAACTCAACCAATGGTTAATTATCCTAACTACTGGTTTCAAACTTCGGTAGAACATGTTTATTCATAAATTTTTATTCGGATAAATGGTTAAATAATTAAGTCTTCAACTTATTTGACCATCTGATAGACTTACAATTGATGAAAAAACGCTTTTTGAAACCATTAGTAACCATATTTAACCATTGGTTGAGTTAACTCGGGATCAAAATACTGGGCCTTGGTAGTATTTAAAAAATGTGGCATAGAGTTTAATAGCTATAAAGATTTGCATTTTTTTACATTATTTAGGTACCTGTGAATAATTATGATTTTCGTAGTAAGTAAGTTGTTTTATTATGTATAATTAAGTTAATTTATTATATTAGTCCGTTTTCTGAGGTTAAAATACTTTTTTTCCGGATTCTATCGCTGCCATGGTCACATTCATTGGTCACCTGCAAACGTCGGGAACTAAAATCAAAATAACTGCGATAAAAAACAGTTTCATTTTATTTAATAAGAGTTACTTGAAGTCAAATCTCAGAGTAGCGTCAAATAAGATAAGCTATTTTGCTTGGTCGCAATATCGTGTACTTTATCAAAATATAAAAAAAAACATTCTCTCCGTGTATTTTAAAATATTGTTACTAAATAATAATTTCCTTCCATATGCCAAGAATGGAGTATAAACATTGTCTAGTTATATTGTTCTCATACATGAACTAACTAGATTTAATTAAACTTGCCTTTGTTAGTGAACTTGTGGGCAGCGGTTTATATTTAATGTTAAGACTATTGTCCCGTTTAATTTTAACTTCATAACACATGGTTTAGCAATGGACTTAATATTTGTTGAACTTGTTCAGGGGAATTTTGGATGCAAAGCGCGACGCTGAAGTGTACCGTAAGTTTTGAATACTATTTTATTATTGTTGAATTAAGTATTTGGATGCTTAGTATTGTTACTGTACTGTTTTTTTACCTTTCCAGGAATGTGGATCGCACTTTACTAGTATACTTGCTAACTCCTGGTAATTAGCTAAATGCTTGTGTTACGAGTGGGTTAATGTGATCATGTCGGTAGAGTAGTACCTTTTTGTGATGCAATATTTGTGTACCTACTACATTTTTAATTGTTGAGTTATCTCTAAGTCGTTGAGTTAGGTCTAAATCCAATTTAGACCAATAACTCAACTTAGGTATAAGCCACATTCCTTGTACCTACTGTACAAATAATATCATATGTGTTAAGAAGCTTTTGTTCGCTACCTACTCTACGCGAAACACTGTTTTTTTTTTCAAACTCAACTGTAATTCTTGAGATTAACAAGCAAACAAGCAAATATTTCAGCTTTTTAATATAAGTAAGTATATATTGCTTATTAAAATCTCGAAATAATTAAACATAATCCCTACTAGTAAGGTACTGTGGATAGGCAATAAAAAACAAATTACAGCCAAAACCATCCCTTTTCAATTCCATCAAGGCCAAGCAGAAAAGATAAAAAAAAAATTCAGTCGCGTATAAATTATTTGACGTCTCAGATCTCAAAAGCCTAATTTATCTTTGGTAGGGTAACAAAAGAGCGATGCTCGTTCACAAAGAACTATCACCTGGCAAGACCTGGAAGGTCCTCGAAGGCTTTATTTCAGTTCAATTAATCGTGGCAGCAAATGAAGTTGGTCGCCACCTCCTTCGTAGGTATTTTTAATTAAAGCAAGCCTCGGCGCCCACTAAGCGCTGAGATAGGTCCGAAAGATGAGCGGTAGCGTGCGGTGATATGCTACATTTTTTATTGTAATTGAAGTAAAAACATGAGTACCTATATGTCTAGTTTAGAAAAATGTGGGAGTTGTCTGAGCCAAAAAAAAATATCCTTTATTTTAAATTTCGGCTTATTTTCATTTTTAAAAATTTCTTTGATTCGCGATTAGGGAAATGCACATTGGCAATCACGCCACATCTTCAACAATGTTAAGTCTAAGTTAGAACTTAACTCTAGGCATAGCTTTAAAGTTACTCATTAATTAGGTACCTGCTTTTAGATTACGCATAGATCATGACGTTTAATTTAACCTACTTACAATTTTTAGTATTTTTTATTTATCAATAAAATATAACTTCGCTACCAGTGTTACCACTGCCTTACCCCAAGGCATTCTTATACCTGCTCTAATGGGATAAAGTTTTATGGGCGGAAAAACTCCTTCAATGAGGCGTTGTAGGATCATATGCAGGCATGGAGGAATGCTGCGAAATGCCTCCATGTTCACAGCAAGAAATTTCGCTAACTATTAGGAGTAAAATGATTAATTGACGATGCGATCGTACATTATGTACCTACTCGTGAATTTTAAGTTAGGGGTTTTTAATGAAAACAAACAGGAAAAGCGGTGACGTATTTGTATGTATTATTGATTAGTTTGCATTAAAATATATATTGAAATGTAACTGACAGAATACATATTTCAATAGAACACGTTAAGTTAATTTAATAAAAAATACGACTTAGCGGACGAATTTTACACAAATCTGTTGGAGTGAGTTAACTCTTCTTTTCTTTTCTTTTAACATAGGTGTAACCTAAACCTAACCTTACTTTTCATTTCAGTAACACCTAGGGTGTTACTGAAATGAAAAGTGAAAAAAGTTATAAATAAATCGCATATATTGGCACTTTTCATTATGTAGCTACCTATATTGGTAGTAAAATTAAAAAATAAAGCGCTTCAACAAATAAAAATCAGCGCTTGAAAGTTGTGATGCATGCCTAACGAACTGACTTGAAGTGCAGACCTAACTTCATAGACTATTCAATAGTTTAGTGCACTATGCATGTATTGCTTTTCACTACGCGCTTACATGCATGTTGATTCTTATTTGTTTTTTAGAAATTCTGTTATTAAATATTTTTCGGTAACAAATTGATGGTTGTATTAGTAACAAATGATATTTTGGTCAGTATTTTTTATTGGATTCTGAATTTTAAATTTTACAATTCAAAAAGCTAATTTTAATTTTAAACTCAATATCTGAATTTTTTTGAAGCGTAGGTACAGCTTCAACAAAATTAGTGAATTACTTGAGTAGGTGAGGATTTCTACCAGGTAACAACAAAATAAACAAAAATAACGAAGGTATATGTATCAATTTTCCCATTTCCTATACTTTCATTAATAAAAGAATACCTCAAAACTCTACGCTTCAAATCACGTTTGAATTCATTTTACGTAATTTCAAGTGTTACTTTGATCAAAAGTCATTCCGGGATTGAATTTAAGAGCAAAGGCTACACAAATGCCATCGTCTCCACTCCAAGATACGACGCTTGCAATCAACGCTTCTGAGGAATTCAAAGACTTTCATTTACATCACTTATTATTTTAAAATAGTTACGTTTAGATTAATGAAATTCTGTCTTATTAAATACTAGAATCAGTCTAGGAGCAAGACTGTCAGGAAATAGTGAGTGAGTAGGTAACTGTTTTTTACAAGCTTTTAATTAACTTGGAATGTATAAGTATGTATGTTTGTCCGGTTAGAATCTTGCAACTTAGTTTTTAAGCAGATATCTTCAGAGAACAAATTTTGTATACACGTTTAGTTTGAATGACTATGCATACCGTGTAACGTCATTCTAAATCCAACATGGCGGAACACCCAAGATGGCGGACTAGTATTTTTTTATTATGTAGGTAAACGAAACATTAAAATCGTTATGGGATTAGGTAGCTTTCGCCCACGGCTTTGCCCGTGTGGATGATGGTTATTGTGGCAAAAAAAAGTAGTTTATAATTCCTTTCTTGGAGTTCAAACTAGCTAAATAACAAACTTTAAGAGAAAAACTGGCTTATATTTAGAGTTATTTGTATTAAATAACTTTTGAATCACTTAATTCATTCAAAAATTAAAAGTAGGCTATTTTATTTCTCAACAATTAGGCTATCATATTCACAAAGATAGCTAACTCCAGAACCACTTAAAAAGAAAATCTCATCCGCTTTATTAAATAAGTATAGATTTGTATGGAAGTATGGATTGAGTTCTTATGCATAAACCAATCAATTAAGTTATTTATTTACACTTCATAGTTCATACAAGTATACTGTGTAAAAGGCAGACCTAATGCCTCACACATTCCCTACCAGTCACCCATGGGGTGATGCAGAGATAACCAGGAGTAGGTGCATTAGATTTGCCACTTTTGCCAGTAACAAGTCTGAAGCCTAGATCCTTGATCTAAGGCATTCATTTGAATTACAAGGCACCCTAAATAACCTCTATCATCTCAGCAACATATAATAAGCGCTCATATCACTACAGACACCAGATTATTGGATATTACGCAATTATCCATAATTATTCACCGATTGATAGCTACAATGCTTAGTCGAATCACACAATCACACCTTAGATGTAGCATAATACGCTCACACATTGCTAAACAGATGTTCCATTGTAAACGTTGATTGTAATTATACGGTGTTTAACGAAGCGCCTATAATAATTAAGGAGTTATGGTAATTGACAATAGATCGATCCCTCAAAGGGAACAGAAACTGTTGTTACCTTTCTCGGTATATTCGGTAACTAAACAGTTCGATTCTGTATTGAATTCACATAAGACAATCAAAGAACAATAATTTATTAATAATTTAGTAGTTATAGAATGATTTGAATTTACACATAATTTGTGACTGCCTATTAAGTGTTACTTGGGGGAGGCCTTGCATACTTGCTGTGGTGTTTTGCATCGCATTCTCGCATAGTCCCTAGTATAAGGGAAGGGAGAAGCACTCCGGCGGTTTTAGCTCGTAAGAGTCCGGAATACCCCGGGTAAAAAAAGGCCTTACTTTTCCCAAGGGTGGAGAAAATATATGAGTTTCTACAAATCCGATAAATTCAGTGCTAATATAAAACCTGATGGTTCTCAACTACAACAATACTTACAACCAAAACAATTGATTGTATCAAATATCAATTTGCACCAGCAGTCAGTGAATCCGATCAACATGACTATCGTACCACAAACAAATCAATATTCTACCTAAACCCTCAATGTTAACACTGAGAACATCACCTTTATATCAAAGCCACAAGATTGATATTCGTAAATCATTTTTGTACGGCCTATCGTGCAAAAAGTCAATACTTCAAAATTGAAAACCAGTGGCGGTCGACATGGAATTTAACTTCTAATCAAATTGTTTCCGACGATCGGCGGTAGTAGCGTCTAAACTGAACGGACGGAAATATTCATTTTAATTAATCCTCCATTTGATACATGTTGGATACAAATGTTAGGTTCGGCTATACAGGGAAATATCTGTATTCCCTAGGTGAGGTAGAGAAGTGACATTTCTTAAAGCGTTAACGATGATGGTACTGGAAGTACTTATAAAAACATAAATGTTTTAAAATTGCTATTCTCTTCACGTGAATAAGCCGTTACCTAGTCATAGACATAGGTACTTGACAGAACTTACTACATTTTCTATATTAAATTGTTTAAGAACAGTATGTTGAGCGACACTATCTGCTAAACCACTTTTAGAAGCAAGCGTGAAGGATGAACAATTATACCCTAAACAAACTCAATGCAAGAGAGAACCTTAACCCCTAGTAATAAGATAGCATTTCAATTGATCGCTTGTCCAAATTTAAACAAAGTTTGACCTGAATAAATATTCCTCGTCAAGTAAAATCCAAAATGAATCGTGTCATATCAGTGGAATGGGAGTTAATTTGGGTTTCACAGGCATGTTTATAAACAATAACGAGTATAATAATGCCGCGGTAAATACGCTGCCATTTACGGATATTAAAAAGGATTTAATTTCAAGAAGTTATTTTTATTTTTAGTTCCGGATATTCCGATTCAAAAAATATTCGGGAGACATTTCTGATGGCGCGGCTGCATAAAGCCACAAAAACAATGATAGTTTAGATGCTAATATTTGAAATGAAACACTTAAAGATTATTTATATGAATGTTTTTTTATGTATGCTAATTATTACCTATATTTTATTTTGACGATAGGTTTGAAACAGCAAATACTCGTAATAGCCATGAGGCTCAACCTTTGAGGGAAGCCAGAAGAAGAATACAGTTGGGCTGGGCAGCGTTTAGGAAACTTCGTCGAGTCTTTTCATCGCCCATACCCCAGTGTTTAAGACTAAAGTTTTTGACCAGTGCGTCCTAACTGATGACATACAGAGCCGAGACTTGGACACTCACTGTGGGACTAGTCCATAAGCTGAAAGTCGCTCAGCGAGGTATGGAGCGGGCTATGCTCAGTGTCTCTCTAAAGGATCAGATCAGAAATGAGGTGATCCGGCAGAGATCCAGAGTTACCGATAGCACAGAGGATTAGCAAGCTGAAGTAGCAGTGGGCTGGTCATTTATACCGCAGAACCGATAACCGTTGGGGAAAACGTGTTCTTGGTTGGAGACCGCGTCTCGGAAAACGTAGTGTAGGACGAAAGGAAGCTAGATGGAGCGACGACATCCGCAAATTGGCTGGCAGTGGTTGGAGACGAAGAGCTGAAGATCGAGCTCACTGGCGTGCCATAGGATAAGCCCATGTCCAGCAGTGGACGAATATAGGCTGATGATGATGAAGCACACTGTATTAAATTATATTTTTTTTTATTTAGACCTAATTATATTTACCTTCTGAACTCAAAAGCGGCACATTAACCACAAGGTCTTCTATTTTAACCGATTTGAACTCCGTATTTATGTTTCTCTTGTATCAAGTAAATAAAACCCTTCTGTATAAAATATTGTTGAAAGCGGAATTTGAACTTTTAAACACTGATGTATTTAAATATGGACTAACTTTGTTTTCTTTGTTATTCAGGCATAAACTGTCTTAAATTCTAATTGGGACTTACAACCAAATTTTCCTTAATCCTAGCCTTTCTGATTGTTGTCAAAACAATATACAAAAATAATGTTTTGTTTCTTTTCGTTTTTTTTTATTCTTATTTTAATACCGATATCGTACCGTAAATGTCCGTAATCCATTCGTTGATGAAAAAACTTACATTTTAAAATTTCAACTTGTAAATGGAAAAAATATAAAGTAGTACCTAAACTAGTGTTTTTTCAACCGAAAAGTTAGATAAGCGTCCCAGTGACAGTGGGATCTTTGTATTGCATCGTTACGTTCATTGCATATTCATGGTATGTTTTGTACAAAATGGCCGCTGTTATTGTTGCCATTTGTGATTCGTTAGCGATAGTCTACCGTTTTTTTTTATAACTATGACACATGAAAAAGCGAGATGAATTGTTCATTATACTAGAATATAGATGAAACATGAATGTAAATAAAAACAAAACAGTTTTTATCAATATTTTTTTCTAATAAATATGCTTATTTTGGGTAAGTACCCACGTACATACCTACAATATCATGTATCATGCTATTTCATAAATCATTGTAGGCAGCACGTTGGATTATAAACTTTACACATCCCTCACAAGAACTCTTATTACCTACAGACAACTATTAAAAAAAAACATGAACAGTACGGAGTACATCACACATCTGTGAACTACCCTTAAAACATCCCTTAAAGTATTTGTTCCTCACCTATGATACAACCGAAATCATTATTCAAAAAGATAACGCTGTCTACCATTGCAATTAATATACATGCTAAAGAGATTGTGAGACATTTAATATAGAGGTAGCATAATAACTTGAATTTATATTTTACAAAGGCTCTTCATCAAAATGCTTTCACGCGGCAAAAGTGGGCGCAGGTGGGCCTCGAGCTACTTGTAATATCAGAATCATTTAAAAAGAGTAACCGTAGCGTTTCTTACCGGTTCTTCACTATAGAAATAGCGATCTTAGTCTGAAGCCCGAAATGTTGACAATACAAAGATATCTTTTAGTTAAGTGGCTACTTACTTAAGATTGTGATTGTATTCGTCTTATGGTTAAAGGTCAATCGTTTCAATATCACAGGTACTATATATTTAGAAGCACTGGTGCTGATTGCTTTGTACGCAAACTAAACCAAATTTAAACTATTGCTTTCTTTTACTTACACACAGCGTGAGAAAAGGACGGCAAAAGATAACAACTAACTTAGAAATATCAAACTAGTTTCTGCCTTGAACGTCGATTTTAGAGCACACGTTTTTGCTTGTCGGCACATTTCTATGAAAATTTTAGTCAGAGCTAAACTTGACAACTCTAATTTTGTCCGTCCTTTTCTAATAATGTTCAAGTGAAAAAGATAACGATGTATTAAAATAGTTTAGTGCGCGTTTAACAGAATGCCAATGTATCGCAGTCATCCCTAAAATAAAAACATGACCCTTACTTGAACTACTAAAGTCTAAAATATATCAGTTTAAATTTGCAGCAAAATTGTTAATCTCATTCTCAAAGCAAAAAGTTCGAAAAGAACCGAAGAAAATAATAAAAACAGATAGAAATAGTTCTATAAAGGTTATCACCGAACGTTTTCAGAGCTTGGCTAACTAAAATCGGTAAGCATTAAGAAAACGGTGCATTGTTTGCTTTTAATTAAACTTCGACGGCGACCGCCATTTTGTTTTCATACACCCACGTACCTGAAACAATAGAAAATTTATAAGCATACTTGTGTGGTATACACAATTACAAATATGTACTTTTATATAAAAGAAGTTTCATGGAAACACTATTTATTTATTAATGTAATTTTATGTCATTTTAAATTATCGTGCGTAACCAAAAAAAGGCCAATAATGAATTGCCTAAATTATCTTTATACTTCTACTACAAATTATACTCTCCATAGAAAACAAATTAAAAGAAAATAAATTGAAATTATTATAATTTATTTTTGAAAGTACAATAACAATATAATAATTTGTAATATCACCATGTCATTCATATTATTCTCTTTTTTGAACTCGCTAGAGTCGACAATTTCTAACTGCCCTGAGAAACAATGAAACAAAATAAAAGTACTGTTTTGAAGTCAACGACACTTGTATCTAACTATTCTCTGCTTAGTTTTGACAAGAAAATACACAGAGAAACAAATATGGTGTCTTTTTATACGGCTATCAAGATAAAAGGAGCAAGTTAAGTAACAAGTTTGTAATGTCCTAACTCTTGTTGTTAGAAGATCCCCGTGGGCGAATTACATGTTTCATTACAATATTAACTTTGATGAAACTCTACAAACAGACTATTAAGAGTCATGTCTATCGTTAAGGTATACATACCTCCTTGTAGTTATAATAATGTTGAAAATATTAGGTTTAGGTTTAAAGAACTTTATTTATCTCAAGAACATTACAGTTCACTTATGAGTATGGTATTATTACTTATAGATACTATCAACAAAAGAGATATAACAATATTTCGACCATAGGTGTATTATAGGTAGGTAATGACTCAGAAAAGGGATGGGGCCAACAGAAAAGTTTGTAAACAATTGGTGAAACATTAAAGGTAGTTTGGATTTGAAAAGCGTTCTTGTTTTATTATTATATTTTTTTTTAATCTATTATATTTCAAGTAAATATTGTTTTAATTTTGTTTTGAATATGGGCATACTTTCGCATATTTTCAATTCATTTGGCAGTTTATTGTATCTCTTGACCCCGTCGTATAAGATATTTCTTTTACCGTACTCGGTTCTTGGCATAATTAGTGTAAGCTTGTGTGTATTTCTTAAGTGGTGTGTGTACTTGCGCCTGGCAAGAGAAGTCTGCGTATGGATATGTCCAACCAGCATTTTTTTTATTAACGTGCATATGTTTTCTGTGTAGGTTTGCTCGAGATTAAATAATTTGGTGGTTTTGTATAGTGTAGGAGTATGCGTTAGTCTAGGATACTGGAATAGCACTTTAATAGCTTTATTTTGTGCACGCTGTAACGGCATGATATTAGTTTTAGCGGCACAGCCCCAGATTTCTATTAAATAGGTTAGATTTGATTTTATGAGCGCATTATATAGCATGTATCGTGTTTTAGGTGGTATACAAGAGGACATTCTGTGTAGTGCCCCAGTGAGTTGTGTAATTTTGTTTCTCACGTGTTCTATGTGCGGTCGCCATGTCAATTTATCGTCCAAAATTAAGCCAAGATACCTTTCCTGGTGCGACCTGCGCAGTACTTCATTGTTGATGTGTAGTGATATATTATTCGGTATTGTTTTGTTTTTCGCACTGAAAATCATATAAGAAGTTTTTTTTGCGTTTATTGTTAGCAAATTACATTGACACCAAATGCTGTATTTATGCAAATCCTGTTGTGCTTTCTCGACCAACTCTGTTAGGTCCTTTCCGTAGTAAAAAAGACATATATCGTCAGCATATAGTGTAATTTGTCCAGTTAGGTTGATATTTGTTATGTTATTCACGTAAATCAGGAACAATAATGGTCCTACCACGGATCCCTGAGGAATACCGTAGGTTATATTTTGGGGATTGCTTGTGTAGCCTGGTTTGCCTATTCTTACAACTTGCGTTCGATTTTCTAGGTATGATTGAAATATGTCGTAAGCAGGGCCGGACAACCCTAAATTTTTTAACTTTGCAAGTAGCAAGGAGTGACTCACGGTATCGAAAGCCTTCTGAAGGTCGATGAAGATACCCAGGCAAAAGCTCTTTCTATCAATTTCTGTATTTATTTTAGTAATTAAATCAATTACGGCTGATACTGTTCCGGTTTTTTGGCGGAAGCCGTATTGTTGTGCAGAAAGGAAATTTAAGTTGTCTAGGTGTGTCATCAGACGTCTATAAATGACACTTTCAAATACTTTTGAAAATACGGGCAACACTGAAATGGGGCGATAATTACCCGGATCGGTTTTTGGCCCTGATTTATGTATTGGAGTTATTTTTGCTGTTTTTAAACTGTCGGGAAAAGATCCTGTAGCCAAACATTTATTTATGCAATCTGTTAAGTTTTTTATTATAAGATCACTTATGCAGATAACTGTTTTAGTGTTGATGCCGTCGATACCTGTACTGCATGATTTGTCTAAGCTTTTTATTATATTTTGTACTTCTTTAATAGTGCAAGGTTCAAAATGGGTAATTAACAGTATTAAGTAATTTAACTGTATCAAAGACGTATTATTCAAAAAAGAATTTCATTTTTATAGTATAGGAGTCTAGGCACTTACAAATCTTCCTCTTAGTAATATAGGAATAGAATTCAAAATCGAACAGCCAACCTATCTCGTTATAACAAAACACAGAGTAAGTAAACTCAAGTGCACATCAGTGAGTGGCACTAACACTAGACGAATTCATTAACAGTCAGCAAGACCGGTAAATCTTGGCCGGGCCACCGCTGTCGTCGTCACTTACCGCAGTGGGCTACGGGCCATAACATACGCGGGTAAACGGCTATTGTGACGTCTAACTTTAAGAAGGAATACGAAAAGATTTGGCAAGATTTCAAAAGAATATTCCACTGATTGAAGTAATGTGGACGACTTCTGGATTTTGGTATTTATTACTCAATCACGCTGCACGGCGACAGAGGAAAGGAAAATACGGATTTGGATATTTTTTGTGGTATTATATGTTGTAATTTACTTGAATATTAAAAAAGTCAGAAAAAAAACCTGAAATTTTGCATTATAATGTACGATTAAAAAAAGTAATGGCCTCGCCACGGCTTCGCACGTGTATTATATATATAAACCTTCTGTTAAATATATACTATTAAGTAGTATTGAAAAACTGCAGCAAAATCCATTACGTAGTTTTAAATTTCTAGGCATATATAGGGACAGACAGACAGCGGCCACTTGTAATTGTACTATATAGTGATATAAAACTAGGTTAGGCTTGTATAAAAATCACCTCTAAAGCCTAACCTAACTGAACGTTTTTCTACCTCGAGAATGGCCAATGACAAACCCATAAAGTTAAAAATTGTCACATATTGTATTAATACGAATTTTCTATATCTTGGTATCTGCATATGGAGGACGCCCGAAAACGAAGACAAAAGATAGTAGTTGAGACCTACCCTGTATAATATATTGCAGAAAACAATAACGCATTTATTTAAATAATTATAACGAAATTGAGGTTAACCGCCCCAATTACACGGTTCATTAAACCAGTGACAATAAATTACGTAAACCACCATTAACTAAGGTAATTGGGTCAAACGTTGAGTCATATTTAATAATACATTTTTGTGTAAATCACTGCGCCTTTGTGGTTTTTGAGACAAAGGTTATTTCAATTAAAACGAGTTAGGTTTGCTTTCGTTGAGAATAACGAAGCTGTCGGAGCATATAATTTTTGGATCGCAAGAACTCGTGGCAGCAATGATATTAACAACCATTGGTAATGGAGACTTAGCCTGATGCATTTTGATTTTAATTGGGAGTGGAAAAATGATATACAATTAATAATAATAAATGTTTTTATTCCAATTAATATGATTTACAAATGTATAGTACTAGGCTAAGAAAAACAATACTTATCAATCACCTTATAGATTACACTGTAAATTACTGAAGTTTGGACCGCAGGCACCAAAGCTAAGATTTAACTTGAGTTATGGGTGTCAAAGCAGGTGTAGGTATACTTATTGGTAATGTATATTATAATAATAATAAAAGCGTTACATTTCTGATAGGTTACTCTTTTACTTATCAATTAACGTGTCTAACCCGCATTCTTCGCGGCCCCATCCAATTGTTTATATCTTTCCTGCAACGAGTTCTTGCTATCCAAAATTTATAGTCTCCGACAGCCTCTATTTCGATGTCTTAAGACCTAAATTCGCATGTCAACTGCACGTCTGCAGCTCTGTGTACTAATGTCTGCACTGAATTAGCGCTGAGTTCAGTTGGCGAATTTCTGAGTGGTTATTCATGAATGTTGCAGTAAGCGGAAAAGCGTGGTAAATCGTGGGGAACGCACCATATTATGAGGAAAGTTTCGGCCCATTGTTAATGCTTATAAGTGCTTGAAATGTGCAATATTCGGGTAGTGATTAACAAAATTCCGGGGTTTGGGTGTTGCCTGGTTATGAGTTTGTTGATTTATCTGACTTTAGGAGGAGGTCACAAGCTCTGAGAACAGGATTTAATTGATTTCAGTGTAGACGATGGCAGTGTTTGTCTTGTGAGATGATTGCACAAATCTAGGAGCAAACTTGCGATTTACTTGTCGATACCCGATGTAGTCCTAAACAAAAGCTAAAAAATCCCACTTGATTGGCTAGTCAGACATAAACTTTGCTCTTAAATATCTAAATGTTCTTAATATTGGTTTCCATAAGCCATGTTAATTGCAATAAACATTATAACAAACGAAACTAAGGATAAACAAACCTGCGTAATCTACCAATAAATCCAATAAACTTCGAATAATCTTAGAATTCCTCTAACAATAACCAATAGACCAACAATGGAACCACAATCCCTTCAAAGGTAACTCAACAATATTACCCTAATCAGCGTCCATAGACAACACAACACAGCCATTATAAGCCTACAAAGATTTCTACAAACTTCTGAGAAGGATCCACTCATTCCAAGTTTCAGCACGTTCCCTTTATCTAATCACGGCTGGCCCTTAATTGAAACTTATTTAATAAAACCACTGCAACGACACAAGCTAGTGACGGGATTTCTTACGAAGAAGGATGGTTGTTTTGAATTACCACTGGCATCATACATTTGATTTAAATGTTTCAAATTCAATTACCAATGACATATAGTTTAACCTTTAAAGATTATTATCTGTTGTTTTTAAAAAGGCGGGTCTACGCTAGACGAACCGAGCACGAGCGAAGCATAAGCGGAGCCGTTCTCGGCTTCGTCGTTCGCGGCGTCAAGTGTGGACGTACAACGAACCTACAACGATCACTGTTCTCGAACGTAGTTTTCCGCAGTGAGTTCGCGGCTCTTTGCGAATATGGACGATATTAATAATATTGCAGTAGCCGCTACTGTTGCAGCGATTATTATAGCGGTGGTCAGCAAAAATAGAAAAAGGCCAAGACGATGGGGATCTACAAATCTATATAAAATGAGATACAATCAAAATTTAGAAAAAAAAGTATCTTCGGTCCACGTTTCCATGATGCTCGGCTCGAGCGACCGACGTTTGTCACTAAACACGTCCACGAGCGCACTGCGAGCGCGAAGCAAATCCCTTTGTGTTCGTCAAAAAACCGACAACAGGCGGAACGCAGCCGAGCACGAAAGAAATGCTCGCAGCGCGCTCGTTCGAGGCTTGTAAGTTGGTCCACACTAGACGAATTGTGTTCGGCTCGTGCTCCGCTCGTGCTCGGCTCTCCTAGCGTAGACGCAGCTTAAGAAGTTGTGTTACAACTGGTGTAGCCAAATATCTCGTCCTGTAATTCCCGCATTTCAACTTAGGGAGAGGGGATGGCTGAAAATCAGCGCTGTGACGGGTCGTGCTCATCTCGATACAGCATTAACTGAGCCATCGACTTTTCTTACCGTTTTACTCTCTTTTTGTAAGACTGTTGTTAATATTTACCGTCTTTTATTTCATTTTATTCGGAAATCTATTTATTTAGGTACTGAAATTACTGAAGATATTGATGTACTTTACGTCATTTTGTATTAGTTTCAAAACATTATCTGTACAGCGCCGTTTCTTTTGTTATCATGATTGGTAGGTTCACTTACTGGTCAATGTGATAGTAAGGCAAAATAAAAATCGGAAACCTATATTTATTTAAGTAGGGATAGGTTTTATATTTATTACTATTACTTAGCAGACTTCATATTGTTGAAGTGAGGATAAAAGCGATGTCGAGAATTTCATCGGAATTTTAGTACATGCCTTAGAAGTAAATTAATCATACTTTTTCTTTTTACGGCTTCAAGATTTACTTCAGAGATTATAGGTATAGAATAATCAGATTTTTCATCCGTTACGCTTCGCAAACATGTTGAAAAAGATCCATGTTTTAGTATAAAATTAGTTCAGAATTTATGACAAAATTAAATAAAACTTCAGATACTGAAGAAAGTTCTGATTAGTATTGAAGACATCGTGAGGTAAGCTTTTAAGTAACCACTACTAAAACCAATCCCTTAAAAGTACTTCTTAATGAAGAAAAAGAATCCTTAATTTAGTTTACAAACTTTTAAAATATAAAATTCATTCTCGTAAAGAAGCTTAAGTAGAAAATTTTAAGATCTACCTAAAATAAAAGAAAAAATATTTCTGTACCTACTTAACAATGTAACGAATAATTATGTCTATTTAAATATTTTAAGCAAGAAGCCGTTTTAGTGCTTTTAAAAAAAACACCTAAAAAGCAAAAATAACCGGATCTACAAACAAGATTACATTTCATACCTAAATAAAATACAGACTTACAAAAATAATTTGTAGGCCGCCTTTGTTAGTGTATTATCAAAACAGCGAAAAACGCAAATTGGTGTCTGAAAAGTTGACATCTGTCACTTTGATTGTCAGATAGGAAATAAGAAATTGGGGAGACGGGGGCAAAGTGTCAGTTTCATAGCTACCAAGTTTCATTATTACGCTTTCGTATCGTCCAAGTTGTGGGTGGTATAACTTTTGACACCACGCTTGCCCAGCAGTGTTGTTACGAAATATGAAAAGTTCGTGAGTGATTGCAAGTTAATTGGACAGGGAGACTGGGGTGATTTTGTTATTGTATTTGATATGTATTTTATGCTTTGTTTGAGTTAGATTTTTTGTGTATTGATTTAAAACAAGTTTGACCATTGAATTGATAGTTTAAAAAAACTGAAAAAGAGAAGTAATGTAGGTAAGCAATCCGATTGAATAAATAATAATATTCGTGTTGATTCAACGAATTCGGGGAATTCCTTGGTTTTATTCGGTTTCCCTCGAAAGGGACACAGCTTAATTAAAACAAACTACTAAATTGTTTTGTTCCATTTAACTTCTTTGTCCTCAATTTTTTATTCAAATTATTTTTTTTTCTTTTTTTAAAAAACGACGCCCGCACAAAGGAATTTAATCCTTGTGTCGCGGGGGTTTCACAAACATTCAAATCACATGCACAAAGAACACCCAGACTTGGAACAAGCATTTGTGGAACACACAAATACTTGTCCTATGCGGGGATCGAACCCGCAGCACGTCGCGCACAGCGGTAGTTAGCGTGGTGACCTATACCACTCGGCTATCCGTGCAGTTATCATTTGAAAAATGATAAATGTTTTATAAGGGGCGGTAGCCTTATGGCTGGGGCGTCGGACCTGCGATCATGTGGTTGCCGGTTCGAAATCAACTCATATCACGACCGTCGTGTAATCACTCGTAACACAAGCATTTAGCTTAGTACGAGGGGTTAACAAGAATACTACTTATGTGCGTCCTGTCCCATATTACGCGTAAGCTCTATTAAAAAAGAAATTGCATGTATTTCAGTATTTATAGCAAAAAAGCGGTATTAATTTCGAAGGTTGACATCAAATACTTTTTAACACGGATCTTCAAAAATGTTCACAATGGCATATCAAAAAGGCATATCACGTCCCTGCAATAGTATCTAAGTAGGCATTTGAAACGGTTCATTCAAGAGTTAGAGGTCATTACTGACTGGTTTGAAGAGGATTTTACAAGTTATTACAGCAGAATTATTAAGTGCACGAGAACTCGTGTATACGTGTTTTTGTGTTAATGTATTTCTTTACTTTACACAATTAGATTCGTCATAAGTAATTATAAGACATATTTTATTTATTAAAGCAAGTTGGTAGATATTAAGAGGTTACAAAATTCCGTCCTACCAATCCCGTCTCACAAAGACAGGTCGTAGAAGACTTTTTACTCAAAAAATGTTTTATCAAGGTTATTAAAAATGTATCAAGTTTTCACTTGAAACGAAAGTCCGCTGTACCTGGAATTAATAAAAGCACTTAACAACATAAACCCTTAAAGTAACACTGTAAGAATGGACCAAACTAACCGAAACTCCGTCCAATCCAAACTCCCATCCAAAACTACACTTTCCTTGGTCCGGGGAGTTGATAATAATTTTTAATTTATCACAAAGTGGTTTCTCGAACCAATTAGTGTTGTGTCACAGTTAGTGGGGTGGTCCAAGTTTTAATGGCCTCGGAGCCGGCACGAGATAAGAGCCCCTAGGAAACTCAAGGAGCACTGTTTAATTTAATAAGTTCTGTTTTAAGGGGACACACAGTTAACGTACTTTAATTATGCTATGTGTTGCTGGTTTTGTGCGGTTATGAAATTTTGGCTTGTGTGTGTATTGGAACGCCGGCGCCGGACGACATTGTTAACTTCGAATACTTAGATTATAGGAAACATTTTAGCACACGGGAAGGCTTGTAAGTTCCTAAGAGATCCTCCACAATATTATAATAACGGCCTTTGCACAAATGTCCCAGCACAGGCCGCTTCCCTTATAGAGAAGGAATGAGCATTAATGAACACAATTGCTCATTGCGGATTTCATAATTATCCAAATTTTCGGAATCAAGGTTTCCTTCACCGTTTGTCAATGCAGTTTAAGAATAAATTATATGAAAGCATAACTTTGAAAAAGTCACATTGGTTGACGTGGGTTCAAAACCGCAACCGAGTGCATACGAATCCGGTCATTGCACCACTAGGTCTCCAAAATAATAAAGGAGGTTTAATACTAAGATACTTTAATAATAAGTAACAATGAAGAAGGGATTCTCATTCATTGTACCTCTTTCAATGATAGCGCTCAACCCGCAAAACATGGGGGATTAAGTGGAACTACTAAGCCTTATAATACTTGGATTACTGTCATGAAGCTTTACCATACTCAAGGATTACGTAACAACAAGTTTAACACATCTGTCGTAGTAAAACTCACTTTACGCTCCAAAAATCTCGCAATATTTAAATCAACTCATCCACCAAACAAAATTTTTCAGTACCACATAATTACACCCGTGTGTAAAACAAAATTTTATAATACCTCAAAAATGCAAATTAACCGTCAAAGTTTAGATGAAAAATCATCGGGACGACGAAACGACAAACATAAATATGTAAATCAAAAACGAGGTTTCAGGATTACAAATTTCCTTTTAGTAGGTCAAGGATTCTACTATGAGCTCATAATTAACCAGCCAACCAGCTTTATATAACAGTCGTGCATAAACCATTGCGTGTCGGAAAAGCACACGTTTTTTCTCAAACAGTTTACAGCGAGCAATGCACGAATACATAAAAGTTAAATCAAGTTTTCAGACCTCCTTACTTTATTATGGTAAGGCAAGCACAATACTATGTTTCACAATTACTCTCTGTCAGCATCTTAAGCGCCTTTGTCTGTTAAAATGGAGATAGGTAAGGAAAGTGAGAAAAACGTTATTTTAGTGATCGTATTGTTACCGTCTACGCTTTTTTACATGAAGTCATTTAACGAAATTTGAAATTCATTTAAAAAAAATTGGACTAAAATTTTCACCCGTGTTATAGCTTGCGCTGTAATGGAGAAAAATACTATAGCTCGTTAAAAATTTTCAATTTTCCCTCGAGAACTACATAAGGAATCGGAGTAAAAGGTAGCCTATGTTCTTTTCCATGTCAAAGGCTACATGCATGCTAATTTTCATCCAAATCCGTTCAGCCCTTTTTGCGTGATTGAGTAACAAACATCCAAACATCCATGCTTTCACATTTATAATATTAGTAGGATACCTAGTCAAAATATTGCGTATACAGAAAAAAAATAAGTAAAAGTGTAAAACATACTTAAAAATTTGCATTATGTTTAAGAAGTAATTCTTATTTATATTGTAACATTCTCGTAACTTCGTGAAAAACGGAACAACACATGGCGAATTTACGTTTGTATTCTTCAGACGTAGTTCTTTCCCGCCATCTGTTCAACGTACGCCACGTATATCCCATTTGAGTAATTTAGTCGTAACTCATATCAAACTTTGGATGTGGAAATTAAATACCTACGTAAAGTACAGTCTCAAGCATACGCGCAGTAAAACTTACAATAACAACAATGATTTAATTTCAAAACGGCAAGGTTCATTTTCGTAATCTGTATTTTCTAAATTCGTGTGCCCGACTGTACACAGTCTTACATGCGTAGTCGGTATTGTTAGTCGGGTAATGTAGCAGAATATACCTGGATTAAGCTAGCTTTTCACTCGACCCTGGGCCCTAATTATGTTTTAAATGTACTGTAATAACTAATTGAATTGTAATTGGATCTCGTTGTTATGAACCTCGTGCTACCCACAATTTAATCCGGGTAGATAAACTCTATAAAATCCCATTTTAAAGGTTTGGATGTTATTTTATAATTTTAATACAATCTAATAATGTGAAATTCTCGTGTTGCGATGTTTGTTGTGGACCGATTTGTATGAAATTTTGTGTGCAAATCGGGTAGATCTGGAAATCGGCCAACATCTATTTTTCATACCCCTAAGTGATAGGAAGAATCCCTGTCCAGATTTTTTTAAATATGGACAGGTTGCGTAGCTAGTAGGTATATAAATATACAATTATGTTCAATCTCTAAAATACACACATCAAAAGTGTCTAGGGATCAACATATATTTTTGCAATAACTTTTCTCCTGATTGATATTAATTAAAATTTTCTTTAAGGATTCATCGAATAAAGTGTTTTCGTTTGTCACAGTAACGATAAACCAAGTCACCTTTGCATTAATAAAGAAATTTGCCATTTTCCTAATAAAGGGATTTTTGACATTTGAACCACTAACACAAAAGTTCGAAAAAAAGACTGAAATAACAGTTTTCTTTAAAATTTTATTGGGTAACTTAAACAATTAATAATCCGTGTTTCTACCGCGAACACTAACAACACAAGAACATCGGTTTGGCATACTCAAAATGAGTTCATCCAAATCACGCTGTGGAATGGCCGCCCATGTTCGTTGCAACAACAAAAAAAGGTCTTCTTGCGACTGGATACCCTCCATATTCGGCAGAGCTCTTCTCTGTAGCATATCCCATGCATGCTCAATCGGGTTCAAGTCTGGCGACTGAGCAAGCCAGGGCAGGACATTGATGTTAGCTGCGGCGAGAGTCTGTCTTACAACTCTTGCGGTGTGCGGTCGTGCATTATCATGCATTAACTGAAATAAGGGACCGATTTGCACTTGTAGAGGAACGATGACGTCTGATACAATCGTCTCAGCATAAATTTGAGCGTTGAGGTTGCTTCTGATCCAAATCAACTCAGTTCTTCCGCCGATCCAAATACCCGCCCATACCATGATGGTTCCACCACTATAAGGATGGACTTCCTGGCAGGATTTTAATCGCTGTTGGCGTCCAGGGGTTCTCCAGTGTCGTATACGTCTTGTATCCGGTCTCATACCAAAACGAGACTCATCAGAAAAGCACACGAAACGCCATTGTTCTTCTGCCCAATTTCTGTGTTCAAGAGCCCATTGATATCGAATCCTACGATTGTGCATTGCTATAGGTGGTACCCGTAGCGGTCTTCGGGAATGAAGGTTCACTTCATGCAAGCGGTTTCTGACTGTTTGGTCGCTAATTAAGTTCCCTGAAGAGTGATGAAGCCTCACGGCTAACATCACGGCGGTTATTGTTGGAGCTCTTCGAGTTAAGATTTGAATGTATCGGTCTTGTCTCCGTGTGGTGCAGCGATACCGTCCTCCATGGCGCTCAGCCACGGTACCAGTGCTTCGGTAACGTGTCCAAAGTCGACTGATAACACTCTGACTTGTATTCAGAGCTAAAGCCACAGTACGTTGCCGGGAACCAGCTTCTATCATTCCCACGGCTCTGAGCATTTCTTCCCTGCTTAAATGACGTCGCAGCTCCATAATAACGTTGGTTTTAATCAGTAGTAGGGAAACAGTAGCACTAATAATGTCTTCAATGCGTTGTATGTTTTTATAGGGAAAATATTGACAGCTGATTTTCATCTTTTACTCGAATTTGATTCACAGTTCCTGATTCGAATTATGAAATGCACCAAAAAGGATCCATATAAATTTATAAAATCATAAATTTATTACAAAGCCACATCTCAATCTCAAGATATCCGCATAAAAATGCTTGATCCCTAGACACTTTTGATGTGTGTAGTTTAATTCAAAGATACGGACATGGCGGGATGATCTGGACTAAAAATTGGTTCACGACAGCCCGTACCAGAGAGATTCAGGGGGGTAGATGGGCTTTTCCTACAATGGGAATGCAACATCGACAACAAATAAAAATATCTAGTTTGTCTTTTACTAGCTATGACCCGCGGTTTCATCCGCGTAAGAAGACCCCGTTCCCGTAAAAATACGATTTAGCACTAGGTATTAAATAATTCTTAATATATTATTTATATTAAGAAATTTTACATAAATCTTTCTTTTCTTTTATAGACATATATTTTTAAAGAAAACATTCAAAATTTTGATGTTCTGCGTTTCCATGAACGGTATAAAAATAGTATAAACCAGAAAAAAGGCTAATTTTTATTTTATGTTTTCTCCCCAAAAGCAACAAAATATTGAATCAATTCAAACCTACTAAAGAAGAAATAAGTTCCGATACTTTATTACGTAACAAGAACACTTTAATAACAATTTACCAATTAGCCGGGTCTTAAGTGTAAGTCGTTCTTAAGTCTATAACGTCAACACGCAGATCGCAGAAACAGCGAAATTTAATTGAAAGCGTTGGTAGTGCCTCCTGAGATTCCCCTATATCATAACACGGTTTTACGCTCCTCTAGCGCAAAGCGGGCCACTTAGAGATGTACTTCTTGACATAGAATTATATTATTCTAAATAGTTCCCATATTTTATCGCGAATGGCAGGTTCGGTTTTTTTAATTTGACTGCAGGGATAGACTACTGCTGTTAGTTCGATCCGCGTTTTTGACAAAAATATTGATATGATCGACAAATGTTTCTTTTTGATCTTGCTACTTTTTATGTACGCTCAGGGTCCACAAATACAATCGGTAGTACAAAATACGTCGAACACAATTTAAAGTAAGCGAATTGATGTTTTGTCTAGGAAAAAAGTTGCCTTGTCACTAACGCTATGGCCAGCTGCACACACACAATATAATACAATACCGGCCTATTAATGTCCCACTGCTGGAAACAGGCCGCTTCCCATATAGAGAAGGAACGAGCATTGATCACCACGCTGGCTCACTGCGGTTTGGTGATTTCGGATTCCAATTTTTTTAATCCAGGTTTCCTCACGATGTTTTCTTTCGCCGTTAATTTGTCAATGGAATTAAGAAAGTACATATAATTTTGAAAAAGTCACATTGGTACGTGCCTGTTTTTTTTCTCTCGAATCGCAGACACATACGCAATAAAAATACACTTTATTACGACCAAAACAAGATCGTATTTGTATTGCGTAGTGTGCGGATCAGATATTTACGAAGATTTTCGTCAATCTTGCATTGACATATTATTGCGTATGTTTGGCTAATAACCGTATTAGTCAATTCACTAAGTTTAATAGCGTTTCTATTAGGTGTTTTGTAAATATGATTATGTACAAAAACTTATGTTGCATACTGTAAGGTACAGTTCGAGGCACATAGGTACAGTCTGTATGTGAATTTGACAATCAAAGAGATCGAATACACTAGAGTCAGGCGGAAAAATGTCGAGTTCTTTTTTACTTGTTTTAAAGGTCGTAAAGTTCCGACTAAGCTGACTAAACATTTTTATGACGAAAGGAGAAAGTTTATGACTCAGTGAAGTGGTAAAGCGATTGTTGACTTGTTTGTTGATTGGTCAAACAAATATTTGTGACGCCTAGTTTTATATTATCTTCCTTTTGTTTGATTATTTTGTTACTTAATTTTTTATACTGTGTGATTTGATTGTTTCTATACTAACTTATAGTAATCTGATTCTTACAACTCGAAATATAGAGCTAGAATCCTATTGAAATTAAGGACAATAGTGTATGACCCAATTGTAGCAGTTTTTTTTTTCAGGACGATCGTAACTGAAATAAAATTGAAAGCAATACTAAGAATACAACTGTCTCACTTCAGAACAAAGCCTTAGGGCTTGTAGAGGATGCGAGTATTGATTTCCACGCTGGCTTGTAAACCGCACGGCATACCACATTATTCCGATACCACAACAATGAATAAAAAATTAAAACTTCAAAATATTTCGGCGACATTTGGCTTGGTACAATGCGGCAGCCTCGGGCAACAATTGGTAACTAACGAATAGTTAAATAAGTTGGCAACATTAACCGGTAGCCGCATACGGCGACCCGCGGTGACCTTAACTGGCTCAATTCCATGTTTTGTGAGTTACACAACATACGATGACCTGATTGGCGCAGAGCAAAGTTATTTACATTAAGGATCAAGTTCATACTAAAAGCTAAAATTATATTGTTTTCTGAGGTTTACGCGAATATTAGACATTGAAATAAAACTACTTTAAACGGATTCTATCGAACTGAAATCTAAAATAAACCGCGATAGAATCCGTTTAAAGTAGTTTTATTTCAATGTCTAATATTCGCGTAAACCTCAGAAAACGTCGGGAACTAAAATCTAAAATAAACTGCGATAGAATCCGTTTAAAGTAGTTTTATTTCTAAGCTAAAATTATGTTACACTATAGTGATTAAAGTTACATAGCATATACTTTGAGAAACTTAATGTGGGACACTTTCTTTTCTTGTTACACTATTGTCATTTTTTGGATAGTGTCTTTGTGTCAAAATAAATAAACATGTCTACATTAGAGGATTAATTTTTAAGGAGTGCGTATATTCAACAATGTTATCAACGAACGTAGGTCGAAATCTTAAAATGGTAAATGAACTTTTCGTACAAAGTGAAAGGTCACATGAATTTTGTTTGTATGAAAAACTGATTTTAGATTTTAAGATTTCGACCTATATACTTTGGGAAAAGTTGTTCAGTTTTATGCACCTGATTACCTCGTTGAATATACGCACTCCTTAAAAATTAATCCTGTATATACATGGTGTGGCTGATACACTAAATATATAATATATCTCATAGTCTGAATCATAGTTCTTCCAAATCTTGATACATATAAATCGTTGATGTTGTACCTACATCTAAAAGGTAAGTGTCAAGACGTTCAGCTCAAAGCAATGTACAATGTACACATGCCTATTGTGTAACTTTATATTTTTCATAATGAATTAATTTTACGACTTGTGTATTAAATCTACTGTTTAAGGCGGTTTTTCTTTGTTTGTTTAAGCACGTTAGTCTCTGGAGCTACCAGTCACATTGAAAAATCCTGATTCATTAGGAACCTTATGGGCTGCTTTTATATTAGAATAAATAATAAAGGTTCCACGCTAAGCAATAAAACACATTTACCCGAAAAAACGTGGTCAATGTCGCAGGGGCCACGTAGTCAATCATTCAATCCACCACTGTTCTCATGTCTCTAAGAATGAAATGAAATTAAATATTTTATTTTCTTCAAAACAGTTGCCATTTTATTAATTTAATTTATACTGGGATATCTAAAATAATGTATCCTGTTGTATAAGAAGAAAGCACCCAAACCTTTACGGACATCAAGTATTACTATAAATTTGAATGAAACTTTTGTATGGACGTCATTCTGAAAGAATATCAGACAAATATTATCCCTCTTCAAATACGCTTTTCATTTCTGACGAAGGTCCAAAGATGTCCAGACATTGGCCTGTCAATTGTCAAAATGTTATTCATACTTTTCATGAGCCAAAAAACATTGCTTGTTATTCCATTCAAATTAGCCATTGTCCTTTTGCATCGTAGGAAATGAGAAAAAAACATGGCTGGCAACAATCCATCATGAAGCGCTTAAACGTGATAAATATTCATAGAAATTTCTGTCGTTCGCTTATTTTAATTCGTCATAAAAAATTATCTTGACGTTGTGATATATTTGCTATCTCATATTATAGTATATTTATCTAAATACATAAGACATGAAGTTGTAATAAGTGGATTTGAATTAACCTTTGCTTATATCTCCAAATATGAGTATTAGGGATATGGCTATATAATTTGGGATTTATGGGTAAAAGAAAGAAAAGACAATATTTTTAGAAAATGAGGCTTATAACGAGGGACATTGAGACTACATATAGACTATGCAACAGGTTTATCTATACCTAATACTTTGAATGAAAAACAAAAAATCACATCAAAATCAATCAACTCGCCTCGATGTTACAGATAAACACACAAAACTTATTCTACTCCTCTCTTTGATTCCGAGGTTAAAATATCCTACAAATATTAAAACTTATGTTTTTCCAAACTTTAGAGCTATACACAAGTTCAATCTCACGAGCCATCATTTGTCAACAATCCGAGACTCGTACAGTCGTTTATTCGAACGGGCGGCAAACAGTTCGAGCCCCATACATCTAGCTTTAACTCACACCCTCTGACAGGGTAAGTAAGTTTGTTTGTTTGTTACTCAATCACACCCTGACCTTCAGTAAACCATCCATTATGTAAGCCCTGGTAATGGTTGGAACACATCGTAAATGACGAATAAATGGCGTACCTAGTTTTTCAAGGCTAGTGTTCAAAATAGCGATAAAGAGAAAGTCTTTTCCTGAGTTATAGAAGACTTTTCTATTGTTCTATAATTGTCATAAGTACTTATTAACATTTATTGCTATGAAAATATTTCATGTAAAAATATCAAACTTGAAAAGTATAGCTTCCGTCACATAAATGCTGTATCTAAACTTAGTGACGTCAACATTTTCAAAATAATTTGGACTTCTACAATCTAATCTTTATTATATAAAACAAAGTCGGGTTCGTTACAACACTTATAACTCAAGAACGGGAGGACCGATTTTCGTGATTCTTGATTTTTTGGATTTCGTGATTCTTGGATTTATCTCCGTCCCGAATAGCAGAATATATACTAAAAACAATGGAAAGTTAACTAAAAGAATTATGTTTACAGGAACGTGGATAACTTACGCGGGTGAAACCGCAGGGCACTGCTAGTATTAGATAAAGGGCCTATTTTACCATCGTCAGATAATTTCATTCATTAGAGGAATAATTTTGAAATTTTGACAGTTGCTTCATACAGAAACTGTCAAACGTCAATTTTATTCGTCGAATTAAAGTTATCGGACGATGGTAAAATAGGCCCTCAGTGTTATGGACTTTTTAACCTAAACTGCGTAATTGATGATGTTTATCGTTTAGCTTTTAGTGGATTTCGCGTGTAAATAAGCTTATAGAGTGGCCATTTAGTTTTATAGTCAAACATAACTGACTCTCCCAAATCAAAACTTTCTGGTCTCCATTATACTTGCCAATAAAATCGGTCATACTGTGTCATAGTGAGTGCTTATAAAAAACATATGGAGTGGAATGGTATCGGAGTGGTTCAAAACCGAATAATTTCCACGTTACTGAAGTTCTAATGGGAAAACTTTTATGTCAAGCGTTGAATGTTCAATAAGTATTGGTAGCGCTCAAACTTTTTGTTTACCGCCAAAGTTAGTGAGACGTTTAAACAAAGGTTGAGTGCAGGTTGTGGGATGCTTTATTTATTGATATAAATAGAGTGTTGACGCCCCTTTAGGAGATGGAGTAGAAAAGTCGGCAGTATTTGAGTCTTTGGAATATCTACTTTTCTTAGATTGGTACTTGACATGGAAAGATGTCCTGATATATTAATAAGTCATACGGTACTAGGCGTGTTAGAGAAAATGCTGTAAATATTTGTAAGCAATATTTGATAAAAAAAAAACTTATTGCTAAGAACATTGCTAGAATGTGGGTCGCAAATTACTAGGATTCCTGTCTTCTCGTGGTAAGTCAAATATACGCTTGTGCTACGAGTGGGTCACGTCAGTAGTCAAATGGGTAGGTATCGAACCCGCGATTACATGGTCACAAATTTGATGCCCTAGCCATTAGGCTACCGACGCTTAGACATCATCTATTCATCAATAATCAATTTAAAATTTCAGGATTTTGACTTTGTCTTTGTGCTAAAAATAAATGTGATAAAAATTGACACATTATTTTGACCTCCATTTTCATTACAAACAAAGTAAAAAAAAAAAACATATCAAAATGATTTCTGATGTTTGTTCAGGACATAATCAGTCACCTTCTCTTTATTTACCAAAGTCCTGTAATGTTCATTCAACCGATCCCGTAAATCATTCGTTAATCACCAAAAAGTTCGTTCATTCGAAACTCGAAGGTACAAAGTTCGAATGCAACTCGCGTTTCAGGTATTCCTTGCTTTGAACTGTTACTGAGCTGTTCGGAATTCTCATTTTGAAAAATCGAACGTTAAGTAGCCAGTTACATAATAACTTGGTTTATTCCTTTGCACTTTTTTTTTTCAGAAACGAGTACATCAAATAACTTGTTTTTAATTTTAATGTAGTTACTCCATTTATCTTTAATTAATTTAAAAGTTTGCAATAACATTTTTTGTACGTAGGACAGTTATTTAAAATAAATTCGACGCAAAACTTTCAAAATCAATTCCAGAGACAAACAACAGACTCGTTTAAAAAAAGAACAAGTACAGTAAAACCCATAACAGTTGTAACGCCGCATATTGCGACGGGAATTTCACAAGTTGGCGAACAAAATTAAAAAGTTGACGTTGACCAATAAAACAAGGGTCCTGCCGAACACATGTACATATTTCGGGACGAAATATTTTTAATCGAACTCATGTGTGGAATTCGAAACTGAGATTTTTGAGTCTTTCATTACGTTTTTTATACCTTGACGTTTTAAATGAGGCGTTCTTCGCTCAATATACCAATTTGTACATAAGTTAGGTAACAACTACATTACAAAATTGTAGAATTTTGTTACCCAGTTACGTTACGTAACAGTTACCTGCATTTTATCACATAAGTAGTAGATTTTTTTTTCGGGATTATAAGTAGGTACCCATTACAGGCCTATTTCATAATCCAAGGTGTCAGCTACCTCCATACCAAAATTTAAAATTGTTGCAGCCGTTTAAGTGTAAAGAGGTAACCAACTTTCGCCTTCAACATGTTAGTGTGATTTTGTCGTAATTAATTAGATCCTACGATTCGTTTTCGGTTCTAAAATTAAAAGTTAGATAATACATTTAAAAAAAATCCTAATAATCGCAGCATCTGACAGACGATTAACAAATTTTTTAATATATTAATTTCAGAAAAAAGGGAATGGCATTTGTTACAAAATGTTTTGTCTATTTACAGCTAGCATAGAAGTTCTGATTAGTTAATCCAGTATTATCCGAGCTGTACATACGCCGAGCGGATCGTTATTGTAATTTACATTCACAAAGCAATTGCAAATTGGAATGTTGATGTTCCCCGTCCAAGTTCCGTTGCGAATGGTAACACTGGCTGGGCTTGTGAATCAAATTACAAGAAAAATAAAAAAAAATACACTTTATAATTTAACCAAAAATATTTTTAAGATGAGACACATACGTTGACATATATGAAGACGTGCCACAAACAACCGACTGTATTGATATGACTCAGTTTGTACGGCTTCCCTATTCTTGCGCGTACTCGCTTTCTAGACGTCTTAGTTCTATGCTTATTCTTAATAATTAAAAAATTATCGACAATTTCCCACAATTACGTCTGCATAGGCTTCCTGGTACAGATAGCCTTCAGGCAATCCTTACATGTACAGTCATGAGCATTTAATATGTATACACATAGGCTCATAGCGAAATTCTAAAACAATAATTTAACAGGAAGTCACCATCAATTCAACTTTTAATCATTTAACAAAATAAAATTATAACAGTTCTGTGTGTTCATGTATATACTTTTGAGTTTCAACAAAAACTTCTTGCTTAATAAGTTTTACGATTTCGCTATGTGTATACATATTTATGCTCGTGACTGTACCGCGCATTGTGCATTAAATAAACCGACATCATCCTAAATAAACACAACTTCAATAAACTCATTTCTAATTCATCCGCAATTCCTCAGACTCGCTCATCAAATTCGAACAAAGCAGAACACTTATCTCCTCTCCTTTGATTACTCTCTGTGAGTAAAATGACGCTGTCTTCTCGCTTCGACATCACTACTCAGTTCTTTTCCTCATAGAATTTTCCTACCTTTGATTTTGTGAAGTTCGAGTATTTCTTAGTAAGTCGATCTAAAATCTGCATAGCTTTCATATTGCTTGAAGAAATTATAAAAGATAGAAAGGCAAAAATCTTGTTTGTTGACTCTAAGAATTGTCGGTACATTATTACATGCACAGATCAATGTATCTATGCTTCTTAATATTTAAAATGTATCTCCTTACTTTTTAAGTATCACTAACATAATTTTCTTAAGTTTTCTGTGTACTAATGCAACTCTTTGGAAAATTTTAGTCTGAAATAAATGATTATTTAATTCTTAAATCTCAGTAAGCTTTTCAGAAAAAATATATGTTTTTAAGGAGATTCTGTTTAAATGCAAAAGTTTTACTTCTATTGCTTCTTTTTCTTCTATTGCTTCTTTTTCTTCAGTTCAGGTCAATGATCCTCAAATTCTGCTTGACCAAAAATATGAAACATATGTTCCATTACGTCCTGGAGAGAGCTGGTGGTATTGCAGTGTAGAATGGGCAGGTATTGCTTACTTGGAGAAAAAAAAAGTAGCTTAACCGAAGCATAAGTGACTAGACGCAGTCATTCAACCCTATAAAACAGTGGAAATAACCTCGCTCAGAAAGACATTCAAGAATTCTAAACTTTAAAAAAGTTAGCCTTTAAACAACAAGAATTTCATTAACATAAACATTGTAATGAAACATATCTAAAAGTTGAAGCACGTTGTCTCAAGACTCAGTTAAACTCAGAATTGGTCGTTGGAGAACACTAGATGCTTTTAAGATGCACTAAAGAGTTTTCCCAAGTTCAGAGTGCCTTTAACCTTCGTGCATTTGAAACATTTCAGTTAAGCTTGCTACTTCGGTGTTTAGGTGCTGAACGATAAATAGAATAAGTGGAGCGTTAAGTGTTGATCTACGAATATAAAGTGCTTTCTTCTTATTTTACTAACATTCGGAGCTAATAGGAATGCATTCCTTCTTATTTTGTTTGCTAATGTCTTGTGTTATGGTGGAAATGCTGTGATTTAGATCTAAGCGTTTGTTTGCGGTGACAAACAACACAGTAGTTACACCATTTTTTATGAAAATCTAGCCGACCTGAATCATCTTAATATTATTTTACAGATAAATTATTAGGACTGATATAAAATTCTAAATAGAATGCTATAGGTGTACAAACACGTGTTTTGAATGATCACGCGCTAAAACCGCAGTGGACATCACACGTGAAGGTGGGCTGTGGGATTAGGGAGTTTTGCAGCCATTTAGCCATATAATCGCAACATAACGCAGAACTATCAGTCTGTTTTCAAACACACTGAGCCGTAAAGTACAATAGACGTGACGCGGTGACACACATGGCAATGTGATGTCACGACCGCAAACTGTAACTTAAATTGTGAACATATTCGCGATTACGGTTTCCATTTCAGACACAAAAAAGAAAAAAAATATGAGTCCATAGATAATAAGAAAAAAGATAGACTACAGCAGTTGGTAGCCGACCTTTATTTATAGGAAAAATATTTAAAAGTAAAATTAGAACCAATGCCTGACAACAACGTTAGTATCTATAGGTTAAAGGTATTTTTAATTTAGTCCATGGCGACTCCAAGGGAAAATTCTTTCATTTAGCAGAATCCGCAAAAGACGAGCCAGTTTATTGCTGAATGCCTCCATAAAAAAGTGATGTGTCAATTAGTCGTGCTTAAAAACTTTGACCATCAGCGCCATCATCATATCAACCACAAAACATCCACTCCTAAACTTTGACCAATCTAACTAAAATCAAAATCTATACCAACAAAATCACCACCCTAATTCGTTCATTCACTTACTTTTAACACAGTACTGATTACTTCCAAATTAAAATTAATATATTCTAATTAATCATTCTCTTAACTGGGTTAAACAAACAGTGGCACGCACAAGTACTATTTAACCGTACAGTTCAAACAGCAGTCGGAAATGAGTTTAGCGAAGTAATTAACGCCGGGGACGCGTGCGGCGTACTCTTGTTTCGTTACTAAATATCAACATTCCTTTATACATTGTGATAGACTGGATCTAGGTTTTAGGATCTGCTTAGAATTGGAAATTACTTTGATCTCGCTAATAAAGAAAGTTATACTGTAACAGTTAGGGTCAGAAAACTATGTTTTTATGCGATGCTGACAGAATCGTAATCACTCGGTAAGAAGCTCTTGTTTGTACAGCTTGATGCAATAAATAATCTTGTAAATGCCTAATATAAAGGTTGTTCGTCTCGGAAAACACGTTAAGCCGTTGGTTCCATATGTCATACAGTGATCGTTGACAGTTAACAGTGTTACCCAGTAAAATGAGTTTCGGAGGTCAGGCAGGCAATCGCTCCATGTAAAATACTGTATTCAACTAAACCCGGTAAGACTGGAACATAGCTTGGGAAAATGCTAATAAAACTACTTTACTACGTTTCTCGAAGACAAAGATTAAAGTCTAGAAAACTTTCAAAATTCTACCGCTTATAAATTTGACTCCTTGCGAACTGCCATACTTCAGTTCAGTCTAAAACAAGCCAAAATGTTCAATCACTATTTCTGCCTATCAAAACTACGAACCAACATCACACCTCTTCCCTTGTTTGCAGTTGGGATTAAGTTCTGAAGTTTTTGAATGCCCTTTAATGAGAGAGAGGAAGTTGGTACCACAATTATATCCTGAGGAAATACATTTACATAACATAGAGCTCGTAATCTCACTGTTGGGTGACTTGGTAACGAGTTCGTCTTGTGTGATGTACAGGAATAAGTTGCGAAGCGATTTAGATTTTAGAGGTGTTCCAGATATTTTATTTTAGTCTCTACAATATTTAAAAGTAAAGTTAAAGTTTGATGATTTCGATCAAAAAGATGTAAGTCATAGACTATTACCCTTTGCCCTAAGCTAAAATTCTTGTGTAACGAGTGGGTTCCTGTCGGTAGTGTAATGGATGACCACATGATCGCAAGTCCGACACTCAAACCATTGACTACCGCTGCTTCAATTTATTATTTATCTTCTTCATGAGTAAAAAAAAGATGGTCCAAGTGCTCGCACAACACTTACACGTAAAGGTACTAAGCGACAACTTGCTCAGAAACCCAACACTTTTGTGAGGAAAAATATAAATTCGCTTAATGACGCCTGGGACAATCATTTCCATATTTACCCTCACAACTTGGTGCTTATTCGGTTTTTATTACAAAGAAGAACTGTTCTTAATAAAGTTGCGAGTTAAGGAGATTTTTTATAGCTGTAAGTTGGAGTACTATAGTTTAAACTTCGTGGTCTGCTTTTAAAGATACAAACGAGGTATATCTTACTAAAGTACTACGTGAATATAAATATTAAACGAAATAAAATTTCGACTAAGTTACGAAACTTAATTAAGTAACTCGAATCATATGGATCACACAAACATAATCATACCAGTGTTATATTCGATCTCAATGTAAGTATACATTGAGATCGAATATAACAAGACAGAGCACGACCGGCAGCATTGCTTTCAAATTTTACGGCAAACCCATAAAAAATACCTTATTTTTCTTACCCCGAAGATCTTTTTAGAAGCTGTCATTCTCTGTCACCTTTTGTCTTTACACAGTAACCCGGTACAACATAGTAATCCACTTACGATGTGTCTCGTAAACATTCAATACACTTACATGTTCTACCAGTAAACGTTACACGTGCTGAATTGAGTGATATAGCCACGAGAATATCATTTACCGTGCATTTACCTCGAACTTTATCGGACGACGAAAAAGGGACCAAAACCTAAAATACTTTGTGAGCAAGCAGAGCTTTGATGTAAAGGACCGCTATTAAGAGTGTATTGAAGTTTTGAAACGGATTACTTTTAACTTTGTATACTTCGACGTGGATACTATGATCGGTTGTTAGTTTTGATGTATTTTCTTCGTCCAGTTTTGAGGGATAGCATAGTGAGAAAGAAAAATATGCTCAAGGATATCACAAAGAGCGTGTTAAATAAATAACTTTAGGTGACCTCTGCTAATTTTTGATAAGTGTGCTACTGTAGGTATAAGATATTTGAAAGCTTATATATGGAAAACTAAACTTGAAATAAATTGACATAGTGCTTTTTACATACCCATATTAACGGCAATTTACTTTGTTACAAAAAATCACAATCCTTATTCCCGAGCTTAATAAATCTTCCTCAGTAAATCTTAGATAAAACAAACTTATTTATACTAATATTGACATCAGTTTCAAGATACCGCCATTTCATGAGCTTGATAATGGTACACCGAAATGTGGGTGTTCACTCTTCAACAGTATACATCATTGCCTTCTCCTTAGTAACAGAAATAATCACATCCTATAATTTTAAACGAACTAATAAGATAACACACGACAAAACCCTTCCCATTATAATAAGCATTACAGCCATTGTAACTGAGGTATTGTCGGGTAGTTCTACAATCGAATCATGTCCCTCTTGGGTCAATAGCTCTAAAGGACCTCTATAACTGGATTGAATGTTGTTCGATCTAATTTCATCTCTGTATTTGCTCCCAGAATCTACACTACTCCATTTAATATAGATTGATCCTCGTATGTTTTTCCACTTCAATTTGATCTTGGTATTTGTGGTCGTTAACAAGACAGACAGTCGTATGAATCCATACAAATAAAGAATATATATTAAGATTTTCAAGAAGAATAAATAGATAATATTGTTCTTTTTTCATGGCAAATTGTTTGATTATGTTTATTTTTTACTGTTTTGTAGCTATTTCTGCCGAATGCCAGTAAGCCCCTAACTGGCTTGTGCGTAAGCCTTTGATAAATATATTTTATGTTAACTTTAGAATTTTGCACGCACAAGCTGTGGGACGATAGTTCAGAAACTGTAAAAAAATTACCTCTATATTTCTTACTTTTAAAAGGCTTTTTGGGGTCCATCGGTCATGTGACGACTATGTAGCTACAAACGATGTCTCTGGATTACATACCTGCAACAAAACATAGAATATTAGTTGTCTATAATTTATTAGTAACATACAAACAACCAATATCAGTTTAATTCTAAAGTTTTTGCTAGCGACATTCAAAAATAAATTCTACTCGCTGCAGCCCGAGGTTTTACTTGCGGTTTATGAGATAACTTATTTTTTGGGATAAACTATGTTCTAATCCAGGTTGTCAACTACCTCTATACCAAATGTTATCAAAATTGGTCCAGCCGTTTGGGCGTGAATAGGTAACAAACATACACACACTCACAAACTGTCACCTATATGATATCAGCGTGATTGTAAATCCCGAAATGACTGAGAAACAACTCCAACATTTAATTAATCAGTCAGCTACAGCAGCAGATTTATTAAATGCGCTGTACACTATGGATACAATAGTAGTTATACTATTGTATCAACTACGTATTTCTTAACTATGGACCAAATAATCAAATTTCTTCATATAAACAAAAACAATATCATCCCTCATCTCTATTGTTCGCAAATCAATCTATCTTAGCATATTCCGATCACGTATTGTTATAAACCTTGAACCTTCGATATGGAGGTAATTAGGAGCCGCACGTGAGGTCCAGTAAATTGGCTCCTATTACTGTTCTTCTAATGGCGACGTGCGATAGGTGGCGCTTTTGTATGGGTTCAGCAAAAACTGGTTCAGAGGGTAGTTGTAAATTGGATTTGGGTCTAAAATATTACTTTATTTACAAGTATATAGTATATGACTTGTTTTTCAAATGTCCTAATATAATAATTAATTATCTTTTCTTTCATTCTGATGACCATTTTTGTATATTTAATGTTTATTAAGATCGTGGTGATCGCAAGCGTGGTGACCAATGCTCATTCCTTCTCTATATGGGAAGAGGCCTATGCCCAGCATTCGGACATTTATAGGCCGGTATTATATTTATTTATTAAGATTGCTTAGCGTCTTAAGTGGATAAAGAATTAATTTGTTTTTAATTTATACGTATCAAGTTTTGATTGGTACATCCACATTCAAACAATTTCGTAAATGGTTTCGTTATTTTGATAACTAAAATACCCAATATATAATTCCATTTTTGGTTCCAAAAAAGGCTCTACTACTCTCGGTACCGATAATCCCAAACATCTATACCAAAGCCATTAATAAAATAGAAACGTCAGATCTTTCATTTACGAGGCAAAACTCAAGTCGTAAACGGTCAAAAACTATGGAACGATCGTCAGACTAGGAAGTTCACACGCTGCTACGTTTCACGATCAAACCAGTCACTCGTAAAAGGTCAATAAAGTTACTGCTTATGACTTGGTCTGTCTGTCCAACTGATCTTCGGCACTAACTTTTATCGAGGTTGGAAACTCTAAACTGATTTTCAAATGTTTTATTTTATAAATAGAACTGTTAGCGCAGTTTTTATGGCACGGGAATAAGGATAGTTCCTTAAACGTGGATTATGTATAAAGCACCCACACCTTAACGTGCCTGAAAACATCATAAATTCCATCCAACAAAAAATAATAATCCACAAAACAAAAAAAAAAATAGCTCCAAATTATTCCACACACGAAATTGTAAGTACGTTGCAAAATACGTTTCAGTTAGGCGCAGTGTAGTCCACAATCAAACCGACTCGATTCAGCAAAATCGAGCAGCGGAATCGATTACAATAGGTAAACCGTGGCACCGCGGTCGCCGGTAGCCTGTCCACTACAACCGACCACTCGATTTATTTCGTCTTAGCAATTGAAATCGATATGGACCGTTTCAGCTTTCGTTTCTGTACAGGTTTAAATTTGTTGAGGGTTTTTGTTTGTTTGCGCAGACTTTTATTGAGACAGCACTTCGGTTCGCGTGATTGTTAAGAACTATTCGAATAGTTTCTTTGTAATACCTATTTACATACAAAGCCGTGACAATGACATCTGAAAAGTTCGAAAAGTCGAGATAATATAACCTTTAAAAAAGTCGGTGCCAAACAACAATATACCAACAAAAAATAAATACCTACAAATACTAGTACAAATACGAGTATATATAGTTTGGCACCAACTTCAAACAGATTACTTCTAGTTTTGTATTAATATTTTAGATAGTTCTAAGTTTATTTTACACTATTTTGTGCCTTTTAGGTTTTGTTTTGGTTTTTGAAGTCGGTTTAATTTTTTTTTCAAAAGTTTATTTTACATTTTATGAAACTTTTTGACGATAACTTTTTCGACTTGGCTGTTTTTTTTTTAGATTAGTCTTAATCATTATAATACAATGTTATCTTAATAAATCTGCCTAACTGCAGATCAGTTCGTCAGTAGTCGTTCTCGTGAATGCAATATAAACATTTTAACATAATAATATGACCATTATTTTTTATTTACTATGTAAGTTAGGGCTCTGATAGCGACCATTACGCCTATATGTAGTTTAGGAGTGGAAGCTACACAACCAAACACACAAAACATTGATGCATTACAATCTGATCTTATTTCGACAGGTAATGTTTTCTGAGTATTCTTTTAACAGATTTTTACTTTTAACTTGAAATATTGATCTTTCAAAGAGGTCTAAAAAAGCAGAGAAACCCACTAGTCTTATAATTATTAGCTGGATGATATTCTCAGTATCTCGGCTTCAATACCATTTATTATTACGTCTGCTCAACATTAGGAGTAGATCTATATTCTGAGGAGCCCTCAAGTTGATTCAATCAAGGTTACTGTTTCTTCTCGGATCTGAAAATCCATTTTCGTTTTTGCTTAGGAACTTTATTCAGTCATAAAGTACAAGTAGTGAACAGTTTTAAAATAAGGTTTTCCTATTCATTAAAACATAAAATGAAGTTAAGTAGTGAGAAGTTTTAGAAAGATTTATAGACAAAAAAGGTTTAAATTTTAAGTACCAGGGTTATTATTTTTTTCATAAATATCCTGATTGTAATACGATTCCAGCAAAATCCAGTATGTTTATTTTACTAATTTAAGAACTTTAAATACGTAAATAAACTAACAGAATTTTTTTCAGGCTTTTGGTTTGCTCATTTATCCCCCCGTTAACCCCCCGTACTAAGCTAGATTGCTTATGTGATTTCACGTCGGTTAAGACATTCAAACAAAATATAAACTTAGACATGGAAATAGACTCAATCTACCAACTTCACGATTAAAGATGCACTCCTCTAGTGCGTTTGCTACGTCCATAAAAATCTACAATAAATTACCAGAATACATAAAAAACACAGAAAAAAATAATATATTTACCAATAAACTAAAACGATTCCTCTTAGATAAAAGCTACTACACAATTGACGAATACTTCAAAGATAAATTCCAACTAGGGTAAAGGTGATAACTAGAATTACTTACCGTGCAATATCTTTAATTAGGTACCTACTTACTATTTAGTGAAAAAAATAATAATAGCTAAAATAATATAAATAAATATAATTATAAAATAATTAATAACGATTAATACATAATATGGAATATCTATAATATAAATATATAATATATGAATATAAATTTAATAATAAGTAATATAATATAAATTAATAATATATGAATATAAATTTAATAATAAATAAATAAAATAAAAATAAATCTACACATAATAATACCTACTTAAATACCTAAATATAAGATTTTCTTACTTTATTCAATGTCATTATTTTTAAAAGCGCTCTTCGTCCTCTCCTCTAAAAACTAATTTTGCTGTGCCCGACAGGGTCCATAATTGTTTCTGTTAAATTTACCCACCAGCCTTGTACACATTATGGTATGCAATAAAGTTATTGAGTATTGAGTATTGAGTAATGGGTAAGATACGAATCCGCAACCACATGATCCCAAGTCCGACGCCTTAGCCATTAGGCTACCGCCACTCATAATAATAAAAATTCTTAAAAATACGCTGCTTATTAGTAATTACCACAGATAACCGAAAAAGTCTGCTAATTACAATAAACGATTAGAATAATCCTATATAAGCTCTAGGAAACTAAAAATACATCTCAGATTAACACAAATCCTCTGTACATAATTTTAAAACACCCTCATGTATAGTAGCAGCAGTTTTCTTGTCTTACAATATTTTAAATTCAAAGAACTGACTTGAACTTTTGAAAAACAGCACCAAAGGGAGAACAACTGTAGTGAGTGCATTTTTCTACAAACTTTGTGTTCTTTACATTTCATATTTTGCATCTGTATAGATGTTAATTCTAGTAAAACTATTTGTTGTATTTCCCTGTGTGTTTACTTGAAAGTATGCAACTGGGAATCACTTGTATCTACATAAAAATAATATTATTTTGACGGGCCTGTTGGTTTAGTGGTTAGTGGTCGTGGGTTCGATTTCCACCCAGGACAAATCTTTGTGTTATGAGCACGATTATTTGGTCTGTGTCTGGGTGTTATTTATCTATAATATGTATGTATTTAGAAATATATATAAGTGTGTTTATCAGGTGTCAGGCTCTGCCTAGTCTGGGATCAGATGGCCGTGTGTGAGCTATCCCAAGATATTTATTTATTAAATATAATATATCTGCCTATTAACGTGCCACAGCTGGGCACAGGCCTCTTCTCATATAGAGAAGAAACGACCATTGGAACCCACGTTTGCACATTTCGGGTTTGCGATTAAGATTCTATTTTTTGGAATAAGTACATGTTCCCTTGCAAACAGTAAATAATTGAGATGTGAAGCCACCCTTAAGAAAATACCAGTTTAAATGGTTGTGTACTTCAAACAAGGGTTCATTGTACCTACAATATACGCAGGAAAGTCTGTACTAGCAGGAATTAAAGCACTTAATTGACAACCCTAAGCAATTTGCCATAGCAACCAGCAATTAGATTCAATCATCTTTTCACTACATTAACTCTTGAGTACAGTTCGTTCATGTGGGGTCAACGATAATACCAATTTATAGCATCTTAACCTTTATTGTTAGTACCATAATTCCTAAAATCGCTTGTATAGTTTATTGTGAAGATCAAAAGATACAGCTGTTGTAAAATATATTAGGCTTTGGAGATACATAAGGATGTAAGCACAATTCGTTCTAGCAAATTCAATAAATTTATTGCGGAGTACGTTTTTTGTGAACATCACGATTAGGCCTAACTGTTCTTGAAACCTATTTAATTGAGAAGACAGATTCTGGAAAATAAAATAATGTTTAGGTTTCTGCAGAATATTTTTGGGTAGCGTAAGTTAAAATACACCGTGTTTGTTTTTCAATATCACTCATTTTTTGCGAAAAGGCTTTGCGACCATCTCATGTAGGTACTAAGTATTTGAAACAATATTTTTTTTGGATCTTGTAGCCACATCGAAACTGCTGATGTAGTTTCGTCAAAATTCACCAGACAATTAGAGTTTATTTTAACGGATTTATATGAAGTTTAACACAATAAAAGACAGTATATTAATATATCATTTAGGATATCATTGTATATCCGCGTAGGTAAAGACGATAGAAAACTATGGAATGTACACTCAGCCAACTGAGTTGTCGGTAACGTATGCAAGTAAAAGTAACACGATACTCTCATTGCTTACACATATTTTTTGTATGTGTGCTCTGCCTAACTATCTAGTTTGCTGTGTGCACATTTAGCTTTCCCACAAAATACGGGCGACATCTTGAGCTTTAGCTAGTTTAATATAAGATCTATTTATAAACACACGTCTTACAACATAACACGTATCCAAGTGTAAGTAACACAAACACCTGGGCTTTTCCCGAAGGAAATCATTTATTTGTATTCACATGTGATCAAAGGCGTGTAGTTGTATTATAATAATTATTATTCAACCCTCGCTTAAACTGATAACAGGTATATTGGATTAAGCCGGAGGAATATGATTCGTGATTAGACGATACTATTGTATATAATAACTGTTTGTATAATCTGTGAAGGCTTTTCAAAGGGTAACGTACAAACATTTTGTAAGATGATATTATACGACAAATGAAAAAGCATATATTTTAAAGCGGCAGTAGCGGCTAGGGCTATGGTCGGACTTGCGAAACGCTTGTATCTCTTAAACTACCAGTCAGATTGAAATAGTATTAAATAACTTAATTAGGGGTTTTAGAAAATGAATAATAAGGAAATACTAATGTCATTAATGGCCATTTTCACGATAACTTTTACACGTTAAGCTAACCCATGATCATTACGTATCAGTTAGATCGAAATCTCAATTACATTAGTTATTTTATTTATTTATTTATTTACAATTTATGTACACACAAAGAGTTGACAAAGGAACACAGCATAACTATAGTTATTTATTTACAACTTAGATTACGTAAGTAGAAATAAATATAACATTAAGTATCTACCTATTTGGCACGTAGTAGTTAGTTTCACGTATTTTCGTGTAATCCATGCGAGGCTAATGTAATAGTATTAAGCTCTCAATGAGCTTCCAAAACTGGTATTTTGTACGGATTACGTGCGAATATGGCGTTAATCAAGACGTCCGATTATACTTATGACAAGGCAGTGAGTAAACAGAAGATCTATTTGTGATTTTTCCATTTGAAGTATCAAAACACAGAAAAAGGTGTACAGTTTTTTTTTTGTCTTTACGTAAACCAACAGTAACCTTTTAAATATAAATACAATATTTAATATAGTAATCCTACTTAATCTTTTTTACATTTAGTCACTTCGCTTACGTAATCAGACATGCCAAAATTATAATTCGACTTGAAGAAATTGGATTGAACTCTCTGTTCTGTAAGTGGTTGGACTTTCACAGATGTTTGGAGATAGTAGTAAAAACTAAAAATTGTTGGACCGTTTTGACAAGTCAATAGTTTGAAAAATAGTTCTTCGGATAATTAATCCATAGGTACTAAGAATTCCAGTTCAAGAATTCAAGTACTACAGACCGAATTTCTGCCTCGGCGAGGGAATCTCAAGTGGGATCAGCCATGTGTGCGCTAACACAGGTGCACTGTCTATTCTTTAACTCTCGCTGATGGGACATCATCCCTACACGGAGAGTCACCAGGCGCAGGACCAACAGCTTTACGTGCTTTCCGAGGGACGGGGTTGTAAACACCTAAGATAATAGTATTTAAAGACCCAGTAACTATTTTTGGCCCGACCCGGGTTTCAAACACATGATCTCATTCACGGCAGTTGCACTTGCGACCATACAAATTGCGGTATTAAAAATGCGAAGGCATGGGGTATGCTTGGAACCTATTTAGAGGATATAGGTTACTTTTAAGGCGATAACCGAAATTAACGAGGGCGGAGCTCAACAGCTAATAAAAATATGAGCAGAGGAACTTCTACCGTCTGCCTGTATTGTGGCTTAATTCGAAACAATCGCGAGAGGAAATAAACCGCAACTGTAAGTAGCGGCAAATCTTGTTTGTTATTTGGTCCCATTGTAATCAAAATCTAGATTTAATTCAACGTGATAACGAAACTTCGTGTTTAGTTAACTGATGATTGATATTATACTTTATTATAATTTATTGTTGACTTTATTGAACTTTAGATTTTATAGATATAGATCTTTTATGTACAGGATTATTTTGGAGTGCGTGTATTCAAAGAGATAATCAGGTGCATTTGTATGCACTATAAATATAACACATAAAATTTTCATAACAAGTGACAGGTCAAGTGACTTATGTTTGTATGAAAAGTTGATTTTCAATTTTAATATTTCGTTTCGACCTATGTTTCTTGGGAAAAGTTGTTCAGTTTTATGCACCTGATTACCTCGTTAATGTACGCACTCCATAAAAAATAATTCTGTATATTGTATGGGTATTTCTTTGAGGTATATTTGGATTAATTATAATAGATTCAAAAAGTCTTTTGTAGTTTGATGATTGTCTCCTTTTCTCTTGACTATCCTGTAGGTATACCTAGTGAGAACTTACAGTAGATTAAATATATATACAGGGGTGGAATTGACGTGGCCATGTATCATGGGCGTCAGGTTCTATACTAGTTGTCGGCGAAGTGTTAAGTTATGGTTTTTTTTATCGTTTTTTTTTTTTTAAAACGACGCCCGCATTAAGGAATTTAGTCCTTGTGTCGCGGGGGTTTCACAAACATTCAAATCACATGCACAAATAACACCCATATAAATGTAATATAATTTCTGGAACTACTAGTACGATTTGAAAAAATCTTTCAGTGTTGGAGATCCCGTTATCAAGAATGGCTGGAGGCTATACTTCTACTTTTTGCCATAATAATCGATGCTCGGGCCGAGCCGAGAGCAAAAGCTAGTTACAATATAATTATTATTAAATGTTATTTAAGACAATAATATTTGGTTCTGTCTTCAACCTCTTGCTTAAACAATTTCTTTCTCAGAACAAAGCCGATCTAACCGTTTTAAAGTTAGAGCAACTTTAAAAGTTGTCACAAGAATTGAAAACGCAAATAAAAACGACTATCAGCACACAATACAACCCGCAACACAGACTCTGCATCGATTACAATAAACCGTCGCGACTACATCGTCCAACTTCTGTGGACTTGGGTAATAAGGTTATAGAGAAATCACTTTGATAGTTCTAAGGGGACTGTACTAAAAAGCCGAGGATAGAAATTGGCGTTGATATTATACCTTAACCAGCGAGGCCTGGTTCGAGGTTGCACGGAATAAGGATGTATGGAGGGACTTGGGGGAGGCCTTTGCCCAGCAGTGGGACAGTATAGGCTAAGGAAAAAAAAATATATCTTAAAAGAAATTATAAAGATTTTATGGACTTTAAGATTGAAACTATCTTTTCGTTCAGGGCTACGGTAGACTCGATCGAAACCTTATATGAATAACAAAACATAAAAAAATATTGATTTTGAGTCGACAACATATATCCGCAAAATTCGGATTATGGAGAATTTCGTTAAATTCTAATGGCACTGACAAACAAAAAAACCGCAGTCGCCATCTTGGGTAATTAATAAGGCCGCGTTCCGTAACAGATAATTCTGCTTCGAAGTGATTCAAGGAGTTTATTATCATACAACCTCCTTGAAGTGATTACAGTGCTGACATTGCATGATCATTACATGACAGTTGCATGATAGTTGGGACCAGAATCGTTTCGGAACGCGATATTTATTTCGCTTTTTTCACGTTCCGTTGCATCATATACGCCTCGCCAATTAACACATCGCGTACGTCGCGCCACAGAAGTAGCCATCACAAAGAACTGTGACTCATTTGACTGTGTAAAACGAAACGTTTATATTAATAACACAAAATGTACTTATAAAATATATGTGTAGTCTGTAAGGTATATATCTATGGGCCTAAGTAGCCTGAAAATGCCGGCAACATTGAGTTAATCATAACAAAACTTAATACTTTTCCTCAGTCGTTGACGTTTCGCGAAAATATTGTTTTTGAAACTTTTTTCATGATAAACTCCTTTTTTATGATAAACTCTTTGTTATGTGTTCTTTCTTTAAACCTGAGATTGGCCAATTGCGATAACAACCATAGAAAAAAGAATACTAACCATAACAAAAATCAATGCTGTCAGTCAGCGGTAATTTTATTTCTTAATTACATATTATTATTATTATAGAAACGTCTTGCCGGAAACATTGATTGAATCATAACAAAACTTAATACTTTTCTTCAGTCATTTACGTTTCGCGAAAATATTGTTTTTGAAACTTTTTTATGATAAACTCTTTGTTATGTGTTCTTTCTTTAAACCTGAGATTGGCCAATTGAACCGATATTATAGAACCGATGACTACAGAATATTTACCTACATTGTGTATCATGAGTCACAATTAAACCGAGCGGAGCCGGGTTTTCATCTAGTAATTAAATAAAATATAATAAGCTATTTGCAATTTCGATGAAATTTGGCTCAGAAATAATTTACTTCCTGGAACAGCACATTCTCTACTTTGTTTATTACCCGGGTAAAGCCAGGATCACCTATAAATAAATAGCCTTATTCTTGAGAACCCCTTGTGCTTAACTAAATGCTTATTACGTGTGGGATCAAAAGTCTGAAGCTTAATTATATTGTTGATGTGGGTGTAGAGTAAGATAAAACACATACATACTGCAACTAATAATAAAACCATTCAAAGACTGGCCATTTACCTTCAGAGCCATTGGAACATAATTCCGACACTCCAGCCTATCTTTTTTCTCTACTTTGGTGCCCCACTAATCGAAAGATAATTGACAGGGCGGGGAAACTTTAATTGATTTCTATCAAACTGAGAAGGCGTCGTACAGATAGGGGCATTTGAAGGAAATAAATGGTGTTATAATTTAGAGATACTCTATAAATTAGGATCTTGAGAGGTGCTTTTACAATTTCACTTTGTTTAAAATGTTATCGTTCAAAAACGCCTAAATGATAGATAGGATCTTTTCTTTCTTTTTTGTAGAAAATTTTCATAGACTACTCGCTTTGAGCAACAAGTCTATGAGGAAAGTAACAAATAAGGGATAAAAATATCTGAAATTAAAGAAAGATAATTGCAAGAGGTTTGCTTGTAAATATTTACTTCTTAGTATATAGGACATGTACTTAGGGATACGAATTGAAAATGGACAAAAACCATAACAGAGTGGTATCCCAGGAATAGAAAAAGAAGTAAAGGGCGTGAAATAAAAATATGGGAAGATGACCTCAAAAAGGTGGCGGGTCCAGAGTGGACGAGAACAGCGAGAGACAGGCAGAAATGGAAAACTTTAGAGAGGCCTTTGTCGAAAGAAAAGTTGTGAAGGTTAATTAATAAATGAATATTATCTTATATCTTTAAACGAGCAATTCTTGTATATATGTACCTTATATATATATACCTATATAATCTGAATCTCGGAAACGGCTCCAAAGATATTCACGAAATTAAGTATGTAGGGGGTTTCGGGGGCGTTAAATCGATCTAGCTAGGATTCATTTTCAGAAAATGTCCGACAAGACGAGCAAGGCTCGGTCATCCAGGTACTAGTTAATATTAATGAGAAAACCTTATAGAACAGCAAAAAAGGCTATTTTATTATTTATTTATTGATATAGAATTTAAAAGGCCCGTCATAAGTTAAACATTTCCTCGTAAGGACTAGATGTGGAAGGCGGAGGACCGGGTGTTGTGGCGTAACTTGGGAGAGGGATCTGCCCCCCTAGCCAAGTGACATTTCTACAAGCGTTAACGATGATAGAAATCGTTTAAATGACATTAAATGTATGAAAGTGACAAGCCTGAGTCACGTGACTTATCGAAAACAAATGTCATTTTTATACATTTAATGTCATTTAAGCGATTTCTATCATTGTAATCGCTTGTAGAAATGTCACTTGGCTAGGGGGGCTGTTCAGCAGTTGACCGCGATAGGCTGAGTTGACTGAATAATTTAAATATGGCCACGACTAGAGCCTTAATTACATTGCATTAATAAATATAGGTATATATATTGGATATACCTACATGTAAGTATTAGCAAAACACAAAACCAAAATATTATAGTATCAGCTTCTATAAGACTGAAACACCGACCGTTATATCAGCTATTATTGAATAGAATGTCGGCAATAAGGCAGTCTACACACGTTTTTACAACGCGGCAAGTTAATTGGTCGCACCGCCATCGCCATCTACCGTTACCGTCGCTACGGTCATTTGTGGCGCGTGTGTAGACTGCCTAATAGGGTTGCCGCTCAAAACTTCAGGAGGCTTTCGGCGTGTAAATGTTTCGCCACTTTCTCACATTTAGGTCCAAATTTTTGGGACCTACTTAATGAGGCCTTTTATTAGAGGCTTTTAATAATAGTTATACTCGTATATTATATTCTGAGGTTACGCGAATATAAGACATTGAAATAAAATAACTTTTAAACGGATTCTATTGTGACTACTTGCGGTATTTGCAGGTGTTGAAACGTCGGGAACTAAAATCAAAATAAACCGCGATAGAATCCGTTTAAAAGTAGTTTTATTTCAAGCAATAATAGCTTTTCGTTAGACACTCGAAATAAAAGGCTTTTTTTCGATGGAATTAATGAAAAAGATTTAAGGTTTGTTCGTAATACAACTTTAGTAAGTTGTATTACGAACAAACCTTAAATCTAAATAATATAGCACGCGTTTCACGATGAACCAGGTAGTCCTGGTTCATCGTGAAACGCGTGCAATATTGCAAAACATGAAAATTAAGTTTAGTTATCAATCTAACCGTGGTTCTTTTACAAACCCTATGGGCAACAACAAACTAGTATAAATCAAAATTAATCTACTTCAACTGTTATCATTGCTCTTTTATTGCGTTTTTAAACCACAAAAATAAAATTAATAATAGCTTCCACTTCAGAAAACTTTAAAAGGAAACATGTAATACCGCCTAAAATATTTCTACAATGCCGCATAACCGCATTATTTTAAAAGGGGTGAGTTGTTCCAACGAACGCATAAGAATAAATCCCAATTTATATTTCGAGTTCATTCACGTTCGATGTCGTTAATCACGCGATAGATCGTCCTATTTGCCACAATCCATCTGGAATAACTAGTTGATTTTTCAATAAACAGTACAGCAGAACTAAGTAACCCTAACGTACTCGACTATTAGGTAGTACCTGTAATACGAACCAGCAAAATACAGAACTCGGTTCAGACACTCAATTTGTCTGTAACTTAATTTGTTCGAGTTCGGATGTTCCAGGTTTTGGTTTAAAACCCACCGTGTGATAGGGTAACAAGACACGATATGGGAAGAGGCCTGTTATCTTCAATGGTGTAAACAAATACATTGAAATAGCTTGCTAGGTGTCATTTTACACTGTGATTATAAAACTCTATACTAAAAAATGTTCGAAATTTTCACCTGAACAATAATCGACTTGCAAAAAGGTCAAATTGTTATCATGTAACATCTGTGTCCAATGCCCTGTAAACAAGCAGATTACTGCTGTACTGCGGATGTTTTAATTTGTGGTCGCTCAGCTAGGCTGTTTGCATCTGTAATACATAGTACCCTGTTGGACCCAAAAATAGCACCGCTAAATTATTGTGTTGTTGAAAAAAGTTAGATTCACATCTGTGTCAAATATTTGCGTGTGTAAAGACAGCTTAAAATTGTTTGAAGTCAAGAGAACCAATGATAATATTAACTATCGTTTTTTATGCTCCCTCTTACATCCGTCAAACAAAGTGAAGAAAAGGAAAGAAAATTTTGCTGACGCTGACCGCTGCTGACGAAGTAACATTAATATTGTAAACGCGAAAGTTTGTGAGTGTGTATGAGTAGGTTATCTTTTCACGATCAAACTGCTGGACCAGTTATAATAAAATTAGGAAATAGCTGACACCCTACATTAACACATAGACTTATACTTTTTATGCAGAAAAAAATAAGTTTTCTGTTAAAACGCGGGTTAAGCCGCGGAGCCCAGCCAGTATTTGATACATAATAATAGATCCTCGCTAAAGAACCCAATTCTTATTATTTAAAAAAAATCACACATTAGGTAAACAGCTTACATCAAAACTAAGTCTAAAACACCTTGAAATCCTTTTCGGTCTATTTCGCAGCAATATTGTCTCAATAACATGAAAACCGTTACTGAAATCAATATTATTTGGTCTCCACAAAATGCCAGCAAAGTTATCGACACAACGGCATTAACGAAGTTACTATAGATCGTTAACACAATTATGGTCGAACAGTATAGAACATCGCTGTATGAATATTCATTACCAGTCAGTAGTAGTAGATTTTGTGTGCAAAAATCATTTCGCTGTCAGAAAATGGAGTTTAAACTGCAAACGTTGTATAGGTTGTGGTGATTGACGCTACTGTTTTTTATATAGCATGTTCAGGAACAAACAATATAAGAGGTTAAGCCGCGCTCGCTGCGGTCAGTCGATGGGTGACCATGCTTCGGAAAGCACCTTAAGCCGTTGATCTGTGATGTCGATTCCTTACGACTGTAAGAAAGTTAAGAAATCTGACAACCAGTCTTACTATGGGATACTTGCCCAGTAAGATGGTTTGTGGAGGTCAGATAGGCAGTCGCTCAATGTAAAATATAGTATCCAGCTAAATCCTGAAAGACTGGAAGCCGACCCGACTGATTGTTTTGCTATTTACAAAAGTTTTACTAACTTGTTGTGTACCAATTTATATTTGATCACATCATTTTCAAAATCAGCACGGTCGATACTGTAAATTTTTAGATGTTTTCCTTTTCTCGGCTATAGATAATTTCACTGTAATATACCATCATACATGTATTCAAATGTAATTATAAGACCTATAATATAAACCCAGAATTAAGATTTACTCTTATCTTAGCTCCTCCATACAAGATTTTATCACATTGTGGGTTTTAAAAGCCAGTATTAAATTCCAGGGATCTCGTAAATCCATTACGAGCCATCTTAATACGCTGATATGTAAACCTACATATAACATGTTCGGCTCGTATATCATTCTAAGTGCTTTAACTGAGTTGTGTCACTTTTGCGTACAGAATCATTTATCAGACTGCTACCGTTAATAGCACTAATGTGTAATTAAATTATGTATAAGATGAAGGTTTAAGCGTGAACTGTCTATTGTTTTAAGGAGAATATTAAAATTAATTCTGCTTACAGCGTTTTTTTTTCTATTCTGTTATTTAAACCTGCAACCCTGTGTACGAAAAACCGCTCATTAAACCGCTTGTCGTGGCTTCGCAACACCCGAGAATAGACGGGGATCTCGAGGCAACTGAGTTTTTCCGCCTCGCTAAAGACAGAGATGGATTCCAGTAGCCATAACCGACCTTAATTCATTGGAGAAGCACTTGAAGAAGACGAAACCGCTAGCCTACCACGACAATACGTGCAAGTTCAATCAATGCTGAACATAGGCCTCTGCCAAGTTGCGCCACAAAGCCCGCCCCTTCACCTTCTGCATCCAGTCAGACCAGGCTACCCTCTTCAGGTCATCCGTACATGGGGGTACTGGGGGAGTACAAACTGGTTTCAAAAATAAATATATTGCAAACACCTAGCCTATTAAATCCGATTGTGTTCATCGACTTTTGTTGATGACTGTACGTATTTATGAGAAAGACGTCGTAAACGCACCCCATGCAGGGGTCAACACTAATGGGTTATTCATCAACATTTCTAATAGGTTTTAGTTTACATGTGTTACGTGATTCCCAACTACTGATAACCTCAGACCCCATGGGAGTCGTGACACGCAATCTAAATGTAATTAACGACATCTTTTAGATCATTAAGGGAAATTATTCGCAACTAATATTCTAATCTGTTTAATAATGGATAAGTTTAAGTACCTATTGTTTTTTACGGGTTGTTTATCGTAGCAATTATTATTGTCTCGGTTGTACATTTGTAGTAAAACCTTTGTAAAATTTGCTACGCAGTAATTTCGCACTTGCACTTATCTTATAAAATCTCATCATAGTGCCGCATCTCATTTGACCTCTGATTTCCTATGATTTCGTATAGTTCAAATATAAAATAAACGGAAATTCAGATTTAATTTACTCCTTGTATAATACTTGGACGAGAGTTATTTTTTACCTACACACAACGAACATTCTATTGCGCAGTTTCAATCAAAGTTTACTACTGAAGAAATCTACTAAATTCAATAGCGACGCCGTACGCTGATGATGAGATTTCTACGTTGCCATAATTATCTTCTGTGTAGGCTAAGGCCTAGTTTTTTTATCCCGAGTTAACTCAACCAATGGTTAAATACGCTAACTAATGGTTCCAAACTTCGGTATAAGCATTTATTCATCAATTTTTATGAACTAACAAATGCTTAAATAATTATCTTTCCAACTTATTTGACCATTTGATAGATTAACAATAATTGATGTAACAACGGGTTTTGAAACCATCAGTTAGCATAATTAACCATTGGTTGAGTTAACTTGGGATCAAAAAACTGGGCCTAAGAGGGTTCGATCGAGGTTAACTATCTAAATGTATCTATTTATCTATAGTCTAGGCTAGCCACATGCTTAGACGCAGTTTTAGAGCCCCCAAACAAAATTTTGCAGCGCAGAAACCTGCGATATTTTCTGCGATGAGAAAGGCGTCTCCCATCCACGGTTTGGGTGTACATTCCCTTGACGATAGTAAACGATACGAATCAAAACGTAAGTTTTGCGATGAGTCGTTCAACTCCACTGTGCACTTGGGCTCAACAACAATGTTATAATTATATTGACAACAGTCACGCATTCCCCATACTAGTACTGTGGGTAACCCTCATGGCTTTAAATAATGGCCGTAAAATAAAAACAGTATTAATTATAATTACTTAATGTTATTGGAGGCAAGCACGGGTGAGGGATTGCATAACAGCGGTTACACTTTGAATTTTATTACAAAGGAATAAAGCTTATTTTCACTGTTTAGTAAAATTTAGTTGAATTTTTGCTTTAAAATGTTGTTTATTACAATAAGATATTTTTTATCGCCACGTAACTTAGCACTTATGGACTATTATATAAGTCGGATACGTCGGAACGTAAAATTTGCCACAGAATTCAACTTCAAGTTTAGGTCCGAAAAGGGACACCATAAAACGTTATTATACTATCAAGCCCTCCAAAGTTGACCGAAGCAGATTCGTCAAAATATAACTCAGTATTTACCTTCATTACTCAGTAATATTTTTGACGCCCATCATTTACACTTCAAAATTCACAGGCGGTTTCATAAAAAAATACGGCTGTAGCAGAAAATAATTTGATGCGAAAAGGTTAAAAAGTTACCCCAATTTGTTCTTTGAGAGCACTTTGAGAAGTTAGGGGTTATTATCTGGTAGGGTTTTTATGAAGTCGAGTCTTCGCAGTAGTGAGAATAAGTTTCAGTTAGGTACAACAACAAGTTATTCCCGGGGCGACTTTAAAATGTATTAAATGAATGAGTTTGAATCTTTAGTGCCGGCTTGTATCTAGAAAGGCACTTTCTTTTAAAAGGAAGTTTGTTCATGTACTGAGTAGGGTTTTTTTTAACTTTAACCCCTAACTTTAAAATCAAGAAAGTTAACAAAAAAGAATATGCAACACATGCATAAAGTAGGTACTTAACTAATATTGATAAAAAACAAATATAAAGATGTCACTTTCGAAACCAACAAAGTCCCACAACAAGGTCCCAAGGAAACAAGAAATTGAAGCAAGTTACAGAATATCCAGCTATTAATAGAAAGAACTTAAACTTGGTAGTAATAGGTTCAATTACGATACAACAAACCAAGATATACTATAACATCTACTTCCTTTGTTCGGATCTAACGAAAGCCATAGAAAAACAACAAGGGAATCACAAAATCCAGTCCTAATTGATACGGCCGGAGCTCTTACATAAAAGGCTGATACGATAGTGAAGTTTATGCAAATTCGTAAACTTTATGTGAGGTTGGGAGACGTAAATCCGATTATGACGGAGCCTTCAGATCCTCAGAAATTGGGACGGCCGACAAACGCCCGAATTAACTTTGCAGAGATGGTTTCCTGCACGAACATTTTAATTACTTCGTTTATATGTAGATTATTATCTGTTCACGTATTTTTCCTACAATCTTATCAATTTTCTGCTGATGTGATTTAATTTAGAACTTGGAGATTTAAATATCATTATTTTAAGACAGTATTGATCGTCTTTTGTCAAACTCCAAGTTTTCATCGATTTCTCTTATAATAGGACTTGTCGTGTTGCGACTTACTCCTTCTTAAATTAATTCAATTAACTCAGCCTATTGCCTTCCATTGCTGGACCTAGGAGTCTCCTATGTTGCGCCACATCACCCGGGGCTGTGTTTTGTGGCGCGCCATCACTAAGGTGTTTGCCCTAGTCACCACGCTGGGCAAGCGGGTTGATAACCGCAGTCTACTTCAGTTCTTTAGGAGAACACTGCTGCCCATCCTCCTTGTTTCTATATACCTTAGTCGCCTCATACGACACCCACGGGGAGAGAGGGGAAGGTTCTATTCTATGCAGAAACGCCACAACATAGAATAAATAAATTCTAAAATCTAAATCTATTGTAAGTATTCAATGCTTAAGCAACTCACAGAACATTAGTACCTATTTAATAACCTAATGAATTGTTTCAGACTACGTCTTTAGATATTTGCAAGAAATTAGTTTAAATTATTATTTGGTTTCAGCGATAACAATAGGTAGATTTGTATGAATTACGAGAGGGAAATTTCTGTTAATCATAAGCGTTCGCTTATACCTAATACCGCAGGCACAAGAAATTCATGTACCGCAATAGTTATATTGTTACCTTAATTATGATATTCAAAGCGTGAATTCAAACCCTTATTCAGATGAATACTTAATCATTATTATCGCAATACTAATAGGCAACATTACCTACTGAATGAAATATATATCCCTTCACAAACAAGTTACAAACATTCTCCTTACAAGTGAGTTACAATAGCAATAAATATTTAAACAAGACCGAACTCGAGCTTACAGACGAAGTTCGAAAAACGACTTCTTTTGTTGCATTAAACACTCAGGAGCCAGTGAATTATAAGGTTGGTAATAGATAAATAAAGTCAGAGTTATACTCCTGGACAGCGCCTTTATGTCAAAGTCGTAAGGTTCATATTCGTATAGCTTTTTAATAGACTGTTGAGGGTACATGTCTAGGAAGATATGCTTTGAGGTTGTGGTCGCTTGCTTGAAGTGAGCCAATGAATTTCTTCGCCTAGCCAGGCTCTTGAGGGATGACTTTAGAATACTTTAACGGCTGGACGAGCACCTGATATTCTGAGACGCTGATTTCCTTAGTTTGTGGTTTTTCGGTTAAGCGGACAGAATAATACGATTCAAACTCAATTGGTTGTATAGACAGACATTCAGATACATACTTTTATACTACATAGATACCATGCCGGGTATTAATCCATAAAAATTAAGAACCCAAGGACCTAAACCCAATATAAGTTTCAAATGAATTTTCATATTAAAACGGAATACCACCTGTATTCCGTTTTAATATGTTAATCTTCTCCACCAACAGTGTTTCAAACTAAAAGCGTTACTAAAGTAACTGGTGCCTGTCAACTAAGCCGACGATAAACGCCCACGACTTACTTAAGAGGAAGGTATATCACGATCATTAGCCTTAGCCCAGCACAAACTACAAGTTTATAACAACATTTAACAGATTTCGGTAACCTAAACTCAAAGACCCATAACTTTGGTGTCTAGCCAAAACGACGTCAATATAGTCAAGTTAACAAATTATCCCAAAACACAATTACTGCAGAGTCCCCGCCTCATCAGACTTACCGAAAAGCCACCTTAACTCACTTAAACTCAGCCAAATTCACAAACAATTTTAAGACATTGGGAGTGCCATTTATTAAGTTCTCAACAGCATTTCCAAATCACGTCAATAAGCTCTTCTGAAACTCGCCCAGACAGTTCTGTTTTTTTCCATAAAATTGTATAAAACGTAAAAGTAGAATAAACCACCGAAGAAAACAATGCCGCTGGGAACGTAGGACTGGTTGACGGCGGTCATGATGAAGGTGGCTCCGAGGAATAGGCCCATTGTGGCGATGTGGAAGAAGAAATACCAATAGTGGTACTTCAGGGGCAGCGGTTGTTTTCGCTTCGTGAAGCTAACGATGAGAATCGTGGTCGCTACGAATAACTGCAGGTATAGAAGACGGTATACGAACTCCACGATGAGCCCCGTCGTGAACTCCACTTGAATGTCCATTTCCCCGGTCACAGTGATGAGGAGTAAGGCAGTGAACGCCACCATCGGAAGCACAGCAGACAAGCCGATCAAAATGAATGTCCGCCTTAGCTTTTCGCAGTGTGAACATGGTGCCTCCTCTGAATCGTCTATTAATATCGTTATTGTGGAATCAATTTTGGATGAGTTATATTTACAACTTGAGAAAATAAATTAATATATATAAAACTGACGTCTGTTATGACAGAAATCATCAACAGAGAGAAGGTAATCAGTCATCAAGGCAAGCAACCTACTTTCAGGTAACAATTTCATTAACCAAAGAGATTCTAAACAGTCAATAAATAAGGAATAGTATTTGAGAAAAATATATATACGGCTAACAACTTCAACTAAGTTGTGCCTACGCTAAATCTGTATAAAATAATGCAGAACACCCAGTCCACATTCAAAAAGCAAGAAGAAAGTCCTAAGGAAGCTATCCTAAAACAGCCATCAACTACCATCAAGACTGCATTACAAAAAGTCGAGTAAGTTATGAACTGTCTTACGACACACGCTTCAGCCTTCAGACGATCCATCAGGCATGCAGCGGTAGCGTGACAGGACATTTATAATGCAGCATCAGACACCATCAATTTTGTTAGCATATGGCCCAGATAGGGTCCAATATGTTCATACAAGGATTATGAAGCGTGCTTGAAAATAACGTGTAGGTAATATTTTGAGAAGTGGGTTACGATAAATGAGGTAAACTTCAGCAAATACCTATATCAAGCATCAAATATAAAGTTTTATTCATAATTATAGTAAACGTGACAACGCAATATGGATCAACTTAAGTGCAAAAGTAACAAACTAACATTAAAAATTTCGACTTTACACAGTACACATTTAAATGTTTACGACATATTTCATACTTACAGTGCTCATTAGTCGACCTCAAATTAAAACTTTTCATTAATTAAGTTAGATAACATAACTTCAGAACATAAATGTTACTATAAAAATATTTTAGGGGTTAACGCGAAAATATTTTGGTAAAATGAAGTTGAACAATGTTATGTACAGGGTATTAAGATTAGCAACCCTCACATTACACCCTAGCTTAATGTAATATAGGGTTATTGGTCGATAAATATTGAAGAAAATTATATATTTTCTTCAATATTTATCGACCAATATCTTTCAAGTTTTCAGAAGCTTTTATAATTAATTACATATTTAGATGAGACTTTTTATATTGAGAATGTATTAAAAACCTTATTAGATAAACAACAGGGAAAATTGAATAGAAAAGTTTGTAAACCATTGGATTGTTACATCATTTGCCTGCCTACACCTAATGGCAATATCGCAGCCATTGCAATTCAACTTTTGACATTACATCTTACCTCCAAAAGAATAAACACGTGAGCCACGAAAACTGTTCAAAGGGTCAATATTGGGCAATAATTTATACTACAGCAAAATCAAAAACGATTTACTTTATATTTCCTGTAAAAGTAAAAATAATTAATTACGTAGAATGCGTGCGAATTGACGAGAGTCCGTTCGTATTTTTTTTGGCTTCAAAGAAACATGACTTTTGCGCATTTTTGAGTCAATGATGAAATTATACTGACCCTATAAATGATGCACTGTATCTATCCTGGACAGATACTTATCCCACCCCTTAAATTATTGTGGATGTCAACAATATGTTTATAGGATGGGAACTACTCTGTTGTAGTGTGAATTGACTCTAAAGATCTTTTCTTAAAAGATCACAATTCATTTTAAACTATGAAAATTGAAAACGTTATATTCATTATATTCATTAATAACATTAAATATCGACGAACTAAATTATAGCTGAGTTGGAACAGATTGAAATTCCAATCATGTTTATGAAAATATTTATGGTTCGAACTCAGGACTGTAAAACGGGGTTTTATTACTTCGACTTTAAATTTTACAACTTTCAATATGCGTATCGTCGTAAAAAGAAGGGAGTAAAGGGTAAATGCAAAGGACGTGACTGCTTTCTCCTTGGCGAATAAGATTAGCATCTCGCGTTGGCTCTACTTATTGCTTATATGTATGTGTCAGGCGCTCTGATTTTATTTTTACCAGCAGCATACTGATTACAGGTTTCTCAGTAATCTTTATTTGTATATCTTTTTTCTAAAAACATCTTCCAATCACAGTGTACGGTCAAAGATAAATTACCAGATCACCTACCTATTGTCCAAGCTAAAAGCTGTGCTTATAAGTATATTTCTACGCGATCCGTATTTTTTTTAATGCTCTACAGCATATGTATCAGCACTTCTGAATTTTCTGCTCATATTTTCAGGACATTTTTCTTAACCTGCGACACGCAAGGCAAACGCCACTATCGACATCCTGTCACGTCGAGTGTTTAACAAAATAAATGACGTAATATCCCGTGACGTCACGAGTCGCATGTGCGCGTCGCTTACGAGATTGACCGTAAAATATTTTACATGAAGCTGTTAAGATTGATTGCAAGAAAATGTTTTCTTTGGGAATATTTACGATGTTTCAAAAAATCTCGGTAGTCATGTGTTTTCTTTTAGAAGCTATGAAGGCGCTTTTTTACCATCTTGCTCGCTTTTTTTGTGAAATGTAATAATATATATTGGCGCACGTTGTACACACGAAAATGGAAGTGTTATCATATTATCCGTTGCACTCACGGACACGCTACACAACGCTACCAAGTGGACACACGCAGCTTCGTGGGCGTAGAATGCGTGCACCGCGAGCGCCGCAGAGGAGAAGCGCCTTACTACTGTGCAATAAACCAAGGTCATAGACTGTTTTCGCTACGCTATCTAATGCCCCATCTGGACTCTCGCGTCTCCTAGAGGCTCTCGGCGAGTGGAGGCTGCAGGACTGCTAGCTATCCTTCTCTCGCTGTATATAGTTACCCGCTTCATATCATGTCATGTCATTGGACTCGCGTCTTAGAACCGAACAAATCAACAGCGAGGCGAGGCGAGGGGACACGAGGACACACGAGCACACCGTCCTTATTATACTCTCGTACTCCCTCGATTAGCCTCGTGGACATTCTGTATGGGGCATAAGAACTACTTGGTATCAAAAAGCAGCACCAATATCTACCGTTCAGATTTAGATATTCTAAAACCAGTAAATAAAATTCTCTTCCTATAAATGAGTGTAAATTCTTTGTGTTTTTATCCATTGTTGTCGTTTTTCAATTCGACGTAACAGGAACAAATAAAGTAAGTAAAAAATATCGATTGTAATCCTCAAGGGACCACATCTATCAAGCGGTTGAGAGGGAAAATAAGCTATTTAGAGTGTCCGATTCAAGAATATTATACAACGTAATAAAATAATTTAAAGTAATCTGTCGTCAAAGACGAGGCCGGCCCAGGAAGAGGTGGCGGGACGATCTGGACGTGTACCGTGAGGGCTGGTTCGAGGTGGCACAGAATAAGAATGTATGGAGGGACTTGGAGGAGGCCTTTGCCCAGCAGTGGGACAGTATAGGCTAAGGCGAAAAAAAAGTAATCAGCTATTAGAAATCTCTATCTGCTATTCTACTGCGTCTACCTTTTCTACTTATTTCTGTAGTTACTGATCGTAAATGGACTCCTTTGTTATATGTACTAAAACCTTCCACTCCAGCTTCAAACTAAACTTAACGTAACTTTTGGACTAGAAATTCGCCAAACAGAAAACAACAGATAAAAGTGGCGTTTGTTATTATGACAATAAAGATAAGCAAATATTATGAGTAGGCAACATAATAGGTTTTCGTTTGATCATAATTTACAACCCTGATTAGCATGGGAAATATTGTTTGATAATGTTAGCAAATCATTTATAATCAAGTAAATTTTCCAGATAGAAGAATGACTAATTATCTATACTTCGAGTATAATATTATGAAGACTGTACGGATAGCCGAGTGGTATGGTCACCATGCTAATAACTTCGGTGCGCACGACGCGCAGAGGGTTCGATCCCCTCGATCATACATTAATTAGTGTAAATGCTTGTACCAAGTCTAGGTGTTTATTGTACGTGTGATTTGAATGTTTGCGACCCGAGACACATGGATTGATTTCCTTAGCAAGGTGGTTAAATTTTGAAGAAAAAAAAAGGAGACTTATGCCTCTCGGGACGCTCGTCAGAAGTGATAACTTAAACTAATCTAAGTTGAACTATACGGCAGCAGTAGACAGGAAGAGCCAGACTATTGCTGCTTTATGCGTGCGAAAAAGAAGCCAGACTGAGTGGTGCCGTAACGCGTTACGTTACGAAGCCGTTTACACTCCCTTAAGAAGTTATCATTTAAAAAAAAAGAGGAAAGATTTGTATTTTTGTATGGTTTTAACGAATAAACTCAAAAACGACTAGATCGAATTCTATAATTATTTCAATGTACCTAGAATGTTCCATTATCCTTGAGTAGCAAAGGCTATATTTTATTAGGTATACTTGCTTTTCTTTACTTATGACTACGCGCGAGAGAAGCCGCAGGAAATATCTAGTGTAGGTAACAATCATTGTATTACAAGACAAGGAGTTCATACCTACCTGTATACTGCTTATACATACCTGTATATTAAATAATTGTATACGTAAACTTTGTGGAAAATCTTAGATACGTGCATGTACTCATTTTGAGTATCTTGTACACCATGTTGAACATGATTCAATGTTGAACATGTATCTGCGCCGTGTTTTTGAAGAACATACCTGAAACAAAAGACAATGTAAATGAGTACAACGTATATTATAATTTAAAATGGTAGATATAAGGTCTACATTAGATCCTTAATTGTACATAATTAAATACAAGTAACAGAAAAAGTATGTGCACAGGCGAACTCGTTAGATTAGAATATTAGATCGTTATACAGGATTAATTTAAAAGGAGTGCGTATATTTAACGACGATCGCAAGTCCGATGCCCTATACATTGGGCTACCGCCGCTTTTGTAGTAGGTCAAATAAGTCTTTGTGTAATCATAACGTATCGTATAAGTGTCGTGTCGTGTTGGAGTCGTATCGTATATTACAAACGTCTCGATCACAATCAAACGGCCTACTGATGCTGTGAGTTACCGAGACGGCTATTCGTCATTGTATTGTATTGTTACACTAGAGTTCATTTAAGACTTTTGACTATCACGGCTATTGCTCAAGGTGGTAGGCAGAGGTGAGCAAATTGCAAAAAACCACTATAGCTATTTGTTTTTAAAAAAACACCAATAAGCATTCTCTAAGTTAGATAATATCAGGCAAATTGTTTTTTTTTTTTTATTAATTTTAGATGGCGTTCAGGAAATGTTAAAGCATTCGACGTGGGATTTAAAAAATAACGTTCAGCAGTCGTGCTTTCTATTAAAAGACGATGGACCACCCTTTAGGACAATGTTTGTGGTTTAGTGAATTATATGTTTAGCTTCACTGCACGGATAGCCGAGTGGTATAGGTCACCCTGCTAATTCCACTGTGCGCGACGTGCTGCGGGTTCGATCCCCGCACAGGACAAGCATTTGTGTCATTCACAAATGCTTGTTCCAAATCTGGGTGTTCTTTGTGCATTTGATTTGAATGTTTGTGAAAATCCCCGCGACACAAGGATTAAATTTCTTAGTGCGGGCGTCGTTTTTTTATTTAATAAAAAATAATAAGCTATAAAGATAAGTATCTCGGGTCCGGTAGTATCATCCTCGTCATAATTTACCAATTGCTTTGGCTCACCACAAGGTCAGTTGTGTTTATTGTCACGTCAAAGCCAAGATTAGATAATAATAATATATTATTATTTGTTCTTTACGCGCTGAAATAAACGTTCGTGAATTTTATTTGTTAGTTCGTACACTCAGATCTCAAAAACTACTCAACAGATTTCTAAACAACCGCCTCTTCATACTAAATTAAAAATAGCAAATAATAAATTAAATGGTCACAATCCAATAACTAGTTTGCAGAAATACGTGTTGGTTAATGCGCTAATAGATTACCAAATGGGCTGTGGCCATGGGTTTTCATTTCCACATAAGTGTCTAATTGTCAACCTCTTCTTTTACCGAGTCGGCTGAAAACAATTATCAAAAGTTTCAACAGATCACAAAAGAGAATGCAATTGCTAAAGCCCACAATAGCGCTTAGTGATGATCACGTGCATTACTATGAATAGCGACATACATCACAGGTAGGGCTGCGAGTTGCCGGGACATTGCCAATTGCCGGGAGACCTGGCAATTGCCGGGACGTCCCCGGTACGGTCACGCCCTATCGCATTGTGCACGGAACGTAAAATCCCACATTTTCAATGCAGTTTCACGCTCGATTGCTTTGATCCCAATCTCTAATCGACGTTATTAGACTTTTAAATTTATGTTCAACGAAATTCAAATTAGGTACCTATACAGGCGCTATAAGATTGAAGTAGCCTTAAGTAAAATTACCGAGACCACAGATTAGATAATAGTTACACGTTACCGAAACTCCTAATTCTACTATTTGTAATTAGCTATAGTTTATAGCTAGAGCGAGAACTAGCCATTGAAATTTGTTTTTTTAGTAAGGTAGGTATCTTTTAAAGAAAAAAGAATATCAAAATTAAACTTTCAAATGTCATAGTTTATTTAAAATAAATGTCTATATGGGCAAAGCCGTGGGCAAACACTAGTTCAAATATCGGACCCGAACCAGGTCCCAACAGGTGGCACAGTCATAAATGCCTGTCACTACCCAAAAAACTTCCCCTGGAACCACTATTTATCGCTGACAACTGAATCAAAATTTGTTGCGTAGTTTAAGAGATTCATGCGTACAGATAGCGGGAACAACACTGTTTTATACTATGTCAAGATAATGAACTTGTTTTGCTTCGTGTGGTCATAAATTACGCGAGCCCATAAATTTAGAGCAACACCTGAGCTATTTAGATTTTAAACCAGATTAATTACTTATATTAATTTTTTGTGATTAAGATTAAGGTAATACTTGTGTATGACGTCACATCGCGCACTTTAAACCCAAATAAATAAGCAGAAGAGTAAGAAAAACTGCCTTAATTCCTATTAAGGCCTAAAATATGATTCAATTAAATGTCAGATAATTTCATAATTTGATACTTCCGGGAATTTTTATGGAAGTAATAAATATAATTATTACAAGGGTTTAATATGAATTTTCAGTTTTTATTATAAATTCAAAAGTTCACTCGCAAAATATAAATAACCCATAAATTTAATTTGCAAAATGTCTAATCATAATCCCAGTGAAATACAAATTATAAAATACATCGGATCCTGTCTTTTTTATGTTTTTCATTTGCCGTCCATTTAACATACCATAAGTAAAAAAAAACCACGCGGCAAAAACACCACCCGAAATATAAATCAAAAGGGATCACTAAATAATAAATTATATTATACAAACATTTGCGTAATAAATTCACATTAAATCTCAAACATTTGTTCTACATATTTCATGTGAACGTAGTGCAATATGAAAAAGTATTTTCCGATCGACGGAAGTATTGGCGCAGCACTATTTCGGATGTTTAATTATTTAAGTGTTATCCTCGATATGGGAGTCAGACAAGCCCGGATTAGCGACGTATGTATCATGGCTGACAGACTATAATCACATGTGAAACTTACAAACCATTTCATAGTACTTTGAGGTAGGTAAAGTACTTCAAAGTATCAACTGTAATATTGTAATATCCCTATTCTGTAATTTTAGACAGAAACTATAAATAATTATAAGTTTATGTTCATCATTTATGTAGGTTATTTTGCCATAGGGTACATTAATACAAAAATATTTAATGAGTCTTTCAAAACCCATGTCATCTATTTGCATCATCCAATCTAACCTAGATTTTATTTTAACAAAAGTAAAGTTTGTATCATAAACCTAATAGTACCTACATGGCATATTTTCCATAAATTTTGAGATGAATAATTCATAGACATTAGAAAACAAATAACCTTAAACTTCCAAATTGAAAGAGAGTATGAAACTGGAAAATAATGGCATGAATCCTTTACTTTTAAAATGGGACTTCCCGATCGGTCGGAATCAGGGCCGAACGTGCTGAGAGCCGCGTTAGTGTGGACGTGACACTACATACCTTGGCTACCTGGATATATACGCTGCAAAGTCTAACTAAACTGTTCCGAGAAACGCATATCATGGACCCATGAATTTTTATTCCTAACCTTCATTTATTGCACAGAAATAAAAAAAAACAAAACCATACGAAGTTACAGTTTTTTATACAAAAAAGTGAAAAATTCTGGAATAATTGATTTATCACACGGACAATTTTGTGAGGAAGTAAACAAAATAACAGAAAAATGCGATCGCCAATGTTTCTGATTCAGTATCAAATCAAGTTAAAGTACCAACTGTACTAAGGACCTTTATTCCTTTTCTTTATATTCCAAGCTATTGGATGCGACTACAACCTTTAACAAATCGTCCAGTTCATTGAACTAATAGAAGTAAAAATCGTACAACTCCTTGAACTCGAGGTTTCTGAAGTTTTTCATCAAACAATGTCATTTAGACGTCTGAAACCCACAGAAACTCATCAAGAGAGCCAAAACGAGACATTTATACTACTACTACATTTATACTTGCAAACCTCAAATTTGGAGGTGTCCAAAGGTTACGAATTTATAGTCTTATAAATTTCTTGAGTGGTCACCTGTTAGACTAAAACTTTGACAATAGCGGCTTTAGGCAGAATTCACGGGTGCATATAAACTCGATTAATTGAAGGCAATCTTGACTCGCGTTAATGGAACTTTTGTTTAATTTGCATTTCACCAGCAAAAAGCCTTAGGTCACTTGATTGGTCGAGCAATGTCATACGTGGTCACAGAAGTCTTAGTTGATCAGAGTTTGAGATATACTTCAGTAGAAATTCCCAATTCAGAAACCGGCTGTATAGTCCGTTTCACGAAAGAAATCCGACGGCAGTAAATGGAACTAATTATGACAATAATGAAATCCCAAAACTGCGGGGAATAATTTACCCCTCCATATAATGTGTTCACTTATGGCTCAGGTCGCCAGGTATAAAAATACATTTTAGGGGAATGTACAACATTAGAGGTTAGCAAAATTCTGTAGCATGACTGAAACTAGCGCAGCGTCTGTGGGATTTCTTTCGTGAAAAGGACTTTACATTCGATTATCGAGAACTTTTTTTCTAGTTACACACATTAACGGTATGGACATGTTATGAGGAGAGATGAAAATCACATAACTTAACAAGTTATGAGAATGACTGTGGCTGGGTATACAAGCAGAGGGAGACCAAAAAAGATATGGATGGATTGTGTGAAAGATGATATGCGAAAGAAAGGAGTGGATGCAGTGACGACGAGGAATAGAGATGAATGGAAGGAAAACATTGCGCCGACCCCATATGAAGGGGATAAGGGCAGGAAGCTCACAGTCTTAAATGAAAATGGTGGAATCATCTCTAATAGTGTCCCCATAAAAATGTTTATTTTATACTCATTCAAGGAGTTTATTGTTTTACCCGTGTAGCAGAAAGTTCTTTTCCGTCCCCATTAAAAGTTTTGATTCATTTAGAAGTGTAACGCTTTACAATCCCCCGATCTGAGTTATCTTCGTCCAATTACAGGGTTGTTGTTATATTTTGTTAAGATTTTGATAAATGTGGTCGAATTTTGTTAATTAATTCTAACTTATACCGTTGTGAGATATTTGATGAGAAGAACTCAATGCATAGCATAAAATGACGGAAAATTTTGCAATAAAGGCAAATTTCTTACCTCTGTCAAATTAAGTATAATATCGGCCTATAAATGTCCCACTGCTAGGCACAGGCCTCTTCCCATTTATAGAAGGAATGAGCATTGATTACTTCTTTTAATTAAAAAAACTATTGTTGAGATAAAATCCTTATACAACAACAATAACTTTCTACGTCATACGAAATCGTTGTGAAAATTTGTTTTTATTTATTGATTATGTGATAAGAGCAATGACATGCATATTGCATGTATCGTGAAGATATCGTTCAATTTACAACAATTGATAAGGACATCCCTATACGACTATTAATAATGATAAATTATAAGTCGCACTAATAACACTTAACTCCAACCTAATTTCAGTGCATTATTTTTAAGCAAGCTGTCTTTATAATCGCTTAAACACTAATTGTGATTTGTGTATGTCAGCTTAATAATAAAAAGTATGTGAATGGATTTCAGAAGCAGAATAAGACCGTAAGTGACCACCCGTCGTGCATACAGAAGTGCAAGGACAAGGACTTTTTCAGGAATAAAGTAATATCCTATCAACTTCACTCAGATAAATGTTTCGGCTATTCCAGTTTTATAAATTCAATCCTTGGTATCCGGACTTCCTTTAGGTCATCGGGTCATCATGGTGGATCCTTATGGCCGAATACTAAAACGTCAATCAGTTTGAAGTCGTCGTTAAGTTCCCCGCTGTCTTTGTCACTTTAAGGTGAGAAGTAGCGACGGATTTTTAAGAACGTGTTAAAATTAATTAGCGTTAAAGTATTCAGGGTTTAGTCTTATACCCATAAAATTAGAGAATCTTCACGTGGTTCATAAAGAACTTGCTTTTGCCTAAGCATCTGTAACAATCTCGTACGTAACCTTCTGTGACTACAGTCTACATTAAAAGCAAACAGAATAATAATTTAACGCAGTTTATCAAAACAATTACATGCAAATTAAGGCGTCGCGAGCCAAATTAAGGAGCAGTTTAATTTAAAAATAAATAAGCAAAATGGAGGAGCTTCGGTTCCCTACATGTAGGGGGGCCGTAATAACGTGTCTTCAGCCTCCCAAATATGATTATACAGGGCGCTTCCATTTTAAAGGTAGCGCATCTGAAACATTAAAAGTGTCCTAGTGGTTCAATAAACGGATTTGTGTGCACAAGGTTGGAGGTTTATACCCGCTATACGCAAGTAACAAACCCTCCTTATGGGACATATGATGATAGACGTCTATTAGCAGCCATGGTCTCCTACAGATGAGTCGTCTGACTCTTTGCTCGAATTTATGGAATGGTAATTCTGCATATAACTATGAGAATGTATGTACTACATGTTACAGTACAGCAAGGACAGATTTAGGAAATACAAGATTTTTATTACCCTATTTATTACTTCATGTCACTGTTCTACTAAGTACTGTGAAACTGGAATTTGTAACATAGATAAGAATTATTCCAGGCCATGCAAACATTGAGATACTCACCTACGTGTAAGTAGGTGTGTATCTCAATGTATACTTACTTTGGCATGTGCATTATTCAGCACATAATTTGCACAATATTGTGTATAAAATTTTTGGTCTTAGTAACTTACATTTCAAAAATCCGACAATGATGATTGCTAGTTTCAGTTCTTTACTACATGAAAGTACTGTAGGTAGATTTTTCCAATAAGCCTGCAAAAGGCAACAAATACTAAGACGTCTTGCTCTCTTAGTAACACCATCTGCATAATTATAACGGTAAAAGTCGCGTACGGTCGACAGCAAGTCTGTGCTTTGAAATTAAGGCGTAGTCAATGACGAAAAGTTACTTATATCGTGCAGCCATATGTCCAAGAGACGACAAATGTTTGTGATGTTGGCGATGGTGATGTTGGTTCAAAAATTTGTCAAACCGACAGAAAAATTGTAAGTCGCGATTCGCATATCGAATAATCATCATAAATATATTAATTATAATTTGGGATAAATGTTTTCAAGCGATTTACTTTTAGTGTGATGAACTTTATGGATATGTGTTGCGTCGTTCAAGAGGAAAGAGGGTACAAACCAAGATACAAAGTTTCATTTATGGTGAGATGTTGCTCAATCATTGTGCTTCAAATTGGAGCCAACATTTGTTCCATGAGTTGGTTGGTGTATTAGGCACGTGCTACCATTGCCTTGAGGTAATAGGCTGATATTATCAAATGTAACAGGATTACTGGCGTGTCGGTTATTGACGCGTTTCGCGAAATTTTATGCTAATATACCTTATCAGATCGACGAAGTAGCTTAACTTGCTCTCAGAGGTAGGGTCTAGTTTGAAGACATTTTTTAAGTAGGAATTTCTTCGAGGAGAGCCTTCTGACGACATTTAAGTTGAGAAAGCATAAAGCAGCTTTGTCAAACTCCTGAAATTCCTTTTTTTTTACTAATTTACATAAAAATCGAACATTAAATGTTTCTGTTGATATGAGGCAGTAAAATAATTGGGGAAAAATATTGAAATCTTCTTCAACATCAAGAAGAATGATTACCTTATGTACCATAACAAAGATGCACAGAACAACGTCTTACAACAACGAATACATAATATTTTAGTAGTTCATATTTTAGTAGTAAACAATATTAAGACTTTAAATTCTTCAAATATTTTACAGCCAAGCAACGGTTGTATGAAACAATAAAGTTGATACTATTATCTAACTATAAACGTATTTACAGCTCTAATAAACAAATTATTTAAATGAACAATGTAGATAAAGGCTAGATTATAAATAGTTGTGAACACTTGACAGTGTAATAATGAAGTCAGGTTTGTTTCTAGTGAGCGTGTTGTGTATTACTGCGTTCAGTGATGGGGAGGAAACATACAATATTTACCAAACTGTAAGTAAAAAATACTCACTTAAATATCGCGTTAAATTGTAATAAAACTACTTTTAAAAACCACCGTGGTTTATTTTAATTTTCCCGACGTTTCAAAGACTGCAGATGTCATGGTCACGGGTAGATTGTTATTGAAGTTTTATTTCAATTCGTGTTAACTTCAGAAAATAATATCGCGATACATTTACATATAATACTCTGTATTAGGGTGTCGAGAAATATGCATTGGTGTCTGGTTATTTTTTAATATCTTGGTGAAAATATAAAAAGATGAGATCAAAGAGTGCAGTACGAAAATGAATTAATTGCGGAAACAATAAAACGTAATTCATTTTTCGTTCCGACTTGAAATCACATCACCGTTCATTGCTTGATTTCACTAAATAAGAATTTCTTATGAAAATACTTCGACCCCACAACGAACTAGATTACAGGATAGATGTGTCAAGTCATCAAGCTTGCCTACAATTAACCCTTAAGTGAAATACGCAGTTTTGTTTTACATAGGTACATATGACCCATTAGGATTAAAATGAATGCAAACAAAAGATTTAAATGCAAATATTTCGTTGATGCTGTGAAGGAAATTACGTTCTACATTCATGATTTAGTTAACTAGAAATCCGGTCTGATCGGCAATACTCTAAATGTTGGAGCAAAAACAGTCCTCGAAGCGACGCTCCCATTTAAAGGGCATTTGCAAATTGATTATGTGGCCTTATATGGAACTCGATTTCTATGGTATAAGTTATTAGGATTTATGGTTGTTTGGGAACTTGGCATACAGAAACTTGGAAACCAGAAAAGGTATCTCTAGAAGTGAAGATTTGCTTTTTCTTCTTCAAGATCATTACAGAAGACGCAATTTTTAATAGTTAAAAATATACGTTTTGGAATTAGAGATTGAATAATAATTATGATAGATTAGATATGATTTTGCGAAAAAAAAAATTTTTCTTTTTTTTAAACGACGCCCGCACTAAGGAAATTAATCCTCGTGTCGCGGGGGTTTCACAAACATTCAAATCACATGCACAAAGAACACCCAGACTTGGAACAAGTATCTGTGGAGCACACAAATGCTTGTCCCATGCGGGGATCGAACCCGCAACACGTCGCGCATAGTGGTAACTAGCGTGGTGACCTATACCACTCGGCTATCCGTGCAGTGAATTGCTTCCATTCAAATTATCATAAGCAATCCCTAAATTCCGCAGACAAGAAAGCTTACTTATTATATCTCAAAATTGTTCAAATTCTTAATACACAGGCTGAAAAAATTATAGCCGATGGTTACCAATCAGAGACGCACCATGTCACCACATCTGATGGATACATCCTGGAGATGCATAGGATCCCTTACAAGATTGGAGCAGCTCAGCAGGTATCACAGGACAGGCCTGTCGTGTTCCTGATGCATGGACTGCTTTCTGCATCCGTCGCTTATATAGGTCTTGGACCAGAATATGGATTTGGTAAGATTTGGACTTGTTTTAATTTATTTTCATCATCTTTGCTTCTGTTTTCTTGGCTTGGAATTAAGACATTAGTTATTACATATTCATAGGTAGTTCTCAATCATCGATCATAATGAACAAAAGCAAATTTTCTACGGCACTCAAAAAATCATATAAAGTTCTAAAGCATGCAAAATTGAATTGCTTTACGTTTTTTTTTACAGCCTACAATCTAGTGGACGCCGGCTTCGACATATGGATGGGGAATGCTCGAGGGAACAAGAACTCCCGTCACCACGTCTCTTTGGACCCTGATAATGATTTGGAGAAATACCTGTTCTTCGACTTCAGCTTCGAAGAGATTGGTATGCGCGACCTGCCAGCAATGATGGATTATGTTCTAGAGTTCACTAAGAGCGAACATCTGCATTATATTGGTCATTCCCAGGTAAGTTTATAATTGATTTTTTTTTACTTAGTAAAAAAAAAATAAAGTGGTTACAGAAGTTCATGCTAATAAATATAATATAAATAATAAACCCTTTCCCTTGGAAATAGATTATAGTATCATGTACCATGGACATGGGTAAATTTTGAGTATTTTTTCTTATAATTCACAATATTAATGTACAACCATACCTTATCCCTAATTTTCAGGGTGGTACTGTATACCTGGTCATGGCCTCAATGCTGCCGGAGTACAATCAGAAGATCAAGTCTACTCACCTGTTAGCAGGAGTCGGTTACATGGAGTATTTCCCCAACGAAGACTTGACGCAACTAGCATCAATGACAGATATGATTTATGTGAGTGTTTAATACAGAGTTAATTCGTTATTAACAAGCGGTATCCCGTGGTTTCACCCGCGTAGTTGTCCCCGTTCCCGTAAGCATCAATTGCTTTTAATATTTATCCTGTTATTCGGGATGAGAAGATGAACAAGAAAGAACAAGAATCATAAAAATCGTCCCCCCTTTCTCAAGTATAAGATTTGTAATAAACCCGACATTGTTATGTATATAAATTTATTTACCTAAATTCTTTCTTTCATAATTAAACAGATTCGAAGTTGTCAGAAGCATGTAACACTTAAGATTCCCGGTTTTATTTTAGAAACAGAGTTTCGAATTATTTATCCCTAAATTTGCGAATAGCCTGTGGAGTATGACTTTTTTGACAGTCCTTAACTTACATACTCTGAGCTAACCTACTTTGGTTATAATATTATTAGGTAAGATTATTTTTAGTATTCAATAAATTTAGTAGTCACAAAATCAGGGCCACTGTATGCTGTGCCTAAATTGTCTTCATATTGAATTATCGAATTTTAATAAGCGCTGACGCGTAAGCATAATATCTCTAGCAAACCGCTTAGTCTGCTCAACCCTTAACACTAATGAGAATAAACATTATCATTAACCTGACGCGTTAAGCAGTAATATCCGCTGTATTATAATAAGGAATGTCATGCGTGATATGTTACTAAGGAAAGAGGAACAGGTGATAAGTGATTAGATGTAAATAGTGTTTATGTATCTTGCAGATCTATTTTTAAATCTGATCAAAAGATTTGTTTCATAACTTCCGTGAGACGAATTCATGAGTATTTAAAGATTAGACCATCGTAACCGAGTCAGCTCGTGATTGAAGTGACTGAAGAGAGAAACTGAGTCGGGCGATCCCGAGAATTCGACTGATACTAAACTAATGTATTGAGCTATACTAACTTATTTTTTTAATCATTACGAGCAGTACATTATTAATGCTGTTATAATTTATGAGATCTGAAGATATGAGCCAGCATAATCATCTTTTAAGTACTTACAGTCTTTGATGTTCCATAATTATTTAATAGGTAGTACAAACATGACTATATGAATGATAAAAAGGAATTGCCCAGTATTTGAAAAATGTGTAAGTAATAATGACTCAATAATGATAGATATTGTTATTTCTTCCAGGGGCTAGCTTTACAGAGCGGTGTAGTAGAACTATATCCGCCTAACTCCACGGAAATGTACCCAAGTGAACTGTTCCCGGGGTTCAGCACCCATAGGGTAGCCGACTACTGCGCAGGGGATATCAACCTAAGGCACTATTGTGAGCTCATTGGTGTTCGACATATCTTGGTAAGTTTCTATTTATATTATTAGATCCTTGGAAAACATAGTGCGAAAACTGTTTTTTTTTTATATGAAATGACCAACTGGCAAATGAGCAGGCGTGGTGAGAAAGCTCGTTCTCTCTTTATATGAGAAGAGATCTTTGTCCAGCAATGAGACAGTTAAAGGTTGGTACTATTATTACTGGTTCTCCAGTGAAAATCCTTCTGGAGGAAACCAGGAGAAGGCGAAGGGGCTGATATCGCGGCATCTTATGTTAAACGATATTTGAACCCAAATACCGGTACCATTATCACCAACTTTCGCAAAGCATAATTATAGGAAAAGACTCGTAGAAGAAAATTTACAGGTAGTGAAAATAGGTATAATAATACTATATTAATGTCTCTATATTATCAGTTGTCGAGTCATTACATTATAAGGAAGTCATTTGCAACGTCAGTTATAATAAATATTATCTTTATGATGTGAATGTACCGGGTCGCCCCCAATACGAAAAGTGAAAGATTAAAGTTTATAAGAAAGATATAGGTTGATAACAAATAACGCGCTTCAAGAGAAACTCCCATAATTTTAAATAAGAGCTAAAAGGAATCAAATAATAATAATAATCTCCCGACCGAATTTCGGCCTCAGCGGCCAATCTCTAGTGGGATCAGCCAAGTACGCAGGAGATATTATAGTGCACAAGTGAGTGCGCAAACACAGGTGCACTCTCTGTTCCTTCACTCTCATAGTCCGATGGGACGGTTGACCGACACGACCGGAGAGGGATCAGGCGCAGGACCAACGGCTTTACGTGCTTTCCGAGGCACGGGGATGTAAACACCGCCACACTTCCTGACTCCGAGCGGTACTGAGAATTTCTAAACTCAGTAAAAATTTGTTTGCTGCGACCCGGGATTCGAACCCGACACCTCGTTCACGGCAGTCGCGCTTGCGACCACTAGACCAACGAGGCAATCAAATAATAGTGAAGGGAAGAATAAATAAAAATAAAGATTTATATTTTTATTATTTTCTGATATTTTTAGTCATTGTTTTCAATAAAATATTCCGAAATGTGAAAAATACAGCAATTAAAAATTCTACTGAATGCATAAAAAGTATTAAAAGTAATATTCCATCAAAAATTTACTATTCAGTTCACAAAATTATGTAAACATTGATGTGCAATACCAGTTCAATAAACACCGCATTCATTATTACGTGAGTACATTGATATTGAAAATACATAAAGCTAAATTAAATCATACATCTGTACAATCCCACCGAATATTAATCAACATGTAAATTATTAATGTTTTCACTTTTGGGCACGATTACACGTGTTTTGTTTTTATTGGTCCAGCTGTTACCACAATTAACCCACCGACGCCGACGGTTTGCATTTATTGAGAACTATATTTTTGTCGAAACATTTTTGTTATTTATAATGGCTTTTTATTTAATGAACAATGTTTTTCACACGTTGTATTTGTGTTATGATTATTTTTCCTAAGAAAAATGCGCAGAATTCAAATTAAAAACCTTTAACCATTAAAATGGGAAATCAAAAATGAACGACGGGGTCCATGCAGCAAGCATAAGCAAATGTAAATGTTTTGTTTGTTGTAACTATGCAGGCATCCTTATCATACAAAAAATATCAAAAAATTTAGCAAACGCAATAAACTTAAAAAATTCTGAAAAATTAAACATAATGTTCCAGAGAGGAACAGATGATGCTGACATCACTGACCAACCCGGAGCATCTCTTAAGCAAATCGCTCACTATGGGCAGAACATACGAGACAAAGTATTCCGTCGTTTCCACTACGGTACTCAAGACAACCTCGAAGTTTATGGCACAAACACCCCTCCGCCTTACGATCTAAGTCTCATCACAACCCACGTGACTATGCATTATACGGTAGCTGATGCATTATTGGACGAAAGAGATGTCCTTTCGATGGTAGCTGACATGCCAAATGCAATTGCTCGGAAGGTAGCCAGAGAATCGTTCCAACATGAAGACTTCGTAGCCGCATTCGATCATAAGGAGTTGGTTACGGATTACATTATTGCAGCTATTAGTAATGATGGGTGAGTATTTGAATTGACTAAATGTCACCCTAGGAAGCTTTAGTTGTCCGTAACATGAATTTGTAATATTGCAATAAAATATTTTTAAACAAATTCCAAAAACGTGGCCTTATAATAAAAATCTTAATCAGCGTGTTGCTGCTTGAATATTCTTTTCCTTCGATAATCTTATATATTATTTACTACTTTCTGGTCTTCTGCATAGTTCTGTGATGAACACGTTTATTTTATAAGTTTTCCTATATTCATACATATTTTCCTATTCCAGTGTACCACCACCTACAGAAGCAACACTACCTCCAACTTCAACATCAACGTCAGCAACGCCATCAGGAGTCAATGACGCAGCTCTAACGACACAAGCCCCTGAGGTAGCGACATCAGGCGATGAAACCACAACCTCCTCCCCTGGATCAGCACATACGTCTACTGCAATATCTTGCACTTACCTACTATTGATCAGTTTATATGTCATCCTGAAGTAACTGTTCTTAGAAAATTATTGTAAATGATATTTTTATATTGGAAGACTTTTGCCATAAGCTTCTGTTACTGTAATCATACTTGGTAATCAATCCGACTACCATGACAGACACTGTGATTTATAAAATAATAAATAAGGATTTTTGTAATATTCTTTAGTTTTATATCCCGTAAGCGCAAATTTTGACGGGCGACGGATTGCGGGTTTTATAATTGAATGGGATCAACATTTGTGCGATCTAAATGCTCGTTCCAAATCTGATAAGTACTAGTTACAGTTGCAAGTAAATTATCATTCAATTATTTGACGAAATAACAGTTTTTTAAACATGATGGCATTGTATAAGCAAAAAAACCACGAAACTCTAATGTAAACATAAGCTAAATATAAGATACACGAGATACACATGTCCCGAAAGGTGAAAGGTAAACCATCATGTAACACTTTATGTGAAACATTTTCTTTTCCTCGACACAAAATTTACCATCGCCTTCACAATATTTACCATATATTAGATTTGCGATAAAAGATATCGGGGCGGGGTAAATGGTAAAAGGAAATTAGTCTCCGTTGGTGTGGTGATAAGGGGTAAGTTAGGGGATGGAAGTAAGTTAAGTACAGCGTAGTATGCTTATCGTAGTCTAGGAGCGAATACCATAGGGTATATGCCATCAATTTGTTCCGGGAGCGACCAAAATTGATGCTTAAATATGAATTTGAAGCCGATGCGCTGAAATTGTGCTCGAACAATGTTTATCGAGTTCATAGTTTATTGGGTTTACATTGTTCGCTAATTCTATAATTAGAGCAGAATGAATCATGTTATTTAATGATAAATATGTCGTGAGATGAACTTCATAATTTTATCTGGAATCCGCAAGTAAGCGAGGGTGGTAATTCTTACTCGATTTCTTCCAGCAAAAGCAGGCTGTAACTGAGCGAAGTCTCAACATATTTAGGTTCACAAAGTTAGGTTAGGTTAGTAAGAATTTCTTAAATATTAGACAGGAAGTTTTTTTTTACAAATTCGACGTAATATAGCTCAAAACACAGGTCAAAGTGAACCACAAGAGGCATCTGTAAAAACAAATTATTCGACGTAAAAATTGTGACAAATGTTCGTGTGTGGTCTCCACTCATTAATTCCGCCTGACAAGGGTCCGTCAAACAGACCTCAGTGATTTATTCGTGTCCTCTTTGACACCTAACACTGACCGTAAAATTGTAAAACCGTAAAATACCGGTCTTCAATACGCCGTCTGTCATTACTCGATATGAAAAGGGTTCGTTATTTTTGCCAGAAATGAAATGGTTTTTTTTTCAATGTATATTTTAAGCACAGTTTTAAAAATATAAATGGGGCTACGGATCTGTTTAGGTAAGAACAGTTTATGTAGCTGAAATAGCTAATTTTATTTTTTAAATTCGTCGTATTTAAGTTTATATTAGGATGAATGAAATTAATGTTTTTTGAAAGAGACTGAATATTCACGTTCATTTATAAAATTATTCTATTTTTAAGTTCTAACATCATTATTTTATTATAATAATAAAAATAATATAAATTTCCCACTGCTGGTAGTCTGGGCAAAGGCCTCTTCCCATATAGAGCAGGAATGAGCATTGTTCACCACGCTTGCTCATTGCGGTTTGGCGATTTCAGATTCCAATGTTTTGGAATCCAGGTTTCTACACAATGTTTTCCTGCACCGTTTGTCAATGATGTCTTAGATTATTAAGAAAATACACATAACTTTAAAAATAATCACATTGGTTTGCCTGGGTTCGCACTTGCAACAATGTGCATGCGAATCCGGTCATTGAACCGCTAGGCGTCAACATTTTTTTTAATAACAATGTTTAAACAAATGTCACTGACGACAGCGACAAATAAGACTAATAAATATCTCGAATGAAGTCAAATATTTGCAGGATATTCCAATAATCGTATACGAAAGAGCAGTCAACTGTGCCACTAACATGCGTATCGAACTCAAGCCAGTGAGCGTTACCGATGCTATTAATTAATCAAATCAACAGAGTAACAGCCGTAAATATGTTATGGTATTTCCTTACCGGGTCTCAACCATTAAAGCATGTATAACACAGACGAAAAAATAAATATAATTAAGAATTCGTTTTGAATTGCGAAACAAATGAGTGTTTCATTGCATAAAATTGTGTTGATATAGGATCTCATGTATAGGTACGAACCTCTAAAATTTAAGTTTTTTCTTTCATATTTCACCTGTTTTATCATGTTACCTACTATGAGTGGAAAACTTCACTAGTTACTTAGTTATAATCTATGGAGTTTCTTGCCGGTTTTCTCCTTAGAATTAACATTTTTACCGCGCAACTAGAGTCATTATACATTTGGAAAGTTCCTAAAAAGGCCTTATTGAAATAAAAATATTTTGATTTTTGTAAATAACAATGTAGTTTTGAGTATACTTCAGGAGTAACTTTTCAGCTTAATACAACCTCGTATTAAACTGAAAAATAAATGAGATGTGTTTGGCGGGGAATGAGGGCTCTCTAGCGTCGTTCTTGTGAAGAAAAGAAACGCAACTAAATTCATTTTATAATTTAAAATGTTTCCCTAAAACCCACAACAAACAGTTGTAGCCTAAAATAAGCAATAAACCCAGTAATTTAGGTCACAACATATGCGCTATCGGGTCATGATCGCAGTTGACACCAAAATAAATCCCCTTTATTTTGCCTTAAAATTACTAAACGGTCATTGAATATTTCAGGCTAGTTTGGCTAGTTCAGTCGTTTAGCCTTCAAATAGGTTTGGTTGTGAAGCTTTTTATATTCAAACAGACATATTTGTATATGTCTGTTTGAATATAAAAAGCTTCACAGCGTTAAGTTTGCGACAGAACATCGGTCTAATTTACTTAACTTATTTTGTACCACATACGAATCCGATATCTAACCCGAAAAGATTATTATTTTCTCCCGATATATCTTAAATAGCCTCTCATGTAGGTACTATGTATAACATTTGTAAAAAAGTGCGGTATTCGTCCATAAAATACCAAAGAACCACTGTTAGGGAAACTTTAGCATCCATCCTTCAAAGAAATAGACGAAAACACACTTAAATAAACATCCACAATTTTTTGATAAGATTTAGCAATTCGCAGTCAGATGCACAATACACTTTTAAAATAGACAACTGACGACTACCTATATTGAAATTCTTCCTGTTCAATGATCTTGATAGAACACTTCACACATTCGAAATTATGTTTGAAAGCTTCACGAAAACTCTTTCTTATCATCCGATCATAAATAAACGATATTTTTAAAACTTGTGCAGTAAATATTTTATACAATGTCGTCACAAAATAACACATCAAATCGTTTCGGGACCCACCAGTCACTTAAACGACGATAAAACGTTGATACTACCCTTAGCTCTTCAACGTAACGCCCGGTTATTTCACACAGCGCCCGAATTTTATGGACAGTTTGAAAATTTCGCTTTAAAACGGCGCATTCACAGAATAGCGCCTTCTTCGTTCTCAAAGGACAATATTATGTCAATTCTCGCCTTCCCAAACCCATATATCTCCTTCGAGCCAAAGCAGCTCCGTCCAAATGGAATTTCCACTTACATAAGCAATAAATACCGTATTTCGTAGCGTTAAAGTTTATATTTCTTTATTCGGTTTAAACGAATCGATGATGTATCAAGGTGAAAAAATGAGTCTCAGTAAAAATGGATCCATTCATTCGTTTCAAAGAAAGAAATCAAAATATGAAAATGATACGTTTCTTTTCAGCGCGATTTTTCACTTAAATACTGGTTGGTACTCAATCATTTTTGCTGGGAGTTTATCTTAATTATTTTGATTTCAATACTTAAAACTTTTGAGGTGCTATGACTAAAATACATCTTTTTATTACTTCGTTCTATAAAAAGCTTTGTTTCTCTGTGAACAAATGCCTCGTTTGACTATTCCTAATCATAAGATAAGATTTTTACGAAATATTTTAACAAACCTACGTTTTGGTGCATATTTTATTACTTACAATCAATATATTCTTTCAAGTATGCATATAGAACTTACCAGATAGTAAGTAGTTACACGGTAGGAGTACCCAAGGACTACACGACACAGGAGATGGTCTTCCTCGATAGTCTTGTAAAATATGAAGACTATGATAATACATACCTGAAACAAAAATAAAAACAATAAATAAATCATCAATGTAGACAAATATCGTAAAGATTAAAAATACCGCATTTTTTTCATCACGACATATTAGTAGCAACATTTAAATCAATAAAAACGGTATCAAGCCATATTCTGTTTTTTTTTGGAACTTTTTCATGCACTTATACACAAAAATGTGTGAAATTATCAGACCATCTAGGCATCTTTTTCAATCCATACTAATATTATAAATGCGACAGTAACTCTGTCTGTCTGTGTGTTACGCAATAACGTCACTAAACTACTAAACCAATTTAAATGAAATTTTGTACAGAGATAGTCTAGAGCCTGAGAAAGGACATAGGCTGCTTTTTGATGCAATAACCAATACCAGCGCGGTCGCAGAATACAGCTGGTTGGCTATTAAGTTATAATTAAAAGAGAGGTTTTGACAAGTATAAAATTAAGTAAGTACTTTAAAACACCTAAAAGGATTAAATGCATGGTATACAAAAAAACGTCTAGGTACTTAGTGGAATAAAAAGGAAAGCCAAGTACGTGACACAAAGCAGTAATAAAACAAAAAGAAACGTCGAATGCAAGCACTCGCGGTAAAGCAAATAGTATTGTTCCGAGAGTACGCACGAGTGAGTCGAGTGTCCACTGCGAGTGCCTGGGGACAAACGTGGTGCACGGATAGCGTCGAATGCAACGGTAGTAATGGAATGGAACTGCTTTTAGCCTTTTATGCAGTTCGATCTTATTGATTATGTTAGCCTGGTACTATGACTGGTTTAAGGATAGTATTTTTTCTAACTTTTTCTATGTTTTTTAAACTCGGGTTTATAAAAGAGAAAGGTCTAATTAAATTAGAAATTAAAGACATTATTTACATTGTTTTTTTTTCTTATAAATATCTTCGTAAAACTATTGAACCTTCACCCAAATCATTAATTATGTGACGTACAGATCGATTGTCAACTGTTTTTTCTTCTTAAATATGTATATCATCAAAATAAACTACCTTGAAATAGACAGTACCAAATTCAAATCAGTCACGTCAATTTACGTGAGGCATAAGTCCCGGTCAAACAGTGACAGTGTACATAGCTTTTCCACTAGATGAAGCTGGACCCGTCTTTGATGGAACAGCCGTGTTGGCCAGTCACTTAGGTAAATTTGACGCCAGTATGGCGCATTGAGACCAAATCAAAAACGCTCAGTGTTGTGAGGTACGAATTCATGTGTTGAAGATTTTTAGGTCTGTTCGTCGAACCGCCAGATATTTTATAAGCGTAAAACGCATTCAATTCCATGCGTGTCTTAAAATAACTGGTTAAAATGATTCCTTCTCTATATGAGCCTTCTCTATACGCCCCGCAATCGAAAATTTATAGGCTGTTATTATATTATACGGATCGTTGAAAAAACCTTATAGACACTTCACTAATGTTTCAATAATTATTATTGTGAAATTACAGCAGTTCTAATAAAATTACAAACATGCATGTTGAATTCAGAAGCTCCTTTTTTGGGGTCACTGAATACTTGAAAAAGAAACATTCTTAAAAAAAAAAGATAAATAGCTACTCGCCTCTAGAAGCAATTTTACTGAAATAAGCCAAGGAACTAAGCAAGTGGTATTGTTCCGTCCGGATAAACAGACGAGTGTGCCAGTGCGGTACGGTCCGGTCCCGGTCCGGTTCGACGGCCGGATGGCTCGAGGATCGACGGTGACCGCATCTGTGATTGCATTCGCAACGCTCCGTCAGGCAACCGGAGCGACGGGCGTAATGACCGGAATGGGATGTCTCTTTTATAGCTCTATATATGACTAACACTGAGTTTTTTTTTCTAGTTTATAGTGGGGTGTATGGAAAATGTTTTACGTGAAAATAAATGGCAATATTTAGTGTGGCGTATCTATAATAACACAAACGCATCACTCAGTGAGTTCAGTTCGAGTTCTTTAAATTCATTGAAATAAAAAAACATGTTTTTAGTACCTACTTAGTTACCACGTAAAACGTAAAAAGCGTGCGCCTTAAAAGTAAGTAAGTAGGTATGTATTTTGTAAATAGTTTGCAAAGTATGTTCCAACCGTATTTTAGGAACCTAATCTCTTTTAGTAACAAAGAAGTTAAGGTTTACTACATTTTATAAGCCAAAAACTTGACCTATGAAGTTTCAAACGCTTGTTTTTTTTATACGAATTTCTTAAAATAAATAGCAGGCCTCGAGATGCATTCATGCTATGTATAACTATTTTGTGCAATACGAATAAGCAATTATTGTGCAAAAATTGCTTTCGGTTTTCTTTGCAGGATAATACGCGGAGACTTAGCTTTTACGTCACATACTCTACATAATGCAGCAATTTTGCCAAGTATTCGCAAAACTCTCAAAGTTGTGGTCTCCCAAAGATTTTCAACTCAAACAATCTGTTGTGAACTGAGGTGCAAATATTGAAAGGATCGCCGTTACTCGGCTGTGCGCGTCATAATAGAGCCTTAAAGAGCGTCAACAGAAGTTACCAGTCACTACTATACGAAGACCTGTGGACTTATAGAAATTTTGAGGCATCACAAACATTTCGCGGGTCTTGTTTTCTGGTCGTGTTAAAATGTTAGTGGCTATCAGGGACATTAAACGGATAAACAGCCACCGTTAAGGTAGCGCTAATGAAGGAAATGTTTGAAGATATTAGTTTTATACTTAATTTTTGTGATAATCTTTTATGAGTTACTAACGTGTATTATAATGTCTATTTTAACAACGACGAGATTAAAAGTACATTCAAATTCGGAAGCGGCGGTAGCCTAATGGCTAGGGCGTCGGTCTTGCGATAACGTGGTTGCGGGTTCGAATCCCACCCATAACACTACCGACGTGAACCCACTCGTAACACAAGCATCTTAGCTTAGCACGAGGTGTTAACAAGAATACTAGTAATGTGCGACCCACATTGCAAGTGGGTAATAAATCTTAAAAAAAAATTGTTAAATTTATTATCATAAAATTTTAATAATGTTGGGATATAACTTACAATCACACGTGTAAATAACCTATTATTCTCATTGATTTAAAACGTCATCCGGAATAATTGTGTTGTATAATAATTTACACATAATCTGTTTAAATCAATTACTTTTTGTTTTCATTTATCGACACAACCACAAACCCAAAACGAAAATCAAAGTTTATTTAATAAAAAGCAGGAATAATAAAAAAATACGTTACGTCAATGTCAAACGAAAAAAAAAAGTTATAAAATGTCAAAAGTAAACAATGAATATTTCGCGGCAGCTGTCGTTTCCCGCGCTCGTTGTGAAGCGCCATGTTGGTATAGTGACGCGACTCGTCGACCCGATGCTTCCGTTTTGTAAAATAACCCAATTTATTATATCACTAACACTTTTCCCTAATTGCATTGTAGCGTGGGTGTTAAAAAACGACTTAAAATACAATTATGTCTGAGTCGTTATTGTTCTCTGAAAAAGATTTTCATTGCGTTTTTCGTATGCTATGCTAGTATCTCTTTTACTACCAAAAAACTCGATATAGGTATCTGCCACAATGGTTAAATGTAAGTACACCAAATTGTGTTTCATAAAGAATTGTAGAAATTAACCTATTTTCCATTTTATTCTATGCCATAAAGATTTATAAACTCCTTCAGTTTTTTTAGTAACAACACAAACAAGCACTTTCTTTTACATTATGGATGTAAATCTGTCAATATTGTGCAAAAAAACCAAGGTTTAAAAAGAAAAAAACAACACGAAAAACTTTTAATTATAACCTAATTCACCGTATTTGGCATTGTACAACAATAGCTGTGGATACCCCTAATGCAGCTAGCGTGTTTTATGTAATTATAAGCTTAGTGAAAAGCGTTTATCCTAGGATTATACAAAATATAGGTACTTAGGTATTAAGAGTTGGGAGCAAAAATAAACAACCACTAATTCACACTTGTAAATTAATTCATTTGTAGAGCCTTACAAAAACACACACGCAACCTATGTTATTAAAAGTGTACTCATAACAAATTTAAAGTGAGAAATGGATATTATTTTTTTATTCAGATTTAAGCTAGAACAAATATTATTCCATCACTTTTAATCGTAACAGTCACAACATTAACGTATTAACGATAAAACTTTTAAAGAAATGTGTTTTTTTTTTATTAAAATGCGTAATAGCAATGTGGACGAAGATCACCACTCAATGGATCCCTGAGGATGGAAGACGACCTAGAGGCAGACCAAGGAAGCGTTGGCGAGAAGATTTTAACAATTTCCTCGCCGATTGGCCACAGCACGCTTCCGACAGGGAAGGATGGAAGAGTATGGGGGATGGGCCTTTGCCCAGCAGTGGGACAGCACGGGCTAACAAAAAAAAATGCTATGCTACCTGTTTGTGTTAGGAGTGAATTCACGTCGGTAGTGCAATTAGTGGGAAACGAACCAGCATCGACATGTTCGCAAGTCCGACGCCATAAGACTACCACATCTCAATTGCAAAATTTGAGGTTGCACACACATTTCCACATTTGTATATTGTTTCTGTCCTACCCATTATTCCTACTAATGTTATATAATATAGCTTATAATACTTAGTGAAATTAAAATGAAACTACGACAGCTGACCTGGCGTCGAGAGGAAGGACACGTTCACACATGAGTCCATTTTAACACTGCCGTTGCGACGAGCCGTGAATCTGATTTAATATTGTTGCAGTTTCCAACTGAAATTCAAGGTGTAACTTGCTGGTTTAATTTGATTCGACAAAAGAGATTTATATTTATCCCTCGTTAAAGTTCCCGTTTGTTTTTTTGTTGTGATTTTATTTAATTGTTTTGTTGTTGGCTGTTTCATACACATGATTTGATAAAAATATTTTAATAAATATTGTTTAGTATTCTGCACTTGTGTTTGAATGTTTTTTGTACCATATTTTCTTCTTTTTTTCACTGTACCTACTATGATTTCAAATATAATGTTTTTAGCCGGATTGACGTGTGACGTGATTTTAAAAAACGCAGCAAGTTTACAGAATTAAGTGTTTCTGATATGTACAGTAACTAAAAATTTTTACTAGGTTTGCTTTATATAAAGTTCCGTGGATATTATTTCAATGCCAAACAGAGTTAACTTCACTTTTTTCAATAGATCTTGTTCAAAATAGCTGAAAAGAAACATGCACTATAAATTCTCGAGCGTGCAGTTACTGTCAGACGCGTTGCCATGGTTACAGAAATAACATGATGGCCTACAAGTGCGTAAACACATCAATAATGCTCTCTTATTAGACACACATAACATTTTAGAAGTGAAGTTTAAAACAGTTTAACGAGTATGTAAAGTACTGGAGTGATGGAAAGAATTTGTTTCGATATTTGAAGTCTTAAAATCAAAATTTTACAATCATACAATCAAATAATTCAATATTTTATTTTGGGTTGGCGGATAATGATTGTTATTTGTGTTTTGTATTTGAAAGCGTAGTGTTTTCAAGCTTCTGTGACTCCTTTCCAGTATTACGAATCAGAAAAAAAATAAGTTTCGAAGAAAAATATAAGTCTGTACTTTTAATAATTATAATATTAAGTAAATATTGTCAACGTTTCTATTTAATAATATAATAATACTGCTACTAGTAATGATCAAATTTCGACATTCTTATACGCGAAAGGTTATATACTTAATTATTTTTCAATTGACTAAAAAAATTTTTTTGTCTGAAATCATTCTCAAAATCTCTGTTTATATTAACACTCATGCCTCTGCGAAAATGGAATACAAAGCGCAACAATTCCCATTCTTACATTCATGAACTTCTAGATGTAATTTCAGTTCAATATTCTACAGTAAAAGCTTTAACCCTACCTATGCCAGTAGTCTGCGACACGATCTACAAAAGGTAAAAAGCGTGCGCTACCCTCCTTTCAATTTTATTTGAAAGCGCTTATTTCAAACCACTTCAGTATTGCCTTAGAAATCCAATGCTACGCGAGGTAAGTTCTTTAGTTATCCAATTTAAAGCTTATGCTTTTCAAATATTGCTAATTTTTAATAAATAATTTTTTGAATTATAAGTACCTACCTCATAATTATGTCTTTTTTAAGTAAAAAACGACTCTCGCGCCAGGTAATTATATAAAATTGTTTTTTCGTTGTTAGGTATAGGGTGTAAAATCGCAAAGCTGCAGCACTTTGCAAACAAGTATTAGTTCACAGGTGTGGTGAATTTTACCAATCAATTTTTTAATAATGCTTCCTACTTAGAATAAATTACATGTACAATTATTTATTTTAATAAAACTCTTCACTCTTACACGTGTCTCAAACTTATTTCCTAACCAATAATAGCTGCAACACACGAAACACTTTCGACTTCGACTGTACAATTCATTCATTCGGCTCACGTTTGAACACAGTACAGTTAAGGTCAACTGCTCCCCCGGGATTTGATTCACGTCTAACGAACTCTAGAAGGTAAAGCCGGTGCTACACCAGTAGGGGAAGATGGGGCCAGTGAAACAAAAAATAATTTAGCAGCTAAACCGCTTGAATAATAAGTGTATCATGTTTAAATATTTTATTAAAAATAGGAAGATATATTATGACTGTTTCATTGTACCCCTTGTGTAACTCTGCCTCAACCTACCCTACACTTGAAGAGACAACGTGCGAGTGTCGCCTCAGGGTCGAGTACCGCTCTTAGTGAGGTGAGACCTCATTAGGCAGTACGTGGCGCCTAAAAGAGGTTTAGATTTTTTGTACTGGAATAAGTTGCTTCCATAAACTCAATAACAACTATAAAAAATTAACTTGTTCAAATTTGGAAGAATTTTTTTAAAGGCAAGTCTTTCATAGTGTTTTGCAAGTGTATACTTAACTGTATAAAAATAATTATTATATTTTAAAAACAAAATTAAAATAAAACTCTCTCTGTTCTTAAACTACCTAAAATAATACTTGGAAAATCAGGCTGCATTTTTGCGAGTGTTTAAAAAAAATTGAATTAATATTTATACATGTTTTCAGTTGTACAGTGATATAGGATCAGTGTTAGCAAGTCTTTTCACAATTGATTTTGAGTTCGCTTGTCATTCATCAAGCGATAATTCTCGCAACTCTGTCGCCATCGATTCTCATTTACATAGTGACCCGTTTCTCAACAGTCATTGAATTGTGTTTTTTTTTTTCAAGAACGTACCTTACGTTACCTCAATTTTTCTTAAAATTGCTGTTTGAGCAGAAGACCAGCTTTTTGTGTTCAATATGAAACAAGCCTTAGCTTTAGGAACCGATCGCGTGATGTGCTTATATATTACCGGTTAATTTGGGGAGCGGCGCTGATGGCAGCAGTAATTTTGGGGTGATACTCCCGAGCCTCGCGTAATGCATCGATGTGAAACGATTTTTATGACTCTCATAGGATGATGTTTTATTTAAGTTCCATTATCTTGTGATAAGGAGTAGGGGAAAGATATCAGAGATTGCCATGATGAAGAAGAAAAATAACATATTGCTTAAGATTCCTGTAATTTTTTTAGCTTTACGGTATTCAATCTGAAACTTGAAATGCTCTGCAGCTTAAAACACCTTCCCTAAATTTTCCAAACCTTTCTGCCTTATGCGACTTCTGACCACGTAAGCCCCATATATCAGACTAGCTAACTAATTGCTATGCCAAATGTTAAAAATCTTGGTCCTAATATCATAATCAATAATGAAGTGTTAGATAGTGTAAACTCGACAAAGTTCCTGGGCATCACGATTGATAGTAAGCTTACATGGTCGGCACATGTCGCGTGCCTCGCGAGTAGGCTCAGCTCTGCTGCTTACGCCGTTAGGAAAGTTAGGCAGATCACTGATGTGGACACGGCTCGTCTTGTTTACTTTAGCTACTTCCACAGCATTATGTCCTATGGCATACTGTTGTGGGGTAAGGCGGCGGATATAGAAACCATTTTCATCTTACAAAAACGAGCTGTTAGATCCATATACCGACTAGATTCTCGAGCTTCTCTTCGGGAGCGGTTTAAGGAGATAGGTATCCTTACTGTAGCGTCACAATTTATTTTTGCGAACATATTATTTATACGTCAAAATATTCACTTGTACACCAAGAATATGGATATACATAATATAAACACGCGAAATAGACATAAGTTATGCGTGACTTCACACAGGCTGCATAAGGTACACAACTCATTTGTGGGGCTTGGTATTCGGTTTTACAATAAACTTCCTGTTAGTTTACTAGAGTTGCCCTTTAACTCATTTAAATCTATAATTAAAAGTAAGCTGTGTGAAAAGGCCTATTATACAATTAACGACTATTTAAACGATAAACATAGTTGGCATTCGCGATAGACACAAGACGGTTCCATGTGGAATGAAAATTTGTATTAATTATGTTTTGTTTTATAATCATGTTTTTATTTTATTTGATAGGCATACACTTTGTATGCAACAACGTTTGTTACCTTTTTTTTGTTTTATATTTAATACGATTATGCGTATCTATGTATAATTTATATGCAAATTATTACTCCTTTTTACATCTTGGAATGTATAATTATATTAATTATAAAATTTATTTAAGTAAACATGTAAAACGAACTTGTTAAGGGATTGTGCACGTAATCAGTGTTTGAGGTGTTTTTTTTCATTCAGCTTTTTTTTTTTTTTTTTTACTACCGGCAGTAGTATCGTCATGCTCCCTCAGCTGTCACTGCCTGTGGTGTCGTCTTGGGTCGGGTCACCTCCTTCCCTCAAATATGGCGAGGGAGGTGATGGCTGACCCTTGCGTCATACTCGTGAACGGGTGCTGCTTGCGGTGACTGGTCGTTCTGTTGACCTTGGTTTCTGTAGTTTACTAGCTTTATCTTAATCTTTTATTTCAGAGATACTCATGAACCTCAAGCAGTTGTTTACTTGGCATGTTCCCTAAACTACTTATATTTTTTTATATTGTAAAGACAGCGTGCTGCTGGGGAGTTTGTTGCGCCGTTTCTTCTCCCCGGCTAAAGCACTTAGGAAGCGGTGGGGTGGGCGAACCAGGGTGCTGTCTGTGTCGATGACCTTCAAAAAGTGCTACATGGTAGCCTAATTTGAATAAATGGTTTTTGAATTTGAATTTGAATTTTGAATTTTTGAATTTGAATCTAGATTATCAAACATAACCTTCGTCGAAGTCGACCTCGACGGTGATGTCCTACCCTCGGCGTCCAGTCCAGTGGGTGACGATCTCTGCCCATTCAGGTGATTGTCAGGCTGCATTCGGGCGACTTGTCCAGCCCACTCCCACTTTAGCCTAGCTGTTTTTCTGACATCAGTTACCCGATGTCAGAGACAAGTTGGCCGACACCTTGGCCGAATCGTCGGGGAAAAATAGGTATTTATACCTTATATTACGTGCGCGGTTCACACCCGTTGCCTTTAATTTGTATGATGTTCAAACCGCGAAAATCTAAAAACTAATATCAATTACCTGAGTTATAGAGCTTACGAAACGTTAAAGGCTTACTCAAATGACTCCAGGAGCGTGGTTCTAAAATGTAATTTCTATGAAATTATACGAATATCCTTTTCATAAATAATATTACGAAACAGTTTAAGGTTAACGGACCCTTCACCTTCCCTTTATCTTTCTGTTGACTCATCTTCTTATACTCTTGCAGTGCAATGCAAACCTACAAAGATGCATAAACGTTTTATGTATTTTTACAGTTATCAAATCTAATGTGTTTTTTGTTATACTCCACTTCTACCCTTCATGTTAAAATTCGCATTTTTTAATTCTTTAATTAATCCATTTATCTATATTTCGGTTTTTCCCCGTTTTTACGGCGCCTTTCAACGATACAAATTAACGATTTCAATACGTTTTAGTATACAAAACAAAGTTAATATTTAAACAATGTAATTTTCGTTGGCCAGACAAAATAAATATCCATTCATATCTGGCTTATCGGTACACACCAGACTATCCAGTTTCTGTGTTCTTTCGGTAAACATGTTGCAGTATAGTAAGAAATACGGAATCGTAGTAAATTACTAACCGTCAAGTGTGACTAATGCTAGACTGTTAGTAATTTATTAAAACAGAAATAGAGTCTCTCAAATTGCGATCATTAATCGGGAATGGGGTTCCACCTGCCAGTGGTGAGGGTTTCAGTAAGAGGAACCTCCTTACTATACGCGCCGTGTCGACAAGTAGGTACCGCTTTCTAAATCAAGCCGTTGACCCAGATGCCTAACAAGAATGACAAGACCTCTTATTATTATTATGTATCGAGATTATAGATAAATGCGCATAACATACCTACCTACGTATTTTTATCTATTAGTTCAAATTGTGTAAAAAAATTGGAATTACAATAATAACAATTGAATACAACGAAAGAAAAATATACTCAACAAGGCCAGTAATTCCACAAAATACCTGAATGCCACACAATACCTGCAACATACACGCCACATGGACCGATACAAAACACTCAGCTGAAACCACAGCCGCAATCGAATGCTCTATAATCAGTATCGACGCTTAACTCGAATATCGATTTATCGAATGAATGTCGCTTTAATTGATCTCGTTAAGTGCACTTTAATTCGAATGATGAGGTTCGTAATCGATTTGAAGAGACGTTGTCAATGGTTGCAGGTTTGTGATATAATTACAGTGATTCAAGTGGGAATGCACTGGTATAGGAAAAACGGATTTGATGGATAAAAACAAAAACGATCCACATTATTTGGAATTCGTGGATAGTTCTATAAATAAATTGGTTTACAAATAAATATACTTTTACATCTTTATGTTAAAATTTCTTTTTTTTTTTTAAAGATTACTAACAATGTGGGTCGCACATTACTAGTAATCTTGTTAACCCCTCGTGCTAAGCTAACATGCTTGTGTTACGAGTGGGTTCACGTCGGTAGTGTAATGGGTGGGATTCGAACCCGCAACCACATGATCGCAAATCTGACGTCCTAGCCATTAGGCTACCGCCGCTTCAATAGTATATTTGTATAAACGAATTCATTCTTGTCATGTAACCCCTTGCAATGTATACTTTCGTGTATCTGAAGTAATGCGAATCTCCGTACTCATTGTAAACGAAATCCTCACTTATTTAAGCTTGACGATTGGATACAAAAATACGATCGAAATTCTCAAATAAAAATACGTGGGAAACGTTCATTGAAACGATAATATCAATATTATTTGTTTGACAAACACGAAATGCTTGGTTTGGGATCCGTGATAGTATGATATTATACAAACAAAAAAACATATCAGTGACGCCATTAATATTAAAATATATAAAGAAATGTTTTATACATTTTGTAGAATTATTAAAACAGTAAATTATAATTATTTCTGAAATAATTTAAAAAAACATTGTGAAAAACTATTCATTTTTGAATAACGAATGCATATTTATTTATTTATTATTATTGCTTGTAGGTACTAACTTTTTTATTCTAATGAATCCAAATTTAAATTTAATATAATTGTTGATTTATTTTTATAACAGTTTGTAGAATAACCTCCTTACATTATTACTTTCATTAAATACCAGTCAGTTCCTATCCCACTGAACTTTATAGAACTCTTTTCATACAGGCTTAATGAAATTTACAGTGAATATTACCATAATCATCATTATCATTATCATCTGCCTAGTGCCTAGCCTTTTCCCAAACTATGTTGTAATGTTTATAATACGGTATTTTAAATGGAGCGACTGCCTATCTGACTTCCACAACCCATTGCTGGGTAATACAGTATGCCATAGTAAGAATGGTTGACACAATTGTAATTACTTAACGACTATCAAGGATCACTGTATGACAGTCGGGACCAACGGCTTAACGTGCTTTCCAAGGCACGAAGGGGTCTCAGTTACAAATAAACACCCATCCGCGGACCAACCGCAGCAAGCGCGGCTTAACCTTTACTCTCAGTCAAACCGTACGGCTTACACTTAGTCACGAGTCCCTCGCTAAATTAGTTATTAACAAATTCAAAGCTAATAGCAACAGGTTACATATCCACTAGATCATGCCGTTAAAAGTGACGACTTAAAGCTGAGGATTTTCACTATGCTGTGGCCGGTGATATACGAGTCGGTAATCGTGTAGCAAGCCCGCTAAACAAAGCCAGCGGGTAAGCCATCTAGACCAGGGCCGAAGCCTTCAAAATTTGTAAAAAGTGAAAAAAAATTACAGTAGGATGAAACCAATTAGAAAAGGAAGGGAATATGATAAAAATTAAAGAAAAAATAAATTACGGTCGATCCGAGTTCGTGAAGGGGGGGAGGGGGGGGTTTTAAGGGTAAAAAATGGTTTATGTTGATATCCAGCAAAACTACAAGTCCTATGGAAAAAAGTCAAATGGCAAAGTTGTAGGTAATAAAAAGATCTACAACTTTTGTATTTACACTTTTTTCACATAACCTCAAAATGTATGTGAAAAATCCAAAAAACCAAGTTTTTGGTTTTTTATTTTTATCTTTTTCAAAAATATTTTTTATTTCACGAAATTTGGTGAAAACTTACCTTTTTATGTCCCAAATACGCTGTAATTTATTTGATTAAAAATATTTATTTTTTCACCTTATTTTGAATTAATATAAAAAAAACACCCTAATTTTCAATCGAAAATTCACCCGTCAAAATATCAGCTTTTTTCAAAAAGTATGGGGGTTTTTTGTTCGTTAAAATCTCTACTTTCTGATGGTGTAAAAAAAATATACATTACTATAGTAAATGTTCTCAGAAAATGCATAATCACTATGTATAATTTCATCAAAAAAATGACATTGCTTCAATTTTTTCCAGCCTGCATTGGTTCTTCATCCAGAATTATTATAGATAGATATAGATTATTATAGATATATTATAGATTCATCCACATACATTTTGAGGTTATGTGAAAAAAGTGTAAATACAAAAGTTGTAGATCTTTTTATTACCTACAACTTTGCCATTTGACTTTTTTCCATAGGACTTGTAGTTTTGCTGGAAATCAAGATAAACCATTTTTTACCCTTAAAACCCCCCCCTCCCCCCTTCCCGAACTCTGATCGACCGTAATTTATTTTTTCTTTAATTTTTATCATATTCCCTTCCTTTTCTAATTAGTTTCATCCTACTATTATTTTTTTTGGTTTTAAAAATTATCGGCCCTGGTCTAATCATAGGTGGCCTGGATAAGGGCTGTTCAGACTAATATTGTAATTGTTTCCTGTATGTTTGTGAGTACGAATGTGCCTCTTAATCAATCATGGGATTCGAATGAGATGGCAAGTTTGGAGGTGGTCTCGAATAGCTAGCTGGTGGAATAATTATTTCTGATCTAAAATTTTTTAATAACATTATATAGTTTTTTTTATAATTTCAAAAAATTGAAAAAGTCACAAAAAAATCGCGCTCATCACAAAATAATATTTGTTCTGGGTATTATTCGAACCCCCGACCTCTATTTAGAAGCCAATTTGTCTTGGGTATTAATTGAATCGTCCTCAGGTTTCGAAGCCAGGTTCACTAACCACTAGAGCAATATGCCTTTTGACACACAACCAGTATTTGTACGGGGAAAGGTAGAAAATACCGGCAGTGCATCATGACATTATGTCTAATTGCCGTTTTTAAACTAAATTGTCTACATTTTTGGTTTATACCGCTAAACATCTTGAACAAAGTAATTTATAGTTTCGACGTGACTGACTGACTGACCTGACTGACGTAGGACCTAGAAGTAAACAAATGTAACGAGACCCACACACTAAAATCCACGAAAAAAATGGTAACGTAAATATAAACCCAAGTTTACATTTTATGATAAGTATTTCGTCAACGTTTTCGGGATTTAACCGAAACCTTACTACAAGAACCTTTCAACCTTTTGGAGACTGTGCTTTTGGTATGTATGTAAGGAGGCTACATGCATTCTATTTCAGCGCTACAAATTTCTTTCAATGTATCCTGAAAGCTTTCATTGGCGAGGCAAAAAGGCGCTAGAAGTAACTTACCGGGCTGCCATAATGCACGAACTTAGCGTATCAATGTGTCGGTACTGCCGTGCGTGGTGTTGCCACGTCAAGTAAAATACTTCAGTCTGTTTTAATCCATTATTATTAAGATACCATTTAAAATAAAATCTTCGATTTAAAGTTTGTCAATTTTATTGTAACTTTAGCAAAAACAAAGACGGGTCGGAACATTATTAAATAATTGTTTAGAAAATGCGTCAATGAAAAATGTCAATACAAATCAAACAATATTATAGTCTAATCATAATTTTTATCGAAAGTTTTTAAAAATATAATTATTTATTTTTAAGTGCAACAAACACCATAATTACAAACAAAAATACCAAATAATATACTTCTACCAAAAAAACCCCTGAAATTAAAGCACAAACGCTCTTAATATGGCAACACTGGCACGCAATATCTTGCCCTACACGTGATACGAATCCAAATATGTACCGTAAATAGTTTATGAAACCGATATATAGTAAATTGGTTTCGTTTGCTACGATACACGCAGAACATCTCAAAATGTACATAAATATTACGTTGTATTTATGGGCTGACTTCTAAAGGAGACTTTAAAACGATTTGAGTATTTATAGCGAAGGAAAAATAGAAAAATAGAGAAAAAGAGAAAAAAGATTTTCGGGAGAATTATGCTTTTAAATGTTTTTTTTTTTAATTGAAGATTAAGGTGAATTTTGACACAGTATTTCATTACATGTTTTTATTGTTTGAATATTCGCGTGTCAATTTTATTTTGACTTAGACAAACACACAAAAAAAATTGCGGTGTAGTAAATAATTTGCTAATTGCTATATTCTCTAGACAAGTAGCAGATATTCTCTAGGATTAAAATCCGAGACTGTGCATAAAGATATAAGAATAGTTAAATTGTATGTGAGGTATAAAATAATTTTCCATATTTTGATTAAATATCACGTCGTACCTACAATCTACAATTCTACATAATATAAATATCAAAGAAATCCATTTACGTTGATGAACAACCCTAAACTTATTGTTAAAGCGAGCAGAAAACGCGAGCGATCGCTGAGATAAAGACAAATATATTTGAGTACATTACTCTTATACAAACACGTTCTCCAGACCATTACTTACTAAGCCAGCCATGAACATTGCGCTTACGTCAACACACATTGCGATAACACTGGAAATTGATATTATAATACAATAAAGACAAAAAAACTATTTATTCTTTTTGTAAAAAGTCGATTGAATGTGTTAAAAATTCAAAGTGTAAATCAATTATGATACTTATAGGTATCTATGATATAATGAATGATACCTATAGGCTATACCTACTTTTATTGACATTTTTATTTTTATTATTTTTTAAGATTTTTTGTAATAAAATACCTTATACCTACCATATTTAAATTGTGTACTGAGTGTAGGTATATGTCTTTTAACAGAGCTGTGTTTACTATTACACTCAAATGGTATCGGGATTTTAAATATTTACTCTTACAAAACGATAACCTTGTTTAAAACTTAAAATTTTAGTCTTAAACCATCTAAAATTGCGGTCTAAAGTTCACTCAGTACATTATCAAAGCAATCAGTATCATAATACCATACTCAATGTAAACCAACAACTCTATGGCATCGGTGTCTTGCTTACAAAGCGTTAATATTCGCGGTTAATATTCTCTTTGGCGATAAATCTAGTACGCTCCAGATAAAACCGGTATTTACCGGGTTATTCTCGCTTTGACTTGAAAAAGATAATTTTATATCGGGTCGATAGCACCTGAACGTTATCCCGCTCGGTCGGCTGGAAGCTGAATAAAAATGGATCGGCTGACACTTTCCGTGTGAAATGATTCACCATGCATGTTTTATATAGTATCTACGAGTATATATAAGTAGAAATACGTTGATACCTAATAATGTTATTTACACTTTCACGTTTTATTTAGCGCATGCTTGTTCTGCATATCTATACAGCTACTAATATTTAAACTGAAGAGTAGTGTCGGGAACTACAGGTCTGACTTGAAAAAATATTTCCGTGTTAGATAGCTATTTATCGAAGTAGGCTTTTTATAACGTCCAAATGTCGAAAACTATCGCCCAAGCGGGCGAAGCCGCGAGGAATACCTAATAATAGTATAATTAATTATTGTTAAAGATTTAAATAGTAAATAATCAGCCTAAAACAGAACCAAATCAATTTACATATCAAATAATACCCTACGAATAAATACGATTAAAATAAAGACACATTTTTCCTTATTATTTAACTCTGTTCAATTATTAAAAGAGATCAAACAACAGACAGGATTCCATGAAACTTTTAAATTAAACAATATAGTAACCATAAATTATGATAAACGTAGTACAAAACGATCATTAATCTGTATTATCGCGGTCGAACAATTAAGTGTAGGGCGACAGTCAAGCGCTTGTTTTAACGGATTTTTCCTCGTTCATTAGTTTTTATACGTCCGTGATTTATTATTGTCGAAATGATTAATTATGATGTATTGTTATTATATTTTGTTATCGTTTTAAAGAAATATCAACGCTTTTTTGTAATTAAATTGTTCTTTACATAAGGAAAGTTTGCATAATAAATTTTGTGGTTTTTCGTTTAGACGTTGTAAATTTAACAACTAATCCATATTTAATGGTAAAAGAAGTTGGTTGACAAAGGCTAAGGCTCTGCTTTTATTAAGTATCTTTGTATATGCTGAGCGTTGACCGTTTTGCACGGATGCTTTGTGATATTGTTGTGTACAGTACGGCCTATGTAACTTGAAGATCTGAGAAGAGCTACAAGACAGTTTTCGTGAGATGTAAGTAGAACGGTGGGTGAGAAAGAGAAGGCAATATCTTTTTGATACCCGCCAAGTTACATCAGCCGATATATACATTAATACGCCTTGCATTTGTCGCAATTTTTGTTTTTTTTTTTCATTTTCGCAGATCCATTTATGTACGGAGAAATACTTTAATATGGTCACTGTATCATACTACATATATACTATTGTGGTTAACAGTTACTCTTAATAGGTAACGCTTCATAAAGCACTAGTTGCCTCATAAATAATTTAGGTTCGATCCCAACTAGAGGTTTTATACCAGCTCCTATAGCGATTAAAATAACAGCTGTAGTTTTAGTAAAATTATAATCATTTGAGTTCTTTGTACTTTAAGAACTAAAAGTTCCTTTACTATCTTGACCGCACAGATAGCCAAGTGGTACTTATAGGTCACCACGCTAATTACCACTGTGCGCGACGTGCTGCGAGTTCAATCCCCGCATGAAACAAGCATTTGTGTGATCCACAAATGCTTGTTCCAAGTCTGGGTGTTTTTTATGCATGTGATTGGAATGTTTGTAAAACCCCCGCGACACAAGGAATAAATTCCTTAGGGCGGGTTTCGTATAAAAAAAACATTGATTTATTTCTGAATTAGAACGACACTGGGCCAATAACACTAATTAAGTACTCAACTAACACAATGACTTACTTTACTAGTGAATTTCTTTCTATGCCTAGCTTAGTGTACCCAATTTCATAATATGATAAGTGGGTGAGTGAAGTATTTTGGTAAAACCACATACCACAAGCTAGCAAACAAATAATAATATAATATCTTGGCACAACTCACACACGGCCGTCTGATCCCAAACTGGGCAGAGCCTGCAATATGTTAACCAGACAACTGATAAACATACTTAAATATTATAGACAAATTACACCCAGACACAGAACAAATAATCGTGTTTATTACACAAAGATTTGTCCCAGTTGGGAATCGAACCCACGACTTCCAGCTTAGCAGTGAGACTCACTAAACACTAGATCAACAGGCCCGTCGAGTAAGAGAGTAATAAGTGAGTGAGGTCAAGTATTTTGTTGAAACTACGGACCACAAGCTAGCAAACAAATGAAGGATAATTTTCATATTTGTTTTATTTCCCGCACAATATGACTGTTTTGTGGCCAACCACATAGCTATCGCGGTCATACTCCCTTAATGGATAACGCTCCATCGAGCTCCCCACGAGTTGCCATCACCAATAAATACCTGAAACAAATAAAAGTGAGTTAATTAAAACAATTATAGCTGGCAACATTTGGTCAGCCTTTTAATATGTCGATCAGCCTCAATGTGGGAATAGTATTGATATCATTAATTTGTAAATTCAAAACCGTAACTGATTTTGGTTTTTGTATTTGGAATTTTAAATAAATATTATTTCCCTGACGAATTGCTGTATGATTACAATTTAGTACTATCATCTATCGAAGTACAGTTTGAGATGTAACCTTACCTACACTAAATATATTAAAATGTCTACTTAATATTATAAAGCTGAAGAGTTTGGTTGTTTGGTTGAAAGCGCTAATGTCGGGAATTACTGGTCCGATTTGAAAATTTCTTTCACTGTTAGATAGCTCATTTATTGAGGAAGGCTATAGGCTATAATTTGATAACTGACGGCCACGCGGGCGAAGCCGCGAGCAAAAGCGAGTATTATATAGAGGACAATTAATTATTTTATAAACAGTCCATCACTTTATTATCGTAACCAAAAACATTTTCCATCATAAATTCTCACTTCTAAACAGTTCAACTCTGTTGTAAAAAAATGAAAAATACCCACTTAAAACGAAGCACGTCAACAGATAGAATTTGTATATCGCGTTGCATGATTTTAATATAATTACGTCACGGGAATTAACGCGAACTCATGCATTTACCTTTTAAGGCTTGACGTTTCGGCCGGGTTACACTGGCCGTGGTCGCAAGCAGACTCGCTTGCGACCACGGCGAGTGTAACCCGTGACGTAATTATATTAGAATTTGGAAAGTTGAAAGAAGTGACTTTTAATAGATAGGAGTGAATATAATTCTTTATTGAACATGCCTCGGATACCAATTGCGAGTGTGGTGCAGTCAGACCATGTCCCACCTGATGAACTGCACGAAGTGTCCATACAGCTGCACATTGGACGGCTTAGAGCGCGGTATTCATGTCGCCATTAATATCGCATCATACTAGGCCAGTGTATTATAATACACCTTTCTACCATTAACAAGAAAAGAAGAAGAATCATGCTTCCATTACGTTAAAACAAACTATTCATATTTATCGTGCGATATTATAGAGGCCTTCAATATAAGGTAGGTAAACACCAAGAGTAAAAGAACGCGGGAACAGTGTCCAATACATTTGGAACAAAGTGAGCGGAGGGCGTGCCCCGTCAAACGCACGCGCCCATTATACCCCCGCCCTTAGTGATAGTAGGACCCAAGTTATTGACGATTAGCGATATACCCAATATTTTTGTTTAATTTTAGCTTGAAACATGATTGTTCCTGCAGTACCTATTACAAGGTAGGGAACGTTAAATACAACAGGAAAATTTAGTTAATATCATCTTATAGTGGGCTTCCGTTGTATTTTTTTATTTGACCTTTAGGTGTCCCACTGCTGGACAAAGGTCTCCCCCAACCTGCACCAGGCCCGTCGATCTTGAGCCGCTTCCCACCAATCCGAAAAAAAAGCGATTGATATTATCTCGCCAACGGCTTTTTGGCCTACCCCGTTTACGAGCTCCAGTTTCAGGCACAAACTCGGTTAAAAAAATTAAAACTAAAATATTATTTTATCATTAAAGTACAGCTAATAGAACATTTGGTTTTTAGGCTTTTGGCAATAATCTGTTTGTGAAAAGAATCAAACTTCATAAACCAAAGCAAAAAAAAATTTATTTTCGTTAGAATGTTTAACTTTAATAGACGTAAAAGTGTTAAAGTACTTTAATAGTGTTAAAGTACAATAAAATATAAATCGACTGCAATATAATCAAGCTGTGTTTAAACAAAGTATAAACACACGAGAGATTAAAAATTATGATCAGAATTTTGGATTACAATTAAGTATCAAAACGCTGCCACTTATATCTTGTACCACAAGTTAAGTAATGCTTTACTAATGACTGTGTGTCGAGATTTTTCCCCCATTCATAAATATGCATTAATGATGCCTTTACAATGTAAGTGTAATTTAAATTTCAGCCCCCATACAGGATAACAATGGGATTTATTATAATAAACAAACTAGTGACCGACCGAAACATGTTATTTTGCCGAAACCGAAACCGAAACCGAAGGTTCGGTTTCATTGTAGTTTCGGCCGAAACCGAAACCGAAACCGAACCTTTTGTAAAAAAAAAAGTCCTTAAAATGTCGAAAAAATGTTAGTAAGCCCGTTTTTTTCTAAAATAAATATCTCGCCAACCTATAATTACAAGTTTCTACTTTCAAAAGATTTATCACAATGAAATTTCAGCACAGTTACAGAGGTTCTGTTTGAAAATTTAACTACCCTATAAAGTGAAAAAAAATACATTATTTGTAACACAAAGATAGCGATTTTTTAATGGTGGTATAAAATAAAACAAATTTATTATTAAAATATGATGCTCATATATTATGTTTATTTATTTTCAGTTACTTACATTTTGACTGCACGGATAGCCGAGTGGTAAAGGTCACCACGCTAATTACCACTGTGCGCGACGTGCTGCGGGTTCGCTTCCCGCATGGAACAAGCATTTGTGTGATCCACAGATACTTGTTCCAAGTCTGGGTGTTCTTTGTGCATGTGATTTGAACGTTTGTGAATCCCCCGCGACACAAGGATTAAATTCCTTAGTGCGGGCGTCGTTTTTATTTAAAAAAAAAAATATACTCACAAATATCACAATCAGTTAGCCTCGAATGGCTAATTCAAATATAATTAGATAATCAAAATAATCAAATTGTTAATCATATAACCAAATCGTTAGCCGAGTGCGACCCGAAGGGATGATGTTGTAAGTTTCGGCGCGGCCGAAAGGTTCGGCCGTTTTTGGCCGAAACCGAAACTCGAGCCGAAACTTGATTTTTTGGCCGAAACTGGCCGAAACCGAAACCGAAACCGAAATTTCGGTCGGACACTAAAACAAACCAACTGAAATTAAACAAACGCGCCCTATTAATAAAAACAGAATAAGTTATGAAAATTAATAAATCAATTGAAGGAATTTCTATTTTTTTTTGCGTAACAACGATTTCATGGTGGTTTTTTATCTCTTTCGGTTAGCACCGTCCTATACATATAAGTCAGATTTACTCCTTGGTAAGATAATGAAATACAAAGTAATATTTTTACTATTTACTAGCTGTAGCTCGCAACTTCGTCCGCGTGGATATCGGTTATCGCGGAAAAAAGTAGCTTATGTTCTTTTTCGGGTTCTAGACTATCTCAGTACCAAATTTCATTTAAATCGGTTCAGTAGTTATGGCGTGATTGCGTAACACACAGACATTCAGAGTTACTTTCGCATTTATAATAATATGTAAGGATTTTCAGTCAATCTGTCTCGACTGCAGAGCAAAGAACTCCATTCCTTTTTTTCTATTATTGGCTAATAGCTTGCTCCATATTTGCTCACTTTTATTGTGGGTAGAAATTCAACCCCTTTGGTCCTAAACATGTCTGCAACCATACTAAGTTAATAAATGAGTACCGCAGATATACGAAAAAGAATCTCCAATACTCAGAATAAAAATTTTAACTACTTTTGTTTAGGATAACAATATTAAAATTACTAACGCTATTATTATTTTTAATATACAATGGCCCAGTCAAGAGGGTAAGTGTGGAAGACGACAGTAAAACACTTATATTTCATTTAATATCCTTTCTAAATTTATTACATAATTTTATTAAGCACATTGTCGATTGACATCCTAAGCAGCGTTCCCAAAAAAATCCGCATTTAATTCAATAATCCTTACCACAGACAAACAAACCGCTACATGCTTATGACGTCACAGCTCAGTAACACGATCCGAAGCCGTAACAGGCTTGCGGCAAGGTCAAGCCGAAGCCAAGCAGGGGTACAAACAACACTCATTTGTTACCGAATACAATAGTTTACAACGATTTAGTTTGTATGGCTTGATTTATTAGATGTCTTTAAAATTGAGTTCAGTGCTCTCATGAAGGCAGCGTATAAAAAAAATATTTATAGAGAATTAATAATCTGTAACGCATAAAAAAAATACCTAATTAATCTTATACGTAAAAGAAATTCAACTAGGGAACTCATGATCCCTGATTTGTTGGATTCGTCTCTATTTCGAATATCAGAATAAATATTAAAAACAATGGAAAATGGCTTAACTTACGCGGGTGAGACCGCAGGATGCCGCTAGTTTATTAATATTTATATTTCTAAACTACCTATATTAACATACAAGTTATTGAAATAAAACTACTTTTAAACGGTTTCTATCGTATAGTAGTTTTATTTCAATGTCTAACATTCGCGTAAACCTCAGAAAACAATCCAAACAAGATATTATAATAAAAAAAAAATTAACACTTTGTTTTGTTCTTGCTCAAAGCAACAAGACATGCGAAGTTGTAATACCGAATAAACTTTTAAAAAGATTATTATCTATCAACATGAAAAATATATCAAACACAAACAAAATTCTCACGGCACGAAACTCAAACAAGACAATTCAATTCCCTCCAATTTCTCTCTAACAAGTACATAAAAGAGATTACTTTAAAAAAAGTAAACATAATAAAGTGAAATTAATAAACATTGTAACAGCCAACGTAAACAGGTCAAACGTGCTATACCGGCCTTTAAAAGTATTACATTTATTGACCATATCGTTTGATAGCCACCCGAGCACGGGAATTAAAATGTCGAATAATCCAATTAAGTTTTAAATCAACAATTATGTCAGGTAATGGTGATGAAGCTATTTAATTAACCACACACAGGCTTTCATGTGCGAAAACAAAGTAGCTTTTTTAATTGTGACGTCACGTAATTACGGCTTTATAGTAGATTATGTAGGAGTTCTAATGTAGGTGTGCTCTTACAGTTGCTACGTGGCTACGAATGTCGTAGCACTTTTGCTACGGCTGTAAAGGCATTAATATGTGCTACGTATTCGTAGCTCTAGTTTAGTTCATTGAAGTTATACCTACAAACCAACGACAAAAATAGTCTCTCTTTTATGCCTCACGGCCATTTTATTAAATAAAAATAAATAAATATGTTCTTTTTTTTATTTTTATCATTTTAATTTAACAAGTCATTCTCGACAAAGAGTCGGCACGGCGCCTTTCAAAACGCTTGACGCACACTTATACAGAGTGTTGTCAGTGAGGGTTTGTACTCCCCCTGTATTCAGAGGCCCCGGGGTAGTCTTTGTAGCCCCACCTTTATTGTTTTACGAGACCCGGGTACGTGTAAACATGTGACGTCACCGTTTGTTTTTATTTGATGAGGAATGTGTGCTGGGATTTTTTTCGTATCTTGTTTGCTTGGTTAGATATTTTCTGCAATTCCTAGAACAGAATTTAGTTTTTTTTTTAACTTTTTTTTGGAAAAACTTAAGATGATAATTAAGTAACCTTCAAAATTATTTTCTGTATTGTGTCTCTTTGATTAGCATCAATATAACACGTCTTGTAGTATGGTAGAGCGTTTGCCACGCCACTACCAACACTAAGTTGAAGTGAAGTTAAGAAATTTTGACGTTTATTTGACATCTGCCCATTCGCCCTACTTCATTGATTAATGAGTAATTATTTTAAGTGAAATATTTTACGATAGGGATTTGATACGGGAAATAGGAACGCTTATCTCCTCGGACCGCCCCTTGTATAACTTCGAATAAAACTAGAACTTCACGTACAGGTAAGTTCGTTAAATCATTAATTATTCACGCTTGCTTGCTATCAAAAATATATTCAACTTATTCGATAAATAGCAAGCTTATCGAAATTGCCGACATTAATTATCTTTAATTAGCATTGCCATTCAACGTGGAAATGCTGCCAGCCTAGTGGGCACGTTCCCGACATTGGCAAAGATGAAGACGAATTTTTTTATGCTTGTTAGCCATTATCAATCAATTTTGGTTGATAATGGTTAATAATTTTTCTATTTTTTATTTAGCTTTATTTATCATAGATACTTTAGTATAGTTTAATTTATATTATAAGGTTTTAGTTTAGTATAGTTTTATTTTAATTGTAATTATAATTAGTAGATAATATGTATAGATAGTTGTGTTTCTATATATTTTCAGAACTTAATTTTCTGTACTGATTACCATACAACGAATTAATGAACTTAACGTTTCTTTAAGTTTTAGAATAAGCCAATAGACCGCTCTTAAACCTACACAAATCAAATACCTATACACAATAGAAACCATACAACAGAAATTAAATCAACTGTACCTCGCCGCACCTCCACTCGAGTTAGTGAACAACCACGAAGTGATTGTTTCCAACTCATTAGTAAGAATGTCTACAACCCTCGAATGATAACGTCCATATACCTATGAACTAGTAACTAAAATAACAGTTTTCTAAAACTTCACAGTGCATACAATTCACAAATCTGCGCTACAAAACTAAAATTTCAAATTCTTATACATGAACATAGTAGCTTATTCCCGCGACTCCGCCCGCACAGTTATCGATTACCGCGTTGATAAGTAGCCTATTTTCATTCTTGGAATTCAAGTTAACTGGTTATTTAGCCGTGATATCAAGTTATTTTTGCTTAAAATATAGAAGTACTAGCTGTGCCGCGACTACGTCCGCGTGAAATTCATCAGCTATCTGCCACTGAAAGTTCAGTCACAATCGATCCAGCTGTTTCAGAGATTAGCTGGAAAAACCGACTGATAGACAGACGAAAATGGTAAAAAATATCATCATCATTTAGAAAATGACGTTATTTTAATTTAACAAACAGACACTCCAATTTTGTTTATCAGTAGGTATAGATGGGTAGGTGGATGGATAATAGAAATCATACAACAAACATTAAATCAACAGTACGTAAGCTCGTCGCCGCACCTTCACTGGAGTTAGTGAACAACCACACGAATAGTGATTGTGTTTCCAACTCATTAGTAAGATTGTGTGCCACTACCCTCCAATGGTAACGACTATCTATTAGCTCTAGCCCCTTTCTAGGTGGGGTTAAATGGTTTGACCTTAAATTAACGAGAAGGACAAGGGTTAAGACAACAGTCGGTAAAAATGAGTTCAAAATTTTCGTTTGAGTACTGCCAGATACAACGAATGGTCTCCGTTTTTTAATTTATTGCGAATTTCTTAATAAATAATGTGTTGATGTTATTTTAATAATATGGAATAATTTAACTTTCTTAATAAATAATAGCATGTTATTATTATACAAACCACACTTATCTATTTCGAAATACATTCTGAAATTCATGGTGGTGGCACATAATCATACAGTATTTAACTTGTACGATGTATTTGTTTTTGGTATTTTATATCTGACATTTAAATTGTAATTATATTTCGTATTAGGTTTACTTGTAAGGAAATATTGTGGTTTGTTAAAATAATTAATTTCTTCGTAGAAGCGACACAAGTTATTGTTTTAAGTAACGAAATACCTTTCATTCAGTTGTAGCTCATTTGTATCAGTAATCAATGAAACTCAAACCTCAGATTGTGGAAACTCTCAAAACTTATACAAACAATTCATTATTGTTCAACAATCAGGAGTTAGGGAACAAGAATGTTAGGAAACCATTCAACTGTTAAATGGTAGATGAACTTGGGTTTCAGTATTCAAAGTCTATAGCAGTCTAACGTAGATCAATATAAACGTACAACAAATATAAATTGAAGCGGCGTTAGCCTAGGCTAGGGCATCGGACTCGCGATCATGTGGTCGCGGGTTCGAATCCCACCCATTGCACAACCGTCGCGAAACCCCTCGTAACACAAGCATTTCTCTACCGCGAGGGGTTAAAAAGAATACAAGTAATGTGCGTCTCACATTGGTAACAATCTTTAGAAAAATGCTCATCAAGAGGCCTGTGCCCAGCAGTGGGCCGTTTATAGGCTGGTATTATTATATTATTATGCTCATAATTATTTCAATTAACGTGAATTTATTAAAAACGCGGAAGATCAAATAGGGTGGGTTATTATATCCTGACCTCTGGTCTTACTTAGAAATAAACATGAGCTGTCAACACGTACTAGACGGGTCACTTGTATCAATTAATACTTAACAACATATTTATCTAATTAATAAAGGTATTAATGAAAATCACTGATGTCATTAGGAGTAGCAAAATAATCTTACTAATAATATTAACTAGCCTGTCCTGCAGTTTCACTTGCGTTAGTTGTCCCCGTTCCTGTAAATATATATTTTTTGGACAATTTTCCACTGTTTTCATTTATTCTGCTATTCGGGACGTATACGTCCAACTAATCAATGTTCATGAATATTGGTCCACCCGATTTTGAGTAATAAGTCTTCTTCTTTTTATTGAGTGGATGGTATCTACACTTTTTTCAAGAACTTGATGCGCTCAGTAGTTGGCCACACTAACTGCGGCATCATTGGCTAGATTTAAATCTTCCAAAGTGCTGGTGACCGGACGATTTGAGCACTCCTATAAGTGCGGTATTGTCTGGTCCAGAAAGCCGCACTCGCACTGGGTATCCGAAGGGTCTATGATCCTCCATTGTGCTAAATTGTGTCTGCAGCGACTTACCTAGCTTCGCATTCATCTAATAAGTGTTGTTACAAACACGACCTTGTTTTATATACAGGGTGACTAAGTTAGCAACCGCCATAATAAAATCGATTTTATTATAGAGGAGGTCATTTGCTACATATTAGACCTATAACTTTCCCTAAACAAAGTTGTATTGATTAGGAGATATGTACATTTTTATATTTTATAGAGATATTTTCAGTATTTTAGTTTTTTTTAACCATCCTCTGATAGTCGTTAATATTGATGGTTAAAATCGGCCGCAACTTGCCTCAAAATAGGGTTAATATACTAGAAAACGAACTAGACTCCTAACATACAAGTATCATCGAGATTTTTTTTCTTTCCAATAAAAAATGAAAAATGGTGCTTGGCAGACAGAAGAACTGATGGACAAAAAACAAAGAGATCCCATTGGGCTTCCGTTTTTTCTTTTGAGGTACGGAACTCTAATAAGAGGGTAATGACCGAAACTTCAAACCTGGCTCAATTTTAATATTTCTCTAGCGAAAGAGATATATGAATATTGGAACTATTCCATTATATTTCATACGAGACTCTTTGATAGCTTCTGGGTGGTCGCACGAGTAAACAATAATTCATGATTATCGCACTGGCGCCAGAGTTTCGCTAAATTAAAGGAAAATCTCGTTTACTTATTATTGTTGATAGCAAAATATAATCACGTTACCAGCTCAGTGGCGGTGATAGGAAATGTCATTAGTAACGTTTAAATGAGGTTAGAAATGTTTTTATTGTAATTAAGAATCTGATGAATCACTTATGAATTATTTGACTCATCTTATTACTAAGAATTGTTTATTAATGTTAAAGTTCATTTGCCTATATAAATATTACCAAGTAACCAACTGCGTTCAATATATTTTTAAAAGGTCGGAGAAATGTTAAATATAATAATTATATAGTTAATAGTTTATTCTAGCATAAATGGGACATACGATGACAGTCAAGTTAGGTATGCGTTAAAATTAATATTTGACAAGTTGTGCTTCGATACCTTTTTAAACAATTCTGGCGATTATAAAATACTTGTTTTTACATGATAAAAACCCCTTAATCTTTTACCTAAATACCTTAAACTGTTAAGTATGATCCTATTGCTGAGTCTCCCTGAACTGTATCGGTAGGTGTTTTGCATCCGTTGTAATCAGATTATTTCGATATCGGCTTCCGGTAAAGGGTTGCCCTCCCTAGGGCAGGCCTCAAAGTAACCCTAGTTCCGAATACCAAAACCACAGCCCTATACATTACTAATAAAGGCATAGCTTTAATAATATTAAGTTTGTACCAATTGTACCAGTTTTCGTCAGAATAGAATCTCACACTCTCTTCCCGTGGCTGTCGTAAGAGGCGAACTAAGGGATATATAAACGAGGAAAATGGGCAGAAGCGTTCTCGTCAAGAACCCGCTTGCCCACCGTGGTAACTAGGGCAAACTTAGACCTTTATGACGTGCCTCATCACACAGCCCCCATATTGAGGACCGGGCTCCGTGGCGTAAAATGGGAGAGGCCTGGGTTGAGCAGTAGACCGCGATAGGTTGATTCATTGTACCAATTATGGTCTGGATATTGTTTGTGACACTTCCATGGTTCGTGCGGGGAGCGGGGGATCAAGAATGATGAAGCCGAATGACGCTTATGTCAGATGACCCCCCGTCTCGCGCGCACGTGTTACCTACCACTGCCGCAGTCTTACGTCAGCCGTCGCTGTTGGACCATTGGAGTCACGCATGACATTGCCAATCTATAGATATAATAATATTCCACGCGACATACATAAATGTGTTATGTATATTGATTAAACAAATTAAAGTACATAATAAACAGCTAATTAAGACAATTCCGAACAAATTCTTAGTATAGGGGGCATCAGCAGGTCATAGATCAAGATACAAGGAAGTTGCCGCTATGATCGTTAAAAATATATGTAGTTTAATTATGTGAAAATGTTAGCCATACTTAATTACTTTGAACATTGGCGAAAAGGGAATTCCTACATATATTAGAATTGTGAGTCCCGAAAATAACACCTTCAGAAATGGTTGCTATTATATATAAAAATGGGTTATTTTAGTATACTTTCTAAAAAAAAGTCATATCTTGTAGAGATAACCTATGAAACTAGAGAAGATTACTAACTTTTTGACCAAGTACCCAAGTCTTACATATTACGTATAAAATCACCCTTCACAGTAATATTATAAAAGTACAAATTTGTGAGTGTGTAGATTTGCGAATATGTTTGTTACTTCTTTACGCTTAAATGGCTAGACCAATTTTGATAAAATTCGGTATGGAGGTAGATGATATCCTGAATTAACATTTATGCTACTTAGCACTTTTTATCCCAAAAAATTAAGTATATGATAAACCGTGCGTGTAAAACCATGAGGCTCAGCTAGTCATAAATATTTTTAACTTGGAAACTCTCAATGACCCTGACTTATCAGCGTAATGAGCAAAATCCCGGACGACATTATTCATTCAAATATAAACACAATAGCCTGTATCAGTTGTTATTCCGTACTAAGTATTGTAATCTTTGACCCCATTATCTTCAATACCGCATATTATTCTATAAACACTCTACAAAACTTAAATAATAACGCGTCAAAATATTTAAAGAATAAGCTTAAAAGGACCATTCGAAATCTTCAAGAATAACATGAGAATAAAAGGCGCAGAAGTCATAAAATAAAACATTTTTATAGGTACATACGTCATCTGTACACTGTTGAGCAGAATGTTGGAACAGTGAGAGCTAACAGTGCACAGGAGATTTAGCTACATGTCAGCACAAATTACAAGTCGTGCAACTAACATTATACCAGCTAAAATAAGAACTAAAGTAGCCAAGATACAGTGCCGAGCGTGAAATTGCATTTTAGTCCTCTTTTCTTTGTGAGCATTATACGCAAAAGATCCTATTTAGTGTAGGTACTTAAGCAGGAGTGATTAAACCTTGAAATTCTAGGAAAATAAAAGGTAAGTACTCACATAAAGAAATAAGGTAATGCGAACAATTTAGTGGATGTAGTAAAAACCGGTTGTTATGTAAATCAGTTAGGATCTATAAGAAAAGTAGAGTCGGATGATGCACTAAAACGTTTTGCTTTTATTACTTTGGAAACTCTCAGAAATCTTAGCAACATCCTAAATATCCAAAACTCTTCTGCCTAGCCTTTTCTCTAGCACATAGCTTGGGAAAATTGAGTCTGCTTCTAGTCTTACTTGATTTAACTGAATATAGTAATTTACATGGAGCGACTGTCTTTCTGAAATTTGGTGCTTTAAGACTGGTTGTTAGAATTGTACTCACAAACATGTCCTGACGGTCAAACATCACCGTATTACAGTCAGGACCAACCGCCAAATCGTGCTTTCCAAGGCACGGTCAAACCGTACACTAAGCCTCTACTCTAGATAATTATATTAAAAGTACTTTTAATATCCAAAAAAGTTATCCTACTTAATATTATAAATGTGAAAGTGTGGATGATAGGATGTTTAGATGTTTGGATGTTTGGATGTCTGGATGTTTGTTGCTCAATCACGCAAGAACGGCTGAACAAATTTGGATTAAATTTGGCATGCATGTTGACACGGAAAAGAACATAGGCTACCTTTTATCCCGATTCCTTAAGTAGTTCCCGAGGGAAAATTGTGTACGAGCTTAAGCCGTGGGCTGACAGCTTAGAAATTTGGTATTTTTCTTTATTACACGGGTGAAAATTTTATTCCATTTTTCATTAATTTCACATTTTTTATTTCCTTTTGGACCCAATTCTGAAGTCCACGCAGACGAAGTCGCGAGCAAAAGCTAGTAATCAATAAACAATAGTCATGGAAAACAATAGAAGAACGTATCAGGATTAAGAAAAACAGCCAAAACACTTCAGAAAGTTCCACGAGTCACCTATCAAATAAACTCCCGAAAATTTTCAATAAGCGTCAAGATCCAGGTGAGCTTCGGAAATTCCTCAATGAAACTGCATCTAGCATTCGAAACACTGAATCACAATAAATCTGCAAGTTCCCGAGGGAGCGATCATCACATACATACCATGGAACAAATTCGTGCAATTACATTTAGGGACGTCAACTCTTAAATAAAAATCCAGTTTTTTTTTTCGTCGTCAGGCGATTTTCAACCGTATTGCAACTACAAAAGAAATATTTAATTAATTCCGTTCTGCTGTTGTAATTTAGTATAGGTAGATATCCTTTTAGTTGCTGCTTAATGAAACACATTGTTCAATGCAACGGGCGTCGAAATTAAATTCGATTCACAATAGTTATTGTAGTTAATTGCTATCAAATTAACCGTTGGATTGGTATTAATATTTAGTTATAGTATTACATTATAAGTTTCAATTAATCGGACATGCAATTAATTGAAACGTAAGGGTAGTTTTAGACCAGATTGCTTTAAAATGCTTAATTTTTGGAACAAATTCTGTGAAAATTATCAACTTTTCAGTTATCCGATAGAAAAAATTACTCAATAATAATTTTGAGAAGTGTCAGGACTTAAAAAAAGGCTTTCGACCCCTGAGTTTGATTCGACATTTCTTTTCAGGGTAGCCATTTAGGAAAATAATATCGACTCCAGCGAGCACAAAACAGTGCCGCTAAAAGTGGTTATAAAAATCCCAATTGCCAAATAAGCAATTTGAACTTGAATCTTCGATAAATTGCCGTGACTCAGGTAGAACATTATTAGTTAATACTTAGGGTACACAAAAATATAGAAACATGGTTCATTTTTCTTCTCTTCTTCTAATTTCTTCAAGAAATTTCGCTATAAACTCTATATATGCAAGGGTGCATCAAAACAATCTCCATCCAACTTCCTCATGAAACTTCAGCCAGTAAACGAAGCCAATTGACAGCCACTCTCAAAATCTTTTGTTCTGAAATCTGTCAAACCATAATCTTTGTTATATCGCAATAGGGGAAGATGGGTACATGTGCCACATCTCTGGTCCCGTATATCAATCAGTAACCGACAGCTGACGACTTTTTGAACGAGTTTCGATGCTCCCTACTGTTGCCAATATCTTGCACCGTAAAATTCAAGAGTTATTTGAAAATGCATTTTGCGAGACAATAAGAACTGGCAACAATGTGGAGTATGAAAGTGGTTCACGGTGTTTGGGTATTCAGTGAGTTGATTGAACTAGGCTATATTGCAGAAGAGGTATTTTTGAGACTGAAAATTAGCATACCTGACAAATAAGTGAAAAAAGATTAAGAAAAGTGAAAAGAAGTTTAATGGCAATTGATGAAAAATATTTAAAACAGTGATGGCTGTCTTTCGATAAAGCCAAACGTCAAAATAACAATAATAATTAATCAATAGCTTTTGTGTGGGATTTAAAAGCGAGTACTGACAAAATTATGTAAAGAAAAAAATATACCAAATGGATCCCGTATTAAAGAAAACGTGACAGCATTTCAAAGAGAAACGGAATTTATATCGAAACCACGTCTTTCAATATACCTACAGCATGAGCTCATAACCCCGATACACTCTCAATCGTCAAAAAAATAAATAGCAGTATTCAAAAACTTGATTTAGGAGCTCACCTCTTTAGGGTCAGATTATAATCCCGATAGCACCCCAGGCCCACTGAGCCGTGAACATCTTAGCCCCTTCCTGGTCGGGTCGTAATAAATGACTGAACCAATACGGCCAAACTAACTAAACCTACTTTACCTACCCTTTATGGAATATACAGGCTGATACTTTAATGGTTAAACTACAGAATAATGAAACTTGTTTTTGAAGTTTTAACTGACGAGATATGTGACGTGTAAATTGACGTTAAGGAAAAAGTTTCGAATACATATTAACCCCTCGTGCTACGTAGTGTAATGGGTGAGATTCAAACTCGCAAGCACATGATCGCAAATCTGACGCCCTAGCCATCTTGAACCTTTATATAATTCTAACCAGTATTTTTGCCAAATAATCTTACTTTTCATGTTTAAGCTTCGTTCTATGAAATAAATATAAATGTATAATGTCATTGAAGTAAGCAATATCATTTGTAACTTTATTCGTACTTAACATCAAAAGGTTTTTTAAGGAGAATTCTGAATCAGCCTGTATACATGGCAGCCCCAACTAAAACTATTATTCTCAGTGTTACTAACTACAAATATTGAATCTTATCGATATTGGTTTTCTTGGCGAGTTGTAGCGGCATGAAAATTCATTTCGAATGTCTTCGGTAAGTTTATATCAGTTTCATAATATCGTCTTCTGTTGGGAATGTCGTGGTAACCGTTTGTATGTCATACTGTAATAATGAAAAAAATAATAATTTCAGGCAATGAGATTTTTTTTTTAAATATTTACTGTGTTTTGGGAGGCGAAATGCTGTGTGTTTGAATAATTAAAACATACTGGGCCAATGTATAAAATACTTTTCTGCCATCGAAACAAAGAAGAAAAAGTTATGTTTAATAAAAGAAGACATGAAAGTAATTTAATTGGATTCAATACAGATTTTGGTTTTGACAATCAATGTTTTTTTTGTAATGTAGTGTAATGTAATGTTCAAAGCGGCGGTAGCCTAATGGCTAGGGCGTCGGACTTGCGATCATGTAATTGCGGGTTCGAATCCCACCCATTACTGTACCGACGTGAACTCACTCCTAACACAAACATCTTAGTTTAGCAAGAGGGGTTAACAAGATTACTGGTAATGTGCGACCCACATTGCTAGTAATCTTAAAAAAAAAACATTAATATGACATCTGCGTTAATCACGCAAGTAAAAATGTATTGTTTTTTTTACATCTCGATTATTGACACGCATTTACTGGCTGTATCAAATTCTGGCCTTCACAAAAAATGTAAATAGGGCACTGCCTATCTTAATCGCAAATCACAAAATTCTAGAAATTGTTGTTTTGAATAAGATACAATTTTGTTTTTATGCCATTGAGTCTTAATGTAGGTATCATATGACAAATTGACCTACAGTTCCAGTAATTCATTATAATATGTGGATTTTACGTCGAAAACATATAAACATGTTTTATCGCAAACAGACAGTACGTACAGTAAACCAAATAAATATAGTAAACCTTTAAACTTATTTCAATGTAGTGAGGTTTTGGTACCGGCTTAAAAATGTCCCATTGCTGGGCACAGGCCTCTTCCGTGTAGAGAAGGAATGAGCATCAACACGCTTACTCATTGCGGGCATTCAGATTCCAATTTCTGGAAACCAGGTTTCCTCACAATGTTTTCCTTTACAGTTTGTCAATGTCGTCTAAGAATAATTAGAAAAATACACATTTCTACTTGACTGTAGTGGGTTCAAACCTGCAACGAGTAGTACTAGAGGATGATTTTTGTATTTTGCTTTTATCATTGTTGTAACGCCGACTATATGTAAGTTACTTCAATGCGTAGAATAGTCTGGATATTAATAATATCTTGACGACATTTTTTTCAATACCTACTCGTTTTTATACTGAGAGCAGTTTAGTACTGAATGTCATACTAGCCGGAGTGTAGTGTAGTGGACACGGCTTTTTCGTCACTAAGTTTTTAATTAGAACATTTGTAGGTACTCAAAATGTTCTAGACTACTGGCTATTATAATTAATTTCATATTTAATGCATTGAGTAGCGTGCAAAATAGAATTGTAAAAACGCGTATAGGAACAATAAATTTCAATTTTAGATACACTGTAATTAATTTCTTATGTTATTTATGCCAATTTTGTACGTGTTTCAAACTAAAATATAATAATAAGACCTCGACATTTAACCTCATACTCACAAATCGTCTAAGAACACGTGTATGTTTATTTCCATCAAATCTGTGTAGAACTTTTGAAGCAAATGTGGTTTTATAAAGAAGCGTGTGCAATGTGGACAGATCGCTCAGACGTACATGTAGATACATGGTATACCGGAATTGCTAGCATATTTAAAAACCGCTACTGTGAATTAAAGTAAACTGTATATATATATATACAACTAAAAAAAACATTTCTTGAAATTAGGCTTCTATGCAGCACTTTTTGAACGTTATCGTATACACAGACAACAGCCTGATTCGCCCACCCTTCACCGCTTCCTAAGTGCTCTTCCTAAGCCCCTCTAGCTGGGAAGAAGAAACCGAGCGAAGGTTCAACAAACCCAGAAACACGCTGTCTCATTCAACAAAATAACACAATTAAAATCAAGAAGTAATTAAGTAAATAAAAAAAAATGCTCTACAAGATTATCATGTAGTAGCGACAATGGCGGACAAAAAAAATATAACTTAGGTATGTATAAACACGTTTAACAAGTATAAAATAATTAAATTTTAGCGCACCTTCAAGCAAAGAAGGTAAAAAACAGGAATAGTTAAAAATTCCTGCTTTTAAAATTATTTTGGTCTGCACCAACATTATTCTTATTCCCATTTTAGTGTAAAATTTTGAGACTGAAAATTAAATACGAAAACAGAAATTGAAAAATGTTTCTATAAATTTTGTATGTCTTTGTGTACCTACTTACTTAATTTTAAATTTTTATACAACTTTATGGATAACATAAGGATGCACATCCGTTAGATACCCGAAAACCGTCCGACGTTTGCATCGTGATCATAATAAAGGTGCATTCTGAACGATACGAAATAAATTTTTGCCGCAGGTTGGCACGCATAACGAATTTGACGCGCGTTCGCTTATGCTCGCGCTAACAAGTTTGTTTTGTTTGTTTGTTTTTTTTTTTAAAAAAAAACGACGCCTGCACTAAGAAATTTAATCCTTGTGTCGCAGGCGTTTCACAAACATTCAAATCACATGCACAAAGAACACCCAGACTTGGAACAAGCATTTGTGGATCACACAAATGCTTGGCCCATGCGGGCATCGCACCCGCAGCACGTCGCGCACAATGGTTATTAGCGTGGAGACCTATACCACTTGGCTATCCGTGCAGTCGGTGTTTATAGTGATAAACATACCGATAGAAGCATTTCGGTGGACTGTGTTGTGTACTAGAACTCGCGACTACTAATTCGACGCACGAGTTGCATTGCCAACTAACTCAACTAAGCTACAGAGGTCATTGACCGAGTGTTCAAATTTCTGCTGTCTTATATTTTGCAAGGTTTGGGGCGAAGTGTGCGACATCTGAGCAATCCAATATTCGATTGGTTTTGCCAACTTCATTAACAAAGTCTAATAGATGGCGCTGTCTAACTTATTATTCTTATTTATTTACAACACAGTCATGCGGCACAATTACTTGCGTATTAATTACATGACTCAATGACTTGCATATTAATTACAAAAAAAAAGGAAAAAAATCTTAAGCCTTTCTATTTGTAATTAATTTACAAATAATAATTCCGCATTAATAAATCTTTATTCATTTAAAAATAAATCTTTATTTATAAACGAATAAAGATTTATTTTTTTATAATTGAATTATAGTTTGAAGTAACAAGCAAATTAGCTAATAGGTACATTTTTACCAGCACTTCGTTGCACATCGCGCGTTATATTTTACATTCGGTCACATCGTATCTATGGAGTCGCACCTTTACTAACCCACGGCCCAGAAGCGTAACAATGAGCCATTACCATAAGTCGACTGTGACAACCTGGTTGGTTGATAAGCTCGGAGCGGATTGGTGGTCACAATATAGAGTACCGTTGTACCGGTAGCCATGCGCCTCTAAATTTAAATAAGGATATTGTTTCTAGGGTTTTACGAGAAGATCAACTGACAAAATGTTTTTTTTTTCTCTTTTCAAAACATTATTTTAGTATTCTTGTTGCGAGTGGGTTCACGTCAGTAGTGTAACGGGTGATTCGAACTCGCAACCACATGATCGCAAGGCTGACGCCTTAGCCATTAGGCTACCGCCGTTTGAAGCTCGAATGTTCCAGTTCAATTTTTTTTAGTGAAAAAGTTAACTTCTTGACATTTTTGTTTTAGAGAAGAACATTGTCGAATTAAATTTAGATGAAGCATACCCATTATCCAATATTTGATTGTGTTCCTAAATAAACAACTTATCGAACTTCGTAACTCGAGTCTGTTTTTTACGCGGGAAATACTTATGAACTTCCTCCGTCCTGGGCAAGGTGGTGGCGCATGCCAGACTCTTGCCAGCTAAGCCACCAGAGCGCTTCTCCCTTCCCTTTTACCGGGGACATGCGGGAACGAGCTCTACTACCATATCGCATACTATAGTCTGTTTTTTTATCCGAGAGACTAAATTGACAAGAGTATAGGACTATCCGTGTATTGCACCGTGTAATACAAGTGAGTAGTAAGAATCAACTGTTGGAACAAATGACGGCAGTGCACGGCAATGGCGCGGCAAACTCGGTGTCATTACTATACTTAAACTCACAACGAGCTGCATTGTATTTCTAAAATATTTACCCTAGGAGTTTCTATAGTATTTAAAGGGTAAATTCAAACGGTATTCTAGAATCTCATAATTTCAACATATTTTGATGTTGCAGGCATGAAGAATATTAACCCTGTCACTCGATCATCTGACAGGCCAAGGAGACGGATGCATCATTCCTCGCGTCTTTCTCAGAAGGAGTGAGGTGCGGGCCTTTTACACCCACACCTAGAAGGAGTCCGCCAGAACTAGGGCCAGCCTTAATCGAGCAGAGAATGCGCGAGTGATCCCACGACTCCGGCCAAGGCAGAGGAGGGACCGGGGTGTTTTTGGTCAGTGAAAGACCGACATATCACCACGTTCGGCCCTCGGCGTAGGTTGAAAGCATAAGCTTTTCACCCCGAAAAAAATAATAAAAAGGAATGAAGAATATTTAAGAAAATACCTATTAGTAGCAGCCAACCAGAGAACTTCTAATCAATTGCCATGAGTCCGGACACCGTGAAATCCAAGTTTTAAAATAGATTAACCTATGGTAGGTATCTCTAGCTGCTGAACTGCCCAGCTACGTCCCGCTGATACCTGATTTTGTGTTCTGCGCAGCGTAATGCGGTTAGGTTCGGAGCGGCCGTAAAGTTTGGCGAGTGCTGTACTTCAGGCAGACAAGAAAATCTCAGAGCTTCAGACTTATATCTTATTTACTACCTAAATAAAGGTTTACCCTTCAACACTGCGATGCCCTTTTGTTTAACTTCCCAAGATACACTTGAAGGGGCTGTATCGTAAATCAATCCGTCTGACATGGTGGGAATTGGTTTTTTACGAGTAACCCCTGTAACGAGAAACAGTAAGACCAATCTATCGAAGTCGAATGCAGTATATTATTTCTAGTTGTTGTAAGAAAATAAACTGTTGCATATTTTTTCTGCCAATTTCGGCGATACAAATATTAAATTCCTATGATTGAATTACGCTTTGCTACTGTTATATTATTATGTTCGACTGGCCCGTTAGTCTAGTGGTTAGTGATCCTGATTGCGAAACCGGAGGTCGTGGGTTCGATTCCCACCCAGGACAATTTTTTCTGTGATGAGCACGATCATTAGTTCTGTGTCTGGGTGTTATTTATCTGTATGTATGTATTTAGAAATATGTAAGTATGTTTATCTGTTATCTGGTCACTATAGGCTCTGCCTAGTTCGGGATCAGATGGCCGTGTGTGGGTTGTCCAAAGATATTATTATTATTATGTTTTCTCGCTAATCTCTTAACACCATGTTCAACAGAAAAACACAAAACCTGGGATCTAACGATATAATAATAAATAATTACATCCCCTATAAATGTCCCACTGCTGGGCACAGACCTCTTCCCATATAGAGAAAGAACGAGCGTTGATCACCATGCTTGATGAATGCGGGTTAGCAATTAAATAGGTGAAATATTTTAATACTAAATTTCAATAACATTGCTCTTCAATGCGTTCTCAAATTATTGCAGTTCACAGACGGACAGAAAAGTTTCTTTTAAGTTTTTAGACCGAAGTATATCCCAAGGAAGTATCATGGTAGAGGTGGTCCATACAATTTTTACTACTGTCATACCTACGAATGCTTCTCAGTATTCGAGATTTGAGCGTTGGGCCCCATTCCACGTTTACATGCAACCATTCCACATCTCTTCTATTATATTTTGTATGTTTTTGTAATAAAAAAGTATTGCCAACTGTGTCGTTTCGCAATAGGTGTATGGTACTATAATATTTTCGGCTTACAACACAAAAAGGGTATTGTTATGGAGAATGTAAGATAGTGCATAGAATTTTCATTATTATTCATAGTTATTGCTGTACGAAACAAAACAAATGAAGAATTTAAGTAGCGAAGATTCTATAGCCACTATCTCAATATCAATAGAATCCTGTTTTAACAGGTAACAATCCTGTCTTGGTTACAAATGAATGTCCAAATTAAGTAATGTCTTGTTATTTATAAATTTACTTTAATAGGTATAAATACTTCTCAAAACTAAACATACAAAATTTTTTGTATGTTTAGTTTTTTGTAACTAATAAACTCAAAACCAGCTACTGGACAGATATTTTCATTTCTAAAAAAATCTTTGGCTACTAGAATGCTACATTCCCCTGAGTTACACAGACTGTGTCTCTTAACTTCTTCTTAAAAAATAGAGACCGCGGGCAGCGCCGCGGGCAACCGCTTGTATTAAATAAAATATTGCTTTGATAACGCAAAACACATACCCTTTATTTTAACGCTTAATTTTAAATATTTACGTCCATTTCTCTGAGAATTGTGATAGACAGACAAGTAGACACATGAGTGATCCTATAAGACATCTTTTTATCTTACAAAAATTAGCCTCCTACTTTTATAACATAAACACAACTACCAAAAAAAACCACAGAAATATACGTTATGGCTTTTTTGAAAGGGTTTTATAACGTTTTATAATTGGTCAATACTCTTAGATTCACTTTTACTGAGCTCTTAGGGTTGTTATGTTTTTCTAAACATTTTATAAATAAAGAGCTATAGAAGGTTTATTCGTATTCAAATGTAATTTTAGAGGTTGGCAAGTACAAGCAATTAAATTCTGCTGCTGTTTAGTGTTGGTAATGTCGAGCTGTTCAACGTCTTATTAATCCAAACGAAATCAAAATATTTTTATGTCAAGTAGGCTTTTTCAGGCACTTTCAAAACGTAAAATTACTCTACTCGCGCGGTTCCGAAATGTCATTCCTATGGCGAAGAACTGGCAAGAAACTCCATAAGCAACGAGATTCACACATCGGTCAGCTCGACTAACGATTCTCCTCGAAGATGGCTTAACAATGTCATTTATATCAACGTTTTCTTTTCTCATTGCAATTTGATAACTTATCCTACACAAACTTTTTGACGTAAAAATAGAACAAGCAATTGCCAACCTTGTCACTTCTAAACGAAGAAATATTCTAAATAATATATTCGTATACAGCGACTAAGAACTATCATTTGTCACCATCAAGAAGGCGACCTTGCGAACCTAGTATTATACACAATTGTTTTACTGTTTATTATTTTATTTTACGTAAGAGTTATCTCGAGTTTATTACTTTTTCTTCGTCTTTTTGAAGTAAAACTTCTTGTTTTTCATGGGGAGCTGGTGAATGCGTGACGAAAACGTTACGAAAAGTGTGATCGGGCGAAGCGAACGGAAGTTGAGAGGGAAATATAAGTCAGCGGAGATACGAGAGTTTCGTTATTACTGTAGGAGCAAAAGAGAGAGTTGCGATCACACATTTTCTTTCTCTCTTTCTCTCTTAGGCAGTTTCGTATATCTAAGACACAGTACAGGCTTATAAGCTAAAGAAGTTTTATTTTAATAATAAGGTCTAAAGTACACTCGTTTTTTTTTTTCTGAAAGAACGTTTATAGTTCTTACTTTTTGACTGTAGGTACAAGAATAACGTAGTGCAGTGCAGTTAACAGAATAAATTACCTGAAACAAAATAAAAATAATTTAATTTACTAACATTCAATTCAATCTTTTACGTAGATATGTAAACTTTATAAGCTTTAGGAAATTGTTAGGTAAAGAAAATAATATAATTTTCGTTATTTTAATGTACTAAGTAACATAATGCACATTACGATAAAATGTTACAAACTGTTCTTTAGTATAAAATACATAAAAAAAAACAACAATTTAAAAAGAACATTTCCTAAAAACTACTCGTAGTCACTGTGCCAAACTTCGAAAACGATTCCGAATTACATTCAAATATAAAATATATTAACATCTTTTATCTCCAAACGTGAACTATAAACAAACATTGTCGTAGCACGAACATCTCCAATGCATTAATGCAAGTTTTAGTATCTACTTTCCTCCGAGAAAAGCAAAGTATAAGGTAAACACTGCCGATTGATTTATGCGACCTGCCCCGCCGTAAAATAACGTCACCAAGACTCTTTATTGAATATACACTGTGTTTTATATTTTTAACACATGTTTTCACATATACAGCGTGTAAAAAAAACCCTGTCCGATCCCTAAGAGTTTTATTCGGTATCGTACTGCGAACATATTACGTAGCCATTAAATGGATTGGAGATTATTATTTTCCCCAGTGAAAATAAATAAATAAAAATAAAAACTGATCCAAGGCAACAGCAACACTGACCGCTCCTCAAAGTTCACGTACCTACTTACTACCTACAGTTTTGAGTCAAAGAAGCCGCCTATGCGAGACGGTTCATGAACTGTACCACGAATGGCGTATTCGTATTTTATTGGATCGGACAGGAGTTTTGTTACATATTGTATAACCTTATTATAGTAGGTACATATATACTAAAAACCGAATCACGTATCAAATTACGGTTCGAATCCCACCAATTACTTTACCAACGTGAACCCAATCGTAACACAAGCACTAGTAATGTGCGACCCACATTGCTAGTAACCTTTTAACAAAGCAAAAAAAATATTGTCATGTAAAAAATGTCTATAAAAATACAATTATTGACAATAACTCAAAGTTGCATTCTTGTTATCTCGGGAAAAACTTTTTCACGGCGCGTACGGCATGTTTCGTAAAAATTTAACTTGGTGTAAAAATAAAATCTTTGGAACTGATTCTGGACAAAATATTTTCAGGTTTCTTATTAAGAATAACTAAGGTTATATACTTAAGGTTAAACTGAACGATACTTTGATAAAGACACATTCTACAGTGCATTATTTTGATAAAATAAACAATATTTATTTGTAAGTAGCTGTAGGCCGCGATACCGCCGCCCGCGTGGGTGTCGAGGTGGTCGCAGCAAAAAGGCGCTTATGTCCTTTCTCAGGATCTAGACTATCTCTGTACTAAATTTCATTTCAATCGGTTCAGTAGTTTAGGCGTGATTGCGTAACACACAGGCAAAAGTTAGTATTAAATTTATAATCTATATATATAAAAGAAAGACGGGTTTGTTACAACACTTATAACTCAAATCGGCTGGATCAATTTTCATGGTTTTTGTTTCGTTGGATTTGTCTCCGCCCTGAATAGCAGAATACATTTTAAAAACAATGAAAACTTGACGAATAAATATTTATGAAAATGAATCATTTTCCATTCAATTATGTTCCTTAGTTTCGTACCTGTCAAACATTTGTTTTCCTCCTTTCATCCTAGCAAATAATAAAATGTACTCTGTGACTGTGATTGACATTTATGCATGCGTTCAGAAATGTATTTTGTGTAATTATTTAAAAAGGGTGAATAAACTTTTGTCTGTATTTTTTTTAATCAAATAAAAAGGTTGAAAGGTGTATTGCAGATTGGAATAAAAAGGGCAGTATCCAAAGTAGTAGTCTATGATCTAAACTATTGTCAATCAATGTCTATGTCACGAAAGTTCAGCTACTGTAATCAACAAAATTGAATTATATTTGTTTGTTTTGTGTGGTTTTGTGCGAGTACATATTCAGTATTAGTATTAGTAACAATGCCACGTCCTAGAAGATCTAATCTTTCCCAGCGAAGCAGTACTGCAATTAGGCAACGGAACATCGCGAGTAAATTATCTGATGAAGAACGAGACATTGCACGAGAAGAGCGCCGCGTTAGTATGGAGCGAAGAAGGGCTTTAATTCGTGCCTCTCAAACACAAGAGGAAAGAGAGGCAGCACGTGAAACGGCTAGGTTAGAAACGAGAAATCGTCGAGCTTATCGTACAGATCAATATTAGTTATCAGATATTTATCATAATAAAATACTTTTTGATATCTAAGTATCTGTATTTTTATTTTGTATCATTGTATTACGTTCATCAAAGTCTAAATTAGTTCAGCTAAAAGGTAACACGACATTCATTGACTGTTAGGCGGTACGAAGTTCGCCGGGTCAGCTAGTATGTATTAAATAATAGTAAAGAAGTGAGGATAAATAGAACCTTAATTAAAATTCTTTGTAGCTCTTACACCGAATGATCTTATAATATCATAAGGCCACGCCCATAATGATAACAATTCTATATGTCTACACGTTATTTGAAGATCTAACTAGTGATATCACACTAAGGATGTGCAGGATCGAGTCAGTAACAAATGGTTGCCATCTTTCTCAATGGCAATCTGCCAGGGACTAAAGGATTATACCGGGAAGGTGGGCGAAGTGTCCACGTGAGCGGGCTGCCTAATATTATACTTAAACACAATTTAGAAGTAATAAAACGATTTATGTCGAAGCATTTTCAGTGAGATTGTGTGTGTTTTAGTGATTGTGGCATAGGAACAGAAAGAGGCGCTGCAAATAAATTACATTCGAGACTTAAATAATGGGCATGTTTTTTATAAGAACTATAACGTTGATAACAATCTTAATAAGGCAAACAGCAAAAGAGGGCTATGTTTTAATTATTAAGGGAAATATTTTTATTGGTAGTTTGGCCGGCTCGGGCCAGCTTTATCTAGGGACGAAGGGGTAAAAAGACAGCGAGTCTAACGCACTTGTGATGCTTGACTGTACATTTTTCTCATTGTAAAAATGGAAATGTATACATAAAGTTTTCAGTATCACGAAATAACTCCAGTCAATACGAACCGTACACAAGACTGAAACAGATTTACATTTTCCAAACTACATTAAACTTACTATATTATTGTGAATGGAACGAAAGACAAACATCGATGCATATGAAAGTTATTCAGTGGTTTGGCTTAACGGATAGAACTTATGTATGGGATCGAACGATAGTTAGTTCGTAGAATATTCTAGAAGCCAAATACATGAAGAAACAGATGTATAATTATAAAATCAAATGAAAACTTTAGAGATTAAATAATGTTCCTTTTTAACTTAAAATCGACCATCGCTTACAAGGATTGGTGCCACAAAACTTCTAGACGGGCTGTCAAGGGGTGGAACGAGCTGCGTGTCTTTCTTGAGAATTGAAGTGGCGTAGAACTGAGACAAGGTGTAAAGAATTAACGAAGGCCTTAGCCCAGCAGTGGGACAGCCCAGGCTTTATAATAAATCAAAATATTTAAAATTACACCATAGATCTAGAATGAGCCAGTTTAAAGACTCCTTAAAAGAGCGATCAACGTCATCTCATGTATTTATTTGGCTCTTCGAAAATAAAAAAAATTGGTATCGTTTTCTCGAATTTATGTCTCATAACTATTTCATCGAACATGTTAGTTAAGAATCTGAAATACATCTTCGTCGAAGTCGGGTCGCTAGTATGTTATACATTTGTTTTATTTCTCTAAAAACAACTTAGTTGAATGAATTTGTTCCAAAGACATGTTTGCATCACAGTATCGCAGGTGCTAATTGCCACAGAGCATGCTGATTCTCGTATGATCATTTTAAGAAAACACATGGTAGTATTCTCACGGTGGTGCATTATTGAGAAACCAGGGGAAGGCATCAAGGGTGGAATTACATCTAGTTGGAGGGAGATATGTCAATCAAATAACGTAATGTAAATAAAGCCATTATTGCTGTATTTTTTTTTTCGAGTTTTGTATATAGATCAGTTTTTTTTTACACGAATGTCATTGATTTTTGCAGACTGTCATTTGTTTTACGGGTTAACATGTTCAATTATGGTATAAAAGGGTTGTACGTTTTCAACGGAAGACAGGCAGGCTATATTCTAAGCATTTGAACGTTTAAGCTTGTAGGTTTGTTTGTAAAATACTTTCCTAGTGTAACAAGTTACAAAACAAGCATTTAAATTTCCAAAAATTCACAAGAATATCTATCAACATTTTTATTATTTTAATCATTTCGATATGAGCCAGAAAATATTGCGTTAAGCTTCATGACGTTTGACAAATCAATTATCTATTCTATGGTATCAATACAAACTATTTTATCTAATACAAAAACAACCACAACGATTGGTTTCTGGTTTAAGATCTGCCCATGCCGTAGTAAAAGGATTGGTGAGTCAGCAACTTTGTGTTAAGGTTGCCAGGGGACATGCATGGGAAAATAACGAAGATTTTCCTGAAAATTGAAAGCAATCGACGACTATATACAAGGTAATCATTGCCACTAATAAAGTTTTTCTACACTAATGTAATAAATAAAAAAGGTTTGTATTTTTCTGTTAACAAATACTTCGCGATAAGATTTTTTCTGAAACATTTAATTAAATCTTTTAAAACTCGTAAAGTTAAAACTTTTATACGCGACCGTACAAAAGTATCATCGCACACAAAAGCCCCACCTGCTACCAAATAAAAAGTAAGTCATATACAGTTCTTTGTATTTATACTCGTATTCAAAGCACAATAAAAACGTAAAAAGCGACATAAGGCAGCTTAAATAGACGACGACCGTAAACGGAACCCATAACTAAGAGAACGAAAACCATAAAAAAGTCACTCTAGGGTTGAACAGTGATCGAATTTAAAACGGCCATTGCGAATTTGCTGTAATCAAACTGTCAACTTGAATAGTTGTGTACAAAATGTAGGTACTAACCTTGAAAACGGAACACACTTAAAGCATTATAATGTAAATATAATTAAATCATAAATAAATAAACATAAAAAGGACTTAAATTAAGACCAAGACTGGTTTATAGGAACATTAATGTCATATTTATTAGATATTTGTGTTTGCCAACCCTAGCTTTGCGTAAACATCTTTACGGCGGCCATACAAAAGACGGAACGTAAATAAAATGTATAAAAAGTCTTATTTTCGTAAAATGTGTGACAGAGTAACGGAAGATCAGGTGTTGCAAAGATGCTTGAATATATCATCACGCTCGTACCATGTGAAGAGGTAGGCAGTGGTTAGAGGCTGTAGCTACCATATAGATTCATAGGTGATAGTTGTGGCATTTAAATCGCATATTATGCCGAATCTCCGTTCATTGCAGAAAACAAAATCTTCCAAAACAAAACGAAACAACACACCAACAGTAAGTACAAAAAACATGGCCGGAATTACCACAATTATTAGTACTATAGTTCTTCTAATTCAAAAGCTTATTTATGCACATTCTTCTGTTTTGCTGGACTAGTTTTGGAGGGAAAATTATATATCTCTGCTGAAACTTGGACAAACTTGGGCAAGTAGGAACCTTAGCCGACGTGTTTGTATGAAAGAATACGAGAGTTATAGTCGCTTGTTTATTTATAGGTTAAGAAACGTAGGACGTTGCTCTGTGCATGGTTTAATAATAGATTTTATGTTGTAATTGATAAGTTTTGAATGGATTGTGTTATATTTAGGCGCCATAGAATTTAATTCTTAAGGCTAGTACATTTCGAAGTAAATGACTTATACAATTTAGATCTTATTTAATATTGTATGTAATGAGAAACTTAAGACATGTCATGCGGCATATGCAATACAGCATGACGTCACAGTTGTGTACATTATGTGTGCAAGCATTAGCCCCATCAATAATTAATTTATGTTATAAACTTGGTATTTTTAAAACCAAACGTACATGTCTACGTTTGTATTTTATAATCTTATGGGTTGAATGGATTTTGGTTTTTATACCCAGTTATTTACTGTATTGCCATAATATCTAATATAATAGAAGAATTTATTGGCATAAGATGAAAATGTTTCATTACTTTTACCTTTGCTTTTTTTTTGCTTTGCCAGACTGTGGTGAACTGACTATAAGGTCGCTTGCACCACTGGTGTTATGTTATTCTGTGACGTTTCTAGTAAACAAACGTTTTAGTACAGCCATGTAATTTACCCTAATGTCATAGGTATTCAGACAGGTGTGTTAGCTATTACAATACCTGTAGGCGTTTATTTCTTCACCACACCTTATGTTGAAGACTAGGTTACATAAATATCAAGTAGAGATGATATCATCAGGTAAGTATTAGATAAGTAGGTACCTACTACAAACTAAGAAGAAGGCTATTGTGGTTTATTGATAATATCTTATTATTTTAGTCCCATAAACTAACAAATTAATGTTCTTCAAAAATACTGCAATATGAATTTCTTAAATCTTAAACATATCTTAAAGGATAGTCATAATGTTAAGGATCCCATCAATTGACACGAAATTAATGTGTTGCTAGCTGCGCCGCGAATAAAGTAAGTAGCCTATGTCAATCCATTATGTAAAATACTAAATTTTATCAAATCGGTCTTTCCGTTTGAGTGTGTAGAAGTAACAAACATATACACACTTATAAATTTTCGCCTTTTTAATATTAGTGTGAAATGTGAAAGTTCCACCTGTACTTGCCAGGATCTGTAAGAAGACCTTCATCATCAAGAACTTCGTATAGGAATAAATAACCTTTTGGTATCTATAAACTTTAAAACTATCGCGTATAAGCTGAGTCTGCTTGCGACCACGGACAATGTAACCCGGCCGAACCGTCAAGCCTTAAAAGGTAAGTATCGCTTTAATATTTCTTTGAATCTTGCTCTCCTAATACTGCAATATTATTTAGATCATCAGTGTCATTACAGTGATCTTGGATTTTGTCAACCGAGTCAAGAACATTAGATTCTGTTCGTAAACTGAAGGATAAGTTTCCTTACATGTTCGTGTTTTCAATATTATTATAACACCTTCCCAATCTCATTACACATCTGGTAACAAATCCTAAGAGGCGGGAGAGTAATCCGACAGCGGATGGAAGGCAGCCATTTTTCCGTTAAAAGCCAAGCCTTTTCTCCTGGGTTTTATGTGTATCAGATCACGGTGCACGGTGACCATGAAACCTGGAGAATGACGTCACTTTCCAACTATATTTAACGTTAATATTTTAACTGAGTATGGTATTTATGTATAAGCTTCAGCTAAACGGGTACTCCTGAATCAAATTTTGCAGTTTTGTAACAACTAATTACGTAGTAGATTTTCAATCAATTTTGTTACTGTAAATTTAAAAACTTATTTAAAAAATCCTTGAATAAAAGTAAGAACATTTATTATAGCTATTCCTATCACCAAACAGAATAAAAAATGTATTTATTCAAATGAAATACCCGTGCAACGAATATTTGATATTTTTCTAATCTATGGTAAAAGCTTTTAGCTTGATTCTAAAATAAAAACAAATATTTTTTGTGGAAGCGTATGTATATGATTGCTATTAAAATAATAGGTTACAACCCTTTATTTACAAGCAATAAAGTGAATCATAAATCAAATAATATTAGCGCGAGACTTTCCCACCATCGCGGCAAAATGGCCGCACCTTCCTACATGCAAACTATTTTCTGTTTACACGAAGATGGGGCGAAATAAGTTTCCTTATTTTCTTTTCATTGTTCAGTTTAGAGGTGAATTTATAATGCTTTAGTCATAGAAAAATGCAAACCGCAATTTGAAGCCAATATAATAAAATCGTACATGGTTTGCCATGGTGGCTCTGATGGGTGGAATTTTGATGGTTCACTGTAAAGGTGGAATTATCCAAATAATTTATTTTCGCCCTACAGAAGACCACAGCCAAGCAAAATTAGTTTATCCAGCTTCCTTTATGGAAAGGGGACTTATTTTTCCACGAATTTGTAGCTCCTCTGGTGCTAGAAACGTTCTTGGGTACCTACGGTATCGCTTATCATCTGACGAATCATAATATGCTCGTTCGAAATTTAAAAGAAAAAAACATTGTAATCGCCAACCCTTAGCAAGCATAGTGATCAAAACATACTTTTAATAGAAAAGACTGCTCACAGCGTAACAGTTCATCCGTGAAATATTTTCTTTTCTTTTATACGATTTTCATTGTTTCTTGCAATATACAAAAGCTGTGTTTACCATACTTTTCTGTGTGAAAATGATGTTCCCAGCTTATGAAATCTTGAACAAACCTAACCAATTTCCTGGCACGTAACGCGAAATAAGGTAAACGTCACATTTCCTCGACATGGGAAGCTTTCATATCCTTATTCTGTGGGAGCTGATTACCTGTAAGCTTGCTCTTTATCTAGTGTTTTTTTTTTTAATATTTGGTAAATATTAGATGAACGAGATAAGCCAGCCTGTTTGCAGTTTTTTCCTAAGTAATATCATATTTGCAGTGATGATCCTTAGAGATGAGTGCATAGGTGAGTGCATAGGTGTTCATGTATACATATTTATGACATGAGCAAACCTCCTTAATGACAAATAATATATTGAAATAGCATTCAGAAGTCAAGCCAATGTATATTTGCCTTAAAATACCCTTAAGATTGTTTGCTTCTGAAAACGAAATAGTATGAAATATTTTCTCCGTATCGTAATCCAGTAATTTTAGAGTACCAACTTTCGTACTACCTGTATTCACTACATAGTTTATTTAAGCATTTATAAATATTGCAAACATGTCTTAAGAATAATCAAACTGTTCTCCTTAATAATTCTCAAACAAAAAATCTTAGTAATAAAAAATCGAGTAGCAAAATTAATTCAAAAGGTGGAAGATCACTCTCAATACAGCGTCGTAGGTACTGAGGGTAGTGGAGTGGAAAATGAATAGCCATAACAGTTAGCGTTAAGTCCGAGATCCCTCCGACAGCTGCAGGGTTACGTCCACATAAATCTATGAGACCCTGGTACCCTTGTTTCATTCTGTGGTACAAAACAAAGGAGGTGAAGTTTTGGGAGATGGGAGATAGATGTTTTAACCTCTTTTATAAGATTTTGTTTATTGGTTTTTCTGAACATAGCTGCAGGATACACTTTTGTTGCCGTTCTGGTTCTCGTGACAGATCTTCTCAAGAAGTAGGTACTCCAGTAGTAGGATTTCAAACGTTTTGTAAAGAAATTAAGAGCAGCATGATAAATTTATTAATTACTTGTCAATTGTTAACTAGCCCTAAGAGTAAAATCATAAAAAGTACATAAGTAGGTATTATTTGTCTATAATAGGGAACAAAAGTAATTTTATCCTTATTGATCACTAATTTCAACAAATAACTCTCAGGCTTATTTTTCGTCTAAAAATCCGACTGTAATACCGACCTATAAACGTCCTACAACTGGGCACAGGCCTCTCTTCCATGTAGAGAAGGAATGAGCATTGATCAACACGCTTGCTCACTGCGGGTTGGCGATTTTAGATTCCATTTTTTTAATCCAGGTTTCCTCACGTTATTTTCCTTCACTGCTTGTCAATAATGTTTTAGAATGAATAAGAAAGTACTTATAACTTTGAAAAAGTCACATGGGAACCTGCAACCATGTGCAAGCGAATCCGGTCATTGAACCGCTAGGCTACCACGATATCTCAAATACGAAACTTTAAATTTAAATATTACTAACGATATTTACTATCCCATTTAAGATCAATATTCTTCTGAAAATCCTCAAAGCCTGTATTAAGTAATATATTGATCCTACACGAGGCAATTAGTTCCTACCCATTGAGCACAGAGGTGTTGAGATTTACGGAATGACACTTTAGATTATAAACTCTATACATCTAACGATTTCTAAGTGTTAGTAAGAAGTTGTGTTGTTAAACTAACTACGAGTTCAGTAACTTAGTTTGCAGTGAAAACTCAGTAGATAGTTTCTAAGTATACGTTAAGTTTTAACTATGAACTGTACGATGGGAAATAGCTGACACATAGCAAAGTTAATCGCAGTAGTCAATTCAGAAGTAGATATTAAGAAACACTTAGAATTAATTTAAGAGAATAACTCGTCAAATTGCTAAGTAAGGGTTATAAATAACTATGAAAACCCTTTAAATGATATTTATACACAGAACGGTTACCTATTCAAAAAATTGTAACTTCGATTTAAAAATAAATCATCTAAAAATTAACTGGGTTAAAAGTTGAACTGGCTATAAATAGGCGTGTGAACTTCGAAAGTTTTTTTTCGTCTATCAGGTAGATTATTGAAAAGTATTGGACAGGTAATTTTTATTTTTTCACGCGTTCTAAAAATTTCGGAGATATTTTGAGTTGAAATGTCACATGACGTCACGCCTTGGTAAAATTTATACAGAAACGTGACGTAGTGAGCCCACTCCCCAACTTTAATGCGTTTTAACTAAGTCATTTTTTGTTAATTTGATAAAACAAAAATATGGGTGTAATATTTTTATTACCTAACTGACGGACTAAATAGAATTACGTTTTCTTTACCCAGTCATCATGATTATTGTATTTCAATTGAACTACTTTATTTAACTGAAAAGATATCCTTTTAGTAAAAATCATTTCGAAGAAACTTAACTAAAATCATCGCGAGCAACCCTCCAACCTTTTCTGACCTGCACCAATCCCTGAGTCGCTGACACCGAAAGAGTAAAGCTAAAAACACTCATACAAATCGATTGGAAGAAGAAAACAAAGAGAGAACTAAATGCTAATTTACTACAACTGACTATTTTGTAAGTATAAGCTATGGTAATAGCAATATTTATTATACGACGAATTGAAAGATACCTTTTTATGGGCTACTTAATTTTAACTCGGGAGAAGTATGCTAATTTGGGTAACAGGTTTCTTTGCGGTCTCGCACTTTTTATACAAACTTTTGTTTTAATTAAGAGTTTTTGAGGGTTGTCATGTTTTTCCAGCTTTGAGGGTCTAAACAAACATATTTGGCAACTTCGCTGGTTTGGATCTCTGCCAATATTGAGAATCATTGAATGAAAGACGGGTTTATAGCCAATAATTCCGTACGAGTAGTTCTCGAGTATCCAGAGATTCAGATATTGGACGATACATCAACAGTGAAGATTTGCACGTCTATCTAGTGGATATAAAGATGTTAATAATGGCAGTTCGCGTGTAAAATTATTGGCCTTCAGATAAGTAGTGATGACTGATAGCAACGATATTGACCATTGCTCAGTTGACATGGATCACGGTTGCAATACGATAAAACGGTCTTATTTTTGCGGCTTTGGTTGTATCTGTATTGTTCTACAGTTTCAGGATTTCCTCTTCCATTTTCTCTGATTTAACTTTATTCGATTGGTATAACTATTTTTTTCATGGACCATTAATTTTATTACTAACTTCGAACTTGTACCATACGTCACCTATCTATGTAATACTATATTTACTTATCGTATCCCTAAAGAACGTTACATAAAAGGAAAACATACTACAAAATATATTACTAAAGAAAGGCTACAAAAGGAGCCTCATTCAGTACATTTACACCAATTTAGATATAACATTACCTAGACAACGAGATGTCGCCACTGAATTGATAAGGCTCGTTTTTGTGAAGGCACTCCGGCTGAGGAAATGTTTACAGATTGCCACACCAAATGACGTCAATTTGGAACTAGATTGGTTCAATAGATAAGTGCCTGTTTGTGGTATAAATGGGAAAATGCATGAAAACAATTTGTAAAAACATATTATACTAAACAACCTTCCGTGTGAGCTAATCGAAGGCAAATTTGAATCATGAACGCGCATGAAGATTTGAATTTTAAAGACATTTTTGTGTATTCTTACAATGTATTTTTATGATTTTATGATTGCTTTTGAAAGCAAATAAGACAGCGACATTTGACAAACATTCAAATTACACAATAACGCAAGGAACAGTTATATATTGTATCACAAAGATGTATGTTGTCCGCATGCGGGAATCTACCCGCTGACACTTCGCTTAACAAGAGTTGGTGTGGTGACCCTGAATCACTTGGCTTGGCTGTAATATGCCTGTCAAATCCTCATTATTAATTTGATGTTTTTTATTTGAAGCAGCGGTAGCCCGCTATGGTTATCGCTGGACTTTTGATCAAGTGATTGCCAAATCAAAACCTACCCATTGCACTACCGACGTGAACCCACTCGTAACAAGCATTTAGCTTAGCACGAGGGTTAAAAGGAATACTAGTAATGTGCAACCCACATCGCTAGTAAACTTCTAAAAACGATATTATACAATACTTGTTAGATACCTAAGCAAGTATTCTAAAGTGAGCCAGACTTAACGACCCAAAAATACAGATTATAATACGTGTAAACAGCAACGATTTTATCAGTGTCAAGTTGACTTTGACATGAGGGTAGATAGCACATTTAGGCCAGATACGAGCGGTCGGAGGTTATCAATCACCAGCCAGTGGTGTGCCAGGGTTATAAGATCACTCTGTTACTAGCGTTGAATAAGAAAAAAAAAGTAACAATATAGCGAAAACAAGGAGCGATTTGCATAACACATGCCTTAATTATTTAAGGATTGGCACTTTGGACACGGCGGCGGTGGTGTCGCCGCCGCGACAGCTCATGATTAAGGACTTCTATTGAGTCTGAAACTAGTCGGGCGATCCCGAAAATGCGCGTGAGTAAACCGTTGAATCCTTAAATAATTATGAATTCGTCTCACGGAAGTTATAATAAAACATGCCTTAAATTAATTAACACTAGACTATAAATTCTACTATAAAAAGCATGTCAATAGCATGTAGCATAATTATAAAATAAAAAAACAAGTTAGAAACGTTATTTATTGAATCCAAATCCCAACACAAACAATAAACAATAATAAATGACACTAAATCTAACGAGTAGTGTTTAATTTAATTATAACAGATTTAATAAAATTAATTGTGTATGCATACGCTATCGAAACAAATTAAGCAAATAATGTGGATTTATAGCCGATGATACAGCGGCTAAACATTACCGGTAAATATTAGATAAGTGTTTAATATTCGGATTAGTTTGTATATTTACATACAAATTAATCCGAAGCAAATGGTAGAGTCTACAAATACCCAAGTTTGGTAAGTATCTAACTTACCAAACTTGGTATTTATTATTGTTTTCTGAGATTTACGGTGGTGTGGTTTTAAGTAAAAAATCTGTTAAATGGCCAAAAACGTATGTACCTACTAACACTACACTAAACAAAACTTTAAAAGTTACATATTGCTTAGATGAATAAGGACTTCTTGTGCTTCCTTTGCTATTAGCCAAATCCCAAGTCTTACACTGCTGCCTTTAGTACTTTTATATTTGCAGTCAAAATGATTAAATAATTCACCTCTAGTTTTTCATAATTAAGACAAATAAATTACGTTGAATTCTAATAACTAATAGTCAAAAAAATCTAATAGTTGAACTACTAAATTAAACGCGATTAATCTCGAGCATTGTATAGTCAATGCAAAAAATTACGTGTCTCGGAAAGCACGTTAAGCCATTGATCCCGACTTGCTTTAGTTATTATTCTGAGGTCCTGACTGTCATACAGTGATCTTTGACAGTCGTTAATTCATTACAATTCTGACAACCATTCTTACTATGGGATACTGTATTTACCCAGCAATGGGTTGTGAAAGTCAGATAGGAAGTCTATCCATGTAAAATACGGTATTCAGCTAAATCCGATAAGGCTGGCAGCCGACCCCAACATAGCTTGGGAAAAGGCTAGGCAAGTGACGAGAGTGGAAGGAAGGGAGGCCTTTGCCCTGCAGTGGGACATTTAAGACTAAAATAAACGTAATTAAATTTTAAAGTTAATCATACCAAATCAAAATAAAGCTACATCCCATCACCATTAACTCAAAGCTTAATTCAGATAGATAGTACAAACATCACGTGAGCTCAATGCTTTGTATTCCGAAACATGGAAAGGACATCAGCGTCTGACCTATATTCGAAACAAGCCGGTCCATTGTAACGCCAGATTTTATTTACATATATTATACGACGTATGCCATCCTGAATGTTGGCGAACATCCAAATGGGAATTAGGCACTGATATCACGTAAAAAACTGTTTGTGTAATATAATTATGGTTGTGAACTTAGGTGATGATGCACTTCTACATTTCATTAGATAATATAATTAGATTTTGACGAATTCCGTAGTCGAGTGGTGTACACACCGGTTTTCAAGGTGTCGCTAGCTCTGGAATAAAAAAAAACACTTTTCTACATTGTCTCGGGTTTGGGTGTTTGTGGTACCTTCGTCGTTTCTAATTCCATATCACAAGTGCTTACTTTGGATTCGGAGCAATGTATGAGATGTTGTTTAAAAAAAATATGCATATTGACGTCATAATAGTTGTTGGTCTGTGATAGTCTTGGTGTACGAAAGTCGGACATCCTGTCTTGTCCAGTAAATGAATTTTGAGGCCAAATAGGTGTGTCCTTAGAAGCTCAAACTCGGTCCGAAATACCTAATTTCTTTAAAAAGGCGAAATTTATGTTCCATTCAATTTGGAGCGAATTCTAAATTCGACAGTAACGATAAAAAGTAAAATGTCGAAACTGCATAAAATTTTGAAATTTTCGTTCCTCCCAAAATTTTATGCAGAAAAATTTTAACCACCTGAAAACCTAGATGAAAATTACGTAAAAACAGTTCAGTTTCGAATAGCTATACTATGCTATCAATAGCAAAACGCCAGCAGTGACATAACCGTACCATCATTCTCAGGGGATCACACTATCAGAATAAACGTAGCTAGGCTTATTTTTATATGAAGTACCAATTTTTGTACCCTTTTATTGTTTTGGCAACTCGTCTAATATTAGAGCGAAGGCTATCGCAGTAAGTGTCATAATGAATTCACTGTTATGTGTGTTGAATGTTCCTGTTTTCGTCGGCTCGTTGGAAGTGACAGTCGCAATTATTTGGAGAAACATTTCTTGTTTTGGTTATATTACAATTACAATTTAGAAATGTGTGAAATCAACGCTATTTTTATTAATAATGTATAGAAAACAAAATATTTAGCAAAATACGTAGACATCAACTCCTAGTCAATAAAAAATATAAATAAAATGTATCTTGTACATTTATTCGAGACTTATAATTTTCAGAATTGCAGCTACTACAACTAATTAATTTATGAAAAATAAATCATAAAACACGCTACTAAATAATTATAAAAATAATTCCACAGAATTATCGCGAAAGTTATATAAACAACTTACCTAGATACTTTCAATACAATACAGGGTAGACAACCTGTGTCAAGAACGCATTCTTAATAAGATATCTACTCCTATCTCTTTGAGATTGCAAAAACAAAAGAGAATTATAATATGCATCGTGCACTCGTAATGCACGAATGAAAGGTCCCATAATTTGCTTTTCTCTTCAATATTGTCGCGACTCAAAAGTCAAACGACGTTAATATAATTCGCCGTCTCTTTTGATACTGAACGACTAGGGTATTACTTCTGATAGTGAAGAAATGTTGCAAGATCTGGAATAAATGGGGTGAAATTGGAAACATGCTGTTTTCGTTTTGAATAGCAGTTGTATTTCATATTTGTGCTGGTGCTGGCATTATAAGAGATGAATGAGCTAGTTACTATATTTTCTTCGCATTTATGTTACATGTTATTTAGATGATTTTGAAAATAAATATTGGCAGCGCTGTACTCATAGGCGTGTGAACTAAGTTTTTTTCATCTATCAGGTAAATTATTGAAAAGTATTGGACACGTAATTTTTCATTTTTCACGTGATCAAAAAATTACGGCGATATATTGAGTTGAAATGTCACATGACGTCACGCCTTGGTAAAATTTATACCGAGCCATGACTCCCCAACTTTAATGCGTTTTAACAAAGTGATTATTTGTTAATTTAATACTTAGGTATATTACTTACTGGGGAGTAAGGGGAGACCGGAATACTACCTTCACCGACCCTATTGTCAACCCCACCTGCACGCGCCATATGGCGGCGGCGACCAACTGGTTACCGTGGTGCTCCCTGCTAGATAACCAATGGGGCAATGGCGACCGAGAAATGGCGGTATAACCATAAATACCCGTTAGGGCAACCTGTACGGAAGAGGCGTCAGAAACCTTGGGGCCCAAATTCCCCCAAAAAAAAAAGTCTGGTGCAGAAGGCAACGGGAAACCACTGCACTAAAATCCCACGAGAGTCATGATGAGGTCCAATAAAGATAAACGTTTGCCTAGCGATCCGAGTAGCGACCGGCGCCCTGAATTGTCCGGGAATCGGGGTGTGAAATTGGCTACCGGCCATGTGGTAGCAGGTGACCAGGCGCCCCATGGAAACTATACTACTGGAAAAACGAAACTCAAATTGCGTGATGACATCCGCATCGGGACATGGAATGTGAGGGGCCTCATTGACGAGGGCAAGCTCCATGTGTTGGACCACGAACTCGAAAGATGCAATACCGTTATCACAGGACTGAGTGAGACGCACTGGAAAGCGAGTGGACACAGAATCCTAGAGAAACACACCATCTATTTTTCAGGAAACGAATCCTCAAGTTTCTCAGGAGTGGCTTTGGCAATACCCACACTCTTGGCTGGGTGTGTCTTGGGTTACAACGCCGTCAGCGAGAGGATCATTACCATGAAACTGAGTGCTTCACCATGCGCACTAAATATCATCCAGGTATACGCTCCCACAAGCGCCGCTACTGAGGAAAATATCGAGGACTTCTATAACCAACTGGAAGCGTGTATCAACAACATCCCAAAAAGAGAGATACTGATGGTTATTGGCGACTTTAATGCTAAAGTGGGCACCACTGTACTGGATGTGGGTTTACGAAATATCGTGGGTCAGTATGGTCTAGGTTGCAGGAACAGCAGAGGAGACCGTTTAATCCAGTTTGCGGCAGATAACAGCCTCACTATAATAAATACAGTCTTCAAGCACCACCCTAGGAGATTGTACACCTGGACTTCTCCAAATGGAAAACACCGCAACCAGATCGACTACATATTGATCAGAGCAAGATGGAGGAGCTCTATAAACAACGCACATACACTGCCTGGAGCCGACGTCATGTCTGACCATCAGTTGCTCGTTTGTAATATGAGGATCAGATTGCGCAGACCCACAGCCAAGAAAACGGTCAAACGCATACAGGTCTTGGATAAGGATTCCTTTGCCCAGACGCTTCAAGACCAAAAACTATGCTGGGACGAAAGGTATGGCAGTGAGGAAAATGTGAACCACCTCTGGAAATCTACTATGCAACATATAAAAGACGCCGTACACAAATCTCAGCCTCACGTAAGATCCAAGAAGAAACAGCACTGGATGACGACCGCTACCTGGGACTTGATTACGAAGCGTAGAGACCTTAAAGTTCGTGGCGCCAAAATGCAGGAACTGAATGCCATGACTTCTGCGATACAAGCTGCTTGCCGTCGTGATCGTAACTCAGCGCTACATTCAATTTGTGACGAGGTTGAAAAACATTCCCAAAAGTCTGAAACAAAGGACTTACATATGAAAATCAGACTTATAACCCGTCAATTCAAACCAAAGACTTGGGCCATTGAGAATGCTACTGGAGGTACCGTTACTGAGATAGGGAAACTTGTGGGCGTCTGGAGAGACTATTGTCAGTCCTTGTTCACTGACGATTCAGTTAACACCGCAACGACCTACGACGAAAACTCAGAACAAGAACCAATGCCACTGAAAGATGAGGTACGAGCAGCGATCAAACACCTTAAAGTTAACAAGGCTGTGGGTTTCGATCAGATTCCGATTGAGACGATAAAGGCTATGGGGGAGATCGGAGTAGACATGCTGCACACCATTTGTTGTCGAACATGGGTCACTGGAATTTGGCCGAACGATTGGTCCCACTCCGTATTCATCCCGCTCCATAAGAAAGGATCGACAAAAAAGTGCAGTAACTACAGACTAATTTCTCTCATATCTCACGCGAGTAAAATCCTGCTACACATTCTCAACACGAGGCTTCAAGCTTATTTGTCCCGAGAGATCGCCTCAGAGCAAGCCGGTTTTGTAAAGGGCCGAGGTACCAGAGAACAACTGCTCATTATGCGACAAATTGTGGAAAAGGCCAGGGAATTCAACATCACCCTCTACATCTGCTTCGTTGACTTCAAGAAAGCCTTCGATACGGTCAAATGGTGGAAATTGTGGTTAGTCTTGACGGAAATGGGAGTACCGCCACACCTGGTACACCTTATCAGGCGCTTGTACGAGGATGGTACTGCTGTTGTCCGAGTCGACGATATCGACTCTGGTCACTTCAAGACACAAGCCGGCGTTAGACAGGGTTGTATATTGTCTCCCCTACTATTTAATATATACACGGAGTACATAATGCGGATAGTTCTTGAAGATTGGGATAAGGGAATATCCGTAGGAGGTCGAAAGATATCTAACCTAAGATATGCCGACGATACTACCCTCCTAGCATCAACCAGAGAGGATATCGAATTGCTTCTCCATCGACTAGAGACCACAGCGTTGGAATTCGGACTTGCAATCAATCGTAATAAGACCAAAATGATGATTGTAGATCGTGCAGTCAATAACCAGCCAGACGTCCGGAATATAGCTAGTTGTGAGGTGGTCGGGAGCTATATATATCTGGGCTCCACTATTACCAACGCTGGAGGCTGCGAGGATGAAATTCGAAGACGTTGTGCTATGGCTAGGTCATCAGTGGAGAAACTCACGAAGATCTGGAGAGACCGCAGAATAACCAGAAACACAAAGGTTCGACTCATGAAATGCCTGGTTTTTCCAATCTTCCTATATGGAGCTGAGACATGGTCGCTGAGGATACAAGACCGTCGCAAGATTGACGCACTGGAAATGTGGTGTTGGAGACGTCTGCTCAGAATTCCGTGGACCGCACACCGTACCAACGCTTCGATCTTAAAGGAACTCAACATCAAAGAGAGATTATCGTCAACTGTGCAAATACGAATCCTCAAGTACTTCGGGCATATCACCCGAAACGAGAACTCAATGGAGCGGTTAGTGGTGCAAGGGAAAGTCGAGGGCAAAAGATCTCGCGGGCGGTCTCCTACACGGTGGACAGACCTTATAAAATCGGCAACGCACTCCAGCTTAAATGAATGTTCTCACTCGGCTAAACAGCGAGCTACATGGCGACGCATCGCGAGAGCATCGGTGGCACAAGAACCGACCGAGGCATGACCACGACCACTCTGTCAAGAGTGTACGACTAGAAAGAAGTATATTACTTAACTGACGGACTAAATAGAATTACGTTTTCTTTACCCACTCAATATGCCTATTATATCTAACTACAATCAATTAAATTTTATCTTCTTTCCTAATCACAAAAAGTAAGACTTCATAAAAGGTCTAAGTCTCTTAGAATCTTACTATTTAAGTAAGATTGGAAGAGACAGAACTTTTATGAAGATGTTTAGTGATGAGGTTAGAAGATGACATTCGTCTATGACTAAACACTTTCAGTTTTATGTAATTTAAAAAATATAATCATTTTAGTACCTACAACATTTTTTTTATTATTTCAAACATTTAAATCAGACATAAAGTGCTTCTAATGTAGATACTTTTTTCAATGTTTAGGTGCAAACTGAAGATATGACCCCATTAGACCAATGTTTGAATTCAATAAATTTTACTATACATGGATGCAATCCCGTTATATGGAGCCCGTTTGGAATTCCAACTCTTTATGGAAAAAACGTAGGCGATGTGCATTAGTACTAGATCTATGGCGATAGTTAGCGGCTATAGATAAGTAGTCGTAGTAAACAACGGCTCATACAAACCTGAAGGTTACTATTATTATAAAACATACTATTATGTAAAGTAATTAGTATGTAAATGTGACGTACCCTTGGTATAACCATAACGGTGATGTCATACCCAACGTTCAACTAACATGAAAAGGGTATGCTAACAGATAATTGATACATTATTTTTTTATTTCTTCCGACAACTCACACTCGGTCATCGGATCCCCAACTAGGCAAAACCAGTACTGCGGCAACCAAATAACTTATAAATATACTTATATAATTATAAATAAATACATATAATAGATAAATTATACACGGAACAAATGTTTGTGCTCATCACACAAAGAATTGTCCTGTGTGGGAATTGAACCCATGACCTTCGGCCTAGCAGTCAGAGTCATTTACCACTAGACCAACAGACTTGAGGGCAGTTGTTTAAGATAATTATTTCCAGATAAAATAGCATGACGGCTGAATGTCTGATATGATGAATGAATTTTCATAAATTCACAGCTCCCACATACAAATTAGTTAAACAATTTACGAATTTCTATTAAATTAAACTGAAGTAAAGTTTCGGAAAAGACAAAAGATGAAACCGCACAAAACGGAATGAGCGGAGCAGTACGAATTATGAGGACAGTATGGCCGACTTCGGGCTAATTAGGAGCGACGAAGCCTGAAAACTTATCATTTTAAGATATTAATAACGTTTAATTAAGAAACAGAACTTCACAGAGATTCAGTTTTAATATAAAACGGTACATCGCAACTGCACTGTGAGACAGATGTTACGTTTGAACTAGTTAAAATTAATTATGAAGAAGCAAGCTAAGTGCATGTCGGTGTGCATGTGAATAATTGGGACGTTTTTCTACAATCCAATCTTATTTACTGAACAGAGAGCATCAGGTAGAAATTGAATATTTCAATCATGATAGTAAAGAAATAAAAAATATTCGTTCTGATAGGCTAAATATTAACGCATCGATACCACAGGGTAGCGTCATTGGATGCCTGTTATTTCTGATTTACGTCAACGACCTACCTAAAGGTATACAGGAGCCCTGTGTATTGTTTGCTGACGATATCTCTCTTTTAGTATCTTGCAAGAATAATACAAATTTAAACGACAAATTAGAATCTTTACTTAATAATATAACAACTTGGATGACACAAAATAATCTAGAAATTAACTTTTTGAAAACCAAATTAATGACTTTTCATCCACCGCAGAAATCACCACTAAATTTAAATTTTTACTATAACAATATCCAAATAGAAGCTGTAAATGAATTCACTCTACTTGGATTAAACATAGATACTCACGTCAACTGGAAACATCACATCAAAAAAATAAAATCAAAATTATCAAAATTTTCTTACGCCCTCCGTGAAGTAAAAAAGACCACCGATCTACAAACTGCGCTTGTAACGTATTATGCCTATGCTTTTGCGTGGCTTAATTACGGAGTTACACTATGGGGAAATAGCACGGACGCGCCATCACTTTTTACATTACAGAAAAAGTTAGTAAGAATATTAGCAAACATACAAGATACAGAAAGCTGTAAACCCCATTTTAAGGGTCTAAAAGTTCTTACCCTTCCTAGCTTGTATATATTCGAGTCATGTAAATTTGTAAGAAAACATAATGATTTCTACACAAAGCGCAGCGATATTAACACCAAATACACTTTGAGGCACAAAAACCGATTGAACTTACCCAATTCTAAGCTGAAGATGCATTCGTCTAGCCCTTATGTTATGTCGATAAAAATATACAATAAATTGCCGGAAAGTATTAAAAACGAAGACAAAGACATTATCTTTACTAGAAAAATAAAAGAATTATTATTAAACAAATGTTATTATCATACAAATGAATATTTAAATGATACAATTTAGTAAATTTAAAACGATTAAGAATGGGTACCTACTATTAAGTAAGCTTTAATATACTTAAATAATTAATAATAACATAAAAATAATAATCAAATCTGTGCAATAATAATAATAATTACATATATTAATAATTACAAAATTTTAATAAGTAAATAATTGAGTACTTTTTTATTGATGTCTAAGCTGATAACAAAAATACGTATATAATTATAATGTCAGACTTAGTTGACGACTAGCATTCCTCCTCTCTCCTAATATTTTCGTGCCCGACAGGGTCCACAACTGCTACTTTGTTATTATATTTAAAACCTTTATACATTGTGGAGCGAAATAAAGTATTGAGTATTGAGTATTGAGTACATAATTTTATTCAAAATTTTGACTTAAATACGTTGATAAAGATGATAATTCCCTATCCAGTCATCACGATCATCAGTTTAATCATTCTGAAATACTTATTTCTTTATTTGTAAAGTTGTATACCATAAATACAGAAAGCCCAATTTTCAGAAAATGTAATGTAAAAGTAAGCGAGCTCAACTCAGATTTGAGTTCTCTTACAGCAAACCTTTTAAGTGAAAAGATCATGCGACTGTTTAGAGCTTAATATGTTTACGATTTGCGTTAAACGAAAAAAAAAACCATGAAATTTTAATTTTAAATACATAAGAATCTACGAAACTTAAGACAAGTCTTCGGATTACAAAAAAAAATTCATGCACCAAGTATTGCTTTTCAAACTTTACTATTTTAATTACTTTATTTTAAAAGTAACCAAGTTAAACAGCTTGGAACGGTATGACGACAATATACTATTTAAACGATAAACATAGTTGGCATTCGCGATAGACACAAGACGGTTCCATGTGGAATGTTAATTTGTATTAATTATGTTTTGCTTTATAACCATGTTTTTATTTTATTCGATAGGCATACACTTTGTATGTAACAACGTTTGTTACCTTTTTTTGTTTTATATTTAATACGATTATGCGTATCTATATATAATTTATATCCAAATTATTACTTTTTCCTTTTACATCTTGGAATGTATAATTATATTAATTATAAAATTTAATTTCGTAAACATGTAATGGGATTGTGCACTTAATCAGTGTTTGAGGTTTCTCATTCAGCGTCATGTTTTTTTTTTTTTTTCTTAACTACCGGCAACAGTTTCGTCATGCTCCCTAAGTCGTCACTGCCTGTGGTGGCGTCTTGGGTCGGGTCACCTCCTTCCCTCAAATATGGCGAGGGAGGTGATGGCTGACCCTTGCGTCATACTCGTGAACGGGTGCTGCTTGCGGTGACTGGTCGTTCTGTTGACCTTGGTTTCTGTAGTTTACTTTACCTAAATTTTTTATTTCAGAGAGATACTTATGAACCTCAAGCAGTTGATTACTTGGCATGTTCCCTAAATTATTTATATTTTTTATATTGTAAAGACAGCGTGCTGCTGGGGAGTTTGTTGCGCCGTTTCTTCTCCCCGGCTAGAGCACTTAGGAAGCGGTGGGGTGGGCGAATCAGGGTGCTGTCTGTGTTGATGACATTCAAAAAGTGCTACATGGTAGCCTAATTTGAATAAATGATTTTGAATTGAATTGAATTTTGAATTTGAATTGAACTACGCTCATTCAAATTCTGGAAAGATTCCAAAAATGTGTCGCTCCCCTAGCAACAAGGAAATCTAATTTCACTCCCCAAAAATCCCCCAAAGTACTTTTTCTAAGTATATAGGATTCAAATCCCCGAGCACCAAGTGGGGTGTCGCTACATCAACGCAGAAGAAATTGCATTAAGTCAAAGAAAAGCTTGAAAATGAGGAGATTTACGAAAGAGCCATAAAAAAGACATATATATTAAGGCTAGTACACCAAATGAGGATAAAAGGACTGCAAAACATAAGAAAAAAGTTCCTAATCGTCTTAAAACTTGTAATTTATCAGACGACGTAAAACCCCTAGTTACTCAAAATTCTAATTAGCAAGTGAATGTCAAATGTATTCATAAAATAAAAACATTATTATCCAGCAATTCGGGAAGCAGAATATTTATATTTGAAAATCACTCATAAAATACCTTATTAATGCAGACGCTTGAATAACCGTAAATTTATTGGTTGACGCTGTAAAAACGAGTTAGCTTGTTTTTGTTGCGATCATAAACCGGCTAATAAACTAGCAAATTACTAATCGTGCAACATGACAGCATATAATAATTTATGAGCCGATTTTCAGTTGGGCCCGATGCCTTCCGTAACATTTAGTCATTCTGTCTCTAACATCATTTATTTTTTGCATTTCATTACTGTCTCAATTACCGCCCATCAACAATTATGCTGATCGAGAAATCAATGAGTCAAACATTCGAAAATTCGTTGCAAATTCAAACCATTTCGTCTTAGCTGGACAAAGATTCCGTGACCTTATTTCCAGTGAACCATGACAAAGACCTCAACCCGACAATTAACTAAAATCAACGAAACGTAACGAAGCGCCCTGATAAATGAGAATTACATTTTGTACAGCATCTTGCTCCATAGACGTGTCTGCCTTATGAATATTAACGGCAGTCTGTATAGAGAGCGCTCACAAATCTCCTACCACTTTGTTACCCCCCTGCAAGTGACAACAGAGCTGTAATAATGAACTCTCAGACATAGTTGTTTTTGGAATGTATTAAAATAAATATCACTTGAGTGTCGTGGAAATGGCAGAGGAATGTTGATGTTTTCGGCTCGAAGAAAACAAAGCGACTAATGATGATTGGTGTTTGAACTTTAAATATATAACGAAAAGAAATATGATAAATAATTGTAATACTTATATGTCCTTTAAAGTAATAAGATTTCTAATATGCAGTGCCCTAAGTGTCCGGTCACCTTGGAAGATTTTTTTGTTTCTTTTTCACGCGTTATCCTCAATAATGAGAATACCCGATCCTTTGAAGGGCTTACATAGGGACACAGGTCCAACATATTGCGAAACACCGCACTTAATGTGGCCAAATAATTCATATTATTTATTTTGAGCCTGAACTGTCCCACTGCAGGGCAAAGGCCTCCCTTTCTTCCTTCCATTTTTCTCTCTGAAGGGCCAATTAATTCATAGTATAATAAAATAAAAGAGTACCATTGACTCTAAAAAAGAAAAAGATAAGATAAGTATCTTGTCGATTTTTACTCGATAATTACGAGTTCACTCATCAAATACTATTTCTCAACCCTACAATGCTGAAAATTTCCGCCTTCCGAAATGACAACATTTATATTATTCAAACATTTGAACATATCACGAATGGAAAAAATGGCTTATAAAGAAAAACTTCTTAGCAACATATATCATTCACCTATCTTACTAGTCGTGACCTGTCAACATTCATCATTATAACTGTCTCAAGTGTCTCAAGAAAGGCAAATAAGCATAACGATGCTTATTTCAGGAACATTCTCTTTGACAACTGAAAGCTATTTACATGGATGAGTAGGTTTAATGATAAGACAATGTTATTTTTATTTCAGTGAACATGATATGATAAGGTATATTAATCATCTTAGCATCTCGTGCTTAATCTAGTTAAATCAATACTTATCAAATTAAATTGTACCAATGTATTGAAATAAAACTACTTTAAAACGGATTCTATCGCGGTTTATTTTTTATTTTAGTTCTCGACGTTTCAACACCTTTGTAGATGTCATGGTCAGTCAGTGCAGTAAACCTCAGAAAAAAACATATACCCATTGTATTTTTTTTAACGTTTTTTTAATCTATCCTTACGGTCAACATTGGATAAAAATAAATAAATTTAGGAAGAAATAAACAAGAAGATGCTTTCACCACTTCTATTGAAACTATTAAGAATTTACTGATTATAAATACCTATTTCGCAGAAATCAACTACGAAATCAGATATACCCTTTACCAAGAACGATTAACAGTTTACAATACCAAACAGCCAAGGACAAGGTAAAAAGCTTTTCGAAACAAAGAATACCAAGAAGTATTTACTAACTTATAAACTAAAATATTTAAACTACATTTCAGTAACAACATCGGTTTACACAAGTTATATGAAAATAAACATGTATGGATTGCAGCACGATACTTATAAAACATGCTTCTGTTCTCTTTCTCACACACGCTATTGAAAAGAGACAATCTTTTTCAATAATTGTAATGTTTAAAGTAATATTTGGTTTTTCTACATGGCAATAGGCGAATGTCTCCAACATTTTTTTCTGCATTTGCCTGAGCGCGGTCATTGTCTGCCTCAACGGACTTTAGAATGTCCCCAACTTATTGACTTCATTAATAGACAACCCGCTTTCAAATAGCCTTAACATCGAAAATTATCAGATCATATAACTTTAAATAACTCAGCTAGTTTTAATTCCACAAGCGAATCTAATCAGCAAACAATTACGAGCCAACTAAATGAGTTACAATTGTAAACAGAAATAACAGTCGCGTACCCCGAAACGGTATTTGTTATTAGTTAATTCCTCGAATATCGTGTTACTGGCGACATGAGTATTCAAAACTAAGAGCCTTTAATTTCAACAATACCTACTACATAAATACAAAAGCAGGATTCATATTACAAGTCCAAAATAACACACAATATTTATTCGTAAACAATAGTAGAGCCTTGAAAGAGTATGGCCCCTGAGATAGGAAATGTCGACTCGTGGAGCTCAAAAAATATCATGTAAAAGTGATGATATATCCAACTTCAAGAATTAAATAATTTTAATAACATACAATTTACAAAAAGGCTATTTGGTTGAAATAGTACTGAAGAACCAACCTATTGGTTTCAACAAGTAAAATGTATTGAGATACTTACTTCTCATCTTTTGAAGTCGTTTGTAATATATATATATATATTTATATTAAATACTAGCTGTTTCCCGCAGCTCCGCCCGCGGTCGAATTTTTTTTATATAATTTAGTTGCAAGCTATCCTTTCATGGATCAAACTGCACACTGGCGCCGTTGTAGTACATGCTATGTATCAGAGATGGCGCTTTATGTAAAATTGATATTCCCTTCCTGCTTTTCTCTTGATTTTTTTCCTGAATTTTCTTTACTATAAACCTCACGGAGCCCGAGACCTTTCCAACGAATGCAAAACCGTGGAAATCGGTTCGTGCGTTCTGGAGTTATAGCGTCAGGAAGGAAAACCCGACTTATTTTTATATAGTAGATGAGTATATATAAATGTTGGGTGAAGGAGAACTGAGAGAAGCATAACCTTGTTTTTATATCATTTGAAGTCCAGAAACAATCATGTTCTAAAAGATTCAACAGTTTATGTTGGTAAAGTAGGAGAGGGCTCAAGTTTCTGCGACGTTAGTTGCAGGAAAAAAAAATTTAGTTTCTTGACTAATCATCTACGTAGAAAACAATTAATAATTAGATTTTTCCTTATTATTAAAAAAATAAAAAGTATTAAATCACAATGATACAAGATTTCCAATGATAAATCTTTTCTTAATCAATGCTAGACTAGAATAATAAATAGAAATAACACCTCTTTAGAAAATAAAACCGTATTTAAAGTCCAAAAAAATATATGTAATTCTCTACTTTAATGAATCCCAAACAAAATGTGTGTGTCGAAATAAAACAAAAGACAATGGAATATCCACTCCGGGCACTAAACATATTATGTGAATTAGAATAAAGAGGCAACCACACATTGACCTCTGAAATAAATCTTGCAGTCGAGATGTTTGGGTCCATTGATATAGAATTTTTATCAAGTTAACAGAAGAAAAATAATGGTTAAACATACCTCTACTAATGAAATTTGTAGAAATAATGAAGTGGTATGCGACCTTTTTGGAATATTTTACATACTTGAAGTTGAAGATAATTATGAATCTAAATAAAGCTAGAAGTAGAAGATAGAGATTTGAAAGATAATCATGAACTGGAAAATATGAATCCTCAGGTCTTAAACAAACCACTGCCTCGCATAGTATGCGCCAAGCGTTTACAAGCACCGTACACCGTAAGATTCTGTGGTCGTGTATTAGCAACGTTCTAGCAGTCGGATCACGACCGCATCGAGACTAGAATGACAGCTAGAGTCGTTGACACAGGATTTTAGAACAGAATTTGTGTTCCAATGAAAACCGTGGATTTTGTCTTAGTTGAGCATGCCTTCTCCGTTTTATATTATGCCGTCGGTTATACAAATAATTATGTAATTTAATGTAAATGTTTAATAAAGAATTGCGCGACAAAAATTGTTATCTAAGGTTCAGGGTTATCAAAAAGATCGTTAAGAGCTTCAGTCTTATCCAGCACAAGCTGTTCTAATGAGGACTCATTAACACCATTTTGAATAAGTGTTTTGCGACACTTCACTTGTAAATTTCGTGTTGAGTTTCCGTCAGCCAGTATCTTACCTTCAGCCATGTTTTATTTAAACGCTCTTATATGCCTGTCGTACACCCACGAGGCACATCCACAACCGAACAGTGACACCCAGACTGTATGACGCAGCTCTCGACGATATATTCATCAAACATGCATGGGTTCCGCACAAATAAATAGATACTAAATGTGGGTAGACACAGTTAACACACATAATAATTGCTCACAGTTAAATATTATTTAAAAACTTATTTTATTGATATTTTAATGATTTAATTATCACAGTGGTTTTATAAACCTCCCTTCACTTGCAAATAATTGTAGTCAAGTCTCTCAATCAAAAATTCACCACAAAAATTTTATTGACATGGATGCCAAACTTGCTTGTAACCTGGAGGACTTGGAGGCTTTGTTCAGTGCTAGGATGGCGGACTATGAAATGAAGTTAGCAAAGGCGACCAGTGGCTCTTCATCAGCAACGGACCTGACTTCACTTCTACAAGAGTTTCAGGACTTCAAGGGCTTTGTTTTGCAAGCACTTTCTAAACTGAAGTCTCAGATGGAATTGCTCTCCCTGGGCTTCGACAGGCACGAAACAACTATGCGGCGTAAGGTGCTCCTAATTCATGGGGTTCCTGAACAGAAGGACGAAAAACCTCTTGACGTTATAGTTGAAGTTTTAAACCACCGGATGAAGTTGACGGAGCTGGGTAAGGATTCCATTCATGTTTGCCACCGATTAGGTTCACCTAAACAAGTTTCTCGACCCATCCTCGTAAGGTTTTATTCAACGGAGTTTCGCCATCTTGTCTGGGACAATAAGAAATTACTGAAGGGTACCGGTATCACAGTGTCCGAGTTCCTTACTCATGTGCGGCACAAGACCTTTGTTGAGGCTCGCAAGCGATTTGGCATTACTAACTGCTGGACAGTTGAAGGCAGAATTGTTATTATAGCCCCGGACAAATCCCGCCACAAAATTGAATCATCGGTTGAGTTGCAGCGATTACTAGCGAGATTTCCGTTAATTTCTGCCGACATCACTGTTGCTGGGCAATTGGAAGGCCAGTCGACGTTTGAATCTCCTACTGCTGACCCCTGTACACCTGTTAAGGCGTTAAGAAGGACGCGTCGTCGCAACTGAGTTGTCTATATACTGTATATTGCTTTTTTACATTTAACTGTATTGCACCACTACTTGTATTTAGCATTTGATTTATATGTCGGTACTTGACTTTAACTTCAACATTTCACCGTCTCTTACGTATGTCAGTTCTTTAAATAATTTATATCTTTAATTCTTTTAAAACAGCAAATATCGTGCGGTACTTAAATAAATTGTGTTGACAAATAAACGTCATTATTGACAAATGTCAGTTGTCGTTCTCCTGTCAACAAAGACTTTTACGTTTCGTTTCTTCGTGTATTGTGTGGTGCGTTGCAGTTGAGTGGATGTTTAAATCGGTTAATAAAATTATTGTTAATATTGTTTTACTGGCAAGTTGGGGAGGTTATAAGCCCAATTTTAATTGTTTTTTTTTTTTTGTTTTTATACATAATTATATATATTTAGTTAGTTTAGTACATATTATATAGTTATTTTAATTGTTTATCTGGTATGGATAATGCTTTTGACTTGGACGACAGTTTCTTTTCTTGTTCTTCGACGCCGAGTTTTCTTAGTGCTGACAGTGACACATCTATCCCGCACTCTCTGCAGGATAGTCTATCTAAGCTTTTCTCTCTATTTCCTAAAAACTTGCATGTAGCTCACATAAACGCCCAGAGTGTTCCTGGTCACTATTCTGACCTTCTGGCATCGTTCAGCAACGCTCATCTCGATATACTTCTTATTTCTGAAACATTTCTTAAGCCTTCTCTTCCTTCTACCCACTTTGCGCTTCCCGGGTTTGTGTTGATTCGCAACGACAGAACCGGGAAAGGCGGGGGTGGTGTTGCTTTTTACTTACGCGCTGATCTTCCGTACAAGGTTGTCAGCTCTTCTCCCTCTCTTTACTCCGAGTCGGCTGAATACATCTTTATTGAAGTTTTGGTCAATCACAATAAACTTCTTATCGCTGTTCTTTATAGCCCCAATCTGCATATCAACTACTTCGATGATCTCGACAGAGAGCTAAATAATCTGCGCCCTCTATACAACCACGTCATAATTATGGGCGATTTTAACACATGTTTAATTAAAAATGATTATCGCGCTCATAAATTGCTTGACCTAGTATCATCTCTTGACTTACATATTCTTCCCCTTTCTGCTACTCACCACGCTCCACATTCTTCGCCATCCTTACTTGATCTTATGATTGTTTCATCCCTTGATAATGTTTCCGACCATGGTCAACTCACCGCTAGTTTTTCCTATCACAACCTCGTCTACTTGTCCTATCGCATTCGTACTCCTAAGCGCAAATGTAAACTTTTGTATCTACGTAGTTTCAGGGGAATGGATTTGGAGGCATTGCAGCGTGATGCTAGCCTTGTTGACTGGAGTCCAGTATTTAACGCAAGCGATCTTGATAGCATGGTTGATTCTTTTAACAGCTCTATTCTGAACCTGTATGATAAGCACGCACCATTGCGCCTGGTCAAGGTAAAACGCGATCCAGCCCCTTGGATTACACCTGAATTAAAAGATGCTATGGCACGGAAGAATCGTGCCAAACAAAAATACGAACGCAGACCTTCAGACGACAATCTTACGTTTTACAAAACTGCCCGTAATCGCTGCAATCATCTGTGCCAGTCCGCCAGAAGACGTTATTTCCATGAAAATCTTGTCGATCGGAATTCTGGCGAAGTCTGGAAATTCTTAAAGACTGTCGGTTACGGCAAATCTAATAACCAATGTAAGGATGTTGACCTTACTGCTTTAAACAGTCACTTTGCTCTTCCTCCAGTTTCTCTTGACTCTTATACTAAATCTTCCACCCTATTAGAGCTCTCTTATATGCCTTTACCTTCTTGTCCCTCTTTCTATTTTTCGTCTGTGACTGAGGAGGACGTCAAAAAATCTGTTCTTGCTATCTCATCTTCTGCAGTTGGTACTGACAATTTGTGCTCTCGAATGATCTTTCCTCTTCTTCCACTACTACTTCCCATTCTATCACATATCTTTAACTTCTCCTTATCATCGTGCTCGTTTCCTTCAGTGTGGAAACTCGCACACGTAATACCTTTGCCTAAATCATCTAATCCCTCCTCATTTTCTGATTACAGGCCTATCTCCATACTTCCTTTTCTATCTAAAGTAGTTGAGCACATTGTTCACCGACAGGTTTCTAGCTTCTTAAATTCCTATCACCTTATTTCTCCTTTTCAGTCTGGGTTCCGTCCGGGCCACAGCACTGTAACGGCCCTTATCAAAGTCACAGATGATATTCGCTGGGCTATGGAAAATAAATCACTCACTCTTCTTGTTTTGCTTGACTTTAGCTCTGCTTTCAATTCTGTCGACTTTGATATACTCTTAGGTACCCTCCAAACTATTAACTTTTCCTCTTCTTCCATCGCTTGGTTCAGCTCTTACCTTCGTGGACGCTCTCAGCGGGTCCGCCTTGAAGAGACTCTCTCTGACTGGTGTGATCTTGCTGCAGGCGTGCCACAGGGTGGCGTTCTTTCACCTCTTCTGTTTTCCATCTTTATCAACACAGTTACCAGTGCTATCTCATCTAACTTTCACCTGTACGCAGATGATTTGCAGCTTTACCGACATTTTTCCTTATCTGAGGTCGATTCTGCCATCGAAGCCATGAACTGCGACCTGGCTAAAATTGGCGAGTGGGCTAGAAAATTTGGGTTACGTATAAACCCCTCAAAATCCCAAGCCATAATAATCGGCAGCAGACACTTTCGGAGCGCTCTGGATCTATCTGCTCTTACACCACTGTCTCTTGATGGCGCTTCAATAGCCTACGTAACCACAGTTAAAAACTTGGGCGTTTATTTGGATTCACACCTGACATGGCGTGATCAAGTTAATGAGATTAGTCGAAAGGTTCACTTTACCTTTCACTCGCTGAAATGTCTCCAAAGCTTCTTGCCCTTGTGCACGAGAGTTTTACTTGCGCAAACACTGATACAACCTATCATCGATTATGCTGATGCTTGCTTCCTAGATGCCACTGAGGAGCTTTTAAATAAACTTGAGCGCTTGCAAAACATCTGTATTCGCTTTGTTTTCGGTCTCAAAAAATTCGATCATGTTTCGCATTTTCGCAAGGAACTCAAGTGGCTCCCAATCCGCCTTCGCAGGAACACTCGAATCTTATGTCTCCTCTACAATATCTTACACAACCCTTCCTATCCTTCTTACTTGCGTGAGCGTTTTTCCTATGTCCGTTCCTCTGATGTCCTTTGCCGATCCCATCTAAAATCCGTTCTTAAATTTCAACCGCATTCCACAGATTTTTATTCCTTTTCTTTCTCCGTTCATGCCGTAAGACTGTGGAATGCACTCCCGTCTAACATACGCGACTCTGATTCTATTTCTGTCTTTAAACGTCGTGTTAAGGAACATTATCTTACCCAATAAAGTATTGTCTTCCTTTAAATGCTTATTAATATACATATATATGTATATATATATATTTATATCTATATATAATATTTAGCTTTTTTTTTTTTTTTTATCATACACACTGTGTCTATGTTTCTTGTTTGATGTCTCCTGTCGCAGGTCTGCTGGCAGAAATTTCGTAAGAAATAAGCAGTACCTTTGTCCCTATGTCTCCTTCTGTAATTGTTTTGTGATATGTTTGTTGTGTGTACATAAATAAATAAATAAATAAATAAATAAATAAATCGCATTATACCGAGCGTGAAGCGACCCGAACACCTATGAATAAATGAGAGCCCTTAAATTCAAGTTAACGTGTCCCACCTTACGGAATTATACGGGTTCCGTAATATTCTGTGTAATGTAATGCGAAGAGGCTCTGTATCGTCAGTGGCTGGTACTGAGTCACGGTGAACGGCCAATATTTCTACATAATGGCTTGTTACCAGGGAATTGTTAGTCAAGCCTTTTTGGGTAAGTTTTGTTAGTTGGTCTATAAACGAACGGGTAAGCCACATTAGATGGAATATATTTCTATATTAAAAAAGTATAATTTTTTGTACATATGATAGTAAGATAGCTTTTAGTTGTAGGTTCCAGGATTTATAGCCAACTATGTATGCTATACTTGAAATGTTTATAGATACGCATCAGGTAAGATTACAAGCATACATTATATATAACATAATATTCTAACCTAACCTCCACAACTCAGGTCCTACACACTAATAGCCGAATACTGAAACGTCAATCAGTTTGAAGCCTCCGTTAAGTCTCATGCTGTCTCTGTCACTTTAAGGTGTGAAGAAGTGACAGATAGACATTTAAGAACATCTTAAAGTTAATCATCTTTTCAGTATTAGGGGCATGTACCACTTAGTTAAACTGGTTATTAAATTAGGCCTGCTTGACGCATCGTTAACCAATGAAGGTACAAAAATAAGGAGGTTAAAAAGGAGATGTTTAAGAAGATTTTTTCGTAATTGTGTAAAGCATATAAACTGCTGTCTAAACACGAATATAGATGATAAGTAAAGATAAAGTCCCATACCATAACCTGCTGAACTTAACCAATCCCCTAAGCCCAACGATTAAGGCGTAAGCCTTCGGGATCGTTTTATTTCTCTCTTGGCTTTTCATCGATATTTACCGGCTGTATATAAGCTCAAAATACTTTATAGAGCTTTTATTTTAGAAACTCAGATCGACTTTTAGTCGCATATTACTACTATTTTTTTAACCCTTCGTGCTAAGTTAAATGCTTGTGTTACGAGTTGGTTCACATTGTTAGTGCAATGGGTGTGTTTCGAACCGGCATGCAGCAACCTTATGATACCAAGTCCGAAGCCTTGGCCATTAGGCTACCGCCGCTTATAGGGCCTCATCATTGGCCTTGCTTCTATTTCAGACAATTAATAAAGTATTGTATAAAGGGACACAAATAACTGAAGATATTAAAGTATCGTTTAATCCGAAAGGAACTTCTAAATTATTCCAAATATTTTGCTATTTTTTCTTGCTCTAAAGCCATGATTTTCAATCGAAATGATTTGTCGCTTAGAAATCAAACAGCACAGCCGTACAATTTTCAGTTTAAAGAAATGAATAAAGGATGATATTGCCTTTTATTTTTTATTTATTCTGCTTCATAATTTCTCTTGCAAGCGTAGTTTGAACACTTCACACGTCTATGTTGATGTGCGGTCAGTTTCAAGACTAAGTTTCTTGTTAAGTTTATAAGTCTGCTTAGTTTGTCTTGAGCACTTTGTTGTTGTTAGGATGCTGCAATTATTAACAGAGGTTTTTGCTCCCAAAATGTCTGTAGATATAATAACATGTAGGTCTTTCTCTCGAAATACTTTCGACAGTTGAATATATATCAGACTTAACATAAAGATTTTCTTATTAGTCTAGACAGAAGGCCATACGTACGTGAGTTTTTTTTCGATATTTTTATACCTAAAACTTGATATTTTCACAATTTCATCATTTTCTTTAACGACTTCGTCATCGGCGTAATTTCAGTTTTTAGAAGATTAACATCGAACACTTAAAGTGGTTTCTTTTATGACTTACCATTAAGAACAAGACTCTATTTTTTACGAAACAAAATTGCGTGCCTTTAAACTTGTATATTTCTTGCCAATAAATCAGTCATACGTGAAGCAGACTATGGAATTTATAAGTTTATTTTGTCCTACAGTTTGTGTAGGTCAGACAAGGGCACTGCCACGGCTGCCATTGTATATAATGCTATTCTTGTCATGTGGCACGTGGCGACGACGCGACGACATCGTATAACAGTCGTTTGTTTTTTAATTAATTCATAACATGGCTTTTTTAATGTTGGTACGGTTCACGAATTTGGACGTTAGTGCTTTAGAATTAGAATTGCTAACGCTGAATGTAATATTTAAATAAATAGGGTTTTATATTTTAGTATTGATATTTATAGGCATCCTTCTCATTTTTTCTTACAATAAATTACTACAAGACACAAACGGTATTTTGCAAGTTTTATTAACACTGCATTTTTTAATGTTTTATATATTTTGATGTCATATAAAAAATATTATTGCACTCGTTCATCCATGGCTAATGGACGCTTAGCGTTACCTAGAGTTATTATAGCATGTTTACTAGATATAATTACTCGAGAATAATTGAAAGCGACTGTATACCATGTGCGCGTCACAATGGTTAAAACTATTTTTTTTTCATAAATGCAACATCAATTACACACATCAAGGGTAATAATAAATTCTTTTAAATACTTCCATTTTAATAAAAACTCTTCAATTCGTCAATGTTTGATTAGGTTTACAATAATTACAGTTTGACAATATAAACATCACTAAAAAAGTGATGCATATTGTTATTTTTATTGTTTCTACAACTGCAATAGTAATCCCAAACCAATCAATAATTACAGAAACTAAAACAAATCATTAAATTAACATTAACAAAAACTACATTCTTAAAAAAGAATAAACATCACCAATTAATCCATCACCTGACAGTGACAATCATTCAAATATGGAATGGAATCGATTCTAATGACAGGTGCAGTGTTATCGATTATACAGAAGTCAGTCAATCGTTATGTCGCTTCGTGTGGCACGAGACATCGATGCGCGCACTCGGGTTTTATACGTCATACATTAACCGCTTTTACGACGTGAAAAGTGATTTCGCGAGCACTCGGATACGTCACGTGGATCATGCAGTTTGATATAACGAAAGTGAGAACTCTTTCGGATCTACGCTTTCGCTTACGTTTTTGATGACTGTACCGATCGAGATAGATTTGAATTACCGATTTTGTTAATCGAGTTATGCAAATTGTGTTTAAAAAACAGTGTTTCCCACTCTATTATTTTCTTGTGCTAGTTGCGTTATTAGATAGTAATCCCACGCTTACGCGGAAATGTCTGTGGAACATGCAAATATTTGTGTCGCGTGGGAATCTATTCGGTGACGCAAAATACTTCGAACTGAAATTAAATCTAGTTGTTTTTCTTTGTTTATTGTTACACTAGCTGCGCACGGCGGCGGCGGTGCTACTCGCGATTGATTTGTTATCATATTATTACAGGATGAAGTTCTGTGTCAATTCAAGGTATCAGGAACCTCCTTACCAAATTTTATTAAAATTGGTCGAACCGTTTGAGTATAAAGAGGTAACCATCAAATTCACAAACGTTCGCAATTAAAAAAATGTGATGAGACTTGTACCTAAGCCTGTTCATAGACGAGGCGACGAAAATCCTCGATACTCGACGATTTTAGTAACCAAGAAAGTACCGCCAAACAAACCATGGAGGTTGATACATACATAGTGACGCGACGTTGGAGACTAAATTCGACGAACTGGTCAACTGTAATGATCCTTGATTATACCTTTTAACCCTTTTAAAGGTGCCTTATGAACTTGTACATTAAAAACTCATCACAGTTATTGTTTGTTGTTTTCGATGCATACAATTTAATGATGACATCACAGAAGTGAGATCAACAAACTGAAGTTATATGCAGTTGCCGACAGAATTTCCTATTAAAACTTTAATAACAAAATGGGAACCCTGGGAATTTTCCCACATGTTTTTATTCGAGATATTAAAACATATCTTTCAAAATTACGTCAAATTTTGGAAAACTATTTCAGGTTAAATACTAGGGCATTCAAGAACATCTTAAAGTTAATTAGCGTTTCAGTAATTGGGGTTTAGTTTTCTTGTCTGAGGAAATAAGTATGCTTGATTATGCCCCTATGGTTTATTATACAACATGTAACAAAACCCCTGTCCGATCCAATAAAGACCTATTGGTGGTACAGTTCATGAACTGTCTCGCATAGGCAGCTTCTTGGACACAAAACTGTAGGTAGTAAGTACGTGAACTTTGAGGAGCGGTCAGTTGTTCAGCTGTTGTCTTGGATCAGTTTTTATTTTCATTTAATTATTTTCTATTCGGAAAAATAATAATCTCCAATCCACTTAATGGCTGCGTATATGTGTTCGCAGTACGATACCGAATAATACTCTCAGGGATCGGACAGGGTTTTTGTTACACACTGTATACGAGGCCTCTTTTCCCCAGCAGATGAGTTCAACACACAGCGTAGTGACAGAATATAGAATCAGGAAGACAGTCGTAGCCGTCAGACTGTCTCCCCTACTTCCGGCATCTCGACATCACAGGATTAGTTCCGTCCCCCTCACGCATCCTCGTCCATATCATAGAATGTTTGATGGATGTGTTAAAAATATGTGTTTGTTTTTGTTGCGTGCGACAGAAATGGGAGTGGGTGAAATGAGTTTTGTTTAATCCAAGTTGTATGTGTGTGATTTATGTCATATACGTGTATACTGCCTACGATTTGTGTGTGTCAAAGTCAATAATGTAGTAATTATATCAGATTTAAAGCACAAAAAGGTATGTTTCAGAGATTCATGTTTCCTTAAAATATTTATTACAGTATATATTATAATATGTATATTTATATAAATTTAGTACATAGGCGCACTTAATGCCAGAAGGGATTTTCTGCCTGTCGACTTTAAAAAATATTTAGCAAAAGAACTCCATTTTATAGTCTAAGTAGTCGGTTTGATTACTTACCATATCTATTTTTAATTAACATACATCTATATAAATAAAAAGAGAAGGCCTGACTGACTGACTGACTCATCAACGCCCAGCCCAAACCCTTGGACCTAGAAAGCTGAAATTTTGCACAGAGGTTTCCTTTATAATGTAGGCAAGGAATAAGGAAGGATTTTTCGAAATTCCACCCCTAAAGGTGTTAAATAGGGGATGAAAGTTTGTATGGAAAAACGTTATTTTTGTAGTTTAAACCATAAAAATTCGTGGTTACCATTCTGGTAAAAAATTAAAAACCACGTGTTTCAGTATTTTTCGAAATTCAACCCCTAAGGGAGTTAAATAGGGGGTGAAAGTTTGTAGGGGAAGTTCAGTATTTTTAAAGATAGACACATGAAATTTCGTATACGGGTTTCTCGATAGAAATAAATAAAGACGTATTTCAGCGATTTTGAAAATCTACCCCCTAAGAGGGTAAAATAGGGGATGGAAGTTTGTAGGTATATGAATTGTGTAGTTTTCATAGATAGGCACAATAAATTTCATAGGATTATGAGTTAGAAATAAATAAGACGTACCTATTTCCGAGATTTTAGAAATCTACCCTCTAAGGGGGTGCAATAGTGGTTGGAAGTTTTTTTAGGAAGTTCGTCATTTTCAAAGAGAGAGATGAGATTTGGTTTCATGAGATTTGGTATAAGGGTTAGAAATAAATGAAAACATATTTTAGCGATTTTAGAAATCTACGCCTTAAGATGGTTAAATAGGGGTTGCAAGGTATTATATTGTGGACTTTATTTTTAAAGATAATTAAGGCCATGCCTTTCATATACGGGTTTCTGGTTCGATACAAATAAAGACCATCTAAAACATATCTTTACGATGACATCCGTGTTCGAGTGGCGTTCACAACGGTTTTCAAGGTGTCGCCAGCTCTGAGGTCCCGGGTTCGATCCCCGGACGGGTCGATGTAGAAAATCACTTTTCTACATTATGTCGAGGCTGGGTGTTAGTGGTACCTTCGTTGTTTCTGATTCCATAACACAAGAGCTTACTTTCTTTGAATTCGGAGCATTGAATGTGATTCTTCTTCATCTTTTCGTGTCAATGATTTTCAAGTTTTGTTTGACCAAAAAGTTGCCACCATTTTAAAAGTTTATCCGAACTCAATGTATGTGATGTTTTCCCACATTATCTTATTATTATCATAACGCCATAATATTTTATGAAAAATATAATTCATGCTCCTTACTTTGAAAATCACAGAATACATCCATCTATCCTTTACTACTTACTACTCTTAACTTTACGCGCGTGCGAAGCCGCGAGCAACAGCTAGTAATTTAATATAAGTAAATAGCATTTTTTTACTAAGACAAAATAATAATGAAATATAATGAAGAATAAGATAAATATAATGATCGTGCTTTTGAGTTAAAAGTTTAATTTACTGCCTCGTATAAAGGCCTGACAAAACTTCTTACAAGTCACAAAGGGCAATGAGAAACATCCCAAAATAAAGCTCATTATAATAACAGTGCATGCAGATTGCAGTTTCACAAGACAGTGTTGACAGCTGTAAAGCCCTGACATTACAATTAAATACTTTGAAGGTCTGACAATGAAAACATTAATAAAACACTGAGAATATTCTACTAAATAAACATTCCTCGAAAATTATGTTGGAAAGCAGAAAATTAAGTCAATAATATAGACAATATTATGCAGAATATATAAGAACTGACAACCCTGGTGTCGCACTATGGTTGTCACCTTGATTTAAAAAAATTACTTCGGTTTAAGGTAACTTTATTTTTATTTTACTATATTTAATTTTCTATGTCAAATTTATTTGCATATTATAATTGGATATAAAACAATATAAATAATTTTAAATTAAAAATATAATTGATATATTGATGTGTTATTATTATGTTGTTAACAAGACAAACAATTTTATGGTATATCAGAACTCAGGACTTACATTCGCGCTGCGTAGCTCGTATTATTAATACTTCAAAGTTAACACTCGTTCATGACGTGCCAACCTTATGTCCCAGCTAGGGTTGTCAGTTGTCACCACAAAGAACACATGAGCAAATTTATACGACACAAAGCGTTAGTGAATGTTTAATGTGTATTGTGAGCGTGCTAGTGCGGTACACATTGTTTGTAAATAATGTATGTCAATGCGTTATAAAGGAGAATAATTAGGTTTCATTGTTCCTGGCACGCCAGTTGAGCTTGGTTTATTATATAAAATTATGATTGGATGCGGAAGGTAGAATATTGTATAGCACTTATTAAAAGCCTCTAGTGAATCAGATTTATCATTTTAATTAACATCATACCAACGTCATTATTTTTGCAAACCATTCAATTCTGAAACTACCCAGTTTTTGTGATGATCGGGCAAATCCGCTGACCTATCGAGATTAAGTGGCCTAATTGCCAAAATGAGGATCTGATGTTGACGTAATGCGAAAATGTTACAAATTGCACGAGGCCTGTCAAAATATAACTATGACAGATTTTATGTAATCAGATCAGGGGTTGATTACGCTGCATATTAAAGGTGAACAGCAGATCACATACAACTTACTGTTTTTTACTTTTGTACTGTTGTTTAATTATGGAATTTGTACCACTTATTAAAACAACTAAGCCATTTATTTACACTGGTGTACTATTTTTAGAACTTCGGATTGATTTTATTAATATCGATAAAAATATTTGAATAACTAAACGTAATAAAATTGTAAACAAAACATAGTTATGATTTTAGAAGTTGCCATACCTAAAGTAATGAAATGATCGACAGGATTACTAATTGTTTAAATTTTCATTTGTTTTTGATAAATTGTTGCGTCTAGACGAAAGACTGAAAACTGTATTGTTTTACTGTTTCCTATATTTTATATGACGAATTCCGTAAGGATCTGTAGCATACCTTCCTCGCTATTATATGAAAGAGAGTCATAAGGTAGTCTCGAAAACAAATAACCGTATGCATCACATATGCGACACTACCCCACAGGAAAAATGATCGATGTTTACGTTTGTATGCATTTCACACAACATTTTTCAGACACATGCATTGCTTTTCAAAGGGAAAATGAAACCCAATTACTGTTTTTACCAATCGAACCGTATTACGTTTTTATGACTGGTCATTTTTGTGCGCTGTTAATGGGTGAATTGGCGTTCTTTATTGGCAACACTTTTCGATTTTTCAAAATGTATTCAATCATTTACCAGCTGTGTATGATTGAGTGAATTTTGTACATAGTCCTTTGCGAATGGTAGGTATAAATTATAGGTAAGTTTTGCAAAAAAATATGAATCTTGTTTTTTTTTTAATGGTAAACTTGTTTAAAAGTTATCATTACTCAGAGCGCCAACACAAAACCAATTAGATTCAGTAACCAAGAAAATATGGGTTAAAATGTTGTATGGGAAAAACGGGATAAAACTACCAATCTTGTTTAGTAAGTTATGTAAAGAGAATTCGAAAAAAAAAACTTATGATTGTAAAATACCACTTTCGACATACTAACCACAGTGATTAAAAAACATTATTACGGGCCGACCTAATTAAATCATCAAAAACAAAATTAAAACGCACGCAACTGTGAGACACATAAAAAGTCTTATATATGACGACGTGGTGACGGTAATATAATCACAAGAGTAACATTGCTACCATCACATGCGTGTGTAGCGATCTTCACTTTCAACTGTTGATAAACGCACTTTTAACTAGATATTAAAGTTGACTAACGTCCGTCTAACAGGTGAGTTTGTATTTACCTAAAACACATTTGAAGAAACGACCGTCATGGTCATCTGTCATCGTCATCTGTTATGATGAGAAAAAAACCGGACAAGTGCATCAGCTAATTCCGGTAAGACTGGAAGCCAACCCCAAAACAGCTTGCGAAAAAGCTAGCCAGAAGAACAAGAAGAAGTGCAAGTCGGACTCCCGCACGAAGGTTTACGTACGACCATCGTATCTTTAACCGACTTCAAAAAAAGGAGGATGTTCTCAATTCGACTGTATTTTTTTTTATGTTTCTTACCTAAGAACTGTCGACTGTTCGAATCTTTTTTTATTTGAAAGCTGGTGCTTGTCGTTTGGTCCCATTGTCACCATGTCAGGATCTGATGATTGGATCCTAGGGTAATCGAGGGAAACCCTCAAATTATAGGCACGTATTAAGTGTTTCATGTTTTTCCTTAAGCTGTTCACGTATTTGCATCTGGGGGTCACCACTTTAAGATGATCAGCTGATGATGGAAGATACAACTCCTTAACGGTTAAGAGTTGAGGGATAATTATTAATTATAGTGTGCGAGATCAGATATTGATCAAGATTTTTGTCTTGTTTCAGATATTGTCAAGATTACTGTGTGTGCTTGCCTATAGATCATTCATTGTTTCTACAAGTTCAATTTATACCTCTATAACTAAACTTCGCATGCATCGTTCACCATAGCTTTATAATGAGTACACGTGTCGTTGTGGAATGCATGTTATTGCTGACTCATACTTACAAGTATCCGTAGTAGGTGAACTTAAAACTCTGCTAATTGAGTCTGTTCAAAGACGCTTTTACCCAAACGGGTAATACTTTCCTTCTTGAAACAATTACATTAAATGGTATCAAAAGTAATTCCGAATAAAAGACTCATTTTTGACAGGCTTATTTATTGGTCTTCTAACTAATAACAACTAGGTTAGTGATCCTGCCTGCTAGAGGTCATCGGTTCGATTCCCACCCAGGACAAATCTTTGTGTGATGAACGTGACCATTTGTTCTGTGTCTGGGTGTAATTTATTCATAATATGTATGTGTTTAGAAATATATGTGTAGAATAATATAAGCGGCGGTAGCCTAATGGCCAGGACAAATAAAATTTAACAACCACTAACTTTTCTAATGTAGGGTTGCAAATAAAACAAGTACTGTTTAAGTCTAAATTAGCGATCAGATAAATTACATGTTTACGTTAAAATTCATATTATTAGACACGGAGTTTCGTCGGTAAAGTAAAAAGACGTGCGTGCCATACCACGAAGCTATTAAACTTTTTGCAAAGAAAAACATTTGGTAATGAACCGATATTAAGTGAAGGAAGACGTTGATGTTTACACTTTAATTTTTTATTGCATACCGAGTTATCAGTCAACAAAAATGTTAATTTATCTTCATTAGTAGGTACCTATTACTAACAAGTTGGCTTTTAAACAATATTCCTATCCCGTACAATAGTTTCTGTTGTTATCTGTAACAAAATTCGAAAGCATTAAAATGCATAAAAAAAATCTTAACCTTCAATAAAAAATCGAATACTCGAACTCATAATGGAAGATGGCCAACCCCAGGTGTCACGAACCACGATGCGATGTTTGAAGCCACGTTTGATGGTACCGTTCAGCAATATTGCATTCCGCGGATGTTGAGGCGACCGGCCACAAATTATTGATATCTGGTTGACGACCCCTGACATCGCCAGCATTCCAATGCTCTTAGGTAGACTATAGATTTAGAGCTAGTTTTAGGTAAGTTGTAGTCATTTAGTGTGGTATTTCTGTACGTTTCGACCGAATTTTTTGTTTGTGGTCTTCATAAATGCCTTCTAAGATTAAACTCCTTAAAACTTTGAAATTTTACATAAACTTATTTAAAATGTCAAAGTTTAATGCGAAGGCTGTGTCCTTTTAACGTGCCTCGCAAATATTCCATATTGCTTTTTTTAACTTGGTTTCAACATAACTTTCCGAGAGAAAAGGTTACTTTGAGTTACATAAATAAAACCAATACTTTCAGTTTCAAACAAAGACCTTTTGCTTTACTAAATGCACACAAAGCTTAAAATGTAGACCTTCACATGTCTTGTACTGTAATAACTTAGCCTTGTATTTATCCGTAAATCACAAGAAACATTCGACTTAATATTAAAAGCAAAATTAGACTCAAAGGTTGTTAACCTTTCAAGAGAGTTCACACAAAGATGTCGCCCGTTTCAATCCAGACAAGTATTCTGAATGTTAGGACTAAGACCGTTGACAACGGGTTTAATACTAAGAACTATCGTAGCCGTTAGCCGTCGTGCCAATATCCCGATCACTGCATTCATTTGCATGTGTGGATGTCATTTATTGTTCTTTTAGTGACAAGAAATGAACGAAGGAATTAATGTACCGTTCTTTATAAGTAGAAGCTGTTAAGGTACAGTCGCTATGTAAAATGGTTATTGTTTCATTTGAAATAGGAGATAGTTCTAGTAGTTGGAAGTAATTGATATAAAGACGTCGAATGATCTAAAGATCTGAAATATTCTTAAGATTGCAAGAGTAGGGTTTAAAAATAAATTCATTTATAAATTGTATAGAACTTTGTATTTTATCTACGTAACACTCATAATACTATGTGAAAAATTGTGAATCATTTAAAACCTAACCTAAATTAGTCTAACAACATCCAAATTCCAAATAGGTTACACCGTAGGACTATACAGGATTATTTTTTATGGGGTGCGTATATTCAACGAGGTAATCAGGTGCATAAAACTGAACAACTTTTCCCAAGAAACATAGGTTGAAATCTTAAAATTGAAAATGAAATTTTCATGCAAAGTGACAGGTCACGTGACTTATGTTTGTATGAAAAGTTGATTGAAACGCACTCCTTTTAAATTAATCCTGTATAGTCTGACTTGCACTTATGAATAAGAAAGTCTTAAAAGTCTTTACTATGTAGGTAAAGATATAGAATAAGTAGGTAGTAGTTAAAGAGATCTAGGTTACAACTCCATTCTAGATTTAAATGCCTATCAAAATACCTACCTCTATCAGGTACGTTCCAGCCGAGAGCTGTACCTAGAGAATTTGCATAAATACTTGCAATTCAGATTGCTACTCAATCAATATTACCTAAGAGACTTCGAAATATTTTAGTTGAGATTTCAATACTTACTGTTAGCATAGGTAGTGATAGGAACCAAGAAAAAAAAAAGTTTGAAACTGTAGCAAGCGTTTCGTGCCATTATTTTAAACGACAGTTTTTTAGACTCTGTTTAAATGTCTAATGTTCTGTATACGCATGTTAATTTTACAACAACACGTCGAAATACAAGTAAGGTAGACTCAATATATTTTCTACTAAAAACTAGGACTAACTATACGGGTCCCAATAGCACCATTCAAAACTCACTATATCTGAGTGAACGATTAGAAATCGCTCGCCAACTAAATCAAAACCGATAAAACTGGCCACCGGGCCACCAACAGTTACGCAAAACCTACAAAAAATAACAATAAATAAAATTTTATTACCGAATAAAAATGCAAACGAAAAATATTCAGCAAAAGTTCAACCCAAAAAAGTCAAAGCTAGGTACATACTTCATAACTGGGAAATACCAGCTTCGCTCTAACTTCGTCAAATTTGTGTCGGGACACTAGTCTGTGAAATTCCATGAGATTTATTTCGCATGGCCTTACGTAAGTGGAACATTGACCTAATAAATCGGATGCCGTATAGCCAGAGGAGACTTGTCAGGACGCCAATGCACAAAAGAAGTTTTCGTTTACAGAAATTATAGTAAGGATGTCGAAATTCGACTTGCTCAAATAAAACACTGAAAATCAACCGGCCTTATAACTGGCAGGATATTGGATACACGGATAGCAGAGATGTATAGGTCACCACGAAAATTACCACTGTGCGCGACGTGCTGCGGGTTCGATCCCCGCATGGGACAAGCATTTATGTGATCCAAAAATGCTTGTTCCAAGTCTGGGTGTTTTTTGTGCATGTGATTTGAATGTTTGTGAAACCCCCGCGACACAAGGGTTAAATTACTTAGTACGGGCGTCGTTTTTTTTTTTAAAGAAAAAGAAAATGGAAAAGTTAAGTATGGTGTTGCAGGCTTTACAAGTTGAGGATATTCATAATTATATTGGTATGAGGAACATTTGAAATTTGTTGACCTTTGCAAGATGTTCATACAAACGTACGTAATAAGATGAATTCCTGTGGTCCACAACTGGCTTTGAAGACAGAAGTTAGGCGTTATGTCATACATAGACTAGGTGAGCATACACCAAACAATAAAAATAATGTTTTTAGCGCTATAGGATTCACTTGAATCTGTTTTAATTTTAACATTAGGTACTTCTCCAGGTTTTTCCCAAACTATGTTGGGGTCGGCTTCCAGTGACACCAGATTACAGAGTATTTTACATTGAGCCTTTAACTTCGGTGTATAAAATTTGAATCAAACTCTTCAGCAGTTTTTTATGCAGAGGTCGTAATTATGTCGAATTGTTTGCGAGGATAAACCCGTAGCATGTCAAATTCACACTGCTCGTTTTTACAAATCTTTTTTGTTCGGGACATCGAAATAAGTCAGTTTGCTGATACCAATGGCAGTTCCTAGTGTTTTGGGATCCATCATTTAAAGTGACTACCATTTTTGTTCGTTAATTGATTGCGTGGTTAAATATTAAGGAAACCAAATGCTTTTATAGGCTCGCAAGCTGTTTGCAATTGTACTCATATATTAATTTTCTTTTTTTCGCCGTGCCTCGGAAAGCACGTTATGTTTGCAAATGGTCATCCACGAATCAACCGCGGTGAGAATCATTCTAAGACATCATTGACGAACGGTGAAGGAAAACATCGTGAGGAAACCTGGATTCCAAAATATTGGAATCTGAAATCGCCAACCCGCAATGAGCAAGCGTGGTGATCAAAGCTCATCCCTTCTCTAATGGGAAGAGGCCTGTGCCCAGCAGTGGGACGTTTATAGGCCGGTATTATTTATTATATTTCAGTCAACATAACAAACACTCAAGTGTTTCCTAGTATTACAACATTCGTAACCTGTAATGTGAGTGGAGTGTAATTCTCCATTGAATGCTATGTCCTATGTAAGTGGAGACACGGAATTCAATGTCTTTGTGACGTCATAACTATGTAAATAAATCTCCACTTACCAGTCTCCCACAGATAATTATTGGCCATTGTATACATCGAAAGTTTCATGTATTTTCTTTCTATTAATTACTTTGTTGATAACGTACCTGAAACAAAAATACATAATTATTAGTATAGTGTTGTATATCTAAGTTAAATTACTTTCACTTCACTCATATCAATCTTTTAGGCAAGGCCAAGAGATTCATATATTAATTCCTATAATTTTCAAACTAAATTATTGTTTCGTGTCTTTGACAAAACGAAAAGAATAAATAATATATTGTCTTTATTAAATATCCTATTATTAGACGTGACAGAACAAGAAATATCGTTTTATTAGAGACCCAGTCACAAACCAACACGTCTTCATCGCCCTTGAAATAGATCTGTATTGGGTCAATGAAGACGGATGGTAAGCCCATGTCAAAGCTATAAAACTGTAATAAGTGTTTATGGACAGATGTTACACATAATTGACACAATACAATATATAGGTAATAATATAATATCTTGGGACAACACACGGTCATCTGATCCCAAACTAGGCCGAGCCTGTGCAACCAGACAACTGATTATCACACTTACATATTTAAAAATAATACATATTATAGATAAATTACACCAAGACACAGAACAAATGATTGTGCTCATCACACAAAGTTTTTTCCAGGGTGGGAATCGAACCCACGACCTCTGGCTTATGAGTCAGGGTCAGATTTATGCGCACAGACAGCGGAAAGCAACATAGTTATAATATGTCAAGATGATAAATTGGTCATTAGTGAAGTTTATAAAATACAGTACAACAAGAACAGATGACGTCACACAATTTACAAGATGTTAATTTTACTGTTCGCTTAGTCATCGTTTACTTAATATGGAAGTCGCATCAGTCACTGAGGATAACAAGTAAAAAGACGAATTGTTTCCACACTGTTTTGCTGCCAATTAGTAGTTCACCCTCAAAGATTGAACGATATAGAATAAACGTTTATTCTTTTCTATCTTGACCATTTAAATAATTGGGTTTAAGTAAGTGTAAAACATTGCATGACTTTAGTCTGTAAACCTTCTTAAAGAAAATAAGAAAAAATAGTGACGAATTCACGCAAATATTGAAAAAAAAAACTTTCTTAAATAGTCTTGTGTTTACAAAATAAATAAATGAAATGAAATGAAATGAAATGAAAAGTCTTTAAAGGGCTCAACAGATATCGCCCCACAGTGTTGCCTGTGTTTTACCCGATTAGACCGGATAACTTAATAAATCGGATAAAAAGTCTTCTTATATTAATACCAAACAGCTACCTCCATACCAAATTGTATCAAAATCGTTTAATTGTTTGAGCGTGAAGGGGTAACTAACATACACACTCAAAAACTTTCGCCTGTAAAATATCAATGCGCAGTGTGAGGTTGGATAGCTGAGAACTATCTCGATCACAGATCAAACAGAAAAAGGCCTATCTGTTTGGGACCTACAGTGCAACACACAGACACACACGTTGATACTTATAAAACTTATCTTTTTCGTCGGGGTTTATTTCATAGAGTTCCGACTGTAACTGATGAATAAGACCAGTATTGCTTCCATTAGTCTTTTTACAACTCAACAAAACAGTGTAATAATTAATTGCTTACCAAGTTCGAATTAATATTTCCAATGAATTTGAGTGATGATTAATTATTAATTAATTAATTCTGTACGCCGGCAATTTGCACAGCTTTATGATTGGAATCCAAACAGTAGCAGTGGTTAATGAGCCGGTAATGACCAAAGAACTTAGTAATACGTACTGACTAATTCATCAACTGTAAAACTGAAAGCGGAGCGATGGTGACGCGGCCATAGCTGGAACTATAATACCGGCCTTAAATGTCCCACTGCTGGGCTCTTCCTTTATAGAGAAGGAATGAGCATTGATCACCACGCTTGCTCATTGCGGTTTGGCGATTTCAGATTCAACTTTTGGAATCTAGGTTTCCTCACGATGTTTTCCTTCACCATCCTCATTAAGAAAGTTATACCTATGTAGGTATAAATTTGAAAAAGTTTTGTTATTTGGTACTTGTCTGGGTTCGAACCCACAACCAAGTTCATACGAATCCGGTCATTGAACCGCTAGGCCACCACGATAGTATCTAATAGCTGGAACGTTAAAGGTAATTTTAGAGTAGATCAGCCTGATGGCTGATCTTGCCGTGGGGCTTCGGCATAGAATAGGACCTCCCCCTCGCATCCCGTGGATGGGTAAGAGACGACTAATGGATAAAGAAAGAAGAAGAATGGGCAGTAACGTTCTCCTAAAGAAAACTGAAAGTAGACCTCTAGGCGCTTGATGGCGCACCACGACACACAGCCCCAAATGGAGGACCGGATGTTTTGGTGCAGCATGGAAGAGGCCTAGGTCCAGCAGTGAATTGCTGAGTAGATTGAAGTCAACATAATCATCATCCTGCTGCCCTCATCCGAATTTCATTTGGGGTCGGCGTACCTTTCTTTTTCATCCATACTTCTATATCTGCCGTCATCTCACAAGAAAAGCGCAGGTCCGGGCGTCCCGCAGTGGACCGCGATAGGCTGAGTTGAAAATTATCTAAGACTTAGAAATGTAAACACTTTTGGAGTTAATTGTTTTACCTGTAAATATTTTTTTTCAATGTTTATAAGAAAATAGGCCTATTCATTTCTGTGCGCAGTTGATATGTTATCTATTCCGACAAAAACGAACCAATAGTAGCAAGATATTAGCTAGCACTAAACTATCGTGTATATACTGTATATTAATGTAAAATTATTAAGGAAATAAATACGCAACGCATTTCCTTCACGCCACAAAAGGCGAAGCTAATACTTCCGCACACAATTCTTACACCCGCCATTATGCTCTTGAAAAGGAACAATCTACTTGAGAATACAGAGTACAGTCTGCCCGTGACCATGACACCTGCAAAGGCGTCGAAACGTCGGGAACAAAAAAAAAACCGCGATAGAATCCGTTAAAACGTAGTTTTATTTCAATACATAGTAATTACCTACACAAGTACTGTTAAAGGTTCTAATACGCTTCAAAGCTCTACAGACGATACTCGACTTTACAATCATTTTATTAAAATTTACCTAACCGCCATATTTATTCAACCACTGACTATAGACTATTGCATTTTTTGGCGCGCTAATGTGACGTCACTGTTGTGGCTCGTGTTGTTAAATAATATTAGACGCTGCCTGAGCTCGTGTGATGATGCGATGCGTCCGATGAAAATAATCGCGCGACCGTGCCTTTAAACATTGTGTTCTACTGAATATCCTATTGAGATATATTCATAGACTTTTACATTGCACGATGAAATCGCATCGTATCATATAGGTATTTAGCAATAGACGACCTCCGTGGTCGAGTGGCGTACACACCGGTTTTCAAGGTGTCGTCAGCTCTGAGGTCCCGGGTCCGATCCCCGGACAGGTCAATATAGAAAAACACTTTTCTACATTGCCTCGGGTCTGGGTGTTTGTGGTACCTTCGTTGTCTCTGGATTCCATAACACAAGTGCTTTAGCTACTTACTTTGGATTCGGAGCAATGCATGTGATATTAGCAAAAAAAATTTCATCTTGATTCACTGTGTTGATCGTAAATCTATCGAAGTCCATAATTATCATCTCGATCTTCGTGTTAAGTTATTGAAGCCGTTCGATTGGTCTACATTGCGTCTATAACTCGCGACTAAAGCGACAGATGGCGTCGTTTATCACCGTATATTGAACGCATTCACACTCGACTGACAGTGGATTAAGTGCACTCCACGCGAGTAAGATACGATATTCTGCCTTATTCAAAGTATCAAGAATCAGGCGAGTTTTTCATGAGTGCTTACGAATATAGTGGAAAAAAATACAGCTGAATATTATTTACTTAATATTGTTGGAAAAAGCGCAAAATAAAGACACTGCCTTTAATAATTTACACTAAATCAATAATTTACACTATACAAAATGTCTTGAAGAAAAGTCGTAGGTCACTACGACTTTTCTTCAAGACATTTTGTATAATAAATATAACCTACCTATGCTCAGCGATAAAGTAGCATGCAGTCAGTAGATTTTCAGTTTAAGTATTCGTTACAAACATACAAAAAGAAATGCCTTTCTTTTATTTGTGCAGATAAATTATTTGTACAGATTACTTTTTTTATTGTCACTACTTACGTATTTAATTTATAAAACTTATCCATCCTCGTATCCTCGTGATTGCATCAAAACTGATTATTGATACCGCTGATATTGTTTTAGTCCGCACGTATCACGAAACTATCCTCAAAGGCTGCAAGCCTTGCTTACCACCATTGGGGTCTAAGAAAGTAGTGGAAAGACCTATCAATAATTATTAACATTTAGTCATTCAAACGTCGTGGTGGCCTAGCGGTTCAATGAACGGATTCGCTTGCACATGGTTGCAGGTTCGAACCCAGGCAAGTACCAATGTGACTTTTTCAGAGTTATTATGTGCTTTCTTAATTATTCTAAGACACCATTGACAAACGGTGAAGGAAAATATCGTGAGGAGACCTAGATTCCAAAAATTGGAATCTGAAATCGCCAACCCGCAATGAGCAAGCGTGGTGATCAATGCTTATTCCTTCTCTATATGGGAAGAGGCCTGTGCCCAGCAGTGGGACGTTTATAGGCCGGTACTACTAGTCATTAAAACTGAATTTAAAACAATCACGCATCGCTACACGATTTTTCGACGATATCGATTGTCTGTACAACCGATCGGCATTCGGAACAAAGTAATTTGTAAAGCGATACCATACTGTTGCTTTCCCTAATTCAATTAGATTCCATCGTTTTGTTTTGTATTTTATACGCTCGTTTTTCTTATTATACGTGTTTTGTTCCTTGGTACACAGAGCCTGTTATAAGAAAACTTTGAATAATGTATGTAAACGTAATAGGTATAACACTCCCGTTATTTACACACACAAATATATTTGTTAGTGTGGCTTGCATAAGTATCTAGTTTTTTTTATGAGATTACTAGCAATGTGAGTCGCACATTACTAGTAATCTCGTTAACCCCTCGTGCTAAGCTAAGATGCTTGTGTTACGAGCGGCTACCGCCGCTTCAAAGTTTGCCGAGTGTACTATCATATCATCACTTTAGGATTTACCCACTGCTAAATACCTTTAAGCTTCGCATATTTTCCTGCGATGCATGTAATAGGTACCATAATTTATCTAAACGTCACAACAGGCCGCTGGAATAATCATCATCATCTCCCTGACCTTTTCTTATTTATATGGGTTCGGCTCAATCCATATTTTCTTTCCAATCATCTCTATTAATCGTACATCACAGCATCCACTACTAAAAAAGATGTTCTTAGACCGCTAGAATACTTAGATACAGTCCTACTTAAATGCAGACGACTTCACATCACTGACATATCAATTTCAAATTGAACATTATTCTCAAGCAGTAAGGTGTAGTTGACCGTAAGTCTGTAACTGAAATATAAAGCTGGCAATTTCAATTATCAGTTTTACGAGAAAACAATGCGATGTTCAGATGTTTTATCTAGTATTAAATATAATAACGTATACTAGGTGCATAGTAAAACAGAATTAGCTCCTACAACTATCAATCTGACATCAACTGTCAAAATATATCTTATAAACGTCGTTCACGAATTAAAGCATTAAAAGCAGAATATACCACTCAACTTCAGTCTAAGATCGTGCGATATTGTAATTGATGACGTCATATCTACGTTGATTCATCTTATTGGTCAAGATGCAATGCTCTGCATTACACACTAATCTTTGTTCCTAAGGTTCCGAGTTCAAAAACATCGCGATGATCATGGCTGACAATACATCCAAATAAAGGTTATATTCAAAAACAAAAAATAAACAAAAAACATTTACAATTTAAGTCGGTAAATTAAAAAAAATGAGTGATTGAAATAATTTGATTCTATCGCTGCCCGTCCATGACACCTGCAAAAGGCGTTCAAACGTCGAGAACTAAAATAAAAATAAACTGCGATAGAATCCGTTTAAAAGTAATCACAAAAGTAAAAAATAAAGTGATACGTATGCTTTATTCTGAAACTAACATGACACAGTTTGTCGTATTATCGAAATAAAACGATCTCTGTCACATCTTGGGGTGCAGTCTCCCAATTTGAATAATTGATAAAGTCAACCAAAGTTTCGTAGAACAAGCGGTAAGTGAATTAATTCTAGTTCCGATCTCCGTGACTTTCATGGAATTACCGTACAGAATATGGACAAAGAGTAAGTATCCCACAGAGGCAATGCTTCACACGAGCGCAACAATAGGTTGACTGCACGGATAATCGATTGGTATAAGCCAACATGCCAATGAAAAGTGTAAGAAGTGCTTTGGCTTTGATCCCCGCACGAGACAAGTATTTTTGTTATCCACGAATATCTGTTCTAAGTCTTGATGTTTAAGTAAATGCGAATTAAATGTTTGTGAAACCCCCTGTTCAGGGCGATTCCAGGGTGCGCGAGTTTCATCGGTATGAATATCTTTTTAGCACATTGCCCCTTGACACAAGTTGATAACTAAGGGCGAGCGCGTCCACGACACTTGCATTTGTTGTTGTTTGTTACGTTTTGATGATTGGTTATACGAAGCTTCGCCTCTGCGGAGTGTCTGATCTATGATACAGCGTACATGGCAGTATTCTTGGTAATATTAATATTTTATTCACGAGCTAGCTCGAACAAATTTATACTAGCTAAATTAACACACTAAGACCTCACTGAAATTGGTTCGAGTTATGTTGAAAATCTTTGCCAAATTAATTTAACTTTGGAAAATATTTTCCCAGTTTCATACACGAAGATTCAGTCATTAACACTATTAACTATGAGAGGTTATTTAAGTGATAATGCGGTAGACTGCATTTGTTTCAACGAAAGAGAGAGAGAAAGAGATAAAGAAGATTCCATGTCTTTGACCTTTCTCATTATCACTAGAAGAAGAATTACCATGTTGTATTTCGGAAAAATCGGTTCTTAAATTAATAGTATCTAAAACATTGCCAGTCTTTCGCATAAAAGAATAAAGCAACAGACAGACGAAACAATTATTTCAGCTAAAAACCAACTAAAATAGGGGCAAATTAAAGGGAATACAATCTCTAAAATATACAATCCCTTTCCAAGAATCTAGAAAAACTTCACAAAATTAACTAACATAGGTATTGTCGAAATACTTTTTATCCAATCACGCAGTAATCGAGATAGGGAACGATTTGCTTCAAGGAATTTAATAAAGAACAACAACAGTACCGAAATTTCCCAGTATTTATTTATTAACGGCTGAATAGGAAACAAAGACTGAACTCTGAAGCCCGAAAGCCCTTGTTAATTTGTGCGATCATGTGTTGTACATGTAATACTGGAATTTATTTATCACTAGCTATACCGCTTGGTTTCACCCGCGACAGTGGTGCCCGTTTTCGTAAACATCACAATTTTAGTCTATTTTATATTGTATCCATTCTGCTATTCGGCACGAATCCGATAATTCAAGGATCATGAAAATCGGTCCACCCGTTCTCGAGTTATAAATGTTGTAACAAATCCGACTTTGTTTTTAAATACAACATGTAACAAAACCCCTGTCCGATCCGATAAAGGCGTATTCGTGGTACAGTTCATGAACCGTCTCGCATCAGTTTTTATTTTGATTTAATTATCTTAAATTGGGAAAACAATAATCTCCAATCCATTTAATAGCTACGTTTTGTGTTCGCAGTACGATACCGTATAATAGTCTAAGAGATCGGACAGGGTTTTGTTACATATTGTATATCAAATACCTACATACAGTCGAACATAAAACCTCTTCTTTTGGAAGTCAGTTAAATAACCTCCTGTTCAGAAACAGAAGTTACAGATTATTTAACTGATACATGTTTTTTTTTTTAAGTTATTATTAGGTACCTATTCATATTTAGTTTAAGATTTACTGTTACTGTTATTGTGTGTACACCTATACTTAATTGGCATATACATTAAGGTCGTCACTGTTATTAAATGAACGCTGACCCCAACACAATTGACAAAACAACAGAAAAAAAAAAAACAAATTATTACCTAAATAGTAAGCTGCTATAATATGAAAGACACAAACTACTTTAATACAAAGTAACTATAATGTAATCCGTGGCTTACATCTCCATTTTAAGTAACCCTATAAATCCGCAGTATACCCCCTCCCTACTACAAAGCAGCCGCAACAGCGATCGCTCTCAGGGGTTCCGTCACACCTGGCACCGGATTGATGATTGCAGTATCATTTTATTAGCGCACGGGAGAATAATATACCACAGTCACTACAGTTGTATGTTCGCCTGCAAAAGTGCTTTGAAAGGCGACATGCCACATGCCAGAAAATAAACCCAAAGTGTAGATTTATGGTATTATATTTTTTTTTGGAATTTGTGCATTTTGTCGCGACAATTTCGTTATGCAGAAATTCAGATATAGAATTCAGACAGATGGAGTTTTGTTCATACTCCGAGATAAGTCTCCATTGGTCAAAAACAGGAGGTATTATTGTCTTCTGTTATTGACCAATGGAGTTTCTTGTCGATTCTTCTCTATAAGAATCCCATTTCGAAACTGTGAAACTGGAGTCCTTTAACGTTGCGAAAGTACCTTAAGAAGGTTTCGAAATAAAAACAGATTTCAGATTTTATTTACATGACACAGGAATTTTGCAGACAAAGAAAAAGTATTTATAATTTGCACTTTTTTGCGCAACTGTACTTTTGTGGCAGTACATTTTGACACGCAGTCGGGAGGTTACCCGTCCTAAGGGAATAATCGTGTACAACTGAACAGATCGTATAAATCTCTTTTATTTTATTGTCTCTCTATAAAATAATCATATTTGGCATCGATGTTTATCTCTAAAGGATCATTTATTTATCGCATGTCGATAAACGACAAAAATATATTGATTTATAACACATTCGTGCGGAACTTGTAATTTAAATACAAATAGAAAAAAGGAAAAAAAAAATTGAGCCTCCGGTAGGACCGAACTTGCGACTACTGGTTTAACGCACCCGTTGCTTTGCCAACTAAGCTACAGGGGTCACTGCCCGAGAGTTTGATTGGCAGTAAGGTTTAAAATACAATATTTAATTTACAAGGAAATTATCTACATAAAACTGTTATCATAAATAATTATTATTAATAGTTATCACCACCTACTTATTGATTACTGAGTTCAGTTGTTGATTTTCACGAAAGGATATGTTGAGACAGAACCAAACATAATCACTACAAAAAACAATAACACACAAAAACCAAACCGGGCATTCATAGCAAAGAGGTCATGACAAAAAGTTTTTTAATACCCGCATGCGGCTTCAAACGGAACAACACTGAAAAAACAAACACTGCAAAATTCGCTTCCCAACGTGACATTATCTAACCTTCTACTGGATAAACTGTTGAAGTCTCCATCGGAATGCGAACCACAAAGGAAACAGTCGGTAACGGAAAAGATAATTAATTCTGTGTGCATTTCTGCGGCGACACATCTAGGAACCAGCTTTTATAGACAACGAGCTTCTTTGTCCCTTTTTAATATCGAGAGAGCCTCTCCATTGCTTTCTTTTTTCTATATTTCTTAACGCACGATTTCCCATGTTTTTCTATCGTATTGTTTGTTTGATTCGGTTAATGAATAATAGATTTTGTATCACAGTGATAATGAGATGAGCTTTGTTGATAATTAATTATAAGTGGAATGACATTGTTTGAATTATTAATTGAAGCACTACTTATTTAGATTAGGTACTGGATTATAAGTGGTGTTGACATAAGTGTGATGATACACAACAACCATGATTAAATATACTATAATTACGTTGTGTGCTAAATATTGTTTCCGTCGTAAAATAATTTTGTTAGTCGTTTGTTACCTATCGATTAGATAATTTATTTACACAAACAGCCGTTTAGCATTCCAGAAACACGAAAATAATTCATTCTAACGTCACCACCCGAAACGATTAATTGTTACAATAAAACAACACCCTGCTATAAAACGAAAGGAAAAAAAAAGTAATAAAATCGAATTGTAAGCATTCAACATTTTAACGATACATTTCGTGGAGCTCTAGGACTAGTGACGTACGCAATCGATAGTATAATACCGGCCTATAAGCGTCCCACTACTGGGCACAGGCCTCTTCTCATTTTAGAGAAGGGATGAGCATTGATCACCACGCTTGCTCATTGCGGGTTGGCGATTTCAGATTCCAATATTTTGGAATCCAGGTTTCCTCACGATGTTTTCCTTCACCGTTTGTCAATGATGTCTTACAATGATTAAGAAAGTACATATAACTTTGAAAAAGTCACATTGGTACTTGCCTGGGTTCGAACCTGCAACCATGTGCATGCGAATCCGGTTATTGAACCGCTAGGCCACCACGACATTTTATAATCGATAGTATTCGTAACGATTGTCATAAATTCAGTGACAATACAAGTCGAATGTCGACCTTGGCACTCGAGGAGAGGTTTAGGTAATCGATACTCCGCCGGCTAGGGACAGCCATAAAATTTTAATCTTCTAAAAAGTTTTCTTCGTTGTACGATGTTCGATTGGTACCGTACCAATGTTCTATATCTTTCTACATATGTCGTTCATTTTATATTAGTATCTCTTACTTCAAAAAGTTATGTACATACTAGAAGTGTCCAGTTGATTCCTTCTAAATAAACATGTTTACACACACTACATAAGAAAATAATTTAATCAAAAAGTGAACTCAGTGAGTCAACTGGCATTTTACAAACTTAAGTCTTCAATACCCAGAAACTAGATCAATATGTCGTAAACAAGCAAAAAAGGTATAATTTCATCAATAATGTCAAATCATGTGACATTGACCTTGGCATTTGAGCCACACCTAGTCTACCCTACGTTACACAAAGTAGGTATTTTTATACGGTTTGAAATTCTAGACATGCAATTATTCGTTGTATATCTATAACAGCTTCATTTCCTAAAGTAGACTACTTTACTACATAGTTGACTTAATTAATGACAAGGAACGTAACTACTACACGTATGAAAAATTATAACCGAGTTCAAATCTTCACATCTTACGAATACAAGAATTCATTCTATAAACAAAAAACTTTAACGGCACACCCATCTAGTTCTATCTATTATATGTCATTATTTGTGACATTTGTATGTCAAATGACAATGCTGCATTGCTTGAAATACCTATTTGATCGAAATTAAAAAAAAATGTTTAAAACAAAACAGAAACACATAAAGGAGCATAGGCCTTGATTTTTAGTCCCGAAAGTCATACTATTTGTTATATCACCCCAAAATAAGGAATATTAGTCATTTTTTATTTAGAATATTTCTGGTACATATTATAAGCATTCTCGTTAAAACAGTCCGTTATAGGTAATAAATCAATTTACTTTAATCACGAAACAGTAAACTATATGGAACGTTATTAAGAACGGTTCTTGCATCATCTAATATCCCAAAGAACCGTTAATATTTACAGTAACAATGCAATCGATATTAAATAACGTTCTTGACACCGTAAATTGGAATACCAAACTGTCAGAGGGTAGTAACTAAGAGGATGCACAGCCCTAGCCAAGTGACATTGGTATTATGCGATAACATGCGATAATGATGAAAGAAAACGCTTAAATGTCATTCACACAACGTTTGATAAGTCATGTGACTTAGACACCTCCATACATTTGAGCAACTCAATCAGCGTTTTTGCTTGGAGAGGGAGGAGAGGGGGGGGGGCAGATATTTTTCCTCAGGTAGGTACGTATATCAATAGCCAGTCTTGAAAAAGCTTAATCTAATAACAACTAATGTAACACGAACTATATTAATGGGGCTACCATGAGTCAAAAGTAGTTTTTCACCAGGTTTACCTATCTGAAATTCTCCATAAATGAGCGACAAGCTACTAGCCAGTGATTCGTGGAGTTGTTCGAGACTAGTGGACCAAGCGAATTTTTGAATCACAGCTCATCATTTCATGTACCTCCATAGAAACTCAAATCGAAGACGCACTAACAAAATCCCATCACGTATCAAGAAACTGCAAACAACTAATACTAACACCAAACTCTCGTATAATTTCATGTAACACTTTGGCAAGGAGCCTGAAACATTAAGTCAGATGAACACGGCAGCGCTCGCAATCGATTGATTAGATTAAGTACCCGATGTATGTCCACTGGCAATTTCAATAAATTGATTCCGTTCCGAATCTAGTCACGTCCAAGTGACAAGCCCGAGGTAAGAGGGTGTTACAGGGGAAGGGGGATGCGGAATATTCCGTTTGGTGCTTGTAATCAGAATAATGTATGTACCCCGTCTTACCACTTGGGTAAGCGGTTGCATGTATATGAGACTCAATTTTGTGAAATATTAACGAAAACCGTCGGGTTTGATGTTAAAACTCCTTTGAATTTTTAATTTATTAAATATTCCATTTTTAACCGAAATTAGGCAAAGCTAAAAGAAAGGTATAATCTAAGAATGGTTTATTAACCCAAAATATGTAAATTGTGTATTTGGCAGGCTGAACGACAATTACAGAGGTACTTTGAATGAGTGGGCTATTAAATCTATTTATTAAAGCCTTAAAATTTTCAAGTACATAATTGGGACCTTTGGAAAAGGCCATGAATGCTAATAATCAAAATACGTGTTGACAGTATTCTTTAGGAGTCAAAAATACATAACTTGATTGAAAAATAATAAATTATTTAGATAATCCTTGAACTAAAACAACGATTTCTCAAAACATTCAAAAAAATAACCTAAAAGTAATATTAGGAGAGCCAGACAAAAAACGAATACGATAATGTAGAATGTCATGAACATGAAGACGTTAGCTTTTATGAACATTTAGTAAATCACGTTAAATTTTCCTTCAAAACGGCACATCGGGAAATATAGCAGCATTTAGTGGGAAATATAAGAAACCAAAAAAAAAATTGAGGACCATTCAGGCCTGCAGCTGTATGAAAAACAGACAAAATGTGCGTTTTCCACATCTACTTGGCGCCGAGCCCAGAGTGTGACTGCAAGGATAAAGGACATCCAATTCTATTTTTACAAGCTAAAGTTTAATTTCGTTTTTCAATGTTTTCGCTGCAATGCCTTAGTATTCTCATGGTTGTTTTTTTTGGTCTTTCCCGACCGGTCCTTATCAGAACGAGCGTTTCTAGAAATTTCATAAGTTTTTGTCGCTTTACGTTATTAGCTCCTCGTAAGCGGTTTAACCTATACCTAAACAAGTTATTTTAACTTAGCTTATATTCTCATTTTAGCAAAAATGCGACAACAGTTTTTTTTTTTACTTTTTTTTACATGGGATAAACTAGATGCCTTCCGAGGGAATTGGTAGGAAGAAGCGAGGACCCGGGATCGCTGGACAGGAGGAGGCGAGGGACCGGGTTCGTTGGAAGGCATGGAGGGAGGCTTTTGCCCAGCAGTGAGACAGTAACAAGCTAGATATTTAGGTGTGCTATGGTATAGGTTTTTCCATCACAGGTATCATTTGATTATTTTCTGGAAGCCCCAGCAACATGTTTGAAACGATTTACTGAAATAAATCCCTCTTTTTTTAAGATTAAGAATAATAAGACTAGCTAATATTATTAAAAAATTTAAACTTAAAGTTCAAGTTAGTTCAAGTAAACTGATTTAGAATCACTTGCTCGTCTGCATTGAACATTCTGCTGCTTGGTAAAATTATTGATCCATATTCTCAACTAACATATTAATAATAAAATTATAAAAGACTGAATAACAATCCAGCATGTTGCAGTAAGCTATCTGCTTTTGCAGTTACTACCAAACTCAACTTGCCTCAAACATCGACGCCATTTTTAACATAATTACTCACATGATCAGCTTTTATCTCTTTCCAATCGAATAAGCCTCTCACCATGCAATTACTTAAGAATCTCATCTTGACAATCTATCAAGATTGACAAATTTCATTACCATCTGAAACGACATTCTATCGATAAAAGCATCGATTTAATATCGATAATGAATAACGAGTAATGAATTGCAATTAATCGAGTGATCGGACTTATGGATGTTGGAATGAGTTACACGATCGCGGACTATTGGGATCTGACGTTATTGTAGGCGCTACTGATTGGGTCTCTTCGTCAACTTCCTAATGACCTTCATTATTCAAGAGTATTAGTCCGAAGGCTGCTCCTGATTTCATCTTGTATACAGGAACATTATTTATTTCTGTCTAAGATTCATATAAAACAATGAGTTAGGTACTAAAACCGAAAAGTAATGATATTATTTTTGAATTTTTATATTTTTTTAAGCGTTATTTTAGAAAAAATACTTTATATTGCTGTACGTAAGAATTACAGAAAAAAACTTGATGTTTGAAAAACTTGAATTCACTCTATAACTTTTAGTAGAAGATTTTATATTAAAGTAAGTATACGTATAATAGTTAACCATATTCGTTTGATAAAGCTTTTAGTCGGGTCGTGTACCTTTAAATAACTCAAAGAAAACTTTGGTACTCTTAGTAACTTTCAAATAAAAACGAAACCAATTTATTAGATTTTATTATAAAAGGAGAAAACTGTCACAAAAAATAACAGATCTCTAGAAAACTCAACTTATTAAAATCGACGCATTTTACTTCAACAATTCTTGAGCTCAAAGAGTATTAAAATTCTTAATTTAATTAACGTCAACGTACAATATCTATGACAGGCAGTATCAAAAGAATTCATATAAGCATTGGCTGAAAAACAGACTACATAAACGCTATTCTCTTTTTAATTCATCGCAATTTAAAAATATTATTCGAACCAAGTTCTAATTTTAAAAGATGATTTTTTTTCTTCTTTTCATGTCGTGGTGGCCTAGCGGTTCAATAACCGGATTCGCATGCACATGGTTGCAGGTTCGAACCCAGGCAAGTACCAATGTGACCTTTTCAAAGTTATATGTACTTTCTTAATCATTGTAAGACATCATTGACAAACGGTGAAGGAAAACATCGTGAGGAAACCTGGATTCCAAAATATTGAAATCTGAAATCGCCAACCCGCAATGAGCAAGCGTGGTGATTAATGCTCATCCCTTCTCTACATGAGAAGAGGCCTGTGCCCAGTAGTAGGACGCTTATAGGCCGGTATTATTTATTTATCTATATATATAAAACTCTTCCGTTACTGACTGACTGACTGACTGACTGACTGACTGACAGACAACGCACAGCCGAAACTACTGATCGTAAAGAGCTGAAATTTGGCATGTGTGTTTGTTGGAAGGAGTAGGCTACCACTAAGAGAGGATTTTTGGAAATTCCCCCCCAAAGGGGAGAAAAGGGTGGTAAATGACAGACAACGCACAGCCGAAACTACTGATCGTAAAGAGCTGAAATTTGGCATGTGTGTTTGTTGGAAGGAGTAGGCTACCACTAAGAGAGGATTTTTGGAAATTCCCCCCCAAAGGGGAGAAAAGGGTGGTAAATGACAGACAACGCACAGCCGAAACTACTGATCGTAAAGAGCTGAAATTTGGCATGTGTGTTTGTTGGAAGGAGTAGGCTACCACTAAGAGAGGATTTTTGGAAATTCCCCCCCAAAGGGGAGAAAAGGGTGGTAAATGACAGACAACGCACAGCCGAAACTACTGATCGTAAAGAGCTGAAATTTGGCATGTGTGTTTGTTGGAAGGAGTAGGCTACCACTAAGAGAGGATAATTGGAAATTCCCCCCCAAAGGGGAGAAAAGGGTGGTAAATGACAGACAACGCACAGCCGAAACTACTGATCGTAAAGAGCTGAAATTTGGCATGTGTGTTTGCTGGGAGGAGTAGGCTACCACTAAGAGAGGATTTTTGGAAATTCCCCCCCAAAGGGGAGAAAAGGGTGGTAAATGACAGACAACGCACAGCCGAAACTACTGATCGTAAAGAGCTGAAATTTGGCATGTGTGTTTGTTGGGAGGAGTAGGCTACCACTAAGAGAGGATTTTTGGAAATTCCCCCCCAAAGGGGAGAAAAGGGTGGTAAATTGAAAATGTTTATTTCTCAATGGATTCACTTAAATCTTTGTATGTAGGTTCCACCAGTGAAGCAAGTGAGCATAGCATATGTATAAGTGAACATAGCATTTTTTAGACCATGATTTCATGGAGACATATTTCTAATATAATAAAAATTTGATTTTTTTAATGTTTGTTTACACATGTAATCGATAGACCATGGAACAGGCGATAACTAAGTGAAAAACCCAAATTCTGACGGAAGTCATTACTCCACGCGGACGAAGTCGCGAGCAAAAGCTAGTTATTGTATATGTCAACTGAATCGTTTAGCCGTCTTTTAACTAAGCCAGTATTAAAAACTCGTTTTTATTACTGCTGATAATAAAAAACGACATCGTACTTTAAAAATATATGGTATAATAATTGCTTTATTTTCTCATCAATATTCCATTCAGTCAGCATAAAATCTAACCTACCTAACTATAATAAAATTTGCGGCACGCAAAACAAATACGGTGTTTTGTTAATACGCGTTTCGTAACCTACAAAAGAAAAATACTAACTAAAACGTGGTTCATAACATCGCCATATTCGCGTTTCTAAAAAAGAAATACTTTTTCTGAAGTTTTATAATTTTATTTTTATCAGTGGACGTAATTAAACCGAACAAAGTCTATGTTTACGTTTGATATTATAAAACTTGGAAAGAAAACATTTTCGTTCATAAATAAACCTTTCATTAAATGGTTTTATGTGGAATTGGTAGGTAATATTCCTTTAAAATTCGGTTAGGAGTTAATATTTTGTTTTGTAATTTAGCTATTGACTGTCAAATCTACGCCTACTAATTATAATCTTAAAGGATTGTTTGTTTGGAACAGTGCAGATTGGAGTATTATACCCTGCTACGTTTATCACTATTGAGAAGACAAAATATTTATTATTAATTTGGGTGGGCTTCGAGTTACAGGTCACTCGAGGATTATTTTTTATGGAGTGCGTATATTCTAGGTAATCAGGTGCATAACACTGAACATCTTTTCCCAAGGAGCATAGTTGGAAATCTTAAAATTAAAAAATTAATTTTCATACAAAGAGACAGGTAACGTGGCTTATGTTTGTATGAAAAATAATCCTCTATGTACATAACAATATTTATCGTACATAACCCATAATACATAGCGTCGTAATCCCCTTTGATGTACGACGGGCTGTCCGTGAGAGATAAAAGTTGAGCATTCGTCACTTGTACCAATGCTGCAATGCCAGGCAGTTAGTAACAATACAATGTCACGTTATACCTTTATTTCATACTTTTTATAGGGATTTAGAAAAGTGTTCTTTATTTTATTTCTAGTACCTAAGTCTCGATAGTAGTTTCGTGATGGTAGCCGATGAAGGTGAATATTTAAACAACCATTAAATTTGTGTGATCTACAAATGCATGATCCAGATCTGGGTGAATAACCCCGTGACTTTCAATTCGAACGCCTTAGGAGTCGTTTGTCGTTGAAAGCAAATAGGAATCACCTACAATGTTTTTTTTTTTAATATTTTCCTAAAAATAAATTGTGATAACGCTTTTATTGCGTGCAAATTATTTTATTTAATTAAAAGTTCCAGATTCAGAATATTCAAGTTATTCATTTCATAAAGGAAGCACATCCTGAAGAAAAATAGGAGTTCCTAATAGGTATACAACCTCATAGACTATAAAGCAATGTACAAAATAATATTATAGTGCATATTCCGTCGCCATATTTGTGAGCGCTAAAACAATAGCTAATAGTTTCTCATAGAACAAATAATTAACCAAGTATAGGGTACATCACTAGTATTCTGTGCACGTCACTATGTATCTAACATCCTCTCAGATGCAATCAAACGACGCAGGATGCGCGTGCAATGAATTCTCAAGTTAATTGATGGACTTCGTAATAAGTAATTTTAGATATCAAAGGAAACTTGCGATGACCAGTATAGTATTATAATTATCTTAGACTAACTTTAATGGACTTAAGTCCTAGAACTTACGGATATTCTTCAGTTTGAATTTTGTCAAAATTTTCCCCAATAAATAAATACATTGAACGTTAAGCTAATTGCTAAATTCTGATTATTTAACTACGGAAACGAACCATAAATTGAGTTTATCCATGGTTTATCCATATGTAACAAGTGCTGAAATAATATAGAACAGAACATAAAAAAATCTGTCATTCCTTTCTTTCTACTCCATGACACTTCATTAAGAAAAACAATCTTAACGAAGTGTCATGGAGTAGAAAGAAAATATCTATTAAATATCTGCTATGATAAATAAGTCGTTACTCTTGATCTTAATCACTCACTTATCGTATCCCTGAACACTAAAGCTTATCTCTCTTTGTTCTCTCTAATTAATAATTCTACTTTATCTACAAAGCTAGGCACAGTTAAGTAGGCTCTCTTACCTATAAGTCGGTGCCTTAACGGTAACAATGGCGCATGGATAACGTAGACCATTACCTTTTTATTGACAGATATCGCTTACACAGCTTTTTAAAAAGATCTCAATTTCTACTTATCACAGGTGTTGCTTATCGTGACGTTTTGGACATAGAGTTTCTTTGAACAAACATTTAAATTGGTTCTGAATCTTTCTTGTTGTTAATTCCTTAGTTTTTATTGATTTGGTTGGTCGATAGATGACGTTTAACACATACCTTAACACAATTATTTTACTATCATAAGAAACACATAGATTTATTACTTTTTTGTTCTCAACAAATATGTAATTTCAGTCTTAAAATATCGAGTATAACAAGACGCCGTGGACGCCATCTAGGTTTATTTAAATTATGTATGTGGTGTAGTGAAACCTATATTTTTCTGCATCTTCTCCTCTCAATTCTTTGGAGAATACTCTACAGAACACTATCTTTAAGATATAATAAGCGAAGACAGTTAACAATACAGTTAAATTAGTTTTTCGATACCGCTATTATATTTCTTAGTGACAAAATAGCAAATTATAGTCATCTTTACGACCCGATACTTTTTACTTTTGATTATTTTCAGATATATTTCAACACCTAATATTAATACACGCTCTGATACTACTACTATCATGAGATCGATTAATATAACATGAAGTTACGATCCAATTAATCTGGATTTTAATTAGTCTTAACGACGTACTTGCAGACAAACAAGCAAAAAATATTACAAAAAGATTTTACAAAAACGCCAAACTTGAGACACACTGTCTCCTTAATTGCCACCTTCTGTTGTTTTAATAATTCATTAAATTCAGTCTACAATTAATGAAATAATTGAATTGAAAATATTTATGCAATGTTGTGAACCATTTTTGTCCAATTAACAATGTTATTAAATGGTCATCACTTCATCAGTAATAGTGACTACACTAACAATTGTAACATCATTGCTAAATAAGATTCGACTATTACGCATAAAAAACATGTGTTTGATGCATGACTTAACATCAGGACGATGTTAAATCTCTCAAAAATACATTAAAGTAATGTCTAACTACCTTATCTACATTCGAGTTTCTACAAAGGCTCGCACCACTGCGGTGCATGTGTCCGATTGTTAGCATAGTTGTCTTTCTTGCGAAGCGTGTCCGTGGGTGTAGTGGATTTTTGAAACTTATTTAAATACTAGCTATTCCCCGAACTCCGCCAGCAGTATCAATTTATTTAGTAAAGAAATATAGCCTCATGATTTTTGAAGTCGTTAAGATATTTTTTTGGATTTATACATTACAAACATACATAAAAATACAAATATTTATAATATTATGGATATAGATTAAAATTCTATGCAAATTATTACAAGAATAATATCTACAATTATTATGTGACTATTTTCATACAAAGCTACAAGCAAGCTTAACCCACGTGCGTTGCTTTCCATTCGCCGCGAAGGAGCAACGCCTTATCTTCTTATTCACGTTACAACTTCACCATTTGGCTTTCAAACGAGTTTACCACCCATAGTAGGGTCGACGACATCGCAAAATTGCCGCGATTTTTCTTCTTAATTACAGCTGTGAAGCAAAGAGTATTTTGATGGAATTCGGCCTTTGCCAATTATCGCAGCCTCTTTGGATAAATGTCGTTTGTTTAGCCCACAGAAATAACAATTACGATCGTATTTCTAGTGTGATTGTTTATGGTGGAATGAAGAAGCCGTTTCGTTTTGGGTAGTGGGTGTAGAAAGTGTAACTGTATTCTATCCATACCTACATCACTTTGCAGTATATAATACAAGCCTATAAATGTCCCACAACTAGGCACAGGCCTTTTCCCATAATTATCGAGAAAGGTGACCATGGATGACCATGCTCGCTCATTGCGGGTAGGCGATTTTAGAAATCCAGATTTCTTCTCTTAGGAAATACATACATATAACTTTGAAAAAGTCATATTGGTACTTGCCTGGGTTCGAACCTGCAACTATGTGTATAAAATCCGATCATTGAGCTGCTAGGCCACCACGACATTTGCAATCCTTTATTAAATAAATAAATACTGTTACATTCAGGATAATATAGTTGTCAAATTTGGTACATAATGAATACAATTTAGTTTATTTAATTTAATTCAGCTGAATCTAACATATCTGAAAGCCGTCTGTAGACAACAAACATAAAACAACAAAAAAATACAAAAAAAAAAAAGAACGCAGTTTATCCCAAAAAGCTTTGTTAAATGTGTCTTGTCTATTGATTTGTCAATCTTTGCTATTGTGATCAATCGTTAGAACACTGAAAACCGACTGTTCCTTTTAGTTTCGATCACAAAAATGAGTATAATATACACCCTGCAGTAAATACATACATCAATATAAATAACTAATGGCCTATCAACGGCCACAAATTATTATTTTAAATTCCTTTCCTGTACTTGCAACGCGATCGAAGCATATATCACAGTGAATACATCGAGGCCTGACAGTCGACGAGTTATAACGTTATGGTTGAAAACAATTAGCTACATGAGCCGTTAACTTTTATTACACCACCGGATCCGGATTTTTTCGTATCTCTGCAAAAAAAACTGATTTCCCCTTCCTTGGTATGCGACTATCGTAATCGAATTGAGCCGATTTCGTTCGGTCATTTGGAACTTCAGAAGCGGTATGTATACCAACATAAGGAAACAAGGGGAAAGAAACACATACAGTTCAGTTTCATATTTACTTAGACTTGCATTAAAACGTAATATACCTTTTTATTTATTTTTGGTTTGCGGGAGGAAACCTTCAAAAGGCGCCCAGCCATAAGGGGATTGAGGCCGAGGAGTGTGGGATTATTACCCCGTTGATCACCATCAGCACATTGAGGAGGGATCTGTTAGCTCTTAAAAGACCAAACCAGAAACCCTCCTGTGCAACGCCTGTTATGGCACATCCCTAGAAAACGTAATATACCTATTGCCCTAGTGGCTAAAGTCCACGCTGTGAACCATTAACGTATTTAAACACAAAGTAATACATAGGTACGTTTTTTTAATCTAGAAGATTCCAAGCACTGCAATAAATTTAATCACAAACAAACGAACATCTTCGTGCCAGCGATTCGATTTGCGATGAAAAACGACGCGATGAGCCGTTTGATGTAAACAACGATATGCGAATATAATCACTTCAGCACATTAAAAGCAATTCAATATGCAAGAAGTCAAACCGACAAGCAATATCAACAAATCAATTGATACAAAAACCTTATTCACTTACAAATTAATGTATGAACGTAATCGCGTGACCAATCAAACAATATCCAACAAAAAATCGCAGTGAGAAATGACAAACGTAGTAAAGACACGACAAAAAGGTGTCTGTCCAAAACATTGAAAAAAAAAAGAAATATTAAAAATTCCGGAAAACACTCTGGGGAAAGTGAATTTCATGATACACCTCAATGCTCACGTCTTTGATTTTATTGTTGTTATGCGACAGTTAGCACATACAAAGTATAATTAACGATGCGTTGCGTACATGAGCATTTAAATTATGAGGTGTACGAAAAAATCCTACGCAACTAGTTAATTGGCACGTCCAACGAATCCGGGATGGAAACTGTTAAAACTTTTTGCAACTTTTTCACTCCATTTCAATTAGATTGCTTTTTGTGTCTTTGTTTAATTATGCACTGTTCAATATGGATCTGATGCACAATATAAGCGAGCAAAAGCAATCAATAAACAGTAATAAAAAATACACTTTTTTTTCATGAAAGCAAGCGTTGGTAAGCGAAGTAATACATCTTTTTTAGAAGCAGGCGTCCAAATTATTTACTGTTAGTAATCAGATTATATCAGCTAAAAATTGTGAACTGTGAAGGCCTTTTTTCATAGAAAAAAACGAACGAGTATTGATCACCAATACCTAGGTGAGAATGAGTTTCACAATCAATATTCGACTGGCCGGTTGATCTAGTGGTTAGTGACCCTGACTGCTAAGCCGGAGGTCGCGGGTTCGATTTCCACCCAGGACAAAGCTTTGTGTGATGAGCACGATCATTTGTTCTGTCTGTATAATATGTATGTATTTACAAATATATAAGTATGTTTATCAGTTGTCTGATCACCATAGTACAGGCTCTGCCTAGTTTGGGATCAGACGGCCGTGTGTGTTGTAAAAAAAAACCGGCCAAGTGCGAGTCAGACTCGCGCACCGAGGGTTCCGTACAAACCTGTATAATATTTATAGACTTGAGTATTTGTTAAGAATTTCAATATAATACCACTACGCGTTCATGAGTAAAGGGGTAATAAGTTTAAAATAGTTAAAAATATTTTTATTATATGATGTAACTAAAAATTTATGCTTTTCGCAATTTTTCCTTTATCTGTGTTATAAGACGTTGCTTCGTACCAAATTTCAAGATTCTGAGTTCACGGGAAGTACCCTGTAGGTTTTGATTCCCTTGCGAGTAGTGGCGAGTTTCAAAATATGCGGTTTTAATTCCTGTTTCTTTTGATTGCGTTGACATAGAAGTTTGATTTTGTTACAGCTTAAAGGTATTATAGATTTGAGTATTTGATATGAATTTCAATATAATACCACTACGCGTTCATGAGGAAAGGGGTAGTAAGTTTAAAATTATTAAAAATATTTTTATTATATGATATAACTAAAAATGTATACTTTTCGCAATTTTTCCTATATCTCTGCTATAAGACGTTGCTTCATACCAAATTTCAAGATTCTGAGTTCACGGGAAGTACCCTGTAGGTTTTGATTCCCTTGCGAGTAGTGGCGAGTTTCAAAATATGCGGTTTTAATTCCTGTTTCTTTTGATTGCGTTGACATAGAAGTTTGATTTTGTTACAGCTTAAAGGTATTATAGATTTGAGTATTTGATATGAATTTCAATATAATACCACTACGCGTTCATGAAGAAAGGGGTAGTAAGTTTAAAATTATTAAAAATATTTTTATTATATGATATAACTAAAAATGTATACTTTTCGCAATTTTTCCTATATCTCTGCTATAAGACGTTGCTTCATACCAAATTTCAAGATTCTGAGTTCACGGGAAGTACCCTGTAGGTTTTGATTCCCTTGCGAGTAGTGGCGAGTTTCAAAATATGCGGTTTTAATTCCTGTTTCTTTTGATTGCGTTGACATAGAAGTTTGATTTTGTTACAGCTTAAAGGTATTATAGATTTGAGTATTTGATATGAATTTCAATATAATACCACTACGCGTTCATGAGGAAAGGGGTAGTAAGTTTAAAATTATTAAAAATATTTTTATTATATGATATAACTAAAAATGTATACTTTTCGCAATTTTTCCTATATCTCTGCTATAAGACGTTGCTTCATACCAAATTTCAAGATTCTGAGTTCACGGGAAGTACCCTGTAGGTTTTGATTCCCTTGCGAGTGTCGAAAATTTGCGGCATAAACGGGAGTATCTTTTGATCGCGTTGACTTAGAAGTTTGATTTTTTCACAGCTCTAAGAGACCATAGACTTGAGTATTTGATATGAATTTCAGCTTGATACCTCCACGCGTTCCTGAGAAAAAAGGTCTTGACAGACAGACAGACAGACAGACAGACAGACAGACGGACAACAAAGTGATCCTATAAGGGTTCCGTTTTTACCTTTTGAGGTACGGAACCCTAAAAAGTAGATATTGGACTATGAAATCAATGACCCAACTTATTCACATAAAACTTACTTGGGTCCACTTTCTCGAAAACCTCCGATTCATTCGCTAAAAACTTTTATTTCGAGATCAGCTTGAAAGCTGCCATTTTAATCCCGGCACTTTGCTATTGAGTAATACGAGAGCACTTATTATAAAGCTCTGTTTACACTTAACTTATAAGGGGCAAAAAAAAATTTAAGCAACATTTTCTCATTTACCCGAATAGAATGACTTTTGCATTTAAATTGTGGCCAAGAAGTGGTGATAAAAATAATTAATGTTCTAGCTCTATAATCGCTTTGTGTGAAAATATTTTTAGATGTTATCCGAATTCTCGCCTGTGGGAAAAAGAGCGTAAAGAATTTAATAATTTAAGCTAGTGCATCTTTTAACCAATACATTATTACCATGGAAAACATTCAAACTATTTCACGTGTAAAATATTCTTGAAAATAATTATTGACCTTTGATTTGGTCGCTAACTTCTTGTAAACCGATTTATCAAGCTATTTAAATCACAAATCCTTTTTAATGTGAATTATTTAATGCTATTTAATTTTAAAAGTCGTAATTAAATTTTGAATAGCCTGTATCAATTTCAAGTTAAACCTCTTTAAAGTTTCCCTGAAGAAGTTGCCTTCCAATTTAAGTTCCTTTCATGTTTTTGCTGAATATTTTCCCCGATAGGAGTAGGGTCGCCATGATTAGTTATGTGAAGTAGAAAACTTCCTTCATTACATAATTACGCTGCGCTGCAACGTTTTTTATAACGCCTATAAGGAAATAAGTTATGTATTTCTTTTAGACGGCTAGTGTTCAAAATGTTTTAAATCGTTAGTACGAATATTTAACGCATTTGATAAAAAGTTTAGAAGATAATTTGTGAAAAAAACAAAACTAAACTAAAGTTTATTCAAAACCGTTCTCTTATTAAACAAAAAAGAACTTTTCTACCAATGAGTTGCAAATTACTAATATACTTGTTAAGCCTTCGAGTCAAGCTAAATGCTTGTGTTACAAGTGTGTTCACGTCAGTAGTGTTATGGGCGGGTTTCGAGCCGGCAACCCGATGATCGCAAGTCCAACGCCATAACTATTAAGGCTACCACCGCTTCATGCGTGGGTACAGTGGGTACAAACATATTCTTTAGGGCAATAAGTCAAGAAAACGACAGCGACGCGCATAAAACCGCGCGATACTGTTATTAAAGTTGAAACTTTCAATATGTATGAGTTTATTAATTATTTATCACTTTCAGCTAATCATACAAAGTGAGGGGTCCACAATAACCTACTACAACTTCAAGGGCCACTGATACACCCTTACGTTATCCAAGTGCTATGAGGGCAAAAAATATAGACAACTTTTTAATTGGCCCTAGGAATAATTAAAAGAAGCTTCCTTGAAAATAAATTAATTTAGTAGCTATTGACATATGGTTTCCAGTCTCACTTTTCAGTACCTAAACATCTCAAATTAGTGATTCAATTCCTTCTTCTTTTCGTGTCATGATCAACAAATTCTGTCTGACATAGTTGTTGGCTTCCATTATGCCCTGGAGAGTACAGGTGGTAGAGTGCAGGATGGGCAGGACAGAAGATACGTTTACAGGCTGAATAAAGTTTTTACAAAACTTATTTAACCGAGTTTTTTTAGGGGGCTATAAGAGCAAAAAAACATTTGTTGATTTACGGAACTTACCGTACACTAATACCAAAAATCACACGTAGGTTAACACTATAACAACCCAAAGTTGCGTCGGGTCAAAATCAAATATCCAATTTAAAAAGTAACTAATATCAAAGTAACAGATATATGAGGAACAGTAACACATATTAATATTACATCGATACTTCATCTCGATTCGAGAGGTCTTTTAATCGATTAGACCCGATACCTATAACCCTATTGTGCCGATCCACGGGCCTTTAGCGAAAGAAAAGTGCTTAATCTGCACTTTGTCGCCCTCCATTGTGAAGAAGGCACTCACTTGCCTATGTATGAGTAAATCGGTAGGGCTGCCACGTTTATTTTAGAATTTTTAGATTGTTCAAGTTTACCATTTGATATTTCAACAGTTTTACTACATAACGTAATGTAATTCTAGATGCTAAATTTGAAGATATATATATAACGTTTTCTTTCGTATTTAAAAGCGAGGCAGCAATTGAATGATGCTTGACTATCTATCCAAAAAAATAGATTTTTACAGTACAGTCGTGCTTAAGAACTTTTTTAAAACACACATGTACTTATTACAATTAGAAATCAAATGTGAAAACATTGTGTAAGAATTAAAGCTTACCAAATATAGAATATTGGATTAATTACTTGAAAAAAAAGAACATTTGAATCCATGTATATCAATCAGTGTTTTGAGTCAAAATAATTAATTGCGCAAAGCATAATGTGTCATGAGTTACAATATTATTGGCAGCCCTAATGACCGTCAACCCGCTATCTATGTAGGTAATGGAAATGGAGTGTTTATCACCTGTGCACATACATAACGTGTATTAAGTTGTATGGTAATTATGTGTATAGGCATTTATGTACATACCTACTTAGATTTGGTAAACGATACGGTTTTCTCTAATGAAACTGCGGATTTTTACTGTTGACTTGACTAGTTCCGCAAACACCAAATCTATTTTTAAATTTTCTATTTTAGTCGTCTTGTATCTTAAGTTGACTAATGTTAAAGAGTTTGACTTGTGTCGTGTAGTTGTAATTGAGCAAGACATGTTCAGTATATTTTTATGCTAGACAATATCAAAACACGTATTGAGTTAGCGAATAAATCTATACATATATATATTTTTTTGCCATACTAATTTTTAAACTATCGCATTTAATGTTTATAATGGAATTACGTCAAATGAATTAACGCGAACATAATTATGAATTTATCTTTTAAGACATGGCGTTTTGACCAAGTTGCACCGGCCGTTGTTGCAAGCAGACTCAACATAGATATGTTATGAAAGAATCTTTTATTTACCACTTAATATTTTACATTAAATACCTATCTAAATTTTATGTTCAAAAACAATAATTACAACCAAACGTTTTACCTTTCAAATCCTCAGTCCAGGCTTCAAAAGTATAGTAAATTATAATTCATAACGTACCTGAAACAAAAATACATTAATTAACAAAGAGTTCCAATACATCAAACAAACGGACGGACAGACAAATAGGTAAGCGAAGCGACGCGAATAATCTTCACGTCACTACTTTGACTAAAACCACTACATTTTACAACGAACCACCTGAAACTAACATTGATTGATTAAAATTCATAGCAATGTAACAGAATTATTGACTAATTGGACTAATGAAGCCATCATTAAAATGCTATCTTTTCAAATTTATTGTAGACTGCGTAGAATTTATTGTAGAGGGTAAAGCGTAATTCAAATGAATGCAAATGTGATTAATTAACTGTTTTTTTTTTTTGTCTTGAGCGGCTATGATGGGACAGTATAGCTCCAGTATCACTGCGCCCGATCTCGATCTATTGTAGTCGCCGCTGTTTTTCCTTACAGTTCGTTTCCGAGTCCTGCATCCATTAAGTACTGAAGTATCTTTGGGGGGCGATATGTTTTACATCCTGTGGGCTTAGGATCTGTTTGCCCAGGTGTAAGCTACGCTTGCGCATGAAAGGTGATGCGTAAACTGTATGTTGGATATTTAATTATTTCTGATCAAGTGATATTTCGGCAGCTTCGAAACAGCTTCGTATTCGTTTTAGGTAGGTACATTGGCACCTATATTACTAATCGCAGGTAAACCTAAAAACCTTATCGTTAAACTAGCGTCTTTCGCCACACCATTCATATTTCAAATATGTAGATATCATTCACAATTCTAGTAAAATCAAACTCAGTAAAGTTGCCCCGATTTCCATAAAAACCACATAATTGAGTAATAGTCCCTATTGTTAGTCGAGACCGACCATCTGAATCAACAATGTGCTCCTAAATCGATATTATTCTAATTTACCTCATAAAAGAGCCGTTTTAATTCGGAGCAAACCAATAAAAAACCTTTATTTGTGTCGACTGCTTGTTTTTACGCCAGAATCATGTGACATGACGTCATTGAGTGTATGTAGTATTTTTTTAAACAGCCTATAAAATCTATGTGTTTGAATGTATAATTATATATTTTAACGAATGACCTTGTTCAAGAATGATTGGTGTAAGTATCTCTATTATAAAAGCCCACGTCACTCACTGACTCACTGACTCACTGATTCTGGAACGCTCGCACACTATGATAATTTTTAAAGAAAGAACACATAACAAAGAGTTTATCATAAAAAAGTTTCAAAAACAATATTTTCGCGAAACGTCAATGACTGAAGAAAAGTATTAAGTTTTGTTATGATTCAATCAATGTATAATACTTTACGCGCGAGCGAAGCCGCGGGCAACAGCTAGTTTGAGATAGTTTTGTTAGATATAAAGTTTTCAATTATTGATAGTTTATTAAAATAACTAATAGGTGTACTTAATGTGTCAAAGAAATTTACTTTTAACTAATACCTAGGATCATTCGAGAATTTTATAGAATCACTAGCTTCTGTGCGCGACTTCGTCTGCGTGGACTTCAAAATTGAGTCGAAAAGAAATGAAAAATGTGAAAGTAATGAAAAATGGAATAAAATTTTCACCCGTGTCATAGCTTGCGCTTTAATAGAGATAAATACCAAATTTATAAGCTGTCTGCTCACGGCTTAGCTCTTAAACAATTTTCGATTTTCCCTCAGGAACTACTTAAGGAATCGGGATAAAAGGTTCTTTTCCATGTCAAAGGCTACATGCATGCCAAATTTCATCCAATCCGTTAGCCGTTTTTGCGTGATTGAGTAACAAACATCCGGACATCCAAACATCTAAACATCCACACTTTCATATTTATAGTATTAGTAGGATAAGTTCGCCAAATCAGTTTTTTCCTATGTAGCGTAGAAGTTGGAACCCCTAAGAAACATAAGTGGTAGGTACATAGATAAACTATTGTACCAAATATTGCTTGTATTGTCAATGGAAATGGACTTAATTTAGTCTTAAGATATACCCGGACTTAACTTGTACATCAGTTTCACCCGGATTTTGATTAGAATACAGTAGAATACATAGTACATCGTAATCTGAATACTATACAACATAGATATCTATTATTATATACAGATATGTCACCGAGTGACATCAGAAGGGTAACATAGGGTCGCGGGTTCCCGCGGGTCGGCTATTCACCGCTTTTCTGTAGTAATTTGTCACTGTCTGTAATATTAAATGCATTTTTCAGTCGAGTGTTATTTTTCATTTGATTCCTGTAATCTAGATTAATGGTGCTTGAACACTCAAGTAATCTTTTGAACCACGTTGTTCGTCTGTGACACGTTGACACAAAAAATACTAAAATTGCCTTTAATGCAGAATTCCTCTGTACGCAAACTGAACTAAATTTAAATCATTGCTGTCTTTTACTAACATATAGCGTGAGAAAAGGACGGCAACAGATACAACTAACTTAGAAATGTAAAACTAGTTTTCACCTTGAACATCAGTGTTTTAGAGCACACGTTTTTTCTTGTCCGCATATTTGTATGAAAATTTAAGTCGGAACTAAATTTGACAGTTCTAATATCGTCTGTCCTTTTCTAAATATTTACAAGTGAAAAAGATACCGATGGACAAAAATTTGTTTAGTACGTGATAAACAAAAGAATTATTCGAATACACCTTAAAAAGCTTTAATACTACTTATCCATATCATACTATCCACACTAAATAGTGTAAATATGCGAAAGTAACTACCTATCCGTACCTACTACCGTGTTGGTGATTATTTGTTACTTGACACGAAAATAGGTTATAAACTGGAAGCATTACATACATTTTATCTCGATAAGTTCATCTCGTGATCTACGATACTAAAACCGCAAGGCGAGGCTAGTTAAATCATAATACAAAAACAAAAAACTATCAGTTTTATGTGTAACAATTATCGTAACACTTTGTATGACAGATAGAAGATCGTTTATTGAAACTGAATATGATCTATCTCTGAATTTCATAACCGTGCGTGTTCGTTTGATTATCCGATGAGTGCAATAAAAACACGAGATTGTGTTTGTTACGTGTTAATCTGTGACAAGGATTATACGCACGCTTGCATCTTATAACTATTACATGCTCACAATGTTAGACTTTCGTGTATAATTGAAGATTGGTCTAAAAAATATGATGAGTATGTCTAGGTATGTTATTTTGACAATGTAATCGTTTTGTTAAGAGATACTACGCAAGATGTTAACGACCTCCACGATTTAAGTTTAGTTATGAAGTGAGAGTGACTTGATTTTAAAACAATTATTTTATAAACGAAGACTGCAACTCCTTTGGCATAAAATACTGTTTTGTCTTAATCTGTTGCATTTTTGTGTAGTGTGCTTTTATGTCAATAAACGTTGTTTCTTTATTTTTAAACTCATCGTTTTAGGGCTGATTTAGGGCCGTCTTAGTTCTAAAGTGGTTTTAGAGCAGTTTAGAGTATCTTAGAAAGCTTCCACCAAAATATAAAACAGTTGAACAAGTCACGTGATTTTTATAATGTATTAATAGCGAGTGTCACTTGTCCATGCCCGTATTCCAATTATTTTCACGCCACTCCCTACAATACTAACTTTATTATTAGAGGTCACCTTTAATATCTTAAGAACTAATAAAAGAGACATTAGTAAACTATATGCCCTCACCCGTAAACTAAGCACCATAAAAAAGTAATTGGACGACATCTTTCTATTACGACGCACTTACATTTGATTGCAGTCCATTATTTTTATCAAATACGAAGATTGTAATATTTTACTTAAATAACTATACTTAAATTAAATGGTTCACTTAAGTAGTATTACAGTAATCTATGTAATTTTTCTATGGAGTAAGTTTTAGTTGAGTTTGAAGCCAGCCTGAATGGCATCATTAATCTTTACAATATATCTGTAACACATACATACTTTCCCTTCTTGGTAGCCTTTGTCTAAACTTTATTTGGACAGGTTATTGTCTCAACGGACACAATGAATTTCACAGCAGTCCAATTTCGTTACTATACTTTAAAAAAATAAGTTTGTATCTTTTTGGATAAAAAAGTACCTACATACTAAGGAGGCACCGTACATTTTTAACTAGAAACAGTAGTCCATGTTCCATTTATAAGATTGTTGCAGAATCACAAGCCAGTCGAGCACAACTACACTGCAATTTATTTAACCTCCGACCGTGAGTCATACCACACATTTGTAAATGAAGTCATTATGTATGCAATATGCGCCCAATTAAGGTTACGCCTATTTAAGGATGAATGCAGAAAACCATTGCGAAAGAACACCAAAAAAGTTGCAGACCATGTTTTGGTTTATGACAATATGGGTTGGGTATGTTCCTTTTTTTAAATGAGTTTAGTACGCAAAATAAAAAAAACATACATAAAAAACTTAAAAAAGTTTTTGTATATCTACATATAATTTCTTTTTGTGCTAAATGTGCTAGCAATCTAGGATATAATTGTCTAGAATGTATACAAACTGTGACAAGCATGTAGCTGGACTCTTAAAAATTAAGTCTTCAATTGTTAGACATAACTATTAAAACTCCTTGTATGCCGCTAATGTTTGGTTAATGGCCGGTTTCACATGATAAAGTAAATACAAAAGAGTAATATGAACGTGTAATAATAGGTTACAAACATCTGTTTTGCCTTAATTACTAAAAAGCGTCACAATACATGACGAATCTAGAGGAATAATACTATTCCTTTTTTTACTATTTGGAAGTAACTATAAGGGTGGAATTTAAAAAAAAGATTAGATGAGTACCTACCTATAAAAGGGGTGGTCTAGAAAGTCATATTTTAGTCAAAAAAGTAAGTTTTTAAATTAAATTGACATTATGCGAATAAATACTTTTTCTTTCTTTCACGTGCATTACTATTGCCTTGTGATCAACCCCGGCTTCGCAAGGGTATTTGATTATTTTTACGATAGGTAATTGCATATTACTCACTGAGAAAGAAGCTTTCTAAGTGAAAGAATATGCTAAACCTGCTTTTTTTATTGAGTATGAGTTTATTCATATAAAAAAAAAAATGTTCTGTTTATAATGTTAATTCAGATAATACCTTGCAGCCTAAGGACAAAGCCTACGTAATCCAAATCAGAAGCTACTACTAGGAACATTACACAGTGGGCAGAAACTAGGTACAGTCGGCAACAAAAGACGATTAACAAAAACAGATTTACAAAACGCCTAAATTTAATCAAATTTCATTAATACGGAAACTGATACGAATAAAATTGCATTAGGCGTTCGTCATAAGGCTATTTTGAGCCCTAGTATCAACTGAATTTTATCATCATTAATTTAGGGTGGGCGCCGCATGTCTTCTTCTATACTTCTCTATCCGACGTAACATACTTAGATATATCATCTTTCACACCGTCCATACTTTATTATCTTCTTTCGCATCACATGCATCAACCATGATAGCCGGTTTTCAAGCTTTTCGAATACCGTTGCCACTTTCAATCTTTTTCATACATACTCATTCCTAACTCTATCTAATCGCGTAACACTACCTCTAAACATTCTCATATAAGACGCGAGCAGTTGTTTTTCCTTCATCCTGAAGGAGTTAAAATCCTGTTTAGATTTTATGTAAAACTGTGTTCATCAACTTTTGTTGCTGACTGTACCTACACCTATAGCTTGACCATAAAGCGTCAGTTACAACGCTTATCTCAGATCAGCTGACCTTGTGGCTTATTTGGAATAGGTATAACGCATCTGTTTTCATACACGGGTTTGTATGATATCTGTTTTGCATGGTGCAGGGATTGGCTTAAATGATTGGATTTGTTGACTTTAAAGCGTCGTTAGTCGAGAAAAAAAAACAATTTTTTAGTAGGTATAAATCCCAGGGATGCATTTCAATAGCATGATCGAGGACCAACAAAATCTCCCTAAAAGAAATAATTTTGTTGTAATATCGCAAAATATAAGAAAGTCTGTTAAAGAATTAATAGCAATACCTTCCGGGATAAATAATCAGAAAATTGGATACCTATGAGTGTTCAAGATTGGAAAATGGACAGCACCCGTGGGACGCAAAACCTCAACGTCAAGCCTACCAGGATTTACAGCCTTAGAGGGTACGTTTTTGTTTTGATCCATCGTCCGGCCTACTTCCCTTGGTATTAAGTTTGAAACACTCTGTATATGTTTGGGAGGGGAATTTTGTAGCAGATCGATTACACTAGGTAAAAAAGAGTGAGAGTTCAACGACCCGTGTAATCGTGGATTTGATCCCCCACACTCGAAATAATGTTGAATTTTTGTAATTGGAACTGCTTGCCTGCACCTGTACTTACGTTCTTTTTTTTTTTAATTGATATTACGAGTATAAGTATCAGCTATAGCAATACTGGCTAGTATTGCTTTTTTTAGTTTAGAAACTAATTTAACAAAACTGTGAAATATTCAAATTAAATTATGTACTTACTCTAGGTTAATTATATTATTATTATGTACCCTACCCACTTAAATTGTTGTTTAAAATTTGTTTTCATATGTATTGTTTTCGGAGGTTTACGAAAATGTCAACTAAAATGTTAGTCAAATAAAACAATTTTTTTGATATTGAAATAAAATAAGTTTCAACGCCTTTACAGGTGTCATGGTCAGTGTGCCCGGGCCCGTGACCATCGGGATCGGGAACTAAAATCGAAATAACCCGCGATTAAATCCGTATAAAAAGTAATTTTATTTCAATTGTTTTCTTATCCTATAGTATATTTTTTAATATTCGTCGTCGTGACACTCTTTACAGAGCCGTCGTGGTCATCAGGTCGCGACTTCAGTAGAGGTTATTCGCGTCACGATCATTTGCCATTTCTCTCTTTCTTTTAATAAATGTAACGTATTAATATTCGCTAGTAATGGCAATTGTAACTAATATTAAAGTGAGCACCAACTAGATACTCTAAAGTAATTAGAAGCTACATATAAAAGTTTCTAACACAAACAATATGTGAATGGAAACTAGGATTATTATTTAAACTATTTGTAATCAAAGCCCACGAACGCCTACGTAATACCATAATAATACAAAGGTATGCGAATCTGTGGTTTAACTTATATTTTAGTTATAGTAATAAGGTCAACAGTTGTGAACGGAAATAATCGAAGTTGTGACTTATTGATAGAAGCATACAGTTTATAATTAATTGTTTAAGTATCATAAATTATCGTAAAGTTTTAAGTAAAAACAAGGCGTCAAAAGCGACGGCAGGGCAAGTTTTCATACTTTAAATTTATATTTATCATGGGTATCAAGTTTCGGTAGAAGCATGGGTCTCAAGGCATTCTTTAAGCCTATTTTCACGATGACATTAACAGGTACCTTATACAGGATTATTTTTTATGGAGTGCGTATATTTAACGAGGTAATCAGGTGCATAAAACTGAACAACTTTTCCCAAGAAACATAGGTCTTTCGACCTATGTTCCTTGGCACCTGATTACGTCGTTGAATATGCGCAGTCCCTAAAAATTTATCCTGTATTTAAATAAGATAGATTGCATTTTTAATGCATGAATATTTTCTACTAAGCTTAGTGACATCATATTTTATTAAATAGATTTACCTTATACACGTCAACTTACAAAATATCTACTGAAAACATTCAAAAGAAAGTATGAAAGAATTTTATCCTTGGCTCGCTAAACCTGCCAATGAATGATAAGCAATAAAAACACAAATACGTAGAACAATAATTCCACATATTATCATAAACAATAAACAATGTAGTTTATTGCAGAAAACGATTTCAAGCCATAACTTCTTCACAAGCAAAAAACAAGTGACAAATCGGCGACATCGATACATAAAAATTATCTACAAGAACATCAATCGTTCACAAGCACTAAATGCTGAATCACGTTCGTTTTAGAGAGAGAGGGAACTACACATACACATAGCGCCATCTCTTTCTTAACGGTTGTATGCTTTAAGTTTATGTTATGGACAGTTAATCACGTGTTACTAATTACCATAACAATTAGATTCAATGTTCAGTGCACATTATTAAATCATTAATTGCTGCGTTTTCCAGTTGACTGGTGGCTACCGCATACAGATGTAAAGTCGTCACGCACTCGAAATGCAATGCATAATGAAGGATTAAGTTAATACTGCGCCGACTTGCAGAACGGTGGGCTTACAATGAAACAATATTGGAACAAAAGAAAATTCTTATTTTTTTTTTAACCCTAGACTATGAATTTTTTACGTGACAGTCGACAACCCTCTCTTTTACGATGATGGATTTAGGTTTGACTATAAATTTTTAGGATAGACTAAATAAATTGTGATTTTTGACTAATAAGTTTTAGCTCGACGTGATTAAGTTTTAACTCAATCACGTCGCATTGGAAGAACTTAATTAATTGCATACATATCTCATATAATACGTAAATCATGACGTGTTTAGTAGCATATAAATCTGTTCTCAAAATTAATTTTAGTTGAAAAAAGTTTTGCTCGCGCCCTTAACCTAGTTAGCCCACTAAAACTATGTAGATCGAAGTGTTTCAATATATTTTAAAATGACGCACTTTTAATGTTGACAGATTTATGAACCTATAGTAAAATATGTAAGTGTCGTGCAGTGAGCATCACAGACTTCTTACATTAGGATCATTGTCAAAATAAGATTTATGACGCCATCAAATGATTTAAAATTGCAGGGTATTCAAATACAAGAGGTCCTTGATTCTTTAAGTAGGAAGCGTGTCCAAATATTTGGAGACCGTTTTAAAATCTCCTTTACGTTTATGACTGACAGTTCAGAACATTTATCACCGAAGTTAATCTCGTTGTTAGCAAAATCATATACCGAAATGCAAAAATATTCTAGACCTAATAATACTTTATTTATTTAGTCCAGAATTGAATTCCAGTGATGAGGGTTGGTGGCAACTTAAAGACTTGACCGATCTGGAAAAAAAATCTCAATCATCGAAAGTCACTTTTCGACTCTATATTATACTAACAAACGATTTTCGTTTAACACACAAGGTGTATTTGGAGCAAACCAAGAAGTAAACTTTTACTTACGAAAAGTGCCGAACGGTAAAGCTATAAAAGACGCCGCGGTCAACAGATACATGTTAGAAGACAATGTAGAGGAGATAAAATAAACTACAAACAGTCCAAACCCACTCCAAGACCTCTGGATTATCTCATTTCCTCAATAAATGTTGTGGGCTACAGACGAGTGCATCGAACTAGAAACACGTTGCAGTGTGAACATACTTCCTATCAGTGAAACACTTCCTACGTATTTCTTTATACATTTTTCAATTCTTATTATTTTTGATGAAATGAAACCCGTTTTCCGTTGTCACGACATAGCATGAAAACGGCTTGACCGATTTGGCTGATTTTGATCTTGAAATGTTTGTGGAAGTTCAGGGAAGGTTCAAAAGGTGTAAAACATAAATAATAAGTAAAAAAAATGCGGGATTTACCTTAATTAATTTACTTTTGACAGAACGAAGTCTGTCCGGGCAGCTAGTATAGGATAAATAGGTACCATCAAGCATACGAAAACTGGGAACCTAACACTGCGGATGCGACAGTCGGTAATTTTAAGCGATTCCTGCGTAACGGTCTTAAGTACCAACAGTGCTATAACCATTGCCCCACATCGTAGCTAATAATGATGTCACCTAATCTATATCGCAACCCCTCTGTATCTGTTATAACCGCCTGGTACTATTGTTTGGGAATATTGGCCTAATATATTATTTTTATTCAACCCACACATTAATATCTACACATTTCTTTACGACCTATAAATACTTACGTTAAGACATATATTTCTGATCTAATGTAGTATTGTATTAGGCTGCTTTTACCTACCTAATTTGAATTTGAAAAAATATATTTTCTTTTTCATCATAGCTTATTTATTATATTATAGTAGGTACATAGTATCGTGATACTAGCGCGGGTTTGAATCAAAACAAATTTCTCTCTTGTAAAATCAACTTTATATGTATATGAATTGCCTTTCAACGATAATACAATATCTAGGATAATTAGTGGGAAATTGAGCGGAACGTTGTAAGAAAATTCTGAGAAGATATAAATGTCTACAATTATCTGTTGCGTCTATTCACGAGAATGGTCAATCGCTGAGCATTCGCGCATCAATCACATGTACGTGGGTGCGGCTCGACGATATTATTAAAGTAACAAGCATCATTTAACACCTGTGAAATCTTAAATTAAAACGTAGTTTGGACGAACGGCGGTGTAAACTTTGGTAATTATTAAGTAATATTATTCACAGGATTAAACAGTAATTAGAGTGTTAAATTGCCAATCATATGTGTTGTGTGACAGCAAATAAAGCGTGCGTTATTGTTTTTTGGTTTATTGTAAGCCTGTGAAATATGACGCAGGTTTAAAAGCTTTGATTTCAATTTTAAGTTGATACGCTCTTGGTAAAATATAATACACATTTTCTCTGCAAAATGTAACTTTTAATTGCCCCTATTGGTGTGCGTGTTCCTTATATTTATTACTTACCTTAGTATTTCAGTTATGATAAGAGTGGCAAACAAGGTTTTGAAATCTTTAACCCTTAGGTATTATGAAGAGATTGTAGTTTATTACATCATGTTATTTAACAAAACTTTTACCTTGTTATTAAAATCTTGATCTTACATCGTTATCTGTTTTACATTAATGGTAGTGGCCACACACAACACAGTTTCCATTCCAAAAATCTTTATTTTATAAATACTTAGGTACAAGGTACCAATTTTAGACGAAATATGTATAACATTAAAGCAAATAAATCATAAAACTTAACAAGTTAATCTATCGATTAAACCAAAACAATAAATCAGTATTTCGTCAACATTACCGGCGGTAAAATGTTATCAAAATTCCTTCGCGTCTATAACAATTAAATTTTACCATAATCATAATGTTTGCTAAATTTTGATAACATTAATTAATGTTACGGCGTTAGATGCAATTAAAATCTCTGTGTAACGCGTAGTTGGAGGGAATTACGCTCGTCACGCCTTAATTACGAGCGGTTACGGGTTTACGCCGCAAATTACGCGCTATAGCGTTTGACGGTTGATTGAATTTATTAGGCACTTTTACTGATTTTCGCCTTTGAACAGCGTTCGGATGTAGAAGCTGGAAACGCTGACGTCATCGCGTAGACTAATCGTAATGGTGGAAGTTGACTGTTTACCACAGTCAACATCCATCCCATGTAACCCGACGCTATAAATTGCAAATGCGTTCCTGACTACAAAAGGGTATGTAATAAGAAATAAAAGTAGTTTTATTTTGTCCGTATATACCTCAGCCTTACCTGGAGTGTATGAATATCACGTATATTTACCTAAATAGTTCTTTTTTATCTTAGCAAAAATATATTTTGCGCATTACTAGTATTTTTGATAACCCCTTTTACTAAGCTAAATGTTTATGTCACAAGGGTTACGTCAGCAGTGCAATGGGTGGGATCAAACGGGCTTAGGTATTAAAACTCATTCCTTATTTAACGCCAATTCTATTAATAAAATCATATGGAAATCATAATGGAAATTATTAAAAAACTGATTTTAAAAATATAAAAGAACCATAAAACGTGTTTCGAAAACCGGAACGTTAATCTTTTAATGCCATTAAAATGCCACCAGGAAATAATAAAATATCCTGCAAATTGAACACAGTGAAAGACATTTATTTTTCCGTGGAAACAGTTCGCTGCGCAATTTCCCCGCTACAGGTCTCAAATTAAGCCCGTCAAAAATAGCAATGACAAATTATAGCAATCCTAGATGAAACAAAAACGAAATGCCAGTGTTCCAATTAAATATCGAATGTGTTCTAGGAGTTGTCGCAGTGTTCGTGACGTTGCCTACGATTGGGCCAACTCGGGCAGTCTATTAAAAGATCTATTGACAATTTTAGGGTTAATAAACTCCGATTGTTTATTCAGAACTGCGACATTATTGAACTAAATAAGATACTAATAACTTACGAACTAAATAATCTGAAGAAACTGTTTTCTTTTTCATAATATAAATTGACTGAGAAGTGTCTTTTGTATTGTTTTTTTTAAGTACTCGGAGGCACCCTTTTTTAATTTTAAAATTATCGACGATTGGACGGTATTTCTTTAGAAAAGGTATTTTTGCAACAAAAAAATTGATGACTTACAACTTTTTCTAAGAAGGTTCAAATATTTGAACGTCCTCGTCTTAAAATACTGTTTCCTCTTAATTTCCTATCATCAAATTCATCATATTAACCATCTCTAGCCCTGGCTTTTTTCCAAAACTTCTCCAAATAAGTTAGAACATATTCGCCATTCCAACCACTATAATCTCAAGTAATTAGCGAATATGGCGAAAAGGTTTAGCGCTTCTGGCTATACTGCCTACATTACTATAAAAAGCATAATTGGATAATATCGGTTTTGGATCAGGTCTGACAGCTTGATCGCCAGTCAACGCCCGGCTTAGATATTTTATTTTTTTAGAATATCCTTTTTTTGTAAGCAGTAATAGAATTCCAGACAGAGGGTTACAGTAACAATTTATATTTCAGAAAGTGTTTGAAAATGTTAGCAGTCCGGAGATGAATGTATGAATATAAGGTTAACATTGGCAATGAAGTAAATTGCAATAATTGTTTTGTACTCATCTATGTTTAATTTTCTAAATAATATCTTTATCTTTCTCTCTTACTTTTATCTTACTTTTTTCTTCTCCAAATATCAGTGGGATTTATATTATAATAGTAATAATATCTTGGGGTAGCTCACACATGAAAGACTTGTCCTGGATGGGAATCGAACCCACGACCTCTGGCTTAGCAGTCAGGGTCACTAAACACTAGACCAACAGGCCAGTCAATTGTATATTATAAACAGCTCCAGAAAGATTAGGCCTGTAAATTTAACTTTCGTATTCAGACAATGATAATAATAAAACTATGAGCACATCTACGAGTACATATTAGCGAATTTCATGCATCAACCAAACTCAACAATGCTGAAGTAAAACAAGTAGTGATCCCAAGAGGCAATGAAATCTACTACACACCCTACCATATAGATCGAATACCTAGAAAATACACTTACGTGAGTCAAAACACAAGTCTACTACTTACTAAAGGTTAACAACCTCTGACAATTTCGTAGGTATTCGTGTCAGCCATTTTTAATTTGATTCTCGAAATCGTTGGGCATTACTCCCGAATCAAATTATTGGACCGAACATGATGTTTCAAATAGTAGCAAAAAAAGAATAGTCTTTTGCTGCCAAAAGAAAGAACTATTCTGAATGTATTAGCATTAATTGCTTCTATTTATATTTTTGTTCTCGTTAGAGAGAGTTGGCATTGGAACGGACAATAATCTAAACTAAACGGGCACCTAGAACTTTAACGAAATCAATGAAAAGTGATTTGATTATGTCGCTAAGGTTGATCTATAAACTGCTGTCGCAAAAATAGGCTGGAAATAAACTTCTGCTCATCAAGGAAAACATGTAACATTCATTATCCATCCTTAAAACTCGTTACCCACAGTCCAATCACCCAAAACGCAACATGGAGATTTTTGTTTTTCCATTCAATGGGAAATCGCAGCTATTTCGGTCAAGATCAAGGTCAAAAGGATCGAGAAACACGCTAATAACATCATATAGCAGATTAGTCCTATATTTGTAGAGCATAGCAATTACCGTAATACCATACTATTATACGGCACATGTGACATGACAGGCGGATCCGTCGACCGCAAAATGACGGGCTGTCAGCCGTCAAACCAACAATTACTTAACATCGATCTTGAGTTACGGGTAAGGAAAAAACAGAGGAAACGCAACCTATCAAAATCATGGTAACACGCAGTCATGAAGCGTGCTTTGTTTAAGATGGAGGATAGTCAAACGAATATACCAGCTAAACTAGCCTGACCAGCCAGACAAGACAACCAGCCAAGCATAACCAAAACTTTAAAGACCGAGAAACTGAAACATTGATCGCTTGGTCACATTATGTCTAGTTTTTTCTTTATCACTCATTTCCCTATTCAGTTAGATTGTTTTTATAAGCAAATGGTGAGTCAGATTTAAAAAAAGCACTCAAAACATGTTTTTTAAACTTTTGCATGGACCGCTTAACAGGAACCCTTTTTACCTTGACGATTGGTTAAACGAAAAATAATTGGGAACCATCCCGGAAGATGAATCAAAATCAGATGTTCTCATCAAAATGTCAATTTTCGAGATCGGTTCTTACAGGCATCGGAAATTATGTGTAAGGAAGGGTTACGTAATCAGTTTAACGCCGAGCGATCTACGACGGTGGGTAGTCGGTAGTGGAATCGATCGGAAACTGTAGTCTGCAATATTAATCAGGCCTCAGCTACCCCGATCGGATTTACGTCCATCTTCAGATAACTTAAAACCATTTTGAACTTTCCAAATATTTCTGGAAACTTCATAATTTTCGGTAGGAATCATTCACTCTATTATTATTTCTTTTCTAAAATTTTACCGTGGTCAATAATGAGTCAAAGAATTTTCCCGATACTTCAAAAAGTGACTCGTAATCCAAGTGTCATAGAGTACTATTTCCTTTTGATATTCATACATATGTATAATTCAGCCGTTGCTCGTAGGAACACGCGCATGTATCTTTGATTGGTATTTACTACTTGATCTGGCTTTGAACTGTTTCAAAGCAATCTGCAAGTAAGTGCACTCAATACTTTGATACTTTGGTTAATTACCGCTTATTTGTCTTATCTGGAATTATGTGCTAGTAATGAACGAAGAGAATCAAGTATTTGGGATATATAATGGTAACCTAATGGCTAGGGCGTCGGACTTACGCTCATGAATCCACTCGTAACACAAGCGTTAGAACGAGGGGTTACAAGAATACTAGTAATGTGAGAACCGCATTAATAGGAATACTAAAAAGATACAGGATATATTATGTAGTGCAAAATCAGACCAGATCATGCACAGACCAAAAGGGGTGTTGTAACCCTCAGATTTTGATTCATTATATGTTGCGGAGCAGCTTACAGCAACTAAACATATTAGTCAAAAAATTTTCTTCTACAGCTTAAAACCTGTTCATTTTCATCCAAGAATTCCTAGTTACCATAGAAAATAGTGTTAAATGCAGGAATGATTGGATATTCGCACATCGCGGCCATTATTGCAGCCATTAACCGGTAGTTTCCGTCAGAGCCGACCGTAAACAACTTAACGCTTTCATCCGAACACCGCGGAAGTGGTCTTAAATAGAATTCTGGTATCACCTCTATATTCCTGGTAAATCGGGAATTATTAATACTTCGTTTTCAGGTCAGATTGAACAATATGCACCCAAGAACTAGGCATCATTTAGTGGATGACGTAGGTACCAGGTAAAAAGCGAATAGTTCTTGATTAGGAGATTAATCTGGTCTCGATGCTCATAGGAGTTAGGCAAGTGCTAAAAGTTTAGTGCCTTGAGTGGTTTCTTTTAACAACGCACTTCTAACTTTTTCTAACGCACAAAATATGACAATTTGGTTACAGACTTGGCTCTCATACAGTCTTTCTGAATACACCACAAATTTATATTATGTGTTGTACATAATTCTACTTAATTAGGAATACTTTATATGGACACATCAATTTTATTCTACATTGATTAACTAAGGAAATCTATATACGGATAATTGATAGTGCGTCTGAAGTATTTGTAATTAAAATTACATTCGCTCTTGTTATTTTTATTACTTACAGGCCTGTCAAGCTAAAACGTTTCCTAGTTACTTTCAATTGAACAATTCTTAGTAGGCTCGACAATTTAAGTATTGTCGTTATTACTTGAAACTCAAACATTAAACAACGAAAGCCCTTCGAGGAAATAAGAAAGGGTTCGTACATATGGGCTGAATTGTAAGTTTTCCCTTGTAACAGAGGTTCCAAAGCATGGGCGTATTCTATAACAGTAACAGTTAATATAGCTGACACTTTCAGAAATTTATTTTTATTGTGCTGAAAAACTTTAAAAAGTAAAAAAGTTACAATCAACTACACTTTCATTGATATTTAGTAAACTTTCAAAGTTAGGTAATAAATTTCATTGTATTTCTAACAATTTGTAGTCTATTCTATGGATATGGTAATGGTATTTCAAAATCGTTGCAAGAATCAAGTTCTTGCTTATAAATTAGCTCACATGGCTAGTACACTAATAACTCATGAAACCCTAGACAGGCGTCACGATAAAACCATCAAAAGCCACGTGACATCAAATAAACAAGTATGTTATCCTAATGAATAATTAATATATAATCATTAAACAATTATCTATTGTTCGTTAGAATGACATTGCCAGCTTTAGCGTAGTCTGGTCACGAGAAGTAATAAATTGTGATCAGGAAGGGATCGCGTTAATAAATCTAACTTGTTATACTAGCCTCATTAATATTGCTCATTTGCTGGGATGAGTCCGTCTCTAATACATACAAATTATCAAGCTAATAGGAATACAGCTTATGAATAAGAATGGAAGTTCATTCGGATTTCATTGAACAGGATACGATCGATGAGTTAGCTATTTTTGGTCCTGTGCTAATTTGAACTGTGTAAGAAGTGGACGACCTCCATGGTCGAGTAGCGCACACACCGGTTTTCAAGGTGTCGCCAGCCCTGAAGTCCCGGGTTCGATCCCCGGACAGGCCAATGTAGAAAAAATATCCCTTCTCTACATTGTCTCGGGTCTGGGTGTATGTGGTAGGTATCTTCGTTGTCTCTGATTACATAACACAAGTGTTTTAGCTACTTACTTTGGATTCGGTGCAATGTATGTGATGTACTTAGTCCACATAAAAAAAAAATAGATAGTGTAGAAAAAACGTATCTGACTTGGCGGTTAGGCAGGATTACAACGAAGGAGATTTCAACTTTGTCATAGCAATCATAAAAAAGAAACTGGAATACAACGATCCGAAGACGTGTCTAATTAATAGATCCTAAAACCAGCCATGCTGATTAAATTAATACTAATTACTGACAGCGATCATGCACACGATGCAATAATCTATTTAGCATGATATAGGTAAACGTAATACATACCTACAAACAGAGAAGGGCCTCACTTCAATGATTGATGATTGATTGATTACGGATGATGACGTACAGGGCTTAGATAGGTACAACTATGGAGAAACTAACAATGGAAACTAATAAATTGATACGTACTTTTGTACGTACGACGTTACGTATGACAGCGTAGAACTTCAACAACTAAAAGTGCAGTGGAACAATAAAGATACAAAAATAATAAGGTTTCGTTCTCAATATTGGGATGATTGGGAATACAAAAAAAAACTTTTCTTTTTTTAACGTGAATGATATATTCAAGAATTATCAACTTGAAGTAGAGAAAACTATAGCCTATTTATGAAACCAAAAACAAATATAAGCGACACATATTTGGCACTGAAGAAAATTGGACACCATGTGGATTCGACACCATTATTGTGGATGTTCTCAGAATTTCACGCAGGTGTCTAGAGGTTGTGTGGTCACGTCATGTCAAGCGTATTATTGTTTATCAAAATGTCTCGCCACCTTCACCTCGCTACACCCACGAATTACAAGCAAGCTTCTAAAAATGTTTAGGTAAAAGCGACACCTTGTATTTGACAATGGATTGAACAATTTTTCATTAGATAAAGGAAAATAATCAAGGTATAGCCATTGTGATTCCTTTCCGAAAAAGGAAATTATGTTGAAAGCTCCAGCCCTTCTCATTCTTTTAAAGGCTAAGGTAGCTCGGTATCTCCATAATTAATTCTAGTTCTACACGGCAATAACAGTTACCACATAACATAGTGATCATTGGATGCGAACCGTCCAGTGTTTGGGCCACAATGCATGGGAAGCTCATTACCGGGGCCAGTCGCATGCATAATGAATGATGTCCATAAAACTGTGACGCTCTATCGATTCCTAGTACTGTGGAGTACGAAATACACGTGTTTGTTCCACGTATTAAAGCTTACGTATAGACCAGACATTTTCCACAGAGGAGCAAAACGATTACTGCTCAATATTATGAAAGGCAACACTTAAAAAATAATTATTTGTATAAGTATTGGATGTGTTTTGGATTGCGGATTGAAGTCATTACAAAAAATACTTTTGGATCAGTTGGTATCCCAAAGGACTCTCAGGATGCCCTATGAAAGGAGAATTAATGTAAAACATTTAGGATTATTATTCCCTACCAGAAACATTGGATTCGTAAGTACAAAATGGAGGTGACACAACGAACTTTGATTCCGAAACCAGAATAACTAGATCAGGGGCCAATAAAACTTCCTTACAACCGTCTTATCAGACTATCTAAGTAGTATCGGAAACGCGTCCCAATAAATAACGCTTGCATCTAATTAACATAATGTTCTTTCATCCTTATCTTGTTTGACAAGAAGTTACGTTCCGACTTTATCTCTGAGAGCTTCATTGCTTGTATGTAACCTTTACGAAAAAGTGTTGTATGGAGAGTTAAAGCAGTCATCAGGGTTCCGTTGATATAAGCTAAAGGATGGTGATTGGTTATATCTCTGAAAGTACGGTGAAGCACGGATTGACTGCACGGATAGCCGAGTGGTATAGGTCACCACGCTAATTACCACTGTGCGTGACGTGCTGCGGGTTCGATCCCCGCATGGGACAAGCATTTGTGTGATCCACAGATACTTGTTCCAAGTCTGGGTGTTCTTTGTGCATGTGATTTGAATGTTTGTGAAACCCCCGCGACACAAGGATTAAATTCCTTAGTGCGGGAGTCGTTTAAAAAAAAAAGCAGTCAATGCCTCCCAAAATATTGTGCGAGATACGAGCGATTTAATAGCTTTATTTCTCTCAGAAACAATTATTGATCTTATTAAGCAACTCAATTACGTCTGCGTTTGTGATATTGTGCTAATTAGGTTCGATCCTAGCAATATTTTCTCACGGTTTTTATTGAATAAGCATTAAAATATTTGAATATACGTCACATATATAAGTGTTAACGTTTAAGGTTAGCCTTGAACTGAATAAGTAGGTATGGGGTGGTAGCCCCACTGTAATTATTCAGAATTGCTTTCAAGCATGTGTTTTATTCACACAAGATGTGAAATGATAATAAATATGTTATTATTCTAATAAAGGTAGTTAAGTTTATTGACTTGTTAATGACGTATTTAAGAATAATATAAATAAATAACATTTTCGTTTGTAGACTACAAATCTCTAGAAAATAATCTTTGAATTCTCTGCTTTTTTTACTAGTCTGTTTAGTGTTTAGTAACCAACTATTTAATTAATCAGATTTTGACCCAAATATGTGTTTTACAAAGCATTAATTTTTAAGTCCTATAAGTAGGTACTTATATATCAGAATACGGTAAAATATTCAGAACTGCACACAATACTGCTTAAAACTCGTATCACTAAAGTAAATTCATCGCTGCATAGACATCCACGTCAGACGTTTGAAAACTTACTAAACATAAGTTTGAACACTCAAATCCCATCTCAATGTTAGCAGACAGGCTGAAACTCAAAGAAAATCTAGAACTAATATTCATCCGACGATATTTGATGTAAGCTAAGGTTTAAATCGAGCGACCGAGAACTAGTGCGGCGCTCCGAGTCAAGTACTGAAAACTTGAATTTTAAATGTGATTGTAGTCGTCGGCGTCGAAACACTAACAGTTTATTATATTGTTTTACTATTGAAAGAAAGTATTTATTCATATTCTGTATTGATTTTAATAACATGTATGATTAGATTAGAAATATATTTAAAGTATGTTTATATCAGTTGTCTGGTTACAATAGTACAGGCTCTGCCTAGTTAGGAATCAGATGGCCGTGTGTTTTGGTTGTCCCAAGATATTATTATTTTCTACAATGTGTTTAAAGATGGTAAATTCTAGATAAGTGATACATTATGGATACTGTAAGGGCACAGCTTTCGACATCAAAGTTTTAATCAACACTATTTGTTGTACTCTGGTTCGGCTCACAAAATATATCTAATCTAGTTGGAAAAAACAGTTAATTCCTAAATATAAAGTTATTGTTAATAACATAGTTTCCCTATTTAGAAACGTAAGTAAAGTTCCAAGTGCATTCGAATGTGACCGATACGGAGTATAAGACGTACCTACGTATTTTTTTTTTCTTTTACAAATGATTGCCTGGGTCGCACATTACTAGTAATCTCGTTAACCCCTCGTGCTAAGCTAAGATGCTTGTGTTACGAGTGGGTTCCCATCGGTAGTGTAATGGGTGGGATTCGAACCCGCAACCACATGATCGCAAGTCCGACGCCGTAGCCATTAGGCTACCGCCACGCGCCGCTTCAAATATCTGGAATTGTTATTTTGACAATGATAGGTATTACTTCCTTTATTAAATATTAAATATCAAAGTAGTATATCTGCAAGATGAATTTATAGGTCTAGGAATGTTATATCATCGTTTCAAATGTTACAGTTCGAAAACACATACAAACTCAAATCCAGTGGTATTTAAATACCGCCGACTGCAGAGCGGCAACGCACAGCATCCGACGAGTATTTGAAACAGAGCTATAAGCTCATTGGATTGTAGTTCGATTTTACTGTAGTTTTAGTTCCTACCACACATATCTACTTTAACAATTAATTTCGGTGTTCTGCTTTACAATATTTTAAAAAGGTAATCTGATTGTGATAAGTCAAATCAGATTGCAATATCAAGTGTGTAATTATTTTCATTGATAAATTAAATAAGATATACAATTTGTACCAGGACTAGTGGTGCAAAGGTCAAGGACATATGTCTTGAATTATTCATTACAGCGGCACTTTGCCCGACATTTATTATACCTTGTTATGGACTTATGTTAGTTAAGGTTAGTTAAAGTTATTAGAACTCCACTGTCTAAATTTAGTGCGATCAGATTCCTTAATGAGTTTATAATTTAAATGCTTTAATTAAATATAGAAAACTACATGCAACCCATTTCCTTGACAGTCATGCCTTTGATAAATGACCTTGAAACAGACAAAAGAGTGTCATAATCAAGACTGAGATAGAACAATATTCTATCAAATATTTGCAGCAAGAATAGAATCGTTTGGTGTTTAGACCGTCACAGTGAGTAGTGAGTAGTTAGCAACAAATACATTCCACTGGTTAGACAAGGAGTCCTTGTGTGAAACATTGAGCTAGACAAGACGGATGCGGCCAGTTAAACCCCGGACCCGTATTGCGTCGTATCGTTCGGCGAGGGCGTGTGCACACCGCTTTATATTGCTGTGCAAATGAATACCAAAGAACTAAAAACTTAACGGTATAGGCTGCTAAACAGGAAGCTTTTCAAGACGAAAACATCAGTAGAAGTTTGGCCAGGGATTAATTACCAAGGAGATTGAAGGGAGAATCATTTGATCAACAGTCGCACAGCATGGCCAAATCAAGTCTTTATTAAACACAACGACATCTAAATAGTAATAATTAAAATTGATGTAGGTCCAGAAAAACCAATTGATTGTTGATGGAACTTTTAATATCTATCATTATTCAGATGAAAAAATACTTATTTTAAATGCGTTGGCTTTAGCCATGTCTAGAAGACGATAGCTTAAAAAGAAAAGGATGGGCACGACAATTTACAATTTTTTAACACAACTAAAGACTGAACGATGATTAATTTATTTCAGGAAGTTATTATTCAGGGCTAATTGCAGATCACTTTTATAAATAAGAAAATATATAAATTGAAATAGCTGTCCCAGCAAACGTTGTTCGGCCATACTAAAAATTTCTGGAGGACCACCCCTATCACTTATTAGAAATAGATATTGGCCGATTCTCAGACCTAACCAATATGCACAGAAAATTTCATACATCCAGCCGTTTTGGAGGATTTTGGGAACAAACATCGTGGCACGTGAATTTTATATAATAGATGATGATGGGTAAGGTAAAAGTAGTAGTAAGCAGGTTGTAGGAATCTTAGTCGTGTACCTATAGATGCGCAGAAATAAACAAGTGACTCAACCGGAATCCGAGCACACCATTGCGCGCAAACCCTAGCTAAATTGTTGAGAGCAATTTGCATTTAGATACAATTGGTCCAGCCTGCTGTGTAAGTTCGTAGTGTCAACTGTTTAGATGGCTCGATGGCCGTGCCGAGATTGCTGAACTAGGTTATTAGAATTCATGTCACTGATCAATGTCTCCTAGTAAAACATTTGTTGGTATTGTTAAACGATTTGCGTCGGGTAGTGGATATTGTGGAGATTTATGCAAATGCTTACATTTTGTTTGGACTTTTCTATCAACAAACGTCAGTTTGGACTGAAGATGATTAAATTTTTAACATTAACTTATCTACTAATGCTCATGCACAGATATTATTTAAGCTCAACCCACTTAGATTTCGGAAAAATCTTTTCCTGGGATTAAGCTTAAAATTGCTTGATTTGATCAAAGTCGGTTTTGAATTAGTTTCATAATATATACTAGTACCTATTCGTACCTACATAGACGTGCATTAGTAGGTATATATTTACCTACTAATAGGGTAAATTCGTTAGAGATGGCCATAGTTTTTTTAAGGTGCAATAAAAAATTAAATAGGGTTGTTACAATCAGTCTTTTATTCTTATCATAATTAACAGTAATTAGTCTTATAAAAAATCAACGAAAAATAAAGTTTAATAATTAAGAAACATATGATAAATCAATTTAAAAAAAATATAGAGTTGGCCATCTCTCCCGACACATCAGGGTGAGTTGGCCGTAGTTGTACGGGATAGATGGCCAGTGCTTGACTTCCCTTTTCCCTTTCCCTTGCCTTGAAATACAGGTTGTTTAGCTTCTCTTTTTTTCTGTTGTCCACATGTGGAGCACATATCATCAAACGCGGTACAATTTTCATGTACCCATCTGTCACAAATAAGGCACTGGAGCCAATCTTCAACAAGACGAGTCTTATAATAATTTTCTCCGCATCCAGCGCAGTTGTCTGCCTCGTTTTCTTTATCTTCTTCGTACGATGTATCACATAGTATTGGTTCACTGAGATCAGTACTGCTAATTTATGTTTTATGTTTAATTGTTCAGCAAACTGGAAGGTAATCATTCTTACATCACTGATTGTTAGCGGAAATCCTTTTTCTTGCATCGTTTTAATATGATCAGCAAGTTTTTTTTCATTTTGGTCCCCAAGCATTGACGTAGGTCCCATTGGTCCTTTTTTGTCATTGTTAGTCTTGTACCTTCTTTCTAGTGTTTTACGAGGTATGTTGTAGACAATTGCCGCTTTATACACAGACAATTCTCCATTTTTTATGGAATTTATAGCAGCTTTGAATGAGTCTTCACTCCAATTACCACGAGTGGCTATAGCTTTTCTCTGATACTTATTTGGCATCTGTAATAAAACATAAAGCACATTAATAACACTTAAAATAACAATAAAGAATATGGCCATCTCTACCTGAATTTATGTGGCCATCTCTCCTTTTTGTACGGGTGAGATGGCCACATCAATTCATAAAGATCAGTTAAATATATCGGGCGCCATTTTGAGGTTAGAATATACGTTATCATTTGCAAAACACAATAAACTTATTAAACACTAAAAATTTACAATTAAAAATAGTATTTCACGATAACATATGACCACACTATAAAATTTTAGCAATACTTTGTAAAACTAAAGCTTATTTACTTACTTTTTAACATAGTTTTGCGCAGTAACTTTGTCGTATTGTGTTCCCGAGCGTTGCTCGCAGCGTACTAGCTACACAGTTGCGCCATCTAGCTATGCATGTCAAAAATAATTCGATTGGCCATCTCTCCCGTATGGCCATCTCTAACGAATTTACCCTAATATAATTTATGTGCTGTTAAGAGTATAATTATTATTGATGAAGGTGACGCAATCCTAAGAGAAGATCAATCCTGCAGATCTCGCAGAAACGCAGACAAAACCAGGTATGTAATTCAAAACACATTGGTTCTCTTGAGGACATATATATTTATTAACATACATCTCTTAGATACGTGTTTATGATTAGATTATCAATCATAATCATTCTTCTAATTATTACGCTCTTTAACAATATTGTCCATTAACTATGCATAGAAATCCTGTCAATTTACGTAATTCTTATAGGTAAATACAACAACATGAGTTGATAAAAAAAACAGTTCATAAAAACACTTTAACATAATTTACGTTCCATAAATTGATGACTAGAAAACAAAGAAGACTTATCACGAAGATTTAACGCTACATTATCTTTGTCAGAAAATGTATGGTTTTTTTTGCATGTATGCTGTTTTGTTTGTGTTCATCAAGTTTATTTGCAGACTGTACCTGGGATATCTCGTTTTTATACTTACCAACTATCATATGAGTTAATCTTATACCTAAAAGCCGTTAAATTGTACACCTTGGGTATTCGCTCTCTCAATTCTTAATGATCAAACTTGAAAGACATAAATGCTTATAATCATATTTGTAAATAATTAAGTACCTAATGACATTTGCTAATTACAAGCTTCAAGATTTTATGTAAACATACTTATTGGTCCTAAATCGCTTGGTCGTCTAAACGTGATCATCAAAACTCATTGCTATTCTTTAAGACAGGAGGTCTTTACTGACAAGAAGGGCTGAAGGGTGTATAGGCAGTTATACACCCTTCAGCCCTTCATTTATTCAGTAAATTTACTGAATTCAAAACGACATCATCTCCTTTTATTACGCACTAAGGAATTAAATCCTTGTGTCGCGGGGTTTCACAAACATTCAAGTCACATGCACAAAGAACACTCAGACTTAGAACAAGCATTTTGGACCACACAAATTCTTGTCTCATGCGGGGTTGGAACCCGTAACACGTCGCACACAGTGGTAATTAGCGTGGTGACCTATACCACTCGGCTATCCGTGCAGATTATCCGTGCAGACATTTCCTTTTCAAAATGTGGACTACTGGATATCTCACTCAGTATTAGTTTCAAAGATGTCGTACATGCTTTTTTCAGCAGTGGGTCAGTATAAAGGAAGATTGAGTGGGAACTAAACATTGCCACAGTTATCATTTATATTCACAAACATGTTTACACAACCACGAGCGTAAGTACTTGACGATTTTATAAGCAAAACAAAATGAAATACCAGTCTTATGCTACAAATTGAGAAAGGCGTATTCCATGTCTCGTCAACAATATATGTCTTGTTAATCTTAACATTCTGTAAACATTATAAGCGGCGGTAGTCTAATGGCTAGGGCATAAGATAGCGATCATGTGCTTGCGGGGTCGAATCCCACCTATTGCACAACTGACGTGAACCCATTCGTAACACAAGCATTTCCTACCGCGAGGGGTTAACTAGAATACTAGTAATGTGCGCCAAAGAATTACCATACTTACTTCACATACTCATACGTAGAACAAATATTGAGGAACTCGTTGATCTAAGGCAGAGACCATACCCGAGCACATTGCGTAATGGAAGTAGTAATATTCCTACACTATTGATGAAAGGGAATTGCAGACTAATATTATTAATCAGACTTGTAAATTGCCTACCGGCTTAGGTACTTGGCGAAATCGTCCGCTTCCTAATTGAGTTAAAAAATCGTGGCAATTCGAGGTTCATTCCGTTAGAATATTTCAACAGTTTCATTTGTGAACAGAATAAATTGGTTTAGGCTTAGAAAAGAGGCACAAAGAATGAGTATTTATTTAACCTTTTATTTTATCGAATCACTGAACTGATAACTAGTAATGAAACGTGGATTGAATGAAGAATTATTAACAACTTTTCTATGAGAGTGACTGTTAGGCTTTACTTCTTTATGAACTGAAAGTTTGGTAAGAACTAATAAGAAAATGCTAACTTTAAAACTTACGCGTAGCATGATTATTATAAACTTACGTCACGGATTTACCTTTAACCAGTGTAACCCGACCGAAACGTCAAGCCTTAAAACGTAAATGCATGATGAGTTAACGTTAATTCCCGTTACGTACGTAATTTAAATATATAAGAAAATTATCATTGCAATAAAACAAGGCCTCTATATCACTCTATTATTCTATCATCTAGTATTATATTTCATTATATTCAATTTCGATTTATTTCGGTACATCAACATTAAAGATAACCTAATAAAGGTTATCTCAAAATGCCTATATCATAAACAAGTGGTAAATTACTTGACACTTAACTATTGTTCATTCTATATTTCTAGTAAAACAACGGTTTGTTCATGAACTTCTGATGAAATTAGTCTAGTACAAAACAATCTTAGGAAAGCAATTACTAGGCAGATATTTTTTAGAAATAAATAGACTGCTTGAATTACAAACTAATATAGGTGATTATGATAACGATTTTATTGAAACAATATGACTATACCTAAAGTAATCAAAACTATGTTTAGTTTTGATTACTTTTTATTATATGTTTATAATGACGAACTTTTGTGAAATCGACAAAACAACACGTGGATGTATACCGCATGTTACATAATATACAGAAATCCAATAAATAAACAATAAAATAAACTAAAAATTAAAATTCCAACACTAAATACAGACATTACATACTTATTTATAGGACACCATCGCTATTAAATGTACATAAATTAATAATAATATTCATGTTTAAAATAAACATTCAAACTATTAGTTTTAGTTTACGCATTACTCAGCCTCATTCACAACTTAAATACCTAGTATTCAAGTTACACGAATATTATTTTAGCATACAATTTTACATAACAGGATTTTAAATGTTATTATGAAATTATGAATGGATCGAGTCATGCTTGTTGGGGCCAGACGACAGCTGTTTAGCAGATGTGGCAAAGATTCGTAATTTGTATGATTTATTGTCTAGTAACAGTTTTGTCGTTGTCTACTCTGTAAGTTGCAATAGTACATCAACCTCTTTACTTCTAAAGGATGATTTGACGTTTGCTTTAACTACAGTTTAAACTAGTTTAAAGTAAGTTTCTGTGCATTTGGTTCTCAAAAATCAACGACAGTGCACTAAAGTACGCAATTTAGTTTAGATATTGTTGGTAACAGTTGCGAATAATTTCGATTTAAGAAATATTCCATTAAATCGTTTTTGATGAAATTTATTCGAGATCACCTCTGAGGGATACCCTATTCACTATACACCTAAGGAGGAGATTATCAATTCGGAAGTTTGTTTTTTTTTTATGCGCGCCAATTAAGTGTAATACCTAAAGGTTTTTTATTTCTTTTCTATCTTTCAAAACTATACAATCCCCAACACTTAGGTATATCACACACCTATTATAGTCCTATAGTTACTTTATCATATGTGTTAGAAACGAAAGTAGGTTTTCAGAATTATTGCTAACAATTTTGTCATAAACACAACACAGTAATGTGATCGATAATTCATTACACACAGCTGTAGCTTTACGTAGCTTAACTTGGTTATATTTTAATTAGTGGATTAGTTTTGAAAGCCATTGAGTAATCCCGTAATCAACATTGAGCACAGATGTTTCACATATTATAACATAAATATGTGTAATTAATTTGTCACGTCACATTTCAATTAATGTTCGTCTGAAATTAAACGTAAGCTCTTAAAACATGTGTTTAAAAAATAATATTAGTATGAGTAATAGCTGAACAGTCAGATTGTTTCAACCACATCACAGAACATTGACTTTTTTATATTAATTTTAAAATCTAAGTCAGGACTTCTCCTGACTTAATTTCTTAGCAGTAATCAAATCACACTTCTTTGAGTAAAATATTTGGCGGTCCTTGGGGGAGGCCTACGTTCAGTTCAATGATGAAGAAATATAAACCCTTTCTTCCTTCCAAAGGCCAGTTCAGTAAAAACCCTGCATTTATTTACAAAATATTACTCGTGATTAATTGATTGATTAGAATTTAAAAGATACAAATGGAATACTGAAGCGTTCATTAGTTTGAAGCCGGCTCATGTTGTCTCTTTTACCATAAGGTGTGAAGTAACGAAAGATAGAAATACAGTATTCAGGGTTATGACCCCTGAGTTTGTTTCGACATTTCTTCTCAGGGTCGAGCACAACAATACACTTAAAAGTTCTACGAACTGAACAAATATTTTATATTGATTCATGAAGAATTCTAAGTGATTTCGTGTTCAACACAGTAATAAGCAAAACGTCCGCTTGGGTTTTCCAATATTTATAAAACCTAACAACTACACAGCACATCGACAACCTATGTCTTATGTCCGACAATCTAGAGACTTCGCAATATAAATCTTGTCATCTAATTTGTTGTGTATGTATCTGTAACAATACGCTCCTTCGTGATTCATATACTAGTGCTAGACATTGTTTATCAACGGAAGGATTAGACATCGCAAAAGTAACTGACTGATTACTAATAAGAGAAAGAACTAGAACATCTTCCACTGTCTAGATGTTCCTAAGTCTGTTTTGAAGTCAGTTCCAGTCTTGTTGGGTGTAAATGAATAGATGGTGCGACTTCCCATCTAACCTCTACAGCCCATAGGATATATACTAACTCAGTTTTCCTTTATAAGAATTCAGGAAATAATAAATCAATGTGGACAACATCACATACATTGCCCCGAATCCAATGTAAGTAGCTAAAGCACTTGTGTTACGGAATCAAAGACAACGAAGATACCACAAACACGCAGACCCGAGACGATGTAGAAAAGTAGTTTTTCTACATTGACTCGTCCGGGGATCAAACCCGGGACCTCAGAGCTAGCGACACTCTAAAACTGGTGTGTATACTACTCGACCTCGGAGTTCGTCAAAATCGTTTGTTCAGATTTAGTAGGAACGAGCCGTACGCGCCATGTTAATTATTTTAGCAAACAACTAAACAATTTCCCATCAAACAGTTTTGAAATTTTGTAATATTTGTTTTTTTACATGATTTTTCACACATCGATTTTAGTGTATTCTAATAATAAGGGATGGTTACACGGTATTTCTAGCTGAGGTTATTTTGATAGCATAATAGTACTAAAAACTTTTCTTCATTGCAGTCCCATTTGGCATAGCGCCTGACCAAATGACTTTCTGGAGATCTATTCTTGCACCAATTAACTATTCCGATGATGTACAGGAATTTATGTCACGTCTTGATGAAAATATTTTGTCAGTACAACAAGGTCTAACTTTGGACATTATTTAAATCTGTTACAATAGATTAACAGCTCCAGGATAGGAAACAAAACCATAAAGGATTAAAATAAGATTTTATGATTTTTTATTAAACTGTTTTAGATAATTATAATTAAAAATCGAAATATTTTTTACATAATGGTAATATTAGACACATACTCGTAATATATAATAAGCACTCTACCTAACGCTTTAAATTTCCATATTTTAATTATAATGTGAAATTCATACTGTTATTTTTTTTGTAAGTTTGGCATCAATCAATATGACTTTTCACATATTATACAGTATATAATAGTAGTATAATCATATTACCATTGCGATCAATGACTGATACAAATTACGTTAAACCTTATTGCCTTTTACGAAATCCACAAGCAACTAACCTTGACCTTTACTAGTTGATCGTAATAAAAAAAGTAATATCTTATTACCACTACCGTTAGGTCCGCACCTGACCTATTTTATTTAACATAACTAACTGAGAGACGTCAAACAAAAAGTCGAACTTATCAAATAGGCACTGGCGATCCGGTCTCGGATCGGAGCTTGAAAGAAAACTAAATAGTTTGAAAGTTGAGGCACTAAAACACTCGTTTTATCTTCCTACTTAAATACCTGCTACTTTTCTTTATATACTTCTTTCCAATCTTAAGCGAAAGACGTGAGAATTGGAGGATCAATAGCTCTACCTACCTTTGTATGTGACTTTATAGCCTGATCTTCAATTGATAGTGTAACTTTGATATTCCTTCGTATTTTTACTAAGATATATAATTTTTCTTGTGTTGATGTTTTAATAAAAATAGTTCGTCACTGTCATTGCGGTTTATAGTATGGGCTCCGCCGAAGTTAATAATCCAAAGCAGAGTAGCTTAAGCCCAGCAAAAGGACAATAATAACTATGAAGTGACCATATAAAAACCAATTAGATCTCTGTATTATTCCCAAACTCATTTTCACTCATGAAAGAAAATACTTGGTCCCTGGTACTAGTTCTTACTGACAGTGATACACCGTACCTTATTAAAACAAGGAGCTTTGAAAAAATATAATTACGGCCTATAAATGTCCCACTGCTGGGCACAGGCCTCTTCCCATATGGGGAAAGAATGAGCATTGAACACCACGCTTGCTTATTGCGGATTGTGGTTCCAATTTTTTTTTATCCAAGTTTCCTCACGATGTTTTCCTTCACTGTTTATCAATGGTGTCTTAGAATAATTAAGAAAGTACATAATAACTTTGAAAGTCACATTGGTACTTGCCTGGGTTCGAGCCCGTACATGCATACGAATCCGGTCATTGAACCGCAAGGCCAGGACGACTGTTAGAAAATCTAAGATAAATTTCGAGGTAAATAAACATTAATTAACCTCCTAATAACTTTCCTTAGTACAATAAACATTTCTTTTCGACCAACTACCCCATCAGGCAGCTCAAATATTTGCTCAGGACCATTTAGCTTTGTACCAATTACTGCCGAGTTATGGTTGGCTATTTAATTGGGAGAGTGATTAAAGTCTGAGTAACGTTGAAATATACTGCAACCACTTCATAGGTTCTCTTATTTACTGCATTTTTATATACCGTTTCTTTCCGCAGAGGTGTCATCTTCTTTGCGAACTTCACCGTCAGTGCCTGTAGGTACCGATTTAGGTCTGGATTTAGGCCTGTACCAAATGAAATACAAACAAACAAACAATACAAAAATACAAACACTTTGGAAATTTTTCTCCGTCTTCTGCATCCAATCCAATCCAGCTGCCAATCCATCGGGCTGGGGGCATACAATTATAGTTGCTATTTCAGAATCTCCACTCAAAGACTCATCTATTCAACAGTCACAATTTATTTTGTCTCTGATATAATAATATATAGCTGATAGGAAATAAAGTTACCTCCACGTATTTAAATTGTTTATTTGCATTTTAAGTCCATTAACTGATATAAAATGGAATAAAAACGATTCACTGAAATAGCTCGAATAGCAAAGAGCAATGTTAATTGAACAAACTTAGGTTCTCGACACGCAAACTGAATTGTAGCTTTTAATGTTATTCAAATTGTTGCAAAAGCTATCAGACTACCTGTAGCTATGAATAATGGGTTTATTATATTTCATTGTTTGATTCTTGTATTTGCGTCTTCATAGACCTAAAATACAGCTTGTACTTTTGAGGTTTCTTTACCATTTTTTCTTTACTTGTCATCGTAAATATTACCTTAATCAAGGTTAAATAAAAATTATTTTACTATTCATAGCAAATTGGCTGGCCTGGCTAAACTAGATCAATACCAGTTCATTGTAGAATTGGACACGAGTAACCTTTATCTTTGATGGTTTTGCTAAACAATTCGCTTCTTAATTATGTACTTATATAGTTAATTTTAAATGCTTTGTATTAAAATAATATCAGTTAATGAACGTAATAAGTATTCAAATCATATTTTTCAACGAATTTCGTTTGAAAATATAACATTAATTTTCTGCAAACAAAAAGTAAGGAAGTAATCAATATGCTGCCACTTATAAAAATTAAATGTAAACAAAATAAGAGGAAAACAGGCATGACCTAAAACCGGGGCCATGTGTTTATTAATTACATTAAAAGCCCATATCCATAGCGTCAGTCTGTCGATACCGATAACTGCGGCTAATCTCGCTAACCACTGGGTAAACGATACGGTCGAAATTGTATCAATATTCTATATGTACCCGGAATATTATAGTACCTATAGACATAAATATTCGCCATCTTATGGCCGAATACTAAAACGTCAATCAGTTTGAAGCCGCCGTTGAGTCTCATGCTGTCTCTGTCACTTTAAGTTGTGAAGTAGCGACAGATAAACATGTAAGAAGGTGTTAAAGTTGATAAGCTTTTCAGTATTCGGGGATTGGAGTCCCTATTGACGATTATAAAATTTTCAGACCTTGAAAATAATCTATTCAAAACCAAAATTGGGTAGGTAGGTGAGTTGATTGATTTTGCTCGAAGGTAAATAAATAATATTAATAAATGTGGACAACATCACATACATTGCTCCGAATCCAAAGTAAGTAGCTAAAGCACTTGTGTTATGGATTCAGAGACAATGATGGTACTACAAACACCCAGACCCGAGATGTAGAAAAGTGTTTTTCTACATTGACCCATCCGGGGATCGAACCCGGGACCTCAGAGCTGGCTACACCTTGAAAACCGGTGTATACGCCACTCGACCATGGAGGTCGTCGAAGGTGCATCAATCATCACTGTTTCTCTACTTCTTGATACTATTTCATTCATACAGGTTAACTGTATCGTCTTATAACTGCATCGAAACTTAATATAACTGTCAGATGCAGACTCTGGTCACAGATATAAAAATCTTCTGCAATCAAAGCTAGACCGTTGACATGATTCCGTTATGTCAAAAGAAATAACCCAACGGCTACGACATCTGAATTCTAATTGAGACGTCATCGCCAGTTTCGACGACAAGCGCTGCGATATTGATGTGATTCTAAAAACTGAGCCATATTGTCCCGATGAAGAATATGCATATGTGACTATCGATTGAATTCATATCACGAACGGATGACTGAACATTAATGATGTTAGAAATTGGTAAATACTTTTTGGAATAATTTTGGCAATATATAATAAATAATAAATACTAAACCAACCTGTAACTCCGATTCGGGTCAGAGGCATTTTTGTACCTGAAAAACGTCTGAAACGGACCAAAAATTTATAGTTTCCTACAACAACCTTCAATTTAGGCTTCGGCGCAGTTGAGATAAGAACCTCGTATTAAACTTTTTTAATCCCATTTTTTACTTACTTGTTATTATTATTATTATTTTTTAAATAAGGTTACTAGCAATGTGGGTCGCACATTACTAGCAATCTCGTTAACCCCTCGTGCTAAGCTAAGATGCTTGTGTTACGAGAGGGTTCACGTTGGTAGTGTAATGGGTGGGATTCGAACCTGCAATCACATGATCGCAAGTCCGACGCGCTAGCCATTAGGCTACCGCCGCTATTATATTTTAACGGTACAGTAGCAAATAAGGTCACAAGCCGATATTATATCGATATCTTTGTATTACTTAACACTCATAATAAGTGGGAGCTACTCAGGCGTATATTATGGTATATAATCAAGGTGGTTACTGTGGGTAGTCAAGTAATAACCTTGCATGAGTCATGATTAGAATGTCTCCTCAGATGTGAATGGTATTATAAGTTATTAAAAGATTATTTGGTGTCCCTTATTGTCAAAATACTGTTTTTTTTTGCGAACATAAATCTCTTTATTACTTACCAGTATTTTCTCATATATTGATTATTTCATATTGCACAACCAAAACGTCTTAAAACAGTACGTTGTCTGTTCGTATTGTTTATTACACTTAACATTACCCTATTCGAAATATTCTTCTCTCCCTAATTAGGTAGCTTAGGTAGCTAAAAGAGATAGCGCACCGCAATTAACGTTTAAAACAGAACACTTAATTGTTTTTAAATGGCCTTAGAAATTCATTCTCGAGTAAAAACAAATGTTACGAAAGTTTACACGAAATCATAATTACATGTCATAAACAATTGGCTCGGTTTGATTATTGCGTTAATTGTTTTTAACACATGCCAGTTAGGTACGACAGTTTTATTTTGTAAGTATTTTAAAAATAATTAAAAAAAAAAATTGTTAAAAAGTAAGTAATTTATGGTTATTTCTCGAAGAAACAGGCAGATCATATTCAAATCAAAATAAAACGTTTTTCGATTTAATTTTACGCACGGTCATCCATTTTGGTTCGATGCTACCTAACTCACAATGTATGGTCAAAGTAGCAACAAAAACTTTTGAACACAAAGGGTGGGTCGGCCGGCCTATTTTCACACGCCTCATCGCTGTGGTAGGTAGACTGGTACTTGGGTTGCTATGGCAACGGGAATATTAATTACTACCAGTAAAGGTTCGTTGTATTAGAGGTGATTATTTTACGAGATCTTATCAGGATTACGAAAAAACAAACTGTATTAAAAATACACTACGAAATGGGAATTTTCAATAAGTTCCTTGCACTTTTAAGCTCTGTTTTCTTAAGTTTCGGTTAAAACCAAATCATTACATGTTATTGCAGATCAAACAAACCGTTGTCTACGTTGTGTACCTATGCATTATAATTATAGTTCCTATGGCTGTCTCCACGCATATTGGACATCAGCTGATTAACTATCTACATACTTACTTTTTCAAACCTAAACAAATTCCCAAGGTCTGACATAACAGAAACACGTGCCACAACGCAATAGAGAAATATAACAAATTATTATGCTTATGAACTGTTTTCATTATTGCCTTTATTAACGGTTTCCGACAAAGAAAATAAAAGTGAACAAGTCACTTGTGTTTATAAATGGTATATACGCAAGTGAAGAGCGTTTGCAAAAGAGCTGTATTATTGCGTTCGTTATTCTAATGAACAATATGGCTGCCACTATTGTTTTTGTTTAGATTCACACCGTTTCACATCTTTACATAATGTAGTATTAAAAAGTCTTTTCCGCTGTCTTAAATCCTGTAAACTACACAACAGATTTGAATGCAGTTTTCAGCAATAGATATACTGATTTAAGAGAAAGGGTTTTATCTATAATTATTGGCATTTATGTGGTACCTGTGCGAAGCCGGGGCCAGTCCACTAGTTAGAAATATAGTAAGGTTGAAAACATTACAATGCTTAAAAAAAAGGTTTTTAATATGAGTTTATTTTAAAATGTATAATCTATTGAGCTTTTACTGTTTACAAATAAGATCTTAATAATTTTACTTAATACAATAAAAAGTTGGTTAATAACTTTTGTTGTCTTTTTACCAATATCTGTACTATTATTGGTTAAACCAAACCTAGAATACTATCAAATCTAGCACAATAGTTTTGGCTAATTAATGCATTACTGAAATAAACAGCGGTCGCTAAATATTAGAGTGACCTAACATCTGTCTGGCGTGAAATTATCCCGCTGACAAATTCCTTTGCTTAAAAAAAAAGTAAAACAAAAATGGCGGCTAGTTACCAAGCGGCGTCAACTGTTCCCTGCTCGGACCGTGCACTCTCTTTTATTTCTATTGACGAAGCTCCCTTTTTGTCCCGCGCACTGCGAGCTCTGACAAATTTCATTATTGCTTTGCAACTTGTTGGGAATTAAACAATAACTGGATTCCATACAGATGTTGAGGATTGATGGTAAACATTTTTGTAAGTAGTCTATTAGAGCGAATAACGAGGTCAGGAAAAATGTCAAGAATTACCAATAAACACTCGAACATCGATCGGTAGAAAAATTTATAGCGATTTTCGAAACTAACAGCATGATCCGGATATGATTGTGGAGCTAAAAAAATGATTAAAATGTATTTTGAACTATAGGTACTTATTCCGCCCTTTTACGTCACTAGCCATCAGTTTAACGCGTAACAACAGATAATCGAATCGATGTAACGATTCGTGATTCAATTTAATACCTAGTCAAAAAAATCACAACAGATAACATAACGATCGATACATTGCGTGTCACCTTCCATTAAAGAGAAATATACATTATCGAAGACCAAGCAATGTATGCTAATGAAATGATAACAGTACGAAGGTCGTGTATGTCATCGCTGTTTTATTAAACCGCTTTGACCTTTTCTGTGATATCGATTTCGTTTTAACGTACCTATGTGCGTAGGAACAGTCGTTAACGAAACTACATAATTATAGTTTAATATTTTTTTATTGGTTCTCAGACAAGCCACGTGTAGTTTAGTTGCTATCTGTACTTGAACAATCCTATGACCGTGGTTATGGTAAGAAGAGAGCCAATTACATTTAAGTGAGTAAGTTGTTTTGAACGTCAATATAATTATGACGCCTATATCGTACCTCCGTAATAATTGAAGATACAAGTGCTTAGGTCAGAGCTCAATGATAAATTTTTATACATTTCTGGTGTTATTAACATAAGTATACCTAATTTATGATCAGAGATCAGATTTTTATAGAATTTGATGTGTCTAAAATCTATTAGTTAGTTGTTTATCATGTGACCAGTCCTTGTTCACCGTAAACCCTTTAAAAATATTACAGTAGGTACTACATGTTATATATATTCCAGTAAAAATGTTAATACATAATCGTTAAGTTCGTGTTTGTACACCTGACAGAGATAAGGATTATTTGCATTGATAAAACAGGAATTTGATCCGGCCGTCCAGTTAAATAACGTACCAAGGAACTAGACACCATAGTGATTGAGTTTGATGAATACTTGTAATGTTGCACTATAAACTCGTGTGTGAATAACGCGAGAATTAATGTGTATAGTTTCGAAATACTTATTATTAGAGCTACTTTCCCACACTTTAAGGTGTACGCAGGCAATGCCTATATGTATTTGGTTAAAAACGTAATTTGCAAAGCAATATCGTGAGACAATCTAGTCAGTTCTTACTGAACCATTGAGGAATTACGAAAATTTTGTAACAATTTTGATATTTTCTAACGTGCGTATGGATGCTCAAGATAGGTTTACCGTTTACCTGTTGGGCCGACCTATACTAGTTAAATTAACTGATCAAGGACTCTGGAAATAATATGTGACATCGCCAATTTACTAGTCGACGGTCCTTTTGAATTCCACTCAGACTGAATCGCCATCATCGCATACCTATATACTAATATGAAACTGAAGATTTTGTTTTTTTTTTTCTCGTACTCGCAAATGCGGGCCATACACGATCAAGTTTACCGTCAAGTTTGCAGCGGCCTCGAAGCAGCGTCCAGTTCGCAGCACATCTATAATATTGCTACAAGTAGACTTCTCATGCACACCCATAGCCATACACCATCAATTTTAACGGACTCCGCTTCAAATCTGCTGCAAACTCGACGGTAAACTTGATCGTGTATGACCCGCATTTGGAACTATTGGTTTCATTTGAAAACTTCTTTCAGTTTTAGATAGCACATTTATCAAGGAAGAGTATAAACCACTTGTGCAGCGAAAAACGACGCCCACGCATGATCCGCGATCAAAGCTGGATTGGTATAATAATTCTGAAGGTAGTGCTATTTTCTAAATTCAGTGTTAAAGCGAGGCTTAAGGTACAAGTTGGTAGCGGACGATATGAGGCAGCAGCAGACGACGTGTCGCAGCGACACTACTGGTTTCTATGTATTTCTATGAAATTTTAATTACCTCCGTAGTCAGAAGGTTCCTGTAAGGCAGGTCGACCAAAAAATCCGTAAAACACTCGATTATTTGTGTGTTAGTCTCTTGGTCAACTAACCTTAGTCGAGGTCAGTAGTTTTGAAGATTTATTCCGTTCTAAAATCACTCGTATTGGTTTGAACTCTTACATATTTCCTAGTAGTTGTGCCCCGCAGTTTCACCCGCGCAAGTGGTCCCCGTAGAATTTTTTTTTATTAACTTCCTATATTTTTAAGTCTATTCTGCTTTTCGGGATGGAGACGAATCCAACAAATTAAGTATCATGAAAATCGGCCCTGCCGTTCTCGAGTTAGAAGTGCTGTAGCAAACCCGACTTGGTTTATTAAATTTTATAGGTAGTTTCCGAACGGATAGAGTAAATTAAATACACCAATATTCGGCTGTCATCAGTTTTTAGCTTGCTTTTATTCAAAAGGTAATTAAGTGGTGGTGTGTGTGCAACACAAAAAACTGGTACCTAGATGGCTCTTTTAAAAGTGTTGGTACCTTAACGTAAATAGTGGTCAAAAGGTCCTAAGAAATCTAGACATACCTACCAACTTAAATGCGATATTCAGATGAAGACTGCTGACTGCACGGATAGCACTGTGCGCGACGTGCTGCGGGTTCGATCCCCGCATGAGACAAGCATTTGTGTGATCCACAAATCATCACAAATGCATGTTCCAAGTCTGGGTGTTCTTTGTGCATATGATTTGAATGTTTGTGAAACCCCCGCGACACACGGGTTAAATTCCTTAGTGCGGGCGTCGGCAAAAAAGAAAAGAAGAAAGTCCATCGAATGACCTTGTTTTACTCTTTTTTTAGACTAAATCGTAGTCACCTAAGACTTGACCTAACCTAACATTGAATATCTAAGTATTGATCTAACCTGTCTTGTTATCGCAGACCAACTATTGGAACTGCCAAAATCTTGTGGTCTTGCGACCTAGCTTTGTTTATGTTAGGCATGTTACTAACTAGAGCATGTGTGTATTGTTTCATATTATACCATTCATATGTGTCATAATAATAAGCGTCGTATAGTTCTTGTCAATAGCCATGTAGCCTTTGTAAGGCTGAAATTAAGGAACCCACAGAGACTTAAGGTGATCCGTGGGACATGGCATATTTTTTTTTTCTAGAATCTATATCATATAGGTAGATGGAAACCTTATGGACCTGATTTAAATTTCTTTAAACCTATTTACTTACCGATACTTTTATCCCAGCCGATATTTTTATAAAATCGATCCATTCCTAAGTATTTTTATAATTCGAAAAAAATTGCAAATACCAAAATCTTTTACAAGTGATAGATAGCACAGTAAGTTCTGGTATTACCTACCTATATATACCTAATAAGCTGAAACATTGAAACTGAGAAATACCTATACCTACCGTTTTCGTAAAAAACTGTCCAACCTAGTAAACCAAAAAGGTTCTTTCACAGCAATGCATCTTTAAAGACGATTGTGATAGATGTAAGTAGGTACCTAAAACAAGAAAATTTTTTAACCGTCACCTAGGTAAGTAGGTACCTACCTGCTGTCCCCGAATTAATAATTAATCTACAATCACAATTTAGTTGTAGAAGAGGATTTTTTCATAAATTATATACCTAAACTAGCTGTTTCCCGCAGCTCCGCCCGCGGTCTAAATTTTTTTATATAATTGAGATTTAAACTACCTATCCTATCTCTCAAGTTGGATCGAACTGCACATGGTGTGCGAATTTTATTATAATCGGTTAAGTGGTTTAGGAGTCCATTGAGGACAAACATTGTGACACGAGATTTATATATATTAAGATTATATAATATACCTACCTCCTAAATTATATACCTATCTAGGTAGTTTTGCGCCCCGCGTTGTTACTCGCGGTTTGGTAGGTTAGGTTAGGAATAATAGACAAAATGACTTACAAGGCGTTATGATTGCATTGACCATACACATAAAATATATTATGATTAAACCGAAATGAAATAATAGCCACGTCTTCTTATCAAAATCATAGCCTACCTAGGTATTTGTGCTTTCATAACACGAAACCGACCATTTATAGATTATACCAACATAATAATTATGTAGGAGCACTGAACCATCTGGTCTATCAATAGATTACACAGGTACTTAGGTAGGTACCTACCTACTGTACCTAGCTACTTACTGTGAGAAAGTACGTAGGTAGGTACCTATCTACGTACGTGTTCTTTAGTAGGTACCTAACTACTTACTAATAAATAAGACAAGTTAATAGGTTTACGGTAATCTATATTATAGTCTCGAAGCTGATATGTACTTATGTAGGTGTGCGTGGTCTCAGCTTTCTCCCAAAACGTGGGCGACACCGCGCTCTCATTCATGATCCGTCTGTGTTTACACCGCGCTTACTATCCAACTATACTCGCTGGCCGCTGCTACGGAAACAAAAATAACGCAACACAAATCGCTGGGAAGGTATCGAGATAACGATTGTTTACCTGCGATTACCGCACATTCAAGGTAACCAACCTATAACACACTACAACGTTAACGTTTACACGTTAATACACCGACTCACAACTTTAATCTCGCATCGAAACTCTGTTGACATTGAAAACAGTTACGCAAGTTGATGCAATTTTCGTAAGAATCAAACTCAGCAAGTCAGCGTTTCTGTTATGAGACTGAACTCACGTTACCCGTCTTTCGACACAACAAAAAGCCGGGCGAGTGCCGTATTTAAGACGGTCCCCCTTACCTCTGTCGCTCGAACGTATCCTGCGAGGACTACACATGACAGCCATAGATATATCCTCAAATGCATCACAACAATGTGAACCGGACCAGTCGCACCAGCAGTATGACACAATCACACAATATTAACACAGCACAAAACAATCTGCTGTTATGTTATTCCACTAACACCATACACACGGGGCGAAACAACGCGCGAAACGACATGCGGCGTCGGTTTGCGATTGTAGTAAACTGAGTGGCGCTTGGAGCTCGGTTCAGTGCGTTGAGGGCGCGCGCCCCGCACGCGGCCCGCTCGTGGCAAACTTCAATCGCATAGGCCGCGTTCGGTCGTCGCCCGATGGTCGATGGAGCTCTGTATTTCGCGTCACGCACTCCTATTTATTACGTCGAAGAATAATGGCCTATTCTACGTCTTTTCGAAATACAAGCTACACAGCTGACTTGTCTTATTGCATTCCTACACAGAAACTAGTTCTAAATTTGGTCATGGGCAAGACAGAAATATTATTTGCTGGGGCGACGACCGTCTGATTAATATAGGTTCTGAGTAAACGTCAAAACAAACATCTCATGATGCGATATCATGATATTCCTTGCCAACTTTGCCAAGACAATAAAACAAGGTACGGTAGGTACTTACCTACTTCACCTTGTGTGATACGAAGAATTGGCTAATAATTATGACTATTACCGTTGTTTATTGTAGCGAGCAGCGGCTCACGAAAACAAAAGTGTCTACTGACATAAGGTATAATATAGTGTTATAGTAAATGGGTACCTATAAACAGTCTAGAATTTGTTCTGAGACAAAAATAATAATATGCTAACAACAGAAAGACATAAAAACTTGGGATAAAAACGAAGTGAACTGTGAAAGTCATATGACAGTACCGCCATCTATCGTAACTGACATGTGACACATAAGTTTATATCTTTATGTAATAAAAAGAGCAATTAATGCAGTATGTAGTAGTAAATAATTATCTTTATTTACAAATTTACCGCGCTATGAGTTCGCAGACACTTACAGAAATGGTACCCAGAGCACAGACACAGAATATATACTTTACTAAGGTCACAAGGTGTAAGAACATGTTGCTACACTTGCTACGAAGAGTTGTTAGCACCTTTCGCTAGATGGCTCTGTAATGATAATAAACTACCTATACCCTGTTCATCATTATTTTGCACAAATAATAAACAAACCGGCCTCGATTACAAATCACATTTTACCTTTTTGGACGCCCATCTACACAATTCACACAATTAGTTGTCTAAAGTAGTCCAAATACTAACATATTATTGATTTCCACTTTCAATCACTTTTTTTTTTATTCTTTTTTTTAATACAAGGCTTTTGTACATAATGTCACGTCAGCCTCATCGTACCTTAATCTAATGACACTAACTAAAGTAACTTAATTATAGTTTCCTCATTAAATCAGAGAGTAAGTCTATTGTTTCAATCATAGGTTGTAAAATTTGAATGTATGTGGCTAAGTTATACGTTTCACTGTTAATTACATTTAATAATGCTTCTCTTTCCTTCTTATTTCTACTACATTCTAAGAGTAAATGATAAACATCTTCGACAGATCCACAGGTTACAGTTTGGAGAATCCACTTTTCTCATTAAGTAAGCAAACTTTCGAGATGGATAATGGCCAGAACGCAGTCGATGTAGCAAGACAATGTGAAATCTATTGAACTTTTTGTTAGTGAACCATGGTAGGTACTTGAGGAGGCTGACTCTGAATAGTTTTAAACCAGATACCTTTTTCTTTGCTGCGTTGGTCAAAATACTCTTTAAAGTTATTATAACAAATTACTTTACATTTTCTTAAATATTCTGAATAATTTGGTTTTATATGATATTCTTTCCCATTATTTACCGCTAATTTTGCCAGTCTGTCGGCCTCCTCATTACCTCTTAGTCCAATATGAGATGGAACCCACTGCAGTCTAAGAGTTTTGCCATTATTGATAAGACTATCTATCTTTATTCAATATAATAAGCTATCTAGCTATAGAGTAAGCTATCGAAAAGCCTCTGATTCCAGAGGCAGATCGAGCTATGTGCTGTAGGCCGCTTTTGCTATCTGTAAAAATCACTTTGAGTAACAATAAATAACAAAAATCGTAATCATGTACTATTAAAAAACCGACAAAGCTGCGAACCACAGAATAAAATTACGATATGTTAGTGTTACATTTGGTTCTAGAGTAGGGTATATTATATTGTGAATAAAAGAACTATACCTATAGGTACACTCTTTTTTTTTCAAACTTGAAATTAAAACTAATTATGGTCGATTTTCGATCACTATTGGGCCTCTTGTTTTGTTATTTGTAAAAAATTGTTGTAGTGGGGAGTGTAGGTGGATATCCCTTCTTCCATATTTTATAAATATAAATAAATGTGGACAACATCACATACATTGCTCCGAATCCAAAGTAAGTAGCTAAAACACTTGCTATGGAATCAGTGACAACGGAGGTACCTACCACAAACACCGAGACTATGTATTATTTTTAAGAAGTGATTTTCCGTCCGGTGATCGAACCCGGTACGTCTGAGATAGCGACACCTTGAAAACGTCACTCGAAGACGGAGGTCGTCAATACTTGAACCCTGGTATTTACGTACAAATACTGAGTAATGGCGTTTTGACAAAATCGACCAAAAGATCCAAAACTAGGCAGAGCTTGTATGCCTGTTTGTCAGACACAGAACCAGAATGATCACAAAAATATTTGGTGTGAATCTTACCGACGTTGTTTTTTCTTGAGGAACATACAATAAAACCCAATGTGTAATGCCTTCAGAAAATATAATATAGTAGCAGAACTAATTTCGCTAACAAAAATAAAAGCAACATGGTGACATCCCTAAAACATAATTACTAACAAATTATTGTTCCAATGGCCAATTTTTAGACGTTGTAAATTATAATTACTCGTCTTTATGCTCATGCATGGTATTAATCTTTTCTTTGTGGCGGCGGATGGATTCCAAGTGATGTTTGATTTGCTCCTCATGGAAAGCAATCTCGGTGTCCAAATGAGACTTCAGCTGCTGGAGCTGTTCTTTTTGCTGGAAGACAAACCAAATTGTAAATGTGATATCTTGGATGGATGGTTAAGTTACTAAATTACGTCAAAACGGTTGATATGATCTGGACAAAATTTGGCAGACATAATATACGTATAAATTCGTCCCTAAAGGCCCTAGCCGCGCAACAGGACACGGCCAAAAGTCGGTGGGATGAGATACGCAGGTATGTTAAATGTTGTGGATATTTTCCAATACCATTTATTAGACAAAAAAGAGTTACGGATCAATAACTGCCACTTCTTTAAAAGCCGGTTGGAAAAAATAGTTAATTTGTTAAGTATACAAATTAAATATTTCATTGTGTTACACAATGACAAAATTATTTGGCAAAAGTATGTAAGTATATCAAATATGATTAAAATTTATACTTTGTTGAGCCTGTACCCAATAAAGACTTATTTGACTGGTAACAGCGTCGCTGTTGTTTAAATCTTATTTTCCGATTAACTTTTATACTAAGTATATGAAATTAGTAAAATAATATTGGTTCCAGATTTGTCCACCGGATCAGATAAGTATGTGGCGCTGACATTAGTGGTGCCAACTGGAGAGCCACAGATGGTAGCACTCATTACATTCAGGTTTAACAAATAAGATAATTACCTTCTTGTAGAAGTATTCATCTTCCCTGGCAGCCTCCATTCTGCCAAAGGCACCACCAGCCTCACGGATGGATCCACCACCACCACCTCCTTTGCCAACACCAGAGCCAGGCTCTCCGCTTGTCATCCTGAAATAAATAACAGTTTACACATGTATTTTCAATTACTTGTAATAATGTTTCAACTATGATCGAGGTAGGAAATTAAAATATTTTCAAGTAAGAAAATATTTTGATCTGATGAACAACCAACAGGTGTATGGGAGACAACAGGCTAGTTTGTCACTAAATACATAAGCCAGTAAACCATTGACAATCAGACGCCTTAATAAACTGAGATTTACATATTTGAATATATTGATGAAAGAAGATTCTATTTGTAATTAATTAAAAGAAAAGTAAATACTATTACAGAAATGTCTAAAACATGAAATGATTGAAAAAATATATTATTTTCTTGGCTATAAACCATTATCGTGATGCATCATATGTCTAATTTTAGAACTTATCATGTATTTGTTATGATGATGAAAGAGTAATACAATCTACAGTATAAGCTTAGTCATGAACTAGAAAAAAATATTCTAGAATAATCTCAATTATGTTTTCATAACATTCAAGATGTTCATTTTTGACAAAATAATTCTATTATTTTAAAATCAAATTTTCCCACTTCTTTCTTTACAGAAGTAATGTATAACAAATTTGGCAATTGGCTGACCAAAATGTCTTACATGAATTGGAATTCTCCATATTGCAGAATAAGATTGTATTGACCAAATAAACCAAAATTAAATCGATTTTAATACTGATAACATACATATTATTATCTTATTATAAAGTATGTACATGATCGGGAGAATATTTGAAGATAGTTCTGAAGGTTTGTCGGTGAGGTTCCCAGAACAACATAATTATGAACTAAATGAAAAGCAGTTATGTGCATATGCTCTTTTAATTTGTTTTTGTGGTATATAAAAAAAATAACTGTCAACTGTGAGCCGGACCTGCACACAAACTGTTCCATACCATTATCTATGAAACTACAAAAATCACAATATTTATATGGGAGACACCTTATTTTATTCTGTTTTTTAGTATTTACTGTTATAGCAGCAATGGAATTATAATCATAATTTGTGAAAATTTCAAATGTCTATCCATCTCAGTTCATGAGATAAATCCTGGTGACCCTTGGGGAATGGAACCTTAGAAAAACAAAATTTGGGATCAATAAATAAAAAAAATTGTCGTATTGGTCCAGCCATTCTTGAGTTAACGCTTACCAACATTAATTTTTATTAATAAAGAAAATTAAAATAAAGGTTATCATACCTTACAAACAAAAGTTTCTTCTAAATAATGATATATATTATTACTTCGAATCCAAGTTGGGAGTTCAAGAAAATCTTGAAACTTAGAACATGGCTTAGTGTTGATATTGTTGGTATCATAAATATTTATGGACATTAAGTGAGTATTGGTTGTTTGATTAAAAAAGTAAAAGAATGTTTGAATACAATAAGCAAATAAGAAAGGCCTCGCACTGATGATATTAATAATGTAAATTTCTTACATTGCACACAATGCAACAATTCACTTAAAATTCAATGTGTAAACAATTAAACAATACCGCGTACTGTTACAAACTGCGTAGCTTCACAAGTTCACAGTACTCACTGCCAAATGTACGACGGGTCGAGAAAACAGACGTATGACATGCCAACTAAAAATAGAAACAAATATTTAAAAACTACCCATTTATTGATGCGTAATAATTAATGCAGATGTTTGCAAAGATATTATCGTCACACGTTAATTGAACATTGAAGGATTCGATTATTTCGTAGTTTCTGAATATTATTCTACAATAAAAATATCGTTGATTCAATAACTTGTGAAGGTTGCGTAACGAAACGTGCCGGCAAAACTCACCTTGCGCCCACAATAGCGCGAGTAACTATTGATGAAACTCTGGATACGGGCAAGAAGTTCATGATTTTTATAGTGTAAATACAATTAATTTAAACAGAATCTCCGATCAACTTATTTGTAGTGCAGTGTGACGTGACTTGATCTATTGATTATTTTGAGTTTCACTAGTCATTACCTACTTGAGAAATTGGTAAATGTCAAACTTTAAAAGTAAACACCATAGATAGTTTTTCTTTTTTTCTGTGCGAATATTTGGCTTTTGCCCATTGGAATTCAGTAAGGTTAATACGTTATTATTCTATGGTTAACAAAGACATTGTAATGTATTTTTGATGGTTAATACTGTAAGCCATTAAGCCAAGTGTAATAAGTGACAATGAAAAATGAGACAGATTATAGAAAAAAAAAAACGCGGGAACCTTGAAACGAGCAGGGCGCCAAATCTTATTTAATTTGAATTAATTTGTTATATATGTTGAAGTGCCTCAAAATTGGTTGTAATTATGAAATAGTGGTTGTATGTATTTGTGAATGGTGCAGTGAACGGTGGGGGGAAGTGCAATGTATAACAGATTGATTTGGGTTGGGTGGGATTTGGCGCCTTGTTCGTTTCAAGAAACTGATGAATTTACCTGGATTTGATTACTTATGGATAAATACCAATGACAACTGGAATTACATAAAAGGATAAATATAAAATAAACTGATGAATTGAACTGGATCTACCCTACTCAAGAAAAATGCTAACTGATGACTAGGCAGCATGGTCTCAGACCTTAGCCTGTTCCGTCAGGAACTAATTTATAAAAAAATAAAAAAAAAATGAGACAGATTATATTACTAGCTTAGATTAATAACCAATGAGTTCTTAATCTAAGATTGCTAGCGAGCACTTTTGGAAAACTCGAAAGTTTGATTGGTTTTAATGCTGATTTGTGAACGTACAACATACAATTTAAATGTATGTATCTATTAGGCTAGGCGCACACGACGATAAGAAAATACCGTAAAAAAAAAAAAGGAATGTTCACTTTAGACTAAGAAAAAACAGAAATTGTTACGGAGACGAAACTGTCACCAAGACATAGTGCATAGTTAATGTAATTATTGGATAGCTTCAAAAATATGTTTTATCAATAGAACTTTATTTATTAGAATCCAGTATAAAATATAACTTTGAACGCATCCATAATTACTTACGCTAAAGCGCTAGTCTATTTTTCAAATTTATTTCGTGCTTAGCCATATTAAACACAAGATTATGCTAAAACCGTTCTCCTCTCTACTTGTCATCAAACTTTTTTAGCTGTAGTAGTAAATATGTAGGTTTATGATAAGTAGCAAAATATTAGAATAATAACAAAAGATTGATAAAAAATTCGAATCGAAATTTGCCTGTAAAAATAAAAAGTGTAAATCACTAACTAGGCGACGCGACATTCTTACGTTAGAATGGCCTTAAAACTGCTGTATCTGTTAAATTATAGAGTATATTTGTATGTAATCAATTTAGGCCACACACGGCGCAACTAGCGCATCAAAATATCTGTACCCTGTACTGTACTTGTGCCAAAAGCGCTCAGACACGAACGCCGCGAGCGGCGACACGAGCCGCGAGTTCACCCACAAGCGCACTAATAACACGCGACTAACTTGGCTCGCGTCGATAGTGCTTTTGGCACAATTCTAATGGCTTTTGTGCCTCATTTCATGTAAATAAATGTCAATAGGTCAATGTTTTCTTTTTCATATTAGAGATCGAGTAGTGAACATTGAAGGTGGAGGCGCCTCTCGCGTAGATCATGGGATTGTCGGACAATGCGATTGATTATACATATACGTGTGAAGAAAAGGACACGAAGTAAATGGCACCTTTAGGTGTACAACTTTAGATACATCACCATTAAATTCTTCACAACAAACTTTTTGAAATAATCTTCTAGCTTTTATTATAGCGTAGGTACATACCTGTTCTGAACATTAATTTTATATTGAAGACTATTGGTAGACTACTTACTGCTACACATTTTTGTTCACTATTTATTTGATTCCGTTGTTATTATTAATGGTCGCATTCTTCTTCTGTTTTAAAAAATATGTTTTTTTGTTATTTCATTTATGTGGACTGGCTAAGCTGCGGAATCTAGGTGGCTACTACAATTACGGTTATGCTGAATATTATTATTATATTTATGGTGATTATTACAGGAAGAAATATTAATCGTATCAAACTCTGTACTTTGGACAGTGGTGGGAAAAATAAGGTCAAGTTGTCAGCGCGTTCAACAATCTAGACAACGTTAAATCAAAGTTGGGCACACTGTCTTTTAATAATTGTTGGAATAAATATGCTAAAACATGATAACTTTGCTATCAAACGTTTAAACTTGAATACAGCATTTTATTATTAGTAAACTCAATAATCTTTTAAGTTAACGTAATTTCAGAATTCATATCATGGACCATAGACAAATATTTCAAGGCGGGAATTACGGCGCGTTTAAAAATACAGACTACGGTAAAAACCATACCAATTCAATAATTATTGTTAGTATAAGACAATAAAGTAATAAAATTATACTCACAACATCTCTTGTTTTTTTACCCACAAAACATGTTTTAGTTTCTGTTCTGCAATAATTTTGTTAAGCTCAGCTGTTTCTCTCATTGCTCTAATAACTTGTCGTTCTTCTTTTAATGATTCCATTTTCATTTGCTTCTCTGTCGCAGTATACCTAGAATAAGTTTAAAAAGGATATAATTTTTTGTAACGAAACGGTAATTTGGTTGAATTAATATAGGTTTTATTTTAAATCTTATAAATTAAAAACTTAACTACCTTATCTTTAATACAATGCTTGTAACAAATATAAAAATTGGTCAAATTAAACTCACTTAAAATATTCTTGTAATTCCCTATGAAAAGGGTTTATAATCTTACTAATTTCTTCGAAAGGTTTTTCGGTCATAGCTGAAACAGTTCTTTTCGTTTTTTCAGGAGTTACTTCTTCTGGCGTATCGAAATCATTATTGTCTGAGATTTGATCAGAAATTGAAGAAGCAGATGATTCCAACTGGCTTGTAGTATTTGTTTTATCTTGCTGAGTATCTGTATCCGCAGAGGCCGATGTAGTGTTCATACCGCTACAACTTGGGTGGTCTATTTCCCTAAAAAAAAAATGATGAAAGATTAAACGTCAAAATGCAAAACAATGATTCAATCAAATGTTTGCATGTTGTGAATAATTTTATGATTTGTGTTTGTGATTTACCTACCTAATAATAATTGTTAGGCAAATTATATTCTCTTAATAATTGTATGTCAATAAAAATTATGAACAAAACTTACTCATCGATGCACTCCGTTTTAATTTCAATATTAGCTGTTATAGATTCATTTAAGTTTTCACTTTCTCCTTTTATAACGCCATCTTTGACTAATTCTAAAATATTACACACTTCTAAGGACAACCGCGAGTAATTTTGCAACTGCGGTCCAATCAAAGCTATTTCCTCGCGGGCTATTCTTTTCATATTTTGCCATTGTGTTTTTACTTTCTTGATAGAGCTGCCCGTAAACTTGCAACCAAATTTTGCCGATAGCTCTCGTAAAATTTCGTTCCATGCGACATCCTTTTCTTCGTAATGATTCGGACCATTATTTGTTTTAGTAACTACCACTTCTTTACGTTGTTTAATTAACTCGAGTAGGTACTGCTTTTCTTCAAGCGACCAGTTAGGCGTCCTCAGTCGACGATTACTATTAAGTTTAATAATCTTTCCCATTTTCCGCGAAGCGTCTCGAGGAACGTGGTTTATCTTTTGCAACGATTTGTTGCAAACGATGCACTCGACGTCCAAAATTATCGGTTTCCACATTTAAAAACAATTGAACAGCGAAAAACGAGTGAAAATTTTGACAAGCTATAGACAGCGCTGCTAATTATACACTGTTTAAAAAACAATTTCGGAATGAAGTTTGTAATGGACTATTTTTGAATCATAGAACCAGTGTGAAATTATTAATTTAAAAATATTTTCAATGAGGCAATGAGTTATATGTGACTCAAGGGTCCTATAGATATTTATAAATGCATACTTACTGGCCGTTTATAATGCGTGGTCCTGCTGCAAAGCCATTTTTTTTTCTGTTCATTAGACGTACTTTTTTAAGTAACGAAAACTGATATTTTTAGAAACATGAATAAATATTTTCGTAGCTATATAATTCCAGGTTAATCTAGCCAGTTTTACGGTTAAATATTATATAATTTTCTCAAAATAGGTGCGTTAACCCACCTATTTGGTAACTGCTTTGTTAACGTCATAATGATTGATGTTTTAATTAATTATAACAAGTTTTTTATTTATACGAGTTTTTTATAGTGCGTGAATTTTTGTTGCAAATAAGTAAAAAAATATTTAAGTTAACATACTTATAAAATAAATACTCTATTTAAGTGAGCCACTAATCCGTGCAGAAATTTGGAAATGATTTAATACAACCAGGTATGGATATTAAACAAATAAATGTATAAGTAGTAAGTAGGTACCTACTTTATGTCTCTTATGAATATAGCATTTGCCACGGGTTTGAGGAGATTTGTAAATACATAGGTACCTACCTATTTTCAAAACGAGAATCAAAAGAATTTTGGAAATCCATACTTAATTAGGTAGCGCTAAAGTTTATTATGTAGGTACCTACCTAATTTATTGCCAAGTTATTTTGTTACTTTTATAATGTCGTAAACTACCTAGTCTTTTAATTTCTATATTTAAAGGACACTTGTTTCTCTACTATAACCGAATAGATAGATCATAGACCCATGTACCTACCATAACTACAATAGATTTTCAGCGTAGGTATTCTGAGAGACACATTAATTGAAGTTGAAGCTAAGTTTATGATGCACATTTGGACCCGCCACGGCTTCGCTCGTGCATTATACCTACATATAAACCTTCCTCTCATGTGATTCTATTTATTAAAAAAAGACGCATCAAAATCTGTTGCGTAGTTTTAAAGATCTAAGCATAGGGACAGATAGCGGGACGCGACTTAGTTTTATGTTTTGTAGTGATTGTCTGATAACTGATTGAATCTTGCTGTCTTCAGTCTTTCTTGAGTTTCAGCTAGTATCCACTAGATGGCGATAGTAGGTACAGGTTTCGCTTAATACTTTATTATTCAGAACTTGGTTGATCTGATATTGAAAGTTTCTTGGTTTGGATTACTGAAATTTTGTAGTAAATCAGATAGTATAGATCAGATAGTAGATCTGGTATTTTTATTCATTTACCAGGGCGTGATATTACGCATTGTAGATTTATGGTTTCATAATTAAAATGGTCTTCGTCAAAGAAAAGCAGATTTTCTTGATGTCGTTTTTTTAATTGTTTGTCGCCTTCATAACATTTGGTTAAGTTAAAATATACTGATAATGTTTTTTTAAACCGTATACCGATAAAAAAGAAATAAGTCTTTATTAAATTTTCTTTGCAAGCTCCGGTAGCCTAACGACTAGGGCGTCGGACTTGCGACCATGTGGTAGCCGGTTCGAAACCGACTCATTGCACAATCGAATTGAACCCACTCGTCCCCAAGCATTTAGCTAAGCAGGAGAGGTTAACAAGAATACAAGTAACGTGCGATCTACATTGCCAGTGAGCTTTAAAAAAACGTTAGCTTTTTGACTAGGTGAGGTTATGAGGTATTAGGTATATAATTATACGATAAACATTAATCCAATGGCATTTTTTGAAGTCCCTATAGCTTCCAAGTTACAAGGATGAAAACGATACAAATCAGTAACGAAACATGAGGTTAAGATTGAAAGTGAAAACTAAAAGAAAACACCTGATATCTAAAGTAAATATTTATTAACATACCACTAAAATCAGATAAGCTTCGCAATTATTTCTTTAGTTTTATTCAAGACTTCAACTTGAAACTAGAACCGGAAAGATTTTTTATAATAATTTACAATTTAAATTGGGAATCTAGTATCGTCTTGCCGCGCGAAATTTGGTATTTCGGTTAAAAATTGCGTGCAATCACAACGTGTTCGCAATCAAACGATAATAGTTCCACAAGACAATGCATTATTTAATAATATCAATTAATGTTTAATTATTGTTACAAAAGTTTGGTTTTTAAGTGAGGTTTGAGTTTCACTCTTGTGGTTTAATTAAGACAGTCGTTCGCAGAGGCTCCGAGGTGAAACACGTTTGCTATGCCATCCACAATGATCCACATGTTCTAAATTCATAGTGCATTATTTTTTAAGTCTAAGTAGACAGTGTATTATCTATTCAGTTTAGTGCAGTTTGTTAGAACTATAGAATATTGCTCAGTGAATTAAAGGTACTTTTATAGGAATAAATGTTGTGAAACTAACAGCTCTATTTGGTTTCTTACCGGTAAGTTTTGAAATAAAACCTCTTTGCAACTAACTATGCATTTCAGTGTTACCTTAGTATAATCTTAGGGCATTTTAAACGTATCAAAAATCATATATTACCAATATTCCTTTAATAATAATAGATTACTTTAGCGACATTTACTTACACAAAGCACCTTATTTAGATAATTTAGGTACCAACCTATTTTTATTTGTTTATTTAGTTACTTACTTGTCCTGATTTTCGTGTAATACTTATACTTACATATATTTTGGATATTGTAGAGTTTGAAAATACTATTATTCTTATAGAGTTATATGCCTAGATCGCTTTGCGACTTCCGTTCTGAATAAAACGAAATAGGTTTGCTTGGTACCTAGTTCTGGTAAAATTACTATCTAGTTTCACTTGTATGCTCTACGATGGTTTTTGTTTGTGTAGTTTAATCACACAGAAGATATACAAATATAATATTAAAATTTATTAATTACATATTTAAGATTTTTTTTTATATATTAAACCACGTGAAAGCATGGTATTCAGGCTATCTCTTGTAAATTTTCCGTTGTTGATCTCCATCCACGTGCCTCCGACCATGGGAACCTGTACTAAATGTTGTGCAATACGCCGTAAGACACCTTATACTATTGCACAACAATATGGGAACAACGCAGTTTAAAAAAAAACGTTTTTTTTTTTTATATAATGATGTGACTTAAAGAGGAAATTAAAAAGATCATTAAGTTCATAACTGACTAATTAATTGATGAGTTGATTCACAATGCTTGCTTTCAATGGAATGCCAATGATAAAAACACGATTTGGTCATTCTAAATTAATCGTCCCCACTCTGTAAGGTGTAATACTTATGTACTTAGGTTGGTACGGTGCTACCGAAAATAGTACCTACGTAGTGCTAAATTATTAAAAAAAACATTAATTTTTGATGTCATTGAATTTGTCTGGCGGGTTGGAAATAATTAGATCAACAATTGTGGTCTATTTTACAATAATAATAAGATATAAGACTGGTCAAGAGCCTTCAGACGGCTTTAACAACTTTGACATCAGGTTTTGACGCCATCTAACTTACATGTGTTCACATCGTGAACTTTTTACAAACCTACCCAAATATGGGGAAACTTAGGTAGAATGGAGTAGGTTTTCGGCATTCCGAATGAAACTTGCTTGTGGTAACTAGGATTGGAATGCTAAATAATCTGAACTTTTTATAATGAATAAATGTAAATGAATGAATAATTAAAGTTATTAATTAAGTATTCATATTCAATTATAATATCCAATGAACCTTAGCTTCGAGGTGAGAAAAAAAATACTTAAGTATTTCATTAAGACTTTCGATATCGAACGAGTATGGTAATTGTACAGCTCTAGTTTTACTTAATGGATAGTTTCCATTGATCCAGGATTACAAAACACATCAACTATCTCCGTTTTTAAATGAAATATCTCAAACCACTCCCACTTCAAAATGTAATCTTCGCTTCAAATTCAAGTTGTGGTTACAATAAAAGAAGGCCAGGTCTGAACTCAAAATGATATTTTAATTTATTCACAGTGAACTCCGATAAGTTAGATAGGTAAGCTAGGGTAATCCGACACCGAAGCCAGTGGTAAAGTTACCAGTCGTGGAAAGCGGCCCCGTTCTCCCCTATACGAATGCTTCGCTTGCGCTCACTTCCTTATTGTTATGCAGTATTGATGACGTATTTATTTTACCTATAAAGTAATAGAGAACTAACTGGTTCTTTGAAAAATAAATGACTGATCTGATAAAAAAATTGTTGAAATAATTCGATATTCGCGCACCGCTAAGATTCTGTATTATTATCCGATTATATTACAAATCTTCCTCAAGTAGGGAATGCAGTGATAATGTAAGGCATTGTAAGTGTTTAGTAAAAATGTTCCATGAAAGCTTTCATTTTCTGTCTATTTGCTCCTGAAAATAAGGGAGTTAAAGTCCAGAAAAAAATGATGTTCTAAATAATGTATATGAGAAAAGGTCTATGCCCCGCAGTGGGACATATAGACGGGTATAATCAATACATCTTTATCATCATAATTCATCTTCTTCTTCTTGCCTTTATCCCATTCATATGGGGTCGGAGTATGCGTATTTTCCTTCCATTCATCTCTATTACTCCTCATCGCGGCATCCACTCCTTTCTTTCTCATATCATCTATACTATCATTATCTATACCAATATTATGATATTATAAAAAAGAAAGATTTATTTATGCCAAACAAAAAAACTCAACAACTACTAGGACTGATTTCGAAAATTCTTTCACCATTAAAATCTTATACCATATTATTCTTATTACCTCTGAGTACAGAGAGGAAGCAAAATTTCTAATTACAAAATTTCTTTACTTGCACCGAGCGCGAGCGAAGCCAGAGGCTGAGCATTAGCTAGTTTTTATTTTTACGCAATAAAACTATATTAGGTTTTATTTCTAAGAGATTTTTCCTTACCATTTTGTTGACGTTAGGTTAGCCTAGCAAAGTTTAGGAAGCTTCCAAAGTCCTATCAATTATTAAACTACCAACCATTCTTGAAATCTAAACAAAAGTTCGTTCATCGATCTTGTTGAAACACAAGGTAGTCTGCGACAAATACATACAAGTCAAACTAAATTTAACCACAGATTCTAAAGTAAACTAGTTTTGAGTCTACCACCGGCCTCGCGTGCTTTGTCAATTTGTCTACGGTACGATAATGGCTTCACATCCACATCATGGACAGACAATTATGATGATGATGATGGAAGTAGAGTCATTCATTATTGTTTTTTATAATACTTTGTGTTTTTATTTGTTCTTTTTTTCATTGACTATGCAATGATTCAGTTTTCTTGAGGTTCTTGTACTTAAAAATAATTTTGATTATTTATTTTTTTTGTTTCTCAATAATTTGCTGAATTTGGCACTTCTATGTCTTACATTACTTCAACTGGTATATACTTATATTAATCCGATAACTGCCTATTTTACTGTGACCTATAATCATCCAATTTAAATCAGTTACCTGAGCTTTATTCAAGGCCTTAAAAACTACATCTAGCCTCTAATGATGTAAAAAAGTTTATTACATGTCGTAAAAAGTAAATCCTTGCTAAATATATGTAGTTCCTTGTTACTACGTCTTTAATACTTTTGGTGACGAAATAGATTCAATTTGTATCAATTGATATGAGAAACCGACAGGATATCCATTATAAGCAATTTCGTTGGACATTTGAGTGTGAAATATGTTTGGGATGTTGGGTACTTGTGTCCTAAGAGTAGTCCATTAAGTTTCTATATCTGGAAATGGATTAAATTGAAATAGTAGAAGTTCATGAGCGTACCTATATTTGTTCTGAAACCCATAGTCAAAGAGCAAATTTTATACTGTTTCGAGGACCAAGCATGTCTGACAAGATGGACGGACTACCTGATGAAGGTCGGGGAAACTTGGATACGGGCGGCGCAGGACCGTGGGTTGTGGCGACCCGTATATAATATATCCGTATATATATATACATATCCGCCTAGAATCAGCAGTGGAAGTGTTTCAGCTGGGTTGACGATGAGCATAGTTTACGCTTCACAAAAATATTTCGATTCAACAATCAGACATTCCAACTTTTTACGTCAATGACGTATCATTCCTGATAATCAGACATTTGGCTTTATATTGTTATTAATATATACTGCTCCATATCTTTCTGTCCATTTTGAAGCTCTACTTCATCCCGGTTGCACAACACATGCTACACAACGCGTACTGCAATACGATCCACATTATATTATTATAGCATTCTGTTAAACTTTGCTATTCGTTAGTTTTAAAAAATATTTGATTATACATGATTACGCAATAATATATAAAAGTTTACCAAAGTAGCTACAAGCGCTTATGGATTACATTACGTAAACTTTTAAAACTTACCATTACTAGTAATACAGCCTACTGCTGGGGAGTTTGTTGCGCCCGTTCTTCTTCCCGGCTAGAGCACTTAGGAAGCGGCAAGGGTGGGCGAATCAGGGTGCTGCCATGTTGTGGTGATGACTTTCAAAAAGTCCTGCATGGTAGCCTAATTTGAATAAATGCTTTTGAATTTGAAATACCACTGTATTTTTTACGTTTTGGTTTTTGTGAAAAATTCGGAGGCTCAAACAAATTTTGGAGGCTCACATCTATACATATAATAAAACAGTAAAAAAACTGTGTCTGTACATTGAATATATTAAAAAAATAATAATTGAGGGGGGTTTACAAACAGTTATGGAGCACGAATCCAAAAAAAAAATTCTGTCTGTTTGTCTGTTTGTCTGTTTGTCTGTATGTCTGTTTGTCTGTTTGTTTGTACACGCTAATCTTCGGCACTACTGGACGGATTTGAATGATTTTTTTTTTGTTGTATAGGTATTAAGTCTGGGCAACATATAGGCTATAATTTATCTTGGAAATTTGAACACCTGATGCAGAACCGCAACAGACCAGCTAAACTATAAGAGATACAAAAGTGGTACCATAGCAAAAATTGTTCCACGTGATGAGCATTTTCTGCTGAGAGAATAAATTTGAAGATCTGGAACACCTGTTGTGGAACTCCAAGAGCCCGGCTACACCATAACACATATAGGAATGACGTCTTAGCAAGATTTGTTCAGCCTGATGAGCACTCTCTGTTGACGTATAAAAATTGAAGATCTGGAACACCTCTTGTGGAACTCCAAGAGCCCGGCTACACCATGACACATATAGGAATGACGTCTTAGCAAGAGTTGTTCAGCCTTATGAGCACTCTCTGTTGACGTATAAAAATTGAAGATCTGGAACACCTGTTGTCGAACTCCACGAGCCCGGCTACACCATAACACATATAGGAATGACGTCTTAGCAAAAGTGGTTCGGTCTGATGGGCATTCCCTGTTGACTTATAAAAATCGAAGATTTGAAACATCTGACTTGGAAATCAAAACTATCATTAAATTCACTGTATAATTATAAAATAACATAACCTTAAGGACTGATTTTCGATGACGATGGTATATCATTTATAATTCGACTCAACTGGCTAAAACTCCCAATTTTTTTTCATTTTTTTTATCGAATATAATTATATGCCTTCGGGCTTATGTTATTTGAGCGTTTAATTTACTTTGCAGTCACTTAGATATTAATTGATCAGGTATCTTCACAATAAAACTATAACCATGATGAAAGAGGTCAAATCTTTCCCAATGTTCCAAAGGAGCTAAAAGATTGAGGATCATAAGATCCCAAGAATCTAATGAAGGGCGTCGAGAGAGACTTGATGCTGTTCGGGAAGATCAGGCTGCAACTCGCTCCGTGGAAATCTCTTCGGATCGCGAAGCACGCCTGCATTCTCATCGCATTTACGCATCTACATCCAGGTCTCTAGAAACCAGTGAAGAATATGATGCGCGACTGACAGCTGATCGTGAGCAAAAGTTCTGATGGGCATTTCCTGCTATCTTACAAAAATGAAAGATCTGGAGGGTCTCGAATCGTCTCGCGCATCACGTTGTTTTCCCGTCCCCGGGCTCTTAGAATTTGACATCAGACGTTTCAGATCTTTTATTTTGACGACCCTGTTGTCGCTGGCATAAGCAACAGGATCCGCGTACGAAGTTGCGGGCAGAAGCTAGTATGTAATAACTTGTGATATATATGTTCATACGCAGTGATATTAATAAGGTTAAAGCATTATTAATGAAATCATTATACAAAGAACAGACTCGAACGGGTATCAATTTTATGATTTTGCACTTGTTTGATAATAAAGTGCATAGCAATGAAATTCTTTGTCTCCTTTACATAAATAATCTTTAATCAAAATGAGTACTACACATAAATGAACATTACTGTTTATCAGATTATTAAGTAACTACTCTCATTGAGTAATCTTAAATGTATGATGAATGATGATAACTGTTATGTTGTTGATTTACTTTAAGATGTCCCTTAACTTATGACCTATTAATTGACCGTTAGTTTTGTTTGTAACTTTATTTGTAATTTCAAATCGATTTTAATTGAGTGGAATGACCTACGACTATTGGAGACTGCGTACCCAGTACAATAGGGTTGTGAAGGTCAGATAGGTAGTCGCTCTATGTATAATACGGTGTTCAGCTAAATCCGGTGAGACTGGAAGTCGACCTCAACTTAGCTTGGAAAGAGGTTAGGCAGATGAAGGTACCTGCTGGAGTTGCGCAGAGCGATCCCGCGGCTCCAGCAAAGGCAAGGACGGGACCGGGGTGTTTTTAGTCGGTGCAAGTCCGACATATCCCCACGCTGTGCCCTCAGCATGGCTTGAAGGAAATAGCGTTTCACCCCGCCAAAAAAAATACAAAAGGGAGATGAAGGTAATTTAGTTGAACATGCTTTCTAACGAACTGTTGTCAGTGATACCACAGATTACTGAGGTAGTAAGAAACATTATATGAAAGAAGATTCTTCGCCATTATTTTCATTACTACCGACGTTGACGACGTTTTGTCTTCTTCGGCCTAGCACTTTCTCAACCTATGTTGGTGGCGGCTTCCACTGACCAACCATTGCCGTTTTGTAATGAATTGAATTGAAGAAATTCTGTTTTTTTTTTGCATAATTACGGGGACGAAAACGTAAATAGGTACATTTATAAAGGTATATTTGAACTCCTGCAGTTCCAAAAAAAACGCAAGCAAGCAATTTCCGTTATCAATGTCCAAATATATAAAAATATTTGAAGCTTCCAAAGCAACTGATAACTTTTGACTCTTGTAGGAAGCTAACCGGAATAAGAGGCTGCTTTTTGTAATAACATCAGCTTTAACATATAACAGGGCCACTGTCTGTCAAAATGTTAGATTACATTAATCACTATTTTACAGGAAGGCAATTAATCTTTGTATTTTGTTCTATTAACATATCAAAGATATCCGACATCTGCCTTTATAATATGCTCATTGAACACGAAATTATGTGGGCACTTCCTTTATCCTATAAGCATTTTTTTTGCAGTACAAAAAAGTTTGTTCTCAGTTTCTTTCATAGCGACAATGACCATTCATAAGCGTTCAGATAACAATCTCCAAAAATCTAAAATGGAATCTAAATGAATAACTACTTGGATTAACTGTCAGATTATTCAATGTAGAGATTGTAGAGCGAGGTTCAAATGCCTCTACCTGCCTACGAATGCCTGAATAATTACCAACCTAACCTTAGCCATTAGGCTCCGGCAAAGGCAGGGGCGGGACCGGGTTGTTTTTAATCGGTGCAAGTTTGACATATCCCCATACTCTGCCCTCAGCTTATGTTCAAGTCATTAGCTTTACAGCCCTAAAGAATAAAGGTGGTATGAGTCCCCATCACGTATGATACACCACCGACTTTTATGAAGCGGAAAGGCTTGATGATTTTTATCAGGAAAAATATATCTTTACTAGCTGTTTCACGCAGCTCCGCCCGCGGTCTCAATTTTTTTTTATATAATTGGGATGTAAGTATCCTATCTTTCAAGTTGGATCAAACTGCACCCGGTGTGCAAATTTGATTAAAATCGGTTTAGTAGTTTCGGAGTTCATCCCGGACCCTGAGAGTATTATTCGGTATCGTACTGCAAACACATATACGTAACTATTAAATGGATTGGAGATTATAATTTTTCCCCAGTCGAAATAATTAAATACAAATAAAAACTGATCCAAGGCAACAGCTGAACAACTGACCGCTCCTCAAAGTTCACGTACTTAATACCTACAGTTTTGTGTCAAAGGAGCCGCCTATGCGAGACGGTTCATAAACTACCACGTATACGCGTTTATTGAATATGACAGGGGTTTTGTTACATGTTGTATAATAGATTTCAATCTGTTTTATTTCAACAGTGCCAATGACGTAACGCCAAAATGAAGGACCTGGAACTGAAGTTGCCTACGCGCAATTTGCTGACCGGTACAGTTGTGAACTGGGAAGACGATGAGATTGGCCTCGGTGACACGCCAGGCAACCTCACACTTGCCTGGAAAGACCTCTCTGTCTATAGGAAGAAGAAAACACAGACCAGTATATGGAAGTCACCGGTGTATGAAGAAGTTAGAGTTTTACATGGAGGTATGTATATGTATCAACCTATTTTGTATGTACATATTTTCTCCTACTTGCTTTGAGTGGCTCTTTGGAGGGTAATCAAGGATTTGGGAAGTTTCAACCAAGTTTGGTAATAAGCTTCTTGCCTATTTGTGTATTTATGGATGGTAGGTAAACCGAGTTAATTAATTCGATTTTACGGCAAGCCGCTTAATAGCTTGAGATACAAACAAATTATATGGACTAGATAGATTAGATGGTAGGTACAGAAGATAATGTCACTGATTGTACGCAAATGAAATAAATCTAAAGTATTTCTATTAACATTCAATTTCAGAAAAGGAAGGCAACAGATAACAATTAACTTAGAAATGTCAAGTTTTTGGCTAGCTTAATTTCTCATCACTAAATTTCGTCTGTCCTTTTCTAATTATATGCGAGCGAAAAGGATACCCTTAGCTTAAGATAAGGTAATCACAATCAGGGTTATTTACAAGTTAACTTTCAAATTATTAATAAGTTAGAGAGGCAGGTTGCAGGGCACATTATCACTATCATAGGTTTTCCCCGTTTAATTTGACTGAAGACAGCATTTTTTTTGGTCTATCGTGCTCTAAGTAACCTTGACGTGCAAATAGTTATATTGTTTTTATCATACCAAATATAAATTAATAATCAATTTTATATTTATATATTACATAGTAAGTTATAAACAATTCAAATAAACTTTTAAAACTACTATAAAAGTTCAATAATGTTAGATTAAATTAGTCGTAAATTGCATTATTTACATAAAACGTATCGTTATACGAAACTTATTTTAAAATAAAACGGGTTTGCTTGAAATATTACATACTAGCTGTACCCAGCGATTTTGTCCGTTGTTTAAACACATAAAGGACAGTTTTCATGGTTTTTTTATGTTTGTACGGAACCCTAACTCATACTATATAAAAGTAGCCTAGTATATGTCTTTTGAATCAAGCTATCATTTTCACAAAGATTTGTTAATATCCTACACATTCATAGGGGGGTTATTCTCAAGTCCAAACATAACATAACGTGGCATAACGCAGATAATAGGACATCATTGGATCCCGGGTTGCCAAATCTTTTTTGAATTATGTGAGTCACCGGGTAGTGTTAGTATACGTTTTAGGCCATTTAACAGATTTTTACTTAAAAGTATATTAAGTGAGATAAAAGAGATAAAGCCTCTCTTAACCCTACACGTACGTAACAACACGTTAACCGCTGGGACTAGGCCTAGTTTTTTGATCCCGAGTTAACATAACCAATGGTTAAATATTGTAAGTAATGGTGTCAAAACGCGTTTTCTCGACAATTTTTAGTAGGTATGCTAAAAGGTCAAATAAGTTGGAGAGATAATTATTTAACCATTTTTTAGAATAAAAATTGATGAATAGACGCGTTCTACTGAAATGTGAAACCATTAGTTAGGATAAATAAATAATATAAAAAAAATAAACGCTCTAGAGATGAACGCGTTTGAACAAACAGAAAACTCTTCCGTTTTTTTATATTAGTATAGATTTACATGAAAGTCGCGACAAGGACGTGGTCAAGGCCATTTCTATTCTAGTATTAGGTAATATTAAATAGTTACCATAAATATTTACTGCATTAGTCTTAGGTTAAAAGTAATAAAATGTCTTGGTTTTATGTAAGTGACATTTGTTCATCCAACCAATTATATTTTTTTGTCATACATTTGACACGAATTTATGAGATGTTTATTTATTTTACTTAATTTTTTTTAGCTTTCGTTTACGTTTTTTGTCCCAAAAGTAGAGTTACACCTTAGCATTTGACACTATTCTCTTATGTATTGCTTAAAAAAAGAAATGGAAAATAAAAAAATATCTTATACTCCTCCTCTAATAACTTAAAACATAATTTACAAAATAGTTACAAACAGTATAAAAATTACCGAAATTCTAGAAAGGACATTGCTCGTCGCCCATACGTAGCTGGCCTAAGATCCAACAGGGAGGTGTATTTACTTTTTGGGTTTTAGGTAATGTATATATTCAATTGCACCTAAAGGACATTGCTCGTCGCCCATACGTAGCTGGCCTAAGATCCAACAGGGAGGTGTATTTACTTTTTGGGTTTTAGGTAATGTATATATTCAATTGCACCTAAATTTAAACAACGGACACTTTTGAGAACTCGGAAAAAATCAAAACACTTTCGGATTTTGAGGTTATAATTTCGTCAATAAAAACATTCAAACGCAGATCGAGCACAGAATGCGCTTGCCAAATGACATTACTACCAAATGTCAAATGTTGTCATCTGTCAATTCTTCAACTGTCAGTGTCAATATTATTGCTCGTTTTATGCAGCGCTTTCAATCGAGTTTTTTGTTAAGCCGTATTATGGTTCCGCGACATCATAGCGGTCTTTTCGTAACTAAAAACCATTATCGTATATCAAATGTTGAGAATACTGACTCTTGTCTGTGTTAAACTCTTATTAGGAGTGCTGTTACAAAGACTTGGCTGTATGAGCTATAATACCTTTGCCTATTAAAAACCTCAAATTGAACCAAAAATAATAACACCGAGGATTGACGGAAGTGAATACTTTTTAAAATGTTTTCGAAATTAAGAAGTGTCCGTTCTTTTGAAATATTTGTAATGTATATTATTAAAAGAACTACACACATCAAAAGTGTCTAGGGATCAACATATATTTTTGCAATAACTTTTCTCCTGATTGATATTAATTAAAATTTTCTTTAAGGATTCATCGAATAAAGTGTTTTCGTTTGTCACAGTAACGATAAACCAAGTCACCTTTGCATTAATAAAGAAATTTGCCATTTTCCTAATAAAGGGATTTTTGACATTTGAACCACTAACACAAAAGTTCAAAAAAAAGACTGAAATAACAGTTTTCTTTAAAATTTTATTGGGTAACTTAAACAATTAATAATCCGTGTTTCTACCGCGAACACTAACAACACAAGAACATCGGTTTGGCATACTCAAAATGAGTTCATCCAAATCACGCTGTGGAATGGCCGCCCATGTTCGTTGCAACAACAAAAAAAGGTCTTCTTGCGACTGGATACCCTCCATATTCGGCAGAGCTCTTCTCTGTAGCATATCCCATGCATGCTCAATCGGGTTCAAGTCTGGCGACTGAGCAGGCCAGGGCAGGACATTGATGTTAGCTGCGGCGAGAGTCTGTCTTACAACTCTTGCGGTGTGCGGTCGTGCATTATCATGCATTAACTGAAATAAGGGACCGATTTGCACTTGTAGAGGAACGATGACGTCTGATACAATCGTCTCAGCATAAATTTGAGCGTTGAGGTTGCTTCTGATCCAAATCAACTCAGTTCTTCCGCCGATCCAAATACCCGCCCATACCATGATGGTTCCACCACTATAAGGATGGACTTCCTGGCAGGATTTTAATCGCTGTTGGCGTCCAGGGGTTCTCCAGTGTCGTATACGTCTTGTATCCGGTCTCATACCAAAACGAGACTCATCAGAAAAGCACACGAAACGCCATTGTTCTTCTGCCCAATTTCTGTGTTCAAGAGCCCATTGATATCGAATCCTACGATTGTGCATTGCTATAGGTGGTACCCGTAGCGGTCTTCGGGAATGAAGGTTCACTTCATGCAAGCGGTTTCTGACTGTTTGGTCGCTAATTAAGTTCCCTGAAGAGTGATGAAGCCTCACGGCTAACATCATGGCGGTTATTGTTGGAGCTCTTCGAGTTAAGATTTGAATGTATCGGTCTTGTCTCCGTGTGGTGCAGCGATACCGTCCTCCATGGCGCTCAGCCACGGTACCAGTGCTTCGGTAACGTGTCCAAAGTCGACTGATAACACTCTGACTTGTATTCAGAGCTAAAGCCACAGTACGTTGCCGGGAACCAGCTTCTATCATTCCCACGGCTCTGAGCATTTCTTCCCTGCTTAAATGACGTCGCCGCTCCATATTAACGTTGGTTTTAATCAGTAGTAGGGAAACAGTAGCACTAATAATGTCTTCAATGCGTTGTATGTTTTTATAGGGAAAATATTGACAGCTGATTTTCATCTTTTACTCGAATTTGATTCACAGTTCCTGATTCGAATTATGAAATGCACCAAAAAGGATCCATATAAATTTATAAAATCATAAATTTATTACAAAGCCACATCTCAATCTCAAGAAATCCGCATAAAAATGCTTGATCCCTAGACACTTTTGATGTGTGTAGTAATTATAGTAAATGTCTCATGCGTGTTGATTCATAGGCCATTTTTCACAATGTCCTTTAGGTTAAGATTCGCGGCATAATCTGCTAAAATTGTAAAATGCAAAGTTAAAATATTTGTGAACAAACTAGTTATTTTATTTAAACATAAACTATTTAAACCAGACTGGAATTTTTAAAGTTTTTCTGGTTTTGTCGGTGTTATTATTATAAGCAGACTTGATCTAGTAGGTAGTTGCTTGATTTTCCATCACGCATACAAATAGTGATGTATAATAATAAAACTTATATGTGTTTTAAATTCTGTACCTACTAACATAGTTCATAAGCATCTGTTATAGACTCTCACACTGTTAACAACAAAAATATATTATAACCAGCCTTATTCGCACTTAGGCCCAATTTTTGATCCCGAGTTAACTCAACCAATGGTTAAATATGCTAACTCATGGTTTCAAAACGCGTTTTTTCATCAATCAAAATGTTAGTCTATCAAATGATTAAATTAGTTGGATAATTAATTAATTAGCCATTTTTTAGAAAAAAAAATTGATGAATAAACGTGATCCACCGAAGTTTGAAACCATTAGCATATTTAACCATTTGTTGAGTTAGCTCGGGATCATATAACCATGGGCCTTAGTTGAGGTTCGATTCCCAGCCGCCGGTGTCCTTCCTGAACATTGCTAACATACTTAGTTTTTCTATTGCTCCGGGTGGAGGCCCTTAAGGTTTCGTCCAAAAGTCCGGTGTTCTGAATCAATAAAAGCCTGCGCTTAGGATATCTGCTGGCTTCAGATTTAACTACAAATCAGTTCCGAAGATTGTCAAGTGTTTTAGATTATCTAACATTAATGTTGATCTAAAATGTGATAGATCATCTAAATGCAAATATTTTCACTGTTCAACACATACATATTTAAATGACATAAAGAAGCCCGATTTAATCATTTCTTGTGACACCTATTTAAGAAGTGAATTCGTTTAAGGCTATTTACATTTGATTTATTTGTTATAGATGAATATAAACTTGCGTAGCCGGATTGATATATTTTTTCTATACAAGTCAAATACAAGTTTCAGGCCGAGGAATTCTTAAAATGGGTTTATGTTAAAGGTTATTTATTACGTCGCCCACTTTTGTTTGCAAAGTCGAAAAAAGGCCGATTCGGATTCTGACCGATTTTTGTAGGACTTGTGCTGCATGCAATCAGTCTATATTGTATATGTTCTATTTGACATCTTAATTTTTTTTTGTTGTTACATGATGGGGCACACTAATTAGGAACTGCAATATGACATAATTATGTTTTTTTATTAAACATTTTGCTTATTATACAATGTGGGCAGCGAAGTAACAACTAAGTAGTCCATTTGTTGCTCTATTTTTTTATTTGCTTAATATCGAACCTTATCTCATACATTTGTAATGACAAGAAACAATTAATGATGTGTCGTAGCAAAACTCGTAGCGACCGCGAACAAGTATTCCTAATATAAAACATTGCATCTATATGTTAATTAGTTTTTTTGTTTCAGTAAATGGCATTGTATCTTCGGGTAACTTAGTAGCCTTAATGGGATCTAGGTGAGTATCTTTATATGTGCTACAAATTAACATAGTCGTTCAAATATTTTTATCGAGACAAAATCGTAACGTTAACAATAATATTTATATTCTTGATGATATCATCTTTGATGTCAATAGATATTCAACATTTAAAAATGAGTCACAGATGCTGAAATGAAATCAAAGAAATGGAGACTGTTTTCATCTAAAGTGATGATGATTAAAGTATTGAACTAGTTTATATTTCTGTCAATGCTCCGTACAAACGATACTTCTTTAACCTAGTAAAGTACCTACGTTGTGGAGGTTGGCTAGGTTGGATAGTTCAACTGGTAAAATTTATTTATTTATTTAAATTTAAAAAAATCTGGTGGGCCTGGAAGCCAATCCCAACATAGCTTGGGAAAACACTAAGCAGAAAGCTTTTGTAAACCTCTTAAATTCACAATGAAAGTTAGTATAGGAATCTGTAGTTAGATAATTCAACTTATTTTTTTATTATTTATTTTAAACAGTGGTGCTGGCAAGACCACATTGCTTGCTGCCATAAGCCGTCGTGACAAGAGCGCGATGACTGGCTACCTGATGCTCAACGGAAGGTTGGCTGGAGCCGACCTCATATCCAGGATATCAGGTTTTGTTCCGCAAGAGGACCTGGCTATCGAGGACTTGACTGTGGCAGAGCATATGGAGTTTATGGTGAGTTCAATATTGTGCAAATTATATTGTACTGTCAAAATTACCTCAAAATCAATTTTGTTCGTTTTTTTTTCATATTAATGACCAAACTGATTTTGTATGATATTGTGCTGATGGTGTTCTTTACACTAGGCTCGTATGATGATGGACAAGCGAGCAACCAAGATTGTGAGGGCTAGACGCGTCCAGCTAATGCTGAGCGAACTAGGAGTGAACAACTGTGATAAAACGAAGCTAAAGGATCTGTCTGGAGGGGAGAGGAAGAGGGTCGCTTTGGCTGTACAGGTATGTGTGTTGTGTTTAAAAAGTTATGACTGTAACTTCAGATTTGGACCCTAATATAACATATTTTCATATGGTTTACACAAAGAATGCCTGGATCTTACTTATATCAGAGTATTACATAAATGGTCTGATTTTTATTCCAACTGCTGCAATTTGGGCAGTAGAAGTTGGCATAGTGACGTCTACACCAAGTTGTTAACCATGCCTGTAAAAATTTTAGACACAGCGATCAGGTTTTATCGCACTCACTTCAGCCAATGCAACTTGTCAACTTGATCAAGATATTGAGGTTGACGTAATAAATTTTGCCCCAAATTCTACAACTAAGTAATAAAACCATCTTTAAGTAACTTTTCACAGGACTCTCTGAGTTTTCTTTAGCGCTGTCAAATTAATATAAATCATTTATTCTAGCTTCTAAACGACCCTCCAATCCTGTTCTGCGATGAACCTACAACGGGTCTTGATAGTTGGGGAGCTGCAGCCGTGGTATCCCGCCTGAGAAAATTAGCTATAGGAGGGAAGCTAGTTGTGTGTTCAGTACACCAGCCGGCTTCGGGTGTCTTCGAGCTGTTCCATCAGGTAGTACTGCTGGCTAACGGCAGGACTGCCTTCCATGGAACTATTGAACAAGCTGACGAGTTCTTTGCATCGTAAGTATCTATACATATTATAAACTAGGTTTTTCAAATGGTTTTCACCAATAGATTGAGTTTTTTTGTGTATATGATAACAGGGCATCACTAGGATAAAATGATAATTGTAAGTTTTATAACTGAAATACTTGAAGAGATTTACTTGGTGAAGGTTTACTTGAGTTGGATGTGTTTGGTTGTAATCATGAGCCTATGACGCGACGGGGATTCGGCATTTTTGGTGGGTTCTCCCGAGAAAACAAAACATAATAATTTTTGAACACTTAAGAAACTTATTGTGGGCTCTTTGAGTGGTACTATGTTATCATCGGTAGATTTTTACCATGAAAAAACTTGGTAGTGAGTTGAGTAAGCTGTTCAACTAAATTTAAACCATCATGTAATATCATGAAAGATGTAAAAAATGGTAATGAAGTAAGTTATAGTAGATTTCCATAAAACACACGTTAACTTTGTTCTCCTTGATACTCTTCATTTCAAGTTTTTAAATCAATGAAATTTAAATCTCTATAATTGCATAATGTTACTAAACCGGCCCTTAATAATCCAGTATCTTAATTATTTATAAAAAAATATAAATTATCAGTTAATTTAAAACCACGCGAAAGTACTTATGTTACCAGATATATTATATACTTATGAGTCGCTATTTTTAGAAATATACAATTTTTAAGCTTTCCCTATAAACTTCTGAACAGTACTATACCGGGATCGAGTTTCTCAAGGTGATCATATTTCAATTGGAAATTAAAATCTACTTAGACATTACTGGATGTACTAATAAAATATTTATATAAATTTAATTCATAATCTTTACAATAAACAACTTGTTTAATTCAAGGCTTTCTAGATTTACTTACTAAAGGCAAAAATACGTACATAAACACTATAAGGATAACAAATTCCGACACAGATTCGAAGCCACAATACATCTCAACGCAGCTGTTGAGAAGTGGATTGGCACTCCTCAACAGCGGTCCACGGAGCGGCTACACACTCTAAGAGTCTGAAAATGTCGCTATTAAACTGCGAAGCTATTAAGAAAACGGCAATAAAAATCACGTTATACCAAATATCAGATTCCAAAGCGGATAGATATATGCGGATAAAAGATTATCGGTTATCGGGACTAAGATAACAATAAACTAAATGTCATAGTACGAAAATCTTAATAAAACGTCTAAAAGTTTTAAGTTCAAGGCGAAATGAATCTAAATATATTTCTCGGAACCGGTCAATTGGGATAAAAATTTATGTGACATAATTCTACTTAAATATCTATAAAGCGCGGTTACGAAGCCTTTTTATCAGATTTTGTTTAATTGGGGTATCTATTCATATAAAAAAATATGTTCAACGCAAATTACAGCCTATTCAATACTTTAGCATACAAACCTCAATTTGAATGTATTTTTATGTCTTAAATGTTTCCAATTTAATTCATCAAATTTTTCGGTGTCTGTAGTATATGCAAATTTGATAAAGTAGGCAACTTAATTGGATTTTTAATGACTAATTTTAGTTACGGAATTTAATATTAAATTATAGCCAATAAAACCTGTTAATTGATCACACATCGTTTTTATAGCATTCACTTTTTAATGTAGGTAGGATAAGCGTCTGAAATGGCTAGCTATACATTTTTCACCACTTTGTTGAGATTATAAATATGTACATATTATAACCCCTTTAGAGTTTGTAGGTTTCAGTCGAAATTAAGATAAATACAAAGACACTGCGAGATTTTTATGATGTTTTAACTTCGACTTAGTCTTTCGAAGTCCTCAGATAGTGTTTATGCAACTCAAGGTCAACATCAATGCAACCGTCAAACCAATCCTCTAATGATATGCTTAAAATGCAATTACTTAATTGAATAAGAAGTAGATATTCTTAATCACATTATAATATAAACAGACGAAATAACATTAATCAGCATTTTTTGTACTAATAGACACGCCCCGGTTTCTCGCGAGTATTATTCACAAAACCTTCCTCTGGAATCACTGTAGCATTGGTGAGAAACATATGAAAATCTGTTCGGTAGCTTTCTGGGTTTATTGCGTCGGAGCTTATTCTCTAAGTCCAAATAGAGCATAATCTACCCCGTGTCACTTAATCTGTTTTTATGTTCTGAGAGTCTCCGGATAGTGTTAGTATATAGGTATTATATATTTAATAGATTTTTTTACATAAAATATATAATGCCGAAAGAGATAAACGAGATGCACGTTAACCGCTTGGACTTAGGCCCAGTTTTTTTAAACCCTAGTTATTTCAACCAATGGATAAATATCCTAACTAATGATTTCAAACTTCGGTAGAACGTGCATATTCATAAATTTTTATTCTAACAAATGGGTAAATCACGTAATTTAATGTAACATCTTTATATTTACCTATGCTTCACAATAAATGATTATGATAATAATTGACTCTCCGACTTATTTGACACTTTAATAGACGAATAAAACGCGTTTTACCAAAATTGGAAACCATTGGTTAGCATATTTAACTGTTGGTTGAGTTAACTCGGGATCAAAAAACTGGGCCTTAGAGAATAAAGCCCCAGACAGACGCGTCTAAGGAATTAGTTTTATATAATGTAGGTATAGTACGTTTGACCTATAGACTAAACATATAAGATAGACATATACGATCAATAAATAATTGTAAATATTTATACCATTATTTATTTTTAGACAAAAAACTACCAATCGTAATTTCTCAAGACATCTTTTTAATTGACATTTACAATTTTTATGACAATTCTAGTTTTAGTGTTTAGATAACATTTTTTGAAGATATAATTATTTCATAAGTAATAAAATGTAGGAACATAATTTATAGCTCCGCTCATAAAATTAGAGCGAGTGTTAAATAGACTGTATCCATTGGCATCGCATTCCAACGGCATTAAGAAATAGTCGTTTGCAATGCACATGTCACTAGGAAGTAAATGATATCATGTTGGTAGACCCAAACGGCTTCAATGTGATCGACTAGCTGTTGCCCGCGGCTCTGCTCACGATCCCTATTTGTTTCTGGTAAAATGTAGTCAGGGATAATGTCGTATTCAAACGGTGAAAGAAGTTATGATATCCTGTCCAGTAATTGTAAAGTTAATTCGTTACTAAAATATATTTTTTTGCTTTTTTATAATATTAGTACTTATAGATTTACGTTGAATTTTTACTTTGAATTGTTAAATAATATCGGCCTGTAATTGTCGCACTGGCATAAGCCTCTTCCCATATAGAGATGGAATTAATCACCACGCTTGCTCATTGCGGGTTGGCGATTTTAGATTCCAATTATTGGAATCCAGGTTTCTTCACGATGTTCTCCTTCACCGTCAATGGTGTCTTTGAATAATTGAGAAAGTACATATACGAGTAACTTCGAGAAAGTCACATTGGTACTACTTGCCTGGGTCCGAACCTGCAACCATGTGCATACGAATCCAGTCACCACGACATTGAATGGTTACTTTGAGTTAATCTAAAGCTCATTTAATTATTTGTTTTCAAAAAATTCAATATTAGTTTTTGCCTGCTGCTTCTATCACATGGATGTCGTATGCGGAAGAAATATCCAATATCTTTTCTTATTGTTTTAACTAACAAGCATTTCGTTTCGAGTTTATAACTTTTACATGTGGCTGACTATACATAGGATATCATAGGATAGGATTTTGTCCATGGTCGAAAAATCTGTTCTGTCTTCGACAGGTTAGTGCCAAGGTTGGTTCTCCATATAAAGACTTATTTCTTCCACAGCCTCAACTACAAGTGTCCTCTCGGCTTCAACGCAGCCGAGTACTACATCTCCATACTTGGTGTTGAAGTTGACGAGGAGGCGGAAAGCCGACTTCGGATCCGACGCATATGCGACGAATACTCCCGGTCAGATATAGCGGCCGAGATTGATAGCCGAGTTGGCAATGTTAGGGACGAAACTGAATACTTTAATGGTACTGCGAATGAAAAGGTAAGGACTATGTGATTTTTAAAAAAAATACTCGTTATAACAATTTCGGTCGCATATTACTAGTATTCTTTTTAACCCTTCGTGCAAAGCTACATTTTTGTTCTTTGTGTTTCGAGTGGGTTCACGTCGGTAGTGCTATGCATGGGTATCGAACCGGTCACCACATGATCGTAAGTCCAACGCCCTAGCCATTACGCTCACGCAACTTTCGATAAGACATGCAATGATTGTATAATGTTTTAGAATATCTAAAGATGGATTTCAGAACATTTTTTTTATTACGCCGGTTGCTGGATAAATATTTAACCAGTTTAACTCCAGGATTTTAAGGATTTCTATAATCTTTCTAATGTCATCAACGCTGAAATCTTGCGTTTCTTAGCGTCTATTCATTTAATTTTTCTGAAGTGGTATTTTTTGTAGTTTGTGTGTTGGCGTACTTAACAGTTTAAATAAAAAGCGGCCAAGTGCGAGTCGAACTCGCCCATGAAGGGTTCCGTAGCAGCAAGTAACATAATATAAAAGTAATTGTAGTTCGTTGTGTTGATTTAATGAAAGTTAAATTGTGATTTACGATTTATGACGTGTGTGTGATGACGATTCTAAGTATGGGGAACCTCAAAAATATATTGTTCTTTTTCTATTTTTGTGTGAAAATCTTAATGTGGTACCTAGGTAAGTTTCAACAGCATAGTTCTTATAGTTTCGGAAAAAAATGGCTGTGACATTCAAACGGACAGACAGATAGACAGACATGACGAATCTATAAGGGTTCTGTTTTTTGCCATTTGGCTATCCGTAGCCAAATGGCAAAAAGTAAGGGTAAAGTAAGGGTTCCGACCCTAAATATGTTTAGGTACTTGACTAATTGTTATTTATTTATTTATTTAAAACTTCATGTACAAAATGGTACACAAGGTGGACTTAATGCCACTAGGCATTTTCCGCCAGTCAACCTTTGGGTAAATTTGTTATCTTATCTAATGCTGAAAACAATTTGATCCAATTCACATAATTTCATTCTAGCTGTCAGAAACTTTTGCCTCATCTTTTCAATATTATGACGTAACAACATTTTTCTATACAACAACTTAGATGTAGGTAATTAAAAAAACAAACAAAAAACATAATTTATTATTTATTTTATATAAATGAATGCAATAAATCGATGTTCATAAGACATGCAAATTATCGAAACGTTGCTACCTACTTATAATTTAATCTGATCATTTAAAGTTAAATTAAAAGAAATGTCAAATGGAACAACCAAAATTTTTCGCTTTGGAACATCCTTTTAACAATGTTAAGTCAAAACAATATTCATTTATTCATTCTTTTATTATCTAGCTTTAACGTTATTTATTTGATTTCCAAAATATTTGTCCAATAAAGAATTGGTTGCATCCAGTTTTTAAATGTTCTTGTGAGAATAACAATAGCTATATCTACAAAGGCTATATATTTATATATATTATGCTCATTAAATTTGAATATAAATACAGGTATTATGTCCACATTAGTATGTATCTCTAACATGTGTATCACAGATAAATGTTTGAGTGACAAATTCTAATGGCTTAATTAATGTCAATTTATTTTGTTTCAGGAACAATATTTCGAACGATATTTAACTCTGTAAGTATAATTTATTATCAATTATGTTTGTCAAAAAATGCATTCGAAGTTTTTATAAATTGTTTTGTTTTTAGAATGTAGCAAAAGACCACTATTTCTTGAGTAATTCTCAGACTAGGGATCTTGGTAGGGTACGAAAAATAAAAAATATTTTATAAACTCAGATTGATAATAAAAAAAGATATAAGACAAGTAATAAATATAAAAATAAGTTTTGGTAAGGAGAAAAAGATTTATCCTGACCAAAACTATAGTTATGTACAAAGATAAAGCGCTTGATAGCTTATAAGTTGGGGCTTTTGATTTCTCTCGTCAGCTAAAATTACACGTAGCAGACGTCACGCGAATTTTCCTTGCACTGTACCATGGTATTTTTTTTGTTCCCGAGACGAAAGGATTATCACGTCTGTTGAATTTTTTCTTAGTCTCCAAAACCGGACATTATTTTTTTTTCAACGTCCCTATTTGACCCCGCGCGGCGAATGAGTGTAACTATTTAGACGATCCAAAGATTAACCCTGAAAGGACGTTCATTTTTACCAAAAATATTTTTACTTATTAAATATCAACAGGATCATTTTAAACAAATGTTGTTTTTTCAGAGTCAAAGTGAATTACTTCGTACAATTCTACTGGTTGATGTGGAGAAACGTGCAAGCGCTTAAAAGGAACTACAGTATATGGGTCGCTGAGTTTGTACTGCTAATGGTAAGTTTAATGCATTTACTTGTACAGTTATGTTTACTGACATTGTTATATCCCATCTTTTGAAACTATTCAATATAATATAGCGGTTTTTGTCGACATATGAAGCCGTTGTATATATTTAAAAGTTCCAGGTGCACCCAAATAAAAACTTGCGTCGCTACGGATTATTCGCCTCTGACTTTTAAGGAATATTGTTTATCTCAATCTTCAGAGCATTATATTTATTTTTAGGAATTTTCGAAAGGTTCTTACAGACTGTTTTATACTTTATATTATGGATATGGACAAACCCCAATTTCTGAGAGTAGAGTTTGATTCGTTTCATAAATCAAATGTCTACGGAAGTAATACATTGACCAATAGACTGTCAACCAATGACAGTTCTTTACAGATAACTAACAAATTTCTTGTTCAGACTTACAGAACAACCCCAGGGTTCCCACCCTGGGGAACCCTGGGGGTTGGTTTCAAACATTGCTTTCAGCCTATAAAAAGTTCTTTAAACCATTTTTCACAAGCTCTCTCTCCACAGTTTGTCGGCATAATAATCTCCGTACCCTACCACGGCCACTTCGAGGACTTAGACCAGCGAGATATACAGAACGTGGAAGGATTACTTTACTTGACGATAGCTGAGACGATATTCCTGTTTATATATGCCGTCTTCATAACATTCCCTAGTGAAGTGCCTATATTACTAAGGGAGACGGCCAGTGGACTGTACTCTCCGTTACCTTATTACTTGTCGAAGATGGTGTTTTGGGTGAGTCATTTCAGAAACAACTAGAATTCGAATAAGTTATTTCCTGCGAACTGTAAGGAAAATCGATCGATACCGGTCGCAGTGATAATGTGACTATTAGGTAGGTACCAGAATAGCCGCTCAATACAAAAAGAGTAATTTCCTTGGATTGTTGACCCCAAAGTTATCAATAGGTCTGGGCTTCTACCTATTTGGTACATTAAGATAAGATTTAGAAAAATAAAAGCTAATCAACGAGCATTTTTTTTATTATAAATGCCAATTAGGTACTTTTCAACTTATAAATTAAAAAGTCCATGTAAGTATATAATTTTTTATGAGTATATTTTCAGAGTCATACCTATTTTGTATTAATTACTAGTCAAAATTGTACGGTTAAAACAATTAGGACAAATAATTTCTCAAGTAGAGATTTCTCTCATTAAAATTACGGTTCAAACATTCACGGTTCAACGGAATGTTAAGAATTTTGGTCACTCTTTCGAAACGATGAATACAATTTAAATGTAGATTTAACGAGCGCATTATCATGAAAGAAGTACCTTAACAGTTATGTGCATCGGTCGAAACCAGTTTTATTTATAGTATATTTTTGATCATTAACTGCGTCGGGTGCTTTGCTTAAATTACTTAAATGTAAATATTTTTTTATACAAAATACAAAGTGTCTAGGTTAAATCCCTGTGGAACGAATTCTTTATGGAAAACTATTGTAGCAAGTCTTATAAGGTTTAAGAAAAAAAAAACACAACGTTTCATATTTTGATATAATTTCATGCAAAATTGAACTAACATATTGTTATGAAATTTATCACTACTACATAATAGAAAATAATTTTATACTCATAACAAACCTTATACTACGAATAATACTTAAATAAATTCAGGGCCGGATTTAGAGGTATGGAGGCCTCGGGGCACCAAAGAAGTGGAGGCCCCCTGGCCCCAAATTATTTTCTTAATAAAATAAAAAAAAAATCCAGTCGTCTTTTTCAGCGAAAAAAAAATATCAGAGGAAAAGTTGTTTACTAGTGTTTACTAGTCGGAATTTAAAAGTTTTTTTTTTCAAAGTCTATTGTGGAGACCCTCTTTTGTGGAGGCCCGGGGCTGTAGCCCCGGTTGCCCTCCCCTAGATCCGGCCCTGAATAAATTTAAGAACTGTTACTTACTGCGTCGAGGTCGTCCTCAGCGAAGGGAGTGTGATGATCTAGCTAGTCGAATGTATGGCCCGCATGTGGCTAGAAATCACACAAGACAGAGAGTTTTAGAAGAAGGAAGGGGAGGTTTTTGCCCAGTAGTACCTAGGATCTAAAATAGGCTAGAAAAAAAGAGTATTTTATTTTCTTCTATAAAGTGATTTTTCTAATTCTAGATACCCCGAGCAGTAATAGAGCCGACTATCTATACGGCGCTCGTCTTCACTGTGGCCGGCTTACGAGGCGGGTTCATGGGCTGGCTCGGCTTCAACTTTGTCTGCATATTGTGTGCCAACTACGCCAATGCTTACGGTAAGAAACAATTTTGTGAAGTAGTTAAAAGAAAATGTAGAATAACATTTGTTCCCTTTCCCATTCTTTTGTAACCCTAATATGCTACACAGCACTTTTTTTTTTTTAAATTTTGATGAACGGTTCTGACATGACTATATGAATGAAACTTAATATGTGTTCAGGACATAGTCAAAATTAAATTATATCTGAAAAAAAAATGCCCGTCCCAATAAAAGTTCAGTAGATAACATTTTTTTAATTCTGTCTAAAACAAAAATAAAAAATATTAATTGGAACAATTCGAACTATCGAAATTCAAAATTAGCGCATAATCCAGTACAGTTGGCTTTATTACAATAATTGGCATTGCAATTCGATTTTCAAAATTCCAGGCTCGTTCCTATCATCGACGTTCAACTCAATGGAAACTGCTGCACTCGTGTCCGTACCATTCGACCTCATTGGTACAATGTTCTCTGGTATTTACCTGAACTTGGCAAGCGTATCACCTTACTTATCATGGCTAAGATATGTCTCAGGATTCTATTACGGTGTAGAGAGCATTTCTATACTTCAGTGGGTTTCCATAGAAACGATAGATTGTGTTAAAATCAAAGGAATACCGTGCATAAGGACAGGGCCGGAAGTTTTAAATCGATTTGGTTACACCGAGGAACATTTTTGGCGTAACTGCATATGTTTGATCACCATGTATTGTGTAGCTCATTTGATCGCTTTCCTTATGGTTATAAAAAGAAGTAGAGGCACACCTGTATATTAGAAAATATTTTAACTGTACATAGTTTAAGCAATAGTACAATAACCACTGCTTGGTATCCTGCAACCAAATATGGAAAACAGGGTAACATTTTTAATAATAAAAATATAATTAATTTGTAAGTACAAATTTAATAAATAGCTATAAATTCCTAAATTCATGATTTAAATAAAATTTCATATTGAATGATTATAAAAAGTGAATTGACGTGAATTTTTTACATAATTATTTTCTATTGGCAGTAAGAGATTTAAAATAGGCTAATTAAAGTTTACGAAGATTTAAAACGTGTTTCAATTTTCCCGCTTTCCCAAAAATGTTTTACTATAAACCTTAACACTATTAACAATTCGAGTATTAGAAGCGGTAGAGACGTTTACTTACAAATATGGAGACCAGAAAAGTTTTTAACTGTATGTAGGTAAGTACTTAATTTATTAACAATTTAATTTTGTTTGCACAGTTTTTAGTTGCACGTACCTTGTTAGTAGGTAATTTTGCACACTCGATAATAATAATGAAAAATAATGATAAGGCATTTCGACGTAATGAGTTCCTGGATAAAAAGTTATAGGTTTTCCGAGTACCTAACTACTGTGTTTAAATTTAATTTAAAATCATAATTGCACTAGAAAATTTTGCATAGTCACCAGCGTTTAAAAATAGATTTCTTTTACAAATTAAATAATTAAATATAAGAATAACAAAAAATATAAAATATTATTGGTTAAACAATAAGTAACGACAAATAAAAAAGTCTAAAATATACCATTCCACATTGGAAATGGAATACAACAAAATTTTGAAATTCCAGGCTCATTTCTATCAGCGACGTTCGACAAGATGGAGACTGCTGCTTTAATATCAGTTCCGCATGACTTAGTTGGGCTAATGTTCTCTGGAATCTACCTAAACTTGGCCACAGCACCGCCATACTTCTCCTGGCTTCGATATATCTCGGGGTTTTACTACGGAACTGAGTGCATCTCAGTGTTACAATGGAATTTAGTTGACAACATAAACTGTATTAATTCTGACGGTGTACCCTGTATAAGGACTGGTGCAGGAGTCTTGACGCGTTTTGGTTATGAAGAGGAGAATTTCTGGAGGAATTGTGGATGTTTGATGTGTTTGTATTGTGTGGGGAATATTGTAGCTTACCTTATGGTTGTTAAGCGGAGTAGGGGGACACCTGTGTATTGATTTTAGATTAGCCTCAACTTATAGGTGGTATTTTTTCCAGTCGATTTTAATTACAAATCGGTGTGTTATTCGATAAGCCTCTCGACCGTGGTAACAACTAATTAAGACATTCAAAGGCAGTGTCAATATCAAATAATAACCACTGATATACGGTCGCTATACTAACTTTAAATCTAATTAAGTACAATTTTCAGGGTTCCGCTTATAAGATTACTTTGCTGTCCGTCCGTCTGTCTGTCATAACCCTTTATGTCGAGAACGTGTGGAGGTATGGAGGAGTTGTAATGAATACCATATAAGCTACCGTTTATTATATTTTGACTCTCAAGGGAATCAAAATTAACCTAGAACTTAGAAATTTATGAAGTAGGTACTTTATTTTGTATATATATATATGCCTATCTACCAATAAACCTACTACAAATATGGGAAAAATCTAAAACTACATACATAATTAAATAGGAAAAATACGAACTATGTTAGGAACCTTCGGTGGGCGAGTCCGACTCGCACTTGTCCGATTTTTTTATCTTTAGGCTACCAATAAAAAAAATATCTGTTGAAATAGTAATTCGATATATTGTATTAAGTTTCATGAAGAATATTATAACTCAACCTTCAAAATAATTATATAATGTGTAGAGTCAGTCACCACATGATTATAATCGTATTTTATCAACGTTTGCCAAATAAGTTTTTTTAGCAGTCTCACGGTAATTTCGTAGGCGGACAACGAGGATGTTTTTATCGCTATTCCTGACCATGGTCAAGCCGGTTAATAAAAAATACATTACTTGGAATTAAGGTAGGTAAGTATAGATGCCGAGGGTAATGTATTTCTGGTAGTAAAGTGATAATCTAAAATCTAACACACAAAAGTTTGCCATGAGCGGCGACCGGCAATTATACCCTCACTTATTTTGACATTTATAATAACAGCCTATAAATGTCCCACTGCTGGGCACAGGCCTCTTTTCATATAGAGAAGGAACGAGCATTGATCACCACGCTGGCTCATTGCGGGTTGGCGATTTCAGATTCCAATTTCCATAATCCACGTTTCCTCACGATGTCTTCCTTCACCGATTATCAATAATGTCGTAGAATAATTAAGAAAGTATATATAACTTTGAAAAAGTCACATTGGTACTTGCCTGTAGTGGGTTCGAACCTGCAACCTTGTGAACGGAAATCCGTTCATTGAACCGCTAGACCGACATTTGACATTTGCTTGGGAGTTATAGGTTAAGGTAGAAGTACTTAACAGTAATTTACATGTAATGAATGTAACCTCCATGGTTCTATATTGACGTGGCTACTAAAACTCTAAAATAATCAGTGCAAGCTCATTAATATTGAAGTGACCAAACATTTTGAAAACCGAGTTTTTAACTGAAACAACACGACATAGGTTGTTGCTGAAGGACTGTAGATAATATTATGTTCAAAAAATCCAGTAACAAACTTTCTTCTAATAAGTTAATACTTACTCAGAGTTTGACGCTGATACTTTACAGAATTACTTCAAATAAATATTTATGTAAAACTTAATAAAATATACAGGATTATTTTTTATGGAGTGCGTATATTCTACGAAGTAAATAGGTGCATAAAACTGAATCACTTTCCCCAAGGAACATTGCTCGAAATCTTAAAATTGAAAAGGAACTTTTCATACAGTGTCAGGATCATATCATCAAAAATAATCCTGTAATATTATCTTTAAAAAACCCATAGATAGTATTTAGAACCATAAGTTTAGCTTAATATAAAAACCATTTATCTTACTTAAGATACAAGTGGCGTCCAAATGTCGGAATAAAATGGACATAATTATGTAATTTATAGAAATAAGGCCTTTGTATTATAACTAGTTAGTATAAGTAGATATTATTATATTTGGTATGCATGATTACTTAATTTGTTTTTATGTAGTTACATAAAATGAGGTATTAAGGTGAACCGTATTTATTATAAACAAATCAAATATGGCCGAGCTAATTTAACTGTGTTGTATATCGATTCCCGTTCTTTGTGTAATCAGCTTAGTTATAATAATATTGAGGACACCGGTTTTCAAGGTGTCGGTAGCTCTGAGGTCCCGGGTTCGATCCCGGATGGGTCAAAGTGAAAAAAAAACCTTTTCTTTATTGTCTCGGGTCTGGGTGTTTGTGGTACTTCCATAACACAAGTGATTTAGTTGCTTACTTTGGATTTGAAGCAATGTTTGTGATGTTGTCATTTATTTGTTAAAAAATATATATTTAAATAATATTTGAATAATGTATAAATAAAATATGTACACAAGTCAATATAATTATTCATTAACTTTGAAAAGGTTTATGCTTTGTTTAATTAGTTATTGATTGGCATCCGAAGAGTGCGGTCTACATAAACAAACTTATATATAACGCAACATTTGTGGCTCCAGCTAATTAAATCTCACGTTATGTTAATTACACCATGATTGACGAGCAACGTCACGTCAAAGCACAAGCTCTTACGTAGGAGGCTTTACAACGGAAAGTTCCCGAACTTTATCTGAAGAAATAAAACCCACATAGTTAAGTGGAACCGGCCGACGATTAACATAGACAATAAAAAAAGTTCGACAAACAAAAACTAGACGGCCATCTTGTTTTTATGGTTATACTGTATCGTAATTTTAGCACTTTAGGAAGTGATTATTTTTAGGCCGTAACATAATTTTAGATCATAGTTTTTGATTGCAATTTGTATATATATTATTTAAATAAAACAGTTTTTGTTATTTTTTTATGGCTTTATACTGTCCTACGTTAAAATATAACCGGTAATACGGTTGATTTTTGTACCTACATAGCTGCTCTGTAAATTAATTATTACATACCTGCTTCAAAACCTTCAACTTGATTTGCACACAAAAAAATCTAGATGTGTGTAAAAAATATATTAATAAACTTGTTTATTAATTATAAATTAGACTTTATTCTAATAAGCATAGCCTTTCTTTTCCTCTCTCTTCAATCCAATATAACCTAAAATACACCAGAACATAGTAATAAGTAGAAAACCTAATAAGTCTTGGAAGATGAAGTCACCAGCGTAGCCATTCTCCATCAACACAGCAGCACCATCTTTGACACATGTTGACGTTTCGTTTAGGGGACAATCTGGAAGACAAATACTCTATTTAATATCTTGGTGATAATGAAGGGCATTAGTTTGGAGTTCGGAAGCTAGATAGCTAGGAATTGTTGGATTTGGGACGTCAGCTAAAGTTCGTATGTAAATTCTTGATAGCAGTAGAAAGTTTAATGGAATGTAATTCCAATCGATATCGGCAGCACTTGTCACTTTTAACATCTCACGGACGTGTACTAATTACATAATATTAAATTATGTAGTATATGTATGTGTATCCTACAGCAATATATATTAATAAAATATGCGTAATAGGTTTACAGGTAATTGGTACACCTCCGCTCATTGAGGTGATTCCGTATGATCTACGAATAATACGGAAATGGTTTTTATCTTCAAACATACCAAGGGAACATAGCACTCAGAATAATAACTAAACTAATGAAAAATGTAAAGCTTCCACAGATTAAATCTACGAACGTTTTTAATAATAAATCTCGCAAAACTGACATGGCTATTAATATTCAAAATAATTAATAATCCGAATTCTCGGAGTTTTTACAACATGTTAGTCATCTAGTAGGTAAGGATCTGAGAAGCTTCATTATAACTATTTTAACTTAGATTCATAAAGTTTGCCTTAAATATGTAAATTGCAAGGAACTAACCCTAAATTAGGCATCAAAATTCTTCGAAACTTTACATAGGCGGCTTCTTTGACACAAAGCTGCAGGTAGTAAGTACGTGAACTTTGAGGAGCGGTCAGTGTTGCTGTTGCCTTGGATCAGTTTTTATTTTGATTTAAATTTTTTCAATTGGGAAAAAAAATCTCCAATCCATTTAATGGCTACGTATATGTGTTCGCAGTACGATACCGAATAATAGTCTTAGGGATCGGACAGGGGTTTTGTTACATATTGTATTGAGCCAAACCTACGCAAAGAAATGCGAATCTTTTTTTTTCTTTTATAATTGTGGTTTGTGGCCAACCTTGTGTCTGCACGCGTATAGGCCTCCTAATAAGACTCATGTCTTTTAAAAACACGAATACCACTTCATTAAACATGGTCTCTAAGCGGCGAATCCCCTTACATTTTCGACGGCAATAAAACTAACAAATTCCATGTAGAAAATTGATTTGTGGCCATCGTGCCTTAATTGATGGTATAAAATAATTTACGTGTGGCCTTGTATTCTGTTATGAACAATTTTTCTATATGTTGTGGTCAACTTCTATTAGTCGCAGTCAAAGATGAGTTAAGGCCCTTGAAGCGTGCATGTAAAAGGTTTTTGATGTTCAACGGTATTTATATTTTTTACCGGTGCTATATCTTCGTCATTAATCTTAACGTTTCGTGGAACTTTAGTGGGAGGTATAGACCACTTTATTCAAAGTTTCAATTCCATAGTTTGGAAGTGTAATAAACTATGTCTTCGGAGAAGCTGTTACTACCTACCTATTCGTGTCAAGGTGATTTTTTGTTGATATGTTGTTTTGTTTTAGTGTTACATAATGAATTAATGATACAGTAAATTATAAGGTAATGATTGCAGCGCAACGGTGGGTTAAGCGCAGTTATCAAATAGTTGTATGGAAAGGTAATTTTACCGTTGGTTGGTTGTACTCGTCAACATAATTATACTATGGTTAGCTATGTTAAAGGTACATGAACCCGCTTTAAGAGGAATAAGTAGATATAGATTTAGTTTCTTTTGTTCAGAATTTGCTATCTCCAGTATTTAGAGTAGGTAGGTAGGTACTTTCCCTCCAAGTGATATTAAAAAAAATCTATTCTGTACTTATACATAGTCCTAATAGCATCTTTTTCGAACAAAAGAATTCACTCATACCAATATAATCGATCTGCCTCCAATAAATATTGCTCACGGCGTCCATGGCATAGAAGAAGTGCGATATGTATTTGACAGGGTACATCCAGGTCGGCAGCGATGATATCCTCAGGAAGGCTCCGGACATGAGGAATAGGGGCAGGTCGATGCAGGGCATCACGTCGCCCATAATACCCGTCGATGTGAACAGAGCTGCCATGCCAAGACCTAGGGTAAAAGACATACTAATATGCTGGCTATTTGTTGATTATTTTTGAGGTTTTTAGTACCTGGAGTAAAGAATAAGGTTCTAAAACATGGTAAGTAGTTAGTAATTTTTTTTTGACGTAGTTAAAAAATGAAGATGAGGACTTCCGATATCTTCGCGTGAATATCGTATTTGGAGTCGTTTTAGTGGGTTTTGTTGAAGATGGGAACAAATAATCTAAAAGTAAGTAATTAATAGGTACTATGGAAGATTCAAATAGAGTCGAATAGAATTCCAAAGATTAAGTTTTGTAATTGTAGATTAAAGGTAAAAAGTCCCAAATATACAAATTACAGTAACATCAAAGACACAATGGAGCTTCATATAAAAAACTCTAGCTAAAGGAGACTTTAAATTGTATTTGCATGATAATATTACTTATTTGCTTACCATAGGCCAGAGATGGTATTGATCCAAGAATCAAGGTGACGCAGAACTGGACAGCAGTCATGATGTGGTTAGGAAGGTCTACTGCGAGCGTGGAGACCGACACTAGAGCGATAGGCCATAATACGCAGCGAGGAATCTAAATAAGAATGATTTTCTAATCAATAATAATAATAATTTGTAAATAATGTATAAAGAATTAGTAAAGAAAGTATATCAATCCATATGGTAAATACGGCTGGATCATATTAATTAGATTTATTCTTTTGTTGTTGGAGTTCTTAATGCCTAGATATTGCTTCATTTTATCAGACCATCTAAATGAGGCCACGCTTTCTGTTTCTATACTACTTCAGAGACCATAGGCCAAAGTTCTCGAGTAACACCTAACACAGTATACATCTTATTTATGCATATAAAATAGATAAGTACTTACAAAACTCAAAAACCTCGACACAAAATAAGCAGAGCACTTATATATCCCGACTTCTCGTTTAAACAGAGTGATTTCATATTCGAAGGCATAGAGGGCGCTGTATGACACTCCGAATGCGACCTCGCTGGTAATCAACCAGAGGAACCCTCGGATGTCCTGGACCCCACGCTGAGTGGTCCCTGTGGCTCCCACGTAGGATACTGTCAGAACTAGTGAAGTTATTATCTGGAAAATGAAGATTTTGAAATGTGTCAGCTAATGTTCGCGTCTGTCGGAGCCCCGGAGAGCTTCCGTAATGATTCTGCGGTTCCAGCAAAAGCAAGGACGAGCCGGGGTGTTTTTAGTCGGTGTAAGTCCGACACATCCCTACGCTGTACCTTCAGCGTGGGTGTGAAATCATTAGCATTTCAACCCGACCTAAAAAAAAAAGGTAACTTAGGTCCGCTAAGGGGATTTTCTAGAAAATTTGGTTGGATTTGAAAATAAAGCTGGCTTTTAGTTAACCTACATAGAAATATGTTTTTTTTATTGAGGTTACAGTACATTATATTAGTGTGCTCCAGATAAAAGGGATAAACTAAGAGACTATATTTAACGATACACTTAAGAAGTTACACACAGAAATTACAAGGACGGCGCCAGACAGAATGTAATGACGGTTGTTACACCATCTTCGTCAGAGAAGAGCACTTCATAGATTTTTGTAGGAATGGGTAACTTACCACAGAAACAAACAATTGTATGAGATGATTTCTGGCATTTCTCTTCATTGTTAAGGACTGTCTCCATAGCAATAGATATACCTGTTTAAACCAATTACGTTGAACGCTGAAAAGTTTAATTTAATTTAGCAAAGTAAGCGAACTTAGAAAGTCTTTTGAAGTTACTAAACAGAAATTATATTTAATTACTTTCATCGTTTCCTTCTTAACTGCAACTTTCTCATGGATTTAAATTAGCTCAATGCTATTCATAGTTTTGAACTTATAGCTAACTTTAAAAATATATATTGTTGTTCCCGTAGACAGAGCTAAAAGACACGCGTATTTTTTATTGTCTTTCCCAAAATAAGTTTTTGTCATCAACATTATACTTATAAAAATACCACACATTTGGAACCGGTTGTGTTAACTTTAATCTAATAGCTGGATATACTTACGTTTTACTATAAGTGGAAACCGGATCGGGCCGGATTGGACTAGTTTCGTCGAATTCCAACCGGTGTTCGGAAAATTCCACTAGTTTCTGGATATTGGTGTTCGAATTAGATACCGCTCTTATGTAAAATTCAGCCGGATTGTAATTTATGGGGCAGTGGAGACCTATGCTGCGGAGAAAAAAATATTAAGTACAAAATTATTGTTAAACATAATGTACCGATTCAAAACAAATAAAACATTTAAAATACAACTACTTTACAGTGACACAAACTTATATGACCCGGTGACGGCATCGCTGACGTTGAATTTAGTGTTTCAGATTTAATACAATTTTCGTGGTTTTTAGGTAAAAATAATGCCCTCGCTCAAGTCTATAAGGAGTAATTCTTAATTTCCGATTATTTTATATTTAAGCTAAGTATACAAAATAAAATTTGTTGCACATTTACGATTTCGACGACCTCCGTGGTCGAATGGCGTACGCACCGGTTTTCAAGGTGTCGCCAGCTCTGAGGTCCCGGGTTCGATCCCCGGACGGGTCAATGTAGAAAAACACTTTTCCACATTGTCTCGGGTCTGGGTGTTTGTGGTACCTTCGTTGTCTCTGATTCCATAACACAAGTGCTTAAGCTACTTACTTTGGGTTCGGAGCAATGTATGTGATGTTGTCCACATTTATTTATTATTTTATTATTTATTTATTTACCTGTCTACCGGGTCAGATAAGTTGCACCTACTTGTATTCTTTGAACACTGTTACCGTTTAAAATTTTTACGAGTCCTCATGATTTAGTCAACGACAATATTAACATTTCATAAAAGTGTTTACAAAGAAACAAAAAAAGAACCTTGAGTTATACCTATATGCAGTGCGACTTGATACAATAATAAAATATCCGCTTATCATGGAATTCCAAATGAATAATGAAACTATAAAGAATCTAATGCCTTTTACAAATCACATCATTGATCGGTATCGTAAATCAATGAGGTAGTAGATTTGGCGATGCTTGTCAACGTTTAGATAATAAATGAATGAAATCTGATATCAAGGAAGTATATGAATTCCAAATTCGCATACAGATGATCTTGATGATCTATGGAGATAGCATATAGGAATATTAGGTAAATTGATTCAATTTCATTGAACCAGGCCAAAATACCACAGAGCATAAAAATAAATAAACGGTGCACACGCAATTCGCAAGCGCAAGCCATGACCGAGTTCGTTTTAAAATATAAAGAAAATATTCGTGAAAATCTTTTTCGCGCGGGAGTCTTTTTTGTTTACAGGACTTCGGATTTTCAACAGTTAGGTATATCATGCACATACCTATAAAATACGTGCTCTCTCTAAACACTTTGTTACTTTATAAAAGCGTTACAACTGATTAATTAAATTATTAGATACCTAACTGTCAGCCTTGGCTTCTAATGTAATAAAAAAATGGTTTGACATGCGAAAAAATGTGGCTCGTTCTTTTTTATATTTTTTTTATTATATAAACCAGTCATGCCAATTCTAGAAACCGCTACTACCTAATAATATATATTACATAAATTAATACAGCATTTTAAAACGATCTATAATAACTTATTTTTTAATAAGTTGTCCATTAATGAAATGATACAGCCCACAAGTGGCTTAACATATATAATATATATATATATAGATGTGAAGTAAGGTTATTTGACATTAATACATAAAACTATGTAGGTATAGATGCACGAATTAGAATAAAAAACACCTATATTTTATATGGATTACCGATCTTCAGGACGGCAGCTTTTTCATACTAAAATCTAAGTGATTTAAGTCTTAGTGCTAGTTCATATGGACGCGCGGTGCCGCGCGGAACTTTCGACCGCGCGGTACAAGATCGAAGTAAACAGCTAGTATTGTCTACATGACCGCGCGGTACCGCGCGGTACCGCGCGGCGCGCTCCGACCCGCGCGCTAGTTCTTGAACCGCGCGGCACGGCGCGTTTCAAGTTCTACAAACTTGTACCGACCTGTTCAGATGATCCGCGCGTGTTGAGACGGATAGACACATAGATTCAAGAAAAAATGATCACCGAAGGAGACGACATTGTATCTATCGATTTGCTTATCGACGAGATTGAAAAAAGAGAAGCTATCTGGAATATTAACTCCAAGGAATATTCGAATAAAATAATAAAAAGAAGATCTTGGGAAGAATTAGTTTTAATTTTCTGCAGTAATAATGATTCTGAAGAAAAAAAGAAAAACTTAGGTAAGTTACAATCGTATGTATAATCGTAATCCTAACTATCCTAACTAATATTATAAATGCGAAAGTAACTCGGTATAAAATCCATAAGCAAATTGCCTCCTCCACGTCCATTCTTAAGCAATGTTGATGCCAGACTACCGCGCATACATTTGCCGTCATGTGAATGCTCTTACCGCGCGGCTCCGCGCGGACCCGCGCGGTCATATGAACTTACACTTAGAGTAGTTATTTTATTGATGTCTAAGGGCTGATTTTTTCATCGTCATTTAACTGTATTCAAGTAATAATTTTGAAATTTTGACAGTTGTTTCATACAAAAACTGTCAAACGTCAACTTTATTCCTCGAATTAAAGTTTTCTGGGCATTGAAAAATCAGCTCTAAATAGTAATATCAAACTACTACGTAAGTATACCATGTACAACATTCACTATGATAATTTATACCTTATAAATCTCTATCATATCACCTATAAAAACTCGTGAATACAATATTTATATTAACGCTACCTGTAGTCGGACGGAATGAAAAATATAATTTCCAGTCATTTTATTGAACACGGTAATAAATTTTATAGTTATGATTGGTTCAAATAACTTTATTGAAAACTGTTAATAAAGTGTCTTAATATTGACAAACGTCCAACAAACCGTTTAGAGGGAACCGTAACAAATTATTTGATAATTTATTCGATAGTTTTGACCTTTGCCGATGAGTAGGCGTTTACTAAAACGATTCAAAATTTATTTTTGGGTTTTTCTATTAATAAACTACGTAACGTAGAGTTACAAAAATTAAAAAAAAAAACTTTTTGGAATAATTAGGTAATGGTAACTCTCTGTGTAGACTGTTGTTTGTTAACTTTGTTTCAATTTGTCGAATATTATTTAACTAGCGTCATGCCCTGGCTTTTCATGAGTGTTATGTAGTACTATTGTGAGGTGAATAATAATATTTTTGATATATTTCGTGAGGTTTAGCGAACGTGACAACGTTTGCAATGTACATATGTAATAAGCGCACAAAATATATTTTTACAATATCAATATAAATTATTCAATTCCTCGGCTTTTCTGTACTTTAATGTAATAATAATAATAATCTATTATTTCACTAAAAGCCAACACAACAAAAAATGGTTTTAATATCAACATGCATTGAGGTACATACAACACATTCAAACCATGACCTCAAAACACAATAAAGTTATATATATGTACAACATGTAACAAAACCCCTGTCAGATTCAATAAAAGCGTATTCGTGGTACAGTTCAGGAACCGTCTCGCATAGGCGGCTTCTTTGACACAAAGCTGTAGGTAGTGAGTATGTGAACTTTGAGGAGCGGTCAGTGTCTCTGTTGCCTTGGATCAGATCAGCAGGAGTATGTATGTATTATACACGTTTAGTAAAGTAAACCTTTCGTGAATCACTCTATCTACTGCTGAAAAATGCACATAAACCGTAGCGTACATTAAAAGATCTAAGCGTATAGAGAACCGGAACAACTTGAATTTATAAAGTAATTTTGTATTCTGAGGTTTACGCGAATATTAGAAATTGAAATAAAACTACTTTAAAACGGATTCTATCGTGACTTTGCAGGTGTCATGGTCCCGGGCGTCGAAACGTCGGGAACTAAAATCAAAATAAACCGCGATAGAATCCGTTTAATCTCTCTAATCACCGCTAATGAGACACAATTGATTTTTTATTGTAATGCGGCGACCGGTTGCCGCTCGGGGACGAATAGGTTAAAAGTTATTTCAATGTCAGTTTTAATTTAATAATATTATAGTTTTTATTTAATTATGGCTACTGTTAATAGTTTTGTTGATAGATAGATAGATAATATATTCAATAGGTACTACTACTTGTATTAAACTGTGATCCTTTTAGGAATTTCACATAATTTATGCCTGTGCTTTTTCTAACTCTGTATTAGGTTTGTTGTTTGTTGTTGGTTGACGTAAAAGGATTATCTTTTTTGAAGTTGTTTATCCATACAAATAAAATGGCGGCTTATATTGAAACTGACAAGATACCACAAACACTCGACCCGAGACAATTAGAAAAGTGTTTTTCTACATTGACTCGTTTGAGGATCGAACCCGGGACACCAGCTAGCGACACCTTGAAAAGCGGTGTGTACGCCACTCGACCACGGAGGTCGTCTCTTTTATTATGATTATTGGAACAGAAAATTTAAACAAATCAAACTTTTTAAAACAAAAAAATAACACTGACTTTAAAAACACATACCTGTAACCACTTAAAAGTGAAAATGAACTGAATTCTGAACTTACCCATAATACATTGTATATTTAATTGTTTAGTAATTTTTATACATAAATTCAGCTGTACCAACTGATATATTTGTGAATAGTATGGGTTTATGAAGCTTTTTTTTTTAAAGTCGATATTTTTAATTATATTAGATAAGAGTTTTTGATGTTGGTTATTTTTGTTTAAAAAAGTATTTTTAGAATAAAATTATTTAATCTTTACGCGATATGTCGATAGATCTTTAAATAAACATACATACTATAATTAATACTTTAATTTATATTGGTAATAGCGTCACTAGCGTGGGAACATAATACTAGTCTATTTATATGCTTAGATATTTTATATGGAATATTTATCCACTGCACTTGTTTATAAACATGAATTACTCCTACACGTATTGGTTGGTTACATTGTATTGATACGATGAAACCCATTAGTGGGTCCCTATTATAATACCGGCCTATAACGTCCCACTGCTGGGCACAGGCCTCTTCCTATATAGAGAAGGAATGAGCATAGATCACCACGCTTGCTCATTGCGGGTTAGCGATTTCAGATTGTAATATTTTGGAATCTAGGTTTCCTCACGATGTTTTCCTTCACTGTTTGTCAATAATGTCTTAGAATGATTAAGAAAATACATATAACTTTGAAAAAGTCACATTGGTGTGAACAACTTTTCCCAAAAAACAGGTCGAAATCTTAAAATTGAAAATCATGTTTTCGTGCAAACATTAGTCACGTGACCTGTCACTTTGTATGAAAAGGTTATTTTCCATTTTACAATTTCGACCTGTTACTTGGGAAAAGTTGTTCAGTTGTAAAAATCTGATTACCTCGTTGAATATACGAACTGCTTTAAAAAAAAGGTTGTCAACGGTGGGTTTCAGTTGACCAGTAACACAGGCAAACAATTAAAGTAACATAAATATTTTTGCTAAAATAATACTTAGATGATTAAATAAAATAATATATAAATTCCTAATATGTGCACACTATACAATTCTATAATACAAGGAGTCTAAATTTAGTTAAAACTATACAAGCATATAAAAAAAATTTACATTAAATGTATCATTTTATACACAGCGTAAAATCTATATTTAAATTGAATGAAACGCATTTTAAAATCAGATATCCGATAAGCAACGCATTAGGCACGCAACAGAAGCTTAATCGAAGATCTTCATTATCTAAAAATGTGATGACAATTCTAATAAAATATCTTATGGACATTATTCCTACCTTTCAAACGCATCCATACACTCATCCTTAGGTCCATGAAAAAGAATTCTCCCTTCAGCCATCAGCAGCACCGAGTTGAACTCTTTAAACAGGTCGCATGAAGGCTGGTGGACGGAACAGATCACCACCCTGCCAGCTGCCGACAGTTTCTTTAAGACTCCAATGACCAGGAGAGCGTTGTAACTGTCTAAACCTGTTGTAGGCTCGTCGCAGATTAGGATTTGTGGGTCTGATAGCAGCTGAAGCAATAATTAGATGAAGTTTATGCAAAGAAAGGCAAGCTGACACCAATCAATCATGAGGGATTAACCCTCGGAAAGAGATAGGAAGTAGATCGAAATAAATATTTTGAATTGAATTGGAATTTATGCACGAGATGCCTTTAACCCCCTTATTAGTGCATGTCTCTATCGTGAAGAAATTCCCCCGTCCCTAGGGACCAAGTTGGCCCGAGCCGGCCAAACTAGCAATAAAATTATGTCCCTTGCTTTTTGTCTTATTAAGATTGTTTGCAAAACACTAAGTCGAACCCTGGGCTTGCCCTTAGTGAACGTTGCTAACGTAGTTAGTTTTTTCCATTCCTATTGCTGAAGGCCCTTATGGTTTCGCCAAAAACTCCAGTGAACCAGACAAAACCTGCGCTCTAGCTAACAGCAGTAGACGACTCAAAAAAATGGAAAGATACCGCGCATACGATTTAAGGTTTTCATAGGCTAGACTGGCCTGTTAATCTAGTCTAGTGGTTAGTAACCCTGACTGCTAAGCCGGAGGCCGTGGGTTCGATTCCCACCCAGGACAAATCTTTGTGTGATAAGCAGGATCATTTGTTCTGTGTCTGGGTGTTATTTTTCTATAATATGTATGTATTTAGGAATATATAAGTATGTTTATCAGTTGTCTGGTTGCCATAGTACAGGCTCTGCCTAGTTTGGGATCAGATGGCCGTATGTCAGTTGTCCCAAGATATTATTATTTTATGCTGACAAAACATTTTTATTCACCGTGCCAATAAACAGTTGTTCAATCACAATTAAGAATAAGTAAGTCTTGTGAAATAACAATTTAAATAGATATGACTTTCACCGTAAGGGCGATGACTTTAAAATTTTGACTCCAAAATGTCTTACCGTAGTAGCCAATGACAGCAACCGTTTCTCTCCACCCGACAGTGCACCGATTGGAGTATCTTTGTGGGCTTTCAGTTGGAACTCTTCCACTAAACTGTCCAGCATCGTACGATTCCTCAGGTTTCTACAGCTGCCCAGTTTTATTTCAGTCTATAAAAAAATGAAAAGGGTTATGCAAATATTGGTAACTCCGTATAATGCCTGCATCATTATACTGGAATTCTTTAGTTTAAACAAATGATATATGCTTTTTGAACACAAAATTATGCTATTTTGTTTTGATATAGTACTTCCTGAATAGTTTATTCATGTGTTGAAATCCAGCATAGCCGGCTAATATTAAAAAAACGACATTTGCACAGGAAATACTAAAAACTTAATAAAAATATTAACATAACTTGAATCATGACTACTTAATTTAGGGTGAACGTGATTTGCAATAAAACATTGTCTAATCGTTTATTATGTAATTGATCCTAATCTTAACTGTATCCTAGAAATAAAAAATATTTTATTACCTAAACTTATTTATCTCTATCTTTTTCACCAGATTATGCTTGATACATATTATTATGTAAATAAACATATTAACTACTCGCATAATATTGTTCTTTACTCCCGAGATATACAATAGCGTGGGAACTTAGTGCTTTTTTTATAGATAAGCTGAGATGTAATCTATTCTCAAAACTTATAAATGTCAACTATTTAATGTGAATTGTCAGTATCGAGAACTGAGTCTGAATTAAAATTATAATTGAATCGACGATCCAAATAAACAGCCGGCTAGCGTAGTAACTAAATACATTTCTTGATTCTTGAAGATTGGCCGTGTGATTATCAGGTAAACCATGTTATAGTATAAATTAAATTTCAATATTTTTAAGATCTATTTATATATATTTCAAGCGAATAAATTTTATTGTTTTCTATTATTTTTCTTTTTCGAATACTACCTATTTATTTAGTTTTTTTAATTGTTTTTATTGTTAAGTACTGGAGGACTATAACGGTGTAATTGGAGATACCTGAGAAATTTGGAGCCCGACTAAGACCCTAAATATCGACTCATAACACGTGTTAACCGCGACCTGCAGGGCTACTATGTAAACCGCGATAAAATTTTGTTGTATGGCAAAGGCTGGCTCTAACGACACGCGCAAGCTAGCCAAGTTAGGGCCGAAGACAAAACGATATTTTGTCGAGTAAGACTTGATAAAATAACACGACATTTTTATCGTGGCACGCATGCTAGCCCGGCTGGTGAAACATTTGAGTGCAGTCGTTTGTCTTTATAATCGACCCCTAACTAGCGTATGCTTGTTATAAAGGTGCTTAGGTTTAAATAAATACGTATTATTATTACCTTTAATAGTTAACATGTTATTTGTATCTGATATAACCAGTCGACAATTAATTAGTTACCTGGTTTCATTTCGTATCATTTTCTATCTAGTGCACGCAATAAGCGTTTAACTTTATTGGTACAAAGATATGTTTATACTTATGTTTCCCTATAATAACTTTCATGGAACTTTTACATCATCAACCAAGAAAACGTGTCATGCGAAAAGCATGCCCCAAATTCCTGACATTTGTACCAGGAACCAGATAAACTGACCATGAACACCAAATGTTCCAAGACGCTCAATCCATCCATGAACACCTCGTGCTGCGGGACGATCTCCACGGCTCCCTGGCAAGCCCTGACATTTCGGCTCCCCAGGGTCACTGACCCTTCCGAAGGTAGGGTACACTTTCCTGCCAGGGAAACCAGGTACGTCGTTTTTCCGGCGCCACTTGAAAAAAAACAATTTTAATTTTTATGGTATTTTTTTATAATTATTATATAAAAGTACCGGTAGCCCTACCCCATGGTTTTTAAATAGTTTTAAAGTTTTAACAAGGCAATAATTTTAATTTTGAAATAATTATTTTTCTTATAGTAAGTATCCATACTTAATATAATAAAAATAATAATTTCAACTATAGTAAAATAATATTTTCAACAATAATTTTCATTGTATGCAAGATCTTTGAGAAATAAGAATAATTAAATTACACATATATTTACTGGCTTTATATTTTTTTCGGATCTAACTATGTATCTATATTTTCTATGTATATTTTAGTGTGGTGGGAACGTTTTTTGCTATTTTCCTGATACCATCACGATTTATGGAAGTATCTTCACGAATACTGATAACTAAAATAATATTGTGTTTATAGCAAAAACAACATTAGACTTTAAAATTTTGGAATTATTAATTTTACTATCAGTGCAATCAGCGATAAAGGATTCGGAACTGACTAACATTTTGAATATTATATATTGTTTAGATAAAGCTATAATAGTAGTTTATAATAGGAAATTAATGCGAAATAAAAATAAGAAAACCAGATAACACCCGCAAAAGATGGCTTCAATGATAAAAACTCTGATGCTGTGATATTGACATTTCGAGTGTTTTAATTCAACAGATATAAGATAAGATACATCTCTTATAGTTTGGCTATAAAATAGATACATATTTAACTTATTGTATAATTCCGCAAATTACTAACCTTGGACCAATGATAGCGGCGAATTCGTTTCGTCGCAAACATCCTGAAACTGTTTTTATTTATTTAAAAAATGTATTTTATCCACAGCAAAAAGGCTTTTAGAAAACATTCAAGAAATATTAAATATCTAAAAATATCAGTCTTACCGGGTTAAACTGAATACCGTATTCGCAACCCATACTGGGTCGTACAGTATCCCATATTACCTAAGATTGGTTCAGAATTATTATTGTAATGATTTAACGTACGGCCCTAACACTTAGTCCATAAATAAATTTATTAATTATAAAAAATAAGTTCAACCGCAAACTGTAATCCCTTAGCCGTTGAAATTATCGCTCTCAGCGTGACCTTAGTCAATAATTAATAAACTTAGTTTTTTTATATAGGTACCTATTTCTGTCTTCACAAATTTTTACGGTCGATATTAATGTATAACTTACCATTATTTAGTATTAAAGTCCTACATTTTGTAGGTTTTCCTCTCCACCAGGACTTTTCTTCAGGCGTCCAAACCTTAAGGTTCTTTATTCTTATCACTACATCATTGTCTATTTTGTCATACTGAAATATATATTTTTTGAATCTTAATAATATATTCCTTAATTAAGTTTCTTAAAAAAAAAACGACTCCCACACTGTAATTTAATCCTAGTAGGTATCGCGGGGGTTTCACATAAATTCAAATCACATGCACAACCTTGTTCCATGAGGGGATCGAATCCGCAGCGCGTCGCACACGGTGGTAAATTCAGTAAATTCAAAAAATTGGAGTAATAATTTTCTTTAAAATACTATGGCAGCTAAACTAGTGTTGTGTTGTAGGAAAATGCGCACTTGTTTTCAAATACAGAAAAATAACAAACGCTGTAAAAGGCAGATGAAGAGGGTGCGGGAAATATGTACCAGTTGTTATACATTGGCGTCTATGATCAATAACTTATGATACCATAGCCGCGCGGCCCCGCAATGTACAGCAACTTGGACGATATTTTCGCACCGTGTACAACAACCTTCAGTATAAAATATTTCTATATTTACTGATATTTTGAAATACCACTTTAATACACTTAAGAGCATGATAATAACACTTTTAAATATATGCGTATAAGATACTAGCTTTAGCTCGCGACTTCGTCCGCGTGGAATCCATTGAGAAATAATCATTTTCAATTTACCACCCTTTTCTCCCCTTTGGGGGGGAATTTCCAAAAATCCTCTCTTAGTGGTAGCCTACTCCTCCCAACAAACACACATGCCAAATTTCAGCTCTTTACGATCAGTAGTTTCGGCTGTGCGTTGTCTGTCAGTCAGTCAGTCAGTCAGTCAGTAACGGAAGAGTTTTATATATATAGATTAATACGTAATTATTGACTCACTAAAACTATGCGTAACCTGCCAACGTTTAATCACAAAACTCAAGCTCTTTTATCCAAATAAAAAGTCCAGATGAAATGAAAAACAAATTACGTAATGCACCTTATTCACTACAAAATCACGTAATCAAATAAACATACCGTATCCAGCTCCATTTAAATAAAAATATTAACACAATTTATTTAACAACACAACGAACAACATTTTAATTGTTAACCTCACAAATTATACCAACAATTAACGAGAAAGAACAAAACTGGTCGGACCACAACTGTAAATACAGCAATCATTACTTAAATAGATAAAATTCTGATAAAAGTAAGTTATGAGTCTATTTGTAAAGATGTCATCTGTCCTCAAACGACTCTGTATGAACATGTTGCATGTAACGTATAATAGGTATCTGCCTAGAAAGATAAGTAACATTTTCTAGGGATGCTGTACCTCTTATCATATTGACGCAAGTACAAGTAGCACAGTATTATGAATATGATTGCATGTGCCGCAACAATGATTGAACTTGACATTATTTAGAAATAAACTCTGAGGTTATTACACCTATTCCAAGAATAACTGGGGACAAAAATCGACAAAAGATTTTGCTTAAACTGACTACTTACATAATTATTAAATATTTTAATCTTGTTAAAAATATGATACAAACCAGAATATGGACTTCTTGACGGAGATGGCTGAGCTCACTTCAGATTCGTCGCCGAGGCCGAAGTTCGGTCTGGAGAGATTATTTTCATATTCACTACACTGCACTTCTTGACGCCCCTATAGTGCTACGCCAATTAGGTACCTACTTAGCTTATATAGAACCTCCTTTTGCGATCTGTGCTCAGCATTACGTTCATTTTAGGCAGTTACTCTTTAGAACTTATAATAATGATAGATTCATTGCAAATTCAGTAAATGTAGTAAGTATATATACATAAAATTCTCGTGTCGCAATGTTTGTTACGAAACTCCTCCGAAACGGCTGGACCGATTTGTATGAAATTTAATATGGTAACAACGTAGCTGGGACAGCTAGGTATGACCTTAATTTGGATACAGAGTGTCAGTATTAATAATTATTAGTGTTACCCTTTTTTTTTGTCTCTAAGTGTACGAAAATACAAAGTAATGTGTTAATCCTCTTGTAACATGCAAGAGGAGCTCGTCACCGGTTATCTAAGAGAGCAAAACAAACATACTGCACTTGTTGTTTTCTGTTGATTTACGTACGTACAAGAATTTTTAGTATTCAGGTGATTTTAGATTGCAGTAAAAAAATATAGAAAGAAAAATAAAAAAGTTTATTTGCGCCAAAAAATGCGACGCGTGTAAAAAAAAATATAACAAATACTCATACGTCTCAACTTCTCAACTCGTACGTTTTTCAACATATGCCAAAGTTGCTAGAAGCAGGACCTTTTTAGCGACGGCCTACATTGACGTGTTGGCGTCGGATGATAAAATATCATTTCGCAGAACTGCAACAGCTGTCCAGTGAAGCTGTAGGTTTGTAGCTGTACTTACTAAGCTGTAGGTGTGCCTTCGTGAAGCAAACGCGACAGGACTCTTAAAAACATGTTTTTCGAGGAAAAATAGTTTTTGGTTCTCATTGGTACCTCTCGTCTTTCATAGCTCTACTTGCTTTTCGGTCTGGCATGTGATGATTTGACTCTTATAGCAGCCAATTGCTGAGGGAGGAAGAGACACTTAGGAAAGTAACTTTGTTTGTGTAGGTATCTATTGTCCCCTCGGACTATTATTGAAGGATTAGCTAGTCATAGATGTATTCTTGTTCATACTAGTGCACTAGAATGTCTACTCCGCCATAACCATGAAGATCGGCGTGACCGGACACCTGCGGATGCTTACAACTTTTGACATGATTACAGGTGATAAATTTAGGACTATAATCGTGGTCACAGAGTGCGAGCTGCCTATAACCGCCAGAACATCCTGAGTGAAACGTCAAGTTCAAAGTAATCAAACTATGATTGCGTTAATTCACGACTTCATTCATTCAAAGTAGAGTTTATAATTAGATTTTATCTATACTTATAATTATATCGCGGAAGGTGTCCACTTTTTGCTTGAATATACCTCGGGCTGTCATTTCACAGTTGACAGAATAAACCGGAAGCTTTTTTAAACGTAGTGTATCATTAATTTAATATTAAAACCGGTTTTCAATAAGTTTACCTTCTAGAAACAAATATAATTCTTCATCGCCTACATCTCCAGTGTAGACGAAATTAATTCTGATACGGAACATCATTTGTCAAATCTATCACGCGGCCTTTAAAATAAAAAGAAAATCTGTGTAGGTACAGTCAGTATAAAAAGTTAATTGCTCGATCACATACAGTTTTTTGTCCGATTTTAAGATGCGGCGTAAAGCGGAGATATAAATAGAATAAATTTGCTGTTATAATAATGACAATATCAGCATAACAGCAAATAAACTAACCTAGGTAATCTAATTTAAATATACTAGGTCTAGCCCGCGGCTCCGCCCCCGTGGATGTCTGTTATCACTACTACTACAATGTATGTAGAAAAAAGTACTATGTCATAGTACATTTCAGATGTTATCAAAGAATAAAAAGAAGAAATCGTAACAGATACACTCGTATTTATAATATTACTGAATGCACCCCGCTTAGATTTTTGGGATAAAATCTGTGTTAATTCAGAGCATCAGCTACCTCCATACCAAATGTTATCAAAATTGGCCCAGCAATTTAAGTGTGAAAAGGTAACAAACATACACACTCATAAACTTCCTCCTCTATGATATTATTAGTACCTATGATCATATGTGTTTATAAGGTAGGTATAATAATGATAGAAAAACTTCAAATGTTCGTATCGTAGTAGTATTTGCTACGCATTACTAGCCGCAGCTTACAATTGGCTGGAATTTTAAAAGTTATTTGAATTATGTATTCATTGACTTTTGTTACTATCTGTACCTACTTCCCCAGTTAAATAGAAAAAAAACAACCTTAGACGCCGTTAACCTCTTCAATAGATAACCGCCATTTATATGTATTATAGTCGTTAGATTAATTTAACCCAAAAAAGGTATTCAAACTGGTTTTTGTAGAGATTACGAACGTTCCATGTCAGGTTCTTGGATGACAGTTAAGTTAGATTGAACAACAGTTATTTTATTCATGAATTCGAATTTGAATTTGATAGATAGACGACAAGTAATAAAACCTAACAAACCAATTGCATAGGTACTAAAATTTTACAATATTCACAAACTTCATCTGAAGTTTTTCACAGAACAAACTTTTATAAACATTTTGTAATTTAAAACACCATTTGTTAAAACTTTGTGAAGTAGATGTTGATTATTCTTTATTTTTCTACTGCGCCGTTGTTCCGCTTTTTCTGCTGATGTATACTTGTACTTAGATAGGCTAATTGACAGGAAATACTTTTTACCTAGTCAGCAAATCGAGTAATAAATTTAGTCCTTTGTTAGAAACTATTATATGTCTTACGGTATTTATTTAATGAAACTACCGCATATGAATATCATACACAGCATGCAAATATGTCTACGAAATAATAAATGGTTCAAAGAAGTATCTGGTCCTTTGTAAAAAAATATACTACGAGAAACGTAAGGAATCAAGAAAAGGTAATCACGTAAGTAAGTATTTATTCAACAATGAAACAAGATTTCCATCACTAAACATTTTATTTTACAATAACAACTCTCACACTTCTTTCATACAATAAGTAGATAATACTTATTAAAATAACCGTATATCGTAATATACCATTATGACTCTAGCCCTTCCAGGCAACAATAACCTTACATCTTCAAGGCAAATATAAGCAACAATAATCATAAATTCGATCAGAATAGGCACTTTGTTCCTTCACTAAATAAATAACAAGGAATCAGCCTATTTAAGAAATAATATCTATTTGTTACAGTATACATATTAAGTTTGTAAAAAAGCTTATTAGGAAGACAAATCCTAAAAGGATTGAACAGATAAATAAAGATTCTTTAACAAAAAAATGTCGGCGACCTTATTCAAGTCACATACCAGAATATTACATTTGAGATTATTGAAATAATTTCGTTACCATAAATATTACGTCCTAAAGCAATCCATATTCTTAATTTAAATCAAACAAGTCAATTACAAAACGCCAATCAAACCAAAAGTGCATTTAAGAATAGAGAGTTTAAATTTTGTACCAATCGTGATTGGTCCTTTAGTACGGAGCGTTCGTGACGCGTTGTGATTGGGCCATTTCACCGATGGCGGCGGCTGATTGGTCAGCACGAGCACGACTTGGTGCTTCCGTCCCGGCTGTTCTCGCCGTTAGCGATCTTGTGGTCGAGCGCGAATTTCTCACCATCCCTGTTGTCGTTGCTTTGCAGTAGTTTGTCGTTTAATAGGATCTGTAAAGAAAGGATTGCTATTAGGCCCACTTATACGCTATTTACAATATGAGGTCTCCATATCCACTATACTATACAGGGTTATTTGTAAAACACCATCAACCTCACAGGAGTAGATAACTAACATACTTAATATGCAACAACATTAAAATCTGTTCTACGACTTTTGGAAATTCATTCCATTTTTTCCTGACATTACCAAGGACTTAGCCTGCTCTTACTTAATGCAAGTAATAATTTTAGCGTACCTATAGCTCTAATCTTGGTCGTCGGAACTTTAAAAGCATAACCTGAAGAACTCTTAAATACCTAAGCAGCTCTCGACTCTTACATGTTCAACTAAGGAGCGAGAACGGTGGAGTTTCATTCACAGATGAAAATTCACTCATAACTCCTACAAAAATATAAACTAACCTAATAATGAAGACAAAAAATATTATTGACATGGCCATGTAAGTAGTTCTATGAAAAAAGGTGCTACGTGCTGTGCGACCGCTCTCACGCAATATTATAATAGATATATAACGATATACATTCCAAACAAGACTTCTTAATAACAAAACTTGACAGCCTAACAACATTATCCGACGCAATTATCAAACAATAATGATATTATAACGACATCGGTTAAAAAAATCTACAAGAAATAACTTTTAAATAAAGTTGCACAACATACGATGACGTACCGCCATAATTATTTGAGACGTGATTATTAAGTGTGTATAATTAAGTAGTCTATCCTTAATTTATAATATTTGGTAACGTAGGTGCGTGCGACTTGTTTTTAGAAGAATATTGCACAACATTTAAACATAAGCCGCAGTGATGTAAACCACATGGTTTTTAGGAATGACGTTTTTGTTGATGTTTCCTACCAGAAAATTGTCCCAAGATATTATAATATTATAATTTTTAACATCGCAGTTGGTACCAAAAGACCAGAATTTGGAAGAAGCTGGTCTTTTGAAACGAGAATAATAAATTGTGGTACTCATCTTATCAATTTACATTTTATTCAAGTTTCTTTTATTTCTTGTCCATCGTGTGTTCAGCTTTTCACATTAGGTATTTGTAAGATTTGATCAGACAATGTACTTCCAATACTCAATTTAAAAAATAAATTATGTTAGACAAAGTTGTCCAATGTTTCTTGCTCTACAAATTCTTTGTGCACCTTTTTTATTACATACCAAAAAAAATGTTATTTGTCTAACCACGCAACAATAAAAAAGACATTTCATCCGCCTACTGTCTTTGGCAACAAAAACTAAGGTCTATCGTGTTACACCTTATTGCACAACATTTAAACTAACCAGACCTCCAAAATGGATGGCTAAACATTCCATAAGGTTACGTCCGTGTTTTAATAATATGTTTGTATATACAGGTATAACTAGAATACGGCAGTTTCGTACCTAATTTACCAACAGTTTGGAAGGTTCAAGGTTTGACCGTAAATCAACAGATTTGCAAAGGTTAATTATAATGCTAAGATTTATTAGTTACAATTCGTAACGAACTTAGCAGTTACAGTGCAAAGTTAAAAATATTTTTTTCTGTGTTACACTCAAAAGCTTGGAAAGCTGCATGATATGAACAGTCGCATCATAAAAATAAAGCAGTTGTTTATTTGATTGTGTTCAATTTCCTCGTTTTTATTAACGATTTTATAGGACAAGTGCTTTGAAGAACTGAAAATTACACCCGAATAATATTTGTATGCAGGCTTACGGCCGAATTCTCAAACGTCATTTAATTTCTAAGTCACCATCTCATCCTATCTCCATCATGTTTGGATAGTGTGGTCAGACTTTCGAAAGCGTCTTCGATTTCCGTTTTGAGAAATTATCCTACAATGGTTTTTAAAGTATGGAAATCCTTACCTTATTAACTAGTGACCTGGCAGCTTCCTCTATATTGATGTTCTCCTTGGCGGACGTCTCAAACCAGCCTGCGAAGCCTTTCTCGCGGCAGTACTCCTCCATCTTGGCCTGAGAGTTCACTATCCCTTCCTTTTGTTGATCGCACTGAAGGAAAAATAAATATTTTAAGTTTAAGAAAGTACAGTATTTGAGAAGCAAAAAGGAACTTTAACTTGAACTATGTACCACAACAAAAATGTCTAATGGAATCGTAGCTTTAGGAATTTTAGGCTTTATTACAAAACACCACTGAGTTATTTTTAATAAAGACTTTCATAAAGATAAACAACTTAATAAGTTGTTTATCTTTATGAAAGTCTAAGATAGATAGATATGGTGCAGCTATCATAATATGATAGCTGCACCATATCTATCTATCTCTTTAAAAAGGTAAATTTAACTTTCTAAAGAATCAGTTCTCAGAACTTCCTTTTCAAAAAACCTATTCACAAACCCAATGAATGAACTTCGGCTACCAGCAGCTGGATTCTACTCTATTGTAAATCTTACCTTATTAGCCAACAATATGCAGGGAATTGGACTCCCGTCCGGCAGCTGCACCTTGGCATCCAGGTCGTTCTTCCACTTGACGACGGCATCGAAGGTGGCCACCCTCGACACGTCGAACACTATGAAGGCACCCACCGCCTCCTTGTAGTACACTCGCGTCATGTTTCCGAAACGCTCTTGACCTGGTGACAATGGAAATATTCCTTTAAACTTTTCATACCATTTAAATTTTAAACTAGCTTATATGAATAGCTGTATTTGAACAAAAAAACAGACATGAACCTAGTCAAAAACTTATTGCAATTTTTTAAACATGGCCTTTACAAAAACCTTTTTTTTCTGCTTTTAGTGATGATAATTGAACAATTGTGAGATTTTAACTTTCTCTAATACATGAGTAATTGCCAGTATTTCCCGTCGTTCTTGTATCTGAAAAACCTGCACAGGGACACGACTAGGGGCCCAAAAATATTCATTTTCGGTACTCAAATTTAAGTAAAAATCTGCGTACAACTGAACTCTATAATAACTCATATTAATATAATTCCCACTTTCCAAAAACAAGGCGTAGGTACATACCGCTTTTGTTTATCTGTTGTCCTTTCAAGATTTGCTTCAATGACGAAACAATACATTACATAATTAAGAAGGGACACTAATAAGTAATGAAAAGAATAACAAAGACATAATTATCATACACAACGCAAAAATCATATTTAATCCAGATCCTTCGTCATCCATTTTGTGTACGTTTCAAATTCTTTTGAATCATATACCTAGCTGTCAGAATTTAGAAGATTTTATATCTTTCGGCATTAAATAAAACCTTTCTGCTATATTTAATCGAAAGAGTCTCTAATCTTACATTTTGAAAAAGAATGGTTGAAAGGGTTGCGGGTACTTTTAGCCATACACTGTGGCTAGATCTTGAACTATTTAACATTTTTTTAGTTCCGTTCCTCTAAAGGAATAAAAACTAAACCTAAAGAAAAAAAGGATCCCTTGTGTGTCGGTCACAGCCAATTTACTCCGAAACTTCTAGGCCGATTGCATAGAAACTGAAGATCACATTTGAGGGTAAAGTTAAGGCACAACATCAAGTTTTTAGTAGAATTAACCATGACGATGAGAAAATTTTGTCCTCAATGCGGGAGTCAGACTTGCAATTGTCAATTGTCCGGTTTTTATCACAGCAAGTCATTTAAAGTTCCATATTTTGCAGTTCACTAGTGCAGTCCCCATGAATTATAAAAATGACAGACATTTACGATATTCCTGATAAAAATAATGTATTAAAAGTCTTCTTTGACCTGCAGATAAGAAACATCATTGGACCATTCTCATGGTAACTAAATATGTCAGTAGTCTACAATTATTTACTGTTTTTCCTTATAAGTTTAATGAACATACTCATTTTGATGAACACTGGGATAAGAAAACATAATTTTATTGCTGATAGCAAGAACAGTAATAACTCATAAATGTGCCTATAAAAAACCAAGTTTAAATGCCGACGACACACATTTTTTATCGACTACAGGACACACGCAAAATTAAAAATATGTAAAATTTTAAGATAATATATGTAAGTAACGGGAATAAGCGCGAATACGTTTATTGGCTTTAATCGTCAATGTTTAGTTTACTCTCTCAGTCGCAGCTCCCAGCAGACAATCTGCCTTGTCGAAACGTCGAACCCTTACAAGCACGCTTGCTCGTCACATATTTCACAAATATCAAAAATTAGCAACGAATGGAAAACAAATATCAATGAAATGAGTATTAAGAATACCGATTTTAGAAGTTTGGCAGGAATTTTAGATAATTTCAGTAAGCCCACAACCATACTTAGAGAAGTTCATGGTTACTTAGGGGATTTCATATTATAATTTTAAATTAACCTACTTTTTTAATACTTAGGAACCCCTAAATCAAAAGCCTAGTGTCAGACTTCTTACTATTTGTAGGGCAATAAGTTCCTATAGCGTAGTTATCGTCGTAATATTGAGCCCAACAAGTATAGATCCGATGTCGATTAACTAGTTGAAAATTTAAATTGATCTCATAGACCGAAGTCCATCGTCGGCCAATCGACGGAAGTTTCTAGATGGAGGGCAGGACTATTCTTTATTTACATCTACTGAATAACAATGTTACTTGTAAGATGACGTCAGAAAGCGAACTAGGGAAGAAGACGTATGCTGCACAGTCTCCAAATGATATTGGGAGCATACTGCTATCGGCTGAATAACGATACAAGCCGGTAGCGATGTATTTTTTGCCTGAGGTAGTTTACTGAAACACTGAAGTTTACTGGAATTATTTCAATCTAAATAAGTTAACTACATGGATATTTCGATCTCATAATATGCATAGTATGAAGTAATATTAACGTGGTGGCATGATGGTCTAGCTGTTTAAAGACCGGATTCGGTTGCCCATGGTTGCAAAGAGTTGGAGACAAGTACCAATGTGACTTTTTTAAAGTTATATGTACTTTCTTAATCATTCTCAGACAATCATTGACAAACGGTGAAAGAAAACATCGTGAGAAAGCATGGATTCAAGAAATTTTAATCTAAAATAACCAACTCGCCAGCGCGCATTCCTTCTCTATACGGGAAGAGACCTGTGCGATGCAGGACGTTATAGGCCGGTACTATTATATAAGGTTAACGTAAGGACCACCAAAATTAATCTATGAACGTAACAATAGTCCTCACCTGCAATATCCCATAGCTGCAAGCGAATGATAGTATTCGAGTCCCAATTGAGTACTTTCAGTGCGAAATCCACGCCAATCGTGGCTCTGTAATGTTGACTGAAGAACTGGTGCACATAGCGTTTGATGATGGACGTCTTCCCCGTGCCGAGCTCACCTATCACCAGGATCTTGTACAAGTGCTCCCTGCGCTCCGAACTGGGAGAGGCGTGGGACTGAAACATAAAAAAGATGTTAGTTAGTTTTTGCTAGATAAAACTTAAGACAGCCGTCAAAGCCAGATCATAAATCACAAAGATGTAGAGATCATGGAATCGCTCGTTATGAAAACGAAGCAGAAAAATAATAATAAATTACGAAAAGATTCCGGTTGCTGCAACTTTCTACGATTTTTATTGCATACGCACGCACGATTTTGTTTTAAATTTTTTATTGCTTGTTCTTTCCCGTAATAATTACTTAGATGATTGCGAGAGCATTGAAGGATATTAGGGTATTTCCACTGCGCTTTGCTCTCAATAGTACATTCATCATTTCAATTACTAATCAATTATGCCAATATTATGCCTGATCTATGACAACACAGCTTTGGACGCATAATTATATATATTCGCAATAAATCGCATTTACAGAATTGCCTTTTTCCACTAATAATAAAAAAATACACTGCTTGAAATACGGTAACCTGTTTTTATCAGTGTTCACTGGCATTAACTGCTGAATTACAATATATATCAGGATCGTTGTAATTTCCTTTTAATAAATTAATTCAGTGTCTAAACTTGACGTCAATACCTATTAACACACTTAGCCCCGAATACTGAAACGCTACTTAACTTTTACATGATCTTAAATGTCTATTTGTCGCTAGTTTAGAACCCAAAATGAAAGAGATAGCATGAGACTTAACGGCGATTTCTAAATGATTGACATTTCAGTATCCAATAGCTTTTAAAGATTTTGAAGTTTGATTATTGTTGGAATTTGAACTTGATCCATCGGATAACTATATTGGGTTTGAGTTCCGAGTAAGCAACCATTTTGAAGCATCTTCTGACATTTATACAGTTCTGTTTTGAATATATGGTAATTAATGTAAATAACTTTCTCTTGATGTATTTATTAAAATGCTAAACCTAAACGAGAGAAAGTTCCTTCATTGCCATAGTTGTCAAACAAACACTGATTAAAATACCTCCTACATTATCAGTTCTCTTGTTATTAGAACAATGAGGTGAATTGAATTCCTTGAATTTTATCTAAAGTTTACTTGGATTAATATGAATAACATCATAGAGATGTAATTATATCTGTGTCGTAGGTACTAGGTATTGTATCCTGTTGTTTTAAATTGATAAAGCAGAAACATCGAGACCTAGTTAATGAAGCCAATAGAGAAATATTAACCTTGTTACAGAATAATGTATGTAAATTCTTATATGTTACATGGAAATCAATCTTCAGCATTAATTAATTATTTGATTTAGTTTAGTAAGATTCAGATGTATATAAAAATCCCGCCTCCTTTTTGGCTGTCGGTTAAGAATACAAATTAGATCATCCGTCATAGCCTATCATGGAGGACTATTGTAGAGTTTTGTTCTATAAAATAAAAGTTACAGAATTCTGCCAAGAAAATATTTGAATTTAGGAGCTACATGAGAAAGTAGTTTTTCATAGAATAATAATTTTAAGCTATTGAGTTGATTAAAATAGATATATTAAACAAATTGTTCGGGTAATGGGTATACCTAATTACTGCCGTATTTTTTACTTAACATCATTCTTTCATCATTGCTGAAATATCAAAATCATGATTTCAAATTGATGGTAAAACCATTCCAGTTCTCAAAAAACATTACAATCTCTTGCTGCTTTCTAAGATAAGGAATCACTGCGCAACTGTTACCGGTAATGAGAGTGTAAACACTATAATGTTTTGTTTGCAATATTGATAAAATAATGATGTGAAAAATAAGCGATGATTCATTTTTAATCATACAAACGGATATAGGAAATATGTAATTCATTGATGCGTGTTTACGAAATCAATTAGTTTAGTAATTCTTTCAAAACAAATACAAATGAAAATCGTTCAAAGTTTAGAAACCTAAATCCCATGAAAATAATTTATAAAAATAGCTTTAAATATTTTTTTTCATTCGTCGACGACGTCATCGTCGTTGGTCAAAAGATTCAAAAAAATTAGTATCAATGCTATTTTTTTGCGTATGGTACTAGCAGGTGATTTTAATATAAAGTCTGGGGAAACTTATTTAAAAAAAGCAGAGGACCATACAAGGCTAAAGGCTACTGGGATCTAACTCTAGTCAGATATGCTTATAGATTTCATATCTACTAAAATGCCACAAGATCTAAAAGATTCATATTCATATTCTTTATTGCAGATTTTGATAATAATATAAAAATGTCATCATTTGCCGATTCATAGCTAAAATATTTGAACATTTAATACACATCTAATAGGATTGTTATCATTTATCACCTTATCTTTTTTTTAATACCTGATTTTTTTTTATTAATATTTTAGGAAGCAATACAGAGCTACATCTGTTGAATTATCTTAATCGTAACTACTTTAATTTTAATTGACTGGGCATTAATGATCTTACGTTATTAATTATTGATACCAACTCATGATTATGTAAGTACACAGTCATTATAAGTTTATGTTACTACCTACTTCGTTTTTGATGGGTCAGACGCGGGGTCAATTTTGGCTGTTTTCATTAATATACGATAACATTTTTTTACATAATTAAGTATGTTTGTATCCGGTATCTACCCCTGGCGCCAAGTGGAATCAGTAACTATTGACAATCGACTATTGTTTTAATTATTGCCAGACTTAAAGCGAGATCATTATTATTAATAATAAATTTTGAAACACAGATATTCGAATTTCTTCCGGAACTTTAATCAGTGGTCAAAAACTCAAAACCAATAGTCGGAGTACAATACATTTTTAAATGTAAACTTGTCAGTTTATTCCTATTATATAGTGACGATAAAGCAGCTGATTAAGTATTGAGCTTTTAAAGTAAGTACAAAACATTTGAAGGAGTTTTATCATTTGCTAAGTTTCCCAGTTGTAGAAAAAAACGTTAAAAAGGCATTTTGTGATCTGAAAATTATGTTTATCAATAATATTACGATCGCTCAACTCTATAAAATAAACTTTTCTTTTGATATCGTTTTATAGTCGTTCAGAAGCTGTACAAAGGCGCTTACGGCTACTAAGCGCTTAACAACTTTAAATATTATGAATTGTGAACAATAATTTATTTACAACTTTTGTAAAGATTTATTGTTTTTTAATTGACCAAGGGCTCAACATATTTTTTCTTACTTCCTATACTTAAATCACTTTAATAGTCAAATTGATAAAAAACTACCATTAACGTATCGAAACGTGTTTTTAATGAGATTATGTATGTTAATGTTTAAAGACGAAGTTATAGAATATAACCGAAAGCGTTTAATATTACTTTGATTTATGCTACTTTATACTTTAAAGGTACCTACCTAGTTTAATATGTTGATTTGGATTCCTCTAAAACCGTAAACAGTCATTAACATATTAAATCGATTAAGTTACATACCTACGATAATGTGCCTATAAAAAAATTATCATAATCACCCAAGATGTAGTGGAATAAGTTAGTTATATTTGTAGACTTTCTCTATATTTATATACCAGATGAATATAGATTAAGATTAGCCAGAGTCCCAGTTTGATAAAGTTTACACAACAAAAAATAAAAGTATACCTACATCCCTACATCCAATCGAGTTAACCAGACACAAAAAAAGGAATTTAAATGCGCTTGGCTGCTAGCCTGGTATTCGAAACGATAAGCTTATATTATTATAAATATATCTTAATATATTCGAAACTTTTAACCAAATTTAATTTCAATTCATAAATTTATTACGACACTACTATTTCCCGTAGTAGAGCCAAATCAAAATCTACTATAACTTACACGAGTAATTTTAACAAATAAATTATTTTAATGGCAACACTTATTATTATAGAAATAAAATTACAAAACACTTACACTACTGCTGGGTTTCTGTTTTGGAGACATTATGACTCAAATCAGTAACTCCTAAGAAGTCGCAAGCCGTCAAGAAACACAACAATAAGTCCAATAAAGTATATCACTCAAACGATACAGAATATTCTCGATTTTGTTATTATTGTTGTAACACATTTCACTTTATATAACTTTAGCTGTCTTCATTCATCCTCCATTAATAAATATAACCTCAAAATGTTTGATTAAGTAGCGTGAAGGATTGCGCGCTTATAATTTGAATGTGGAACGCAAGCAGAAGATATGTTTTTAATTTTTATTTTTTTATAAGTTCAAGTACTTTATCGTTCAGCCTTTGAATACAAACTATTGGATCGGTCCGATGACCAGCTATTTATGAAGTAGCGTCGAGTGTAAAGATAGCGCTTATCGGGCACCTGATAACACCAAGTATTTGTCATTTACACTCCTTAGGCAGTAACCGATTCAATATTTGTGTCGAACTGATAATTATGAAACATTTTTTTTATTTTTCCGGTTATTTTCCCTTGACCCTACAAGGACATCAATTCTACCTTGAGGGGGTTTTATCAATCATTTTATATTTTTCCATACATTATTTAATACAATAAAATTGTACCTAAATGTTTTTCATGCAAGATATTTTACATAGCCATAATGTTAAAAATAATATGTTGACAGAACAAATATATTTATTGAGACAGACATGATACATAACAGAACGTTGTGAATTAGATGATGATTATAAACAATAAACTGTATTTTTTTTGTCTAGCTAGTGGCCTACTTTTGTTTACGATTTAAGGATACGTGTTGCCTAACCACAAGACTCGAGAGAGTTCCTATAACATCGATAGATATTTACAATACCGTATTTGAACCCGATACCGTGCAGTCACATATTGTCAGCGACTGGACATTGCACAACCGTTGGAACCGCGACTCGGCCGCGGTTACTCTAGCCAGGGTATTGAGTTACGTACACGCATCAGCGGCGACCTCCGACCGACTGGCACTGGCATGCCAGAATCACATATCTATATGGCTAAACAATTTGAAGCAATGAGGTTGTATTTATTTGAATGTAGAAGTATTCTAACTAAGGTAGAGCAGTAGTGAGAGCTATATACGCAAGTATTTGTAAGGCAGTTTATTAATCAGGTAAACCTCCGACAAAACTTTTCTTGGATATGACTTATCTAAGAAAGAAAGCGAGTTCGACGTCATTCAAGTCAACAATTAAAATTACCGTATTTTTATAGACAGGGATTAAAATAAATGCTTTCAGATTTATTCGTCACCATTCATAAGAACAAATTCCGAATAATTATAGTACCAACATTTATTTAGGGATTCTGAATAAATGTTTTAATATAAATCATTGCATAATTAGGTAACATTTGTCAATTACAGGATACATTAGTTACGTAGGTAAATGACATCATTAAAAACATATTGAATTCTGGCCATTTAAAACGATAAATGTCTTAAAATAGGTGCTTATTCTTTTAATCATTAGGAATTACAAAAAACTAATCACATTACACAGACCTTTAATGATCCCGCTACCATAACCTACTTTACGTTTTATATCCTTGCAAGGCATTGGTAAATGATATAATGCCAGTCCCCTAAACAACTTCTACTACCTTATAGTAGTATCGATATCACGAAGCCATATCACCTCACTAATTGAACTATCAAATTTTCCGATCCATTAATTCATACTTTCCCCACGTTTAGAAGGTTTCATTACGCACCACTTGACTCCATTTGACGTTACGTCACGACAAATGTCATAAAGTTAAAAAAAACAGGTAGGTACCTACTTGATTGTAGTACCGAGTAATTATTGGTAACGTATAAAAAAATTCTTATTTAATTGCCTTACTCAAAGTAATTTTTAATCAAAACCTTAAGTTAGATTTTATGTTAAATATATGTCTAATATGTATGTATGTAATATTATGTAACAGCACTGAATTGGATTGTATTCAATTAATATCATCAGCTCTTGCTTTCATGTTATTTTAAATAATGTTATTATTTTACGTGTACCTAAATCATAAAAGTTTCAGCGAACTATGATTTTAACTCATAGAGCCTATAAAAATGAAAGCGTTTTACCACATACAGAAAAGTGCTGAAACAGAAAATGAACACACGTAACGAAATCTGTCACAAATTGGCGAATCTATAGGTCACCTTTTACACAAGGACTGTTGGCATAGGTCAAGTTGTAGTAATGATGACAAAGCAGTTTAAAATCTTGGCTGTATAGAAGTTATTATCATAACCCGTTGTCACTTTATTAAAAAGTTAAATTCTATCATTATTAAAAAGTTAAATTCGGTCATCTGTGTGTTAAGCCATTAAGGCTTTTTTTAAGAAATAAAGTGTGTAATTAATTACATCTAGGCATCATCTAGGTGTATTAGGCAGGTAGCGGCAGGCATGCATTCGGTGTACGCCCAATATTCAATGGTAGTTAGGAATTTACGAGAGAACAGATATCAAATCGACATTATTTAACCATAATTGTATACCACAGTTGTACATCACTTTAGAAACTTAGCTGGGTTAGTTAGGCAATATGAAAAGAGATCAAGTGCTAGGACTAACTGCAAACCTAGGCGAACAGCACACTAGATCGTTCTAGACTTGTTAGCCAATGTGCAATAGTGGATATGCCGTTAGCAAAGTATTATGCTAAAAAGTCCAAAAACTCAAATAGACTAGTGGCTAGTCATTTTATGAAAAAGGTAAGCTATTAATAGCAGTCCAAACCCCTAAAACTCATAATATAACAGTCACAATCGTCTCCCAACTTGTTATAAGTTGTACCTTTTTTACGAGGTTAAAAGCTAATGCTTTCAACCCACGCCGATGGCACGAGGTGGGGATATATCGGACTTTCACTGACCCAAAACACCCTGGTCCCGTCTCTACTTGGCCAAAATCGCAGGATAGCTCGCGCTTGCTTTGCTCGACTGAACTCTTTGATAGTAACAATTCCATATCTATATCAGTTAAGAGTAGCAGAAGTGTTGGTTTGTATGACCGGTTGTTACAATTGACGAGTGTACCGTATAGTCTGTTATCAACAATCAGCCATTCATGATAACTTGATATCAATTAAATGTCGTCAATTTTTGTCCTTTCTCGACTCTAAGAATGCTTTTGCTTAATTTATATTTAACAAGAGAAACATTTAGGCCACAAAAACTATTCCATTCTACTTTCTAAGCCATCAATGACTGTTACAGCAATCAAATTACGAAAGATAAACTAAAGTGTGACAAAACAACGAAATACTCGACAAAGCAGTCTTATATCTATCGAAACAATTTAGGACCAATGTAATAGTAGGTACCAATATACTGCACTACACAAAAAAGTTATTGAAGCTAACAAAAACTATAAGGCCAGATTTGTTTTTGTAATTGTAAAGCTGTCAAAACTAATTATTTTTGAGTTCTTAATCTGAGTTATTATTACTCAATTATGTCAATAAAAATGCGAATAAAATATATTGACTGAAAATATAAATTATTCAAACTTCAAAAACAAAACGCGAGCTCATCTACACATTTCATTAACATACTATCAGCTATCAGTCAGAAATTAGGAAATGGAAGGATTACAACATAAGACCAGAGACTTTCGGTGGTCTGTGTTAAGGTCGTTTGATATTTTAATCTACAAATATGCGACTTCGTAATCAGAATATAAGAGAAGATATAGATCTACTCTTAAATCAAACTAAGGTGGTATTTATATTCGACCAACGTCATTGATTCGATTATGATGCATGATTACTATGCAGCTATTGAGAATATAGGTACACAAAATTATAAAAAATGGCAATAGATTACGATTTAATGTTACTTTAAATGTCACTCGCCAAATAATTATAATAATACTGTACACTGAATATATAAATTATTTAAATATAAATATTATTAAGCCATTAATATCGAATTCATTTAGTATCCAATATAGTAAAAAGAATCATTGTTACAACTAAAACAGGACCGACTTACCATATCACGTAATTTATGGCTAAAAACGTACGAACGTCGTCGCTTAGAACTCGTTCGGTAAATTTTATAGTCTATGAATACGATGCATTAAAAATCATTGTGTAATATTCAAAATTAAACGATATAGGAATGCTGTTTGTAAATAATGTCTACAACAGCTACGTTTTTAGAGTCGCTAAGTCGGTACACAGGTTAATCCATTTGTTTGAAACCCGACTATATCTAGCAGTGCAGCATAAATATATGCGTGCACTTGTACAAACAAAACAAACGTAAGAAAAATTATAATATTTAGTGAAAGCGAAGCGCACATGAGCAAGCGAGTCGTACTCACGAAGGGCATCGCGCCGCGTGACGTCCGCTGTAAACTATCGTGAAACTTAACGTACTGGGAACAACACGGCCGTCTCGGCGCTGAAGCCGCAGCACTCGCACACCGTTAGATAGGAGTCGTCACCCGCCTCCTCGAAGGTCATGGCGCGCGCGCATCGCTCGGAGACCCTTCGGCCACTGAGGCAGGTCGCGAGCGCCGCGCACGCGCCGCCGGTACCCGCTACACTCACCGGGGCGCCGTCACCGCCGTGCTCGGGCTCGATGAGGTCTCCGTACGCGGGCATGGCGTCTGAGTACCCCTCCTCTTCCGTGTCGTCGTCGCGCGACTGTGTCGGCGAGGGCGGCGCGGGCACGGCGAGCCGCACGCGCGCCAGCGCCACCGCCTCTTCCAGCGACCCCACCTCGGCGCCTCCCCTCTCTCCGTCCTCGTGGTCCTCCGACAAGCACGCCGAAGCTTGCGCCACAAACGCGATCCGTCTTCGAAGAGCGTTTTCCGGGCTAGGCTCCTCTACGGGCTTTTCCATTTCCGGTTCGCTGTTTCGCTTCCAGGCGGCCTTGGTAAAAGGGCGCGTAGCGACCGGATGTTCCACCGCAATGGGACTCGCTGGTTCAGGAGTCACCGGTTCCGTCACAAGAGGCGGTGTCGGTGTTGGCGTCGGAGGGCTCTCTATGGTTGACTCAGTAGTTCCTGGCTGCGACTGTGATGTTGTTTGTGACGTTGTTTGTGACGTTGCTTGTGACGGTGGTTGAGGAGATTCACTGTTTCGCTTTTTACCAAAACTACCCATCCTGCGAATAAAGCTTCCCCCCTCCTTCTTTTTCTTGTCGACACTGGGCGAACTATCGGTGCTGCGGGACGCGTCGCTAGCCGCGTCGCGTTGTTTCTTGTTTCGCTTACGCATCGTGCGTTCGTCGCGGGCGATCTCACCGTCTGAGGCAACCGATTTGGAGGAGCCTGTGCGCTTGATCAAGCCGATGTGGAAGGGCGAACCGGGGCGGAACGGTGTTCGCAGCGTGTGTAGCGTGCGGCGGAGGCGCGAGGGCGCGGAGCTGGAGGGCGAGGGGGGCGGCAGGGGGGGCGCCTCGTCCCGCATGCTGGTGGCCGGGCCGCGCCGCGACGACTGCCGCGAGCCTGCGAGTCCAGCCCGCCGGTGCCGCTGCGGCCTTGTTCCCTGATACCTAACTATAACGATACACGTTACGCACTAACGAACTTCTGTCAAGCTACGACGTGATTATTTACATAATTAAATTAAAGCACTGATTAATTAGGCCATTTTAGAATTTATTTTATATTTTGGCTACTTTTCGCTCGCGATTTCACGTTTCATCAGTTGCTGATTGAGTTGCAAAATGAGAAACAAAGTTTGCACTGCCGAGCGATTCCGAAAATGACCAAACTCACCTCACCTCTCACACTCACTTCACTGCTTACATTACTTGTACTTTTCACCGTATTCTGAAACTGCACTCAAGTTCAAGTGATGTCGAAATCTCAGGTGAAAAGTTTAGAGGTGGGCTTAGACGGGTCTAGCTTTAGTAACATCAAATAAACCTTAATTTCGGAATACGAAATCTAGTTTTCACCGACGAATTCGCCGTGACTTTGTCTAATGTATTTTCGGAATCGACGGGCTGTTCTGTAATCTTAATAATTGATAAATTGAGTCATCTCACCCAGCGCATATCGGCGGTCCGTGAACTACAGCCGCGTAGACCTTGCTCCAACAAAATGCGATATAGATATTGAGTGTTTGTGTCAAAGCGTCTAAAGAATCGAAAGGCGAGTAGTCTACTAATTTAATATGTACATATGGGAGCGAAATTAGATACCTAGAGACCATTCGTTTTCTGGTTTGTGACTTATCTTGAAGGCCGTATATCTTTAGCATTATATAAAATATCAAGCTACATGCATAATTCGCAGGTAACATATTTATCTATGACCAATTAGGTAAGATGCTTGTAAGGTGAAAGTTACTTGCACTTGATTTTTAGTCCGAACTGCCAAAAAATAATTATGTTCGATGTTATAAAACAATTGCATTGAACCTACACTACCATATTTATATTACTACAATATTTAATCTGCAAATTGCATATGGAAGACGTGAAAAGGCTTCTTCTCACAGCGCAACATCCAATGTTAGCCTCACCTCAGACATGACATATCACACCCTTTATTCCGCTCAGCGCCGCGCAAGTCACGGAGCGAAGCATCCAAGCAACGCGTCCCTTTCAAGAAGTCCCCAATCTAATCGCAAAGTAATTCATGACTTATGACGTAAGGTTTGAATGTCGCAAGTCGATATCAAAGGTAAGTGTTGTGGGGTTTCTCTTCCGTTTACTAGGAGTCCATACAAATGCCGTAGTTGTCTCATACACGGTTCATCAGCTGGGGACAGGGTCAGCAGTGAAGACCGGTAGACGCTGCCTAATGTATAGTGGAAAATTCGGGGATTAGATGCCTTCAAGTATAAATGAGCAGTTTATAGCGGAGTAAAGGAAAATAATCTTTAAAACCCTAGTTCTAATATCCTTAAGGTTGCCTTTAGGACTAAATAACATACCTCATTAGAATAATAGTATTCGACCTTCACAGCCCAATAACGAAGCGACACAGATATCTTAAGGTTGACACCTCAGAGTATCAGTTTCACACATTGTCATGTAATAGATAAAGTAGATTTATTTACTAATGCAATAAAGAGGATTTTTTTTTTTTATTATTCGTATCGAATAATCAAAAAAACTACTGGACCGATTTCATAAATTATTTCGTTATAGTATGCTACATTATCTCTGAGCAGCATAGGTTATATATTTTACTAGGAAACATGTAGGACCTCTAATAACTTTTAATGCATTGATCTAAGTAGGTAACACTTCATTGACCAGCTCCTAAAACTTTACTTATGTTGTGTTCGAATAAATTGTAAGAAATTATTAGGCTTCTTTTCATTATTCATTGACCTATTTCCAACGACTTTACGATACTACAATTTTAACGCTTTCCTACTGTTGCCTACCTAATTGGAAAGTACCTAAAAATTTTGAAAAACACACAGTCACAGTCAACAGTCCTATCTACCATGGCAAACTTTGGTGTTCAGGTGATACAAGAGGCTGACCTAAACTTAGTTCGGGTAAGTCCGAACATAAGCTAGGCAGATGAACTAAGTTGGTAAGCATATTTAACCATTGGTTGAGTTAATCCGGGATCAAAAACTGGGCCTAAGTCCGAGCTAAGTTAACGGTCTTTTGTTTTGTTTGTAGTTTACTAAAATATCTTTTTTATAATTGCTTAGTGTGACACCTAATATATCACTGGCCTGTTGGTCTAGTGGTTAGTGACCCTGATTGCTAAACCGGAGGTCGTAGGTTCGATTCCCACTCAGGACAAATCTTTGTATGGTGAGTTCGATCATTTGTTTTGTTCTGTGTCTGGGTGTTATTTATCTATAATATGTATGTATGTATTTAGAAATATATGAGTATGTTTATCAGTTGTCTGATAACCATAGTACAGGTTCTGCTTAGTTTGGGGTCAGATATTCCCGAGATATTATTATTATCAGTCAATAAAGCCTCAGCCACTGTTGAACATAGGCCTCACCCAAGTTTCGTCTCAACTCCAGTCCGCCCCAGCATATCAGGTCATCAATCCTTCTGGCTAGGGAGCGTCCCACCTACGTCTACGGGGGCCGTGTATTATGGTGCGCAATCATGGGGTGTTTTTTACCCTAGTCATCACGCTGGACAAGCGGGTTACACCTAATATAATTATTGCATAAATAGTTGAGCACGTACAAAAACTATTTTCAAATTTAACAGTACATTGCGCCATGAGTAATTGTCAGTCTTGCGATTTAGAAAGCACTGAGACTTTTTGTGATAATGAAAAAGTCTATTTCATCAGTTTATATTGACTTGTGCCACAAAGTTAAATAGCCCGGTGACCAAACCTAGATCTAATAATATTTTACTAATATCATCTTCTTCTCTACTATATAAAAATAAGTCGGGTTTTCCTTCCTGACGCTATAACTCCAGAACGCACGAACCGATTTACACGGTTTTGCATTCGTTGGAAAGGTCTCGGACTCCGTGAGGTTTATAGATAAAAATTTAGACCGCGGGCGGAGCTGCGGGAAACAGCTAGTTTTGTATAAATTAAATATAAAATAATCGGAAAAAAGAATTTAATTTACTTCTCGTAGTCTAAGGTGAAAGTATATTATTAGTATGTACCATAAAAATCACGAAAATTCTATTAATTTGAATTAATTGAAACACTAAATTCAACAACATGCGACACCGTCTCCGGGTCAGATAAGAATGTGGACAAACATAAGTTATTTTTTTTGACGGAACTTTTTTTAAAGTGACAATACAGTAGTTCCTTTTGTAGGTAAACAATATTTTAATAGAGCCTTTTTAAGAGTGTAAAATCTGATTTCCATTCAGTTCGGCGCGGTAACTAGAAAACCAAATTTTTATCTTTCACAGAGAGTACGCATCCCTAGGTCCCTAGGTTTAGAATCAACAGTTGAATAGGTTGTACGTTAGGTATGATCCAAGATGGTGAAATAGCCCAATGATAAATACAGGAAGTATCAATGATCTTGAACGATGTTTAATGTGCCGCCGCTACCGTAGAGTTCCATGATGAATGGGAGTTTTATATACGTAAATACGTTTGAATGAAAATCCATGTAGGTAGGTATGTAAAAGTTCTGAAATGATTAGGGTTTAGCGAGTAGTATTGTATAGAAACTAAATTAGAAAAAGCTTAGATTTTATTCGATGTCGCTATGGCTGAGTTAGGCCAAGTGTACCTACGAAAAGGTCAAAGGATTCCATTCCAATTTCCAAACAATTTTAATCATTTGTTCTGTGTCCGAGTGTTATAATATTTTAAAGCTGAAGAGTTTGTTTGTTTGTTTGTTTGAACGCGCTAATCTCTGAAGCTTCTGGTCCGATTTGAAAAAATATTTCACTGTTAGATAGGTAGCCCACTTATTGAGGAATTCTATAGGCTATAATTTGTCACGATAAACGACGCCCACGCGGGCAGAGCCGCAAGCAAAAGCTAGTCTATAATATGTATATATTTAGAAATAGTTAAGTATATTTATCAGTTGTCTGGTTACCATATACAGGCTTTGCTTAGTTTGGGATCAGATGGCCGTGTGTGAGCCTGTCCCAAGATATTATTATAAAAAATTAAATATAGATATTTCTATCGGTAATACACTGAATATACGTTTATCATCTACAGTTAATATTTAATCCTGAATATTTAGGACCACAATATAGATGTTATTTATTACTTTTTCAGAAGGCAACTTAACTCAACATGGTAATAATTAAATATAAATCCGGTACCTAAGTAAGTGTATGTTTTTTTAATTAACTAGTCTTTTAATAATGTCTGCAAGAGAAAATACGCAGATAGTCCCACGGTGGGCGTTGGCCAAGTAAAAAAGATAAGTTAAAAAGCTTCCTATAACTAAAAGTAGTTTTTTTTTCTTATTTATTCAATCATCGAGTACCGATTTTAATATAAAAATTATTCTACAAAATCGTAACAGCTGTAAGCACCTATCTACATAATTTATCCCTTATCTAAATGATAATCCATAATCATACCTGTGTACTTGAAAATATACATTTTAAATGTATGTATTGTGGTTAATTTCCGGGTTATTTCAATTAGAATGTCACTATAGTAGGTAATTTACTACGGTTGACGCTTCGTAACTTCATTGACCTATATTAATACGAATTCAATAGTATGCTAGTGCATCATAATATATTTATACTTTGAATATTGACAAATTTAACATAAACTAATATAATAATTTAACATAATTTAACATAAACTAAAATACTAATAAAACATATATAAACACAAAAACCATAACTACCTAATAGCTAATTTTAATCTAAAAATGGCGTCAAAGTATTCATCCGCATCGCTGTCGACGGAATTGTGCCCAAAAGGCTGGCTGCATTGCCACGTTGTATGGCAATGCTTATTCCGAGGTAAAAGCCAGCCCTTGTGTCAGGCGTTTTTAAACTTCTAGCTATATATTCTAATACTAGCTGTTGCCCGCGGCTTCGCTCGCGCGTAAAGTATTATACATTGATTGAATCATAACAAAACTTAATACTTTTCTTCAGTCATTGACGTTTCGCGAAAATATTGTTTTTGAAACTTTTTTATGATAAACTCTTTGTTATGTGTTCTTTCTTTAAAAATTATCATAGTGTGCGAGCGTTCCAGAATCAGTGAGTCAGTGAGTGACGTGGGCTTTTATAATAGAGATTAAAAAGCTGAAAAGTTTGTTTTGTTGAACATTATTTAAATCTCAGGAACAATAGATCCATTTTGAAAAAAAAAGTGTTAGATAGCCCATTAATCGAGAATATGGAAGGTTACTTTTTACCGCGATAATCAATGCCCACGCGAAAGGAGCCGCGAGAAAAAGCTAGTGAACTAAAAAAACACGTAGTTTTTTTATTTTAACGAACTTTTAACGTTAGAAACCTCGTGTCGTTTCCCGTTATTCCATAAACACAAATAGAATGCGCTGCTAAAAGTGTCATAGTCGATTAAATAATCATCCTAGTCAATAAATTAGTATAGATAATCGCCATATACAGAAACTTACTTACAATATGACTTACTCTTAACCTTCCCCCAAGTTCCGCGGTATAAGCTTCTTCAGCATACATAATTATTCAATAAAAATAGTTTATTATTCCAATACGTCACACATTCATTTCTACACCTCACGATTTAGGATAAATTACTTTTTCACATCACTATTTTATTTTACGTACGTATAATACCTAACATAACTTAATGTACGCACTTAACTACACTTTATAATGGGGTCGATGACCTTAAATATTATCGGTCTAAGAAGCTGTTATTGGCATTGAAATGTCTTCGTTTATTTCATATTTATCGCTTTACACGGATATGATATATCATTTTTACACTTGTCATAAATTGTAATAATATATTATGGCTATCCCATACAAAGTATAACGTAATACTAATCGGTGTTGCACGTGTATCAATCTAACTATCGGACTTTTATCAGCATCGATAAGGAGTTTGCATATTTCATGTGATACCGAGTCCAAATTACCTGCCTGTAGCAACAACCTGAAATGTTTGTATCGACAATCAAATACTTTTAAAATAAAACCATTCAAACAGAAGGTACGGTAAGGTTTCGTACAAAATAATAAAAGACGTAAAAACGCACCTTAGACAGCCATCTCCCATTCCTGGTTGTCGACATATTGCCACTGTATTTTGGCTTGGTCTTCGATTCAAGCAATTTCTCTTGTTGCAACAAATGCTCATGAACTTTGTGTTTATCCAATTGCTTTATCATTATACGATTTTATTTTATTAATATTTAAAACATCACAAATAAATCACTACCATTATTTACGTCTATCCAATGCACTCCTAAAAGACTACAGCGCAGTTGTTTTTATCTCGAAATGCCAACACTACCGATCTCGTTTAGAAAAAAAATAAAACGTCAAACATTGGCGCGAAAAGGAAAATTAAATTTATAATGGAGCACGCACAAGTGTCTTTATCAATTGAACGCAGTGAAATAAACTTAAACGTACATCATTGTCTGGTTCTTAAGATAAAACTGGGAATAAATTTATATGCCTATTTGCATGTTATATTAATTTTCAGTTTGTTTGCGGCGGGTAGTAACGGCGGGTCAACGTGCAGTTAACAATAACATGTTATTAACGTTATAAATCACTCATTGATTTAAATCGCCTTGTTTTACACTGGGTGGGCTTCTGACGAAATTATTTGATAGTGGGGTAGTGACTGTTACACGCGTGTAGTAGTATACGTAGTATTCTAATTATCAGTCTAAAAGATTGCTCTTGAGGGCCTATTTCACCGTCGTCAGATAACTTTATTCATGGAATAATTTTGAAATTTTGACAGTTGTTTCATACAGAAACTGCCAAACATCGATTTTTTTCGTCGAATAAAAGTTATCTGACAATGGCGAAATAGGCCCCCAAAAGGATTCTTTTAGACCTCTACTTTAATAGTACTCAATACTCAATTCTTTATTAGAATTCCATATGTCAAATACAGGTGGTACATTTATGAGCTAGAATCATTATGGACCCGGTTTAGTACAAATTACCTTTAATATTATTTTATTCAAAGGAAAAACCTTGTAAATAAATTTGGTGTACCCCAGGGGAGTGTTTTGGGTCCATTATTGTTTATATTATATATCAATGACCTCCCATGTACGATTAACCATCAATCGATATTATTTGCTGACGACATCTCAGTCGTTATACCTTACACAAATAAATCTGTCACATACGATCAAGAGATAAATTCTACTATAGAATCCATAACATCCTGGCTTGAAAATAATAATCTTCGCGTCAATACTACAAAAACAAAATATATACAATTTAGAAATTACAAGACTAAGCTACAAAAAGTAAATATTATCTGTAAAGACGAAAAATTAATAGAAGCACAAAATACAAAGTTTCTGGGTATCACTATTGATGAGCATGTCAATTGGAAATTACATGTAAAAAATGTCTCAAAAAAAATTAATCGTTTTGTTTATGCTTTACGTAGACTTCAAAGTATAGCCAACGCTAAAGCAGCTCGTATTGCCTATTACGGGTATGTTGAATCTATATTACGGTATGGATTATTACTCTGGGGCAACTCGACAGATGTCCAGAAAGCTTTTATTAGTCAAAAGAAATGCATACGCGCGCTATGTAATGTAGGACCACTTGATAGTTGTAGATCTTTGTTCAAACAGCAAAATATTCTTACATTAACTGGATTATATATAATGGAAATATGCGTGTTTGTTAAAACAAATCCGAAACAGTTTGTCACTGCACAAGAAAATAATGCGAATATTGCAAAGAGAGATCCGTCACGATTAATAATGCCATCTTGTAGAACCGCTCTGTTCCATGACAACTGTCTTATAATGTGCATCAAAATATTTAATAGAATTCCGAAAAGTATTCGTGAGCTACCATTGCTGCGTATGAAACGTATTCTTAAGCACTACTTAATTAACAATGTTTTTTACAACCTTAAAGAATTTTTCGAACAATAGAGTTGTTTTGATGTTATTTATTATTGCAATTCTTATGTCTATGTACTAATTTTCGTATGCTACTTATGGCAAAATATGTGGAAACTGTGCGACCCTGTATACATCTGTCTGTACCCATATTTTACGAAATAAAGATTTGATTGATTGATTGATTTGAAAAAGAACGTAGGTAAACTGAATTATTATTAGATACTAGTCGTGGCTCACCTGCGTAAGTATGTCAAGTTCCCATAAAACATGTGATCTATTTATCATAGCCTCATTCTATCACATTCAATCACACACTTAAAATATTTCATCATTTTCTTATGTCCTAGTGTCAGGGTTCGAACTATCAACCCTCTCAATACTGCACCAATTGGGTTTTCCTAATAATTTAATGTTTCTGTAAAACATGTTTAAAAGATTGTAGCTACGATTGTATCACATTGTACATGTGTGCAAACATCCTGTAATAGATTACGAGCAGAAAGTGTTCTACAGTATTTTTCTTTCAGTTCAATGATCTCTATATCACAATGAGAGACATCTCTCGCTTTTCCAACATTTTTCTTAGTAGACACAGTTACCAAGCGATAATAATAAAATACTTTTCAAACAAATAGATCATAAAACAGTTTGAGCGACGGTAGCCAAATGGCTGGGGCGTCGTACTTGCGATCATGTAGTTGCTGGTTTGAATCCCACCCGTTCCTCTACCGACGTGAACCACTCGGAACAAAGCATTTAGCTTAGTACGAGGAGTTTACAAGAATACTAGTAATGTGCGATCCTCATAGTTAGAAAAAAAATATATAGCTTTAAAAAAATACAATTAGCGCTCTCAACCAGACTTTAGTCAATCATTAATAGGTACTTAGTTTTTTAATATTTCCGTCTTTACAAAATTTTACTTATTCATTGCGACCTACATGGCTAGTAAAACCTTAGGTGTAGGTGATTGTGACTGACAAACAATATTTTTTTGTAAGGTCTAATTAATGATGTTCAATGTGACTTTAAAAAGCCTACAAAGAACAGTGCCATTGTTCGACCGGTGAATGAATGAAACTCACTATACTATACTGCTACGCCTCTGTGCGAAAAGAGATAAGATGTTAGAGGGTTATTTAAAGTTAAATTATTATAGAATGTTTTAATTAGTAACTCCGAAATTAGTAATTTCGAAATTAGTTAGACTCTTTACATTATCTAAGTGTTTTGTTTTAGGAATGCAAATAAGATAATAATGGTTTTAAACGGATAGAAAGAAGGAATCATTTTTTTTTAAATGACGCCCGCACTAAGGAATTTAATCCTTGTGTCGCGGGGGTTTCACAAACATTCAAATCACATGCACAAAGAACACCCAGACTTGGAACAAGCATTTGTGGATCACACAAATGCTTGCGGGGATCGAGCCCGCAGCACGTCGCGCACAATGGTAATCAGCGTGGTGACCTATACCACTCGGCTATCCGTGCAGTCGAATTTTTGATCCGACAGGACTCGAACCTGCGACTACTGCTTCAACAAACCAGTTGGTTTACCAACTAAATTATGTTTTAAACGGATTGTAACGGATGTAAATAAATAAATACTTATGAGTCAAAACAACAATATTTATAATTGGTCAATAATCTTTCGATGCCGCCGAAGCCTGTTATTTTCCACATTTTCATTATGTAGATATTGATTATTTTATCTATGGACATAGATATTAAGAGCGATGGAATAATCATTTGATGACTCGCAAACAAGTTTGTAATGCGTTTTTTTTTTTAACTGCGAAATATGCCAAATCAGGGGGCATAATCTATACATATAATATAACTAATATATGTAAGTACTTACTAAGAAAGAGAAAATATAATTGTAAGTATTATTTCTAACTAGCTGCACCGTGCAGTGTTACTTAATTTGTTCGAGATAAAGTCATTGTTAATCTGGCGTCTAAGCTATTTCCATACCAGATTTTACCAAAATTGGTCAGCCGTTTGAGCGTTGTAAGTATCAAACATACACACACACTCGCAAACTGCACCTATATAATATTAGTGTGATAAAAGATAGTTAAACCTGTAACTTTGCCTTATAGATACAACAATGTATTTATAATCATTAATTGGCCGTGTTGTGACAAATATCAACGGTGACCCGCGGAAACCTACCGAGTAGCTATAATGACGCACCTTTATTAACCAAGATTAAATATTACGATCTAATTAATCATTCAAGAAAATAAACTTGGAACTGTCAATACATCAATTTAATAATAATAAATGTGGACAAAATCACATACATTGCTCCGATTCCAAAGTAAGTAGCTAAAGCACTTGTGTTATGGAATCAGAGAGAACGAAGGTACCACAAACACCCAGACCCGAGACAATGTAGAAAAGTGTTTTTCTACATTGACCCGTCCGGGGATCGATCCCGGGACCCCAGAGCTGGCGACACCTTGAAAACCGGTGTGTACGCCACTCGACCGCGGAGGTCGTCAACACCCCCTTTTAGGTTATGTATGTCACGTTTTCATAATACCGGCCTATAAGTGTCCCACTACTAGGCATAGGCCTCTTCCCATATATAGAAGGAATGAGCATTGATCACCACGCTTGTTCATTGCGGGTTGGCGATTTCAGATTCCAAATTTTAAATCCAGGTTTCTTCACGATGTTTTCCTTCACTGTGTGTCAATTATGTCTTAGAATGATTTATAAAGTAGGTACATATTACTTTGAAAAAGTCACATTGGTAAATAAGATAATAATGGTTTTAAACGGATAGAAAGAAGGAATCATTTTTTTTTAAATGACGCCCGCACTAAGGAATTTAATCCTTGTGTCGCGGGGGTTTCACAAACATTCAAATCACATGCACAAAGAACACCCAGACTTGGAACAAGCATTTGTGGATCACACAAATGCTTGCGGGGATCGAGCCCGCAGCACGTCGCGCACAATGGTAATCAGCGTGGTGACCTATACCACTCGGCTATCCGTGCAGTCGAATTTTTGATCCGACAGGACTCGAACCTGCGACTACTGCTTCAACAAACCAGTTGGTTTACCAACTAAATTATGTTTTAAACGGATTCCATTGCGGTTTTATTTTGATTTTAGTTCCCGAAGTTTCACCCTGACGTGACACCGATAAAGGGGCTAAATCCTTTTAGCCTGCTTGCACGAAAATCTTAACTCAGAGTTAGTTGCTAACAATTAGATTTATAACATCATTGGTTGCTAACAACAGGGCATATAACACAGCACGATGCAGAATTTAGTTCAAGAATCCCGGATCGTCAAATCTTTTTGTAGGACAAAGGCGTCGAAACTTCGGGAACTAAAATCAAAACAAACCGCGATAGAATTCGTTTAAAAGCAGTTTTATTTCAAAATCTTTTAGTGTTCGAAGAGTCGCTGGGTAGTGATGTATATACGTTTTTTCACATTTTGTACTTCAAAATAATATAGTAAGTCGAAATAGATAAAGCCTCTCTTAACCCTACACGTAACAGCACGTTAACCGCTTGGACTAGGCCCAAGGTTAAATTAAAGTTTGTCATAAAATATTGTCAATTTAACCTCGTGTAAGCAAGTAACTAGTTATTTAAATTAACTATAGAACGCGCTAGTGGCCCGTAAACAGTTTTATTCAAATGTCCCAACATATATAAGTACACGTGAAAAATATATATTATACTTATTTTTGGTTTTAGTTTAACTGGCCTGTTGGTCTAGTGGTTAGACACCCTGACTGCCAAAATGGAGGTCGTGGGTTCGACTCCCACCCAAAGATTTATGTGATATCATGATAATTTGTTGTGTCTGGGTGTAATTTATATATACATAATATGTATGTATTTAGACATATATAAGTATATTTATCAGTTGTCTGGTTGCCATAGTACAAGCACAGATTAGATAACAGTTACTCTGATAGTTAGGGATCAGATGTCCGTGTGTGAGTTGTCCCAAGATATTATGGTATACAGTTATTTTAAAAAACAATAAATACAGCTACTAAAAATCTGTAAATAAATAAATACTTATGAGTCAAAACAACAATATTTATAATTGGTCAATAATCTTTCGATGCCGCCGAAGCCTGTTATTTTCCACATTTTCATTATGTAGATATTGATTATTTTATCTATGGACATAGATATTAAGAGCGATGGAATAATCATTTGATGACTCGCAAACAAGTTTGTAATGCGTTTTTTTTTTTAACTGCGAAATATGCCAAATCAGGGGGCATAATCTATACATATAATATAACTAATATATGTAAGTACTTACTAAGAAAGAGAAAATATAATTGTAAGTATTATTTCTAACTAGCTGCACCGTGCAGTGTTACTTAATTTGTTCGAGATAAAGTCATTGTTAATCTGGCGTCTAAGCTATTTCCATACCAGATTTTACCAAAATTGGTCAGCCGTTTGAGCGTTGTAAGTATCAAACATACACACACACTCGCAAACTGCACCTATATAATATTAGTGTGATAAAAGATAGTTAAACCTGTAACTTTGCCTTATAGATACAACAATGTATTTATAATCATTAATTGGCCGTGTTGTGACAAATATCAACGGTGACCCGCGGAAACCTACCGAGTAGCTATAATGACGCACCTTTATTAACCAAGATTAAATATTACGATCTAATTAATCATTCAAGAAAATAAACTTGGAACTGTCAATACATCAATTTAATAATAATAAATGTGGACAAAATCACATACATTGCTCCGATTCCAAAGTAAGTAGCTAAAGCACTTGTGTTATGGAATCAGAGAGAACGAAGGTACCACAAACACCCAGACCCGAGACAATGTAGAAAAGTGTTTTTCTACATTGACCCGTCCGGGGATCGATCCCGGGACCCCAGAGCTGGCGACACCTTGAAAACCGGTGTGTACGCCACTCGACCGCGGAGGTCGTCAACACCCCCTTTTAGGTTATGTATGTCACGTTTTCATAATACCGGCCTATAAGTGTCCCACTACTAGGCATAGGCCTCTTCCCATATATAGAAGGAATGAGCATTGATCACCACGCTTGTTCATTGCGGGTTGGCGATTTCAGATTCCAAATTTTAAATCCAGGTTTCTTCACGATGTTTTCCTTCACTGTGTGTCAATTATGTCTTAGAATGATTTATAAAGTAGGTACATATTACTTTGAAAAAGTCACATTGGTACTTGACTAGGTTCGAACCTGCAAACATGCGAATCTGGTCATTGAACCGCTAGGCCACCGCGACATTATTATTAAACATTTTCATAATAAACATTATTAACAATTAAATTTCATTAGAATATCATTGTATTTACTAGTTCTTTTTTCACCCTGAGCAATCCTCAGGAGTGAGGGCGGTTTAAAGGGTGATAGAAAAAAGATTAGGAACCGGTTACCGGCTAAAACCAACGAGATTCTTCACTGGGCTAGAACACATTATCTACTTACCTATTTCCTAACCACTGAAATCTATACATATAAATAAAATTGGAGTGTCTGTTTGTAATATAAAAATAACCGCTTATAAAATAAACGCAACGTGCGTATAATTTTGAATTTATAATACGGTACATATAAAAAACCATTGCTTACAATTTTTGTCTGTCTATTTGTTCCCGCTAATCTCTGAGATGGCTGGACCGTTTTGCCGGGACTTTCATTGGCTGCTAGCTGATGTAATAAGGAGTAACTTCGGCTACTTTTATTGTAAATAAACCGTGGGTAACACCGCGGGGCATAGGTCTTAATAATATTGTAACAGACACGCTTCATTTCTGATCTTTACATTTTATTAAAATAAATATGAATACTCTCGCTGTCTGTTCGCTTAAATCTTCGTAACTACGCAACGGATATTAATACAGTTTTCAGCAATATACAACATGTAACAAAAACCCTGTCAGATCCGTTAAAGGCGTATTCGTGGTACAGTTCATGAACAGTCTCGCATACGCGGCTTCTTTGACACAAAGCTGCAGGTAGTAAGTACGTGAACTTTGAGGAGCGGTCAGTGTTGTTGTTGCCTTGGATCAGTTTTTATTTTGATTTAATTATTTTCACTGGAGAAAAATAATAATCTCCAATCCATTTAATAGCTATGTATATGTATTCGTAGCACGATACCGAATAATACTCTCAGGGATCGGACAGGGTTTTTGTTACATGTTGTATAGAGAGACTCAAGAAGGTTTTTGTGTATATTTGTAGGCATTTTTACTACGATAATCAGTTTTATAGTTATCAAATAAATTACAATAAAATAATAGCATCAATCTTGTGCTTTGCATCCATTATCTATGGAATATTTCTAGACTATTACCTAATCCTTAAATCAACATTTCATACATTGTAATGTTGAGTTAGACAATTATTGTCGTATAATATTGAGGGCCACTTTAACGCAAATATAATTTATCCACACATTGTATGCAGTTGGAGTGCTAATGCCTTAATGGTGTAGGTCAAGGATAATGATATCTATCATTAAAGGAAAGCATATCCTACCGATTCATTGAATTCAAGTTCAAATAGGTACATAATTCATTAATTTGGTGGTTTTACAAGAAACAAAATAGAGATAATACAATAATTACAATTCAAGGTCACGGTCAAGGTCGCTGAAATTTACATCGAATAAGTATTTGACGACCTCAGTGGTCGAGTGGTGTACACACCAGTTTTCAATTTCAAGGTGTCGCTAGCTTTGAAGTCCCGGGTGCGATAGTGAGCGGGTACCTAAATGTAGACAAAAACACTTTTCTACATTGTCTCCGGTCTTGGTGTTTGTCAACAACACAAGCGATGTAGATACTTACTTTGGATTCGGAGCAATGTAGGGTAAATACGCTAAATGTCGGCCCCCTTACGGATTTACTAACTTTGGAACGCTCTGGCTGCACCAGTTTGCAACAAAGGATAGCTTGTGTTGCGGTTTTAGACAGGTTGATAAATCTATTTCATATTTTTAGGCATAAAGTTGACTTTTCTACTAAAATAAAAAAGTATTAAGGTTTAGATGCGTTGAAGGCGAAAAAACCCTTAAGTCGGCCGTTCGCAGCCTATGGTCGGCGGTGTTTTTCCTAAATGTCGGCCGGATATAGGGTGTTTAAAATTAAGACAGTGAAAAATATAATCAACATGATTTATTTTGGCAGGAGTATCAAATCACACATTTTTTGGCAGGAGTATACATTTGTATTTGTTTAAAAGTAACTATAATTATAACTAAGTTAAACATCACAATAAATATAATAAAAAATAATATGCAATAAAAATTACAATAAAAAAAACGGGGCTATAAGTAGGCCAGCTGCAGCAGCTGAGATGACTATCGTAACAGTGATAGTTTCCTTTTCGCTACCTATCTATTAAACATGGGTTTAATAGATAACCAGCAAATTCCAAAAAACTTTTTTCAATTGTATCCCAAACTATTTTTAGCTATCATGAATAATATATATGTCTTCGATACTGTCAACTTCTACATCGAAACTTAACCTATTTATAACTAGCTGTTGCCCGCGGCTTCGCTCGCGCGTAAAGTTAAGAGTAGTAAGTAGGTAGTAAAGGATAGATGGATGTATTCTGTGATTTTCAAAGTAAGGCGCATAAATTATATTTTTCATAAAATATTATGGCGTCAAGATAATAAATAATAAGATAATGTGGAAAACATCACATACATTGAGTTTGGATAAACTTTTAAAATGGTGGCAAATTTTTGGTCCGACAAAACTTGAGAATCATTAACACGAAAAGACGAAGAAGAGTCACATACATTGCTCCAAATTCAAAGTAAGTAGCAGGATTTTGTTATGGAATCAGAAGCAACGAAGGTACCATAAAAATAATACCTTGCAACCCCTATTTCACCATCTTAAGGCGTAGATATCTAAAATCGCAAAAATATGTTTCATTTATTTCTTACCAAAAACCCGAATACCAAATCTTATGTATCTCTCTTTGAAAATGACGAATATCGTAAAAAAACTTCAAACTCCTATTGCACCCCCTTAGAGGGTTGATTTCTAAAATCTCGGAAATACGTCTTATTTATTTCTAACTCATAATCCTATGAAATTTAATGTGGCTATCTATGAAAACTACACAATTCACATACCTACAAACTTCCAACCCCTATTTTACCCTCTTAGGGGTAGATTTTCAACTGAAATACGTCTTTATTTATTTCTATCGAGAAGCCCTATACGAAATTTCCATATAAACTTTCATCCCCTATTTAACACCCTTAGGGGTTGAATTTCGAAAAATCCTTCCTTATTCCTTGTCTACATTAAATAGGAAACCTCTGTGCAAAATTTCAGCTATCCAGGTTCAAGGGTTTGGGCTGGGCGTTGATGAGTCAGTCAGTCAGTCAGTCAGGCCTTGTCTTTTTATTTATACAACAACAACAACAACATGTAACAAAAACCTTGTCCGATCCCTTAGATTCGGTATTATTCGGTATCGTACTGCGAACACATATACGTAGCTATTAAATGGATTGGAGATTATTTTTTTCCTAATTGAAAATAATTAAATCAAAATAAAAACTGATCCAAGGCAACAGCAACACTGACCGTTCCTCAAAGTTCATGTACTTACTACCCGTAGCTTTGTGTCAAAGAAGCCGCCTATGCGAGACGGTTCATGAACTGTACCACGAATACGCCATTATTGGATCTAACAGGGGTTTTGTTACACGTTGTATACAGATATACCATTGTCATCGAAAATCAGTCCTAAACTGTTACCGCCTTGACCGCGTGAAGTTTATGCTATTTTATAATTAGTGATAGCTTTGATTTCCAGGTCAGATGTTTAAAATCTTCGAATTTTATAAGTGAACAGGAAATGCCCATCAGACCGAACATCTTTTGCTAAGACGTCATTCCTATATGTGTTATGGTGTAGCCGGGCTCTTGGAGTTCGACAACAGGTGTTCCAGATCTTGAATTTTTATACGTCAACAGAGAGTGCTCATCAGGCTGAACAACTCTTGCTAAGACGTCATTCCTATATGTGTTATGGTGTAGCCGGGCTCTTGGAGTTCGACAACAGGTGTTCCAGATCTTCAATTTTTATACGTCAACAGAGTGCTCATCAGGCTGAACAACTCTTGCTAAGACGCCATTCCTATATGTGTTATGGTGTAGCCGGGCTCTTGGAGTTCCACAACAGGTGTTCCAGATCTTCAATTTTTATACGTCAACAGAGAGTGCTCATCAGGCTGAACAACTCTTGCTAAGACGTCATTCCTATATGTGTTATACTGTAGCTGGGCTCTTGGAGTTCCACATCAGGTGTTCCAGATCTTCAAATTTATTCTCTCAGCAGAAAATGCTCATCACGTGGAACAATTTTTGCTATGGTACCATTTTTGTATCTCTTATAGTTTAGCTGGTCTGTTGCGGTTCTGCATCAGGTATATACTTTTCCGGGATAAAAACTACCCAGTGTGGTGCCCAGGATATTAAGGAACAATTATACCAAGTTTCATCGTAATCGAACCGGTAGTTTTTGCGTGATGCCTGAACAAACAGACAGACAGACAGACAGACAGACAGACAGACAGACAAAATTTTTTTTAATCACATTTTTGGGTTCGGTGTCGGTCTAGTAACACCCCCCGCCATTTATTTTTTTAATACTTTAAATGTACAGAATTTTCACTTCTACAGATTTATTATAAGTATAGATGTTAATCAATTTTTGTATTCGGTAGGTACATAACATAATTATATTCAATTTCAAGAAAATTATTTTGATAAATAAATTAAAAATGACTTACACAATCAATGAAAAAATACAAAAGTAATCAGCCTGTATAGTAGCGGTCAAATTCGAGGCTGGCCGACATTACGATATTTAATATATTTAATGTCGGCCACTGTTGTGTGTGCCTCATTTCTCGACATTCAACTAATATCACCCCGGCCGTTATTTAGCGACTAAACGTAAAATATATTTATTTACCTATTAAGCTTTGCAAATACTCCTATTAAACCAATGGAATTGGTAGAATTGGAATTTGTAAAACAGACTGCATTTACTTTAAGTCGGCCCCGGCCGAGAATTCGGTTTTAAGCCGAAACTGGTATTCTAATGGCGGCCACCTATTTTTCATTTAAAATAATACGAAAAACTTTGAAAAAACGAAGTCAAAATATAGTAAAAATAACTTTTGAGTGATAACAAAGCTTAAAACAAAAATAAAGAAACGTCTTTCCGTTGTAATATCAATCCCCGAAGCGTGGGTATTCACATCAAGTAAGCTACTTTAACTAAGAATTTGACTCTTCAACGGCGCGATCGCTACTGGCGCTCAGTGTGCGAAGACCGGTTGACGTAATAGGATAGTGACAGTTTGTGCGTATAGAATATGAACTTAGGTTGCAATTCGAGTAGTAAAATTACCATTTCATTACCCTTGGAACGAACGCAAGATAAAAATGTGCAGACGGCCGACGATTGGGGGGGGGCCGAAATATGGCGTATTTACCCTATGTGATGTTGTCCTCCTTTATTTTTTTTATTTGTTTTTTCTTCGCATTTATTGTTGCTCAGCTTTTAAAAACTTTTCTGTACTTATGATGGAAGATACCTATGTACTTATTTTATTTTTGTCTTCATTGGTTGATAGTTAAACTTTTGTCTCTTATCAACACAAAATAGGTACCAACCACGTATCTATGTATCTTTATGAATATGTCCTACATCTACTATTTTAAAATAAAATCGGTTATTAATAACTCGATCTACGTCACGATAAGGCCATGTTTATTATCAGTATCACTATGAATGACAAGATAACATCTACAATGTACCTACTAGATTGGTAGGTAAATAGTTACATTTTTAATCCGCAATAAGCATATATTCAGAACAAGATAGATTACACACGCTACAGGGTTTATCAACATTGAAAACCATAACTTATGACAAGAAAACTATTATAATGAGAAAGGCAGGTGCATCTTGATAAAACAAACGGTAAGTACCTACATCTTCTCGTTAGTAAAGGATCAAGGTGACACATTTCTGCAGCACAATAACCGCGAAAAGAAAAACAAAAGAAATTAATTTCTGCGCCATCTATGGACTGAATATGTAACTAAAACGAACAAAACAGAATCAATTTCACTTACCATATCGGAAAAGCGTATTTTCTTTGTCGACCGGTGCTTAGGGCAGTGCGTTGAGTGTTTTTTCACTGGTATCGGGACGGGAGGGTCCTGCCTACGTAGGCATCTCTCGGTTTCCCGCGAGGTTACTGCCGCGATGCGAGCGACCGCGGTGCACATGTTTTGTACGTAGATAACGTTATGATTATGTTTCTAATTACCTACAGGGCTTAGGGCTTGCGACGTTCTATCGCGGCTTCTGTAAATCTTATCGTGTCCTTTGTTTTTGCTTCTTAGATTTTTTGTAGTAGGGAGATGTTTTGAGACTGAGCGCAAGTTATTAAGGTTAATCAGTTAGAAATAAATTTCCGACGTTCAATTGCTTTTTATTCGCTAATTACGACAGACTGACTTACCACTCGCGAGATTAGTACCTATTAAATTACGAGTTTACGCATTTACAAACACAAGGAAAGAAATTTCTGAAAATTCGGTTACAGAGTATCAGACAGAGTAAGATTACAACACAAGGGAGCATTGTATTTATACTCCATTATGAAGAACCACTTCAGTATGAAGAAAGGACATAGCAACAAAATACGCAGAACACATTATTGAAGAAATAATGCAATATCAACTTTAAGGCACTAAACCTAAAGTTCAAAATTGCACTAACAGACTCAATAAATAGTTGCAACAATAGATAGTACTGTTGATACAAAGATTAATTTGGTAGCAATAAGTCAGTAGGTTGATTGTTAAGACAATTTTCATATGTGAATCGAATGAGTTCAAATGGTAAGGATAGAAGGAGATAGAAACAAGGTACCTATGGTTCTGTATCTATTACAGATCTTTTCGGGCCTTCGGCCTGACGGGGCCCCAGGCCCGAGAGACTGCATTTTTTGTCGCGGTGAACTTTCTTGGGGCCCCATGCAATGGATTTGCAGAGGGCCTCAGATGATATAGTAATATCGCATATAAAAAATATAGTAGCCTATCTGTTAATCCAGCGTGTCAGCTACCCCTATAGCAAAGTTCATTAAAATTTGTCGAGCCGTTTGAGGGTGAAGAGGTAATAATCCTACACGCACACACACAGGTACTTTCGCCTTTTTCTTTCTTTTTTCTGTGGTGTAACATGATTTGCGTCTAATACCGTCTACCTTATACATACGTATAAGGTAGACGGTATTAGACTCGTATGTATGTATTCTTTTCTGGCAAATAAAGATATTTGTTTTGATATGCCCTAGGATTTATAAGGAACCTGCATTTTTTTTAATATGACTGCAGCAAATTTGTTAGTGCAGTGTTACCATCACTGAATGGTAGACACGTTGTTCGCAAATTATTCTTAGTTGTGAATATTAATTTGATTACCTAGTACCATCGGCATCCTTGCTTGCAACATAATAATAATTTTATTATTATTATACATTTAACCAATAACTAGGTTAATTTTTACATACATATGATTTTATACAGACATTTCAAGGGTAATAAAACAGCAAATAAAAATTAATGTATTTATTGCAAACAAACAAAACTAATTGGTAACAGTATTTTATTGTAAATTGTGATATGAGTAATTCTGTATTATTTTGTAGGATACGTGCAATGCAATTTATCTACAACAATGTATACTTTTTTAGTGTTAGGTAAGGCTAAATTTGCCGTCACTTGTCAGAAAACTTAAATTCGAGCATTATTTTTGAAATTTTGACAGGTGTTTCATACAAGAACTGTCAATCGTCAATTTTCTCGAATAAAGTTTTATCTGACTGGAAAAATCAACACTAGTCGTCATGGTGACATTATATTTATTAGTATTAAGATAAGTGCTATGTATTTTTCTTGAGTTTATTCACTCAAGCCGTTCATCATGATTTTCATCAAGAGTAATCAACTTTCACAACATTATAACATATTTGTTATTTTAAGGTACCTACAGATACACATGTTCGAAACTGGCATGGAGGCATGCTAGTAATGAATGAGAAGCATGTGTGCAAAATATGAAAGAAATTGCCAAAACGCATGCTAATTTACTAGCATGTGTATCCGTATCCATATGACGACACAACCTTGTCTACAATTTTTCTACTACATCACGGGTTAAAAACATATTTGTTTTGAATCATCTTCATAAACTTCCATGTCATGTCAGGGCTTAGGTCAGAACCTAAGCCCTGTTTAAATTGGTTTTACAAAAAATATAAGATGTAAGAGGTGCCTACAATTTTCTGATTGAAATGACAGAAATATCTTTCTTCTGACGGTGAAACAAATAAAACAAGAAAATATGCTCATACAAAGTCAACGTCAAAGTTAGATTAGGAAGGATTTATATTATTCATCAAATAAGCACTTTTGTTTTTTTTATCAATCAATCCGAAAAATATACAACAACCTTATTATAAACGTCATAAAATACTTAGGGAAAACTAAAATTTATTTAAAATTAAAAGTTTATAGATAGAATTTGTGACCTTCAAAATAGGAGACATGATTCAAACCTACCTAAACATACCTTGATTTTACTTCAGACAGACAGTCATTGTAAACAGTAATTATTTAAATCTAAGAAACCAATAATCGATATAATTATAAACTAAAAACTACAAATGGAAACATTTAAGGCCCTGTATCACCATCGTCAGATAACTTTTATTCGACGAATATAATTGTCGTTTGACAGTTTCTGTAAATTTTGACAGTTGTTCAACTGTCAAAATTTCAAATTCCTCGATATCTGACATTGGTGAAAGGCCATAATTATGAACAGTAAGGAAAATTGAGTCTGATTAGAATATACACACGCGTTCAACTTCTGAGTATCTATTTAAATTTTAATATTTCGCGTGTACATTCATTTGAAAACTCATCTTACAGTAGTAAGAGTGCGGCCGATGTTACTGTCTCTGTCTCAAACATTCATAATTATGTATTTTCATCTCGCCTTAACTATATTTTATCTCTTTCCATGATAGGGCCGACACCGCTTGGAATATAGGATTATCGCAAAAAAAAAAAAACGGAAAATCATTCGTGCAAACGTTAGAAATAGGAAAAAGTTGATTACGGTAGGTATACTTTTTTAATAAATACTAAAACTATTGTTCTACGTTCTACAAAGAAAGTTTCATGTTCACACAAAAATATTTCTTTGGATAATAATAATGCAATAATTAAGGAACTAGGTGTGGACACAGCCTGAATTAACCTTAAACTAGCAAAAAACTTTAAATAAAGGTTATTACTAAAACACCATTACCTGAATTATAAAACTTTTGTGGCGGCGGGCATACTGTATTTGAAAATTTAAATTACCTATTCTATTCTCAATATTCACACAAAATAATAAGGCACAAGTTACTTTTGTAGGTTGGTACGGAAGCACACAACAAGACTTGGTTCGTAATATCTATGTAGGCAATATTTAAAAATATTATAATACCACTGAAGTAATATAGCCCGATATTGTTTGATGCTATTAGTATCACAGCTTGGAAAATTGGTCGTGTTGTCGTTATTCTCCCGCAAGGTGGCGCTGCATCATACTCAGGGCAACTTAACAGCCCTCTATGAGAGGTGTATAGGGGAGCCCGTAACAACGGGCTTGCCAATATGTGGTCGCTATTAACCTGTATGTATGCTTCTGGTTGTGTCAATAGGCGCGCCGCGGTTGCTGACCCTTGTAGCGACCGCTTCTTGACGGCGCCTCGGCGGCCTGTCACCGCCAGGTCAAACCGCCAGTTACCCGGAGGAGGCCGGCGGGTGACGGCTAGCGACAGAGGCGTCGGCGTTTTAGTGGCGCTCTTGCTGACGCGTGTAACCCCGTCCGCACCGCTTACGGAGCTAGCCGGTTACTCCCACAGTCTACGGGCGACGGGGACGTAAGATAGCGGGGGCGGTAACACGTTGGCGCAGAATGGGGGGCAATTGACGGAAGAATCATTTGACTCATTCGGGCGCTATCATTGGGTAGTAACGTCTTCTGACACCAGCGCGGAACATAGGGACTCACGTACGGATATACCAGGCATAATAATAGCATCAAGCAATACCTGGCATATTACTCCAGTGGCATTTTTTACTGCTGCCCCGCAGCTCCCCTTGAACAACTAACATGATAAAAACATGTAACATGTACAACTGTTTTATCATTTACGACACCATTCCAACATTTTCATGAACTAATTTACCACTTTAGATATTTCTGATTTACCTGCCTTCATCATAGCTCGTCATCTCCAAATAATTCTCAAAAAAATTCGTCCGTCTTTAAAAATGCGTCTCTTCTAGGTGTCATATTTTAGATGGCATTTATATCTCAAATCAAACCTCAAATTCGTTATCGACATACATCCATTGCTTCGTGTATTTCTGATGGAGTTAGTCAAAACTGTTTTCCAACAGGATATAACTGTCCTCATTAAAACTCAATCTTACCTAAAATATTCAATCGTTCATCATGAAGAAGAACTCATGAACTAATTATAATTAAATATGCGTATTTCCTAACCATGCATTGATGGCTTACTTTAACTTAAAAATTATTTTCCTAAATAAGGTAAAAGCAAAATCCGGCAGAATGTCTACAAACAAAAATAGACAGGTATTAGACAGTAAGATATTTTATCATGAATTAAGAACTAACTACCTTATTTTTAGAACTTGCTTTACTGGGCAATATATAATATATAAGAATGTATATATATATATAAGAACTAAGTATATATTTTTTTTTACTAAAAACTAATATCTAAAGACATGGATTTTAAGTCATTAACGGCCGGTTTTAGAATTGGATATCTAAACTTGAGAAAGTTTTAAACTTTGATCCACACTTCATCTGGCCACTCGTGTGACAGCGTGTGCCTGACCAATAGAGTGGTCTCCATACAGTTCGAGAAATTGACAAATTGGGAACCTGCCGTTCTTACGGCAGGTTCCCAATTTGTCAATTTCTCGAACTGTATAGTCTTCTATTAATTAAAACAATTTAATGACATTAGTTCAAATTAACACCCAGTAGTGCCACAAACTTATCTGGAGGCGTCGCTGTTGTTGAATTTAGTGTTTCAACTCAATATAATTTACGTGGTTTTAAGAGTAAAAATAATGCCCTCACCGTACAAGAAGTAAAATTTGTCTTAGTTACCTATGATAATGAAATTAATAAAATAATAAGTATATTCTTTAGACGGATTCGATCGCGGTTTATTTTAATTTTAGTTCCCAACAATTCAAGGCCTTTCAGGTGTCATTGGTCACGGGTCGACGATAGATACCGTTTAAAAAGAAGTTTTATTTCAATGTCTAACATTCGCATAAACCTCAGAAAATATTAATATTAGTTCCAGATTCGGACATACCACACACACAGATAAGTTTGTGGTACAGTCAACAGCAAAAGTAGATCATCAAAATCAGAAATTCATTACTAATGAACGGAGTTCGGTCAGAACGTCAGAACTGTGTGGCGTCGAGTGATTCAAAGTATGTGATTAAAACTTATACCAAACATTTACTACTAGTACAATTGCCATATATTCGTGATCAGTTTTGACTCCAAAAGATATAAACTCAATTAATCATCTGCTTTGGCTGTTGACTGTACTATACAATAAAGGCTAAATTGATTATGATGGCAGCTTTAGATCCCGAGACTTGTTCAACATGTAATGTGAGACATTCTCGTAAGTGAGGAAGGTCACCATGGTCGCGGGCACGACGCGAGCGAGGTTCGGCTTCAGCCCCTTGTAGAAACCGCGCCAGCCTTCATATCTGAAAACGTTGAGTTTATTATTAGTATGATGAAGGGGAAACTTGTATTTAATGTATGGCACTTACCTTAATGTTTGCTATGTGTTGTACCACTTTTACATATACTATCAATACTAGAATTTGATTACCCTACTACACAGGTTATTACCGTAGGAATATATCTATCTGAAAGGAGTGAAAAGTAAATCTGGTATACAAAGGTTCAAAAAAATTCAGCGTTAAATGAGTTGGTCAAATAATTAATATCCAATTTGTCTCATCAATTATTCGTAAACAAAAATCATAACCAGAACGCAGAAGCAATGTTTTTAGACATTTAGTGAGTACGGTAGTAAGATTTTGACTCTTATAATCAGGTGACACGATTGGTTATGATTTTTTGGTGTCGAATAGTTGATATGAAAAATTTTATATCAAAATTAACTCATTTTAACCTGAAATTCTGTAACTCGACTCTACACCAGATGTACTCATCACCCCCTTAGTATAGACATACCCTTTAGGTAACATCCTGCATATTGAATAACGTCTTACGAGAAAAAAAATCCTTTTTTTTTTTTATTTATTAATTACTTACTTTGATAATTTAGTTGAAGCTAAATTAAAAAGAGGTTATGATGCAATAAACAAGACCAAAATAATTTCAACGAAATAACATACTCATGATCAATTTGCTATCATTTATTGATTACACAAATTGAAGAGACGAATTGAACAATTGAACTTCAAGTGATTATATAAAAATATAATATAATAATTGATTATTTATATGTCTTACAAATTGCTATGTGGCCAGCCACCGTACAAGACAATAATCATAACAGATCGGTAACAACGCTAGAGACACGGTGAGGGATAAGTAGACATTTGATAAATCAATCATTATTGTAAATTAAATATATTTTTCTACTGTATAAACTCAACCACTGGTAAATTTTTAAGGTCTATGTTATGTACTTGGCTTCTTAATCATTTAGCACTACTGTCGGAAACGTGCAATGTTATCGAATAATTCCAATTAAAATATACAGTAACATATATTATTGGTCACACTTTTCTTATAAATTGTATGAAAATCCTGTACAAGCATTGCAGCTATTCATATGTAAAGCTGTATCAAACGTGATTAATGTTATGAAATACAGTGGCAGAATTTTGAATTGATAGGGGTTTTGGCACCCCAGGCCACAGTACCAAATCCGTGTGTTAACACTTATGAAATACTAAAGGAATCTGGATCTGGCTCTGAAGGAAAATCTTTGTAAGTATGGTTTGGTCCCTCAAAATATGTTTAGAACTCACACAAAGGGTATTACGCGTGCCTTATTATGTAATTTAATTTTAAGGGCACATGTTCCATGAGCTGTTTAATAATAGGATTTTTATGTGTTATTTATCTGTTATGAATAATTATTATTGAATTTAAAAATGTTGATATGTTGATTTTTTCACGACACAATCGATGAGTTTATACAGTAAGAGACATTCACATAACCTGACGAACCATCGAAACGAAAAAGAAACCATCAGTAAACTGACATAATAACTGACATAGTAGTCAAACTAATAATAAATAAATAAATTGCATACAAACTGAAAGACTCCACAAATACATTGACAGGGACAAACTTTAATAAACAGACGACAAAGCAACATGTATTATTTTATTAAACGTACTTTTAATTTCGATATTTACGTACTTAACGCACTTGGCAGTAAGGAAAATTTACATAGACCTACTAACCAGAAAAAAAAAACGAAAAACTTTAAAAAGAACATGGAGCCACTCTTAATTTAAAAAATATGTAACGGACTTCCAATAGCTATCGCGTGTAAAAAATCCGCTAGGGTCGCTAATGTCGCATAAGGGTTATCTGTCAATTTTAATGTGCAGTTTTTGACACGCAATAGCCCTCATTTTTTTAAATATAATAATAGCGACCTATTTCGGCAACTGAAATTTTTTTTCTGGTCAGTAGGACATTGCTATACGAATATTTTTTTACGACCGCCTGCGTTTCTTCCTAGTCTATAATACAACTACATATATCACAAATCGCACCTTTAGCGTTGAAACCGTAAATTAAAACAATAATGATTTCAGATTACTTATTTAATCACATGGTATTTGGTGTAATGTATTGTTTATATCGATTCACATAAGTCTATCAATTATTTTCTGTGTTTTCGTTAACTAACTTATTAAAAAGTCGTGAAACTTTTACGTTCTAGTCGATACAGAGTGAATCGTGTAATAAATAGAGTATTAAATATTAAATGTCCCTACTTATGGAAAATCGTTAGCGAACTATTGCTGTGCGGATTGTACTACAGTTTACTATGCGAATAGGGGTGATGTTTATTTTTTCCTATATCTTTTATGTTATAATAAGAGATGAGAATGATTTCGACTTACAACAAAGGCGGGTTACATTTAATATTTTATTTAAAGACAGATTAGCTTCATACTTGCGTAAAATATTTTGCGGAAAAATTACATTTATGTTTTTTTCTATTTTTTTGTTTCGTTTTTTTGTTTTTATGAGCAAGCTGAAACGAAACTATCTTACAATTAAGAACCTAACGTCGTCTCACCACACATGTAACGTTATAACAAAGATAATTCTTGTCTTTTACTTTGAATCGTTAAATACTTCGGGAAAAGCGACAGTTATTAAGTACATACCCTATTATCACAAAAATTGATAAATTAAAACTAAATTGTGCTACACCTGGCAATCTTTCACTTAAAATGTTGCCAGCTTTAAAATTAATGACCGTTATGATCTGATGGGAAAGAGTACGACTACTATTTACTAGAGATTACTAAATTATTAGAGAAATAAATAAATAAAAACAAAAAACACAACATATGTCGTGAGACAGATTTCACAATTTATCAAAACATTAATATTATTTATTCTTAATATACAGTCAGTAACACCATCTCATGCAACGTCAAACTATATTCTTCCATAAATTTATTTTTGTTTAGTTTATTAAGATACACATCCCTGTAATAACAACAAAGACAATATTACTGGCTGTAAAATAAATAGCTTCTTTTATAACTTCTATACACAGGATTACAATTACTCAGAACATTATCACATTAACTATATTATTTTAAAATACATTTGAATATCTATTAAAATTACGAAATTCGCTTTGAAGTAGTGCCAACTACTATCCATATAACGGCAACTATGCCAAAAACTTTTAAAGTCACCACTATTAATACAAGTGAATCGTCAACTAGAATGCGAGAAAACTAAATTATCCATTTAAAACTGTCTTAGTTACGTCAAAACTTATATCGGATACAATACAATAAAAAATGCATTATTATACAAGTATGAATTACACTACACAATAAATTAGCCCGCTTAATACTAAACGCTTACCTTAAACACTCCATAGACAAACGAAAAAAAAAAAAGTAAAACGAGATTACTTGGGCCCTGGGGTAACTTTGGTTTCTGGGGGGTAAATTTCGTCCCAAACGTAAAAGTGAATGTCTTACTTGATACTTTAAATATTTTAAAGTATGAATTAAAATGTGTTAATGTTGTGACAGGATGGGAAGTCGAAACTTTTCAGTTTGGGAAAAAGTTACCGCCCATAACCATATAACCTCGTTTTACGGTAATCAGCTGTAAACCCTGCGAGCGAACTGTCAACTGTCAAAATCAATAAAAAATCAAACAAAAAAAAAACATTACAATATAAATAGTTGTGTACGTAATTTCCCATCAGATAACATTGATTTAAATTTAGAGTGTATCGTTATTAGTGAATTTCTCCCATATGAGCATGACGAGGCAGATGTTAGGCGTTACATGTAGGAGGTACGGCGTGAGGCCCTTGTAGAAGCCCGGCAGGCGTTCGTACCTCCAGGTGTCGGCCACGCAGTGCCACGCGCCGCGGTAGGCGCGGTGCTGGTCCTGCAGGCGCGCGCGCACCACCTGGTACGGGTACGTCGCGCCCGCCGCCAGCAGCTTCGAGATCGCCGCGAACGTCAGGTACTCCACCGACGTCTGCAACCACACAATACTAACCATCAATATACCATTCGCGTTTAACTGTGTTTATAACCAAACACCCAGCGCCGTACAGGTAAACATAATTAAAGTAACACATGTACACAACTGCCACATACTACGGGACTATTGGACTTCCCCAGAAGAGAAAAGGGTAAAAATAGCGGTGGAACTATAGTAGGTACTTATATAGGTAGGTGCTTATTATAGTAGGTATTGGGGATAAACTGGGAACGAAACGTCCTGACAATCGGGGATACTAAAGGTAATGTACTAATCCGCACGTAGGTGGAGCAGGGAAATGGCTTTATCTTATTAATGGAATCAGCCGATAATTATTTTTTTATCCATTGAACGGTAAAATCAAATCAAATTAACAACGACGCGAATACTACCATTGACCAGACTTGCCTATCCACAGTATAATTTTCATAATTTCCCACAAATCAATGTACACATATTTTTAAAATTAGCCTTATACAATACGACCATCAAATTATGTCATTAACCTTAGATTGTCCAGTCACGGTCTAAGTGCAGGAAATTGTCGATAGCAGGTAATAAGAGATAATAGATTTATATGAGAACCGGAAGCAAATTGTAATTGCCTTGCCATTATCTACTAAATAGAAAACTATTCTGATCTTGTGTCTTTAAATAGCTTTGTTTTCAATGTTTTCAGTAGCTCGCTAGAGTCTGTAAGATTTACGTGAGCTATCAGTATTCTGAAAAATATTTTACAATATTTCGTTACATCATAATCAAAGAAGATACATTATATATTGTTTTCTGAGATGAAAATTAAAATTTCAAAATAAAGGTTAAAAATAAACCGCGATAGAGAATCCGTTTAAAAAATACATTATTTAACGATTTCTTCATATATATGCAATAGAGCAATATTGATTTACAAGATGAATAGTCTTTCAACTGTGAGAAAACGAAACATTAATAACATGGTCAATGTGTAACAATGTGATAGAACAGTTTTATTACATAATATAGTGCAATAGAGTGTATAACAATAACCAGATGGGTGTTAATAAAACAACATCATGGTAACATTGACCTTGTATTGTATATATTATTATAGTGGTATACGGTGGGTAATTTTCCTTAACCTATTTGCAAAATACAATGAAGATTTTACACTCAATACTATGGGAAATGTTTTAGATTTGTCTGAAAAGAAAGTATTCTGTGTATAGGTCGATAAGATTTTCTTATTTATTTAAAAGACTACAATTTATATTTCTTTTTCAAAAAAAAGGAGGAAGTTCTCAATTAGACTGTATTTTTTTTTATATTTCGGGTCACCTCACACACCGTCATCTGATCCCAAAGTAGGCAGACCTTGTACTATGGTGTACAGACAACTGATAAACATACTTATATATTTCTAAATAGATAAATTACACCTAGAAACAGAACAAATGATTTGTTCTGGGTGGGAATCGAACCCACGACCTCCGGCCTAACAGTCAGGGTCACTGACTGTTACAGGCATTACAGGGCCAATGATTGAAGTTGTAAGTATTAAACATTTTGGTTTTCATACTGTGTTATTTAGAAGCTGATTTGTATCTTTGATAATGTATTAATGCTATTAGAAATTCTTCAATAATTACATGACATACAAAAGACAAATAAAGAATGGATCAGGCACTTAATTTGTAAAAAAAATATAATATAATACAGGCCATATTGCAAGTGTTTTCATATTTATATAGTTTCCATTTAGTTTCTCGTCGTTTATTTAGTTGTCATATAGTTCTAATATTATTTTACATGTTAATTAAAAAGCATTTAGGACTAAACCTCTGAAAGCCTTCTATAAGCACTGCAATATATCTATTCTATACTTATATTACTTATTTTACATATACTAACAATGTTAGGAGGTACATATAACAAAATAAAGGGAGATATTTCCCTTTTAATTGAAAGAGTATTAATTTCAAGGACCAACTTGAAAAACCTAAAGAACGTCGAAAATATCAATATCATTAATATAGCCTTTATTATGAAGCGACCAAGGTCGGTATTCTTATTAATCGTTAATAACTAAATAATAAACTTACCAATTTGATATCAATCGGCAGATTCCTGTACTCATTGTACCTGTTCTTCATTTCCTCGTACGTCATGAACTGCAGAGCGCCGTGCGACACACCGAACATACCGGGAACGAAGCCCTGGAACGTAACAAATATAATGGTTACTAAAGTTTTTAAAAATAGTCTATATACAGTCTAGTAGTCTATATATAGTCTAGTAGTCTATATAATATAGTCTAGTACATTTTTTTTTTTTTTTTTTGAAAAAACGACGCCCGCACTAAGGAATTTAATCCTTGTGACGCGGGGGTTTCACAAACATTCAAATCACATGCACAAAGAACACCCAGACTTGGAACAAGCATTTGTGGATCACACAAATACTTGTCCCATGCGGGGATCGAACCCGCAGCACGTCGCGCACAGTGGTAATTAGCGTGGTGACCTATACCACTCGGCCATCCGTGCAGTCCATTATATCTAGTATAGTCCACATTATATCTAGTATAGTAGTTTTAGTAATAATCAGATTTACAAAACCCTTAAACTTATTCAATTCCATAAATTAGGTAACTTGTAAGGATATCAAAGCGCCAAAGCCTTCGTGGTAAAATTGTTTTAATTCTAAGTACCAAGTCGTTTTTTATAGATTTTAAATTGTATATCAGCTGTTATGTAAATCTAATTATGTTCATAAACTTTTGTTCCTGACTGTATAATCATATTTTGTAGGGAGCTACAGGGGTAGATATACTAAATAAATAGTTAACGACCTATTATCAGACATACTGATAATACACGAAAATTTTCATAAAAATCAGTCAAGCCGTTTCGGGGGTTTTGGTTCTATACATAGATTTTGACGGCTACCGGAAATCACCAAAACGTATCATTATATTACGTCCGTAATAAAAGGTTTAATCTCAGTCCATACTACCGACTAAATCGTGTTATTTTATTGCCTACTGTGTCATGCATGCGAGTTTTATCCAGCGGTTACGAGTATTGATCGAGCCACCATCCCAGACAGAATCTAGAACAGTCCGGACCGCAATGTACTGTGTTGTAACATCTGTTACATTTAATATTGAAAGGACGTTGCTAGGTACAGAACAAAGGATAAAATTGTGTATGTGAACAAATATTTTGCAAAATTAAAAGAAAATAAACTGATTGGGTTCAATGTGGTATGACAGTTTCCCAAAACAATTGTTATGAATATTTAATATATTTGTTTAACAATACAAGTATAATATTAGTGACGAACCTGAGAACGATTTCTTATATTTGTTCCATTTTTATTAATATCGCTGTCATCATGTTTTAGGATTCATTCTAGACTGAGAATAAGGCCCGTAATTTGAAACCATTAGTTAGAATATTTAACCATTGGTTGAGTTAACTAGGGATAAAAAAACTGGACCTTAGTCTGGTCTATACTGATTATCTATACGACATGAGCTTGTTTCTGCAGTCACATAATTATAGACGCGTATATAATAAGTATTGAATATACATATACAGGGTGAAATTGAATAAATGCGACAAAAAAAAATGGGAGCTTCATTTTCAGTAACATAGCAATTATAAACTGTTATTTCTACAATCTAAATCGTTAAAAAAAATTACGCGATTATCGTTTTCAAAAGGTCCATTGATGTTATTATCTTTATTTAAGTACGAATTATTGGTATTCCAGCAAAATATTTAATATGCAAAATAAATAAGAAAAATTAAATCGTGCCCACTACACGAAAATGGTAGTACGCGAAATTCTTTGATACTTTAATTATTTTACGCTTTTCGTAAAACTGATCAATTATTTTTTAATTTTACATTTGATATTTTCTACATTTTCTTGACAACACGTATTATTGTATATTCAAATTTGTCGCATCTATTCAATTTCACCCTGTATATTATTACATATCATATTGAACGTATATTGGTGTCAGTGGTCTCCTAAAATGTTACTGTAGGTAAATACGTCGTCAAGGTTATATCAATCACTTGTCATCTGAAAGTACTTCAGTTTTGCATGCTGATTAATTATAATAGTATAATACACACGTTACAAATTAACGTTCTTAATGTAGGTATTTTAATGTCAATAATTTAAAAGAACTTGTAATATTAGCGGCTATGAATTGCTTTTCAAATATCATCGAACTCATATTTCCACAAGTAATTCTAAATACCAAATTATTGCTAGAAACATTAGCTTCGCAACTGTAATTTTTGGCAAGAGCGCAGATAGTCTAAAATAGTATATTACCTGTCTTTGCTTGAAAAAAAGACTTCCTTTCCTATTACATTTCATAATAATTATTCACAGTAAAAAAATATTTGGAATACAAATAAATAAGTAATAATGTTTACGAAGACATATATCTACTATTGACATCACAAACCAAATGTTTACATAACAATAATGTTGTAACATCGCGTCAACGTCATATTCAAATTCCCGATGATTTCCATGTAAATATTTGTGAAAACTTAACTTTTATCAATGATATCATGGTCCATAACAGATAAGTGAAGAGATTTACTACTTCAAGATTAAAACTTGTGTAAAATGCTTTTATATGAATGCTTATTTTGACTGAGCTGTTGGTAAGTGACCCTGACTGCTAAGCCGGAGGTCGTGGGTTCTATTCCCACCCAGGACAAATGTTTGTGTGATGAGCACGATAGTTGAAAAGTCGGGAACTAAAATCAAAATGATCCGGTATAAAATTCGTTTAAAAAAGTAGTTTTATTTCAATTTCTAACATTCGCGTAAACCTCAAAAAGACTTTGTATTTAGATAAAACATAAATACGATTAATATTTGTGTTTTATTCCAGTCTGTAACAAAAGAAATTAACTCTTGCGAGAAGTCCATATTCAAGTCTAGACATCGAATTAAGCATAATGTCTGCTTCTATTCCATTGACCTTTATCAATAGTTAAGTGAACAAATTACAATACAACGCGAAAATTCCATGAAGAGATTATTTTATCCTACACTAATATTATAAAGAGGAAAGGTTTGTATTTTTCTGTGTAGGTCTGTTTGTAATGAATAAACTTAAAAAACTACTGTACCGATTACAAAAATACCTTCACCATTAGAAAGCTACATATATGTATATACACCCCTGAGTAACATAACTATGCTTTATTTTTTACTAAAAAAATTTGGTACTGCGGGCGAAGTCGCGGGGAACAGCTAGTATGTAATGTTTATATGGAATAAACTATTGTCTTTTATTTTACCAAGTTTTTCCAAGTTAAATTTTTATTCGACTATGATCTTTTATTTGAGTATTAAACTGACATTTAACAAACACGACCTTAAAATGAAATAATCTTTTCGCCTAATAAGGATTTAGTTGGTTTTAGGTGCCCTAAAACTAAGTCCTATCCTAATATAATTCATTCTATATATGCCGTAGGTACCTTCCATAGCATAGCGACAGTAAATTTAGCAACTGGAATTTGGCTACGTAATCGCTGAGGCAGGCGCGGTATTCCAAACAGCCTTCTGGATGGAAAGGCCACTAAGTCAACCATGGAAACTAGACATTTAGAAATGCGACTAGGTTGGGCATTTCGAAGGAACATATAGGATGAAGATACAAGGGTAATATTTTAAACGAGGACCGAGTTAAAGGTCTTGAAAATTCTTTTCACATAGCTATGTTGGACTCGGCTTCCGATCTTAATTGTTTCATCTGCTAAACCGTATTTTACATGGATTATTATTATTTGAATTTCACAAGTCACTTGATAAATTATTTTCCATGGATTTATAAAAAGTGAAATCATAATCCTCAATAACGTTTTCAAGCTGTTATGCTTAAATGGCAAATAATCTTTATATTATCAGGTCCGGAACAAACAAAATAAAACGGTTTAGTAGCAAATAAAAGTTTCTTGGAAATCAATCTCCGTCAGCCACTATAAAAATGATTCTTGCTCAAATTCAACCTTCGTTAATTTGTATGCACTTAACGTTATTTATGAAACTAATAAGAATACCTAATGCAACTATAGACAGGAATATTAATGGCGATATTGCGCCATTATCGCTGGGCTCTTCACAAATTATTCAAGCTACGTATCTATCGCATATCAATCAATCAATTCCAGACATCTCTCTGATGATCATATTTCCGTATTTATTTTAAATATGAGAACAGATTTGTTTGATATCACACGGTACCGATAAATATTATTTGATAAATCCGCAAAGATTGATCAAACTTTCGTTCTGTTTAAAATTTCAGAGCATGTGAATTTGAAAAACAAAGACATAGTAGTATTTAAAGTAAACCTCTATTTATTCCTTAAGTTAGATAATAAACCATATGTATTAATAAATATGTATTTTTGCAAAACAATACTATTTGACTAAGATAAGGCGCGTTAAAGTTCAGGAAAGAGGCTTCTGACGTCATAAATAGGCGGAAATAGTAGTCACAACTGACGTTGCGACCTCCCACAACTTAAATTCGCTGTATCTAAGTACATATTCGTTATACCGAAAAAGAAAAATATGTATAATTTTTTTTCAACTTCAGAAAATAGGACTGCAAAATAATAGTCTGCATGCTAATTATAGACTATCAAGTCTATACCTACTTTAACAGCTGTTTATGGGTAAAAACCGTTAATTTTAACATGTATCAAGTCCTATATTAGCATAGTGTTATTGTATCTGCTTCTGGTGCAACAACAACTAAAGTTTCATCATTCACAAAAGTTCGTTCATTCATAGCCAGTTTCCCGATCAAAAATAAATCCTTCCAAGAAGTCTACCGTATCCTTGATAATTAAATGTGAAGCTTATCTTTTAGGGGCTAGAACACATTTTGCAATAGATGGACTGCTTTAGTCAATATACTGAATATATTACTAATTCGTATCGCAATCCGAATTCCATATCTCGCGAACTCTGAACGGGCTTCAATAACAGCTGCCCGGTTCGAACTGGTAAGAACATTTGGTATTCAAAACAGTCCCAATTAATATTATAACACTGATATAACGCTATATTACAAAAAAATTTCGTTGCAGAACTTTCTACAATTTTCTCTGAAATTCTATAATCTAATTCACTATAGTAATTAGCATTTCGCAATACTCATCAAAACTTTCTCTTAGTTGTTTATGCCTTAAATGACCTCGGATAAAGATATGGAGGTCTTATACTGACCTTCGAACAATGTAACAAGCAATAAAGTGTGTATGTGACCTTTCTAACACACGAAGGGAAGCGTTGCATGGCCCTTAGTAAATTAAGGTAGTTCGATTTGTTTCGCATGACCTTATGTATGGTACAAGACGTAAAGTATGTATTCATCTATTCGCACACCTAAGCTAATATACTCTGCAACTTCCTCAAACGCTATGGAACGGACAAAAATTTCTCGAAGACAACCTTTTCTTTAGGAATGCAAATCTCCATTACAGCTCAAATGGTCGTCTCAAGAGGCACAAACAACCAATAGTGAACAATGTTCAATCTAACGTTATGACGTAAAACATTCTAATGTCCTTGAACTGAGTTTTAGTCTCAGGTAAAATTAAAGCATCCATCTATATCATGATACTGGCATTAATATTGTCTCGTGGTTTTTCTATCGTGACTAACGCATATAAAATATTCTTCTTCATAAACGTTTATTTGGTACTATCGTAAAAATGAACGAATTGTGGATATTGTATCGTTTTGGACATTTGTTTATCAGTGAAAGTTTTACGTTATCTCCAAATCGAAATCATAAATAATAAGCATTGTGCAGGAGCTACTTAAAATCACGTGCAAATTACGTTTGCGACTGATAATCTCATTACGGAAATAGAATCAAAGTTAATATCGTTCTGAATCAACTTGTTGTAACCATTTTTTTTTTTTCATTAAATGTGGTAGGTAGTATCTAATCTTGTATCGAACGCTATGTTGTCAGTTATCGCAAATACCAGCCAGTCTGCCGTGTATTACCGCTAGAAACGATTGGAGCGGGATGCGGAAATCCTACCTTGGAACACAACATTATGTAGCTATCTATAATACAATGGTTATCTATAAAATATATTTCATAGTAAGTTTTCATATCCGTAGACCGTAGTACCTACCGAATAATTTCCTTTAGAGAACTGTTCAGGGAAATTGTAAAAGCGACAAAGCCCGGTGTTAGCCGGATAAATAACAATAGAGCTACTCATGCTAATGGAAGTCAAGATAAGCCGCGAAATGAGAATAAATAAAGTCTGATTATAGAAAACATATCTTTTAAAATTTTGATGACATATTCTATGACGTCGAAAAGTAACGATATTTTTTATTAAACCATCTTGGTTATTACCCTTCACTATTTAAATAAATGGTGAATACAATGCTATTTATCGTACACAATATAGGCAAGAGATCAGCATTGAGGTTTAAAACCAAAATATACATTATAAGCTTAGATACAAATGCCCTTGTTTACTGGTCGTGACAATAGTTATCATCACACTGTTTACAGTTTAAGTCAATTATTTAATTTTGTAATTATAATTCATGTTCAATTCATAGAACATAATAACATGCCTATAAACAAATTTCAAGGCCTTAAATATTTTATTAAGAATAATAATGTAAATAAATATATGGAGGTTGCCCTTTGCTTTTCAGATTTTTCTTCTGATTTTAGTAAAAGTTTCCACTTTCCAGTCAAGAAATGTTCTTTACAACTGGGAATGAGATAAATTATGATAGAAAAGTATTATTTTCTTTATTAATCGAAAGTAATTTTGGACGGCGAAATGGAATGAAAGAATAATTTTGGAAAAATATTAATTTGATTGTTTTTCTCGTCAACTCCTTTCTTTTTTTTCGTCAACAGTCATGCATGCCACAACAATAAAACCTAAGAAATTATTCTCGTCCATCACAATGACTAAATATAAATCGAGTTTTTACATCTTTCCATTCAAAATATCGTATCAGTGCGATAAAGAAATAAATCAGTCGACATCACGTGTCTATGGAATCATTAAACGACCAATCTATAACATCAATCTTATTTATTATCAATATAGTATCTTTGGTTACGTAAATTATGTATAAACATACAAACATGGCATTCAAAACTGTTGGCGTAGAAACTAATGTTTATAGTATTGAGATTTATATCTAAGGAAAACGTAAATCAATGTTTCTAAAAAGGATTACAATACCGGCCCATAAACGTCCCACTGCTAGGCACAGGCCTCTGAAGAAGGAATGAGCATTGATCACCACCCACTTACTCATTGCGGGTTGGTGATTTCAGATTCCATTTTCTTGGAATCCAGGTTTCCTCACAATGTTTTCCTTCACCGTTTGTCAATGATGTCTTAGAATAATTAAGGAAGTACATATAACTTCGAAAGTCACCTTGGTACTTGCCTGGGTTCGAACCTGCAACGATGTGCATGCAAATTCGGTCATTGAACCGCTAGGCAACCACGACGTCTCACTTTTGCTATTGTAATATAGCTACCGATCTACTAATCGGTCTTCCCCGGAAAGAAAGTCCATGAGAAGGGGAGAATGGATTGACGGATTTTATAACTTTAAAATATAGAAGCGACAAATATTTTTCCAAAGGCTCACATAATATCTAATTGTATAGTATAGGTCGATTCAAACTCAATGGCGGTTGTGAAGTCTACATCGCACTGTACCCAAGCTGATGCATGTATATATTTGTTATAACTGGGCAGTGATTCGCCTTAGGTTCAGCAGTTCAACAGCCGCCATTAAGTTTGAATTGGCCTGTACTTCGAAACCTTCATACCTATTTTTTGTATGTCGAGACAGCTATAAATTTAGTGTGCTCAATTTATGAAATTCAGAAATTACATATTAATTTGTAAATTTTATACACATAGGTTTAGTGTTACGTTTAGAAAACTGTATCTTTTATTTATCTGAGAATTCAAAGAGATTATAATAATCTCTGCACTCTTTAGTTATCATCAGAATACACAAAGCGTTGTAGATAATCCCTATTAAAAGCTATTGTCGTCATGTCACAGTTAATTGTGTAAATAATATTAACAAGCCCTATCCTGCATTAAAACGTAAGTATATTATCTATTCATGCACGTTGGTAATGACATCAACACCATATTCAGTTTATCATGTAGGTAATGGAAAATTTGTGTGGACTAAATATATTTATAGTGTATTGTTTGAACGACTCCCGCACTAAGTACTACGTGGACAAAAATATAATTTTTATACACAAAGAACAACCCAGAATGGTTATAATAATTTATGGATCACACAAATGCCCGGCCCGTGCGGGATCGAACCCGCAACACGTCGCGCACTATGGCAATTGTCATGGTGACATTTACTACCCAGCTATCCGGGCAATCAAAATCGACACGACATCGACCGTTTTACTTGATTGTGATCACACAAAAAATAGGTTCAAAATAGTTTTCCCTAACGAATGAAATATAAGAATACTTAAAAATAATTTCATATCTAAATTTTCATAATACATGAATAGTAGTACTAGTACAAGTAGTAGTAGCAATAAGGAGAGCCTGCCTTTTATCACACCCGGGTTCATACCGAACATTGACGCATAACATGAACTCAATATTGAAACTAAAACACACATTGGTAACGTTTTTATTTGAAGAACTGAATCATAGTATGATAAATGCATAGGTAAAACTGGCACACAGCTTATTATAATACTTCTTTTAAAAATTGACGATTGAAAAGACATCTTAGTTGAAAAAAATAAGACCTTTTTTTAAATGATGGTAGGAAAACTGGTCTCTCGCGGCTCGTAGGAGGAAAAGGGAAAGAAGAGTGGGTAGGTCTTTGTCCAACAGTGGGATATCTTAGGTTATTAAAAAATAATAAATAAACTTACCCTATAGAGACCCCTGATCCCTTCAGTCCTATAAATCTTCATGAGGCCATCGACCATGCCCTTGTACCGCTTATTGTCTGTAACATGCTCGTCGCTGTACTGGAGACAGAGGCGGGTCTTCACCACCCAGATGGGGTTCGTCATGAGGAGCGACAACACTCCGGCCTCGGCCGCCGCCAGCATGTGTAGGCCGGGACCAAGCGGTGTGCGCGCGTTCCCGCCTTGTATCCATGTCTTTATTGCGTTGTAGCTGTGGATAATTATACATTTAAGACTGAAATTCTGATGGTAGAAGAGTTAGATACGTAACTCTTCGTTATATTCGAAGATATACAAAAAAATATTCTCAATGAATTTACACTAATAATTGTCATTGCCTTGGGGCTTCGCCATAGAATAGAACCTCCCCCTCTCTACCCGTGGGTGACGTAAGAGGAGACTAAGTGCTATAGAAACAAGGAGAATGAGTAGCATGGTTCTCCTATGGTACTGAAAATAAACTGCGATCACCAAACCGCTTGCCCAGCGTGGTGACTGGGGAAAACACCTTAATGATGGCACCACAACACCCGGCCTCCATAGGGGCCGCGTGTGGCGCAACATGGGAGGGGCCCAGGTCAAGCAGAGGACCGCGGCAGGCTGAGTTGATTGATTGATTGTCATTTTGTACTGAGTTTGGATTTTTTGCGATTTATAGCTTGGTAAATTTTCACAGAGACTCGCATGGTCCGTGGGCAACGGGGTTCAGCTTACGGAAGCGCCATTCGACTCATTCGGGCGCTGTTATTGGGTATTAACTTCAGCCGCCACCTAGGCAGATCATGGCAGTGTCACGAAAAAATTGACAGGCTATAGTGATCCTTCCCAATATACTTTGAATGGACATACAAATACATACCTACTAAGATAATAAAATATGGATATGTCATTTCTGGAACCGAAATAATAACAATTTCCTGGAATTATTTATTTTTCAAAATTCAGAAAGAAAACTAAGCATCTAAGGCAATTCAATAAATAGATTTATGACAGCTCTTTTATTATGCTTATAACGACAACTTGAGACTCATTAACGGATTTATAACGTGACGACTGAAACTGCTTAACATCCAGATTTCAAACAGATCTAGCTAAGTTTACAGTTTAAACAGTTAACATAGTATACGATGCTTATATGCACTATTCACAGAGAGCTGGAGATTTATTAATAGAAGTGCCAGGAACTAATACTCTACTGGAAAATTACTATTTCACAGCAAACTTGAGTGTAAAAGAAGTGAAAATAAGAACAAAAACGAGATAGAGAATGTCAGAAAAACAGTTCGTAACGTGATGACACCTATAAACTGCGACACATAATTAGCATAAATTTTACTGTAACGTACAGTTCAATGTCAAAGAAAAATTGGTTGTCTGTGAAGTAAAGTCGATTTACGAACGATAATTTTACGTGATAACATTGACAAAAAATTTAATACTGTCTCTCTTCTAATCGGATGCATCGGCCGATGGAGTGAAAGAGATAGATGCGTCACAAGACGAACGCTTAGACCGATCGTGCTTCTCTTTTCTATCTCCAGCTTGTTCCGCGCTCTCGCTTGCACGCTCGGCTCATGCGGCAGGCGGCGACGAGACGAGACACGACGAGATCCACGGAGGATACGAACGCGGAACGGGAAGTCCTACGCGTTCGCCCTCGGATGTAGTGAGGGGTGGACATTATACATCCACCCCTCTGAAAGGGTTCCTTCGAGGACCAAGGCCTGCCAGAGCTGCGTTGGGAATACGCCAGTGATCCCGCGCCTCTGGCTAAGGCAATGATGGGACCGGGGTGTTTTTAGTCGGTTAGAGTCCGACATATCCCTATTGCCCGGGATACACGAGGCTAGTTTTTCAAGCTAGGATAGCAAGCTAGTGTCAGTAAGCTAGCAAACTTGTACTTCTGGCTTCGTGTAGACAAAACTAGCTTCATTTATAAGCTAGTAAACTAGTAAGCTAGTTGACAAGCCAGGACAGTTTTAAATAGGATGGAGTTCTATTTTTTAGGCTAGTAGCGCCCCCCACCACTGATTTTACTATCCTGGCTTGTGTACTAGCTTCATGTGGCCGGCGAAGCTAGTTGTCAGTTGACTCGTAAGCAGTAACCACGTGTTTTGTTTGTTTTTCTCCGCGACGTGTTTTTCAGATTTTAAGATGCCCAAACTAAGTACGGAGATTAATTTAAAGTTCGTACAACTATACCGTGAATATGAATGTTTGTGGAACGCCACCCTTCCAAGTTATAAAGACACTTAAAAGTGTAAACGGGATTCAGCGCTACAAAAAAATGTGTGACGAGTTAAAGACAATGGGTATTGATATGACTACCAAAGATATAAAAAGTAAAATTAAAAATTTAAGATCAACATATTCTCAAGAACTGACTAAAATTGATAAATCGACCCGGTCTGGAGCAGGTTCTCAAGAAGAATATAAGTCGAAGCTGCATTGGTTCCAGAACGTGTGGTCACCTCGGTCACAGCAATAATACTAGCTTAAAATAATATAGCCTCATGTAAACAGAACTAGCATATTCCAAGCCAGGTCAGCTAGCCAAGACAGTTTCAAAGAGAACTAGCTTGCTATCCTAGCTTGAAAAACTAGCCTCGTGTATCCCGGGCATATGCCGTGCCCTCGGCGTGGGGAAGTCATAAGGTTTCACCCCGCAAAAAAAAAAGGCGGCGACGAGACACTTTTTCGTGGGTGCAGCCCGCGTTCTTAATTTATAAGATGTTATCACGTCAAAATATTTTAAACGCATCATCGCGCATTTAAGTTACCTGAGTAATTCGAGGTAGTTTACTGGGGATGTACCCAAGCTCAGTCTTTGGGCTACGTGAATAAACATAGTATGATACATTTCAAGCGCGTGTATCATTAATGACATACGCAAAACGAATGCATGCATGGTAAACGTCAGTACTATTCATACTATGATATTTGTTTACATTACATGCATTCCAGAAAACTCGCAAGTAAACTGTTAAAATGTATTAATAGTGCTGACGAGAACAGTTTTGGGTACGATGTAAATGCTTGTATGGAATTGAATATGTGACCTTTGTAAGTACTTGTAAGTTGTACTTACCCTAAAATACCAATAACAGAAATAACATCAGATCAATAGAATCCGAAAACTAGTGGTGGAGTTCGTGCTAAATACGAACTGAACTGAACTTAGGATAGCGATATCTTTTTCACTTACATATAATTAGAAAAGTACCTACATAATTAAACGCGTAACAAGTACTGCATGCAGCTGAGAATGTTGAGAGGAATGTGTGGTGTTACGCGAATGGATACACCTAGGAATGATTATACAAGAGGATGTTCGAAACTGGCACTGGTAGACTATAATATACGTGCTAACCGGCTGTCGTGGTATGAGAATATGCTGCGAAGGAATGGTGATCATATTGTAAGAAAGGTTTGTTGCATGATCGTGGACGGATATAGAAGAAGGAGACCAAAGAAACGATGAGTGGATTATGTGAAAGATATGGCTAGAAAGGATGTGACTTATGAGATGACGTCAGATACAGGTATGAAAGAAGAGGAAATGCGCGGACACCAAATTCAATAAGGATAAGGGCAAGACGATAATGATACTGAAACAATCTTCTTTATGGACAACAGATTCAGCGCCATAGTTACCTCATTGCCTAGCCAATATAACAAAATTCAACTAAAATAGCAAAATTGAAAACGCTGCATCTCGTTGCAGGTTGCCAAATCAAATGAAATCAAAATTTCTTTATACAAATTAGGCTACTAAGTAGCACTTTTTGAACGTCGACAAACTAGACAGCACCCTGAAATGCCTACCGTTCAAATATCATTCGTTTGTAAAAGAACCGTCGAGAAACTCAACGAACATCAATAAGTATCGATTGAATTTGTATCAGGTTTATATAAGGTCACATGGATGGGTATACAATACCGTTATGTTTATGAAGCGATAGATTGGTCAGAAACTGGAGACATTCAGCGGAACAATTGACTCGAGCTCGGGAAACGTGATTATGAAGTCACGTTTACACGCGCACTTGCCATTTGCATGACGATAATACCAATATTTTACCTTTTGTATTATTTATAATATTTTATTTTGTTAGAACACATGTTATGATATTAATATACATAAAATATCTGGGTAGATAAGCAGTTGCTACTTGCAATGCCCCATCCAGACTCCTAGAGGCACTCAGCACGAGTCTTGGGGAGTGAAGGCTGCAGGACTGCTAGCCATTCACACTCTCGCTTTATTCAGTTGCTCGCTACGTCTACTATACTCGCTTCTAGAAACCAAGATAAAAAGGAGCGACCACGAGGCCAGGCGAGGCGAGGGAAGACGAGGGGACTCGAGCGCACCGTCCTCACTCTTGTACTCGCGTTGTGTAGCCACGTAGAGAGTTTTTATGGGGCATAAAGTAGAGCTGTATCGAATTAGACAACCCGACCACAAAATAATTTGGCAAAAGCCAAGGTTGAACGGAACGGAAATGATTTACTTAGTCGTCAAAATGAGTCTTTGACTAGTTATTTTTATGGATTTATAATAATAATTTTTAGAAGTTATCAAGTTTTTTGACATGTAGTTGATAAAAATATCTACCTACCGTAATATGTAGGTATTAAAATAAGATTGTCATTTATAAAGCTGAGCACATTATGTAATAATTAATATGATTATTTTCTTATCAATTTTACTTTTTATTTAACGTAAAACATGTGTTTTCCAGGACCATCTTAATTAACTATAAAAATATCAGCATTCATTTTAAAAGGTGGTCATTGAATATTCATACTTAAATTATCATGAAACAAAGTAAACAAATATGACAACATTACTTATAACCATTTACATACATTAAAATACTCCCGGACACAATTAATATATAGCCACCCAGATTTTCATATTTAGACTTGAAAAAAAAAACAAATTGTTATATTATAAGACCACTAAACGCTATATTGTTGTCTTTATATGGCACTTCTGGCTCTGTCCTGCATTTTTCTGTGTTATTCCCGTTCCAGACATATCGGAGTTAACTTTTAGCCACTTTACTGACCGTCTGTATTTATCAAGACATAATAACGCAAGAGTTATGCATAAAAATGTATACAAGTTCGGAGATATGAATAAGACATAAACAGTAACACGTATAGGCGCCAATTGTCATTCTTGTGATCATTTTACTCGATTAATTTTGAGAATATCGAAACAATGAACCTTCTTAAATTCCACGTAAAATACGGAAATATAGCTTTAGACACACGGTCGACGTGATGACGATATTGTGCGTAACTCGGTCGCGTGAGCCGAACAATAGTAGTAGTAGGGGAGCCCAAGAGGGGATTTCGGGATTTACTAAAGCGCGGCAGATTAATATACAGGGCGATACCTTGTATCCGGTTAAGTACCTCCACCAAATATGAGCCCCATATATAAGGCCGCCAGTGAAGGATTAAGGATCAGATTAGTAAAAAAAAATTGATCATTAGAAATTCTCGAGCGCGTCAGATTAAGGAAGGGTGAGTTAATTACATGATAAAAAGTGTATATTCCACTAATCTGACAATTTGAGAGTGACGTAAAGAAAGGGGAGGGCAGCAAAGTTGTAAAAAAAAAACGTCATCTCGACATTCTCGAGCGTAGCCAAATTTTTTTTTATTTTGAAGGAAATAATTTAAGGATAACGAAAAATATATAATCTGACGATTTCCGCAAGCCGAAATAATAAAAAATCGTCGATAAAGTTTAATGCGTGCAGCTGGGTGATGCCTATATTATTATTTCCCTTTCCGCGCTTTTACTCCTCTCTCACTTTTTCTCAATCTATTACTCTCTCACTCCGTCCCCACTCTGGATTTTACTGCCACGACATCATCACAGCTGATCACAGAGACTCGTTCGTGGCGTATTATTTATCAACGTGTTTCCAACGTTTCGACTTATTTTCTTAATTTAATATTAGTAATGTGACTTAAAGTTTATAAACATTTAATATGAGCCAGATGAATTCGAGCCAGAAGAGGAAGATAATTCTACTGATGAAGATGATGATTAATTTATTAATTAATTATAAAAAAATATTTTTTTTTGGCATTTTTTTTTAATTGTTTTCATATAAATACAAGTATTCTACTTAAATAACATACACTTATTTATTTGCATGCTATTTCCTGAGCTTTTCAATTAATTAAGTTCAATGATTTAAAAAATTGAAAGAAAAAATATATTTTTTCGTCAGATTAGGCGAATCCCTTTAGATAATCGTCAGATTATGAGACAGCACGTCTAGAACATAAAGATGAACCATATATATTTTAATCTGACGCGCTTGAGTATTTCAAAATGGCGAATTTTTTTTGCACATTATAATGATTGCCGCGAGTTTGCGTCAGATCGAAATCGTCAGATTATTGAATGAGAGCTTTTTTTTTGGTGCACTTAACACCCCCTTAGAAAATCTGACGCGCTCGATTAAATTTTTTTTTTTTTCATTTTTAACCCTTGCGTACAGCCACCCGCATCATGCAAATGATCAGATTAACATACGTACATTATTTAAAATACGTAGGACATTGATGGTATCAACATCTGACGCGCTCGAGTATGTCCACGTAACAATTTTTTTTTACATATTTAAAAATCTATAGCCGCTTCCCCCACCGATGAAAAGGTATTATTATATAACATTTTTTTCTTTTTATCATCTAAGCTTTGCAACCTAATAAGTCTCTATGACGCTCGAGTAAATCCCCATTTAGCATCGTGGGCTCCCCTACTATAGTCTTCTCTGTATATCTCAGATCTAATGGACAATTTGTTATAGGCTACTGTTGCCTAGCAACGGTTCAAAATAATGATGTAGAATAGAAGGTTAGATACCATATGACTTTATATGGGGACTTAGCTTAGATATTTTATACAGCGGATAGATTTTTATTGGCATTATATCAGGAAATAATCGATCAATTTGAAATTCAGATCTTAGAAAAGAAATGGGTTGTAGGATGACAATGACACTAATTGGTTAAATGATTTTTTTTTCATATGCACTTGTGACATACCTACTAACAATCCTATAGAACAATTTTTAAAAATATCTCAGTATAATGTACATAATGTATATAAATAATTACCACTAACGGAATCCACACAATACAACTTATTTATATCCGTAAAGTCGGAAACATGCCAATTAAATAACCGTCTACAGTTCAGTCATTCATAAAATAAATTTTCTAAACAAAAACATGACGGACTCGTGAAAAAACGCAAATATAGACCTTATAGGAATATAGATAGAACTTATTCCTTTAAAGTCTATATTATACCTTTAAATACAATTTGTATAACGCAGTTCTATAACGTTCAAACGCAACATGAACTAAGAGGTTTTAAATAAACATTGACGCACAATGCAACAAAAGCAAGCACGTGCCACTTAATTATGACATAGTTTTTTTTCTCTAGAAAATTCAGTTCATGAATATTAAGCTTTGGGCTAATGTAACACAGAACTTCGAACTGAACATTGATCGTGTCATGAGGTGAAATTCATTAAGGTTTCTTTGCGACTCGAAACTAGAATAATCTGGAAATGTGCCCGGTAGCATTTCTTCGGTATCGGGCACAATTCCAGTTCTCACTGTAAGTCTAGGTGACGTATAATAACTGCATGGTTTATTTTCTGTTCGTAATGCGTGTCCGTGAGGGACTGGGGGACCGATTGAGATTTCCTTTCCACTGCCTGAGAACGTGATTCGCAAAAGGCGAACGCGAAGTCCGATGAATGGAAATGCAATTTAGCCGTAATGTGGTGCAATCTGTAAAATAACCTAAGGGATTCCCGATAAAAAGGCTATGGATACCATCCGTTGCTTATGCTTGTGACTATACCTATGTTTGTAACCTTAATGATCCCGGGAATTTCTCTTACGTCACTATTTTTCAAACACAATCAATCATTCTCGTAATGCATAAATAATTTTAAATTAGAACATTTATTTTATAGCGTCCTAGTAATGTGGGTCGCATATTACTAGAATTCTTGTTAACCCCTTGTGTTAAGCTAAATAATAATTATTGTGCTAAGAGTGGGTTTACGTCGGTTGTGCAATGGGTAGGTTTCGGACCGGCATCAGTAACCACATGTTCACGAGTCCAACGCCCTAGCCATTAGGCTACCGCGGCTTTAAGTTACAGACATACAGTCTCAACAGCAAAAAGAATTTCTGATTTTGATCATCTTCATCACTTTTGCTGTTGACTGTACTTGTGGGTTGAGTGAAATATGTATTTCTATCTCGGTCCAATATTGAACCCTCATAATCAAATTAAAGTAACACGTTGCGGTACTAAACTAGAAATAGAATGCCATTTTATGGCATATTTGCATAGCCGGTAATCGGCGATTGGCTCGCCCCCATTACTTAAGGGCCAAATAACGTCATAGCCGTGTCGTGGGTGTATGATAAGTATGATAACATTCAATACGCTTATACATAGATCGACGTCAAGATATAAAACTATGATAGATAGGAGTAATTTAATTGTTTCGTAAGTTCGATAATAAAAATAATATAATTATGAATCTTAAGGACTGTTGTTTTATATTCGGCTTTTTAATTGAAAAAGAAAAACAATTGCAAGAACAGAACGATTTTATTATCAAGTTGATCGATTGATTGATTTGGTTAAGTTAGTTTTTCCCGGAGATTTGATTTTATGAATCAGTATTGTGCCATCGAACCTACCTCTATAAGGATATATTTTTTATCTCTTCAAATTCTCTCATAAACTAAACGTTTCTTAAATGGCACTGCAATTTTGCAATGATACATATGTACCAAACAAACTGCTATCAGCATGTGACCTATGTCAAACGTGGTAATTAATACTGCGCGTGCGCTCATCGAAAACCCCATGTGTTGAAAATGACGCTACTTCCGATAAGAGATAACGGCGCACATGGCAACAGCGCGTAATATATATCGCCTATTTGAAGTAAATTGTTATATTACGTAATTTAAATAATTAATCTTAATATAATTCTTAGTCTTAAATTAACATTTTATTGGAAGTTTTACGAATTACTAAGTCTTGCTTTTTGAAATGGTTGGCTTTCAGTTCTAGAATTAGCTGAATACCAGTATTTAATGTGGAGTAATGTATATCTGACCTCTTTAACCCAGTTAACGGGTTACCAGGTAAAAATAATACAAGAAAACATAAAACTCGCAATCGTCACAACCACTTAAAAATATCCGTACAAATACGACTTTTTGTAAACAAGATTTTGTTTCTCATTTTTCATGACCTTATAATAAAGTTTTAAAAGGTTACTCACAATAAAAAGTAGAAGCCCCACGCGGAGCCTGAGCCCCAAACATTAGGTGTGACTCCTCTGTATAGTCCTTTGACTCCCTCCTTCTTCACAATGGTGACAAATGCACTGCCAAGTCCATCATACCTAGGAACTGTCGCGGTCCTGCCGTCGTTTACTGAAAACACGTTGGATTGTTACACAATTCATACTTAAATGTTTGGGAGCATAGAATAGGCTGGAAAATTTAAATACAAGGATGTAAAACAATAAAAACCAAGTACACATTTTATATTGTTTTCTGAGGTTTCCACGAATGTTAGATATTGAAGTAAAACTACTTTTAAACGGATTCTATCGTGGTTTATTTTGATTTTAGTTCCCGACGTTGAGTCTGCCCGTGACCATGACACCTGCAAAGGCGTCGAAACGCGATAGTATCCATTTAAAAGTATGTAGTTTTATTTCAATACACGTTTTATATTAAAAGTTTAACCCCCAAATACTGAGCTGTCAAGTTTGAAGCCACCGTTCTACCTTACTTTAAGGTGTTATATCGCGACAGATGGACATTTAAGAACTTCTTAAAGTTAATTTGCTATTCAGTATTCAGCAGTTACACCCAGTCATATCAAAACTACATGAGTGTTAAATCACACAGATATAATGGTTAAGGAAAATGTAGTAACTAAATGAAACCAACACATTCTAGATAGAAAAAGCAATAAAATTTTATTGATTTGGTATTATTTTTAATCTGAAAGGTAAACTATCCAAGATTTCTTAGCTCTATATAATTTGAATTAAATATTAGTGATGATATTCAACAATATTTTACAGTTTACCATTATTTTTTCTTACAATCAAAAACTTTTAAAAAGTAGGTAAAGGAAAAGCATTCAAAAACTAATTTAAAGATATTATATTGCACTTTTAAGGGAAAGCATTCAAAAACTAATTTAAAGATATTATATTGCACTTTTACAAAAAAATTATCTAAACATATGTTTTTTACCAGTTTCCAGTAGGTCTAGTCAATACAAGCAGTAAGAAAATCAAATTAACAGGTAAATGATGTGTAGTAATAAACTGCTTCTAATATATTATGATTGAACAGTATGTATTTGCAAGTCAATTTGTTGTTTGTCTTTATTAACAAAGAATGCATACTTTTTTGTAAACAAATGGTGTTTATTGCATGTGGTGTTTACATGGACTGAACATTGATACTGCTAATGAATTCCTTAGTTACTCATATTTATTACTTAACTAGAATAGGGAAAGCAACTACAAGTAACCCCTTAGTTTCATGGCCTTTAGGCTATCATAGCCGACTACATAGTTGAATTAAGAGTTAATTAACTAACAGTGGTAGGTATTCAGTGTAGTAGCCATTTAAATATTTGTAATTGTGAAATGAATGAATAGCTCACCATTGATTAAAAAATATTCATTAAAAAACGAGTCAGGAGGCAGCAGATCAATGACAAACCTGGTTTACATTGCATACTATGGGAAGTTATTTGTGCAATGTAAACAAAGCACACTTGTCTTACTTTCACTGCAAGAAGTTCAAGGCTGACACTAATTATAAAGGGCTACTAATTACTTCATTGACTAGCTAACACTATACTCACTACTTTCTACGATCGACGTCAAGGAGTCACAGTCAATGGATATTAATTAACCTTATAAAATTACGAATCTGAGAATCTCACATGGTAATTACGTGAATACATAGTGCAACACTCACCAGCGAATCTGATTTTGATTAAATCCAACGGGTGCAATATGAGTGTGGAAGTCACGCCACCTGATATACCAGCTACCAGGTGCTCGTACTTAATGTGGCTAAATAATGCCTTAGCAGGCGACGAATTAGGGTTCTTCATTGTAGTCATGATGAATTTACTAAATCACAGATAAAACTTTTGATAGCATCTTGCGGAGACCCTATTTACACCTATGTCTACCGGCACACACTTTCCCAGAAATCTTTAACAAAACTGAATTTATTACAATCTACACTAAACATCGTTGCTCTCGTAATAATCCCACGAATTACGTGCGATAAAAAATGAACGATTTCCAAAGTAATTGGACATGCCGTTCCTTTCTTCAGAATGGTATGCAACTTTTTAATTTTACCTGAATATGTTGAATAATTCTGCGGTCATAAACTAGATAAGTTATTGATGTGCTTGTCAGCTTAAAAAAATATTAATTTATGGTTATAAAGTACAAAAAAGTTCCAATAATGAAATGAATTGCTTTAGTCTTAGGATATGGACGCACTCAATACATTCAATAGATTGAGAGAACGAAAGTAAAACGAAACGTCAGAAGATGACGTAAGTAAGAAGTTTTTATGAGAAATATTTTAGTACACCATGTAAAAAGATATTTATAAAAATATTAAAATAATTAGAACTATTAATTTCGTTTATTTCAAGAACACATTTTAGATTTTTTCTGATATTTAGCAATCACAGGCGAATGCCCAATAGGCAATTAGTTGCCAAGTGCTAAAATATTCACATTTGTGAAAAGTTTTAGCGTTGGATATTTATATTTTGCCTGCTCCAATTATTTAAAAAACTTTTCCAGTATATACAATTAATTTCGGATTTAATTAATCGTATTCATAATTGTAAATTTATATTATATTATTTTTTTAAAAACCGTAACTGGTAGGTTATGTAAATTTTAGTGTAGCAACATTCTCTACTTCCCCTTTTTTGACATCTTGGAACTATTGCCCATTTATTACGTAAATCTGCAAGCAAATATTCGTATAAAAAAGGATCAAAAACACGGCAAAAATGTTGAAGGTGGCGACTACTTTGAGATTAATCTCACAAAAGGGCAATCAGGTGCGTTGTTTAGCCACTTCTGTCGGTTACAAAGAGGCATTGGTTAACGTCCCACCAACAAAACTTTCGGTGTTAGATAATGGAATCCGCGTTGCTTCTGAAGATTCCGGTTCTGCGACAGCCACCGTAGGACTGTGGATTGACGCCGGATCCAGGTACGAAAACTCTAAAAACAATGGAGTGGCCCATTTCCTTGAACACATGGCGTTCAAAGGCACCAGTAAGAGATCACAAACTGACTTAGAACTGCTTGTAGAAAACATGGGCGCCCATTTAAATGCTTACACATCACGGGAGCAAACTGTGTTCTACGCGAAATGCCTCGCCAACGATGTCCCTGCCGCTGTGGAGATCCTAGCTGACATCATTCAAAACTCATCGCTCGCAGAGCCCGAAATCGAACGAGAACGAGGTGTCATCCTTCGTGAAATGCAGGACGTCGAAAGTAACCTGCAAGAAGTAGTATTCGACCACTTACATGCCACTGCTTTCCAAGGTACACCCCTAGGCCAGACTATCCTGGGACCTACCAAAAACATCAAGAAAATTTCCAAGGCTGATCTTCAGAACTACATCAAGACTCACTACCAGCCTGCACGCATTGTTCTTGCTGGAGCAGGTGGAGTTGATCATCAAAAACTGGTTGACCTCGCTAACAAGAACTTCAGTGGTCTGAAAAACACTGTGACTGATGTGGAATTAACCCCTTGCCGTTACACTGGCTCAGAAATAAGAGTGCGAGACGACACTATGCCTCTGGCTCATGTTGCTATTGCTGTTGAAGGTGCAGGGTGGACCGATCAAGACAACATTCCTTTGATGGTTGCTAACTCTCTTATTGGAGCTTGGGACCGCTCTCAGGGCGGCGGAGCAAACAACGCTTCATTCCTGGCTCGTGCTGCATCTGCTGGTAACCTGTGCCACAGCTTCCAATCTTTCAACACCTGCTATAAAGACACTGGACTGTGGGGCATTTATTTTGTAGCTGAGCCAATGCAGTTGGATGACATAGTGTACAATATTCAAAAGGAATGGATGAAGCTTTGTACATCAGTCACTGAAGGTGAGGTCGAGCGTGCTAAGAACTTGCTGAAGACCAACATGCTCCTGCAGCTTGATGGCACCACCCCTGTGTGTGAGGACATTGGTCGCCAGATGCTGTGCTACAACCGTCGTATCCCTATCCATGAGTTAGATGCCCGTATTGAAGCTGTGTCTGTCCAAAATGTTCGTGATGTGTGCTATAAGTACTTGTATGACCGTTGTCCCGCTGTCGCCGCCGTCGGACCTACTGAGGGTCTGCCTGACTACACCAGGATTCGCGCTGGAATGTACTGGCTTAGGGTGTAAACAATTGTAGTGTATATTTTAGAAAGATTTTTTAAATCAGTTAAGATCGGAACAGAATACATTAAACATTTTCCTCCCAATGTCTGTCGTTTTATTGTAATAAAACACAATGTCTTGGTTGAATCTGTATTTATTATAGGAGAATAAGTAAAATAAATTATGTAAATATACATGTTTCTTTTTTTATAAATGTCATTTAATTTATATCCATGAGCAAAGACATCTCATTAAATGAAAAAGTTAAAAATATATATCATAATTATGTACATAGATACACAGTAAATAAATAATGTAACCTAAAAGATAACAGAATACACTCCTTAAATTCTTACCAAGTAATATATTGAGTGCTTCAAGAACAATCTTGAATCCAGTGGTAGACTTCAGTCTGTGAAAATCAGTTTTTTCTATTGGTTCTTATATAACAGGCACTAAATTACTCTTAACTATATTTTTTTATGGTCTAAACATAGACTAAAATAGAAAATGATCTTTAAATTTGTATAAGATGGATAGTGGTTAAGTTAAATAGAAAGGAAAATCTGAGAAGTGTCTAACATAAGAAAAGTTAAAAGCTTATGAGAAAAATTTAAACATCTGGTTCAGCTATCACCAAGTCACACAGGCTGGGCTCTGAAATCTATTTTTGGTTCCACCATGTAATGAATGAAGGACTTAAAACAAGATTCGATTCAGCAGTAGTTTGAAAAACTAATCGATATTCGACCTATTTTCGTCAGTGACGTAACTGTTGAGTAACTTAAGTAAGGGCTGATGCAACTATAAAATGGGATGCGTATTCTGTAAACATAATGACTAAACTAAATTTAATCTACACTGTAATAGTACCAGAATCTTTACCAGCAGTTTCTTCTTTCTCTGGTACGCTGGTAACACTTGGTTTCCTTATTACACCAGGTTTGGTTTTACTGCCGAACGGCTGTACTGGTTCGTTGTGGCTGATGAGGCTGGCTGAGGATATGAACACGGAGACCTGTTCTGGTGTTGGACAGGCCACGATGAGTGTGTCTTCGTAGGAGTAGCCCGCGTTCGTGATCAGCTGTTCGATTTGAACGAAGTAACCGACAACGTTATTCTGTAAAGAGTGAAAATAATGGTAGGGCTGAAGAAATGCGTATGTGCGTCAAAAGACTAATCAGTAGGAAGTAGGTATCATAAAATAAATTCGTCACGATAAGATATAGATCACACAAGTAACACTAGCAAAATCCTTAAGTAAAATGGATTGGTATGTCAAATGTAATCATTCAAAAGTATTTATGTTTTATTGCAAAGATTTTGTGATATAACATAGATAATTAATGTTAATGTTTTATTTACGTTCTATAGCCAAGTCATGCTTCTCCAGTTTTCTACAGTCGGTGTGATAGTTTTCAACAATTCTGACTTTAAATATTTTCTTTCCATAACAGAATCATAGGGAAGCAAATAATTCCTAATAAATTTCATGTACGTTGGACATAAAAATTACTTTTACCTATTTCACTAAACCAAAGTTATCTCAAAAATTATCCTACTAACAGTATCTTCATCATACATACCCTAATAGGCCTAAACAGTATGAACTCGGTCTCTTTATTGGCTAGATAAAGTTGCATAGATCGCTGCAGCGGGGCGAGATGCGCTCTGATCCTCTTCTGAGCTTCCTTCACGACCACCGCTAGTTCCTCAGGCGTTGCCCAAGGTTGTGCTTTGAGTTGTTCTATTGGAGTAAATGCTTGAGCCTGTAAAGGTGAAATAAAAGATTACACCCGAAATAAATCATTATTTAAGGTATTTTTCTAATTTTAGTGTGCCAGTTTGAAAACATATCCGCTGAAGCGCCCTTGAGTACTACAAGTACCCAAAACGACATTTTTAATTAAGCACCCTTAGGTACTCTGAGTTCCCACATGAATTTCAAGTGAGTGTTTGAATAAAAGCCTTATAACTCTTATAAAAATTATTCTTGCCTGGACTATAACGTGTCGTTCCTTAAAAATCGCCGAGCATTTCAAGGTATGATAATACCAGTAACCATCTTCGATCTCAAAGATCGAAAAAAAAACTTAAATCTCATTAATTGTTGTCGTTCATCGTTGGTGTCGCGTGTCGCGGTCACAAACACACATACATACACACCCACAAATTTACGACTTTATAATATTAGTGTGACGATAATAATATAGACTGCTTTGTATATAATTATTTTATAGATCCATGAATTCGACTCACTTTCTCAATAAACGTGATCATAGGTCCCGCGAGGATCTCCGTAGCATCTTTTATGAACATCTCACAGCAAAACTTCAGCTGCCGATCCACCTCCTTCCTCGAGTCCAGGAGGTGTTCTCTCACTAACAATGTACCATCTAACAAAAACTCTAGGAGAGCATTATTACTGTTCAAGGAAAATATCTGTCTTGGTTTCTGCATCAACCCATAAGCCGCGTTCTTCATATTAGTGAAGTCCAAAGTCGTCTCTTTGACTATAAAGTCCACTTGGAAAGGAGCAATCTGTTCTCTGAGGATCAAAAGATGTTTTATCTGGAAGAGTTCCCCATCAATGCTGGTTGTGTTAGCTGAAATTTGTTTGGTGGCATTATCGACGCTTTGGATGCATAGCGATATTGCTTCTTGGGCAAGTCCTTGGAAGACTTTCTTTTCTAAGCATCGGTACAGGCGAGAGAGTGCTGCTAACGTTCGCCTGACGCCAGGGTACCACATGCCGTGTAGGTCGGCAGGGGAGGCCTGCGGTCTTCTCTGAGCTTCCACGTTGATGTTAGCCACTTCTTGTGACGTCGCCGATATGTCGGACACCATTGAGTTACGGGAGTCGCTCCGTTTTAGTGACTGCTCTTGGATGGACATCGCGATTTGCTGTGCAAAAACAAGAATAGGTATAATATGATACATTTACATGGTTGCCAAACAGTAAATTAAAAGTAGACCAGGGGGTCCACGTCCACTTGATGAATTATGAATCTTAAAATGGAAAATATTTTTTTCATACATACATAAGTCACGTGACCTGTCACTTTGTATGAATGTTACTCGAATGTCTGTCGGCGCGCAGGTGCACCTAGTGCAGCATATTGTACTGCGACGTACCTCCATCATGAGCAGCTTCTGCGGGTAGGCGAGGTCTCCGTGCGCGGGCCGGTACATGAGCACGTCGGCGCGCAGGTGCACCTAGTACAGCAAGTACTGCGACGTACCTCCATCATGAGCAGCTTCTGCGGGTAGGCGAGGTCTCCGTGCGCGGGCCGGTACATGAGCACGTAGGCGCGCAGGTGCACCTAGTACAGCAAGTACTGCGACGTACCTCCATCATGAGCAGCTTCTGCGGGTAGGCGAGGTCTCCGTGCGCGGGTCGGTACATGAGCACGTCGGCGCGCAGGTGCACCTAGTGCAGCATGTGCTGCGACCTACCTCCATCATGAGCAGCTTCTGCGGGTAGGCGAGGTCTCCGTGCGCGGGTCGGTACATGAGCACGTCGGCGCGCAGGTGCACCTAGTGCAGCATGTGCTGCGACGTACCTCCATCATGAGCAGCTTCTGCGGGTAGGCGAGGTCTCCGTGCGCGGGTCGGTACATGAGCACGTCGGCGCGCAGGTGCACCTAGTGCAGCATGTGCTGCGACGTACCTCCATCATGAGCAGCTTCTGCGGGTAGGCGAGGTCTCCGTGCGCGGGTCGGTACATGAGCACGTCGGCGCGCAGGTGCACCTAGTGCAGCATGTGCTGCGACGTACCTCCATCATGAGCAGCTTCTGCGGGTAGGCGAGGTCTCCGTGCGCGGGTCGGTACATGAGCACGTCGGCGCGCAGGTGCACCTAGTGCAGCATGTGCTGCGACGTACCTCCATCATGAGCAGCTTCTGCGGGTAGGCGAGGTCTCCGTGCGCGGGTCGGTACATGAGCACGTCGGCGCGCAGGTGCACCTAGTGCAGCATGTGCTGCGACGTACCTCCATCATGAGCAGCTTCTGCGGGTAGGCGAGGTCTCCGTGCGCGGGTCGGTACATGAGCACGTCGGCGCGCAGGTGCACCTAGTGCAGCATGTGCTGCGACGTACCTCCATCATGAGCAGCTTCTGCGGGTAGGCGAGGTCTCCGTGCGCGGGTCGGTACATGAGCACGTCGGCGCGCAGGTGCACCTAGTGCAGCATGTGCTGCGACGTACCTCCATCATGAGCAGCTTCTGCGGGTAGGCGAGGTCTCCGTGCGCGGGCCGGTACATGAGCACGTCGGCGCGCAGGTGCACCTAGTGCAGCATGTACTGCGACGTACCTCCATCATGAGCAGCTTCTGCGGGTAGGCGAGGTCTCCGTGCGCGGGTCGGTACATGAGCACGTCGGCGCGCAGGTGCACCTAGTGCAGCATGTACTGCGACGTACCTCCATCATGAGCAGCTTCTGCGGGTAGGCGAGGTCTCCGTGCGCGGGTCGGTACATGAGCACGTCGGCGCGCAGGTGCACCTAGTGCAGCATGTACTGCGACGTACCTCCATCATGAGCAGCTTCTGCGGGTAGGCGAGGTCTCCGTGCGCGGGTCGGTACATGAGCACGTCGGCGCGCAGGTGCACCTAGTGCAGCATGTACTGCGACGTACCTCCATCATGAGCAGCTTCTGCGGGTAGGCGAGGTCTCCGTGCGCGGGTCGGTACATGAGCACGTCGGCGCGCAGGTGCACCTAGTGCAGCATGTACTGCGACGTACCTCCATCATGAGCAGCTTCTGCGGGTAGGCGAGGTCTCCGTGCGCGGGTCGGTACATGAGCACGTCGGCGCGCAGGTGCACCTAGTGCAGCATGTACTGCGACGTACCTCCATCATGAGCAGCTTCTGCGGGTAGGCGAGGTCTCCGTGCGCGGGTCGGTACATGAGCACGTCGGCGCGCAGGTGCACCTAGTGCAGCATGTACTGCGACGTACCTCCATCATGAGCAGCTTCTGCGGGTAGGCGAGGTCTCCGTGCGCGGGTCGGTACATGAGCACGTCGGCGCGCAGGTGCACCTAGTGCAGCATGTACTGCGACGTACCTCCATCATGAGCAGCTTCTGCGGGTAGGCGAGGTCTCCGTGCGCGGGTCGGTACATGAGCACGTCGGCGCGCAGGTGCACCTAGTGCAGCATGTACTGCGACGTACCTCCATCATGAGCAGCTTCTGCGGGTAGGCGAGGTCTCCGTGCGCGGGTCGGTACATGAGCACGTCGGCGCGCAGGTGCACCTAGTGCAGCATGTACTGCGACGTACCTCCATCATGAGCAGCTTCTGCGGGTAGGCGAGGTCTCCGTGCGCGGGTCGGTACATGAGCACGTCGGCGCGCAGGTGCACCTAGTGCAGCATGTACTGCGACGTACCTCCATCATGAGCAGCTTCTGCGGGTAGGCGAGGTCTCCGTGCGCGGGTCGGTACATGAGCACGTCGGCGCGCAGGTGCACCTAGTGCAGCATGTGCTGCGACGTACCTCCATCATGAGCAGCTTCTGCGGGTAGGCGAGGTCTCCGTGCGCGGGTCGGTACATGAGCACGTCGGCGCGCAGGTGCACCTAGTGCAGCATGTGCTGCGACGTACCTCCATCATGAGCAGCTTCTGCGGGTAGGCGAGGTCTCCGTGCGCGGGCCGGTACATGAGCACGTCGGCGCGCAGGTGCACCTAGTGCAGCATGTACTGCGACGTACCTCCATCATGAGCAGCTTCTGCGGGTAGGCGAGGTCTCCGTGCGCGGGTCGGTACATGAGCACGTCGGCGCGCAGGTGCACCTAGTGCAGCATGTACTGCGACGTACCTCCATCATGAGCAGCTTCTGCGGGTAGGCGAGGTCTCCGTGCGCGGGTCGGTACATGAGCACGTCGGCGCGCAGGTGCACCTAGTGCAGCATGTGCTGCGACGTACCTCCATCATGAGCAGCTTCTGCGGGTAGGCGAGGTCTCCGTGCGCGGGTCGGTACATGAGCACGTCGGCGCGCAGGTGCACCTAGTGCAGCATGTGCTGCGACGTACCTCCATCATGAGCAGCTTCTGCGGGTAGGCGAGGTCTCCGTGCGCGGGTCGGTACATGAGCACGTCGGCGCGCAGGTGCACCTAGTGCAGCATGTGCTGCGACGTACCTCCATCATGAGCAGCTTCTGCGGGTAGGCGAGGTCTCCGTGCGCGGGTCGGTACATGAGCACGTCGGCGCGCAGGTGCACGTGCGCGCGGAACACGAGCCGCTCCTGCGCGTCCTGCAGCAGGGCGCGAGCACAATCCCCAAGCGCTGCCAGGCGGACCGCTGGGAAACATCATTCATTTCATTAATAATGAATCCACTCATCCTATTCTATCGCTAGACAGACTAAAGGCAGCCATGCGTGCGAAGTTTCCGGTGCGGGCATAATGGACGCCTACCTTAAATCATTATGACATATTTAGTTCCTATCACAATCTGTTCTTTTCTGCATAATTACTTTTACAAAATAATGTCGATGTTTCACATCTGCCAGGCGTCCCGTGACGGCACACATTTTTTTTTAATACTAACACTACTGCGTTTCCCTATAGAATGGATAGTGGAGGTCGGTCCATGTAAAATACGGTAAACAGTTGGACCCCAACCTAGCTTCGGAAAAAGCCTAGAAGCAGGTAGGAAAATAATTAAAAACACTTACGATCGTTATTAACCTGTTCTTCAATGACTTCCACCCTCAGTATAACACAGAGCTCTGCTAACGTCTCCAAGTGATTGATGTGTATGATATGTGGCCGCAGGGTTTCGTACAGCCCGGTACATAGGGACTGCAGATATTCGCTTTAATGATAGAAATACTGTGTTGAAATTAACATAAGATTTGCTACCAAATTTGAGCATTAAGCCGTAGCTACTAGGCGCTAAACTGGCATAGTTTGCGGTGTAGGCACATAATTATGCGAACTAAACTAAATTTAAGGAAGAACAAATTTTGCACTTTTAATTCTTCTAATGATTGAAACCAAATCCTAAAGCAGATTGCAGAACTTAAGCCAGTGTTAAAATAACATTCGTTCAATATTATTTGCTGTAATTCCAAAACATCTACTAAAATCAGGTGCTATCAGAGAAAATAAAAAAACTGTTTTTGTTTTAACAAGCTGGAGCTAGACGCACAATACCAGAAATCTTTTACCACACAAAAACTTACTCTAAAGCAGGTGAGGTATTAGAAAAGAAGTGGTTGTATAATGCGCATTCGTCTCTGCAGGCGTGTGCCAGCAGCGAGCAGGCGGCGCGCGCCAGCGAGCAGTGATCGCGCAATTGTCGCGCGGCCGCCGCTCGCAGTGCGCCGCCTGTCGCCGCTCCCGCCACGCGCGACCGACGCTGACCGTACTCGCGTTGAATGTCACCTAGCAGTGATGCGTAGCTGGAAACATGGATTTAAATGGTTAAGTAATACATATTTTCCGATGAAACCTCTATGTTTATATAAATAAATGTTGTTATATTTAACTAGTAATAGCAGCACCTAATGAATCTGTAACAAGTAGGTATGGTTAGTTTAATTAAGAATTGGATTTCCCTCGAATGAAACTCTAATGAAAGATACTACCTACTTCCTTAGACTAATAACGCAAAGCCTGAATGAAACTCTAATGAAAGATACTACCTACTTCCTTAGACTAATAACGCAAAGCCTAATTCTGAAGGGTGAGAAAAATAACTTACGCAATAAATACTGTCTTGAAATAAAGCATATCATACAGTGACTAAGTTTAGTTTTAGATTTGTACTGAGTTTACCTTTACTTAAGAAAATTCTCACTAACACTCGAGCGATCACATAAATTATTAAAATTTGCCGAATTGGTTCAGCCATTCTTGAGTTATGCGCTTCCCAACATTTATTTTTATTTATATAGATTAGAATACAAAAATACTTACTCAGCATTCTTCTCAGCCCTTGCTTCAATCTCACTAATCACCATTTTCAATTTTGGTGCAGCCGCTTGAAATTTACCAAAATATACCGCGTAGGCTGTGTCCATACTCTCCTGATCATTTTGCTCGTCTTCCTTGGGCGCCAGCATCTGTTCTGTAGCGTGGTTCAACACATGTGTGACGTAGGAACGAACGAGAGAGATGGCACGGTTTTGCAGGTGCCGGTACTTCACCAGGTATGTGTGAGATTCTTTGAAATTATTCTGAAATGATAGAATTTGTATATAAACTTCTAGATAAGAACCGCGATTTCAACCATGTACTTACTATTTCCCTATTTTTATCCTTCTGTCGGGCGGGGGGATAGTCAACTGATGTGAGTTATGAGCCATCAGCGTGAGGATCCCCCTAATCCCCGTATCTGTCCGGTACCGGGATTGGCGAATGGTTTAGAGGGTAGCGCAAGTCGCAAAGATCCTCTAAGCAAGGCCAGTGGACTACCCTGCAAGAGGTTGCCGCCTGCTCTTAGACCAATTACCCTCAGTAATTGGTAAAACAAAAACCTCTGGCCGTATCAACAGCCCCCCTTCCGTTTCCTATCCCTCTCTCCAAACCCTGAACCTCTCCCTCCACGCCTCCTACTATCCTCCCCCAGACCCCTAAATCCTCTCTCCTAAACAAAAGCCCCAAACCCGTCCCTCATCCTCTCCTCTCACCCCTCATCCCACTCCCATCCATCCCATCCTATATCACATTCCAATCCCCCCCCCCCCCAGGAACCTCACTGTCTCGGGCAGACGGTGCAGGTTCCTCAGATCCCCTTCCCAACTCCTGTTCCCCTTTTTCACCAGCCCAACAAAAACAACGAACTAAAATGAACAGTAAGCAATTTCAAGAGAAACTACCCCAGGAGGGTACCACGAGACGTGGAGAATCCCTCACCGAGCAGTGCTCGGTCTGTCCCTCGTATTCTGGGGGGGACAAAAATTGCTCCTTATCTTCATCTCTAGATTTATCGGGCCTAGCTGAGGCCATAAGTGAAACCAGCGCAAACAAAATAAAGAACAGTTGGACCGTTGTCCTCCATAAGCGCCCTGGTAAAAGGGCTGCTGGGAGTGAGACAACGACAGCAGATAAAAACAAAGGGCAAAAGGGCCGACTAGAACGCAGTCGCCTAAACAGGCGCGCGAGACAGGAGGCCCCGCTGTCAAATAAACAGAAACCACCTGAAAAAACAACCGTGGTATCAGACGCAGCAGCGGCAACGCAGCGCGATCCTGTGCCGTGTAACTCGAAAGAGGCGACACCGGCGCAGAGGACCACGGACAAAACACAACAGCCAAACGACCAACCAAAACGGAGGCGGACTCCGAGAGGACGTCGCGGCCGGCGGATCGCAGCGGCGGCAACCCCAGATCCTACTAAGGAGCAACCTGGGACCGGGGGTCGTCCGGACGGGCACGTTTCAACGAAGCGCGCTCGCTTGGACGAGACCCGATCACCCGGGGGGGAAGCCAAACGCGCGAAAACCGACGCGAAACCGAAGCGGGCGGTGAGCTACGCAGATGCGACGCAGTCGCATTTGCGAGTGGCGGTCATCACCGTCCCGCAGAGGGACCTCTCGCAGGACCAGGCAGAGCTGCTTCGGGAGAATATCGACGATAGGATCCTGCAGGCAGTTCTGTCTCCTCCAACTCCAGGCGCAACGGCTCCATCTTTCCGTGGCCGCCCCTTCCTGCTGGACGGGGCCCTAGCGATGTGGTGTGAGGATACCAACGCCAGAGACTGGTTGGAGAAGACAGTATCGGGGATCCCGTCCCCGATACCCGAAACAACTCTGACTGTAATCAAACAGTCAGAGATGAAGAAGAGGCTCCGAGCTGGGCTTCTCTTACACACCCGCCTCACCGACGCCGCGACACTGCAGAGAGTCCTTTGTGCCCAGAACCCGTGGTACAAAGTTGACTCCTGGCAGTGTCACGACATGACGGTGAGTGAGGAAGCTCTGGAAGACGGGCCCAAGGAGAAGGCAGTACACCTGATCCTGGGCATCCCCGAGGACCAGAGACCAGACATCGAGGCCAGAGACCGTCGCGTGGCTCACATGTGCGGAAGCGGATACATCCGCTTTTTCAACGTGGAGGAGCCGGGCGACGGAGACAAACAGCCAGCGCCGGGCGCGAATGGGGCGAGGGAGACATCAACTCCCGAGCCTCAGCCTTCCACCTCAGCTCCCCAGAAGGGTCAGAGCGAGATGGAGGTAAACTCGCCGCTGGAGACGGGAGGGGGGACTAGCGAGGAGGAAGATGCCCTCTGCAGCCCCTAACCCGCCCCTCAACATCATTCAAACGAACCTCCAGCACAAACAGATAGCGGCGGCCACACTGCGCAGGGTGCTGGAGGTTAACAACAACAAGACCGTCGCCCTTATCCAAGAACCATGGATAAGAAGAAGCAAGATCTGCGGTCTAAACAACATCAATGGCGGTAAGCTTTTTGTAGGAACCTCCGTTGACAATCCAAGAACATGCATTTACATGCCTAAAACCATACCAACCACCATGTTAAACCAATTCTGTTCTAGAGACCTCACCGCAGTGAAGATCACTACAGAAAAACAAACAGCACTAGTACTAGCCTCAGTGTACATGCCAAGTGATGGCGATATACCCTCAAAAGAAATGGCTGAACTGGTGCAACACTGTGACACACACGCATGGGACCTAATCATCTCCGCAGATTGCAACGCACACCACCCGCTGTGGGGAAGCAAGGATACGAACAAAAGGGGTGAGTTACTAACCGAATTCATTTTCCAAGCAAACCTAAGCATTTTAAACAAAGGTACGGAACCGACCTTTGTAAGCTCTAGGTACCAAACAATCATAGACATAACGCTGGCCTCAAATGCGGCAGCAGACTTAGTTAAGGCGTGGCATGTATCAGATGAACCGTCCTTTGCGGACCATCGCCGCGTCTGCTTTCAATTAGAATACACACCGAGAGACCCGGTTCCGTATCGCAACCCCCGTAAAACAGACATACAGAGGTACGCGAGCGAACTTACAAACACACTAAATAACACACAACTGACAGATGCGACACTCAGCACCGGAAACATAGAAACAAACGTAAAGCACATAACAGAATCCATCCTAACCAGCTATGAGGCATCATGCCCACTAGTGACAACTGTGGCCGCAATACCAGGCTCCTGGTGGGGGCCAGAACTAGAGCGGTTACGGAGAAAACTCAGGACACTGTTCAACAGAGCTAAAAACACCAGATCAGATGAAGACTGGGATAAATACAAAATGGCACAAAGGCACTACAAGAAAAGGATCAGATTTAGAAGTAGTCAAAACTGGCGAAACTTCTGTAGTAGCATAAACTCAACGAATCAAGCCGCCAGGCTAAAGAAAACCATGACTAAGGGAGACCTGAACCTTCTGGGCTCACTCAAGAAGGAAGATGGGACGTATACGAACACAGACGATGAAACCAGTGCGATTCTGCTCAAAACGCACTTCCCAGGATGCCTGATGACGTCAGACGTTGGATGGTCGAGCGAGCAGAGCAGGACGCCAACATCCCAAGACTGGGACACTGCAAACAAAATAGTAACCACGGACAGGGTCGGATGGGCCGCCCAGACCTTCAGCAATTTCAAATCCGCAGGCCTGGACGGCATTTTTCCCGCATTACTAAACTGGCAACTCAAACTAGTAACAGAGCACCTAACACCCATCTATAAGGCATGCATAGCCTTTAGATACATACCAACAGCATGGAGAGAAGCGAAAGTGGTATTCCTGCCCAAACCAGGCAAGGAAGACTACACGCACGCAAAATCCTTCAGACCAATCAGTCTAACGTCCTTTCTCCTGAAGACCCTGGAGAGGCTAGTGGACAGACACCTGAGGGATGGAGTGCTAGTGAAACACCCACTACATCCTCAACAACATGCCTACACAAAAGGTAGATCCACGGACTCCGCGCTACATGCGGTAGTGCAAAAGATAGAATCGGCCTTCTCAAACAAACTATCAACACTTGCTGCCTTTATAGACATAGAGGGAGCATTTGACAAAACGACGCACAATAGCATAAACCACGCCCTGCGCGAATACAGTGTGGAGCCAGTCGTGAGAGACTGGATCTCAGAACTAGTAAGTAAAAGGGCAGTTCGAATAGAAATGAACACCGCTAAACGAGCCAAAGTAGTCAAAGGCTGTCCTCAGGGAGGCGTCCTATCGCCACTCCTGTGGAACATGGTAGTAGACAGTCTTCTGAGAAGACTAAACAGACACGGCTATACTACCGTTGGCTACGCAGATGACCTAACAATTCTGATAAGTGGAAGCGCTGAAGACATACTGTGTAAATTAATGCGCTCGGCTCTTCATACAGTAGAGGTATGGTGTGACGAGCATCAGCTATCAGTGAATCCTAACAAAACAGAACTGGTACTCTTTACCAACAAAAGGAAATTACCAGAACTAAAACTACCAAAATTATTCAACATCGGACTCACCCTATCAACACACGTAAAATACCTGGGCGTTATACTTGACAACAAGTTGAATTGGGCCAGTCACATTGAAACCAAAGCAAAAAAGGCATGCATAGCGTTCTATCAGTGCAGAAAGCTCATTGGTAAGAGATGGGGTCTCAACCCCAAGATCACGCTATGGATCTATACTGCAATCATAAGACCAACTATAACATACGGATCAGTTGTATGGTGGCCCAGGACTCAACTATCCACAGTTAAAACGAAACTCCAAAGCTTGCAACGGTTGGCGAGCATCGCAGCAACTGGATGCATGAGAACTACCCCATCAGCCGCACTAGATTACTTGCTGAATCTGAGGCCGCTGCATCTAGCGATACAGGAGGAGGCGATGGCGGCGGCCCTACGACTAAAAGCAAACGGGCTATGGAAACAAAACATAGAGACAACGCATACATCTGTTCTGAAGGAGATTACGAGGGACATACCTCTCCTTGAAGCGCCATCGGACAGAATAATATGCCGCCACATCTTTGACAGAAGATACGATATCCGACTCACTGCGGAAGCAGCAGATAACTCTGGAATCAATGAAGTCAGGATATACACAGACGGCTCCAAGACCAAACAAGGCACTGGAGCCGGCGTCTTCTCAAATGACCTGAATATAAAAATTTCAACCACTCTCGACAAACTGAACACCATCTTTCAAGCGGAATGCTTAGGAATAATAAAAGCGGCACAGGCGGTTGCAGCCAGAGATGTCAGGGATCTCAACATAAAGATTATCTCCGACAGTGCTTCCGTACTACAAGCCCTACAAAACAACAGCATAACATCTGCCCTTGTCCTGGAGTGTCATGACACACTCCAGTCCATCGCGGGTAAGAACAGGGTTACCCTGCAGTGGATCAAGGGACACAGCAACTCCCTCGGTAACGATGCGGCAGATGAACTGGCCAAAAGGGGCTCGGGCACGGCAGTTTACGGCCCGGAACCACTACTACCTATGCCCAGTGCCCAAATTAAGACATGGCTGCGTAACAACACCGAAAGAATCCACCAAATGGAATGGAAAAACAGTGAAGGATGTAGGCAAACAAAGGCAGCCTTCCAGGGGGCACCTAAGAAGTTTGCCCGCATCCTCACAAGACTAACCAGGGACAAAGTTCGGAAGGTCATAGGAACCGTAACCGGACATTGTCCCCTTAATAAACATCTATTTACAGTGGGTGTCACGAACAGCCCTCTATGCAGAGGATGCATGGAGGAGGAGGAAACGCCACAGCACGTGCTAGTAGAATGCATGAGCGTGGCCGCACAACGGGCACAAATCCTCCAATCACCTGCGTCGCTGCGGGAGGCCTGTAGCAGCCCAAAAAGGTTGCTGGCTTTCTGGGACGAGCTCGGGTGGCTGGAGTGAGGAACAGGAGAGGATCACGCACAATGGCCCAATCAAGAGGCTAAGTGCGGAAACGGCCCCGAAAAACCAAACCAAACCAAACCATCCTTCTGTCTACAAAATTCTAAGCATGAAAGAATTTTTTTTTTAAACGACGCCCGCACTAATGAATTTAATCCTTGTGTCGCGGGGGTTTCACAAACATTCAAATCACATGCACAAAGAACACCCAGACATGGAACAAGCATTTGTGGATCACACAAATACTTGTCCCATGCGGGGATCGAATCCGCAGCACGTCGCGCACAGTGGTAATTAGAGTGGTGACCTATACCACTCGGCTATCCGTGCAGTCTGCAGTCTTACAACCAATTACAGGTCTAATATCTTATTTTTAGAGAAATAACATTTATAACTTATTGATTATCAGATGATTATATTGGGAAAAAGGCTTATTAATTGATACCTACTTATCTAATTTAACACTTCAACAAAGTTTCTAAACATGGCATAAACCATCAAAGAAAAAGATGCTAAAGAAGAATATACCCACATTATTCCTCATGTACTCCAAACACTCATCAATCTTGGCCAAAACATTGAAGAATGTTTCACTGTTCACAGACATAGTTGGACTGTTTAACCTCTGTGACAAATATTCCACTTGTGTGAAGTAATGAAGTTTCTGTTTTATTTCATCACCTGTAATACATATTATAATCTGTATAATAATATCTCCATATACATTATTGTAGGTAGTTAAAGTACTTTTTATTATTTCGAGACTACAAACCGATTTAATAGCAATTGATGATTTGACAGATGTTATATTTTTTCCTGTTTTATTTGTAATTAATTTATAAGTAAGACTTATTGCAGAAGATGTACAAAATATTCAACATACAGACTAATCTCTATTACAAAATGGAAAAGGGAGAATTAGTACAATAATCTTAAATTATATACTAATCAATTTATAATCATTATTTACCAATACTGGAGAGCTTGTTCTGATCTGCAAGCAGCTGTTCACTCATCATATGCAATGCATTTGTTTTATTTGATACAAAGTTGTACTGCTCCGACAGTTTTTCTAAATCAGACATTGTAGCACCAATCTGGAATAAGTGTATTACCATTTTACAGTTTCTACTACCATTATGCAGATTGGGTGCTAGTATTTATCAAATCTTCTCTTATTTAGGTATGAGGCTTTTAAATATACTAAGGCAATACAAACCCATTGTGCCTTACCACAAAATGTAACTAGAAGATGAAGACTACTTGTAGTGACACAAATAATACATCTCATGATTGTTTTTTTTAAATCCCATAAGGCTCTCAGTCTGCTTGCCATCACTACTGATTATTCTACAACTAAAGACTTATTATATGTTTGCAAGTTTTAAATATATCAACACCTTGTACCCAAATGTACCACTTATTGTTCTGTGAGCTTGTATAAAACAATCTACAAACCTGGTCAGTCAAGGCAACACATTCATTTCTCCTATCACTCAATTGCATGTGATAAGCTTCATAAGGAGTGTCGTCAGCCTTCAGGTTGCTGTCACACAAGCTCTCATACCACTCCAGAAAATCATATGTAGTGTCGACAGGAGGCATACTCTTCTCTGACTCTTCAATGTCTTTTATTTGTGGTTTCTCCTGTAAATCATGGATACTTCTTGATGTCATGATAAAAATAAAGTAATGTGAACGTACTCTAATGTTTTTTTTAATAACTATTATGTGTTATCGCAAGTACTTTGAAACTAATCGATGTCCACGCAAACAAGTAAATCAATATGATTAACCATAGAAACAAATAATTCGTTTAACGAAACCAAAGTATCCAGCCCATTTTACTTCTCCTACCATGATTACTATAATAATTACTATTAATAATTGCAAATAAATTGGGAAAAGGCAATAATACAAACATTATCCAAATCTGTTGATACACCAAGTATTAGGGACTCTAAATCAAGGATTGCTTCTCTTTGATCCGACGATAACGGCGCTAAAGCATTTTCAGATGCCTCCCACAGCAATAACTTGCTTTGAATTTCCTTTAAACTCATATTATCCATTATTTAAAAATATCCAGATTTCTGTTTTCTTTTCAGATGACAACTGAGAAGTGACACTCACGTCACAAGTGAGAAGTGACAGATGAAGTCCCCTCACTGTCCCACGTAAACAGAATGTGTGAGTTTAGAACATCGTTTACATTTGTAGCCTGTCCAATACATACACTACGGCCGACAAGTCTTGCGAGTCTTGGCGATTAACAAACGAGATAAAAAACAATTTTTGTGAGTTTTAATGGGTGGGTGAGAAAGAGATGACAATGTCTGGTATCGTTTTTTAGGCTCGCCAAGAAACAGCGGCCGAAGATTATGTGATAGACTACTTTCACTACTTTAGGCTTCTAGGACTTGTTATTGTTGTTGTTGTAGTCCTAAGGCACCCCGCTGGTGTAGAGGGCCCCAACAAGTTTTCTCCAAGCCGGCCGGTCCCGCGCGATTCTTCGATTCTTCTAGGACTTGGGAACTAGATTAATGCTAAATAACAAGAAATAGTGCGTCCGAGGGATGAAACGCTAGATCTGCGCCTACTTACTTTAGTTATTATTCTATGGCCTACAGGGCCCATTTTTTTTAACCAACTTAAAAAAAAAGGGGAGGTTCTCAATTCGGATGTTTGTATTTTTTTTTAATGTTGCCTTGCCAAACTTATTACGAAAATATTGTTGGATTCTGTGGTCAGATCCTCAGAATAATAACTAAAGTAAGTTAGATCACAGAGTACTTTTTGGTCAGATTGAGCGGATTGAGCATATATTGCGCTGCGCATTTCATTCATTTCTTTCTTCTAGTTTTTTTTTTTAACAATATCCATGACAAAACCTTACTTATAATATCATTATTTGTTTTTCATTTTATCAAGCGTCCTAGATCAGTTAGATTATTTATTTACTTATTTAGTACTTTAAGCACAGTGTACATAGGCAGGCATTCTCTTCCAGTTGACCTGGTAATGCAGAAAAATGTGGTAGATTAATGAACTGAAATTAGTTAGTTGGCTCTGGGATGTTGTGGATTCAGTCCACATTGCATTGCTTTAATTTCATGGTTGATCATTTTTACTTTAGTATACTAACGGTTAAAATAAAGTAAATTAGTTTATATCTTTTGTAATTAATACAAATGTGTAATTAAATGTGTAATGTTTGAAATAGAAAATATAAATACAACTCCAAGAAGAAAACTTCAAACAGTGCCCTCTGTGGACGAGTAGCAAAAAGCACTCTCAAATTAAAGTTGAGTAAGATGTTCTAACTGCTTTTGTACATTTTTAGATATAGAAGTCGTTTTAATATACAACGAAGGTTATTTTGCATAATATACTAAATTGTAAATTTACATGATCTTACTCATTCTTACTTATAGATAGCAGCGCCATCTAGTAAACTACATAAAAACAGGTTACGCGTCAACACATTAAAATTTGACTCTCGCTTTACTTCCTTAAAATCGACGATAGATGGCGCTAACAAAACAACCAGTGGCTTCCTATTATCACTCTTGGTAATGTTAACTTAGAATTATTCATTACTAGATGGCGCTGTTTCGCAAGTGGCAGGAAACAATAGTAAACAATAAACATTGAATCACCTGATCATGAACTGTCCCAAAACGAGTAGCGTGACACGCTTGATACCACTATGTAAACAAAAGTTTGCGAGTTATTCTGTACTTTTGTGTTCATGTAAATATTGTGAACTCGTTTAAACTAAATTTTTTTATCAGTTTCCTTACGTATGGAACGATTTTATATTGATTCTATGGTTTATACCATGTTTTTCAAGTCAATTTTTGCCTTTAAAAATTTAAATATTTTTATTCCGAGTAGACCTTACAGGTACTTACTTTCAAAACGTTGACAACTTTAGAATACTTACTTTTCAGTTTTCCCGTAGCATATCTCTCTCAGACTGTGACGGTCTTGCAAAACAGGTTTCGTGAAATACCGGTAAGTCAAAAAGGCCAAATAATATGCCTTTCCTTGGTAAGGTGAGAAACAGGGGTTTGAACAAATAACACAAAAAGTTTGAGTAGTTTTGCATTTATTGGGTATGAGGAACCTTTCTGGTCAACATAAGCTACAATGGACTTTTGTTTACAGTATATTTACAAATTTCGGTACATAATATAGTTCATATTATCATATCTAGGTCTAGAGTAATGCTTCTAGGAGTAAATTACTGTATATTCACAATAATTATGAAGACCTAACAAAAATCGTCTATACACATACATATGTAGTAGCGTTGTACAAAATACTACTCTATAGGTAAAATAGTCACACTTCAGTCGCTGGGACACGCCTTCCTTCCTTTGGCTTTTAAACAAACATAGAGCCTGACTTTCACATCACATCCCACTAGTTACGATCCATACAGTCAGTCACCAGCCACTTTGTTCGCTTGTTTAATGTTAAACAATCAAGCTATTTAAATACAGCGAATATTTTAAATTATAACGTTTTAGATATACCTCTCGCGATAACATCTGATACCAACCTTTGAAGGCAGACTACGGAATCGGTTCCTATAATCACATTCTTTCGTTATATACATCGTTCCGACTCACAATTCTATTACAACTTGTACTATATACAAACAATTTAATTATTAAAAAAATACAATGTTAAATTACTATATAACTCCATTATCATAGGGTTGGAATAAAAATAGTATTTTTTTTTCGGTTACAGCGTGCAAAATTCACTAAGCCAGCATCGTACGAGGTCACATTCTCGCAACGATTCTAATTCTAAACGACTGCTCGGTATACCATTATACATTACATGACGACTGCGGATAACATACATTCGAACATTTATATTTTATCGTAAATATGCAATTATTTTAAGAGTACCAACTAAATGAAAACTGCACACAACGCATTCAGTACCTTACTATCGACAGATCATTATTATCGGCCCTACAGGAACACTTGCAATTTAATGCAACGCAGTATACATACAGAGAATGGTGATAAATAACTTAAATTACAATTAAAAAAATAGATAGATAATAAATTAACACACAGTCCTTGTTCAATGCATAGGAATATTCAATTATTTCATTACATTTTACTATATTAACACACGTCTTATAGTTATCTTAAATGGAATACATTACGTGGATAGCGATATCTAAACGTTAAACCAAATAAAAAATATACACGACGTACATCAAAACACTAAGACTCGTTGCTGAGATGCGTAGCAAAAGCATGGCAGTTAGCACGAAATTCTGCACCCTTACATTAATAACAGAAAAATATATATGTATGAATCCGAAGCGTAATGTCTGGTGGTGCGTGCGCGGCTCGGACAGCTCTAACTAGACACTTGTGTGATTTATACGAGGACAGCAGACGCGCCGGCGCGGTGCGTGCGCGCAGCGTCCCTCGGCGCTCGACCGGTGTACTTACACTCGTTCCTTGTTAACCTACGAATTAACATAGCACAGCCATAGTGACTCCGAGAGGGTTGTGCCGCGGGCGGGGTCGCGCGCCGAGGGCGAGGCCGGGGACCTCCGAGGCCGGCGGGGGCCGGCGGGCGTGTTCAGCGGCGCCGCGCCGCCGCCCTACGACACCGGCGGCTGGGGGCCCTGCGGCGCCGCCGGCGGCTTCGTGCCCGCCGCCGCCGGCAGCTGCGCCAGCGTATCCTGGCTCGCGTGCGCGCGCAGGTATGTGTTCTCCACCTCGAGCTGGTTGATCCTCTCCATCAGTTCGGCGATGCGCTCTTTTAGTACTTCTACTTCCTCGCGCACCGCGAACATCAAGTGGCTCTTAACCAGATCCTGAAACAACGCAAAATATTTATGTTAAAGATTGTTTACAAAGAACCAGGAAAATCTTACATGTTTATGTAGAATACAAAAACAACAGTTTTCAACAATACGCACTGACATTTTACTGTTTTTAATGAATTTAAATTAAAGAAACACGCGATGATATTTTCTTCAAATCCCTAACGATATGCTACTACGTTATCGCAAGGCGTAAATAAAAGTTAAAAAATATAAAACAAAACGTACTTTTGGATTAGGCACGACCACATAACAGGTATCTTTATGTCCTTTCTGTCTGATTTCGTACAGACAGCCATCTCTAGGTTTTTGCACAACGTCGATCATGGCTTAAACTGAGTAGTAATTTATTTCAGGGTCACTGAATGTATGAGCGTCGGCGACGGTGACTGAAACTCAACTGACGATAACGTTAAGCTCGCGAACTCGTATGACGAAGTTGCGCTCTCGCGTCCTACCAGGCGACTGATGGTCTGCGCGCGCGCTCGCCCTATTTAAAATGGCGGCGAACACGTCACCGCGCCACGCGAGTCAGCCGTGCACCCTGAACTCGACGACACAACCTACATTTAAGTATATCAACGTAGCCCTTATTTTCTACATCTTACTTTATTACATCTGAAAATGCGATGAATGTAAAATTACTGACAGGAAAAAAATCACTCTTCTTGCTCCATTTATATATAAGTAATTTGGCCATCGAAGAAAGAGAAATCACCTGGATCCTATTCAAGCTATTAAGAAACCAAGTAATGAGAACAACAATTAAGTTCGTAGTATGCGGATGTGAGTACAAAGTAATTGACGTACACTCTACAATAAATTGGAGCAAATAAAAAGTCATCAACAAGAGTCCCTAGCGCGCACTTATAACAAGTATTAATACATAGGTACATCAAACAAGTGTTTTTTGTTAACCTCTAAGACAGCACAGTAGAGATTAACAATATTTCTAGATTTGTTTAAGGAAAGGAATACGAATACAAGTAAAACATTACTAACTATAGATTGAAATGTGTTACTTGGTTACGACATTATATTGTTAGTTGGTATCGACAGTCGTGGACCATTGTTTACGCTGACCAATTAATTCATTCGGCTTCATTGGAAAATTTTGCTCTTAATAAAGGCCCTACAACTACTCAACGGGGGACCAAAATAAAAAAATTAAACTGTGTCGGTATGTAACTAATTACATGTGGCGCTCTAACACAAGGTTGCATAACATTTAACAGAAACAAAGAATTTCAATTCGACTTGTTGAAAAATTCATGTTAAGACTTTACCGGCTCACAAAGAAGATTTATTAATAGAATTGGCACAATTGGAATTTTTTGTTTCCAATACTATATGAAGATATTATTTACTTGACTAACAGAATGCGGATGATGAATTAAACATGTCGGCAACGAGAACACATTTAATACATATTACAGCAACTTGCTATTTATCTAATGTTTGTACAAGTAATGTGATAATCCAGTGGAATTTTTTAACAATTACCGATGATTTAATCATACAGTGAAGGCAAGGTCGATGCTATGGAATAATTGAAAATTGATTAAAAGTGAATAGTACGTATAAACATTCAACTGGGAACAATATTTAGGACTCAAGAATCAGAATCAGATGCGATCCGTGGCTAATTGTGGTGAGGTATGAGTGGATTACAGTAATGATAAATTTAGATCAGAATATAAATAGTTCTCTTGATGAGTGGTTATTCAGTGGGTGCTCTCGCGTGGGTGTCGCGACCTTCAATTAAAAGAATCAGAGTGCTGAAATTACACCGGTCTGTGCTGGATTGTGTTAGACTGTATTGAGTCCCGTGTCTCTAGCAGATTGATGGGGCGCCAATGTACTCATCACTAGAATATATTGGTTCGCAATTGAGAACAAGTTCACAATAAAGTTTGCGTGTAAAATTAATACAACGCGTAAAACAATGATTAGAAGTACCTATACTATGGTTAACAACTTAACACCTATGTTATCATTATTTGCTGCCTTTTTGTGTCAGTGGGTGAATTAGATACAAAGATAGAGAACGTGAACATAATGTAAATAGTACAAATAAAATAAGCGAAATATTTGATATCAAAGCGCGTGATGCGAGTAAAGTTTTAAAAGAAAGTAATGGAGTTGCATGAAACGCAGCCGTTAAGAGTGCAATGAACTTTTTGCGGTGTTGCGCACCAAATTCATCGGCCGATGATATAACCAGTCCAAGGGCATACGTTAAAACCTGTCGCATTGTTTTTAATTATAACCGGATGGCGCCGGAACATGCGATGACACTAGCCACTTGGTAGTGTCAACTGAGATCCTACCTTACCTTAATTCTTGAGATAATCTTGAAATAAACGTTCTAACAAAGATGTTTATTAACATTTTAATTGATTAACATTTAATGCTTTAGGATTATTTGTTATCATCAGTATCAAATATATCTTTAATGTAGATCCGGCTGTTAGCGTCTTTAAATTAACGTTAAACTTTTTATCAATAAAGGATTATCAAAACAAAATATAAAAACACGTCAAAGGCAAAGGTAGGATAACAGGTTTAGCACGACTAGTAAACATTTTGAACAGACGGGTTTTAATTTAATTGTATTAGTGACATCATCTCTATTATAAAACGTTGTTTGTACACATGTGTTCTAGCTCGTACCAAAACAAGAGTCTGATAAACGTAGACACAATAGTAACGATAGCAATAGATACCGGTGTGTTTACAATTGGTATTGTACAAATATGTGCACGAGCTGTATTTGGATTTTAATAGAGCGTTTGAGTGCATATTGTGGGTGCATCGCAAACTCGATGTGTACTAAATATTCGTCGTATCACTGATCTATACAATCGAGAATATACTGGTATTGTAAAACGAACAGTTACTTTAGTAATGTTATGATCATTATTTGAATTCAAACGTTGCTAGGTGACGATAGTAATGACATGGAAACTCGAAATAAAAGCGGGTCATGGTTGCTGATTAACTTAGGTATTACTACTACTTATTACTTGTGACATTATAGTTATTGTAATTCAAACAAAGTAAATATGTTTAGTTGATATTGATTGACACAATGTGGTATTGTTAGTGATAGCAGAATGTGTGCCGAAGAATCTAATGGATATTAAGTAATTCCTCGCATTAGCTGCGTTTCGATGCAGACGTGTCGCTGACATCGCTATTATTTTATTCGCGTTGTGCGCGGCGCAAGCCGTCGCTCGTAATTTATATCGCCATGAGTGAACAACTTGTGGCGAATGAACTGCTGGCGTTTCTGCAGCAGAAGCTGGACGTAATGGATGAGGTGTCTGCGATCCAGATCTGCGCAACAAACTTCAGCGAGGACGATGTTGCTGCTGCTAAGCTGCTCCTGTACAGAGTGCTCAACAAGAGCGATCAGATGGTGTCCCGCCGGCGTGACGGGACTAAGAAAAGTATACAAGACATCATCACGCTGCTGAAGGTGACTGACCCGGATGACGTGCCGACATTCGTGGCGAGGGACCTTAACAAGCTCCCGCCCGTCACGTTTGATCATGTTGACGTCACAAGCCTGCTGAAGGACATCGTCATTCTGAAGGCAAGTTTAGCGGATGTGCTGAAGAAGTTAGATGCATCCCAAAACACCGTCGCCGATTTGCGCAATGAAGTTGTCGAGTTGCGCAAAATCGTGTCGGTAACTGGGTCAACACCAAGTGCATCTAACGTCAACATGCGTCGCGGCGCATTCCTCGATATATCGGGGTCAAGTTTCGCGTCCGCCGTGTTGTCATCGCCGCCGCCGACAAATGCTGAGTCTGCAGAGCGCACACTTCGTGCGCCCCGCGACCCCGCTGCCGTACCCGCCGCTCGAGTCACTGACCCGGTGCACGTGCCTGCTCCTCAAGCGAATTCGCGTCGTCGGGATTTCGCGAGCGTTGTAGCAAAATCACCAGCTACTCCCACCAAGAAGCCTGTGCCTGAGAAGGCACCGAGGTGTACCGACGACGATGGTTTCGTCACAGTGCAGAGGAGGAAGCGTCGTCAACGGACCGTAAAGAATCGTTGCGGCACGGCTCCTGCGGAGCCCAGTGTTAAAATCCGTGCCGCGCAACCGAATACTCCGGTGTACATCTCTCGCCTGCACTACACCACTAAGGCGGAGGACATCGTTGAGTACGTGCGCCAGAAGACCAAATACAGGCCGAGAGTGCAACTACTGGAATCGCGCCGCAACGTCAATTTCAATGCGTTTGTGGTGCGAGTTCCTACGTGTTACCTGCACCTCGTGATGGTAGAGGACTTCTGGCCGGCTGGCGTGGTGTTCCGTCGCTTCCGCGGACAAGTTCCACCTGGACGCACATCGACATAGTGCTAGTACTTAGGAAGTGTTTACTAACATAGGTTTAAGTTTATATATACTAACACATAATGTATTTATAAAATATGTATGTTAGTCTTTAAGGTATATATCTATGGGCCTAAGTAGCCTGATAATAAAGGATTTTATTATTTATTATTTATTATTATTATTATTATATTAAGTAATTAAATATGATAACGATACTAAATACGATCAAACTGATGAAGAATACTGTGTTGAAGGTATAAAATGGTTGGAAATGGTCATTACCATAACGTTTGCTTGTGGGTGTAACTAATTTATCAATATGCATCAGGTTGCAAAACAGGTTTTCGATTCCACAGAGCATTCGTAAAAGTAGTCGGCTGACGTGATTCTCCACACATGGTGCACTTTACTCTTTCAGTTTTCACCTCACCTTAACAACATTTAATTAAATATAGAATATTCTAGAGACTAAAAGAGATGTTACCATTTTGATATGGTTTAAATTCAAAACATTATCTATGTTCGAAAGACTGAACGGTTGTAACACATCATGTGGTTTTGTAAATAATAATGACTATGAATAGCAAAATGTATGTTCTTGACTCAAACAATGAACATTATTATATTTGAACAACAATAATATCTACCAATGACAATGGTCTCTCCGCGGTGTCAAACTAAATTTACTCCTATTAGAGCTACAAATTACTGTGGAATTTAAATTTGCAAATAGTTTTGAATAACTCGCAGTTGTTAAAAGCCATATGTTTAAATATTTTTGATCTAGCTGTGTTCTTATCATTTTGTAGAATCTTACGTTACGACATATTTGAACAGATGGCAATTTCGTTGTATAATAGTCACTATACCTGTAGGTATGACATAGATGTGTATTGTTTGTAATAACAATTAGGAATATTTTGGATATTTTTCTGTTCCTGATTGGTATTATTATTGTGTGCAATATTTACTTTGCTTCGATAAAATTTATGACTTTCTTGCGGTATAACGGGTTGTTATTGCAGTTTGCGTTTGCTTTCTTATTTATGAGTATTTCTATTTATTGCTAATAAAGCTTTCGATAAATGACTAAGGTCAAGTCTATCTATCTACTAGTAACCAGTAGCCGTACCAATCCTTGACCCGCCTATTTCAACCCAGACGCTCTTATCAATTTCCTTATAGAATTAATAAACTTAATAAAGAAACCAATAAATAAATTGATGTAAACACGTATTGACGTAGCTACTTTATCACGGCGATAAATTAAAACAAACAAGTGAAAATTGTTCTGTAGCGGTCAAATACGTATATAATCATGACTGGTTGTTTGACCCTAAAGGGTGATGTCACTGCAACACCCATCCCGTGCGTTTGTATCGATGAATAATAAACATCATATTTATATATAAAGTAACATCAAAGATGATTAATATTAAAGAGGAAAATATAAGGCATATTTGCTATTGTTGTCTAGGAAGTTTTACTAAGTACCACAAAAAAAGTAAACAAAATCGAACGCATCGCGGTAAATACTTGGCTGAAGAATGTAAGACATAAATAAAGAACAGCTTATCCAAATCCACGAAAAACGGCAATACAAATAAACTGTTTACATGTAGATAAAACATTTTCCGTAATCAATATGCAAAAGATAACAAATAGCAGATGTAAGTAAGAATTCAACGAAAACATGTTTGGCATGTTTTTTTTTTACAATTTGTTTGGTGTTTATCAACCAACCAGTAAGATTGTGGTAATCTAAGATTTACCGTAAAGTTTGTAGATTTCCAAATTTTTTCCATTGCTTAGATAACATTTTGGCATTGAAATATGATATATATCAAAAAAATAAATAATTATTAGATAAGCTATTATCCAGATAGATAAACAAGGTTAACTTGTATATTACGGTTTACGAAATCGTGATCGCGCGTTGTGAGTGATTGGTCAAAAACATTTTTCTCAAGGAAAGTAATCCATTTTAATTGTTAAGCACTTTCGAAACTTCGATGTTTTTTAAAGATTTAACGTGTGCATCAACTTGAAATAATGTTTCGCGTCATCTGAAAAGCGGCGATGATTAGTTACTTACTTTAAGGATGAAAAATTAAAATAATCAGACCAGGGGTCTTTCTTCAGCTGGCGACAGATCTCAGACTTCATTACAGGGAGAAGGTTTATTTTGCAAGAAAACTTTTCTAGCATTTCCTGGTTTCGTGATGCGATTCCGATCTGGCGCGTGCTCTCGTGGAGCCGCTCTTAGTTGCAAATTACTCCGACGCTCGTTTACGTTATTGGCGGCACGCGACCGAATCGTGTGACCTCCTGACGTCTCCGGGTCTTTATCCAGTTGGTGGGCGTACACGAATTGGCCGCATAATCAAGAGAGCACGTGTCTCCACTCCAGCACCGCGCCGAGCCGGCTTTCCTTCCGTGTCTATTCTCGGCCGGCCGAGTCCCGTCGGGTCACGTTTAGCTCATGCAAATCACGTATATATGAGGGAATTAGCTGACGACGATGCATGGAGCAAATATAAAACTACCACCTGCATGTTTAAACAAATAGGCACCGGTTTCATAATACTTGCAAATAATATCTTGAAACACGACAAAAGTAACGGGCCATGAGATCGTACCTCACACAACATAACGCTCGTGACATCAATCGTCAAAGAGAAACTAAACAATATATATAAAAGTAGAATAAATGTAAACGCTTGACTAGAATCAAAGAAATTTATGTTTGAACAGATGTGTGAAACCAGGTCAGTGGTGTAAGCTATGGCTGCTACACATCAATACGACGGTACGCATAAACATATCTACCCGGGTGACGTAACGTTAGGCGTAGATATTACGAAAACAAGCGAGAACCAGTGTACCACAGAATCCAAAATTATATACGATCTGCAGGTGTACATTCATCGTGCTCCATGTAAGATGGCGTTCTTCAAGGTGGACCGGTTTAAATACTGGTCGCGCCGCGTTTGCTTGATGCTTGAGATGATAATAAACTACTGTGTACATTCAAATTAATGCAAAATAAATGGTTTGCTAAGTTGAGATTTTTGTAAATTAATCCAATATGTAAGTGGTCCTGTAAAAAGTGGTAATGAATTACTTCTACACAAAGCTGAGGCGTGTTGTGTATAGTTTTATCGAATTAAATAATGAGTTTTTAACTGATAATAAAATATTTTCAACATTTGAGACCACTTAATCGTAAGATAATCTGCTAAGTGTATAAAATTCAAGATAAAATGGTTAAGTCGACCTAAATTTAGACAGGCTATATTGTTTAAAATTAATGATTAGGCAATGAGAAAATAGCTGCATAATTAAAACCTTAACTAAATTTTGTGACTGACTGGTCAGATATATCGTCATATAAGGAGGTAGAAGAACTGCACGAGCGTGTTGTGGAGAGTGATAAAAATACTATGATGCGATGGTAGTGAGCATTAGGGCTGGATTGGGGTCAATCGCTTGAGGCCATCTGCGTCGGCTAATTATAGACGATGTGAGACGCGTCCAATAGTGCACGACGATGAATCTCAATTGCGATAGCAGATGTACTTGATGGCAGAAGAGAAATCTGTTGCAAATTTTACGCCCACCACGACCACGATTGCAATGAATAAAAGAAGAGAGAAAGAAAACAGATAAATAAAATCCGTTGTTGTTACATCTAATCTTCACCAGGGTACTTTAGTTAGACATTTAGTTTCAAGTGTCTAAATGCTTAAAGAATCTTTACAATAAAACAAAGTCGGGTTTGTTACAACACTTATAACTGGAGAACGGGTGGACCGATTTTCGTATCCTTGATTTGTTGGATTCGTCTCCGTCCCGAATAGCAGAATTAATACTAAAAACAGTGGAAAGCTTAATAAAAGAAATCATGTTTACGGGAACGTGGACAACTTACGCGGGTGAAACCGCAGGGTACTGCTAGTTAGGAATAAAATACGGTGATTGGACGTGTGTTAGCACCTGTCAGTCAAACATAGCCATAGAACAACGTAAAGTCGGTCTCAAGGTATAACACGCTTCGGGGCAGAACGGGACGCGTTTCCTGGCCATTAAAAAAGGGAAGTCATTAGAGATTCAAATGGTGACTCCGATCTAATAACGGTGTTATGCAGCCCAACCATTGCTATTATAAACACGGATAAACTCTCGGGAGATTGCATCTTTACGCAACTACTGCGTGAAACGGAATCGTAATGGCCGCGATCCAACATGTAACGTGAAAAATGATGATAATGTCGAAATTTCCTCATCTAGTACTGTTATCAATATTACGTCGCACTCGACGCGATATCGGTCAGTACAATTGACCGATATTCTCGGCACTTTTCGTTCAAGGAGAGCTACAATTTACTACCACACATATTTAAGTGGCATCGGTAATAAATTTAATGAAAACACGGATATTTGTTGAACGTTCGCATTAATCGCAATACAAACTCGTCAACCTACATTATAGAATTAGATTTCGTGGGGTCATTCACTTGCATGTTATTGTCTGACCGGTATCAGTGGTTATGCTTTAATTTTTGTTTGGTACCGATAATGATACGAAAGTTATCACACTTAGGCGGGGGTAGCGAGTCACGCGTAGTGTTTATCTGAATGCGGTGCCATACACTCTACACAGTACAAAAGGGCCGCGGTGTTGGCAAGCCAGTTATAAAATGTTCCACGAATTACTAGGATTGAGAACATGCGGAACCCCGGCGTCCGACTGACACGCCATCCTATGGAGGTCTTGGATTGCAGCGTGTCGTCGAGTAAAAAGTTATGATCGCTAGTACAGATGGAATCCCGCCTACAGAAAGATTAAATACTCGGATAGGAATGATAATTTGACGGAACGTAACAATGTGAATTGTTTTTAAACTTGAGTGTCTATGGAACCCGCATTATAACTTTTAGTAAATCTAGTTTATTGAACTTGATATCAGTGTACATAATAACGTGCTAATAATAGTTCTCAAATATGAGGCCGGAGTGAAAACCATTTATTCTCTAGAACAATGATTAGAAAACGGTATGTTATTTTATTTTAAGAAATTAAATCTGATTCTACAAGTCGACAACTTAATTTCCTGAAAATGTAGAGTTAAATGCAAAACTAAGTCTATAATGACAGGATTATTGGGATTAATATTTACTTACCCACATTTTAAGTAGGCACTCTAAAATACTACTTAAGATCGGATTATAATGAATTACGAATACAGAGGAGAGCTATTTACCGTCAAAACATAGAGCCAGCGAGTATGTCAATTTTTCTTGATTTATGCACTACTACTTAATCAAAGTTTGTATGTATATACAAATGTAGTACGCGAGGCTTCCTTTCATCACAATTATTATCATTATCGGTTAGAATAAAGGGAGATCTAGTTAAACGGATCACGTAAGCACATAGCGTTTAAAATGTATAGTAGAATGTAGTTATACTGTTAAATCACGTTATTATACATGTGAGATTGTTGACATGAGTGTATGAAATATTGTGTATTTCCCATCTTTACTTATAAATGTTCTCACTATGTTTAATTGGATACTAGCTTATTAATGATATGAAGTTTGTGTCACGTAATGTTGATTAGTTAACGTTATCATAATTATAAAAAAAATTAGTTGCTGCCAATTGTTTAAAAATATTGGTAGCAAAGGTAACAATAATACAATAGTTAAGAAAATAAATAAAGTGACTGTTACACAAAAATATATATAATTATCATAAGTAACATTATCAGTAACTTCAACGTTTGATACTGTGTCAAGTGATGTAAACAGCTATTGCTTATTCTCTTGGTAAATTGGCAAAAGAGTGTGATTTTTTCTTCTTTCACAAGTATTCATTCAACCTATTATTGTTTGTGGGAAACCCATTCGATATCGATACACAATGGGTTTAAAAATCGTTTTCCTTTTACTTTTCTCTGTTAAGATAGACTTGCTGAAGTTTTAAGATTTGCGTAAGTAACTTACAAATAGGGAATATTTTAGCATAAAATTTTGGAAGTGCATTAATAATTTAATCGTTGATTGCTCTACATGTCAATTTCAAAACGTAAGAAAAATTATGTAACGAAAACTAAGAGCACAAGTAATCAATAAAATAGCCTTTATTGCTGTTCAACAAGTTTTTCTTATTAACAGTAATAATATTCATTTAAGTATTAACTAATCTTCCGCTTATCGAGTTTTACCAAAGCAAAAACCAAAAAGAAACAACAAGAGCACAAGTAAATAATATCAAATGTGACAGTTGTTGACCTCAAAATAACTATTTTAATGATTTATAAGTCTAGTGCACTTTCAAATTTTCATTTTATTGCCAACATCATTATTTTAAGTTCCCATTAATTTTATTTATCTGAAGTTCTATTTAACTCACTGACTCACCCGCTTGATTTTACGTATCCACGTACTTTTGAATACGGTAATAGGGTAATCAATACAATGATTTCCTTATGCAAGTCATAAAGAATAATGAAGGTAATACTCGATAGCTAATCGATGGTTAAAAACTGGTAGTATTTAACGAATCTGACGCGTTTTGTGGTTATTGATTGCATTGTAGTTGTAATTATGGCTTCGATGGTTATTCAGTGCGTATTGCCTAACAGTTTCTAACAGGAATATTAATGTACTCACCATAGCTTGCTCGATCTTGTTGTCGATGGCCACCGCGCTTGTGCCCGATGCGCTGTAACAAAAGAAATCTAATTAGATTGTTGTAACAATAGTAAATTAACAACTGCGTAGAACTTACTATAGTATAAACATTTCATAAACAGTGTCATAATAACTTGTTTACATTATTTGAATAATTCATATCAGTTTTAATATAAAAAATGCCTTGATGAGCAATTTGTAACACGTGATGATGACGTATAGCCTGTAGAAATAAAATTATGCATAATTATCGATGGTTTTCATTGAAGTTTTCGGGATGCGGAATTCAATGCCATAATAACGTTTGCATAATGCATAATTCATTCACGCATGATTGCGCACCGTCCTGGCAAATACAAGAATTTGCGCGTTAAACTTGTTCGCTTACATTTCCCATATAATTGCAAGTTTCCGTAAAATTATCAATTCGTTATGCGCACGCCTTTGTCTCTACATAAACGAAATAAGCACGGAGATTTATCGTTTACGTAAACTACAAGTTGATTATATTATCGGTGCGTTGGAATGCGAACATAAATCGTTCTATCGAAACGCTTTCACGTTTTAAAACGCCACAACAAAACATTGTGCGTACGTCGCATTACAATAACCGCGGACGTTTGCAAGCATTGGTGCAATGGAAAGGTGGCGCAAGGGCACGATCGTATTCAAAGATAATGCACATACAATATGTAATTATTACTGTAATAAATAAGTACAGACCGGTAATTTTGAGAAAAGCTTCCGTCGGTTGCACTGCGGATGATTACGTTAACACCGTGCGCTGTGGATAAATATTGCAAAAGCGTTGACCTGCCTGTTGAACTGATCGCTATTTGTAACAACAATAGGGAACAATGGAGGACTAAATTCTGGTGTGGCCTATACCCTATTTCCTCGATTGTGGTTACATGCTCAAGTGTGTGTTCAATAGCGTATTACTACCCGATTGTCAACAACAAGAAAGACAATATATGCCTAGTGAACCAAAAGAAAAAATATTTCTTCATTTGCCAGATAAGAACACTTGACCCAGAAACCTCTATTGATCTGTTCAGACAGCTCGCCGGCGAGCGGTATTCGAGAAAGGAAGTTAATTTAAAAAGTTGTAACGTTAAAAAAGTCAGTCAACCATCATTGAGGTCTAGAACCTCTCACGTAGGTAACTGTAAAGGCGAGTTACAGTTTGTGCACAGTTTTGTGATGACTTTGCAAACATTAGACGTTGTTTGTGCTGGGTGTGAGAAAACAATGGTGCACAACTGCAGCAACGTGTCACGAGTGGCGCACGCTGCCCGGCGCCACGTGCAGCGCGAGAATGACGACACACTCTACTTAGCAACTGGAGAGATACCATTACTAGGCACGATTGCCGGACTTACCCATTATGATCCAATCTCGCTGGTGTAATCGTCCGGTAGCTAGTATGTAGCACGACGTACGACTGCGTACTTGACTTTCTCCGACGGATTCCGTGTCGCGTCAACGAGGTGAACAACACACCGCTAAAGTTGAAGCCATTCGACCGTTGAGGACTGCGTCGCGGATCGATTTCGACCGGTTCGCCACCGAGCTCTCCGATATAAAACAGCGGCCGTGGACCACATGACCACCACCGCAACAATGGACCGCTGGGCCATTAACGTCTACCAATTTATACAATCTGCTGACCCGACGCACTGGGCAAAGAGGTGACTTTGTAGGTTCAAATCGTATGATTTTAATATAACTAAGGCGAATGCAAATAGGTGTGATTCATAATTTAAAAATAAAACTTGCTTTCTCTAGTTCCAAGTTGAAAAACAAGTATTATTATTCCGTGAGTATTACGCAAGATAGCAGTTGACAAAATCGCAAACCACCCACAGGCCTACGTCTGTGTATGAAAAAGTTGAAACATAAGCTGACGAAACTTGAGAAGCGGAGAAAGTATTTAGTGAAGGCGTAGCCATTTCTCCGTCAAGACCACAGCTAAACGTGATAATTATATATTTAAACATACCACAAGATAATTTATTTAGTTTACTACCAACTACTGATCAAAACCTTTCAAAGAATCCTTTGTAAAAATGTTATTTAAATAATAAGTCGCAACTATTCGTAGTACACGTTAGAATATGTACTTAAACAGGAGTGAATGCTGCGATGACGAGTAATAGAGAGGAATGGAAGGAATATACAAATTGCGCCGACACGGTTGTTTTAGGCCTTAATTGTTGTATTCTTCAATCACTAACGAAAAGACATGTAGTTGAACACAACATTTATATGAAGTTGAAACAAAACCTGCTTGTTTCATATAGTCCAGTCCCAAGCATTTGCGTAAGTAAAGAAACGATACACCGTACTAACACCAACACCAGTGTTGAAATAACGTTTAAATGAAAATGCGTTTAAAAAGATGTTAAGTAAATAGATGCTGCAAACAAAGAGATAAACGTTTTGTCACCACGCACGTGCGTGTTTGCGTAGATCACACTCAACTCAACTGCACTTCAAACATCTCGAACAAAGCCTCAAGAGGTATTCGAGGCTTTCAGAAGAGAACAAAAGAACCTTTGAGATTTTTGTCTTAAAGAACATAAACAATAATATTTATTTCTTATGTATTTTATGATCATGACCAAAAATAACGTCAGCCTTATAAGTTGTTGGTTGAGTTTAGTGAATTACAACAAAACTGGTTTGATGGAAATCTTTTGTCATGTAACCCAAGATTCGTATTCGACGAGTGGGAGAAGGCGAATCACAAAGATGAAAAAGAATTCGTTTACATGCATTTACATCAGATGTTGACAGCCGCAAGAGGAAAATATGCACAATGGTAAAATATTCGTGACTATTTTCAGTATGGCGATACCTGGATAGATACTATCAGTGTACCCATGGTCATTTAATTTTTCATGTGGGGCACAAATCACATTGTAATTAGGCGTTTAATTGTTCAATATCTTAAGAATCAAAAGATTAAATACCCAATAGGGATACATGTCAATCATCACGTATTCACAAAGTTAATTAGCAGACGTCAAAGAAAACGTCGTTACGATAACAATTCCAAAATAAGTATATCATTATAGTACGATGAATCATGATGTATCAAACAATTGCGTTGTGCACTCTGACAACAATGCCGACTAGAAAACAAAGGTCACTGAAGAAATTATGCGAGCTGCATGAAAATTCAATGTGTTAGTCATGAACACTTAAAACGCACATTGTTTGTTCACTACCGGCTACTATTCATCAGATACACTCAATTAGTTTAAACTGTTGACAATTTGAATTGACTCCATTGATTCGAATTGCTTGGCTAACATTTGCGTTTATTAAGTGATCATCGTTATTCAGGATTGCTTCGTGGTCAATTTACACACGGATATGAAAACGTTCGAACATTTGTTGTATTAGTTGGATTATGAGAATTATCAGCGCGCTGTAGTGTGGTCGTGTATTATTATCGTGTAGCGTAGAGTGTATACGCGCAAGGTCATTGAAGGGAAATGGTTGGCGTTCGTGTCGACATGGCTGGCGCCAGCGGCCCAGGCGTTACATCTAGCAGCCGCGTTTCATAACACACTCGCAGCTCCTTTCAATTAGCGCAAAGAAATGAGTGGCTGTACGAATTCAATTGAGCGAATTGTTAGCTTTATAGACGAGGCTTTATGATTGTAGTTGATTGTGGAGGAAGTAAAGTATAAACGTTTTGCGAAATACAGTGTTTCGAGGCCTTGCCATAAAATTGAATCACGTGAAATAACACAGTCAAAGTTAAATTCACGTGCCGGTCGCATAGAACAATGTCTGGTAGGACGTGAACACTAAAACCAATTGGACACAAAGGGCATTAGTGGGACACTGGGGGCATAATGTGCTGGTAGTCAGCGTTTGTCACGCGAAACGGTCACGCAACGGTGCTTTCCCTAGGATTTCATGAAACATAGCCAATGTTATGAATGACTTCATTATAACTGGTATTAGAGACCTGACCTAGCGAAAGAATAATCTAATCTAGAAAAAAATAATCCACGTAGTTCATAAATTATTTTTGTTGCTATCCGACTGTACTAAAAACTACAATATGCAGATAACGCGTGGTTGGTTATGGCCGTGAAAACATATTAGTCATCGAAAGATCCTGGTGGTAACTAAAATGTGAATGAATGAGTTTAAAACACGAAGGTTCAACGTCTTACGTCTAGGTGTCACCATTGCAGTAGCTAGTTCAACTGACAGAATTCAATATACGCAAGGTTGAAATTTGCAATAAAGCGGACCTAGACCTTAAGAATAATATAGAGTATAGTGCAACGGATCGATACTACAGCCAGGCAATAGAGACACTTATGTTCAGCAGGCGGCGCTGACGTCAGGCACAACGGTTTGTCTGGCTGCAGCCGGCCACGTTGCCGTAGAACCTTCACCGACTTACCGGCTTGGTAATTAGCCGAGCTGTGTGAAAACCTTCACACCACCGACACTCGGACAACCGACAGCTAGCGACAGCTCCGCAATGCGACAGCTTATATTATCATGAAAATGCAGATGAAATTACTTGGAACATTTAAAACTGTACTTACACGGGATAGAAGTAGTCTATATACTTCACGACCACCTCCCTGAGTAGATCTTGCTTGTTCATGATGGACGTATAGCTTCCACTTATAAGTTTTGTTTGCATGGTTTCCACTTTGCCTATCGATTTTAAAATACGGGACCCTCGAGTTCCCGGCGGCGGGGTCAACGGAGCCGTCTTTGTTGTTTTGTGCGTTGGAAAACGTTGTGCGTGCTGAGGTAGCAATGGTAAAAAATGTATATACGGCGCGCGAGCAACCGGATCGACGCGTTGCGGCAAACTGGGACCGGGCCGGTCGCAGCGCAGCGGGCGGTGGGGGAGGGGATCGGAGCAAGTGGCGCGCGCACGACTCTACCTACTACGGGCTACGATGGCGCCTCGAAACACCAAGGCAACGCTTTTGCGACACACCCGTTGTACCTCAAAAACGAGAATAAATCTAACAGTCGGCGCACCTCGCATATAATGCTAAAGCTCATTCAATTTAATCTATAGCGTAGGTTCAAGGCCAACCAGATTTGGTCAGTGTTTTTAGTTGTTGTTCGAATTATAAATAACACAAAGAAAATTACTAGAGTCGAATTTTTACATAATAGAGCCGCTTAAAATTGACGATTTGTTTGGTTTAATACATTTTAATTGTGGACAAACTAAAAAACATTCTGTTCAAATAAAATACTAGACTTGTATGGAGAGACGGCAACACAAAAACGGCACTTGTTGTGAACGCATGCATGAGCTAGTCAGAAAATGACAGTCTCAAGCAGATATTATCACTGAGACGGCTAGACAAGTGTCATCAAACAATTGCTACAGTCATTACTACGGCGCTTCCGTGTATTGTTCTAGAGTTAAAATTTTGTGCAATATTAGGACGAGGAAATGCTGGAATACGAAAATTTATCTCATAATTTTAGAACCTAGACAAATAGAATAATTAAAATTAAGGAGGTTAATGACTCTTTTTTTAGATAAGTAGATATTTTAGGTTAACAAGTATTAACAGTAGATCCATTGAATAGTTCCCACACCAAACGGCTGGCAATAAATTTGATTCATCACAATGGGCTACAGACAAGTTTCCAATCCGTAGAATGCTAATTTGCATGAACCGAGAAACATAACAACCTGTAAGTACGACAAGTGGCTTGGCGAGACTTCAAGGTGGATTGTTGTTATATATTCTAACAATAAATTCATCTTCTGAGCATAAATCTAGCGGTCTCAAATTTAAACGTGATTCACGTTACAAAATTCATAAATTATGAAACAATAATGTGTTAGACTATTTTCGTAACTGTTTGTATCGCTCTACCTGGTTGGTACATTCATATTTTTATTCGCAGTAGTTCCTTGATGGTACCTAGTAATACAAAGTAGTCTTAGTGTTTGATATTCGATATCATTATTATTATCACCACGAGAGGAATTAATTAGTATTAACTATATGACATCTGACACATGTATGATATCCATTAACCTTGGCGGCTGTATTAATTGCACTTAATTAACAAAAAATACGTGTGACATTACCGTATAAATATTTATTGTTGGTCCTTATTGTGACCACATGGTTTATCTTCACAATGCATAGGATATTGTAAATAGTATTGATTATGCACGTTTATGTATGCATCATTAAATTTAATGGAGGAGTCAGATGCGAAGCAATGTTTACCAAGATAACTTTAATGCCGAATACCAGTTATTTGTGTTACATTCTTGAAAAAATATTATGCGACTCTAGTAGCCAAACTGAACTTTTCATAATTACGGTAGACTTACCAGACACTGTATTATGTCTCCGATATTGTTTTATTCAAACGCAAAATAGAAGTTTCAGAGATGTATCATTTGGTGGTCTTGAAAATGTTATCGTCAATAATATTATAAACAAACAATACCCGGATGCTTAAAATAAGATGTGACCAATCAATCACAATCAAAGATTAAATGACATAGATAATGTTATAAATTTCTTTCCAAGTAAGTAAAACAAGATAAAGTATTACGTTATGATTAATATGTAATCCATGATAGAGTACCAATCAGAATGCAGAGCATGCGTTCATGGAGACGGAAAATCATCAACAATGATTTGCATTAAGATTCTGCAGTCAATTACATGCAATAATGAATATTTTAATTCATCACCTTAGTCATCTACTGTATGTACTGGCCTTTAAATTAACATCTGTGGACAGTGTCAGCATCGACCGATTTGTATGATGACAAATCTCTTAAATCACAGCAGACCAATATTAAATTTTAGATTGTTTGCTGTAGATAAAGTTTAATTTTTGATGTGGAACAAAAGCACGATTAAAAGAACATATATTTAATCATGTCTTTTATGTTTTTCCTCGACTTTTTTTGGTAGTGTCTAATGGCGTTTGCATCATCGTTGCCGTCGTAAGAAACGATCATGCAACTATTTCAATTTTAGTTTGTATGAATATTGTACTGTCATCCGAGATAAATGAGTATTGAGCGAAGTAAAAAATTTAATCAACAACGGAGATGAATATCCATTTACGAAAATATTTTAGATACTTAACGTCAGTAAAAAATATATGTTCTTGAATTATTCTAATGTAGTATTGCAGTATGGCTTCGGTTCTAATGAAAACGTTCTAAAGAATTGCCATCAATAATGATTAATTGGTAATCGCAATCTTGTTTCGAGGCAGTAAATAAATAATATGGTAACTTTACAGATAGTATATTGCGGTATGACAGCAAATTCAACAAATAAAAATAGTAATAGCTTTCGAAAGCTTTCTTAGTCATAATAAAGTGGAAAGAAATTCTCTTAAGTGACAAGTTCCTGATTTCGCTTTATTGCCTTAACTGGATACTGGGATGTACAAATTGGAATTTCCGCTAGTTTCAAATTAATAGATAGAGCTTCATTCAAGTTGAAACCAGAGAATTTTCCCAGATTCACATGACTGCGTGTAGGAAATCTGAAAGTCTTACCAACAAGTGCATTAATTGCGCATTATTTTAGATTGTAAGACTCAACAGCTTACATCAGATATCATAGCGCACAAAATAGGCTATTATTCACTTAAATTTAATTCTCTAGATAGAAGGTATATCAAAGTGGATTATTACAGCATTATCAGAAGAGGTATTCATTATTTATTAAGAAATCACGCAAGATTGTAATCAATAGATTTTTTATATTTAGAAATATTAATTATATTAAGTACAATTTGATTACAGCGAGGGATTGTATCTATGAGCTGATAGTCCCAAGGCCGTATCGATTATTCTTTGTAGCGAATGCGGTAAGTGTGGGAGACCTTCGTTCATTGTCAGAAAATACTCCGTAAACGATCTAACTTTTCGAAACACCAACTCAATTCAAGGTGACATGAGGACGATATATTTATATGGTAGAAAAACTTTGTTGTACTCACAATTGATACCGATCGAGTGGTATAGCAGATAAGAGATCACAATAACATCATTCAATAACAAGTGTGATAAGATATGTGAAGATAAAACAGACAAACAGTTTTTATAAAAAGATGAGCGGGCATTACATAAGTTGTAAACACTAATAAAGTGTGGTAATCTAAACCACTAATGACACAAGCATAAAGTGAAACAATAACAGAAATTGATAACTTACGAGCACCACGTGTTTCTACGAGCGAATGGCGATCGGGGTTGTTCGGTAGTCGTCGATTTCGGTTGCGAGTCTATCAACAAATTAAGCTTGAAGCCGGCTATAGACTTGCGTCGTTTGGCGGCCAGAGCCCGGGAAGCGAGATCGGAGTCATGCACCTGTTCAGGTGGGGAGGCGGCATGCGAGCATGTCCTCATGTGCGCTTGCGCGGTAGCCACCTGCAGCAGCTTGGTAGAGAGACTCCGGCGACCCAGAGCCTCGCATGTCGCGCACCGTCCGTCCTCCATGAAGGTCCTCGTACGTCCGACACTGCCACAGCGTGGACACTGAGTGCGTATTGTTTCCAGCGGACGTGCTGGCTTAACTGATGTCATCCGACGGACGAGCGGTACAAGCGCGACCGTTCGCGTTCGCCGCACGAAAAATTCAAGACTCTTTACGAACGGGCGCCGGAATCGATCTATACTCGAATGAAATAGGTTTAATGCGATAATAAGAACGCGATAAGGTGTACACGCGAATAAGTGTAATGACCTAGACGGTGTGGCATAGCACGGCTTCGGTGCGGCCTCGGCGGGCGGCCGTGCGCGGGCGGCTCGGCGCATGCGACTGCGGTCATCACTACAAAGCACCCCCGCCGCCGCCAGCGTAATCCGAACGTTAACGAAGATATCGATATTTGTGGTGAATAATACGCCACGATACGCGAACATCGTATGATTTACATGCGTCTAAACAGTCACTCTTAGGTGTCATTCCGACATTCCTCTGGACATCGTCCAGGTGATCAGTATAAATAATTAGGGGTCATAGGATGCTCTTTCCCATAAATCGTACAGAATTCCCATAACTGATATTTAAATATAAATCAAATGCGGAAATTTACGGCTGGAATAATTGAAACTGCGTAGGTTATAAACAAGCTGCCTACTCTAATGGCGGGCAGTTAGATTAGAACAATTTATTCGACCTGAGCGATCTAAACATAGTTCTTGCTTCAATTAAAGCATAGCAATGAGTATCATGCCAGTCACATAATTGCTTGCGAATGACGTAGAATTGTATTTGAATTTTTCGAGTCCCGTCACGCATTAGCTAAGGGGTGAAGTTCTTCAAATGTTGACTAGCATGTAGTGGGCCAAAAAAACAATGCCAATAAATTCATGTGGTTGATTTAATTGATTGCCTAATGTATTACAGCATATAAAACTCATCGTCCGCGAATGTGATCGCTTAGTTCCAATGTGTTAGAGTAGGTACTTGCATCTAAAAACCACGCAATTCGTAATTTAGCGCAAGGTTGTCTGTAGCTCTGGGGACGTTATTTCTGAGCACTGGGCGCTGTAACGAATTAATCATAAGATTCTTTTGTCGGCGCTTTTTATTAAAATAGTGTTACTTCCTCCAATTTGCTATTTTGTCATTGAATTATTCTGATCAGAAAATAAACAATTCAGAGCAGAATCAAGTGACAGGAGCGCTTTTTTAGTGATTATCTCGCCAAGAAAACTGAAATGAGTCCATTAACTACTTAAATCTGACTGATCATAACTAGACAAGACTTTTAAATGAAAATTAAATACCTAGGTACTGCAACTAAACATGTGTATCATAATATTTGAATTCGATAACATCGGCAGCAAGTTTCTTGTGTTATTATACCTAGCTTTTGCCTTATGTATTTCGCTAGATAAGTATTATATACGCTAGGAATACACAAGATGTTTCCAGCCGTAAGATGGAGTATTTATGATAACATTGATTACTATTCATGTAAACACGTGTGTTCCGATTAGGTAATAAATAGTACGATTTACTGTGCTCTAATTCAGAAGAGTAAGACAGTCCTTGAAGCGAATAAACAAGGAAACCCGATTTAAAATTGAGAGCGAGTATTGATTAGGTATTTTAATTTGCCAAGACGTCAAAGGGCGTGACATTGGTGCCAAGTCTTCGACACATTTTGAAATGCATCACTGTGAACAGATTTAAATATTGGCTGTCACACCTTCCTGACACGGGTATAACTTTATGTCCCGACGAGCAGTCTCACCGTGTATGTAAACAAGTCATTACTGCCTTGTAAATACATAGCAATCTAAGTGATTGATGTTTTAATGTACGTGCGGTGCTAAGTAAACATTATACAAATAAAGTACATTTGTCTAGACTTTACATTTGTGGTACACTTGAGGAATGTGAAATATATTGATATTACCGACGGTAGTCTCGACGGAGCGATAAACGGGAAACTTTGTACAGATATTCACGTCAAGGAAACGGAAACTGGTTTCGTTTTATCCCGGCCGGATAGGATTTCCCTTGAGATAAAGGTCGAACTTTTATCCAGAGTAAGTCCAGATAGAAGTATCTCATAACTTTGTGCACCCACTAGCTTTAAAGTTAATTAGCAAAGGACTATAAAAAGGTATGTTGATGGAGCCGTACTATTTTATAGCCTATTATGTCACCATACCAAGGGAATAGGCAGAGTCCACGCGAAGTAACTCGTGATTAGAATTACGTTATAAAAGACATTATTTCCTTCGTAAGTCATTACGAACAGGTCACTAATGACAATGACATCGCATGATGTATGACAGCTAAATTATAGTGCAATTAAAAGAGAAATAGAAGATGGCTACAAAGTGCGAGTGACGCAGGCGTAGATCACTCGAGTGTACGTAAGTGTGCTTATAAAAAGCATGTCGTAAGTACAAAGATCAAAGGTAGAGTGTAAAGTCCACAGTTACCTGATACACTCTTAATCATCATCTGCCTAGCCATTTCCCAAGCTATGTTGGGATCTGCTTCCAATCTCACCGGTGTTAGAGAGATTTATTTGGAGCGACTGCCTATCTGACCTCCACAAACCATTGCTGGATAGTAAATATCCCATTGTGAGACAAGTTGTCAGAATCTAGTGACTTAACGACTGTCAGAGATCTGATATTGCAGTCATTAAGAATATATATTCATTACCTGCTACACTCTTAATGTGCAGAAATAAATAAGTTAAGATGGCGCAAAACTGAGATATAAATATGCATGTTTACAAAGGCTTGATGTAAAATTAAATGCATTCAGTGCCTATAAAGTTGTACCATAACTGTGCAGATATGTCAAATAGAGAAAGATCGACCTGTCTTTTTTGGATGGTAATGTTATAAGGCGAAAAAAAGTTTTCTCAACAAAAACAAAAATCATAGGCACCTAGTTTGCAAATTTATTTTAACTTCCTGGCAATGGAGTGTCTAGTAGGTCTGAGGAGAGGCGTGGAGGGACTGCCTCTAGTAATTATTACCACGTCAAGGAAAGCGTTTGGAAATAAGCTAAGTAAGTAAGTAAGAAAACTAATAAAGTTAATAGAATCATTGAGAAAAAATAAAACGGAATTATCGGACCTGCGCTAATTAGAGACTAATCTTAGTTTTATTTAGTGGGTTGTTTTACATATTAATATATGGAGAATAAAATTTAATGGAGTTCTGACTTACACTTTTTTTAAAAGTAAATGAGATCAACTAAATCACTTATGTTTGTAAGATGTATTTAATCTTGTGGTTTGTTTCAAATAGCATGGGTTTTTTGGAGTTATTCATAAAAATACAAAAAAAAAAACACCTGTCGCAATATCTTGATTATTGTTATTATATTTTATGTAATCATGGCCATAATAAAAACCGGTATGTATTTTATTTTTTTGTTATACATAAGTAAGGTCTACCACGAGTCGCCTTGAAAGTAAATTTTATTATATTGTGTTAAAAATAGTATTGTATTGGCTTCGTGTATACTTTTATTTATAAGTGAAGTACAAATGTTTGCGTTTTTATATGGAAATCGGAAATCCTTTATATTTTTCATATTGTGTTGGTTCCTATAAAGCAAGTAAGGCTATTTATAACGGCTACATTTGTTATTCATGACGTTTACTTTTAACGTAAATAAATAAATGATAAAAAGCTAAGCACCTATGTAAACTATGTATAAGAAGTAAGAAAGAATGTGCAATCGTTTATTACAATCATAATTGATCAGAACTGAGAATAACACAGCATTATTATTTATTTTTAACATATTGAAGCTCACAATTTTTGGTAGGTAACATGGAAATAGATAGTTTGTGATATCTGCATCTGCATTTAAGTAAACCCAAATTTTAAATTATAGCTAACTACGCTATTTGTTTATAAATACTACTTCAAATAAAGATAACAACTTAACTATGAAGAGGCGGTAGTCTAAATCCTAGGGCATCCGACTTGCGATCATGTGGTTACCGATTCGAATCCCACCTTTTGCTCTACCGACGTAATCCCATTCTTAACAAAAAAATAACATTTATCTTAGCACGATGGGTTAGTAAGAATACTACTAATGAGCGACCCAAATTACAAGTAAGCATTAGACAAAACTCTCCCGTAGACATTATACCAAGTCCGTAGAAATGTTTATATGTGTCTCAACGGATAGGGAAATGGTTAAGTTAGCATTATGCTGCTAAAATTCGAGACGAAATATTCTGTGCAGGGTTTTCGGTTGTCAAACACGGGTTTGGTCACGTTCAGGACAACAGTTGCGTTAACTTATTCAAAGTTCACCCTCCTTTCACTGATGATCACGCTACTTTTAAGAAGAGTTACAAAATCATTTACAAAGTAATAGGTAGGTTTGTTATTATTTCGTCAAATAAGTTAAATAGGATAACAGACAAAAGGGCTGTGTTTGTAAAAGGCGCTGCCAAATTTGATCGCGGACATCCTCAACGCCAAAAATATTGAAGAGATTTGAGACCAGATGTTGAAGACTGACTTTTAAAAGTTACACACCTATCTCTGGAATGTACGTTAGACTAGATATTGAATTAACAGCTCACATTAAATATTAGTACAGTGTGTAGTATGTAAGTATAGTGTGTAATTGTATTTTTTTTTACTTTTGTGACACACACGACCAATTAGCTCCATTATCTGCACTAAAACGATCAATAGGGTTGTTTGGGCGTCCAACTGCATTCCAATAATTTTCTTTTCAATGTGTTATAAATTGTCAAGGGTTGGGTGTTTCGTAACATTTGATTATAAAGCCTTTATATTTCTTTGCAAGGAAAGGGAAAGGGCTCCCGGATGCTAACCTTCGAGGTAGCTTCCAGCTATACTTTTTCAGTTACAATAGCAATTTATATAATGTTATTATTGTTGCCGATCATATTAGATGGAGGTTCGACCTTAGAATCCTAATGTGTATTTACAAAGATTGAGGCCAAATTAACCGCCTGAGCGGTGTTGCTCCAACCATGTATTAATAAGTTATTACAATCTAAATTATACAACGGATGAAGAAATAGTCTAATGTTTCAAGTCTTGTAATGATTTTCGAGAAAAGTCTGTAATGTTAAATGCATGATAAAAAGGTAGGTACTAAGGCAGTTTTCAATAACGGTATAATTACGTAATTATTTAAACTATTACGAACAGTTACTTGTATTGATAAGCAATATCACCTTGAAAATTAAGCATCCATTTGCGGTGTTGGATGAATAGTCCATAGCACGATGGTAATGATATAAAACGGCTATAAAATATTCAATAGTATCGACGTTACGGTAGACCGCAGTGTTCAGTAAACGGACCGTTTACATCATGATAACGCGTTCAAGTCATTCGTATGGTGTGAAAATGCTTTCACTTATCATGTCTACCCGGACCTTATCGAAATTATTATCTAATATATAGCTCGCACGTTGTTATCGCTTATAATTAATACAATATCAAAAAAACATCGGTTACAAATACCGAGGACCTACGTGATAGTACGAACGAAGTTCAGTATACACGAAATCGATATAATTGCAAGCAGTCATTACTGACCTGTCTAATACGATACTCATGTGTCTGTGTAGATTCTGCTTGAGGTCTCTTCGTGTGTACTGTTGTTGTCCGGGAGGCGGCGTCGGCGCGGGGGCAGTGCCCCCGGCCGGTGCTCGTTTCCCTATGAGCACCTTCAGCTCAGCCATCAACTTTTGCACCATACGGACACACGAGTGGACTCTACCGCGCAACACACACTAGTGAAGACGTACACCTCAATGAATCGCAGCCAACTTGCCAAGAGCCATTGGCTCGGCCGTTGCATACACACGTGACGTCACTGCTGCACGTGATAATGAAGCATCGATATCGACACAAGCGTCGTTACAACGCGCGTGCGGGTTCCACACTGTCGGTCGGTACGACGCTTTGACCTCGCCGCCGCTTTTTATAAGTGCCCGATGAGCGCGCAAGGTGGTGTATATGAGACGGAATAAACATGTTTATATTTAGGCGGGATCTTTGGGACGCACGATACGCACGCTTTGATACGATTAGTTACTCCGTGTTTTACACTTTCTATGAAGGTAGTACTACATTTTATTATATAAAAAAGATCTTGATGGCCAAGGTCACTATTCTTATATCTGTTAGATAAAGGCAAATCGCTAACTACTCAGCAATAAGCAATAGCAAATGTAGGTCGTTGGTTGCAGCGGATCACAATAGCGCAGAGAGGAAACGGGGTCATACAAGCATTGTTCGGCTGCGAAATGAAGAGTTGAACTAAATAGGACGCTGTTACGCTTCCGATTTCGGATTGGTCAGGGACACTGTAGATAACAGAATGGAAATAGCAATCTCAATTTTATGAGATATTACTGGAATCCGGAATGGAATCGGGAAGATTCGATGTCGAGACGTAAACAAACGCGTTTGAGGTATTTATTCAATTTGAGGATCCTTGAATCGTACGGTAAACAAGTTAAGATTTGTTCTGGTTTTTAAAATAATCGACTTTGAACGTGAATTGTGAGGCAGATCAGTTCATGGAGAGGTAGAAATAGCACCACCTGACGCCACCGCCGCCGGCGCAGGAAGTGTGGCTGTGGACGGCCGAGCACACAACTTCTATGTATAATCAAAAGCGAGGAGAAAACATGCATGTAATTTTACATGGCGAAATCCATATACCTATGCAACACAGTTAAATAACTGAAAACTTTTATGGACTGTTATAAAAATATTACACAAATACACCTACTTATTTCTAGACTCTAATGACATTAAATAAACACCCGGAATTTGGGTAATGAATACTCGGACAGTTACGCTTGCAGAAATTTGAGCAATACACCGTTTGCAAGAATAACAGAAAATGCCGAAATTTGCACCTTATTTTACTTTTATACTCCTTTGTTATGTACGCGAGGAATTATTATTTTGTTTATGTAATTTCATAAGACTTTTGAATAGAAATATTCAGTTTTCAGCAAATCGGTGCTCCTCGAGTAATAATTTGCAGTTTATGGCCGGTGTGAAAACAAATTTATTTTTGGAGGATGACAGCTGCGTTGCCTGATTCGGGACAAATAATGAGAGCAGTTAAATCTATAAAAGAGGTTGTCGTAATCTTTGGAATGGTTACGCTTTAGAGTGTAGGAATAAAGTCGTAATTAATGAGATGTAGTGATAAATGCGTTGTGTAATTACGAGGCCGACAAGTAGAAGTATTAATAAATTAATACAGAGGGAACGGTCGACGTTGGGTTGCGCGTGTCCTGCGATAACAACTTTCTCTGAATGAGGGAGCGAGATTAGATTGAGATTATCCAAGCGTAATCATCACGGCCTTATAGTTCCTACTCGTACACAATCGAGAACACTGAAGAGGAAGTGTGACTAGTTCCTGGATTTATCATTAATTGTATCTATCATTATGTTGATCTCGAAATTACAGAAAAATATAGGGTATCAATGTTGACTTTAACTGAAAGACTTTATAAAAGAAATTTTAAAAGACAGCATGCAAGCCGTTAGCAACCTATATCTGAATCATCATTTGTTTTTTTTAACAGTCCAGTTATTTCACGGCTTTAAAAAGTGTACATCATGCGTAATGGTAGTATGAGCAATACATATTTGAGAGAAACTCAGGCAACCGTGCGTTTTGGTTAACGTTGCCTTTGTTTAGGACCATTTTGTTCGACGAAGCAATATGCAACATTTAATTTTATGCATTTCTCTAAAATCTTTGTCCAACTTTTTTATGGCCCATAACGTGATGCATGGATTGCAAATAAGGGAGAAGTTATTTATGCAAGTAAAACCAACAATGCATTCTCGAACGCTTGTTAGAGAAATAAATTATATTAAGGATTTACAAAATAAAGAATTGTTTTGATTTGTCTGTTTTTAAATAAGTATATTTCCGTGCAGTCCAATTGTCATAGTTGAGTAATCAATTTCAGGGAATGGGAATAACCACCCCAAGTCCGTATCCATGGCGCCCATCGCAGGGGTGATGACGTCACCATAGCAAGTACAAACAAAAGTACATCAGAGTGAATTGACAAACAAATTGCTGAAGAAGCCATGCTAACGTAGAAAAACAACACGCCCATTCATAAGTAAAACCTTTAGGGCCGAGGACGCGGAAGCTTGACCTAGTTTAGCCATCGAGGTTATTTTTCTATAAAGCTATGGGATACTTACAGATGGTGTTTCAGAGAGTCCTCCAGCGCACTGTATAATTGTTTTAATTCAAAAAATCACCTTTTGTTACTTTCGCGGGTCAGTGTTGCGCGGTGGTGAGAGAAAGCGTGCTCTCTGTGCGATGTTACTGTACACACTGAATGTACAGTGTAGACCCCGGCAAGTGTAGTAGTGAGTATGCGCGCGTCCCTATTCCCGACGTCCTTGCGTGAAAGGGGCGGTTTAGTAGGGTGGCGCCATGGTAGCACGTCAAGGCAGCGCGTCAATCAATATGCGAGATGAGATCCCTGGTTAATGGTTCAACTGTCACGCGTCAAACGCCTTATTAAATCCAGCTTAAGTTAGTTCGTAATCTTTTAACCACAGAGAATTTAATGCAACTTTTAGTGCAATTGTAACTGCAACAAGTAAATCATACGCAACAGGTATACGTATGCACATCATTGTAGATGCAAATGGCCTTGCATAACTGCAACATGGGTTTTTTTCTGACCCTTCACCTCATAAAACTTCCATTCACCTGATAGTTGTTTTCATGTAAACAAATAAGGGAATAAGAGGTATGACGAAACTATATTACAATAGCAAATGTCAAAGAGAAAAACTAAAGGTATTGCGTAAACTGTTAAATGTGAATACAAGTACTGATAATATAAACATTGGGCTTCGGTACATGAAACTGATATGAATACTGTGTTAGCGGCTGTTACGCAAGTAAACAGTTACGTACGTGCAGTTGGTTTGGACACGCACTATCTCCTATCATATCAAGACGCATCGTAGCGAGAACCGACAGCTGATCGACAGAAACCAACTAGCGGACAACGAACAATTCGCCTCCTCGATGTATAGAACACATTGTTCTTGACAAATTACATTGATAATGTTGACGTCTCAGTAATGTTGAGGGACAAGTAATTGTTAAACGAATTGATTGTACACGAAATATTTTGTGATTTTAATTGATAACTTTTTTATAGGTAAGAAAGATTGATCTCGTGTACAAAGATGAGAAAAGAAGCCTTGAAAAATCAAGTGGTGTTGGGGATAATTTTGTATGTTTGTGACTGACTTCTGGTCGGTCGTAAGTAAATGCCAAGCGCTAGGTCTTCAAATTGATTTAAAAGTATAAAAAATAAATGGAATGAAATTACATAATCGTACGACAGTGAGAACTAGAGAAACTAGGTTAAAAGTGTTCTTGACTTATGGATCGTTCCCTAAATACTTATGAGAAAAGTGCGAGTATTTTTGGCCAAGCCATTATAGAGGTCAGTATTGTTTTTGTGCCCATCACCATATTTATGAATAGTAAACTATAATTCTAAATATAACGCACCTGTTCAATTGCCTGATAGTTTACTCAAGTGTTAAGCTTAATGTTCAACAACAATATTCAATTTTAGTTAAACTCAGGGAACTAGGTTAATATTGTACTCGCAAGAGACCTGGATATTGTTATCTAATATACAGTTTTGGCAGTGTTTAACGTTACCACCACGTTTAAGATGATTTACCTAGATATTTCTCTAGTTTGCTATGTGGCACTAAAAATAAAGCATAGCTAAAAGTGAAATGAATTTTAATTAACGAATGTTAATGAACTGTGAAAATTGCGCTGCTGATTCCGTTGGTTAAACATTAACATTGGTTATGGCAAAAAATAGGAATCAAATATAAGTTGAGCAGAAAGAGTAAACGAGGGTATTGCTTTTTGGAATCAGTATTAAAAAAATAAAATCTTGAAAATAAAACTATGTTTAATTATTCAGATGTTTGCCTCCACGTGGCGTTTTACGTTTTTTTTTGTTTTATAATGTTTTACTGCACGAATAGCCGAGGGGTATAGATCACCACGCTAAATACCACTGTGCGCGACGTGCTGCGAGTTCGATCGCTCGCATTTGTGGATCACACAAATGTTCCAAGTCTGGGTGTGCATGTGATTTGAACGTTTGTGAAACCCCCGCGACACAAAAAATTCCTTAGTGAGGTCTATTTTTATAAAAAAACTACGCTCATAGGACAACACCAACTAACTAAAGTTCTAAACAATCAACACATTTCTGGTCCCTGACCCCAAAGCCATGACATTTGTTTCCTTGTATGTTGATCGTGTATTCGAAGATCACATAAACCAATTGATTCTATTCAAACTTCTGGAATTTAATTGTAATAGACACATAGTCAGTGTTATTAAATGCGTAGGTGGAACTGGAGGTAGATGCTCTCCATTGATGACCGAATACTTAAATGTTTAAAGAGGTCATATTATTCTTCGCGTTATTCTTTTAGAATAACACAACTAAAGTTTCATTTATTAAATGGATAGAGTCAAGGATAATATAGTAAAAAAAATATCGCCGGTACAGATCACCGTCTGCATCCTTACTTGAGATTGATTGCGATAAAAATCAACAAACGTGATATAGGTAGGTAGATATGATCATTATTTGTTATGTAATCAATCATAAATGTTATATTCACTGACGTGATGTTACATAAATTATTAGTGAAATTGACATGTATTTCATAACAACAATAGGTTTGATAGGGCCCAAGACAATACTACATGATAATTCTCAAATTTGCACTGTCGGCAGTGAAATCGACATAGATTAGTGGGCAGCCATTAGTGTGAAATGAAATAAACAAGAGGAATTAGCGCCGGCCGATAGCCTGTGCTAATCTGACCGCAAGGGAACGGGCGCCACTAAGACTTTCCCTTTTCTTCTTGTGAAAGTGATGATGTTCGATGCAACAAAGCAACAGTTTGCATCTAAAATCAACCACCGATCAAATCATCTGTGGCAACGGAGAAAAGTTATGCTAAGTTGTGTACGGAGCTCGACAAAGCTCCGTAATAAAAACAAAGTGCCTACCTACACGTGCAATTGTATTCTGCTAAGAAAACGAAATTTCATAGTAACAGCAGTCACGTGCAAGCCAATGCACTTGATCATGTTGCCAGTAAATAGAACGTCAATCTGTTTAGATATGCAAAATGGAAACTCAGAATGTTAATTGCGAATGCATTTATAGAAAACAGTGACTGTGTAACGCAGATTACCAAGACGCCTATCGATATCAGTTAGCTTTGCATAGAGTGTGAGTTATCTGGTATATCTAATGGGTGCCGTGCTTATCTACCAAGGACCAAAACAGCAGAACACGAAAACAAAACAAAGCGTACTCTCTAAACGAAGCCTTTCTCCTAACGAAGTTCGGCACGGCTAATGTCCGCCCTTTATTGCCAACAATTAGCTGCAGAAACTGTGCTGTTTATGTGGCAAAAAGAAAATTATGTGGAGCACTACATGCTGTTGCTAAGAGGTCAGATCAAGAAATTCAATAATGGCTTGACAACTATCAAATTCGATGTTGTTGTTATTGTTCATTTTCTTCAGACGAAAATCACAAACTATTACAACGTGGATAATCTAATTATTGTTTCGTAATAATTTGTAGATTTGACGTGCGTGTCATTTAAAATAAGGTACTATACCTACAAAAATTACTATTTAAGCTTGAATAGGCAAGTGAACCAGTATTAAGCAACGGTAAAATAAGTATAGAAGTTTTTATTGTAAGTCGTGCCAAACCCAGATTTAGATAAAAAAAAATGTAAACATAGGTGTGGCCAGAACATGACAGTCGGTTTAAGTTAAATTCAAGGTTGACGACGAAAAATATTGAATCTAAAAAAGTCGTTATCTATAATACATAGGTATAGCTCATATCGACAATAATACAAACATTATTTGTTATACCTATGTGAAATATTTTTGATAACACCAAGTTGTAAATATTTGTATGTCTGGTTGAAGTACTGAAGCCTGACGAATGACAGCATGGTCGCTAGACTCTATTAGCTACCAATAAGCGCGAAACGTACGAGCATTAAGTACCTAATATATTGTTGCTAACCGATAGTAAACAAGTGATTTTACAGACGATTCATTTAGCCAAGGCTAAGACCCATTGTGTTGTATAACAGAATTACAGTTAAATAATCTGCACGCAACTTACTTTCCTGACTTTAGAATTTTAGCAGGTGTGTATAACTATATAATAATTTCAACATGTCAGCATTTATGTAATTTTGGCATGCACCTTGACCGATTCGTCTATTGAACAGTTACCTACTTATATTGTAGCCGCAATTACACCGGTCGAATATAAATTATAGACTGACCTTGAAGTTGAACTTTTATGTCTGTATTTAAGTCTATTATATTTAATCAGCAATCTACAATTTTCGTAATCATAGGATTGGATTTAATTTTTCAATTTTGTTTTTTTAATTCTAATATTTTGCGGTCAATATAGTAAGTCTTTGTAATAGACTTTTTGGTATACTCTGTGTTCTCAATGGGTATTACATAAGATTAGTTTAATGGATCGACGCAGCAAACAGGATGAATTTCCTTTCGCATACGACTCACCCAATAAAGTTTTTGATGAAGCAGTAGACTGCGAATAGGGTCGCATCATTGAGGCCGAGGTCCGGCTTGATCCTGGGCAATGCGACGTGCGGCGAGGCAGCGTCGGCTGGCGGGCCGCGCACCTCTGGCGTGGCCGCGCTCATGGCGGGCGCGCCGCGCGGCCGCGTGCCCGACGCGTGCGGAGCGATCGTGACGGCCGGTCAGCTGGCTCAGCAGTGGGCCCGGCAGCGGCCGCAACCGCCCCGCATAACACCACCGGCGCTCCCGGCACGCGGCACCGCTCGCACCGTCGCCGGAGCGCGCCAAAACCACCCGCGTGTTAGCCCGTCGGCGCACGGCTGACACCGACTGGCGGCGCTACCGACACTTATCGATCGCTACGCCGCGTCTGCGCTCTCAAACGTCCACAGACACTAGAACGGAGACTCAGACTCAAAGACGGTCTTACACGTCCAGCATAAGGAAACCCAAGTAGATCACGAGAAAAAACCAGGGGCAAACAAGGTACATGCAAACTGACATCATTTGTATGTTTGTGTACGGGACAAAGTTTGTTGGGACGCGAAGTTCAGTGATGAGCTACGAGAACTGAAGTCGTGGTTAGCACGTGCAAGTCGCGCGTGCGTCTGGCGGCGCGGCGGCACTCTGACTGGGCGCGCTCGCGCCGCGTGCTCAACGCCCGCACGATATCCGCTCTCCACGCTATCTATACAAACTATATACTATTCACGCACAGCCTGCACACCTTGATTTACATACTGAAGGTGTGACACCCATAACACTGTAAAAAGGAAGTGTCATACTTTCTTTCAGTTCCATAATATACGATAATCTGCGCCAGAATAGTGGATAACCCAGAGTACAGAATCAAGAAGGGTCATTATTATTCTCAGTACCTATTAGGTACCTATTCTGAAAAACTTGTTTGATTTATGAAGGAAAGCATTACTTCGATAAAAGTTTTAAAACTTTACAAACAGACCAGACATGTTGTCAGACAAATTGTCAGGCTTGTTAAATATTGCGCACCATCAATGAACGCGAACCAATTAACACAATAATTGAATGACAATACATTGGTACATACCTACTCATCATTACATAGATCAGCAGGATGTCAGTCAATAAACGGAATATTCATTTCATCTTCAAAAGACCAAATTTAAACATAACAATTAATATGAATCGTTATAGTAAAGAAAGAAAAAAAAATGGTATCTATTAATACTTCCATTAACCAAGTCGTGAATTTTTCAGAACTCTCATAGTAACTGAACACCCTAAATAGTAGATCCACGGTCAATGTCCGCGTGACGGACGGGCGAGTAGAGCGATCTGACAAGAGGACAAAAAAAACATCTCTCCCACCGTCCATCAGAGTCGTGGCGAAATGACGTAAAATAGTTTTTGCCATTGCTACAAGTAGGTTGTACCCAGAATTCGTCTAATGAACTCCCGGTTCTTCTATGTGACCCGCTCACCGCAACGCTCCATGAGCTGCGCGAACATCGACGACATATCGAATTTCTCAAGTACATTGACCCGAATATGACTATCTATTGCGTAGAAGCTTCGCTTAATCGTTCATAGCTCATGTAGTGGATTTTTGCCACGTAAATATGTAATTTCAAAAATTATCGTTCACAACTTGTGGCAGTATAATAAATTGAGCTTGACGTCGTAATAAAGTAAGGGGCGAGTGTCAACGCATCTCTCGGTAACCTTTTTGTCGAACGTGAGGGACAACAACAAGTCTGCTTCTTAGAAAATAATTCCTGACTTCCCGGCGTAGCGCTCTTTGATTTCCAAGAAATGGTTTCAAAGAGATGTATCATAGAATAATAATACTCTACTTAGGAAAATAATTACAACCATTATACGAGTACCATCAATGCTGGTGAAAAAAAAAAATGGTTTTGGAGTGCACAAAAACTAACTTGAGATGAATCAATCTGAAACCTGCGGCGATGCCTTATAAATATTGATGTCACCAAATTGAGGTTATTTTGACTTCTGACTCCAGGTCGTTCTTTACCATAAAATACTGTGTTTCCCCATAACAGTTTCCTGAGGACAGCAAATCGCTTCCAAAAGGTTTATTTCATTTTAAAGTAAGAGGAAATGCAAATACTAATAATTTGAAAAGGTCTATACAATTTCATTACATCATAACTTTATGGGAACCTTATGTAGGAACCTTATATAAAGTTTTGAGATTACTTTAGAAGACAAATTCAGAAGACTGATCTAATGAGGCGTCTATTATTATTCAATCAATTGAGCCAGACAGGTCTTGGCAGCAATAGGCTAGCGAACGAGCAGTTAAACAATCGTAAATACGCGTTGAAAGTTAACTACCTAATTATTCTTTGGTGCGTAAATTATAGAGTAGGCCCTGTTGAGATACGCAATGGGAAATATGTAAGACAACCCGATGAAGTGTTAATCATGTTAATCATTCCATCCTTCCACACGATTACGAAAGAATACATTTGTATATTAATAACGGTTTTTTGTATTACCTTTTCTATTTTTTAATGTTAATTTTGCTCGCATCCGATATGAGTTTCGATCATAATATCAATGACACGATTTTTCGCTTAAATACGTTGTTGCAAATGAAACAGTGGTTCCCGTGAAGTGTTTTGTTCCTAAATACATACGTTGTAGTAGTTCGTGACACGAGAAAATTACAAACTTGCAATCGCAATCAGCACTATGGTGTCTTTAACGTTTGCGACTTTGCGTGCATCGTTCTATTGATGCAATATGACCCACTTGTCATTTCCATGAAATCGTTGCCTCTATGATCGTTATTGGGTGTTTATGTACTGGCAAACTGTTGATGGATATGATTTGTATCCTTATTAGAATAATGTTTTATTAGATTTCGAGTTAGGGCAATAAGTTAGACATCGTTATAAAATGTCAGCTCAAGCAGGTAAGTATCGTACATTAACAAATTCATTTGAGAACAGTTGCGATCGGCTGCATCTAATCTAAAGCCCAGCAGCGACTGCCGTATTTACGCAAGTATCAGCGATTTCCCGCTATCGGCAAGCCGCGCACGCGCACAAACTGATCTATGGCGCAAGCTTCCATCATTATTCTCATTACGAACTAGCGAGCGTGTTTGCAATTGCGGCACACCCGTCTCGTGCCAAATGGTGATTTGACAATATTACTACTAGCAGTTTCATACGTAATTTGTAAAGGCTAAAGCCCTTTTATAGGTCGACAACGCACAACGTCAACTGTTTTCGTTTAAATATGAGCATTGCTGGAAATATTGGCTAAAGTGAAAGCTTCAATGATGCAAGCATCCGTTTGGTTATTTGATAAGTGTAACAGAAACTTCTAGACCAAAGTAACAATAGATACCTATGAATTAGATATCTATGAAAGAATCCGAATGAAATCTAAAAATATCCAAAGACATGGCAAAAAACAATACAAAATTTGGCGTTAGCAACATACCAACTTTTGTATTTCTAGATTAAATTTTTGGCAATTCTGTACATATTACAAGGACCATAATATGAAAAATATACAAAAGCATAGGAATTCGTTTTTTACCACTTACGTAAGTAAGCGCACGGAAATTCTCGATTTGTCTCAACTTTTGATGTTTTTATTAGTTAACACGACCCAAACATAATAATATACAGATTTTTCAAGTAGTATTTTCGTTAATATTTTAGTAGAATAAAATAATAATAGTATGACGTTACAGTTTACATAAAATGATTACTTGTCACGACACATTACGACTCTCTGAGGCGCGTGAAAATACAGGAGTGTTTGCGCACGTGGCTCGCAGTTTCATTTCCCTATTTCTGCTAATAAAGTTTTCGATTTTGCCGTAACAAACAAATGATTGTTATTCAACATAGCCACGAATTTAGATTTTAACTACAGGGTTATATTTGTGGTCACGTGATACCGCCAGTGACTTGAGTAGTTGAGTCTGCTATGTGGTGAAGCGGGTGCTGGGAAAGAATGCGATACACCGTTTGACATTTAATATGTAACCTACTCGTAATTCATTACAATCAACTATAGACTTATGTTTAAATAGAATCAGAATCGCTCAAATTCTGCATATGTAAGGAAAATGGTTTCAAATTTTACTTGTTTTTCACCACAAATCACTCTTAAAAACCGCGATACGTCGGCGGCGGCAAGATTCAGTTCTAATCGACAAATTATTTCATCTTTTCCTGTTGTCATGATGACCCGGAGGTTTAAAGATCGGACCTATGTTTACATAGTATAAAACGTCGTTCCCGCTGTTTGTACGCTCAGATGATTTAACCTAAGCAACGGATTTTAATGCAGTTTTCAGCAACAGAGATTGAAGAGGAAGCTTTTTGTTTGCCAATCCAGGGTGCTAGTTTTATATTATGCATCAATCTTCAATTTATATAGTCAGGATGTCAAGAAAGAGACTGCGTTGTATGTTCTATCTCTGCGTAATAGAAAAACATCTTCAGCTTTCATATTTATAAATACAAGGCTTTAAAATATCAATTTAATTATGCACTTAAAGAATAACGTAACGTACATAGTTATTGTACGTTCATGTAGCAATTAATCGAACTAAATATGGGTTTGAAAATGAATAACCTCGCAAGACTAACCGATTTCACTTCAGCTCGTGTTAGAACTAGCGAAAACAAAATCTTTCTTAAGAAGTCTAACATGGAAATTGGAGTTATTACTAATAATGTTACTATTAAACCGTTTATGAGAAGGTTAGCTAACCTCACGCGAGGTTTAACGAGAATTCTGAGAAACAATAGTAAACAAGGAAAATATGACGAATCAAAAATAACAACAACTGCAAATAAGAGGAAAATTAACTCGATCAGATATTAAAAGGTAATGTGTAGATGATAATGCATAAAGTTCTACTACATTTGATATACCTCCGGCAAAGTTATGTTAGAGACATGCTTACTAGACAACTTTAATGCCAACACTTCGTGTGAATCGAAAGGAAGTACGTATTTATTTAATAAGCCCGTATAGTCTCATTAGTGGACAAAAGCCTTCCCCTTCTGAAGTAAGAGCCAGCGTTACTTAACCATTTTTTATTCATTAACAAATAAGTTGAGTTGTGCTCTTCTGCTTATCCACTATTGATATTTTAACCTCCCTATCGCTTAAAGGTTTGCTGTAAGAGAACTCAGTTCTGGTTAAGTTTGCCTGTGTACATACTTTTTTGATACTTGTATTTTTATGTATTTAAAGAGTAAAAAAAAATAATTAAGAGTTAAGTAATAATAAATGTTTTAATTTTTAGTAAAGCGTCGGTCAATTTAAGCACTGCTAGCGTAGGACGGGGAATGCCCGTGAGAACCTGTCTATAGGCAGTGGGCGATTTCTCACGCCATGTTTATGTTCTGACTACAATTAAAACAATGCGCCGCGACGGCATTCCTGGTATACTTACGCTAAATATAATTCAACGTAATTTCTGAACCTAAAAATAGTTGAACAGTAAGGTAAAATATCGGATCACGCTTAACCTTGAACCACTTTAATTCGTATTCAAAACTGTAAATTGATTCATTAAAAATCATACTCAAACATCTGCAGGTCTCAAGGCTCTAATGAAACATTTCTGAGATATTTCAACGGCGTAATAACATACAGTTTGTTAAATTTTAGCCTGCCATTTGCTTAGAGAATGATATACCTGCACGTCAAGAATAAACGATCAGGTTGGTTAACAATTTATCATACAGTTGCACTCTTGCAATCGCCCCGAGACATTGCAGTCATTAGTTACAATTCGCAACAGTTGCTCTGCTATTTCGAGAAAATAACTAACTTTGGTCCCCCGTCATAGACTAACACGGGCCGAAGTGTCTAATTATTGTCTTCTCGGTAAGATGTAATCATGTGTCTCCACTTTATCTGTGCCAGAAGGAAAATTCTTTTTTAATTAGAATCTCCGATGCTTTCATTTTTGGCAAGTAATAGGGGACAGCGATTATTGTGGGGATATCCCGAGAGCAAAATAATCAGTGTCGACTGTCAATTAATTATAGTATTAATATTGTATTATGCAATACATAAAATGAGTAAAACTTATGAAATGACCGGCATTATTGACAAAACAGCTTATTTTAGTACAACTACTTAAATTTAATAAACACATATATTATTGTCGTCGTTTTATTACCAATATTTTTGTTTATTTTCTAAGTCTGTTATGTCATAACATTTTCGATTGATATTGTTCCCCGAAGAAGGTCTAATCTCATTTCTTCTGTCAACGTCACGCAATAACCGTGCGACACTCACACGACAAAAGCGACCTCTGTAATCTGACCAATTAGTACAAGCGACACTTTGAAAATCAACCTCATACAGAACGCTTTGATCAACACACGACGTGCAAAATGAGAACCATTTTCGTCGCTAAAATTACTCCCATGTTATTTGGCTCGAACAGGTTATTAACACGTGGATAAAAAGGAACATCTGTGAATTGAGAATACAATAGCGTGAAGAATGTATTGGCCGTTTATATCTAAAAGAAACAAGCCTAACGACTAACTAATAAAACTTGATATTTATAAATCGGATGGTATTTAGCGAAGATATCTTTAGATACTCATAAATTTATCGTTGCAGTCGACCGTTGATTAAATCTAGTTTTATATTTTATATTAACGATATACTTAATTGGCTTGTTAAATTAACTGTTTCTCGGTCAGTATTACCCGGTATCGGTTGAGCCTAATGATATAAATATATTGTGGGTTACCTTCACGACAGCGAACCAGTAAGTGCTTGTTATTAAACATTAAATAATACCTGTAACAAAAAGTAAACATAATAAAAACTCTGCGGAGAAAAATAATTAACAAAGATTTATTGCTGTAACAATTCAGCGAGATCAATATAAAGAACTTACGCAATATGTACCAATGATTGCATTCAAATGCATTCATGGCTAAATTACAAATAGGTAGGAAACTTTTATGTGCATTAGTTATAACAATTGCAAAGAAAGTAACTTTGTAAGGTCATGTCCGTTTCTTGCAATCAAACGAATTCGCACATCGTCGTAGTAAGGATCCATCCTCTGTTACAAAGAGGATAACAAAAGTAATCGCTATAAGGAAAAGGCCGTAAACCTCTCACAAAGTCTTGTCAACAGTGTTGCAGACTATTTCAGTAATGCAAAATGACGAATTTTCTGAAGCCACGAGACGACAAAAGAATAAAACGCCATTACACACAAAGTTAGATTTCAAATGAGATATTGGTCATTTCCGTCGCTTAGTGTTTTCTTATATTCTTTGAAGACGAATTTAGAAGCTAGTTTACGAAGATATTATAATTAAGGAATGCTACAGAATTTTACGGCCGTAGATCGACACTATTGTTTCTGGCCAAATTTCTGGACGCCTTTTACAAAATCACTGTAACAACAATGTTCTCTTAAATATACTTACCCGAATCGATGATAGCAACATTAGTTGAAATAGCAAGCAAAATTCATGATTTAGTCACACGACGTCTGCCAAGTACAGACGGAAGCCATTTCATTTTCCTAGAAGCAGCTGGTACAAACATTTCATGTGTGGACAGGGTTAAAACATGAATAAAAATTATAATTTATCACTATACTTTGTACTGTTTTATATTCGATGGAATTTTACCCTCAATGTAATACCAATGAACGAAAGGTGCAAATCAATCAAACTACATCAAAAGCAATTAAAATAAAATTTGCAACTCATTCTTAAAAATTGAATCTGTGACCTTCGCACTTTTATCAGAGGTTTAAGAACTATGAATTTAATTAACTGTAACGTCTGTGCTGTGTCTGCGCTGCACGACAACTTTCATTTGAGAAATCAATGTCATTCGTTCAACTTTTTAATTTTACATTTACATACATTTTGTGTATCTCTCGACTTAACTGTCGGGAGAAGAATACGCCTACAGAAACCAATAGACTAACAGTCTCATTCATTTTGTTGCTAGCTGAAAATAAGTACTGAGAACAGCTATTTGGAAGTAAAGTTTAAAGTTTACGTTTTGTATCCCCTGATTATATAAATTAAAGTGTCTAAAGTTAGCATCGTGAGGGGATAATTCACAACGCAAAGCGTGCTGCTGCTCGACAACAACCAGTAATTTTCGATGTGTTAGCGTTTCATGTAGCAAACTATAATTATTATTCAATTGAAAACTGTTTAAATGGAAGTATAATTTGAAGTTAAAATAGATTAACAGAGAATGAATTTTTCACATCAACGTTTATCAGCGTTTAGATAAATGTTCAATTTAATTCATAACAATCTATAAACAAAGGTTTAAGTCAACAATGCAAGTACAATTCACTAAGACAAAGACAGCTTAATTATAACAGTAAGCCATTAGCATGAAATATTACATGAACAATATCCAAAAAGAAATAAAATATTCACTTTGAGTGTGCCAGACACAAAAAGTTCATTCAATTTATCCTTGCCTAACTGAGCGAGGCAGGGTCATTTCAAAGTGCTTTTCTGCCCCATTATATGTACAAACAGTATAGGCATAAAACTCAGGCATTTTAATAGTAGCAAGATTGACCAGATACTGACACAGCTGCAAAATGTTAAAGCCGTGGAAGCTGTCGGATGCCAAATTTCATATTTCCCAAAATAAACCTTAAAATATTCACTAAGAAAATGTTTACTTCGTTTACAATTAATTTTATAATTACACAGAGACAAAACATTGTTATTAAAGAATGATTACAGAAGTCTAATACACATGGAAACCATCGCTTCGTTGGGAAGTAATAAAACAAAATTATGGCGACTGACGATTGGAGAAACCGATGACCACGTGTTTCCTGCACGATCTGACACTGGTGCTTCCTAGTGAGTTTCTAAAACTTGCAACCTTGAATAACCTCGCAGTTATTTCACGCAAGTGCTTTCACGTGTTTAATTTAATACGTGAAGAACTAAAGTATACAATACATATAAACAAACTCAGTTCTAGATATTTCGAAGTACCTACGATATACATACACGTAGATATATACGTTTGACCGGAGTTGAACCACTCATGACCGTGTTCTTCAATAATTTGGGTCCGGTTGAAATTTGAGTAAAATAATCTTTAAGCCGAGATATGAAGCCGAACTTGTGAGTAATTTCAATCATTTTCATGATGGATTTTGTTCTCCAAATAATGCTCGTGGCGGGGCATTATGTTAATAATTGGGTTCGAGGATCTCAAGGCCCGGGCAAGCTTGGTTTTGGGAGTAAATGCGCATGCGTGCCGAATTGCAAAACAACCGGTCCTGTACCCCGACATAGGTGGGTAGGTATGTTATTTTAATGTGTAAACACACCATTTAGTAACAGACTATAAACTGGGAGAACATACGCTGTAAGAAAAAAGCCTATTGAGTAATATTGTTTTGCAAGTTCATTATTAAAGTTTATGTTCGATGGTACCCCGTACCTACAGGTAATCATCTGTACGAATTCACTTAAACGAAAAAAAAAACAACCTGTTTACGCTCATGAAATGCTGCAGGCGATCATTAAAGGAAAGCTGACATCATCGCCAATGTTAGGACCGGCCAGCCATTGTTGTTATGCTACGCATTATACCGGCGAAAGAGATGGTTTATCAGCGACCGTTGCGAATATTAAAAATGTAGAATCAATACGTATTAGAATATCATTGTTCTTATTCAAAGGAGGACTACGAAGTTCAATGCCACGGGCGTCGGATTACACGCAACAATCCACCGATTCATTGATTTTATCGCGATAAAATTTGCACGCATTGTGTGAAATGATCCATAGATAGACCAGTAAGCTTTTGATTGAACGTATCATAAACAAATAGTTGTGATATCACACACGTTTACAACAGTTTAAATAATTAGCATATACACGATATTTTTCTCAGCTTTCGCTGTCATAACTACGTGCCAACTTTTAATCTATTTAAGTGTTATTCTAATGTGCTCGAGACCTAAAAAGTTTTTAAATACATGAGTGGTAAATAGCTACCTTCTTATCTTATATCTCTAAGAATAATTAAAATACACTGATTTATGTAGATACCTGAAACCTGTAGGTGGAGGACAAGTTTACACTTTGTAACTCGGTTAACCGGAAGGGAAAGTGCGAAATCTAATTAATAGAGTTAAGGGTTACAATGATTTTTAATTAAAGTTTGTTGACGAGCGTACTTATTATACCCGAGGGCCAGTTGAGGGTAGCTTGGAACATGGAGCACCACTCTATATGCAAATTAAGGGTAATGAGCACGTAGCATACTTATCGTGAATTAAAAATAGTTAACACGTGAGGAAGTGCTACTAAACAGAGGTGAGTATGTGACTGATACCGAATTATTTAGCATAAATTACCAATTCAAGTTATATTTAGAGACAATGCTATTAAAATAACAAATGAAAAATACTGGTTTGAATTGATTGTTTGCTCACAACATTGTAATATCGAAGACTATGCCAGTAAGTGTTTATGTGTCAATAATAGCAAATTAAAAAAAAAATACATTATCAAATCATAAAAGAACTTTGTGCCTAATTATCATAAGTAATAAACTTATGTTTTGATGACGTCGGCAGGGTTAATCTTTGATCTTAGTTTCACAAAATAAGTCCAATTTATTTCAACATACGGCAAATTAGGTATAGATCTACTATAGATGTATATGTGCTGATTTAAATTCTAAACAATGTTTTCCCTTCTGCACGTCTGATTTTTTATATCTAAATACTTTTACTACGCAGATACAAACAACGAGTACATTCGAGCTTAAAAAAAACAAGCCTGTAGGCCGTAATTTAAAACGCTTCCATCATACCGTGACGTGAGTTTAAAGCCGAATCTTCACCATGAAAAATCTTATACAAAAACAGACCTGTTTATTCTGTTTCGTTCCACTGTTGTACAAGAGGCAGTCAAAAAAACTTGGCAAAAAAAATTCGCAGGATGAAATTGCGCGTGTTGGTGAATGCGTGAACGATGGAACACACACATGCTCAGTTTTGCCTTTGCACAACATCGATTTCTCACAACGTTCTATACATTTGTGCCTGATTAGAGTAAAATCCGCAACGAAGAGCTTGCAAAAAGATCTTAATAAATTCAGTTACTGTGCAATCGAGTTGGGTGACGTTGTAATTTCAAATAATATATCAAATTTTTAGGAAATTACGTTATGATTGTAACTTCGCTTGGGTTCTTATTCCAAGTACTGATTAAATGAATTACGTGCAGTACCAACTTTTATTTTTCGAATGCTACATCAACGCTCGCGTGAACACGTGACTTGAATCGGATTAAGACCAAAGTTTGTTTAAGTAGAATTAATATAATACATTCGAGCGATTTGTTTGATTGTTTTGTAGGTATAATAATGGGAGTGTAAATAGCCTATTGTTTGGGATATTAGCGAAAATGTATACTGCCAACAACATAGCTGTTCCGTGACATCAATATTCGTTGTATAGCTTCATAGTTATAGTGTCGATTGCAATCAATTGACGCCTACCGCTATCTGCTAAAGCTTTCATTATTATTTTTGGGTCATAACTATTGCAAGGTTAACTGTAATATAAGATAAATCGATAAAACGAACGTTCGTTGCTAACTGCGAGTAGGTACTTGTCTAAATTTTTAAACGCGGCGCACTTGAGGCATGTAAAAAGTGATGTCATTATTTTTTGCGGGCACTCGGTAATGTTAATGTGAGATGAATTGCTTTTTGTTCGTGCTCGACAGATGTTGCTTACAATGCTTCGTTTGCATTTAAATAACATACAAACTATATACCGCTATGTATACATATATTATATCAACACGGTACACAGAGTAGGTACCTTTATGTATATTCTTGTATTCGATTCTATACATAGAGCGGTAGTTGCAGATTTAGCAAAAGTGGAATACATAGTTGCACTTTTATAAAACAGGCTGAACATGCACATATCCCCGTAAAACTAGAAATTATGAGATCGACTGTAAGTTAGGGGAGTTCAGTACGACATCAAAACTATAAAATGTATGATTTTTAAATAATTTTTTTTTCCTATACAATCGATACTTAATTTAGACATGAAAATCTGTACAGCATAATTTATAAAGCTTCATGAGACCAACAAACACATAAATGCATAGCGTAGTATTCGGTTTGAGGAAACTACATATAATATAATTACACAAACCATAAATAGAGTAACCGTAAAAAATAATAATGACTTCATCAACGCTGTTAATGGCGAAACGACAAGCCAAGTTTCAAAGTGCAAATAGTAAACAGAGTTCTAACAAAAACACACGAGAACACTTCCAGATTAACATTCTATTATTAGGACTCATAGAAGTCGATGATCGGTTTTGACTGTTTGGCGATACCTAGGCCATATTATCAGTAAATAGACCGCGACCGTAAAAAAGTACCGATACATTGTAAATCAACACGACCAAATGAGGCTTATGACCAGGTAATAAGGTATAAATTACTAAGATAATGATGTTAACGAAGAAACTGGCAGGAAGACATCCGTCAATCATCACGGCAATCACTGACGCTCGAGCTCATTCCGGGAATGAGCTGATGCCACGTGTCTTGAACCACTGGCCACTGATGCGATAGATGACAGGAAAACTGACGTCGATGAAGCATGAATGAAACTGAAAACAACCTCATAGTGCGACCAATTTAAAATAAATAATACATGAGAAGCAATAAATATGTCGTTAAAGAAGCGCCATACGATAGAAGCATATCAATCATCTTGAGCAATAGACATCGATAGCAATAAAACAGTCATAAAAATGGACGACCATAAAACAACCTGTGTGAGTCGGTCGTTATTTAAGGGAATCCATAAAAACTATAGCACAACAAACAATAAAGACCACCGCAATGTTGGTGCAGCTCTGACGGAAATCATCGCGGTGGGTGCGAGTAGTATAAATAATATCATAATAATGTGTAGCTATGATAGTTTCCCCAATCGGATGAATTTATTACTCTCTTGAAGTCATAACAAGTAGGTCACAATATTATCTAGTATTTAGAGAAGTTTACTTTCTTGAAAACCAATTGCTTCAAGTATTATGAATAATACAGCTTTCTATTTTTTCTCTAAAGATTACACCAGAAATTGCACGTGAGAGAAGCTAATTACCTAGTACATATACCGCCATATTTTTTTTCGCAACACTGTTGTCACTCTGTTTTAAATGTTTTACAGTTGAAATTAACAACAGTGATTGATTGACTAGGATAATGATATTTTCCTATAACCAACTAGATACGATAGACGATATTATTTGCATATTGACCAGATTATGTAACTACCAGCGATAGCGTGATCATAAGCTAATTGAAAGAAACCTGATTCGCAACTGGTATTTTATAGATAATGTGACAAGGTATATAAAACATTCTAATTAAGTAATAATTTATTTTTTGTTTCATCAGTCGATTACGTTGAGGATAAAGACAGCTATATTTTCAATTTATCATTCGGCGATGTGAAATCTTTGACAAAGATCTTTAGCAGTTTATTTGCCCGTCACTTCATCTTATATTTTGGCACGATGTTATCTCCAATGAGATTCAAATGTATTAGTTGGCAAGCACGCCCGTCAAGACTTCGCCCTATCAGATTTCAGTATTTTAAACAACGAGCAAGGGACACATTGTTCCATTGAGTTTTCACGCCGCCCTTGTTTTTCACTAAAGCACCTTTGGTAATGGATGTCTGACCTTTGCATATTATATTTGGCAAGCGGAACGGTGAGGCTTTAATACAGACTTTTAGTTGGTAAGGAATTAAAACGTATACCGTAAATGGCTAGCTGGCTATAATTTTGTCGTCATATCGGACTTCAAAGTTCAAAGGTTGAAAACGCCGATAAGCATTAATAATCCCAGTTAAAATATAATATAAGAGTAATAAACTACGAAGGAAATTCTGATCAAGACTGAGTTGGTATGCAAATATGTCCGTATTTAGTATTCCATCAGAAGGCTAAACAAACCTAAATAAGGTGGATACAATCGCGAAGGAGTAGACACTACAAAAATTTATTCAGATGAGGCATTGTACGAAAATGTGTCCAGTGCCCATGACCTAGGGTTTTGTTTGCTACGCAGTGCTCGCCAGAAAGAACCAGACTGCTTGTCGCCGCCAGCATAAGAGCGAGACCAATACATAAACTTTAATGCGGAGGGGGAAAGAGATGGAAGCTCGATCATGGCGTGGATATAAAAACTCTTGTGTGAGTAGAGGCGGGTGACGTAATGCGACAGAGCATAAAACGCAATTTTATGATGATCAATGTTAGCATTTTTTATTTAGAAGCGTTGTCATTAGATAGCAAGGAAGGTAATTGATGAACTAAAATATATTTTTTATCTGCATATTTACTAAAACGTTGAATATATTCCCTATAATGGGAATATAATCATAAAATATTAAGAAGTAAATACCTAAAAATGTAAGAGTCAAGATAGAAAACCAATTGTTTTGAGAGATCAGGAAGACTATTGAAATAGCAGAAGTATTCATAGTAAGCAAGGTAGTAAATAAAAAAATATATGCACCCTATTTTTAAACATTCAGTAATGTACAATATATTATGTACCATATTTTGTGTACAAAAATAACACGAACCTTTGACAATACATCAAACGAAAGATAACTTTTTTGGTATTGTTTTACATAAAAGAGCAAAACAATTATTTGAAGAATTTCAAAACGGCTCAGAAAATAATAAAATCGAACAGTATGAGCATTCACTGGATAAGAATACCAAAATACATATTTCAAGTTCATAAATTTCGACAGCAACGTTTTGTTTGCATTGGCGACATTTTGAAAGTCATAAATGAAGAAACTTCTGACGCAACGGCTATAAATTAACTGAGCGTGAAATATAAAATGTAGTTATTAATAATGACCTTTAGCACATAATTAGTATTCGATTAATTCAATTGATAAACAGACATATTAAAAACCAACCAGGGTCGCGTGGTTCGTTCATAGTAAACATGGCCCATTCATTCAAACTAGAGGATATTAATATGTTAAATATTTTATTTACTTTATCTCATTACAAGTGAACTTATGTAATGTTCTTATGAGAAATAAATTCTTCAAACACATTTATATTTTTTAAGCAATAATTGTAATAAACCAGTGATTATCCAGATTAGCAAGTGACGGCGATTTACTTTAGAGACCTAGCACACTTCGATTCTTAATTTTTATTTTATTTTAAACGAGACGTAGTTATCAAAAGTAAACATTGTTATTATTATGTTAAATATTATACACCATGTACAGATTATTAAAAGCAATCGTATACATCAGGTCAGACATGAAGTTAATAAAATTTTTGATTATACTAACACTTATATTGTAAACAAAATTAAGAAGTAGCCAAATATGTTTCGCAAACCCACAGAAAATGTAACTGAAGTCACGAAAATAAACATGACATCATCGGCCACTAAGTGTGAAGAAAATGAGAAGCGACTTTTGCGCAAAATGATAATTTTTATATTATCCCTGATTAGCATTACAATATGGTAGTCAAAAAGAATAATGAGAACTTTGACTTTGATTCGCCATTTGCGAAAAAATATCGGTGCGAATGGATTTGAATAGCACTATCCTGATTTCAGCAACGTCCAACCTGCCTTATTGTAAATCGATTGGGGAGGCTTACGTTCAGCAGTACAGCTGATATGATGATGATCTAGATTAATAAATAACTTCTTAGTTGGTTCTAACAACATCTAGGCAACTGAGATATATCTGCATTCTATATTTTAACACGCTTTTATTAGGTCGACCTGTATGTATGTAACTATGTAGTCAAATCTAAGAAAACTAATTTAACCACCTTTTAAAGATCATAGCGTTATGAAAATTGGCAGTTGTATGTGATTTTGATGACAATACAATAATATGGTACTGTCGAGCTGATCTGATGATGGAGCCGGAAGATATGAACTGGAACTTCATGAAGGATGATCGTATCATAGCCGTGTTTGGACTTGTTAGAAAGGTCTTGTAATGAACTTTGACCAAGATTAAGTAAAGCGTGTTTTTTAGTGTTTTTAAACTATTAATTTATTAACTAAATAAAAATATGTTAATTTTTTTTTTATTCGTTCAACGTTTTGAAACTGACACATTAATGTTTGGGCAAAATCCAATTTAAAAATCACAAGGATATTTAGCAAATTATAACCTTTAGCGATCAACCTTGTCTATAATATGCTAGTAAAATATAATCAAAGGAGAGATCGTGCTGTCCTTTCAAGATAAGTAACTAGTACTTAAGTAATAGGCAAACGCCTTGTAACGCATGTAGCGATCATTCTAGACCAACAGGCGCCTTTGTACCAGGGCTTTTGGTTTTCTACATTATTCATTTATCTCCAAGAGCCATGTTAAAATACGAAATGTGTATGAAAATGCTCTAAACGAAGATAATATAATAAACATACATTCAAAGCATCAAGGAGTAAACTTTTTTTATTTCATTCTAGGCCAGTTATCCTCAGGACTTTTAATAAGATTTTTTGTAGCAAGTAAAAATACTAACAAGTATCTATTATGAAATAGTAACTTCGTTTCCTTCACAGCGTCAACATATATAGAACATCGCGCCTGTCCTCAAGCCAACAAGGCTGACACGGATTATCCCTTAATCTCTTGCTAACCATCGCGTGCGCAATGAAATCATTTAAGTGCGTTAGAACGCGTCTTGCATGTGACGACCAGACTTCACGTCGGCGACTGAATGCTAATCGCAATGTCATAAGAAACGCATATAAGTTGGTTGACGTTGAATTAGAATAAATAGAAAGTAGCAAACTGTTGATACGGTCAAATTGAAAGTGGCTTACCATGTAGGGGTTGAATGACTGTTATTTCTCTTTAAATATATTATGGGTCGTTACAATGGGACCTTGTAGTTTAACTACATCTGAGAGACGTACGAAATAAACGGGTCCATAAAAATGTGCTATAATTAAAATGAGAAATAAAAATGTAGTAGTAATACGAAAGGAGGAAAATAAAACCAGTTCTTTACACACCGTTTAAACATAGGATAAAAAACCATGAACCAGCCAGGTAAAATGGGTCAGTTGATCATTGCTTAACTGTCGGTTGATCCGCGTGTCTAACTAAGCCACGACCTCCTTGTGACTGCACACTGCATGCGGTGTTTCACACTTGGTAAGTATACCTCCTTAGGTCCACTTGCATAAAAACTCAAGTCAGACTCAGACTTAGTTGCTAACATGAGGTTTGCCAATTTAATCTCGTATTAGAAACTAAAACTCTGAGTTAAATTTCTCATGCAAGTGGGCCTTCGTATTAATCAAAGACTTAACTCTAGTTTTTAACTTGATGTGTGAGAAGAGTGTCATGACACTATCAGATACAAGGGTCTTGTGCCTAATATATACACATAGTTTCAGTCACGTTTTGCGACAATCGCAGGAAGAGACATGATTCATGCTTTGTAGAGCACATGCCCACCATAGTTCAGAATAATGAAAATTCAATCAAAAGCATTATTTTCCTTCCCTTTTCAATTAAATACATATTACGAATTATAGTAAACTGTACTGAATAGTCATTAAATGTGTTATAATATAGGAAATATTGGAACATGACATCATCGAAGGAGTGCTGTCACAGCGACGACCGATCATTGGCATGCGTTTCAATATAGTGTTGCAATTCCAATGGCCTAATCCAATCGACAGCCATATTCTGGATGCCAATTCTAATGTATTTAAAATGTAGCTACTACTGTGACGTACGAGTTACAGTTTAGCGAATGGCAAAATAATATAATTGGCGATAATTAAAAATAAAACCAGCCAACACGACGACGGTTTTAGAATGAAGATTAATATTTAGATTGACCAAATATTGTAATTACTCATTGTTTACAATGCATAACCACGAAACTACATAATAGTTGACAAAGACATGGAGATTTTGAATCCAAAAAGCAAGGTTGAATAACAACAGAATTAGTTTTGAAGACGATGTGTCTACAAGAATAATGCTCCAGATAAATCCTGCGGTCAGCGCAATGGTTTAGTATTATCAAAATTGAGCACACGCTCGCAAATAGCCGTGAGGTCACTCGCAATCTTAATTACGAGTCGTACGATTTTACTGTTTCGAACCGGTTCGGTAGGAAGTGAACGAGATTTAAGAATCTCCTTTAGATAATTGGTGAATCGATTTTTGGCACTCTATATTTAGATTATAAGGACAATGGATTCAAATACAATGTCGTTTTACTAAATAACGTTGAAACGTTGTACTTACATGGAACTGTACACGAATGAATAAATATTAATGTTACAAGTATAGTTTTATTAATTATTGTCTCATTAATCAAATTGGGATGATGTATTCCCATCTGCAAAAATATGAGCGCTACTTGTATTACCAATGATCTAAAATAAGTGGTGACGTAAAGGAGTTGAATGACATCACAGGTGACATCATCGATAACCCAAGCCACAACATATAGGAATAACCATAAACAGAAAGTTTAATGCTAATTTACTGGAACTGTGAGTTAAAGAAACATTAAAGAGCTTTTCATATTTACTATTTTGCGGTAATAGGTAGTAGAGGTACAATTTATTATGACTTGGCGATGTACCTACGTCTGAACACGTATGGCCTAAAGAACTCGTAACTAGACGCGCTGTATTGGTCAAGAATTAATGTAGGAGTGAAGGTGTGGAAGCCTTACAATAAAACTTACGTTCAAGTAGGTTAAGAACGTTTAATCGGATCCGTATTCGTTTACGATCTTGTGTACAGTGCATAACGAAATAAAACTGATAATGTTCACGATTACATAAATTTTATTCAAGGGAAAATTTTATTCTCATGGAAAACAATATCAATTTACGAGTACAGGTATTCTGCCTTTACTTTTCAAGATTAGATGGTAATACATTCTGTAATAATGTTTTTAAAACGCATAATTGCGCTTCGGATTCCAGCATACAAAAATAAATGGAAACCAGTTTAAAAGAATGACATTCGTCCTACGCAGTCGGTTTTTAGAGCACTTATATAAACCGCCAGTGGTGGATGTTTTAGCACCGCGAATAAAAAATATATTAATTTACATGCGCGTATATTTGTCATATGTAATAGCGTCATAAACGAAATATTTCGTTTGAAATATGCTTAAAGAGGTGTGGGGTGAAGTTTTTAACATGTTAACATCTCATAGTTTCCCTGGAACGCGTAAATCACAAACCAGAAGCGGTTACGCAATGCGACTGCGACGCACACAGCTAGATTTTAAGTAAGCGTTAACATGTGAGTCAAGATAAACAGAAATCTGGACTAAAATCAACATTATTATCTCATATTTATGTAAACTTTGCACAATATTAGCTGAACGTGATGATTACTCAGCTGATATAGGGCATTACTTTATCATTGTTGATAAAAATAGCAATAACGAGAAATTGCCAAACAACAAATGACATAAGTATTAAACGGTCTATGAAAATAAACTCAGAAGTCAGCTATCGTCAATTACACAAACAGTACAAACAAGTAAACAAAACTGTGCTTACAAACAAACATGGTGAGGTCGCGCAGTAAAATATTGTCAATATCCTTTTACGTAGAATAGATACTATCAATACAAGTTGCAAAATTTCTATTTTGGCTAGCCATCTGTTGTGAAATAAATAACGTACTTAATCGAGACACGATGAATTCGTGCGGACAATGGGTGTGGGCAGCAGTACAGCCACGTGATGTAATCGAATTTGGACAATTAGGTGCTATGGAAGTAAACAAGTTGCGGCCAAGATGTAGGTTATCGGTACGCGCTCAATATTATGATAGCAATGGGGGACACACACATTAGCGATATAGATGATAAATATGTTGATGGGCTCCCAAATATTTATCTTTTATAACCACGTGCATAAGATCGATAACGGGTCTCCTTAATTAAAATGAGTAGCTTTCAAGTTAAACATTCATGAAGCGTTAAGTGGGGATAGGCGCGTTAGAAAGCTATCGCGATGTGTGTTGATTGACGTCAATGAGACACGTGCTGTTAGGTGACCTAAGACCCGTTTTCTCAACATATCCGCTTAGGTTTGCGCTATAGAGACATTGATTAGATTGATTTGACGTATCTTGGCTCAGAGACAACGGCTCCTTCTAGAAACCCTGCTCTCTATGACCTTTAGTGTGACAATCACGTTACAACATTTCCTTCTGTTATTTATTTGTAATTTAGTCGATGGAGGACTTTAGTGATGAACCTAACGTAATAGATGAAGATACATAATCTACGCAGTAAGATTACCAACACATGACCACAAGACAGTTAAAGATTTGCTTGTACTACAAGAGTAACAAAACGGTAAATAGCATTTTTCTAGTATTTAGAACATGCGTACGGCCTAGAAATGATTTAACGGTAGCCTGTACCAAGTGCTACTCCTAGACTATTAGGCTAACTGCATAATGCACACTTTTAATTCATAACGAGCTGCACACGAGTACACGCAGCGTGTCTAAAATACCTCAGGTAAAACTTTTACGTAAGGTTTCTTACTACCGGCAGGACATTTCAACTGAGAATTATGTCATAAGATTAAAGTCGTTTAAAAATAAATTACAGTTTTAATGACTTTAATAGATATTGAATAATTGGTGTACCCACTTTATTTATGACAAATAATGGTTTCTACGTGTGAAAGTGTTAAAAATTATATCTTAGTACGTGTCAGTTTGAAAGAAACGAAGTCTTGGTGCATTCAGTTATTTCTCATAGAATTATCCAATCACGCCGAACAAATGCTGTTTAATACAATGTAATATAACAAGTGTGTATTTATTAAGTAATGCCAATGTCATTAGTAACAACGATACCAAAGCATGTAAGTATAACAACATTTTAAAACTGATGTTAATCTCGTACATCATTACCGTTATCAGAAGCATCGTGCAAATGTAAACACGCTTGATAAACATTGATAACTGGTTATACAAAGATGGCTGACATCGGGATCTATTGAATAATAACGCCCTGTGTCACAAACTCACTACGTAGAGGTTATCTAACATCAACGGCTAGATAATGATGCCACTGAGAACCACTAAATAGTTTTTACACCGAAACAAATGCTAAATACGACCTAGAAATTTTAATTACAGAAAATCTATGTTAATCGTATATATATATTTGGTGTGTCGACAATTATATCAATCTTGTCGACCAAGATATAAATGAAACGTTTTAACAATATTATGACTGAGATAGATTTTAATTCGAAGCGAATATTGTACACGTGTTATATGTAGGTAATTAAAATGTTAGATAAACAATAGTTGGGTGTTGCCCAATTTAATTGTTGAACACTCCTTTAAACTTAAGATGACGTCATTATCATACGGTAAATTCAAAGCACGAGTGCAGAAACAATAAAACCATTGATTTCCATCTGTCGGTATCTTGGCTGGAGATCGACAGCGCAAAGATAGTTGTAGTAATGAGCAACACCATGATAACATCACAATCGGCTATTGTCGCGTGTCGTTCACTCTGTCCAACATATTATATTCAAATGTTATAAATTATTTGTAACATTATAAGTATGTTTATATTTGATGAATATACTTTAAGCCATAAATCTAATGGTATAAATGTCATAAGGTAGTTAGTATTTGTACTTCTCGCCACTGAATTATTCATAGTAATTGCATAACAACTTATGTCCTGTGCAATTGTTTAAACTTTGTTGCTAACATCTCAGACGCATGAACTCGTGACAAGTAGATAATATCGTTCACAGAATCTAATTAGATACAATATATTAGATCAATTTCTCAGAAATCGCAGACTGAATGCCAGTCAGAAATGACTCAAACGCCAGACTGGTTGATAAAAATTTAATTATGTGCCAAAACCTTATAGTGCGGCTTCAGGTGACCGTTGGCATTGCGCCCGGACATGGCGTAAACAATCTATTTCAGATCTCCGAGTTGATTCGGTGTTATATTCTAACGGGACACTTCCCTCTAACTGTCAGGTGCACTTAATATGGGCAGGAATGGTTACGATATTCCTTATATATTATATGACATTATAATACATATATTTAGTTACATCATAGGGGAGCTTAGTACCTCATTTAAGTCTATGATCCTTATTGGAAAATAACATAAGATCATATAATGACGTAACAAGTATAAATGACTAATGTAAAATTGAAGTGTGAAGGTAAATAAGTTTGCGGTTTTCAGCAAAATCATACGATCGCGCCATGCGTCGAGCACTAACAAAATATTTGCTTTGAGCTGTATGACTAATCGTTGGACATTAAGTAACCATTGCCGGGGTAGACGACCGAGTTTGTTTGTTGTACGCTCAGAGGGCAGGTTCATTTGCTCGAAAACCAGCTTTCACACAATGATGTCGACATTTGATATGAAACACTATGCTGACATCTAAGGAAAATAGTACATCGCCCTGGTTGACTTTTCTCAGGGCTAGCGCATCTGGTGGACGTCTCTTGATTGATCACCAAAAAATGACGTAGGTACCTACCTTCTTCTGGGAAAAGATGTCACCCGTTTAGAAGACATTGCCTTACCTGAAACAGAAATAGATGAAATGTTAAATTGAGCCCAGTCAAACAAATGAAAACTTTTTGGCATAGGTACCTACTTAAATAGTCTTCTATATTTTTTTTAAGCTTCCCATTAAGATTATGTCTTAATATAGAGGCGAAATAAAGGGAATTTATATATGTAGCATACAATGAAACACGTGAAAACAATCGATTTGAATTACGAATCAAGATGTTAGATCAACGGGCCTCTTGTCAGACGCCAAATAATGCATGCTGATTTGTATTTTCTTAGTAATAATGCTTGAATGTACGGACTACTTAGTTACTATAATAACAATTGTAATATAATACATTATAAACAATACACATTTTGTTTAAGCAAGCAAATTCACCTAAAGTACTAATTATTCAGAACATAGCTCGTACGTTAGCTTACTAGTCTAAAAACCAAATAAAGGCTAGTAGCAGCATATTAAACAAAAACTAAAAACAGCACATAAAGGCATAATAGACCTTGAATAGAACAACACGTCTGGCAGATAGGTGTAACGTTACAAAATCTCACACATATCGGCCGAGTGACATTGAACCTCGGTATTGCAACACAAGGCATACAAATATTTATGTAGTTTTACAAAGTTTTCCGTATGCATTGCATGGCAACGTTACTATTATTGACTGAGGCATACTTGGTTGTATAACTGGGCAAGCGGCATGGCACATGCGCGATTAGAAATGCATAAATCACGTTGTGCTCCATGCGCCAGCGCACTGCACGACACTGCAGTGTGATCTCTATTATGTACAACCTTTACGAGTGCCATTAATTTACGCTGACAACTATTTTGTTGACTGGTTGTTTAAGACTCTTATGGCATATCACATCAAAAATGTAATAATATTCATTACTCATGACGTTCTATTAGCTTTTCTTCTTTGAGATTATTTCTAATCTGTTGGTAAATTTACCTTCAAAATATTATTTTAAGAAATGATACCTAAATATTTATACCGTAATTATATAACTTGTGCAAACTATTTGTGCATGCATAACTTCTGAAGTGTGAAATCTTATTAATGTAGTTGTTATGAATGTACATTTTGAACACATTATAAAACAGGCCTTACCCAATTGACATGCAAATAATTTTATATGAAAATCAAGAGCTGCGCAATACGCTTACGTTGTCCTGTATAGATATGTGATTACTTTTAGTTTTGTTCTTTGTTGTAAAATGGTAACAATTGCTGTTGGTCACTATGTAAAATGAATGTTATGTAAGCGATTACAGGTACTTTGTAGGTATTTAACCATTAGGTTTATATGATGACTGTTACAATTCTATCATTGTGTCCGGAGCATGCTTTTAAATACGCTATTTGGAGCGTGAACAACTAGAATCTGAAATATTCGACGATTTGAAAAATCATGATTAATGAGTTACTAAGAATTTATCAAATTAGATTATTGTATTAATATTTCAGGAAATGTGCTTTACACAACAGTGTTCAAGAAATGGTAGGTTTTTTTTCATGTTATTTAATTTCGCTATTATAATAACATACAAAACAAAAAGCACAGTTCTTAACCATACGTACTCATCATTCATAAAAATACTTTACATGAATGTCATAAAATACGTGCAAAAAGCAGAATAACTCGAGTGATTTACAACAGAGTATCTGATCTCTTAAGATAAGCATAGTTGTTGAATTTCTGTTAACTTTAGTGGCTAGTTTTCACTCAACAAAGCTATTTATGTGAACATGTAATTGAATATTCACAAGCTGAAATGTTGTGTGGTTTAATCCGGGTTTGCCTCTTAGGATGTTTTCTAGTTCTTTATTTTATTGTTTGAAAGAAAACACAAGATAAGGACGCATAGAAGATAATAGAAATTCAAGAAAGTATTAATTATTTTGCTATGAGCAAAAGGATAAAAATTGAAGATGATGCCTAACCATGTAGCACCTAACCTGTAGGATTACTGATTTGTTTTGTGACGTTACTACACAATATTTTACAATGTTCAGTACTCTTCATCTTTGGATATGTACCTAATATATTGAGTATTTTAAGTGACACGCACACATTTAAAAGCTACAACGTGAAAAACATATTCCATGCGATTTTCTTGTGCTTAAAAATAAAAAAAAAATCGGTTTGATTATATCTATTTTTGAACGATTTTTTGTCCTTTACGATAAAAGGTGATTTGTATAGATCGTGTATAAGTTGATAAAGGATATGCACATGTTCAAATGAACGACAGAAGTAATTTTATATTTCAAATACAATATTTTATGATTGCAGCTACTACCATACGTAATTCTCGCATCTTCTTACTGTTTCTACGTTTACAACCTCATCTTAACCTCACCCTTAGTCAAGTGAGCTTAGCATTATATGCATGGGGCACCGTTACACCGCTGGCACCGTCAATCAGATATAAAACCTACTGACAGACGATAACGGTAACAGACAACGTTTCTTATGCGCGATACAGCCTACAGACATACGACGTTATTCAATGTTCTACATGATGTATCTTGACATAAGACTAGCCGCGTTAAGGCGGTCTTATTCGCTAGTAATGGTTTATAAGTTCGCATGTCAATGTACTCTGTTTGGTATAAACTCAATAGTTTTTTGTGCAACAATCCGTATATGGGTAGGTGAATGAGGAGTGGTTTTAGTTATGACGTGTGGGTGGTAAGTATGATGAATTGGTAAAATATATTCCGCGGTCCAACTTTGATTTGCGGTTATTGGTTATTACATACGTAATACAGAATCTAAAGAACGTTACGTTACCTAGAGTTGTGGCTTCTTTCGTAATCATACATGTTGTGATATATGATATGCATCGGATGCGATTACACATGACCCCACATAAGGACATCGGTAATAAGGCTAAGTTTTCTGCAGGTAAGTGGCACAACATCTTACGAGGATTCATTTCTAATCACTGAGCAATCTTAATGTAAGGGAAAATAAAAAAATTAAAGCGACTGCTTTAAACCGTAAATTGAAGTCTATTGTGTTGCTAGGCGTACAATTCTATTTGTTTTTGTTTCTTGATTAAAAGGGCTTAGATTGTACCATAAAGCACTATCATGTTCGGGAATAAATTAAATATAGTTTTCAAATTTTATGAAGTGTAAATAGAAACGTTATTAAGTGACAAAATAAATGCTAGAACATGATCAAAGCAGTCGTAAAATATTTTGTTAGGGGTATGTCACACTGTTAATGTGGTGACTAGCGTATACTGGCAATAAATGAGTAGTTAAAGATAAACTAGGAGAATTTCACGGCATAGCAAGAAGGAAGTGCACAGCAATGCAGTTATTTTAACCGCAGAGCTGATTGGATTGTCACATATTTCTTTGAATATCATGTAGGTACCTACTTTTATTTCATCCACATAACCCGTTAACTGTGTCGGTATAGTAAAAATACCATAAGTAATTTTCATTATTCTGTCGCTAATTTATTCATATAATTTAATATGTGTTAAGGATGGAAGATCCTTTTTAAAGAATAAATCTACACATTGCTACTGCAACCAATGTGGGTTTTGTTTATAACAAAAATATTTTTATAGTGTAAAATTCGCCATACGATTCATTGCTGACGAAGCAACGGGTGTTAGATCAAATAAAAAAATGATCAACATGAAATTTCGCTTTGCATACAACAGTTATGTCTATGTTCGTTTTATACTTTTACTATAACAGTACTTAATAATGAGGTACATAGAGTTCAACGGCTGTATCGCACACTGGTTTAACTCTATCGTATCCAAAAACGCTGGATGTTTGTGGTGATACGAATCAAAATCTTCTAAAATGTGTACTTTAAATAATTTATATCATACAGATTTTTGTATCTTCAGAAGAAAGTAACACGAACTGGAAGTAGCTACGCTTAAATAAATCCACTGCCCTCTTCGTTTGACCGTAGAGGGCAAAAAATTAGAATTGCTTCAATACAAGATTAACTCGCGCGCATGTTTAATTGCTCGTTAGATCTATTTGCGGGCCGGGTCAATGTTAGCCCACGGTTGATTGAAACAGTTGAACATCGCCGCGTGTACAGGGCTGTCAGTCTCAATTCATAGCAGTACACATGACAATTAGCTTCACGTACTTTTCCAAACGGTGAATAAGCGTTCGTTAAAAGAATATTAATTTTATCTCAGCTTTAAACGTTTCTTCAGCTTTTCCAGGAATATTTTAATTGGAGCTGCAGGATATTGATGCAGCAGCGTATTAATTCTTATCTTGGCTAACAGTCTCAACACGTAATTGTTGTTGTAGCGAGAAATGAGCAATGACAAGTTCTAAGAGTAAATTTCCATGAGTGTGGACTGTGGATGTACGCTTTTACATTTAGTAGGACAACACGGACTAATACAATAAATAAGTTTCTCTTAGCTTTTGCATTTCAGATTTCTATCATTATACTTACACGGCCCTACGAACCCACTAAACATAATTATGACAACCTGATCCCTTATGCTTCATACTCGCTTTTTATGCCCATGTTTAAGTTCAACGTTAATGTCTCAACGAGTAAATATTTTCCGTGTCCAATGACGGTTTTACTTAGATAAATGCGTCATGTTTGTATCATTAGTCCCTAGACAATAAAAAAAATAGTTAATCATAGTATAAATCATATTGATTAATAGGTTTTTTCACCTCAGAACTGTAATGGTTTGCACTTTATTATCTGTATATTTAATTATTGTTCAAGTTCTTTCGTTAAAGTACAGTTGAACCGTAAGCTGTTTTCATTATTTGTTAAAATCAGCTACGAAAATATACCCATCACAATACGCAATACCAACATTTCAGAACAAAAACTGAATATAATAATGAAGGCAGACAAAACCGGTTTTCGCAAACAAGATGGTTGAAAATTACGATCATCTTTAATTGAAAACATTCTCAGCATTTACTTTTGGTAGCTCTATATAAATGTTTGCAAATGAATCGATAACAATCAACTTCTTTGAGGTATCAAATTAAAGCAACGAAAATTCTCTTAACGCGAGAATGTTCTTTGTTAAAATAAATCTGATCTGGATTATTCCATTGGAATTTTGAACGGAATTTTAGTACATAGTGTTTGCGAGAATTGTCCTTCGTCCTGTTTGTAATTTTTTTTTAACGATAGTTTTTAACGACACACTAATTAGGTCAATAAGATTAGATTTTCTATTTTCTGAAGCAGGATTTAATAAACTGTTTTGTAAATTGTTAGAATTATTTTGTGATAATATTGCTTCCAAAGTGGTACACTTGGAACGTTCCACGGGCTCCTGGCTATTAGGCAAACATCGCCACGAATACTTGGCAAATAAGAACCAAATCTTTGGCACGGCCCGCAAAGTCACGCCCCCGTTTTGTAGGTAACGGGTCTAAGATGGTACTCGATTCTATAATCATAGAACATTGTATTTAAAACTGACTAGTGTTTATCGTATCCACTGGTGGTAAATAATTAATGAAAGAATAAAAATATTATTTTTTGAATAATAATTTAGAAAAAACATTTTGTCTTTAAAAGGTAAATGCCTTACAACTTTATGGAACTTGCCAAATAATAATTGCATCGAAATATATGCAATGACATATTATAAGTAATTAATCAATAAAACGAAGTAGGTCATCGGAGAGTAACATTTTATCAGCTCAAACGTTTGCATAATCGAAACCGAGGAGAGGATTGCCCTGCAAATCGGTGTCACTGTTACGTATTATCACGCAAGGTCGCTTTGGACAACTGAGATACCTACCAAACTATAAAACGAAGTTGTATATCAAAAGCTGTCAAAACATTTTACAAATAAAATAATTTACGATCTGTTTCATCGTATTGATATTTATTTCTGATCAAGAAAGCATTCAATGCTCTTCTCTATACACCTATTACAAGTAGGTATGTCAGGTCACTAATAGTATTCCCACTCAAACTTCGAAAGTTAGCCTTCACGTTAAAATGGAAATTAATATTTACCGGCTTACCTTACTATCGAATAAGATAGTAATTACGTATGCACTATTCCAATCTTTGTACCTAACACGTTATTGCTTTACGTTGCTTAAGGCACTGTTATGCTTTCTCCATCATAAAAAAGAAAGGAGCTTTATAAGATTTTCGAAAACGGACTGATAGTGCATTCCATAATAAATATAAATGTTATAAATGATGACCAGATTTTTAACTGCGCGTAATATGAATAGTTTTAAAACGGTGTTTTGCGACTTCTTGTTTCCAAACCAAAACAATACAGTATGTAACAATTTTTGAATCACCATAAAGAAATCCCCGAAATAGCGTTACTAGGTTACGTGACTTGATTGGCTTACATTGCGTAAAAAAATCTTCAAGGATTCTTTAATAAAAGGGACAGTAAAAACAAAACAAATGAAAGTTGAATAAACGTAAAAGCGTTACATAGCTGGTTATGTAAATAATAAATTTACCTCCCACTTTAATTAATTAGATATAACACTAAAAGAAATCGAGTGAATGTTTACATTTTTATCTTTCGCCACAATTGACCTTTGTGGTGGAAACATCAAGGACGGCCGCACCGGAGAACCGGAAATTGTTGGACAATATGGGTCAAGAGTGACATTTAATTAAAGCAGTGTCCATTATGCAAATCATAATTCATTTACATCGCTAACTGTTATAATTTATGAGCACGAACTCATATTTTATCATCCTATGCATAAGGTAATAGAGAACTGTGGTTAGACGTGTAATTTTTGTCAAATTACACGAAAGATGAATTGAAGACGGATTTCCTTTCGCTATTCTATAAAGATAATTTAATAAATTGGCTGGGAATAAATATCTCGAGCTATAGTTTTAGGTAACACGATTATGTCATCTGAACACGAACTAGCGGTATAAATTGGTTAGTTAAAAGATTTGACTTGATTATTTGACACATTACTCGCTTAATGAGGATATTTGTGATGAAATATAAAATAAAAAGAGACGTTGCGTTCACACGACTGCTTCTGTCAAATACGTTTAATTATTTGTCAAAACCAAATAGCGGCTAGAAAGCGCTGCCACAACAAAAAAAAAGTGACAAGCTAATCTGTTGGCAAATCAGTTGTATAACATGTGATCTACGTAAGTCGTGTTTGACGACAATCTCCGGCAAACACTGATGTCACCGCTTCAGATGTATGTTTGTGAATGGAATACAGTATTTCCGAAGATAACTGTGTTAGTCTTTTATCGTTGACAATACTTAGTCATGCATTAGGAAATGTGGTAACATTTCCGTTTAGCATAAATGCTGATGCTAAATTGAGCGATGCGTATACATCTCGTTTTATGACACATAAAACTTCGATAGGCAGTTCACTATTCCCAGAAGAAGGAACTGTAATTTGGTCTGTAATGTGCAGGAACTAAAGAGAAACCGCATACCAGGACCCCAAGGTTTGAAGGAGTAGTTTCTGTAGAGTAATTTCACCTCTGTGTATGTCGTGAAAGATATAATTTTGTGTGCGTAATTGTATTGTTGTAGGTGACGTCATGTAGAGTCCTTGTACGGCTGGGTGCGTCGACGCATCCCGAGGCTGCGGTTACAACCACTCGGGATATGTTTCAATGTCGTGTGAGTCGACGTTAGTGCGTTGTTGCTAAGGGCAAGGATGAAAGCACAGCCGGACACTGGTAGACGACCTGACTAGTATATGAGCAACTGCAAAGCTAGCATTTGCATACAAATTAAATTCGTTGCCTTCGGAAATTGATAGGAGCTAAATAGCTCTTAAGGCTATGACCGCATGGTGAAGTAGTTTGTTTAAATTAGACATTACTATTTATGTATTTCCTGACTTAAGTATTTTATTGTTGTACGCAGACGTTGATGTCATCATTAAGGTACGTAACAATTTTTGGATGATGACGACTAAACGCTGAAAGTGTTAAAATGTTAATTTATATACAAGAGTATGCACACATGAAGTGTATTGTTTTGAATACACTTCATGTGTGAACGTTATGTAAACGTTTATCCATATATTTTCTTCTAAAAGCCTTGCCTTTTCCGGCCAATCCTTTTTGAAAGTCAAGTATATATACGTCGCCGCTCCTAAGTTTTCTAGGCCATCCTCGGTGGCTCGATGATTTACAAGACAAATGATATTGTTAGCCACGACATTTCATTTTAACAAAGACAGCAGATTTTGATGGTGTCTTTCACTTCTAAAGACAGTATAACTGCATTAATCGATTAATAATAGCCTATCTCGATTGCTTTTGAAAACAGGATAAAAGTTCAATTTAATTGGACTTAGTTCAATAATTGTTTTTAATTACAACTGAATACCATGTATCCAGCGAGGTGTTTCAACTGTTGCCATGTTTGAACCTACATTTGAATATGACTTTGATTGCTTAGCAACGATTGTTTATGTAAGAATAGAAGCCATAAGGAAAGATTTTACAGAAGGATATTGCTGCGTTATCTTTCGACACAAGACACAACTTCAAATTACTTAAGATTCTACAATTTCCACAATTCCTCATAAATCAAGGTACTTACTTCCATCAACCCATGTACGAACTACAATCTCAAATTATTGCCTCATAAATAGAAAATTATCCATGCTGTAACCGCCTTTAATGGAAAGGTAATATTGCCATAGATCGCACAATTACGACGACGACGTCCGAGGAGACAGCTTGTACAAAATGATGAATTGCGAATGGCGAATCTATGAGGTCACCACATTTCTTTCGGACATCGAACTCTCCACCGGTTGGTTGTTGCTAGGTAGAATATAACGGGTAACACTGTGTGCCTTTTTACTAGTACAAGACAGCAAATTACAAAAGTTGCGTAGCAATTAGGCCGAGGCTTTGCGAAGTCTGCAATTATTGATAATAGAAATGTTTCTGTTAAGTGTTTGGAATAAGACTCAGAATACGGTGGTAGTTATTGCTGGAGCAGCGGGTTTGGTCTGAAGGCAACACAAGTGATGGATGTGTGCCCGATAGGAATGTCTCTTTGATTGACAAAAAGTTATTGAAATAATCGGTCCCATAAACATAATGTCGATTTTCTACTTCTATGAATCCGTTATGAATTCCAGTTAACTAACAAAGATTTATCATTATTTTTAATGAGAACGTTATTCCATAAAGATGAATAACATTGAAGCTGTGCAAAAAAAACTTCTTCAATTGATTTAAAACGATACATTGAATAATTTCTTTAAATGTTTAGATGTTAAATGAATTACCTTTGTCAGAAAGTAAGTGTGCGGAGCAAATAGCTTTAGAGTCATCGAATGGTACTCGTAATGTTGCTATGGCTGCAAACATAACCATTATAGTAGATGACGCAATATGCATTTATATGCAGTTACGAGCACGTGTTCCTACCACGCTTGTAAGGCAAAAGTATTGGTAATATTTTTTCTGCATTTTTAATTACACTATTTTATTATAATATGGTCTTGATGTTTTATTAATTGTTTATGTAATGTGTTTCTGCACGTGACAATAAAAGGCATGAATGTTCTGACATCGTTGGATTTAGGAATTTTATATATTTGTTTTAATGAATCGACCAATATGGTATAAGACATTATTGTTCTCAAGTATCGATAGAATATAGAAACTTGTCTTAATGTATCGTGTAAATCGCTGTCGTGTTTAGTAACCGAGTATTGACTTAATAACTGATTGCCACTCTTGCCGCCCGAATGACCTTTAACCATAATTAAGTTTAAGCTCTTAAGCCCACAGAGCCCTCGTTCAATTAAATACCCTCTTGACATGCAAAAGTCACTTTAATGTTCGTAAAACCTCGTTGTTTGTTCCTTAACGACGTTGTTTTATTGTTTTGTTAAATAAAAGCATTATTTGGCACATTAAGCACTTCTGACTGTATTCATTTTTCGTACGAAAATAAAAAGTGGGCTAATCTCTAAGTAACGAAATTACAAATGGAATATTCAAATCGTATTTTCATTTATTACGGGAATAGCAACTGTTTTGACGCATGCCTTTCTCCAACATTAATCATGTGAACCGTGAACTGACTGAATCCGAAGCTACACTAGTCGAGGAAATAACATCTATTTCCAACCCTAGCTGTACGCTTATTAGCTTCGGCTAAACAGCGTGAGTTGTTTGCAGTGCCACCACCCTAACATTATTAACTGGTGCTCGGGTGCCATGTTTTTTGCGTATACGTGCAAATGCTTGCTCCCGAGAGCACTCGGGGCGCGGGTTAACACCGGTATAATTGCTCACTTTTCTCGAGTAGCTTTAAACGCAGCGGCGAAAGAATTCAACTCGAAGATTACGAGTGAATTATTGTTGAGATTCTGTTCACATTCACGGGGATTTTATTGCGCACTCGAGATTCTTTTCGCTGTCGAAACCCTACAGTTTATACGCATAAAGAAAAAGTATAGCTACAAAATTCAAGCAATCATGATAATATCGCTCTATTAAGTTTATGCTCTTACTTTGATAGTTCCGTTGTATTCAACATATAATAAATTTTATAGTAGGTATTCTATGAATCGATGCTTGGTAAGAATTCCCTAATCTACTAAGTATACTAGCTGTATCCCGCAGCTCCGCCCGCGGTCTTATTTTTTTTATATATAAACAAAAATTTACTGAGCAGTAAAGCTAATCAAATATTACTTTTTCACTAAAACAGATTTGTACTCCCGCCTCAATTCTCGTTTGAAATAGTCAATACTCGTACTTTCAAGAAATGTCATTAAAATTTTGCTTACTGAATTGATGTTATTTGTTTTGTTTAACAATCAAACTTTTATTTTTACACCATACTTAATTATGATTTAAGATGTGGTTTCTGCTGGCACTAAATAAATATTATCATTATCTGACCTTTTTGAAATCTAGTTTAGATAAGCTTTTTTGCATTGAATCATATCTGTCAGACGTTCAAAAACAAACAAAGAGTACCTACTAATTATAATAAAAATAGAGCGTAAAGCATTTTGGCGATGGTAATACGTCTCTTTTTTGAAGTATGTCCATCGTTGCAATGTTGTTGATCATTCGGTGCGTTGTAACAGTGCCGTGTTCGACAGTACCCTTGCCGTGACATCTAAATGTTCAAGTCAATAACCTGCCAGCAAAAAACTCAACAATCCACACTGAAAGCAACCGCGCTCTATTCTGGGAGCATGACGTAAGCTTCGCCGTAGTGAAGCTCAGAATTATGATTTAAATTACAAGATGATCAACACTGTAGTTTTTGGGACGAAGATGACTTGGGAGGCATGTGCATTTATTGTAATTATTTACCGTCCCATCGTTAGCGGATGACTTGAGGATATAATGTTCATGTAAAGTTCGGTTATTAGGGCTGACGAATGGTCGACAAATGTATTCAATTTTTTTACTGTCGAAAATGGATTCTTGATTATAACTTGACTGGCAACAAGTGCTCATAATTTTCCGCTTACATCATTAAGTAACATGCATGAAATTTTCTGACATGTAATGATACACTTTAAAACTAACAGTATCAAAAAGGCTAACGCGGAACTTAAACTACGCTTAAAGGTAGAGCATTGTTTAATAAAGATAAAAAAGTATGCTCTACAATACACTATACACACATTAAATATTTGTGATTTGATTGCAAAGATCAGGGTCATGTATCATTACGTTCTAGTAGCATAAATATAATGTTAGACAGAAGGTTAAACACTTCTTTAAAACCACGTTATTAAATGGCCCTAGAACTGCTGGTAATGGAGTAAAAGTTAATGTTAGCCAGTAAAATGCTGATGAAAAGCATCCATTAATCTAGATCAAAAGGTATCCTTAAATATTTCATAATTAAGATAAAGATAGCATTAGCATTGACATCTAGCAATACTTTTGCATGTATCATTAGTATCACTTCTGTTCGTGTTTAATGCGAGTGACTTGTGAGTGGGTGACGAAGTAGAAGCTTTGTCGATAATGATTCTTTTCGCGAACATTAGTACATAGATAGGAAGGTACGGACGATAATGTCACAAGTCTGTAGATAGTATCTATCATGTGACAATGCCAACGCCACACCCACTAACGGGCGGTGCTCAAATTGTTTGTATACAATAGCTATTCGATTTACTTCCTACTTTTGGCATATGATACATGCTTGACATCTTGCTTAGTGTCTGGACTTCATTCAAGTATGTATAAAATTAATTGGCTGCCCGACACGAGTATCATACTTAAAGGCCCCTAAAATTATTGGTCGTTAGTAAATATTGCTGGAAATCACTACGTCATTATCGGTAATTGCTATGAAGCGGATTTGTGACCGCAGTTCGGAGTTATTAGCGCACAAAGGTGTAGGTACTGCTACCACAGCAAAATTATATCTATGACTGCTATCGAGCTCCATACATTATGATTTCCTCTAAACTTTTTTGTTTATTTACAAAAAACAATTGAATCAATTGCTTTATTTCCCTAGCGGCCGTAACTTATGCGCTGGATGTGTTTTTTAATTAAAATTCAGAGCATGGACTCGTATCAAAACGTGTCTACGCCGCGAAAAACGGTGACGGTATTGACTGTAGCATACATGTTTTATTTACTATGAAGTTAAATTAAATAATTTATTATAATTATTTTTGTTTATTTTAACGCATTAATGCGTATTATTATATTATATTATGTAATGTAAATTACAAGTAATTAATTATACTTATGTTTTGCTTTGATAGAGCTATTTGATCCTTTGAGTCAAGCAGTATTCCAGTAGTAAAATAAAATATTTATACCTTACGAGAGGTAAGGAGAGTGCATGAAATTAAACGCTCAGGCTTACCAGCATCTTGAAATGTAGTTTAGAGGTTTTTGTGTACACGGAAAGACATCAGCAGAAATTATGTCTTTACAAAGTTTCTTTATCTTTTTATTTGGTTGAAAACATACTGATTGTACTTGTAATGCACCTGTTATTATACAAAGTGACTCCTCAATTATAACTCAGTTGTATTTTAAATACCCTAAATAATCAACATAAATAGCGCAGGTATAAATGCACACAATAACAAGGACCAATAATGTTTTATTTAGGCCTGACGTCATCCGGGTACCGACAGGAAAACATATGTATGACTTTGACATTGTAATGTTTAGTGCGATCATTAAACTTAATTTCCTCTTTGAATTATTCATGATTTATGTATACGTACAGATATCGCCTGCTTGTGGAGAAATATTTTACAATACAGAATATTATTTTTTAACTAGGTACACCAGGATTCCGAAGACGCTGAAATTAGATAACCTTAAAAACGACACAATCTAAGGGTTGCAGATATAGAAATACACACCAATAAATACAAAACATATAACACAAGGGTACTACCACCAAAAATCAAAAGAACACTCAGCAGGCAAGCATGCACACATACTAGGAACGTTGTATGGCGTTGTATCTAATAACACAGGAAAACAAAATGATACGACCTTGAACCACATAAAATTACAACACAATCATGTTACCAACACCGTTTACGTTGTACACATGGAACACTAACTTTGCAGTGAATATACGATCACTAATTTTGCGATATATTCTAACAAAGAATTGCTGAATAGTGAATTTGCAGAGTTAGTATTTCATTGCAAACAAAATGAGCCATAGCCAGTGAAGCCAAACGTTCCGAGCGTGGAGCGCGTCTACCTGGAGTGCTGCTGCCTCTCGTTTGGCGGCGGAGAGGGCGCGCGAGAGGATGTCGTCGTCTGGTCCCGAGAGTCGGGCGCCACCGCCGCAGGGCTGCCTGCGCCGCTGCCGCCCAGCGCCAGCGCCAGCCCGCTGATGCTGCCGACACATGACCACGTCACCAGAGCCCTAGCGTCGAACGCCCAAAGACCTAGCTGCTCCAACCTTCCTTTCGATATTACAAGACGCAAAGACAAAACATGTGACACATGATACTAAAACTAAGGTTAGACAACATTCAGTGAAACCTTGGAGCAGATAAGCCAAAGCTAATTCCTTACTAGATCGATGTTCACTATTTATGTTAAACTAGTTCCTTATAATCTCAGTAATCTAATCGTTATTTCGTCTTAAAACTTAATAATGATATCCCGCCAAGTTTAATTTTAGAAAATAGTTGATGCTTCGATAGTTATAAATCGCTTTTATTGTTATTAGACTACGAACAGCCTAGCGAAGCAGAGCATTCTCAGCGGGGTGAAGAGACATAAGCAGTGATGATTAGTTAGTGGCAAGGCAACGGGAGTGTCAGTCATAATAAAGGTATTTATTGGCAAGCAAGCATTCCGCACGCAATCTGTTATAGACAACGCCGTTGACATATTATCATACAAATAAAATTCATTCACAGATGAGGAGCCAATCGAGATAATAAGAACAAGCGTGTCAGATGCAATATTAGTTGGACGTTGTCCATTTGTTGCAATAGGAATTAATCAAACTAACGTCACTGATAGAACAAAGAAGTGTCTAGACAGCTAACAACGAAATAATCAGGCGGACTTTAGTACTGGTACAATGCATAATTTATGTTGTGACATAGTGCGTGTTGTCAATCACGAAATCAAGGAAGATAAGAGACAGGAGGAAATCGTCGAAGAACCAGTAGCGTAGCTAAGAGAGGGCGAGAACAGGCAATTAGTAGCTCTGGTCGCGTCAACGCTGTAGAATTATGTCGCACGAAACGCATCTAGAGTATAAATGAGACAAATGCGTATGACCAAGTCGTGAGACAAAGCGACCAAGTCGTGAGACAAAGCAGCCATGGCGTCGCCAACGTCATCGAGGTATGCTATGTACACTTTAATCGCTTTTTATTACAATAATCGAAAAAACTAGGTAAACTTAGTTTTGAGAACTAAGAAGTGTCCCACAATTTTAGTTGGCACCCCATATGAATGACGTCAAATGTTTAAATTTATAATTGACATTAAATTTTAAGGTTGTTGAACGTTTTTTTTATCAAAACTACAGGAAATAACTAAAGTTATGAGTGTGTGATATATGATTTGCAGAACATTAACGAACTGAAAATAAAAAATCTCGCTGTATAAATGTTACAGAGTACTGTTAAGAAAACACGTGTATAATGATCGGCTTGCGGGGTAGCACCGATGGTGTTTATAATTGAATGCAAGTCGTTCAACTTATAAATTGCAAATAGTATCTATTTATATTTTATGTTGAATTTAAACTTGACGTGTTTAGTTACTGATTGATATAACTTCATTATATTCCAATGGAAACTGTTATTGTTTTTATTCTGGATAATTATTATAATCTTAAAATAAAATGAACATACGTATGTACTACAATCTTATTGCGTTTAAGTATGTATTACTATCACGGCCAAATATTTTAAAATGTTGCAACTTTCTACCAATCGAGGAAATTAAATAGTGACGTCCACATTAAAGCAATTAAAACTAAAATTTACGCAAGTTCCCTGTAGGCAGTTCGATTTATGTATTTCCGCTGACTGGACGTTATAATAAAATTGACTTGAACCACCTTCGCATTAAGAGAATTTATTTCCGTAAATTGTAATTTTTACATGACTATAAAATGTGAAGGTCAGACATTATTTTCTCAGGTCACATTTGGCGGAAGTTTGTGTTAATCGCAAACCGTTATTGTTAACGTCAGTGGAACGCAGACACTGTGCGTATGCAACGCGGCAACAATCTGCTTTTCTTAGTGGTATTACTCACAACTCAATTTTCGGAAAGTATAATTAGTTTCAGTGACGTCGTGCCCATGTCAGAAGCGAAGACGTGTAGGTTTTGAAGTAACATTTGGGGAATATTATGTTGCATCAATGTACAAGATTTCATTTCCCAATGTTACAGATTTTATAGTAATGATTCATGAAAAGGTTTTTAGTGATGAAAATTGTGCAAGTATTGTTGGTTAGCTATTTCTCAAGGAAGCTTATTTACTCCCTATATAATTTATCCTTTGGAAATATATTGTATGTCAATTATTTCTAATTTCATAAACTTTTAAAGGTGACAAGATCTATCATACGTCATGAGATTAGTATAATGGTTTTACATATACAATTTCTTAAATATTGAAGTGGTCATACAAATTTGTAGTCATACAATAGGTTGCTGGTTGCTTTGTCTGTGTTTATTTTAACCCAAACCGCAGCATAATACAGTGTGTTGTGCCTATTCATTACAGTAATAACATGTCGCCAGTCAGTCGCTTGGAATAGGGCCTCTCGTTCAAAATAATAGAAGCCTAAGTGTGTTTACTCCGAGTGCTTTGTCTTAGCAGTCCTACCGTTGAATATGCAACTGAGTCATAAACAACTTATATCTTATTCATGAGTTTGTGTAGCTTATGATTTATCGTTTGGATAAAAATGATGGAAGTCAAAAGGAAAGTAAGGAAGGAAGTAAGAGGCAGCGGGTTTCTTACAAGCTAATGACAACATATTGTGATTGTAGCAATATCCCTTTGCCATTCTGTATTGTACTACTTTTTCCGTTATGTGTTGACCACGTAAGTAATTGTGATTACAGACGGATGTAAAGAAATGTCATTGACATGAGTTGTTTATCATACGTAGGTTTTCTTTTATGTACGAGTATGTTCAAACAATTTTACCTACAATTATAAGTATTTGATAGCTGTGCTAAGTGCTTTTTGTTCATTAATTAGTTGTCCAAATACATATTGATTGTCCACATAATCATAAAGCGAAGCGGAAGGATTAGAGGAAAATTATTTAAATCAGTATACTGCGTAAATGCCAATGCTTTTAAAATGTTATTGTAATGTCGGTTTATGTTTTTATAGTAATACGAGCACATGACGTGAGATTGTTTTTATCGCATCGTCGGTGCATGCATGCGACCTCAGCGTTGCCATGCATGCTAAGTGTGAGTTTGATAGCGCAGATTTCTTGGACATTTCAAGGACCAGACCTATATGTAAACAATAATTATATTGCTTTTCTTTTCCACTATAGCCGTACCTTTGTTCTTTTGTTAAGATATTTATAATTAATTTGTGCAGATAACACTATTTCAATAATGTCGCTCAACATTCACGTTTCTTCGCAAGAAAATATTGCTTTTATTTATAACAGTTTCTAGTACAATCAAAAATTCACTTTCTATTGGTACCTTTAAATTTTCATGTTTTTGCGAAGTTGTTTATAGAATCATAGAGAACAAACAAGAGATCATATCTCTGTAACAGTTTTAACCAGGACCTGGCCAACAATGGAAATAGCACAATATCTTATAACAAGAAACCTATCAATAGATATATTTGAATGTTTGTTTGGTAGCGGGAGATTGCATCATTACAATTGCATTTCACTGTTCACTGGCGCCAAGGCCGACGTTAAGGTTACAAATCACGATAGTATCAAAGCTTATATATAAGCTGTAACATGAGTATAATGATATAAGAGACAAATTTCCTGCTCAATAACAAGAAACTATTAGGTATAACATTATGTCGTATTGATTTCTCACAAAATATTACCTACTTATCTTCTTGACTTATTACATATGACTTGGGCATTTCACATAACTACACAAGTTATAAGGAAGGAAGACCGAAAAAGAGAGGCTGGATTGTGTGAAAGATGATACGAGAAAGAAAGTAGACGCGCCGATGATGATTATTAGAAATGATGAAAGGAAAATACGCATTGTGCCAACCCTATACAGGATTAATTTAAAACGAGTGAATATATTCAACGTGGTAATCAGGTGCATAAAACTTATCAACTTTCCGCAAGAAACATAGGTCGAAATCTTAAAATCGAAAATTAAATTTCATACTAAGTGACCGGTCACGTGACTTATGTTTGTATGAAAAGATGATTATCAATTTTATGATTTCGACCTATGTTTCGTGGGAAAAGTTGTTCAGATTTATGCACCTGATTACCTCGTTGAATATACGCACTCCTTTTAAATTAATACTGTATAAAAGGGAAAAGGGCGGAGATGATGATTTGGAAATTACTACATGCAATATAATTAGTAAATGTTATGATTTAATAGTAATATGTAACACAATGTATGTGATAATGAATTCCAAGAACAACGTTTGTTGCCAGATTTTTCATGTCAGACTAGGAATTACATCCGTTCTAGTAAACGTCAGTGCAAATTTAAATTTAGTAACTTCCTACGGCAAAAAAATCCAATAACTATAGGGCGATAGCTAAGTTCAATTCTATATAAACTAGTTTCACGAGAAACTTAAATTCGCAGTGTAAACAAAAGCGTTACAACGTGGGTGTGTTTATAGACATAAATTTTCTTTCGGTAAAATAAAACGAACAAGAACTCGATGGGTTAATCCTGTTTTTTTTTTCAAGAATTTGAATGGTATTTGTTTTATTATCTCCGCTTAAGTAACATAAAGCCATTTCAGAAGAAGTCATAACAAAAATCCGACATAAAATGCCCTACTAGTTGGTAGCACTTAATCATCTTTATCGGTAGATAATTACCAGCTAAGCATTATGGCTTTCTGCATGCGCAATGTGACATAAATTACCTTAGATAGCGCTGCACATAAGTGAGTCATCGAACAAATGACCGAGTTACATGTCGGCACGCCAACTATGAACAAAAGCTTTGAGAAATCAGTATAACAAAGCTTATAGTATGTTAGGAATATACCTATAGCTTGATTTTATCACTCGTTAGGTAATTAGTTGTAACTTCGTATGTCATAGAGGAACCCTTGAGATTTAATTCTAGTTAATAAAAGCTACAAATAAATTACTTTTATCGCTATTACGGAAGTTAGTACATTACAATATTTGTTTATAAAATTACGCAGTACGAAGAGTCATGTAGGTATAATTAAAATGTAGATCGGTACGTGTAGGCATTATAATTTGTCAAATATAGGTCAACACTATAGCCATAACAAAACGTATTCCTTTAGGTATATCGCTTGTTTCGCCGTTACATATTACACTATAAATTCTTAATTGCATTAAAGGCAGTACTTTAATTGTCAGAGTCTTTCAAATTGCTTTACGTTGGTCTGAAAAATTGCTAACGTAACTAAGAAGCGACGCAATAGTTGCTAAATGTACACACACAACTCAAATTGTCAACACTATTTTCGAAGGTAGTTGAAATAGAACATAGGTACAAACTGCGTATTAGCGATGTAATAATCCCGATATTAATAAAAACACAAATTCCAAACTGGCAATTGGGAATCTGCCGTGCCAACTGTTTGGCAAATCATCAAAATTGGTGATTCATCACACTACCTTACGCCAGTTAATTATCTTGGAAACCGTGTAATTGATTAATGCTAATTGGAACGACCGGATCTGTTGCCAGTTAGTTTGTTGTTCAGCTTACACTGTAGTATTGCTTACATCAAGAATATTATATGTGAACATTTTACCTACGACTAATATTTTACGATCCTATAACATGATAGTTAATTAATGCGACAGTTTAACTGCGTCGACAGTGTAACTAAACAGTTTGTAATTATTCTTTACTCAGCCAGCTGGTCCTATGGTATAATTACATGAAAAATTGGACCACTTCATAAGTTGAGTTGTTGGGCAACACTGAGGTAGTTGTGTGCACGCCTACATTTTTCATGTAGACTAGGAAAGGGCACGCATTCCTCGTCTTAATAATGGTCAATGGTAGCCGGGGTAACACAAAAAGATCAGAAACGTGAAATACCATCAACAAAGCGCAATAACATTATTAAGATCGGTCAACTTCAGAGCGGCAGCGGCGTACAACTAGAGATAACCTACGACAGGCGTCAAACGATGCGATTGTGTAATCGCCGTCGAAGTTGTTAAGCCAACAATGGTACCTTTCAGTGGAGCACGTTGTAAATCATACAAGCGGTCGTTTGTGGCGCGTGCGCCACTCGATACGACACGATAACAACGAGACACAATCAGCCGCATAGGACTAATCCGTAACATTACAATTTGTACTTTACATATAACACGTTAAAGTTCAGCTTCTCAGATAAACTGTGAGGTGAGTTCAATGCAGACGCAATGGACCGTGAATTGTGATAAATAGTAGAGAACAATTGTCCTTTATTCAGGAATCACGTTTGCTATAACCCCCATTCTTATTCTAAGAAAGAGTTACCATTTGAATAAATTACAACAATATGGTTAGTATTGTGGCTCGTGACCACGAAACAGATAAAAGTTGCCACAAACGAGCCCAACGTTAGAATGGGAACATTATGATTAATTAATGTGAATATCGAAAATAATATACTTTAATGACATGCATTAACCTAGAACGCAACTTCTGATAACTTCCAATAAGTATAAGTGCTTTTTAACTTATTTACATAATCATCGATTTCGTGCGTTAGACTGCTTTTTGGAGCAGGCCGTATTGATTTTTATTGAATATGATTTTATTTAATTATTTTCCGTTAAGAATACAATTTATTAGGTTATTTTCTCTATTGAATTAGGATTAGCTTGCTCGTCTTCTTCGTCTCGTATTATTAGTGCGTTTATTTTGTAAAAAAAAAGGTGTCCTTGAAGGTTACACGAGAAAGGTTAGACTTAAGTGACATTATGGGCTCTATGATATTTTGTTTTATATTGGAAGTTAAGGAAATGTTTGTCTACTTTCAATATTCGTCTCCTTAAACTAATATACCGCTGAATTATAAGCTTTTATATCAAACATAAACATCACAATCAACGTTAACAAAATGTCTAGCGATATGTATTTGAGTACAGAAATCACATTTAAAAACTAATTTTATTTCAGTTTATGCACAAAAATATCACAAGTCTGGCAAAGAATTTTACGAATGCTCTATAAATAATAATTTCACCTACAGATACTCAACTGAACATGAGTCTTACATTTATTTAAAAACGTACATAAAAAGGCCCTTAGCTATAAATACAAGCAAAAATATGTCACCGATGCCAAAGCAAAACAGAAACATTTATATCAAAAATTATGGTAGTTGACAGGGGATTAGAAATCTTAGGAAATTCAATTTGGGCAAATGCCACATAACACGTGGAATATATTTTGACACCAAATCGTTGTTACATTACGTCAGCAGACAGAAAACGGAGTCTAGAACTGTGTCTGTGATTTTGTCACATTATTCTATTTCCAACAAGTTTTGCCGGTTCCAAAATGAAGAGTGTATTTTGTTATCGGTTTAAGTCGAGAGTGGTGAATGAAACTTAACGGTCCTAAACTGGTTCTAGTTTAAGTGTACGAGGCAGCTTCGCTATCTCAGGTAGCTAACAAACACGTGTCCTCTGCGAAACTAATGCGATTTCGAAGTGGTTGCATCCTGGCACTAAAGATTCTGCTAAATTATTTATGTGTCTTAGTTATGGTGTATTTATAGTAACGGCTCCGTGTAGGCGCCTCGACTACCTTGACCACAGTTTGACGGTGCAACAAACCAAGCCAAGCAAGGTTAACCTTACACCTTGTACGGATCGCTGCCCTCAACAAAAAACTGAAGGTAGATACAAATTTCTGTGGGAAAGTTAAAACGATGTATATATTGATATTATTTCAATAAAATGATGATAATGCGGGCTATACACGAATAATTTTAGCGTCCATGCAGCGGACTTCGAGGGGCGTCAGATAAGCTTGATGTTATAAACAAAAAAGCTATAACAGTAGCCGATATTCTAAAAAGATATTATATTTAAAAGATCAAAACGTGTTCAACACATTTTTACAAAGATAAAAATAATGTTTAATTTTACTTGAAAGAGGTGAGTCCTAAAATCTATTTTAATCCCGCGTTACACCACGATTTAATAGCTGTGTTAAATCTAAAAGTGTGATTTCCCAACGATGCTATGAAACCATGCAGTGTTTCACGAACTACTACTAATGTCCATTAGTTTTTATTACCAACGAGACAGAGCCACGATACGAATGTATAAAAGGTTTAATTGGTGCTCTCAGAGTGAATGACATTTACAAGAAACCATCCTAAAGCGCTAAAACTCAATAATTTATGAAACTCATTACTCGTGATGAATTTATGAAGTCCGGTTCTACTTTCATCATATTATATCGGTTACCTATGTTTTGCAATACGCGACTGTTGCGACAAAAACGGTAAAAAAAGAAAGGTTAGTGTCCGAAGGTCGAATATCGTCGATGTTTACTTGTTAGTCTAGACTTCTGCACATACACACCCTGATACACGGACTTTTACGATACGCAAACAATTCGATGATACAAAAGCTGATATATCGATTCGACTTGACGAGTCATTGATCGATCTCATCAATGAATTGTGTTTGTTCGGTATTTTCAGAAAAGTATTTGCACTAAACACTTTTATTGCAGCAATGAAATAAAGAAATGTGATCTAATTTCAGGCAGCACGTTGTTAATGAAAACTGCAGAGCAGATTTAGCACAACTATTTCACGAGCATAAAGTAAATCAGGTCACAGCCTTGGAACCTGAATAAAACATTGTACCGACTGTAATGTCGTGAGATATTAGGATCCTTAATATTTTGACAGCGGTGGTTTTCCTTTCGGAAATGGTTCCAGATTTATATAAACTCTCACGCGAGTTGAAATTGTCGCATTAAATTCAACAAATTTAAGAGGGTAATTTGTCTTCAGTCCAATACCCATACACTCGCATCGAAATATTATGGAATTGAAATGGCAAATGTTCATGCTCTATATTTGTTGTTAAACAAGCCGCTTAATTGTGTGAATGACAGATTTGTGTTTACTATTTTATCTTGGAGACTGTTAAATGAGTGACATTATTCAGAGTTGACAAATACAACAATATATAAAGTGGTTTATTGAATCTCGTGGCGATCGTAAAGATCATCTTATGCCACCCACGTCTACCGAAATTAGACGTATGACGAATACTAAGAGTTGCGATACTGTTGAGATGTACTCGATTTAGCAGAGAACAAAAAAGACAAAAACAACAACACAAAATGCAATTTAATGTAAAAAAACAAAATAACTTCAAAAACATAAAGCGATTACAATTTCGGAGTAAAACATAATTATCGTAAATAGAAAGTGCGTTTAAAATTAGTGTCGGTAAGAGCGAGGCATGTTTGTGCAGTAACTTGACTCTAACGACATTAGTAAGCCGACACTCTGACAGGCTGTGAAGGTCACGCGGTGAACCTTGAACAATCACAGAGGGTTAGGCTTGCTCGCGGGGTAGTGACCGACGGTGATGAAGTGTCGGCACTTACTAGGGGTGAGTTACGACACGATATATATATTAAATAAACATACATTACTGTTCTAAAGGAGTCAATGACACTGTCTCTGTTCTTCAGAATCAGGTTAAACAAAATAAAAGTTAAAATTACAAATTCGACACGAATTTTATACAAGTTTGTTTTTATTTACTTTATGTTATTTATAAAAGCAAACAGGTCGGAAACATTAATTTACCCAAAAATAAAGAAAGGTGAAAAATGAAAGGAGAAATGTGAAAATCAATAAACAATTTTGTTGTTTGTTTATCTTCCGTTGGGGTTGGTCGTATTTTGACACCAAGGTCGCACGCAAAGGCCGTACATTGAACTTTTCATGGGCTTCCGGGTACCAAACACATGATTGATGGGACATTATGCGGAACCCATAGTAACTAAAGCTATTAGTGGTTCAACGACCAACCTAATGACGTTGCAAATTAATGTTTGTATGCCGCCATCATTATGAGAAATTAGCTTTGTTAAACATTTTTGACGTGAGTGTGTTCGTATCGATTTTGACCTATAATGATATAATGTTTATACATATTAAGAGAGTGCATATATTATATATGTAAGCTGAAAGAAAATTAAAGAAGAGTTGCAGCAGTTGTTAATTTCTAGAATTATGTTCATCACTTTAATTACTGAGTATTCAAACATTCGATAACGATAAAAGCAGCGCACATGAATATTATGAGTTTTGTGATATTTTGTATATTTTCCCAGAGAGATAAGGCACATCCTGAGAGTGAATCACAGTTATTCGCAGTATCGTAAATCGAGATCACGACTAGTTTACTGAATAATCTCAATGAACGTTTAAGTTAACCTAGGCCGAATTGAGTGAAATCGAAATGGTTAAAAAAATATACAATGCTCACGTACGTAGTTACTATTCACTTTATGACCGATATTCTAAAAATACAACTGACAAAAATGGTAAGGTGCCAATTCAGACTTAATTAAAAAGGTCTTTGTTTCTTGTTTTGTAATTAATAAGAAGTAACAAACAGTTTGCTATTGGTCAAATTAATTAGAGTAATATTAAAATCCATTATCGTTCAACGTAAATAAGCAACGCTTTAATGAGCAATGAAACTCAGATCAAAACATAAAAGGGATCAAATTCGTATCTTGCATGTTGGAACACAGGTGGACCGTTACCGATGCGTACATTGAACTTGGATGGTCCCTGTAAACTGATCGGACACAGAAATAGTTCCATATGCCCGTGTACACGTCAATCGGCGCATTCGGGCGTCACCTTACATGATCGCACCCTAAAATAACCGAGCGTTGTCAACGATGCGTTAATAAAGTGTTTTAGAGGCCATTCGACGGCTATAAATTTTACGCATAGGTAGTTGGAATCGTCTACTTTTCACTATAAAAACGTGAAGTACCTACGTATTGATTTAAGACTTTATTACTGTTTTGATTTCTTATTTTTTTAGAATCGTCCAGTACCCGTCCTTGACTGCCTACCAGTTGGACAAATATATTATGTATACAATGTCTTAGCATGGCGCCAGCAAATATTGAGTTTATTATCTCAATATTTGTTGGCGCCGCACTCGTCGTATTTGTTCATCGATCGTTCTCAAACGTGCGTAAAAGAGGATCTACATACAATTTTATGTGAGTTCTATATGCAAATTATGCAAACAAAGCATGGAAAACTACAATCTGACAATTTTTGTTACAAAAGCGTAATTTGCGGTTTACCTGGCTATAGTTAGCTCAGCCATACTGAACCTTGAGAGGATTGCGAATCCCATGCTTTCTTAACGACTGCAAATTAAAATATTCCAACGATTAATGTTTTTGAGAAACTCGCTCTATTGGTACATGGCCATTTGAAGTTAATGACGCCCGGAGACCAGTTAACACATAATCGTTCATATGCAATGTTATTATAGTTTGTTGTCGAGTAGGTAACCAATACATTTATTACTTGACTTGTGGAGTGCAATGCGGAAACTCCATATAAATAAAACGATTAGCGGCCGTCAAATTTAGCGGATGCTTGCAAAATGTTACCAGCACAACGGTTAAGTTGTTTAACATGGTACTAATTTTGTTATGCGAAAATTAACAAGTCAGGGAAGTTAAGATAATGCGCTATGAGGTGTGTTAAAAGATATAATGCAAAGATAAAACTTGTAGCTTGTTTCCTTTATGTCCACATGTTTGCATGATTCTAATGATGGTATACTTGCTCAAGATTTAAACATCTTGGATTGAAACAGTTAAGAAAAATATAGCCTGGGTGATTAAATCAACTGAGCACTTAACCGAGAAAATAAATAAGCAATGACGCAGTTACCAGGTAAGTCGTTTGCGCTGTAAACTATTAAATAAAATACGATCCCATTAATCCTCGCGTCGGCGGATCAGTTAATCTAACACGCAAAGCGCGTGCAAACAGGCATCAAAACAAAAGATTAAAAAATTACCAAGCCCAGCTTGTTTACCCCGAAACTGACGTCACCGTTCAAACGAACCTGGTGAGATCATTTGCAGGTCGTTTGCTCGGACCTTAAAGAACCCAACCCAACAAGTTTATTTTATTATTACGAGGGATGGGAAAAGTGGAGTTTGTTACGTCAATTTTATTTTAAGCAACTTTCATATTTCTGGTGAGCTGTTTGTCTTTATTACTTCCTAGCAACTTATCTTATGGCGTATAAGTATGATAGTAGAAATATACAATTGTGAGGTAGCAGCTAAGAACGTATGAATAAAGCAGTTGTGACTCGAAATTGTAGTTGTCTTACGAACCCTTCACTTGATATGCTCGTTCCATAATACCTGAAATACATCGGACCCATATAAAAGTGTAACCATGTGTGTACATGTATTGTAAAGCTTACACGAACTAGCTGATAGAGTTGGTAGGTAGCACTTTACCAAATTCGATATTATGTAAGTCAAAATAATTGCTATTACACCCCGTAAGGCTTCAAGATGATGACTCATCGTGCCGGATGTTTTTTCAGGTTATAATATACAATGTAGGGCATTATGAGACAGGTAATGACGATGATATATAACTTTTATCTCGTCTGACAGTGTAGTAAGTACGTGTTTGAAAAAGATTAGAACAACGTAACATACTTTCGAGGAAGTCAGCAAGGTGGAATGACGACGTTTTTCCTTCTCATTGCCCTACATACAACATCACGAATATCTTGACTGAAGAAAATATGTGTTTTATAGAATTCTCTATACAGTAAAATTGGCTTGCTTAATAAAATATAAAGCTTATGTAGAATTACCAAAACAAAATCTTGAATCAGTCAATTTTCATAGTATCTTCATCCTTTCATAAACGAATATTAAAGATTAAAGCAAATTGAGCAAGGAGAATCTTCTTATCGTTAATATAAAACAGAAAACATCTGATCCAGGCATAGTTTCGTGAGCTATTTCTATACGAGATAAACGCTGATCGAAATAGCTTCATTGGAATTTACATCCTAGTAAGTAGTGTGGTGCTCATATTTTGTTGAAACAATTACGTTTATACTAAACTTTATAGAACAGTTACGACCTATAATTTCGATAGCTTTCTTTGTATTGTGTAAGCAGGGTTTTAGGTAGCATAAGCATGATTAAAATAGTTTAATGAGTAGTTGTGTAGCGCAGGAGCGACATAACAAGCTCGTTTTCTTTATGAGTGAGAGGTAAACCAATAAAATCAGTAAAGCACGTGGTGGTGTAATTTTCTGAGGGTATAATTATTAGACTTTATAGGCATTTCATAAACCAACTTCTATAGAAGGCCGCACAAGAATGAAGATAAATTATTTCCCTCGATAGTCGGTAGCAAATAAATAATTACCTGTTTCTTTATAATGAGGAAGTGATTGCTTCCAGTATTTCCGAAAAAAAAAAAATATATATCTCATAATTTATATATAATCTGGTAGCATGGACAAAGCAATAATACCAAAAAATATAGAAACTATTATTGTTGCGGCAATATGCTTATCCTAAAACCATAATGATAATTCCGTATCCCTCATAGATTTCCTTATTATCCTTCCGTCACACACTGGCAACCAAGGTTTTATTTAACCATCATAAATTTTTTTTTTTTTTTTTCAAATGAGGTTACTAGCAATGTGGGTCGCACATTACTAGTAATCTCGTTAACCCCTCGTGCTAAGCTAAGATGCTTGTGTTACGAGTGGGTTCACGTCGGTAGTGTAATGGGTGGGATTCGAACCTGCAACCACATGATCGCAAGTCCGACGCCCTAGCCATTAGGCTACCGCCGCTTCAAATTTGCATTGGAATTGACTGATTATGGAACACAGTTGAAAGGACAGAGCACTGCGCAACTCGAGTATTGTTCTAACACAGTTCAGGCATTCACGATCCACATTCTATGTACTATACCGGTCGGTATTAAATCAAATGCATCGATCGTTTATTATGTGCAATTTTCATACAAAGGAGAGTGGAGTTGACGTCACAGAATCGTCATTAGTATAAGATTTATTTTCATGTTTCATAACACAATGGCCATAATTAGATCGTAGGGTACATGATTGCTAAGACATAAATCTATCAGTGGTTTATGTCAGGAGTAAACGCTGTGTTTATAACTTGATTAGATGTTTTAAGTAAAGAGTGGGAGGAGTATGGTCAGTAAAATACATATTTCAAGTTTTCAAAGTAACTAAATATCCGCTGATAGTGTTACGGTACGAATACACTAAAACCGATTTTGTCGGCCGATGGCGGACAGAACTACTCGGACGAGTAACTCGGACGTTCAACTGAATACACTGCAGACGATAACGGCCGTTGTCGGTGGAACTTATGAAGTCTGAACTGTGCAACTTCAGAGTAAAACTGACAAAAAATCCAAACACGTTCGGACTCGTCAGTTGATGTCCGTTTTCGGGCGTCATCGGACGACGCCGGTATAGTAGCAGTGTATGCGCTCTCTTCCATTTACTTACGTTTGATTTGATCGGCCGTGTTCGGCCGATGACGCCCGAGCATACTTCGGCCGATGACGGATTTGGTGTATTCGTACCGTTAGATCCAAAAAGAAAAAGAACTAAAAGATTTACGTTTTATTAAAAATATGGGCAAGCCAGTAGTTGAATATTTAAAAGCAAAAGTTTTCTAACAACAGTGACCCCATAAATAGCTTTTATGAATTTTGCCATACGGTTATGTCTTGTTCTGTTAATCTCAATAAATTGCCTTTATCAGAACATTATAAATAACAAACTGACAATTGACATTAATTTGTTGTTATAAATAACATTTGTTGCATAAAAGGAGTGGGAAAAAAGAGAAAGGCAATTAGGTAATTTGAGATTCTGCAACTGGATAAACAGTGAATATATTTGGAAGTACAAAATAAGCTTACGATTGAAATAAAGTAGGTACAGTAGACAGACTCGACTTTCTCTGTTTTGTAGTCAACTAATGCTACAAAAATCGGTGCTCAAACTACGCTTTTTATGTCTACATAAGGAGCGATAGTTTGAGCACCGAGGTTCCCTAAATAAATACTTGGAAACAAAAGAAGATGGAAATAACGTGATTTTTTTAACGTATGTTTAAGTTCATCTATACACTAGCGGGCCCGCCCCGGCTTCGCACGGGTAGTATACTAATAAGCGCATATAATTATTCGCAGCATCGATTGCTGAAAACAGGATTAAAATCCGTTGCGTAGTTTAGAAGATGACCTGAATGATTATATGCACCTCATTATCAAAAAGACACCTTAATATATCCGACACGTAACGTATTAGGAATACAGTAGTGTATAAGTTTTCGCCAGCAACAGACATCTATCAGCTACGACATGCAATAATTCATGGAGAAGCATGACGCCTAGTTTGCTGGACGTCCAGTGAGCAATGTAAATCACGACTGTTGCATGCTCGTGAACCGTGCGACAATGGAAACTGGCCAGCATTTGAAGTGGCTATATAGTACCAAACTGCAATGCAATTTGTTATGTAAAATGTTACTACCCGTGTATTATGGAAAACTAGTATCATTATGGCTTGCGTTATGTTCACTGAGTTTGTGACGTGGATGAAAAAATTGGATCAGTAAATACAAATGTACTACACTGTTAAGCCTATAAGGAAATGATGGGTTATGAAATCAATTGTAGTTGCGCTATTGTAGTTATTTTTTAATTAGTTGTTATTTAAGATAGGCAAAACAACACAAGCTTGTTTATAAGTGTTATAAACTATTACGTTTATTACTAATCATAAAATTTTAACACTTCAATCTTGTACAAAAATTTTACATAACAATTTTTCTCATAACACTGACCTAGACTTAATTATACAAAGGTAAACCAACAAAAAAGAAACAAAGAGAAAACAAGATTATCACTGAAGCGATTCCGATGCGAATTCGATTAACTTTCACTATTCTCTCGGGAGTTTTATTCAAAACGATTGTTTACACAATTTTATTGGTATAAACTTATTTTCTTTTCGCCTACATTGACCTGTGCCAATGGTAGGAAGGCTTTCTAAAGGTTTAAATCAATGATAGGCTTCTTTATAGCCAAAGAAGACATGAAAGAATAATGAATAAAGCTATTCGCCGTTAGTTATTAGATATTTCCTTCATAGTTTTCTAAGCAAGCAGCTTTTACAGCAATGAGTTTGTGATAACAAAGATTACGATGATCATTTACCTACCTATATATTTAAATGCAAAGAAAGTTAATTAGTGATTGCATTTAATATTAATGTTTTAACTGTACTAGTTATCGAATGAATAAATAATTTGCATAACGAATAGATATTAAGGTTTTAGCGACATAATTTATCTGTAGACGATCACTTACGCATTCGATAATTATTATCTATAATGTTATTTATATTTTCCGAGTATGGCAAAATGGATATGCAGTAACTAATAGGGTTAAGTAAACATAAACTAAAGATTTAAACATTATGTCTAACCTAACAGATAACCTGAATTTGTTACGCACATCTTCTATCGCGTACTGTATGTGACGGTTAAAAAAGTATTATAATTATTCCAAAAGCTAGTTTTTTAGATCATAAATTTCAGGGCATTTCATTTTATGTTGACTGATTTAATTTTTTTTCCGAACATAACATGCTTATAACAAAATAGCCTATTTTCACTAAGTGTTAAATTTATCAGCAACGCTAAACATAATCCTTCACAAGAACTGGCCTTTCTTATAACGTTCAGCATTACAAACAGTCTTTCACAAAACATGACGTTGATGGTAACAGAAACCATTTGTTTACACGTAAACACACGAAAATAGTCGAAGGAAGAAAAAGTTCATCGAAACACATTAACAGTTCCTAGAGTTGTCACGGGAAGTTCTTAAATACTTTTTGTCCTTTTATGGTTAGAGAATATCTCAAAGGGATATTATGCTTTCATGTTGCATTCTGTTTGTCAAGACTTAATCCTTTATTTTTTTTAGAATGATGTAGTGTGTCACCGAAGTGGATGTTTTACCTTTTAAGTCAGTCGATTTCAAGAAAACTAATTAAAGGAAATTTATTGAATTTCATGTTGTGTTTGAAAGCTTTAATATTTATTGGGAGCATGTCCAGTCAGGTTTATCAACAAAGTTGTAGTCTCCGATATTATTTACTAGGAAAACGGATTACGGAAGTGTTTATGACTGACAAAATAGTTTTTTTTATTTAACTTGGTAGGTACCTATTTTTATTTGCAGTGACTCTTAAGAGGTTAAAGAGTTAGTGCGAATCGTTCACAACAAATTAAACGTCATGTGATCATGTCATCGTGACGACAAAGAACTAGCTAGCTGACTAAACGTAGCAGCAAGATCTTAAAAAAAATATTAATGATAAACAAATGAGTATCGAATTTACAGATATACCAGTATTTTTCAAAATACACTCATTTCAAAGAGAGTAGCAGTCAGTTGTCAGTTCTTCAGATGCGCTCCACTTGTTCTACTCCGGTTTCACACGCATGTATATTTTAATCACCCATTTATCTACGACATTACGCATTATTGTTACGCCAGCGTTACAACTGTGTACCGCCAGCCACGTAACGCACTCTATGTAACGCATTTGTGACTGACTGTACTGATTAGTTTGTTTTATGAAAAGAAAATTAAGCGTAATTCCGATTCGGTTGTTAACGGCTATTTAATAATTCTTAGACAAGTTTTATGAAAATTGGGTTTTAAAGATTGTTTTATGCATTGAGCGAATATTGATTCGTATGGACAACTAGTCATTAATTGGCTTCATACTTAGAATGTTTCGCCGGTCACATACCTAAATGGGCATCGTTCTCAAATATTAATAACTTGTTGTTCCATAATAAATTGTAAGCTAAATAATAATAATAACTAATAATTGGTTGGGGAAAATACCAAAATAGTATCTGTAGTCAATAACCTTCCAACAATTATGTTGACCTGTGTCGTACGTAGGTACCCAAAATAGGTGTAGGACTTTGAGAATTGAGAGTAAACGTTTAAAATGGACGGATGAAGGATTTCGAAAGTTACCTTATTCAGAAAAACATTAAGGCTTTTAATAAAAAAAAATATTTTTCATACCCGAAAAAAAAGCAACAGCTAGTTATTTATTATAAATTAGATCGCTTTGTATAGATACCTAACAAGCATAACCTGCCATACTGACGGTATAACAACATTGCGTCAAAGGGGTCGTCAAAACATGGAGCTGTCAGAGAAACGTCCAATATGTTATTGTGAAAATTAATGTATTAATTAGTGACCGTAAAAGTTACGAACACTATAATTGGATCAGTTGATGTAACGCATGTATGTTGTAGTGGTTACTTATTGTTTAAAATAACAGATTTACTCTTCGGCCGCTGTTTCTTGGCGAGCCAAAAAAGCGATACAGGATAGTGTCGCCTCCCTCTTACCCAACGTTTATGTGTACTTGCATCTCACGCAAATTATCTTGCAGCTCTTTTCAGACTCGCCAAGTCGTCGGCCGTATTGTGTTCAACTAACACGAGAGAGTTTTTGTAGATATAATCATAGACACGTGCGACGTGTAGTTGGATTGCAGTCTTGCACAACTGGTATAATTTCGCGTTTTGATGTAAATCGTGAATTTTCACAAGTAAAAGATTTCGTGTGATGATGGCCTTTAGACTAAAGCAAGGCTTAAACTATAATATAAATAAAATCTTTAGCATGATTACATGAAGCGAGATCATTATAATGAATAGCTGTGATGAAATATTGTCAGGATTATTACCAAGTTAGGTAAACTAGAAAGGTGATTGCATTTGTAAGATTATTGTTATATATTCATACTTATCAAATACCAATGATAAAATTAAAACATTTATCGCTGTTAACCCTTCAATACCTTTTGGTGCTAGGTACAGTCAACAGCAACAGTAAATGATCAAAATCAGAATTTCAATACTAATGAACGGAGTTCGCGTCAGAACTGTGTGGCGTCGAAGTAATTATACCGAACGTTTACTACTAGTACAGTTGCCATATATTCGTGATCAGTTATGACTCCAAAAGTTATAAACTCAATTCATCATCTACTTTTGCTGTTGACTGTACTACTCATTTTAATGTAATAACATAACTTTTGCTTACTTTGACACCTAATAAGTTACGATTAACGCAAACTTAAAATTACAAGAACACCCATTATTCGTTGCCAATGGTATAAATATTAAATAAAGTGATAAAATACACATGGCACTGTCAAACGTACTTAAATAAATCCATGAAAACGTCGCATAAAATTAATCAATTTGCAAACAAACATCAAAATGACTTGTAATAACAATTTTAATGTTGTGTACAATGGGCGATGTCACTCATTGTTGCCATCACTTTAAGTCGTTTGGGATTAGTGGACTAAATTAATGTCGTAGGTTTTTGTAAGCTCAATGCCAGCCAGGGTGTTAAATTATCCAATAAACCTATCGATGATTTCATAATTTTAACAAAGTAGGGATACGATTTCATTGCGTTTCAAGGAATCAACATTTAAACGCATCATTAAACTCTCCTCATAGCGTCTCCAACACCTCAAAATTGCTATTTAAATGTGCGCTATTTGTGAGGAATCAGGTTTTATGTCAAGCCATTTAGTTTTATTACCTTTTTACGCGTCTATTTATCAAGGACCACCGTTTTAGCGTTTCCTACGGGAAATTTGTACAAGGATTTCTCCGCAGTTCGGATACTATTCATCAGCATTGTAAAATATCACTGCAGGTCCTAAACAAGCAGATTGAGATAAGAATCTTAAATGCACGTGTTTGGGAAACTAGATAGGAACAGCTCGAATATCCTTATAAGCAATAAGGGATGGACCAGATACTGCATTTACGCGTATTATGCATCAGTGAAGAATGACCAATTTAAAAACTTACATAACAATAGGAAGAATGTAATAAAAGCCATTTGTTTACTTAACAAAATTTGAAAGAAAATGCACAGAAAATTCTGTTTTTAATATTAAGCGCTCATCATTTGACATAATTAACATAATGTATAGGAATATTTACTTGAGCAAACAAATCTAAGCAATACCTACATAAAATATTTCCTATCATTTAGCTACGAAACACGTAAAGCTTGTGCTTTTTCAATGTTAATAAGCTGTAGTTTCTGTCGAATATACATTATGTATAATATCAGTATCCTGGGCGCATTAAGAGGCCACTGCAGTCTGACACGCCAATGGGCCAGACAACCTTGTGGTATACAGATTCTAGTAGGTATGTTAGAATGTCTAAAATAAGGTGGCGATGCAGTAACATGTTCGAACAAAATAAGCTAAATAAAAGCAGATGAATTTAAGTTCCGTGTGATTTGTTATGGAACAAATCTGTTTTTGTAAATCGTACCCGGACAAGGCATCGTCAATGACACGAATTTAAATTTAGGCGTAGTTTTTAATAAAACGGAAATATACTAGACGATGTTAGTTTAAGTTCCTTCCATTAAGTGTAAAGTTGAAACAACACACTTTTTTATACTAAATTCAACTTGCGTCGACATTATCGATAAGCGTATGTATGTCGCCATCACAATATCCTCGTACCTGACGTCATTTTCTGATGTTACGCAGGCTGTATAAGTTCTTTGCCTTATGACTAACTCTTTATTGAAATAGCTGATATCAACACCCTTCCGTGGTCATTGTATATTCGATGATTGTATATTTTTCAACGAAGTTTTCTGATAACCTTTTACACTTGGATAATTTTATGAATACGCACGCCGTCATCAAAAGCTACCGCTAACGTTGATATGGGTCTGCTATAACTTGTGGGTGTCCATAAAAATAACAGCCAAGCAGCTATAAAATCAATTGACTCTGATTACCAATTGATTTTTATGTAGATAGTAGAACGTTTTGTACGAGAATACATATAATATCTAAATTCCTTCTTAAATCAATTTCTTACTCTCGGGGTTGAAAGGCGATAAGATATGCTAAGTACCGTACTTTCTAATAAAAAGTGAGGAAATAATGTGATTATATTAGATGCAGGTAACGGCAGTGACAACAACCTTTTTGTATTGGATAGTAATACCGCACTGCGGCGTGTGTTTCCACGAAGCGGACGGCACGTGAGTAATTTTCCATCGTCCAATGGCGATTAGTGGAGATCAATAGCGGCAGTGACTATTGACTATAATTGGTGAAAATTCACAATAATGATGCAGTAGGTATATTTTTCCACGTTTCCCATGATTACACAATTATTATTGTAGGAGAGAGTTAGCCAGCTAAGTGTTTTCAAGTAAAATATAAAAGAATTGAAACATTATGTGTGAACTTCTGTAGGTACATCTAAGTTCTAATTTATTTTATTTATTTAAAGTAGCTTACTGAAATATTAATTTTAGTTACTGAAGTCATAATATGATATAAACACCTAATAAGGCTGAGCCAAATTAATTATCATTATTTTGCGGTTATTTTTATTTTTGGTTTACCATTTTACCTTATGAAATTAAGATAACAACTAATAGTTATAAATAAAAAACATAATAGTCAATAAATATTATTACCATTTTCAGTTTTCCTCCATCTCTATAAAGATGAATATAAATGGAAAAATTAAACAAAAACAGATAATATATTGACGGAACAGAAAAAAGTAAACAGCTGGCTTACGTTTATTATCATAATGAACCCATAAAAAGTGATACAGTCCAAAAGTCACAAACAAGTTTATTTGGCGCCAAAGGTACAGATTTAAGATAACAATTGTTGAAGGTTGTATTACATTTAGACTATACTTGGTACACAAAATGTTATGATAAGGTATTACGTTAACGCGCACGACGGTGCATTAACTCGGTCACGAATATGTTAATAATCTACAAAATCTTTGTGTATGTTTCTTTGCTGTGTTAAGAGAATTACAAGTGTCTCGCAGTCTCGCTTACTGTACAATTGATAAAGCAAGATACTCGACACATTTTGTATGATTAACTTTTTTTGACTGCCTCATTGGTCTTGTGGTCTAATGCGCGACTGCCGTGCACGAGGTCTCTGGTTTGATTCCCGGGGTCGGGCACGTAAAGCCGCTGGTCTTGCGCCTGATCCCTCTCCGGTCGTGTCGGTCAACCGTCCCATCGGACTATGAGAGTGAAGGAACAGGGAGTGCACCTCTGTTTGCGCACACACTTGTGCTCTATAATATCTCCTTCGTACCTACATGGCTCTAACCGCCGAGGCCGAAATTTGGTCTGGAGATTATTATTTTTACTTTTTATACACTGTAGGGAGGGGTCTTTAAAGTCCGTTTCTTTCAAACAACTAGCTACAGCCTTTTGCAAAAGTTTTACAATCGCTACTACTGAACAGAAATTTTGGTCATTAAATTCCTGCGTTATTTATGTACCTATGAGAGAAATCTATTTTAGTTTTAGCATCTTTTCATTGGGACGTTTTTGTTTATAATATTTTATATCAAAGGTCCTCGATAGTCTATTTACATAGGTTTTAGTCAGTGCGCCGGTTCCGGGAGTTTAGTTTATATTTACGTAGATTTTTATAGCAAACTGGTGACGCCGTAAAACAAACAGTTAGCTCCTAGATAAAAATTATCATATGAAAACATGTCTATGAATTGTAAGTTAGTACAGTTAAAATATTATTTTTTGTTATTCACTCTAATTGGGATATAAAAATCACAAGAAATCCGTTACGATCACATTTTCAAGACGTAATAAAAAACCTGAAGTTAGAGTACATTTTGGGTAATAATAAAAGCATTCGCAAGTTGTGTATCGCGCGTTGCTATTTATAGCTGTGACCAATCGTTTACATTTTTTATCAACATTCGGAGTCGAGTAAAAAATCAGAGAACCGGTTGAAAAGTCTTTAGTAAATAATATTTGGCATTAATTTATTTATGTTGCCCAAGTGAAGTAGCAATAAAACCACAATTGATATTACTTGACAATATAATCAGATTGAAACCGACCACATAATGATTATGGTCGTTACCTTAGCATTAAGTGCAGCCTACGGTGCGCCTTGGAGCAATGCAATCAATATGACCTTGCATACCCTTTCCAGGCCCTTATTCGAAGAGTGATATCTACTGCAAGACCTAACTGTTGTTTGAAGGTTAAATTTAGCCTTTCTCAAGTGTGTAATGATTGGTTTACATCGTAACCAGATATCTACTCTGTATAAAGCACATAACCCGATCGACACTCTTTCGGTCTTCTGCATATGATTTACAGTGAAACGAGTTCTAGAAGCCTTTTAAGCCCACCTTGACAATGTTACGTAGAGTTCAGAACTGAAGACCACGCGAAGGCTCAAGTCCCCTACTTGATAAATGTTTATTTACTTTCTTAACACGATTTTTTTGTCATGTATATTCATTTACCTTGTTAGTTGTTACCTTTTTTAGGTTCTTTGTTTCGAGCTTTCGGCTCTTTAATCATCAGGCCAATATTGTTACTTGCCAAAATGATATATTATAGGTACCTACATAAAACATATTTATCTCGAGCCTCTAAATTTAGCTTTATAATTAACAAATTAATAATCATAACAATACTCGTGTTTAGATTAGTAAAGCAAAATAACATTTACATATTATACCTATGTGTGTATTTATATGAGTCGAAGGTCGCGTGGGTGTCCATGTCAACAAAGCGATTTCGCTAACATTGATCGAAACATTATCTGTAAGTTGATTTATTATTATTATATTAAAATTAACTGTTGAATATTTTATCACAACAGTGTAGGCAACTGTCATGTCTACGTGTAGGTGGTTTGTTGTGATTGTATAAAATAAACGAATACTTTGAAATATCTTCTGGGTACGTCATATTTTTTATTGCTAACGTCGCTAAAAGCAAAGTGACTAGACGGGAACACGATAGTTTTATAATAGGTACTAAATAATAAAATGACATCAAACAAAGTTACAGAAGATCTCTGCTTTAAAGTACCTATATTCTGCAGTGATATTAATATTCATATTCGTGTTCGTGTGGGTGGTGTGTTAATTGACTACTAACACGAGAGACTGTTTATATTTCATGCCGCGCTATTTATCATCACCAAACAAATTATTAGCTGGCTAAAATGTGATGTTTGACAAATCTTTCGGCACGAGATTATAAGGGGAGTCATAAAACATATTTTAAGACAAAATACAGCTCTGATAAGTTTCTGAACTTATTCGAATATGTTATTTGAAATCTCTTGCAGAAACCTCATCGTTAGGTACTCATTACTCTGTGCCTCGGATTTACTGAACGATTGATTACTTGTAAAAATATAATTATAACAAAGCACGGTCAATATATTAGCTACTAGCGATCTTTATTATGATTTATTAGTATAACGGTACCAATTTAAATAAAATTGTTATTTGTGTGACAACTGTAACTTTTACTGACTAGATCAGGTTTACAGCTAGTATCTCGGTATTTTTTTGCATTTGTATCTGAAATTGAATCGAAATACCATTTCAAATTTATTCTTTGGTAATCTGTCTTATTGTTAAGCTGTAATAGAAATAATTCATATTCATATTTATCTTTTCTCTATAATTACAAGCGGTGGGAATTTATGAAAGATGCTTAGAATCAGAATGTGCATATGAATTAAATTGTCGTCTTTGATGTTATGCAAATACATTACGTATTAGAGATATAATGCAACATCGTGATCATAGTTATTCAATAGGTGCATATTGTCGTTAAGAGAAATATTCCAATCTATGAATAAATCTAGGTGAATATGTTAAATCTAATTCTAATTTAAGAATGCTCCGTCATGTTCAACTATTTTTGTGTTTTTTTTTCTCGACTCTACTGTTAATAGTTAGGTACGTTATCAGCTTATAGGTAAACTTGAGTAAATACTAAAGTAATTAGTAATCAAACTGTTTATATGTACGCTAGGTCATCTCAGGTTAGTCGACGGTCACACGCGCAGATTACCGTAGGTACTAATAAAAGCTAGACGGTATTATGCAATATGTATTCAGCTGTAGGTTAATTGTTTAAATGTTGTTTATTGGTAGCAACTAGCAAGGTTACTGGTACACATAACGATTATATAATTGTCACACATTAGTGCATTATTTTGTGCAAAAGTCGATTGCGATAAGTCTAGTGGGAAGGAACACACATATTTTAACATTAGCCGGTTACTAGATCATCTTCTATTAACACTGATATAAATCACGATTTTTAACTCAATCCTCACCATTTAAACAACATCTGTCAAAAAAGGTTCATTCCTCCACAAACAAATTTTAATTATTGCCAGAGCTTATCTGATCGATTTAAGGACTCATGAATAACGAAGAAGACTGAATCGACCTAGCAATAACATTATAATTACTATAATTGAAGACACTTTTGACCAAAACCCTAGCAACCCTATTTCAATCAGAATTAAATCTGAGGTTCTAGAAGAGTAGAAATAGATTTATCAATATTAAAAATAAAAAAATATATACATAATAAATCGAATGGTTTTTTTTTGTAGTCGGCTAAAAAAAAGTTAAAATAATATGTGTTCCTTCATGTGTAATTTTTATATTTTTTTTTAGTATTTATGATCTAACAACTTCCTTAATCCCTTTGAAAACTTGTCACAGGCAGTAATTGGAATATTTAGGTAAATAAAAAAAAAATCGTTGATCATTAAGTTTAGAACTACTACTGCCATCTAGTGATATTTGACGAAATTTCTTTATGCACTGTACTGCCATCTAGTAAGTATTGTAGACGTTCGTTGGCAAAACTTAATGTAAGCGGCTGTAAACATCTGGTGCTAGCGGCTCTTACTAGTCAAAGCACAGATGGCGCTGTAAATACTATAAAAAACGAACGCTATAGAATAAATAAATGATTATGAATATCGTTATTTTTCTTTATCTTATCATGTTATTGAACAAATTACATTTTAATAATAAGTAATATTTATAAAATCTACCCTGAAGCTTTTCAATATTAACAAAACAATTTTCATGGAATCCTAAAACCTATCAAAGGAAACAATAATTGTTTACTTCTGAACTTACTTTTTTAGACCAGAAAAATCAGATCCAACTATTTTTTAAAGGGAAAAAGAGTAATTCCTTTAAAATTAATATAAATTATTCTTATAAACACAAGTAAAACAAAAATAACAAACAAAAAGAGAGCCGCCCGAACAGGGACTTGAACCCTGGACCCTTGGATTAAAAGTCCAATGCTCTACCGACTGAGCTATCCGGGCTCATGTCGACTGAGGCGAAAAACTTGCTTAGTTCCAAATAACAATTTGGACTCGATAAATTAAAGTTTTAATAGTTGTGAAATCTCATTTTCATTATTTACTTTACAATTAACTGTTACGTGACACACAATTAATAAAAGTTAGTATTTTTAAATCAAATCACGACGATCTTTTTTTTGTGAATTTAAATATTAATAAATAATTTCAAACTTCATTGTAATATATAGGTTAGTTATTATTAGTTTAGTCACGAGTCACAGAGTTTTAAAGTGACAACATGTGTAATTTCAAGTCTATTGCTTGCTACTCGACGCTAGATGGCGCTATGCGTAGCAGATCTACAAATGGCCGTGTGTCTCTTCAAAACGATAACAAATAGAATGATGATCTACTCAACGTAGATAATATGTTTAGTATTTAATGAATGGGTTATTGGTCGTATGAAAGTGACGATAAGTCAAGTATGATCGCGAAAAATAAATAACAAAACGTGGTAGCCTTGCCAACAAACCATGTAGGACTTCAAACCCTGAGGACGATCTGCTCACGAAGGCTTCTCTTGGCGGGGCACAGGATAACGAGATAGCACTAAAAAGACTTAATATGTTTCGTAACGCCATCCATATTTTTCCTGTAGCGCAAAAGGCCAACGAACCCGATACAGGCGTAACTTGCAATACCAGGTGTTGCATTGTCGGTGTTGAAAAAAATTACAAAAACAAAGGTCGGTCTATTGAATGGCGTTATGAACCTTTGACAAAAACTGCGAATATTTTCGCTGTGTAGAAACCCCTAATTTATCGGAGACAAAATTTTCATTAAAAGTACTTAGAAGAAAAGCAAAACCTGATAAATAATTTAGTATTGCAATTAATATCTACATAACTGATAAAGAACAGCACAGGTATAATGTTTTGGAAATTATTTAAGAATCAGGTTTAACTTTTTGAATCTATGTTTCTATAAACTATTATCACAAAATATTAAGCTACACAAAACGTTCACCATAAAAAATCCTATAAAAACCGATTCCGTGAATCATTAACGCGTCGAACCCGCCGTTTCCTAAAACCATCAAAACCAACTGGTTTCGCGGACGCTTTACGATAATCCTAATTACAATTTAGCGAAACATGGCTCTAATATATTGTATTTTAAATGTGTTACAAAGATTTGCAAATCAACCTAAAGTCACGTACGTACTGAGCAAATTGTATAACGCAAAACGTTTCCTAGTAATATCTTTTACCTGACAAAAATAATATAAAAAATGTAAGTAGGTAGGTACTTTTTAGTTTGTAGTTTGTACCCATTTCAGTTTGTATGAAATTTTCAAATCGTTATATTTGTTTAGTCGCACAAAGGTATAGAAATACAGCACATTTTGAGAGAGCACAAAAGATCGTTATTGGGTTTTCGGTTAAGTGACTTTTGGGGACGTTCATAGGCGCCGTGTCATAATATATTAATAAATTCTTTGTGACTTCTGAATAACGGAGGCCTCTCTCCGCTTTAATATTTATTGTTAGCGTAGTTCGGAACTTTTTACTTATGGATTGTCTTATAATAAGAAATATTTTGCCAACATTAGATTGTGCTCGTTTTCAATAGACTGTGTCAAGTGAGTCATAAGTAAAAAAACTAATGGGCCGTTATAAAAATGTACTGTCATGGCATACTTTCAGTTATAAGACAGGAAAGAGACCTTAGTAGGAACGGTGACGTTACGTTATACAATTTCGGTTGACACAAAAACATCGCACTAACGTTGACGGTTCGCATCAAAGCTTTATGACACCATCATCATTCCGGAAGTTAATGAACTCCTAAAGGAATCAGTCACCGTTGAACACTTACACAGTATTTACTACTAACACACAGATTTGCTTCACAATTTTTAACGGATATGATATCCAGGTAAAAATTAAGGCATCACACTCGCACACTTTACTAACAGGAGATGGTTACAATAGAAATTATAAAGACGATAATTTGGTACCTGACCCTTTTAGGATAAAAAGCTCCAATCTGTAATTTATAATATGATTTTATACGTATCAAATGCGTTTTAAAATAATTTAATAATTAATTAACCTCTTTTGGTTTTCACTTTGTTTTTATACTGATTGGAATATTGAATGATAATAGTGTCAATGTTTTCTGCGATACGTCATCAGGCGTCATATCAACGGATGACTCACGGTTTCGGTGTGCGGCGCAGACTGTCATAGTACCTGCAACAAACGGAAAGTTGGTCAGTTGTGATTAGTGCGTTTTAGCATTGCGGGTGATGTTGCCGGCTGTCGGCACGGGCCGCGCTATTGTTCGGCACGGCGAATTTGATCTGTGTAGGAAATTGTGTGTTCAGGTTTCATTACGCACACGCGAAACCGAATTGTGTATACATAGTCATTCATGGATGCATATGGTTGGGTTACGGCTAGCACTAATATCGTGAAAGATTAGAGAATTCTCACATTGTCACATTCTATAACATAATATTAAGAATAGTATGGGTACGGTGTAAATTTGAGCAGCAGCTTTTCATCTTTCACTGGAAAACTAAGTTTAACTACGTATTTAATATTGCTATCATATTTGGCGTTTATAAATAACAATTAAACTACCATTTGATATGATCCTTAAGGTGCGCTTAAAACTCATTTACCACACTCGGGTCTCAATCCTTAAAGTTTAATAAATATAAATTGCGATGAAAATTTACTTAAAAAGCGTCAATAAGCACAAAATGGTAAAATCGATGTGGTGGGTTTCTTTAGTAATGCCTGGCGGTAAAACCGGATGCTAAAAGGCTAGAATGCTGTTTCAAGTTTATGTATGTGATCGTTGTAAGCAAACAACCAATTAACACCATCCAGTTAAATACTTTATAAGTAGGTAATATACATACAATAAAATTACTTAGGTTTTAAGTCAATAAATTTTTTTTTTCAATAAAACGTGTTAGCAATTACGTATGTACGTAAGTCTTGTAGAGTTAGTATTAGGAAAAGTATGAGCATGTTATAAGGACGGAAATACCTCTGTCGATGGGTTTACATACAACCAGAGGAAGAACGAAAAAGAGATGGATGTGCGACAAATGATATGAGAAAGAAGGACTGAATGTTGTGATGTCGAGTAAATAGAGATGAATGGATGGAACATACGCATTGCGCCGACCCCATATAAAAGGGAAAAGGCCAGGGAAATTAAGAATATGTATTAGGAGGCCTATCTTAAGCATAACATTTCTATTGTTTAACTATTGTGAGATGAGATATTAAATATCACATTAAGAAAAAAGACATTCAATAACAATTATAATATGGTTCTATAGTTATCAGTTCTGTTTATTTTCTATTTGCAGCTGTTACAAAAGCAATATAGGAAAATAATGGTCTGCAGTTGTTAATCTACAGAAGTGTTTTCATAGACACAATGCTCGAAGTTACTTCTGTTCAACTACAAATAATAGGTAATGGAGACCCATTGCAGGTCTACGTGGAACTTTTAAAACTTGCACATTAGTCTAATAGGATTGGAGCAAAGTCTAATTTAGTAGTTTATCAATAAAGAAGATTGATATGGTTTGTGCTTACAGTAATATAAAGCATCGAGAAAGGTTTGATAAATTAAAGTCATTAGTTCCACTTGTGACAGAAATAAATGAATATATGGTCAGAAGCAATAGGTCCGATACGACAAACACCTTATTGGATACGAATCATAATCAATAGAACAAAAGAATTTATTTACGCAAGAATTCGTATATATAATAGAATGAGCCATTCTGAAAACATACCTAGGTACATAAGTCTTATCAAAAAAGGGACTGGTGTCCGCATAGGAATTTCATAAATAAACCTTCCATTATTTTATCGATTATCCATACTTATATTATAATGCGGAAGTAATTATGTTTGTCTGTCTTTTAAGACTGATCTTTGCATATTTTTCCACTATGAGTACTCTATTAATTTACGCGGCATTAAAAACTTTCATGATGTAATAAAACAGTAAATATGAAATCTTAACCTTAAGTTTTGAGGTTCATTCTTAATAAGTGTTTACTGTGACTGGTGTTTGTATTCTGTAACCACTGCCGTAGCTTCTATATTAAAACGCAGTAAGTAAAGCTAATAAGTATGTGCGTGACCTAATCCTTGACCAAACTAGCCTTCAGTACAGAATTCGAATATCTAGGGTCTAGGCCCTGGATATGTAAGCTAACAGGTACACAAGCGACAAAATAAAAGGAAGGAAGATTACAATCGCCTTATTTACTAACAAACCCCAATTATATGTTCGACCTTTAAACATTTCAGTTTTTTTTCATTAGGCTACTGCCGCTTAATTGTTATAAGGTTTAACGTAATTAATATTATTCAAGACTGCTATAGGAGTTTATTGCTTTCTCCGAAATGCGTCAAATATGACGTAAGCATTCAACATAATAATTCTACGCAATACAATTTACTACTTTCTAGACAAAGAGAACGTACTATTAACAATACTATGTAAACATACGTTCCGTTCAAATCAAACATTAAGAACCACGAAGTGTTTTAATCAGGCATGTGTCATGCCAATGAAATTTTCTCCTTACTTCAATGACTCACTGAACTGGCTGAACGGTATGAACCATATGGTAGCAGGTTTCATCTCCATACCATATTAAAAGAATTGCTTAATCGATAAACAAGTATTATAAGTAAAAGTGATATACGCCGAACAATAATAATTAAGTAACATAATTTATATTTTAACGTCTATAATAAACAAGATATTTTTAATTTAAATTATTTAAATTTGAAATAAATACAAGACGTCTGTCTCTCGACTGGTACGCTTATTTCGAAATAAAAAAAACAAGTGACAGTTCATAATATATTATCGATTGTTGTGTAAGTAGTAAAAATACTCACTCATTCTACAAGCAGCTATAGCACATATCCAATTCATATGACGTTTAAGTTTCATAAACACTGATAAATGTACGCAGCCTCTCTCTGACAGCTCTCAATGTGAATGAACCGTACTCCAACGATATCAATAAAGCATTATCACCAGTGCTACTAATATTGTTGTTAGTTACAATAACTAAAATAAAATTAGCTTCGCCCACGCCCAATGACGCGCCTAGACTAGACTGAAAGGCAGGCACTCAGCGCCATTTGGTCAAATATGTCTATCAGTCAGGCGAGACTAATCAATATGCTTTTAGATGCTTAAACATTTGTCTAGGATGAAATTTCGGACGTTGGTAAGCTGGCTGGTCTGAAGTTACGCCACAAATTTGTTTAAGGCTTTGAGAGCGTTTTAGTCCAGAATTCTGGTACCTACATACCTATTTACTTAGGTAGACAGTGGATTAGGATCAGTGAATAGATTAAATCTCTATAACATGGCAAATGTATTCTTGTGGAACTAATTTTAAACCCAATAACAAAAACGTATGTGTAAAAATCTGCTGATAAAACTTTGATTAAAGCTTCATTATAATAATTTTCAAGTTACCGTATTATCCATTAAACGATTACCGTATATCGAGGTATACCGAGGCAGTCTTATTGGCAGAGTTTAATCAACTTTCAAAATATATACAAAACAACTTTCCAAAAACGTGTTTTTTTTTTTAGTTGAAAAAATGAAAAATTAAGCAAACACTATTTAAATGCAAACCACTGACAAACTAAATACAATGGGAATGAAAAAGCTTTAAGAACCTCGCTTTAACATGCATTACACCGAGTCATAAAATTAGTTCCCATGCTTCTATAAATAGCGTAAAATTGGTAAATGAGATGAACTTTAGTGAAGTCGATTTCATTGCTTCGGCCTCAGACCAATAAAAAAGGCTTCGGCTGCACTTCATTATGTCTCTTGATTCTAAGAAGTACTTATACTCCCAGAACCAGCAATTTAAGGTATTTATCTCACGAACCGTATCACCTCCTCATCACTTAAACTACATAATTCCACGTTAAGGGACCGCCAATTACCCAAGAACATCCACAAGACCAGCGGCTAACCACTTGGACAGGTTTCATATCAGCCACAATCAGCCTTGGGTATTATATTGACCTTCCAAGCAATTACATAATTTGTAGACGAATGGCGATAAAACGTTGATTTTTTATTACGCATTAGGAATGTTAATTCGGAGGTACAAAGTTGATGAAATCATCGACTGTCTGTTCTGTTAGTAACATATTAAAAAAATCGTACACATCGATAGTCATGGATTGTAGTCGTTCCTAAAATCTAAATACACAATTTACCTAAATAAATACTGCTTGACATACATACTTACTTATTTAGATCATATTTATTAGTATAAATATCGGCAACAGAATTAACGATGAACACCAAATAACGCAGCAGTCAATAAAACACTACGTGTTCAAATACTTCTCGTGCTTCTGTTTACTCTGACGATAGAGTGTACAACAACACAAGTCGTTTGAAAGCCCTTTGAATCTAGAAGACCGTGTTTACTTCCACAGTATCAATTGAAAAATGCATCGTGCCTGTTATAATTGTTAAATAACTGGGTCAGTACATGCTGAGGTTAATCGGCATCAAGGTCGCACAAATCATCAGAACGATTATTAAGATCTTATACATACTCGGTAACAATATTTTTTATTATTTAAAAGATGACAGATATCCAAGCTGACCGCTTCTGAGTAAAAAATAATTATAATTCCACTAAAACTGGCTTTCAATTAACCATATCTTTCGACAAGTTTTTAGTTTTTTTATGTAACCACTTGTCATGATTTTGACATATGATAACACGTATTATTTTAAACACATAGCAAATCATGGGTTTAGAAAGGATTCTCAAAAAAGTATTTGATTTTTGTATGTCTTTTCTCTGGTAATATAATTAGATATGCTCATCGCAAATAAAACAGAAATGAGTACCTAATCAACATTAAAATAGTTCACATGATTTTAAAATATATAAACACCATCCGTTCTCATACTTTCTGCTTCCTTCACACGGGTACAAGTTTATTCATATTTGAACTAGTCATTTGGAGTAACACCATGATTCAACAGACGAGCGTGGATGTTTATGTTTGCGCTCATCTCTAAAGAATTTCCAAAACAAATTAATGTGCCAGTTTATAAATTCAAATAGGTACGTATAAGTAGTTGAAAAACCTTCTAATAATAAAATTTTAAATGAAAAGGCAAGGAAGCAATTTTGCAATAACGTGCGATCGGAACCATCACCGTTTGTCACGCAAGTCTATTAAGTTTGGGCAACAACGTTTATGTAAAGTTGATTAAACGCCAATAGTTTACGAAATAGTTCCTAGAAAACGCTGAAATACAGTGTTTGATGTACGCCTCGGTTGAGGTGAAACGTTTACGTTTATCAATACATACGTCCAAGAAACTATTTTTGATATTTAATGACTGTAAATCACTATTAAATTTGAATTATTAGGACTATATCTGAATAAGATGAATGGATTGCCTTCCTTGCAAAGATAATTTACTCTGGGAATATTTTTAGTTAGTAAGAACTTATTCTTTTGTAGTTGTTAATGTATTAGAGGCGCTTATTTTATATTAGGTAAGTACGATGTTACGTGGCTATCAAAATTTGTTATTCTAAATATAGGTCAACAATATTATGTTATAAAAAAGCTAGTTTGGTAACGCCTGAGCAAAGCTTATTCCTGTTTTTTTTTTTTTGACAAATTCAAAATATTTTTTCTCCATTATAATATTTCATCAGTACTTACTGTTTCAAAAGTTGCAAAAGCAATTAATAAAATAAATCGAAATTTTGTGGTAACGATGTAAAACGTTTTAAGTGTCCAGTAAACTCGATTCGAAGTGTTAAATAACATAGACATTACCGCCGGTATTTCGTCGGCTATGCTTTAATGTGGATAATTGATTAATACGAGGAAATTAATAATTTCGCGACTGTTAAGTTGTAAAGCTAATCGCTATGTAGCATGCATCTTAAACATGTATCTACCTACCTACTGCAAATACTATCGTTTTTGTGTAATAAATTTACAAATGCATTATAGAAACAAAAAGCAGTTAGATGAAGTACAATTTTGGACCATAGGTTTGTAAGTACGAATAAAAACTATTCGTCCTTGATACGAATGTTTTGAGGGATTTCATCCATTGCTCTGTTAGTTTCATTGTAGACGGACCATTTATGTACGGGTAGACCAGTGTACGTGACTTTGTAGAACTTGGCCCCCAGTTTGCCTGTGTGGCGAACCGTAACATCCAGGTATTCTACAACATAGAAACTTTAGAGACGGTGCGGTGTTTGAAAGTTTGCACGTGTAATTTGTGCCAGACTAGTTTTTATAATCCCGTTCCGACCAATTAATCGTTTGAAATTATTTAATAACTGGAAGAAATAATAATTTTCATAACTAGGTGAATTGATATGACTTCATGTAATGATTCACATCCGAATTCATCGGTTTAAAGCACTAGACTAGCACGAATATTACCTAACTAAGAAAGTTGTTGATATATATGATTTATTTGAGTGAATAAAAAATTTAAAGTAAACTAGATTATTTTCCGATTTGAAAAATGAAGGGGGGAAAGAGGGGTCTCACGCCGGACGCGTTTCATAATTTTAATTTATTTACTTCAATTATGTCATGTTCGTCTACAAGCTAATACCAGTGAATTTAAGTTGATTGTAGGTACATTAAAATTTGAAAGCGGGACATCGTACCAATCTACGTGCCAACTGACAAGCGTCCAATTAAAGCTTCAGCTGGCGTCTAACTAATATAAGTACTTATGATATGCTCTACAACCAACTCACAGCTTAATTATTAAGAAAAAGATATAAAAAAAAATACAAACATACGGCAATAGTTTTAAGGAATAATTAATCTTTCGTAAAAACAGAGGAAGATACATGATTTACAATCGTTGAACTCAAAAGCAAGGCAAACACAAAACAACAAGATGGCGTAATTTCGTGTTTTTGCCAAGATCTAGGCAAAACAATTGTCAATATTATAAAAAACTAAGTAAAACAGGTGCGAACGCAAAAAGCAGTACGTTAAACGCTGATGCGCTAGCGCCGCTCGCAGACGCCACTGACACAGAGAGCGCCACGGGATGAAACGAGCGCGTATCATTGCCAAGTTTTTTCACTCGGTCCGGTACACAACTGGACGAAGATTAAAATACGTCACAGAAGGCGGTGGCTACCATTTTTTGTGTAATCTCAAAGTTTTCACTAGCATATCCATACGTCCCGATTACGACGACAAATATTTTATTCAAGCTAAGTATTTACTGATCGATTCGGAAATTATTGAATAGGTATATTTGTAACGTTAACGTTATTTATTTTCGTTGACATGCTCATTCTAATCCCAGAAGCGGCAATATTCCCACTGCCATTAAGATTTCTCTTTGAGTCATATTATAGAAGCTAATCTTCAATTCAGCTTTGATAGAAGATACGGTGGCATGTAATTATATTAGGATGGCACACTTATGTCACATGCCAAAACTGAAAGTATTACTAAAGCTCTCAGACTGAAGATTTGTACGCATTTACTGGTCATACATAACGGTTACAGTCATATAAATAGATTAGATTATGGGTATAGATGAAACTTAAATACCTAGTGGAATACGGAAAAATATTTTGGCGATGTCAAATATAGGACGAATTACACTTCCGCTTCGTAATGTTTGATTAACACATTTGTAGGTATTTGCGTAGTACAACAATAACTAGGAACTCAGGAAGGCGGTTTACAGTGAAAACGTGAAAATTCATTGTGTGCCAAATAGGTCACTATTCTGTCGAGACATAATGCGAAAATACCAAACGGGCAACCTATTTTACTGACTCGAATAGGTATGCCAACTTATGAATATTTCATTAAAATTACTATAGCTGGTGTCGTTTATGTTTATTTTTTTCCTGATTATAAAAATAAGGAAATTTAAAAATTCATAAACTCGAATGGTATAGACAATACGTTTCATGGTACCGAAGTTAAATTAGTTTTTTGACGATTTTCAGAAATAATGTAATAAATTAAATTTCTACAAGTTAAGTGGTTCAATGGGTCTATTTATTATGTGATTATATTGTTTTTATAAAAATGCTCTGGATTATTTTAACGCACCGACATCGTTTATTGCGTTGTCTGGGCGGTGTCTAGCTTTTATTCGCTTTCTCACTCCAACAATTGTGAAACGAAAGGTGCAATCTTTAAAGCTTTCTTGTATCTTTACAATATTAACTGCAATAAATTGTTTGTAACCGACTATAATTCATACTTGCTAGGTAAATATAGCTTTAGGTTCAACAACCTTTTAGTATAGAAAGTAGCTACAACTGACGTGTCGATATTTGTTCAAGCGTAATGACGACCATTAAGATATGTTTTAACTGCATTATGGTACATGCACCAAAAACAACTTTTAGGCAAGTTTTAACATCAGAAAATATAAAGCTATTTTTTACTTATAGGTAGTATAGATCTAAACGCATAATTATATAATGCTATGAGGAAAATATGTTAAAGCTGGCACGAATTCAGAGGAAAAAAATACAAGGCAAAGGTAAGCACGCAAATAAAATACATTCTGAATCTATTTGTTATCCAATTAAAACTATTTAAAACCAAACTCAAAACTTGTTAAGCGCCAAGCAGCATTAGATTGGAAGAATACGTAGGTAAGTATTAACTTGTCAAATTTTACCGCAAAACAAGCAGATTTACTGCTCGTGTTTGGACTACAAATGTAAACGTGGAAGTACTAAGCGTTATTATTTTTGTGTCGGAAGTAATATATTTATAAAAAGCGATCTTATTCTGATTGGAATAATATCAAGTATGATTACACAAGATAATATAAAATCAATTATCTAATTGACGAGATGAGATCAGATACGCGTACAATTTTGATTATGTAACAACAGTAAGAGTAGTATTAAGCGTAACATTACTTACGGCACATGTGTGTACAGTTCTCAAATGACGCCTAAACAAAGCCTTCGCGGCAAGTCTCTCATTACTTATACTCATTACTGGCTAGTGGAAGAAAGCAGACACCGGGCAGACTGCACACAATGGCTGGACCAGAACTGGGTTAATTGAAGACAACAGCAGCGCCCATCGCCGCCGGCTGACGGCAAGATCAGATCTCTGTACGCCTTTAAATTAATATTGTAATAAACTATTCATACGGAGTTATGTACAGGACCAGTAATATTGTAATCGCTGCAAATTGTCTTCCGTTAACCAGTCATATTTTATTAAAATAGAGAGTTACCTGATTGCACTTCAAAAACTACTTCTAAATTCTTTATTTTATTCTGAAAGTAATAATGTTATGTTATTGAAAATGTACTTACTATTCGTCGTTCTGACTGAAAGAGATCCTAAAAATAGGTCGAGTAACTTTCTCCGGTAGACGAAGCGGTCTGTAGGTAGGTATCTGCAGTGCGACACCAACCTTTTACATTGATTTCAGAGACGTCTACATAAAAAAGACGGAAAGCGTAAGAGACATCGTTATTTCTAAATTTCTTAGTACTGTTAAGCTTGAATATTGACAAAATATTTTTGAAAAAGATAATTTGCGAACGCCTGCGAGCGTAATCAGCATGTTTTATTTTAATGCAAAGCGTCACTTGGTGAACAATACACCGTGAACACAATAAGCTAACGTAATGTGAGGTAAACGGTATACCGCTTCCTGGCTAGTGGTCAAGTAGAATACTAAATGTGGCCTCAAAGTATGGAATTTTACAATTTTTTTTTTTTTTTTTTTTTTTTATAAAGGTTACTAGCAATGTGGGTCGCACATTACTAGTAATCTCGTTAACCCCTCGTGCTAAGCTAAGATGCTTGTGTTACGAGTGGGTTCACGTCGGTAGTGTAATGGTTGGGATTCGAACCCGCAACCACTTGATCGCAAGTCCGACGCCCTAGCCATTAGGCTACCGCCGCTTAAAAAAATTTTTACACTATCAACGAAACAACCCTCATAAAAGAGTTAACAAGATTAAAATGTAAACGAGGAATCGCGGGTTCAAGTCCTGCCAGAGGTTCAAATGTTTCCTTTCTATTTAATTATATTTGTAATTAATGTAGGTATAAATAATTGTTCCGCATTAATGCATTAAAAATTGAAATAAAAGTAATAAAATGTAATTATTAGAATTATTAACAAATCCTACAAAGCACAAAATACATTAAATTTACAAAGTTTGTCACCATAACCCATAGTTATAATTATTTTACCGCCAAATTGGAGTTTCATATTGAACCTTTCCATTTCGTCGAAGTTGAACGCGAGACCAAGACAAATGAAGTGTAAAATTTCCATTTCTTAAAAGTGGAGTATAAAAACTCTACGAAAAAACTTGCACGTGTAGATTTAACTAAGCCAAATGAATACTAGTCAATTTGTCGCGTGTCATTTTTACGCCTACATATTATGAAACTAGATCAAAGTTCAACGACTTTAAGAGAGTGAAATCCATTCATCATTCTAATAATTACTAGAGCAGTAGTACTTCTTTTAGTAACAATGACAGACAAGTAACAGACAAAGATGACGTTTTTCTAAAGATAACAAATAAGGGTGTAATAAGTTCTTTTGTATTTGAATACGTTGACGAAGTGTTGTAGTGAACTACACAGAGTTCATTCATAGTGATAATGAGGGCGTGAGCAGCAGGAAGGCACTGCGGCCAACCGTTCCGGGAAGCGGCCGCAGACGATGCGCAGACGCTGATGACGTCAGAGTATGAACAGCCAATTGGGGCAGCGGGCCTATCAGCCTTAGTTAGCTTTAATTGCTATTTAAAGGTTTTACATTTGTAATAACATGATTTATATTATTTATTTGCCTTAACTATTGAAAATAATTATAGTTATGTTTTTTCTTTTTTCTGTAAAAGTATAAACCCAGTATAACCTAAATTTCAAGTTTCGTTATTATTGATACATTCATGGTTCTGTTCCTTTTAAACAGTGTGATTGTATATACCTAGTTGTGCATTAATTTATATCAATAAATATTAGCTTTCTGCACTTCTTCCTCGTATAATTAGGTAGTTCCATGCCAAACTATGCCAAAATTCATACTCGATCGTACGCGTTTTTCTTCCTAAAAACATGGTTTTTGCTTCACGTATGATATACTAATTACCAGAATACCTACACCATTGTAGCACTTCATATGACGAGCAGAGTAAAAAGAGCAGAGGCCAAATAGCTACCCAGTACCATGCTTACTTGGTTGAGGAAAATTTCGCGTGTCTGAAAAGCTGATGTTATGCAGACCATTGTACATACAACATCGTTGTCAAAGAAAATAATGCGTTTGGCAAGCCGTGTGGTATCAAGTGCTATTGCATATTCTGATTTAATTTATTCTTTGTAAAACTGAAAGTTCAGTCGAGTTTAAAAATCGTTTATTCGTTTCAGAATAATTAATGAGGAAAACGTTGATGTCTACATTTAACAAAAATAAAATGAATGTTGAGAATGTAAATGACGTATAAAAAGCTGCCTAGAACAAAATGCCACCGTCCATGACGACGTTACAAGCGAATATAAAGCTGTTGGCCTTGACAGAAAAAAAAACTTAAGCTCATGCCATAACACGGCTATAGCATGCCATTGAAACGAGGGACGCCAAGGTCGCGGAGTCAATGTACAGCACAGGACGCCACCCTGTCTCCAGCACTAATATAAATATACAAAATAATTATGGCGAAGACACGGCACGACATGTGAAACAACCTCCTCAAACGGCTTTTCAACTGTTGGAACTCGTTGAGAATTCACACCACGAAGGCTTGAGTGACGACGTAAATATATTAAGATTCATCATTCATCGCGTTCACTTTTTGAAGTGCCACCACGCACAATCTTCTAATGGATCGATGAGCAACAAATTTTAGCTGAGATATGGTCTTTAGAAAAGTTGCTGAACATAAATCGTTGGCGGATACTAACCCACGCTCTGTTGTTGTTTGATCAACCCTATTTAAAGCCCTCAGAATATTTGTACTAATAGCATTGCGAATGACTGTTGATCCTCTTTTCGACACTTTAATTAAGAGACTCACTGATTCATAACTTGTGGTTAGATGTAACAGGCGTATTTGTGTAAATAAATATTATTTGTTATTACTTGGTGGATTAAATTTCCTTAGGCGTCCATTAATTAAAATATGCAGAGCAATATGAGTCTACCAGTTCCATTAGGAGAATAAAATAAAATGAAAACGAAGCTAGCAACACGTACATAAAGTTAGTCATGGTATGAGTCGCGACCGAGATGTGATTTACAACAATATTCCCGTAGGCGTAGCGAGCGAATTGTATCTGTTTCCAGAAATGGAAGCTGACTGTTCCAGAAACTTCTTTGTTAGCTCTAAGTAAGGAGGTCGATGTACCGCGACTAAATACGAGCCCAAAGTACGTGCGTATAGCACGGAGATTTAACTAGGAGAGTTTAGCACGGTGCTTTTGTAATCTAAGCAGAGCTATAAACAAAACATTAGTTTTAAGTGGCTGTCGGATCTTCATTGAAATACGAATCTAAATATTTTGTGAGGGACCTCATATTATAATTATTATAGTATCGCGTTATATTTACTCGGTGTTACCCGCGACTCCGCCCGCGGTCCAGATTTCTTTCTGTAAAACATACAGCCTTTGTTAATTAGGCCAGGTCAACTCTAAGGTAGAAATCATTTTTGAAATCGGTCCAGTAGTTTTAGATTATATTCTTTAAAAACAAACAAAAATAGAAATCTTTCCTCTTTACAATACGTAAGTTAATAATTTAAGTATAGAAGAGTTGCTTCAATATACATCAGCTAAATAAGAAAGTTTATAAGATTTTAAAAATAAGCTATGGAATATCAAAGATTTCGTAACATCGAAGACTTTTGCATGAGATTAGGACCAAGAAGGGTAATGACTAGTAGTTTGGTCATTCAACCCTGCAAAAACAGAATAAGATATAAAAATAGCGGATCTTTTAATGGTATCGGAACACGACACCAAAGCTGCAGAATACTTCGAATGTGTTATCCCGCTGTTACATAACGACATTTTCTTTAAATTTGCAATGTTTATACGGACGCGGACTGGCAATCGGCCAATGGTTCTTTTTAATCGGTTTAATTCATTGAGCAACTGCTTTATTGCCGAATCTGTGCGAATAGACGAGGACGACCTCCTCAAGGTCATTGGATAGCGAGAAACAGGTTCATGATAACTCGTTTGCTTGTCATATACAGACTACTTTCTTGAAAACAATTTTATTCATGGCCGTAATACAACTTTTTGGCTTATCGGGGAGAATTGAGACGAATGACGTGTTTTTGGTGTTTCGGATCCCTTCCGCGTGGTCAACAAAATAATATTTATAAAAATGACAACTGTAAACAGGGCATTAAAGTGCATTAAATTGTTCTTTAACAAAATCCTTTTTAAAACAAGACAGATTTAATAGGATTCAACCTGTTTCTAATAAAACTGAACTAAATAAAAACTTAATTTATGTTGTAACTGACGATAAGGAAGTTGTGAATACTGACAATTATATGGTCTTTATTATGTATTTCAAAGCCACATTAAAATACACCTGAAATTGTAACACATTAATAATGCATTTTAATTAAGCCTTGTTGCAACATTTAATATACTCAACGTTATTACTTACATCTCAAATTAGTAACTTTCAGTAAGTAGGTCTTAGTAATAAGAAAAGGCTCTGCAAATAAGGCATCTTAATATTTGGTGCGTGCTTATAAAGTTTCAACCTAAATGAAATAAATATTAATTTCAATACATTTTCATAATGTTGAGAAACGTGTTATGTAGAATACCGAAACGACTAACTAGACTTGAAATATATTATTTATTCGTCACGGTGAAAAATGATACACGTTGAAAAATTAGTTGCCTGAAACTTGTGAAATAATAAAGCGAATAGAAATCGTTCGGAAATTTAACATCTTCACTTAGGTACCTACTTCGCATCGCATGTCGCTTGTAACATCTTTTCTGTATATTTTAGTTAAATTACTGGACTAACTAAACTGATCAGACCTATCTAATTATGTTTTTTTGGCCTTACAAAAATAATTTTAAACGTCCTTTAATACGTAGACTGTTGTATTATATTAATGGTTAAGGAAAAATAAAACTTTTGAGAGTACATTAAACAGATCTAGGTACATCGTAACCGTAATTATTACATAAGTTTGCTTAGACACACGTTTACCTTTTAGTATTTACTAAATCAAGTTTTAATTAAAAGGGCTATTGGGTATCTTCTACAGCTACTCACCGACATCAAGACAAACTTAAACAGATTTCGTTAAGTGTTAAAACTCAAGAAACAATAAGAAGAGCTTTGCTCTCAGCTCGTGAACATTAATATCTCCGCGCGTGTAAATCGGTACAGAATTATATTTACTTGAGCGTCGATGTAAATAGGTATAGGTACAATAAACTTCCATAAAACGTGTAAATACAATAAAGTTCAAGCATACATCAGGAAGATATTCTATGGTAAACTGGTAACTATTAGTACCTATAATTAATAGTTACCAATTTGTAGACAATATAAAAAAAAATCTATACCTCCTAATATTATAAAGATTTAAAGAGTTTGTTTGTTCGGTTGAACGCGCTAATCTCAGGAAATACTGGTCCGATTTGAAAAATTCTTTCACTGTTACATAGCCCTCTTATTGAGGTAGGCTATTTGCCACGATCGGGCGTAGCCGCAAGATAAAACTAGTTGTTTATGTATAAGTAATCAATCATGTTATGCGTTTAAATTATTCACTTTTAGGCCTCTCGTGATAATTGCACATGCCAAAGATATGAAAATCAGGAACATTTTAAAATAATTGCGGACAAAAGCCAACTAAACGTCAATAAATAATTAATTGTTAGAAGAGCAGGCCTACCTAAAAATAGATCTATACTTCATATTTGATTGATATACATACCGTATCTACGTATTTAATTATTCTACTTTTATATAGAATTAAGGGCAACATAAATCAAAACAGTCTCTATCAATTTGTCAAAGCGTGAGTCAAAGCTAATATTTTCCCTAATATTATTTATCTTTTAACTGCGCAGTTGTCTATTATTTCGCCGCGCACGCAGCCCTCCGTTCGGACAAGGTTGCGCGTGCGCCTAATTAAACACGATTCCGTTAAAAAAAAATCAAACAGCGCACTCGAGATTTTTACGCAGATATTTCATATGTTTAGAGTTTGGAGTGTGTAACAAATAATATCTAGTAATCTTTGTTATTATTTAACATGACGTTTCGAATGTTTGTTATTTGTGCTATTCAACGGGTAAAGTTGTAAATCAATGGTTGGCGATGAAATCTTGTACAAAATTTTGTCTGTTACACATAAATGACAAACCTAGTCTTCAATCTGATTGATATCACCAGAGCGAACAAGCAGATAAGGTGTTGAGTTGGTGCTTATTATATAAATCAAGTGATGTCTTAAGAAACGGACACAGAAAATGACAAGTTAAACTTTTTTCTTTATAACTTACTATCGCCTCGCGTTGTTACCAGCGATTTACCAGATATTACCATATTTTACCTACATATATTTTATCCAGGGTGTCAGCTACGGCTAGACTGATTTTGATAACATTTCGTATCAAGAATACAGAATTTAGTTAAAATCAGTCCAGCAGTTTGATGTTGACGAGGTAACAAACATACACACACTAACTTTCGCCTTTATAATATTAGTGTGAAGAGTGATAAACGAGATACTAAGTTTGTTTGGTATTCGTTTGCAGTTAAATGTAGAAGACAACATAAATGTATGATATGATATAAATAAATAAACACGATTTTCAAAACAGATGCGACCCGCTAACCAAACAATGATAATTAACGTAGGTAATCAATTCTCTCTATCTAATGTTAATGACTAAACGATAAATAATCTAAGCTACGCAGTTCTACTGAATGACTCACAATACCCGGTAGGCAGTTAAACGAAGATCGACCTAACGATAGCAGTAGTTATATTGGTACTAAGTATTAACCCACTACTAATAAGTTTTTGAAATTATGCAACAACTAGACGCAACCAAAACTCGAAAAAGAGAAAGTATCTTGATAAATAATTATGGGATATAAAATCGAAAGTATAACAAATTGCTTAATGGTTTCAAAGTTTGGTTTTTGTAATCAATCACTTCAGTGGTAGCACAATCAATTTTTCTCTTTGTTAACCGACATTCGTGCTAACTTTTTGTATATATTTAAAATTGTTAACCTAGGCCCATGCTCAATATGTGGCAATCACTATAATAGTTACAGTACCAGTAACCTAACAGTGTCTATTGTCAAATAGACACCTTTTCATCGCAAAAATTACAAGTGTAAGAGACACAGTAATGTAATCTACACTAATATTATAACGAGGGAAGATTTGTATTTTTGTGTGTACCTTTGTAATGAATAAACTCAAAAACTGTGAAAATTTCAAATATATAATTTTTTTACAAAAAATATTAGGATCAGCGAGCGGAGTCGCAGGGAACAGCCAGTAATTCATAAAGTAAGTCAACGCACTCAATTATCAGCTATTACACAGAAGGAAACATATACAAAGCAATTAAGTACAATTAACACGAGTGCATCTAAAATATTTTTTAATTTAGCAATTTAAAAGCATAAAAAACACTCAGAACCGCATCCGAACCAGATCCGAATACTTATAAAGTAAGCTCATTTTAGAATCTCTAAAACGAAATCCAATTTCATGGAAGCGAGGCACACTTTATTTTAGGAATACACTTATATTCAATGCAATTCAGGCAGGATCACTGCCTGAATTGCATTTTCGCAGCATGCTCTATTTCATTTTGCCAGCACGTTGAATCCTAAACAAGTCAGGCGGTCCGCCCAGCACTAAATCATCTAAGGGCATATGGCGAGAGTCTGCGTCAAGTTATTTATTGCATTTCTCAGCAAGACCCACAGAGTCGCGAATTTAATATCGACATGATCAAACACATTTACGACAACAGTAAAACGCTGAATGTTTCCTTTACTTGTATCAGGTGAGTAGTAAAGTTCCAAATAGCTTTCAAAAGGTTTAACAGGCAGTTAAGTTTAAAGCACATGGACACTGGTTAAATATATTTAATGTACACTTATGTTCGCTGCATCGTGGGATGCAGGTGAAAATCCACACATATTATACGAACCACATATTTTGGTAAGTCTATTTGCTCTACTTAGTCTTAATAAAGTATCAATATTACAACCGAAAGCTATCTTACCGAGTACCTATTAGATATTAGAAAAGATATAAACGAAACCCATCCACGAACAAACTCGATTGTAATCCCTTTGACAAGCATGTGAATTTGGAATTAACGTGGATGGAGAGATTACTAAACAACCTTTGTTTATCAGAGATATTACGTTAGTTTGTCATGTGATGTTAATGAATATATGTTTCAGAATTAAGATTTACGCTCTTTCTCAAACACCATTAAAAAAAGACTGTTCGACAAACCTACCTACTGCCCTGATAGAATGTGGAACAAATTTGTTAATTTTGCAACAAAAATAACTCAAAAGTTGTTTGAAAATACGAATTCGTCGACAACAGTTGAAACATCCTTAAGACGTTGAAATACACACATTTAAAGTTACATGAAAAACTTAGACCAACAAAATCTACTTGAATAAACATGACCAATGAACTGATAATCTAAATCAATTACACAAATGCCAGTCTGATGTAATCTTTGATTTGACTACCTACCTCTAATTTTAGCTTGCACATACAACGGGTTTAACAAATCAAATAACCGGATGTCAAAACGACGCACTGACATCACAAGACAGAGAAATGCAGCGCCTTTATTATATGTTTACTTGTTTAAATCGATATACATAACAATCGTGAAATATCTGTCAAAATAATATATTATCAAAAAACATTTAATCACCAGCTGTTGTAATTGACATAAATGATTAGGAATCAGTGATTGAAAGAAAATCAGTGTATGCTTGTTAAAGTTTTATCCTAAGGCATCTACAATAGTGATAACACAATTAAATAAGTAGTCACCTACTGAAATGACTTTTATAATTAAAGTTCAAGAGGCTGGCTTAACTTGGTGCACGTTTACTTTGAAGAATGCATAGCGATGCATTCTTCAAACGTGCACCTTCACATTTTGTTACAGTTTTCTAGTATCACGTGAGTCAGCGGACTCACGTGATGCTAGAAAACTGTAACAAAATGTTTGGATCCAAAAAGAAAGTTTTAATATACTGCCGATAAAACTCAAGTTAACTACTACGTTTTATATCCATTCAATACGTGAATGAGAGAGATAATGTTCATTAAAGAACAAAAAGTATTACGCACAACTATAAGGGTTTATAATCATAATTTTATTGTTGATGATCGACGTACGAGCACGCCGCCACGCCGGCATCGACAGTGCGCCCACTGGCTGACCTCAACGCGGACGAGATAAAGGCTATTTTAAGCGCCGCGATAATATCGAAATACGTCGAATGTTATAACGGATACGACATTGGAGGAACGCCGGAAACCTTTAGACAGAACCTATCCAAGTGACGTATTGATACGAGAACTTCCGTTACACATTTTACAATACGACTTCGAATAACGAACATGTGATCTTCCCTAATTTTACAATCTCTGACGATAGAACGCGTAAAAATTTAACACACATGTACAAATTCATACGCTACAAACAACACGTTTTATGCTCTTGGCAAAAATCCCAAAAGAATAGAATATTCGGAAACGCAGTTAAACTCGTAATGATGCATTCATGCACCATATAACCACTACTATACAACACATCATAATGTGTGTAAATTACAATGCCATAAAATGCAAAAAGCAATGCATTGATCGAATGTCATTTTGCAAATCGAAACAGTAACATAAAATTGAGATGAACACGGCTATTAAATCCGACTGTGAGTTGTTGGTAGTCTGTAACGGTTGTCGTGTTCCAAAATGACGGACTACTTATGTTCCCATGTAGGAGTAGTTGGTCATTATGCATATTTGTTTTGAATTGCTGTTTGTTACGTTTAATTAGTTCCATCAAATCTCAATAGCAATACAAAAATATTGAATACTAAGTTATATTTTTAAAGGATATTTTTTCTCCTTTATACTAAAAATAATTTGCTTGGGCGCATTTCAGTATAATATTTTAATTTTAAATTACGTAATGGGTAATTTTTACCATTGATTAGCAACATACGAATAAATGCTTACCTCCAAAATTATTCGACGAAATTGATATTACCATAGGCATGATTTAATTTTGTTAAGGATTTTATAAGCTTTAACAAAATTAAATCATGGCTGTTTTATTTAATTTAAATTTACACCAGGCTATGAAGAATAACAATTAAGAAGAGTAATACATCATTCGAGTTCTGCACTTATAGGGACAATGATCTTTAAACAGCTGGTTTATTTATGAAACAGTGCTCGATTGACTGGGAGGCCTCGACCTCAGAGACCGCTTTCATGCACACTAAAAGGATTACCAGTCTGACAGGGCGAGAAAACAGTCTGCGGAATTGGGCTAATCCGCTTTGGGCGGCTATATCGACGCTGCCTCACGATTGCACGCTACACACCTGATTGAACCACCATATACTCTGGCACAAGAACATAAAGCATAATATGTACACAGGCGTGTTATATTGAGTGTCAAATCAATAACTCCTCCACGCGACAGCAGCAGAAAGTAAGGAAGATATCAATTGACAAGCGAATAAATACCCTAACTAAAGATAGTAAGATCATTTTTCATTTAACACGCGTATTAAACGCGAAACAAGACGGTGAAAGCCCGTCTGCCCTTGCGATCTCTAGCTCTACAAGAACATAATTGCACACGTTCAGTAAAACGATTCAATGAATCGGTGACATTAAAGTCAACGAGAACTTAATTAATGTTTTTCCTATAATAATCTCGTAAATAAGGAGCGATTCACCGCGTTGTAGAACTCGATACTCTTGAAATTATCGTTATTAAATACATAAAAAGTACATGACTGCTACAACTATATAATACGCGGTATTTCAACGATTTTGCATCGGATATAATAATTAGTGTCGACGGATGCAATTACCCACTGCGGTGGCTGGATTCCGAGTGCGCGTCATCTTGCGCATGCAGAAAAGTAAACTTTATTCTTATTAGAAAGTTGCATATTTGGTGGAAGAGGGAGGAGAGGTCATTGACCTGCAATGTAACTGAAACGCTGTCCTTTATTCTTAACACGTAATACTAATCAGCTTTGTAAATGTTACAGCATCACCACATCTAATTGAATGATATTAGTAATAAAAATAGCATGTTAGGCAAAGCTGATACTGAGTTTACATAAAAATATTATTGATATACTGTAATTACAGCATTAAGAACTTTCTAAAGCGTAGGTGCAAAAAATATATTAAATATTTCTATAGGCGATGAGCTAAAAATTCGAACAGGAAAAAATACTAATGATTTTGAGCCATTACTAGACAAAAGGCTCGCGGTGAAAGCGAATAATGTTCCAAGTATTCACACTACGAACATAAAATTACTAACTGTACTTGTTCTGAACGATGACCCAGACATAAGCTGTGGGATCTAAATGTGTAACAAAAAAGATTAAGCCAGCTCATTTATGTTTGTTTTAGTTTATTCCTGCTTCTGTCAATAGAGTATACCGTATGTCGACTATAGGTAGGTACATATCTAATATAATTCCAGTGTCACGATGTTTGTAAGGGATGAACTCCGAAACTACAGAACCGATTTTAATCAAATTTGCACACCGTGTGCAATTTGATCCAACTTGAAAGATAGGATAGCTTACATCTCAAATATCAATAAAAAAATTGAGACTTCGGGCGGAGCTGCGGGAAACAGCTAGTAATATTATAGTTTACACCTAATGATGTCTTGGGTGGCTTACATAGGATTTTATTGTGCTTACTAGCTGACCTGGCAAAGAATAGTGAGCGTCAAATTATTATCCAGGCAGACTGTCAAAAGCCACTCACTATTATCATTAACAAGATATAACTATAGCTAATACGATAAAACAAAATGGGTGGCGCCATGATGAATACGTTGACAATAAAAAAACATTGTAATATTGATAAGTCTACTTAATGTATATTAGGTACTTAATCGCTTAAAAATTTAAAATATTATATATAAAAATAATTATCTACCGGACCGTTTATAATTGAGTCTGATTCCTTATTGTTAGTTTTTACGAGCATATGATTCAATTCGTTATAAATACGACTTACTTTTTACAGATGAATGATATTATGTAATTAACATCGGTATACAGTGAATTAATATTGAAAATTTAGTGTCAGGTAATGAAAATAATTAACTACCGAAGTACTTAATATTGTTTCCGAGCATAATGAATTCCAACCTAATTTTTAGTGGTTCAAATGAAATCTATTAAATTTTAAATTTGTGCTCTTACAAGTCTTTTGACGTAACGAGATGAAAGCGGCAAAAGCTTCAGAAATTTGCTGGCTTATACCAAAATATAGGTCAAGCAACTACCTTGAACAATGTCTAGAAAAAAAACTCGTTTCCCGACAGGGATTACAAAAATAAACTAGACATCGAGACGCCTTGTGCTTAATTACATATACTTTCTATTTTTGAAATAAAAAATCAAAATGGCAGCCAACTGAAAGTTATCAATACCCAATGAACATTTTACGACCAGCAAGCTTTATAACAGGCATCAACGTCAGTGCTGGTACATATGACCGTATCGCATTCTCTTGCTGCCGTGATGAAAATTCCAGACATCGATATTTTTAGTACGATCGTAGATATCTCGGCTCACGTGAGAAACGACTATTAAATTAATTTCAAACCAGGAATGGAAGTGAATTATCTGGGTGCCGCATTCATTAGACGGAATCAGAAAAAGCACTTATCGTAATTGAAATCTTAATCTGTTAAACGATGTGCATTTTACCGATTAATCAAATAATATGCAAGCAAGTAATTGGTGCGGCGCTTGTCAGAAAAAAAGTACGTTAATAATGAGAACTAAGCAGGTCCAAACTTGTAAAGTCGGCTCGTTGGTAAACATGCAAAAAATTATACCGGCGTTACTAGCAACACGTTTGTATACTAATACAAAACCAGTTCGAGACGTACAAATAACTATAATATTGGAACAAGAATGTGTTTTGAATGACATAGTTGGCAATGTTCAAGCAACAAAATGAAAGCGTGAAATTTATGGAAGGATTGTGTTGATCGATAAAAGTTTACCATTTTTACTAAATCGATATTAAGTAAATGAGACACGAAACAGTAAAATGTGTAAAGAGCAAAGAAATTTACGTGGTACGAGCTGGTGCGGTACCATGACCTTGGTGCGCTCGTTTGCAAAATGAACCTCAAACTAATCGATGGGTTTATTCATGGTACAACAAAATATAGGGCTTACAGTAGGGGAGACTGGGTACGGTTGAAACAATTTAGCTTTTATCGTTTATAATTTTGTTGTTTATAAACCAAGAAACGATTATGATACGTGAAATTCAAATTTGATGTTTTAGCTACGATATGGCTGAATCATTATAGTTCTCGGGTCACTATTTTTAGAAATATATGATATTTAAAAAATATTTATATTTGTTTCAACCGTACCCATGCCAGGGGCGGTTGAAACAGCGATTGGGGTCAGCAGAAACACACAAATAATACAATAAAAACTAAAGGAACATATTTTATTTATCATTAATACTACTTATAAGAATAATTATGGGACCACATGATAAAATTAATGAGTCTTCAAGATTTTACTACTTCTAAAACATAACATAGTAAAAATTTAAAGAAATCGCTTCCGTAATGATTCTCCAGCTTTTACCGCCTCATATGCATTACTGTAGCTCGACACACCAATTTCCCCTCTGAAAGTCTTCCTCACCCGAACTCTCGGCATCTACAAAGAACGTACCCACAAAAATTGTTTCAACCGTCCCCAACACCACTTTTGGTAAAATATACTTTATAATAATTACGACAGTATTAAGAACACATTAAAAATGGTCATTATACCTTATTCTACAAGAGTCATAGTAATCACAAACGCACAATCACTACATTCACTTAAAAACAACAGATAATATAAGCTTTAATGTCAGAAGAAAAATACTTACTTTTGAGTAGTAAAAAACAATATGGTGTCCTGCACACAACGACAACGCGCGAGAAGTGGCGCGGGACTGAAATTCGTGTTCGGACCTGTCGTCCGCTTCGTTTTCACCTTGCACACCTCACTCCCTACGTAACCGTTTACGAGATATTTGCTCTGTTTCAACCGTCCTTTGTTTCAACCGTACCCAGTCTACCCTACCGCGATCAGCTAGCTAATTCAAGTTCAACTAAATTATATTGTGTTTATTTATCACAAGATAATGACTATGATGCGTTTTTGGAAATTTGTGGCCTGCTTTCGTATTTAAATTAATTATAATAACATCTACTTAATAAATTATGAATTCATTAATTATTAAAAAAAATGGAAATACTAACGTCTGCATAATACTATATTTTATACCGTTTTAAGCGACGTCTTTACTCTAATAAATTATATGCTGCATACAAAGCTGTTAAATAAATCATGACTTCACACTTTGATCGTAAACTAGAAGCTTAACTAACCTCAACAATAGCTTGAATTCTTTGTCACTTGTATGAAGCGAACGTGCATTAAATCTATATTACTATCAATTAGTCGATAAATCAATGCTTTTAGCAATAATAAAAACGGATAACCATTTCATTTGTGAATTTGAAACGTGTATTTTGTATTCACGAAGCCTGGGCGGCATCCGCGCTGCATCCGACGACGACGCAGTTTATGTTAATCTTCATTCATTGCAAATAAGCACAGCTCATGTCTAAACTCAGACTACAAGGTGTGCCAGTCGACGGGTACTATGGGTGACCTAACAGATTTCTCATTGAATACTTTGTAAAAATGTTAGTATACACAATAAGGCTAATTAATGCTGCTACTTACTTAAACTAACTCGCAATATAGAGTTCATGCTTAATCCATCATCTACATTTGATATCGATCAATAATAAGGACCTGTTAAGAATCTTTGCAAGGATTTATCTATTTTGGGAGAGGCTTATCTATGTCCAGCAGTAGACCGCGATAGGCTGAGTTGATTGTTGATTAAAATATATCTTCATCATATCAGATATTATAAACTTGAAGAGGAAAAACCAAAATAAGTAGTAGTTTCCAAATTAAGGATGCTCTTGCGTCTTAGGCGGGCGAAATCTACGTTAGGTATGTCTTATGCGTATGCAGTTAATGTTAACCCATAATTTGCGAATAAGGAAGGCTTATCCAAACTCAGATAACAACGTGTACCAGTCGAATTCATGGATGAGCTATTCATTGTTGGCTTGGGAAAAACGACTTCAGGAATGACATATTTAATTTAATTATTTTCCTGTTTATTTTTATGAGATAGTATTATGAATACTTATAGAAAACGGTCCACTAAGCAACATTTACTAACACTTAACGCAACACCGCAGTCAAGCTTAAAATAAGTAACAGTTTACTATGGGACTTAATTACAAACCAACGTACACCACGTACGATTCATTAATAATATATTTTATCAATGGGAACGAATCAACAATGACAGCTTCGGCGTAACGGTAAATTAGTATATCAATGGTTAAAAATAGAACAAATTTGGTACATCGTACACTTTCCGTTACGAGCTCAACGGACGCGACAAAAAAAGCCAAACTGTCAAATCATCGAAGAAAGTAAAATGTTGATTTTCCTGTTAGGTAATTGAGCGCGCAATATTCATTATTGAACGATAAGATATCTGAAGGCATGTGTCGCGATATTAAAATGGAGTATGATTATAAGCTTGCCATTCTATGAGCTTTACAGCATTTTACGATTTCAGTATCTTATAAATCACAGCATATTCACAGTCCATTGTGCTAGTAATGTTATGTAGTAGGTATTATGAAGTTTTAGTAATTAACATATTTGTTTAGGAACTTTTATAATTTTGAAATGAAATGGTTGGGGAGTCTACCTACTTTTAAAATATAATTAATTCCCTGGAATTATTTATTTTATAAAAATATTTTATTTTATTTTATCTTAATAAGGAAGGAATTATTTATTTTATAAAAATAGGATGCGGTTTTTCTGGATATTATTGTGCATCCCTTCTTATGTTCTTTCTATTAATTTTATACAGGTAACAGCAACTTTTTAATGTTCCTATAGTATTCCTTTACAAATAATTTTCAACAACATCTCAACATATTAACAAACATTTAATGTGAATAAACATTCATTTTTGTCACCATCATAATGGACACAAGTTGATGTTTTAAATGTCAGATTTGTTTGGTTAGATTGTGAAGTTCTGTTTTTACTTCAAGACTTGGAAATAGGTAATTTAAAGTATTGATGCAAGTAATTACGCCATCCAAATCGAAATAAGTGGGTAGTTGTTCAAAGCCTTAAGAGTTATTGATGTGACAAACAAATGTCTCTCAGCATGAAACAAGTTATGACAGAGAAGTACATAAATAATGCGAACTCAAAATCACCGACACAGATATTGTATTTAATATCAGATAATGTATTTAGACTAAGCGAGAATAATACTGTATATGGACGAAATAAGCTACTGAAAAAGCGCTAATTGTTAGGAATCTTACATGTATTAACGATTGTTTGAACAATTTTCAAGCATTACTGTCTATCATGGTATTTGGGTAAGTAATAAAGAAAAACATTTATTTATTTCAACTAAAAAATATAGTAGGTACTGCCTAAATTATTTTTAGTCTTTTGAAACTTTGGAGTGTCCTTCTGAATCAGAGACTTATAATATATTCGATTTAATGGCTGAGTCACAGAATTTTCAAGAAATTATCCAAGAAAACAAATGTATTTGGTAAAGGGTAGTAAGTAGAGCAATGCTCGCATCTTTGAACATTGACCGGAACTACCACCACATTGTTGATCGATATTTGACACATTAGTAGTTACAAAAACAGCTCCCCTAATTTACTGCGCCCAGTCAATAACCCTTTCAGACTAATTTACTTCTGATGTAGTATCACTGATGCTATTAATTCAATAAATTTGTTGACATTACATACGTACTCTTCAGAAGTCTTAATATTATTAATTAACTTTAGTTTTAATCATCCCAATTATGATGTCTTTAAACTTTTTATACAGTAAAATTGCTGATGCATAAGACCATAAGGTAAATAAAAATAGCTTTTAATTATCATGTAAGTTACAGACTTGTCAGATGTAATAAAGGAAGTACCTATTAAATAATCAGACACGTAAAAGGCATTATTCGATCTCATTATGCAATATTGATCAGACATTTGTCTAGTCAACAAGAGGTCTGAAGATTTCATTTATTGATATATTTGTTACATGATGCGTTCGCAGCGTACAGCTACCTACTCATTCGCCGTCAATAGCGAAACTAACTACTTTCTATTTACAAAGAGTAATATCGTGTCAGTTTTAGGCTTGACCAGCGAGCGGGGTTCGAGGGGCGGGGTGGGTGGACGGTGCCAATGAACTTGGCGGGAAAGCAAATGCAGCCTCGCGCCACTGGGTCATACAGGTACTGTCGCGGAACGAACGTTATCCGAACACCTTCGCGTACACCATAAATTCATAACGGGCCGTATCAAACAACTACCACGTAATTTAGCCGCTTTGCAGACAATTTATTGCTTGAATTTTCATTGGGCGCACCAGCGTACAACCAATAAAGCGTTGCGTTTGAATTGCAAATGCCTTTACAAAATGCAACGGCTAAGTAGATATATTCCCACGTCTATTAGGTCTAATTCTAAGTTTGAGAGCATCGCTTCGGGTTAGAAAGAGTCAAATAGCGCGTTACAATTTAAGCCTGGTCAAACCGATTTTTAGCGCGAATAAATAGTTTATGGCAATTATAACGCAATAAATTCTGTAAGGATGATACTTACATTCATTAAGACTGGCAATGTGCCATTCTGAGGACGTTTCCGGCAAGCGCCGGCAGCCGCCGATTCGTTCTGGCGACGCCTGAATTACAATTGCAAGCGGGCGCGGTTCTACCATGCGTCATTTTAAATATCGGAAAAAATGGTGCTGGTGTTTACATTGCGACACAAGCGCTTTGAAAGGAATTAAAGTAGATACGTTTATATTGCAAGGAAAGTTCTACAGCGGCTTTAGGAGAAACACATCTGTCCATGTGGGTCAACAAACCGAGAAGCTTTTATCAAATGCAATATACATTTCTGTATCGATAGTAAACTGGAACCGCACGCGGCGTGCAAACCTTATCTCAAGTCTAACGCTTCGCACTTCGCAATAAAGCCTTGTCGGCTGAGATTTATTTAGGAGGTATGTAGATCTCGAAAATAAGATAATATACTGGAAAATCAAATTAAGACTCGTATTGCTATTTAATTTAAGTAACAAATCAAGTTTTTCACATATCGTTATTGATTTATTGCTATGGGAAAAAATCGAAAGGCAACAGTAGGTTTGTAGTAGGTCAATAGTTTTATTATTGACTTGCACACCGTATTTTATTACCTATTATTCGAATCTTCTTTATACACACATGAAAAGCTTCATTAATAGGTATTTAAAAAAAACCTTTTGGATTGAACCTAAGCATTCAGGATCAATTCTCTAAGCTATAAAATTAAAGTGACGTTTAAGTCATAAGGTCAACGCGACTGGCTGTTGCACTAGATATCAATAACATTTATGGCTAAATTCATAAAGACACCACGTAATAAATAATAACATTAACGAATGTATAAAGCAAATATAGATTATACGACTTACAAGTGTTACACGTGCCTAAATTATAAAAAAAAATCTGCATTTAACCTAGCGATATTTTCTACAAATGTATTTACTGATCTTTCAACGCTTGGTGGTGTCTCAACGTTATTGAATCGAAATGGCCAATATTATTATATTATACTATGTTAAAAGCCACATCCACTGTCAAGTTTATAACATAACGAAAACAAAGAACGATAAATGTTTATAATTAGAAATATTGTTCTGGTGCAGAGGTCAACACGCATCGCCTCGCAATTTCCAATGGCTCGGTTATATTTTATAATAGTCGTTCTTTATCAGATTATTGAACCTAACTAAAGTATCCGCGTGTCACATAATATTAGTTAAAGAATTATTAGGTATGTGTCACATCATATATTTTTGTTAGAGAATTATTAAGTATGTATAATTTATAATGCAAATTACTTACGTACGATTTGTTATTCACTCTCGTACTCAAATCTTGACACTAATTTATCACGACTTTATCTTAGCCGTGGGTAGGTATAATTTAGAGTATATGATAATGTCCACTGTAGGTAAGAAAATATGCAAGATAACTTGATAAATAATCAATAATCTATCAGAGAACAATCAAAGATATCATTTTATTGGAAATTTAACACCACTTCGATAAATTTGGTCACAGTTTTCATGGTTGTCTGTCACAGTTGACAGTTGTTAAATTATGTAATGGAATGACGTGATTCCTTTACATAAGTAAAGCGCAAATTCAAATAAGATTTTGTAGTATTGATCAAAGCTTACAGTTTGCTGAATATTTAGCGTTATAACACTTGAATGTTTGATTTATTAAATGATATCGTCTGATAAACGTTTGTTAATTATTTTGTTCAATCTGAGGTCACAGCGCTAATTAGCTAGCGTGGAAGTATTCGCGGAATGCACGTGAGACCAACCAGTCCATCGGCCTCTCGACTGGTTTAATTATTTGCACGAAACTAGTCAAACTGAGGCATCCATATTTTAGCGGATAAATATTAAACATTTAAATACTTATGGCCAAATACTGAAACGTCAATCAGTTTAAAACCGCCGTTAAGTATCATGCCGTCTCTGTCACTTTATGGTGTAAAGTATCGACAGAAAGACATTTAATAACATCTTAAAGTTAATTTGCGTTTTAGTCTTCGGGGGTTATCCGCTTATAATTTAAAACATTTAAGTAAAAATAAGGTGATTGTTGGGGAAAAAACAAATCGACCATAAAAAAGTGTCCTTAAAATTTATAGCCTGTACACAGTACACGTTTAATTGCAATAAATCATTATCTTATCGATATTTGGAATTGTTAATAGTTTCTATATCACGGAGAACAGTTCGTTGAGCTGTTGTATTATCACTGTTTATTATCAGTCAACAAACTTTATAGAGGTGAGATTATGGAGGGCCATAAGTTTATTAGATTTATTTTGCTAAAAACCTAAACGTAAAAGAATTCGTTGAGAGAACATAAATAGGAAGTTTAATATTAAACAAGGTGAATACTACTCGTGTAAAATTCTGGCTACAACTGAATGCCATACTTGAACTATTAAACATTTTAAGTATTTTATTTTACTTCCCGCTAGCGATGTGCATACATTGTTATTTCTTAACCAAATTGAGGCAATAGACTTACGTACAATAAACGTACTCCGTTTTAAAAACTACTACTGGCGACGGTACTTTCAAAGTGTACCTTTGGACGATTTACGAGTAGTACTTTGACAGCCGAACGTACCCAATAAGGCTTACTGACAACGTCAAGGTATTTATAAAGCGCTGTGTTATTGGATATTGTACCTTTGTAGTGCTTGAAATCGATTCAAGAACTTCGACAAGTAATTCTGAATTTAAACGCTGTGTGAAACAACCCTAAAATAAACATTAAATTGTATTTACAACGCTAGTCTATTGGCTATTAGTACAATGACATGATACTGCGCAGTAATCGACACTTTATCGGGGCCACAAGAAGTGCCTCAATGTTGTGCAAAAATCAATATTTTTTGTTACGTCCACGAGATGAAAAATAGTCACAAGGTGTGCACGCGTCGCCTCGGCTCGTTTTTTCGAGCCCTGTACGTCCTTGCGAGGCGCGCAACCGTCACGCACCGCCGACCTACAGCTGTTTGTTTGACAACAAACTAACGCGATGTAGTTATCAAAGAATATTCAATGGTTACATTTCATACGACCGCTGTGACGTAGAATGTAAGCATCGAACTTAACACTATCTACACTGCACCAATGGAAAAATTATGGCGATCGGGTGACTTCACAAATTGTTATCGCATATGAGCATGTGTGACGATTTGATTCGTTAAATTGATTTAGATGACGCTGTTTATGCTCCCCGCTTTCCATAAGGTCCTATGACACCGGATAACACAACAACTAAACGATGATTGTTATAACCATCTTAATTGCCTACGTTTTTATACGATCATGTCAATTATGACATAAAGCATGTAATACTAATAACATTCGAGAACCCATAAAATCGCGAAACTTGTTTCAACCAAACGAATTACTTATTATTAAAAAAACCTACTTGTGTACATGCCTAAATTTTTTTTTACAAATGGCCGCTTTATTTGACAATCTTCAGCGCGCAGATCGTTGCAAAGAAGGCATTTTGTGCATCCACTTTCTCCAATATAAGCACGCCAATAGATTGCACCGCGAGGTAGAAAATGTACACGCCGATAATTCTCTTCAATAGACAGTTGCAAATATCTTTTAAATCCCAAAGAAAAAAATCTGGATACATTTCGGTTGATCTATAATAAGGCAGTTGTTCCATTTTCACTTAAATAGCCACTATCAGAACAGTCGCACTTAGTAATGTAGCTGAGATAAGTGTGTTACATTAATAAGTGGGTTAGAAATCTACTTGGCTTGCACGTAACATTTAATTAATTGATCCAAAGATCAATTCAAACGAGGAATATAAACATGATCTTAGCTAGTTTAAATTACGATTACTCATAGCTTTCTACCTTGAATGTAATTGTTAAAATATTACACGACGAAACCAAAAATACAAGTTCAATGTAAAATCTGACAAATAAGAAAATAACAAATGAGACAAGTGCATGCTCACTTATATTTGCAGACCTACCTCGTAGTTCACATCAGATAAATCATCCAATTATGAATAATGAAAATCCATTAAAATCGGGTCAATAGTTCTCGCGATTAGAACGCTTGTACATTGAGATAATAAATACTACGACCTGATTTAACAATGGAATTACTACGCCCTATTACGTATTGCTTTATTAATCAGTTGTAGAAAAACAATATTATGTTTTAATAGTCTGTACTGAGATTTGTTACAACTAGACAAGTCACTAGATTTAAGCTAAAGCATCAGTATATTTATTCTTTTAGCTAATATCTGTAGCAAGCTACCCATAAGAACGTAAAAGTGATCGATTCCGTGCGCGGAGCTGTCGTACATGACAATGATTCCATGAATGGACAAGAGTTCAAAAACAGAACGTTTAGACAATGGGCTATTGAAAAAACTCGAGGAATCTTTACAAGCAATAAAATAACGGGAGCTGACATAACTGCTATTTTTAAGTACTATGCCCAGAAACAAAACAACATCGTTCGAAATACTTAAGAAAAACCCGAGCAGCTTTTAATTATATTATCCTAATAAAGTATCATAAACATTATAAAGTAAGCACTTAGTTAAACTATTTTAAGCACAAATGGTAGGGCATATAAGTCGATCAGAAGCGAATGGAAGGTTCGGGTTTCACGGCCTTCGATTCTCTACTCGATTACCAACGACGCCAGTGACGTCGGTGCGCTGGCGCCTATACCAACTCCTTTGCGGCTTCGTGTCATGAATACATGAGGAAGTCTTTAACGGCGCAAGTTGATTCGCGGTTTTGCCCAGAGATGCTAAGGGTATGTAGTTAAGCTACAGCATTAAACAAAAATATATAACGTGACCTCAATTAAGTTCTAACAACAGTAAGTACTTAGTCAAAATTATAGTGAGTCAGGATTTCAAACCCTAAAATGACTAACTAAATAAAGGATTTTAGCAACAGGATCTTAAGAAATCTAGCGCAAACAAAAAGTAAACGTATCGACAAGCAGGCCAGACGAAAAAGAACGCAAGACACGCTCACTTTTTTAGCCAAGCAGTAGATCGGGTGCGATGCGCGTGAGTCACCGGCGGCATCGGCATACCGGCGCGCACCATGCACTGTACGTGTCAACCACCTATTTATGTCGCCGGTCGCAGGACGAAGCGCAAATAAACAGCATCAAAGAGACGTCGGATTCCGCTCAGCGACGGTGCGAGCACCAACCGAAAGCAACGAAAACAACCACCATTGTCTACGGATGAGTTATTTTCGCAAATAGACACGGATTTGCCAGTTCCAGCCGTTTGCAAGTTCTGTCGCTATCCGCCGCACAGGCTAAGTTAAGACTGACGGATTTTTTATGAGCTGCCTAATGTATAAATTATTTGAGGGCTGTAGCTGGTGTTACATTTTAATTGGTTGACTCACAACTTTGACGAACTAAGTATTTTTTATGACGGAAACATTGTTATTAATTGAAATTTAAAATCCTAATTGGGTGTAGGACACGTAATAATCAAAAGCTTGGAGTATGTAATGCCTAGGATAAGACAATTAAATGTTGGGACTAATCTGAGAAACGCAAATAATAAATAATGATGATAAATAATCTGAGTAATTCAATGATTTGATTTTGTAACTTATAACGAAATTTTATATCGTATTTACATACTTACCTAATAAAATAATTTGTGGTTTTGTTATTACTTATATATATTTGTCTGTAAATGGTCCAATCAATAGCGGATTCAGGTATTTTGTTCCTTCAGTGCTCTGAACTGCTCTGTAAAAGGCGTTCAATCAATAAGTTTAGTTTGTTGTACCTACATTGCAGTATCGGAACTTTTGATAGCTTTTTATCCCTCTATAATCTGTTACGTACTTCCGCAAGTATTGCTATATTCACGGGGAGTAATATCCTTGACAAACTTTCTTCATCCTTTCTCTATTTTCAATTACATATTTTAATTTTTCTCCTTTTTACGCAAACGTCTGGGATTTTTGTTGCCGACACGGCACACTGCCACAGGACACTGTAGTTACGATGTCTGGTGGCGGTAATCGAACACAGGAACACCCGAAACGTATCAAAATTTCGACAGAGATCTTTTAATGATGATTGAAATAAAATTTGTTTTCGTTGCTTGTGTCTTTCACCGACTAATTGTTTGAAGTTAGTGACACCGAACACTTTTTGATTGGCGATTGGCACAAAAAATGTCTGTGTCTCATTTCGTTTTGTGTCGTACACAAAATACACGTTTACACAGCGCCTTATTATAATAGGCAGGAATACCGGATCATTTTAAATGAGTTCTAAACGCTTTTTGCATATTCAGCTTTTTTTGGCAAAAGTTCATTTTTACTTTAAATAAGCGGCATACTCTATAACAGAAATGTATTAGGTATTTAGTGTAAAAACATGGCTTGAATAATGCATAATATATATTAAACAATATCTAGAAATGCTGCCAGTCCCTAGTTAAGATAGCAGAAGTAACGCGAGCCTTATAGACTAGGGATTCACAAATAGGGGATACAATCGAAATAACTTACTGGTTTTACAGATTGGAAGAATACGTGTTAGCGCAATGCGAGTCGCGGTGACATTAAATTAAGATCCGTGTTAAAGTTAGCCATGACTAACTTCAAGTTCATAGACAAATAATAATTCAGCGACCCACCTTGTACAGCGCGTATTTTCATCAGAGTAACCAGAACCTCACAATATCACGTCACAGAATGTTATTATAGTTCAATAACATTGTTTTTGTTTTGCATTGCTTATATTGTCAATGATGCGATTTACTGAGACCATTAAAATAATGCCAGTATTAGGCGAGCTTAATTAATGTGTTTGACAATAGAGCAGAATATAAATTTTTAACATAAAATTTACATTTATAAATGAAGTATTGAATATCTATCTAGAGTTTTAAGTAAGAAATACTCACATTTTTAAGAATGCTATTTAAATAATTTTTACAGTACCTACATATAAAACTTTCATAATGTAAAATTTTACAAAAAAGCACAGAATGAAAACTTGCTTCAAAAAACCAAGTCAATTAAAAAAAAGATAGTTGCCTTACCATATGTACAAAATTACCTTCAGCTGACCAAAATTAGTTAGGTAGTAAGTGTGTTGTTCGGAATAAACTATTAAGTACAATTTACTTATAAAAAGTTATTCAAATCTATGAAACAAACCAGTATTTCAATAGAGCTGAGCATTTTCTATAAGAGGTACCTTTTAATTAAAACAAAACTGCTAGACTTCGAGTTACAAACTCCCTAACTTAAATTTTAATAATCATAAGAGTTTACTTACTACAATTAAAAATTAATTTATTGTAATGTTGAAATTAAACCAAATGGTATCCTTGGGTCACTTAATGTTATTATTTGAGTATTTACAATCATAAAAGTTTAGTTTTGAGTTTTATAAGCATTTTTATTAGGCTTATGGAAAAATGCCAAAGATTATAATTCCATTTGTACACAGTGTGTAATGCAGACAAGGAAAATTACAAATTCCAAAAGTTTTTTATTATTAAGTACCTATTTTGTTAACTTAGAGCAATGGTCTACATTACCTCGCTGAGACCACCCTGAGAAGAAATGTCGAAACAAACTGGCTATATATTCAAGCGGCATGGTATGTGCTACATTTTTATTATTTTTTCATCATTACATACTATATTTTTCCTAAATTGTTTCAAACACATAAATGCATTTTTCTCTAATAACAGTCATAATAAACATATCGTGCAAAATTATCTAAGACTGACCTTTCATCCTCTGGCGGTGGAGCTGCTTGCGGCTCATCCTTGCCATCCCCGGTGTCGCCGGCCTGCAGAGTATCGGTGGACACGTCTGGAGCACCATTATCACACGCATTCACATTTACACTGCTCATCACTGCGCCACTGATCGCATGAGACACCGCACTAACTGGGCTACCGAAGCCCTGACTGTCATGGCCCGGCTGCGCCGTGTTTGCCACATACGCTGTAGAACTCACTGGCATCGACACCACCGGAGAGTTAGTCCCCGATACGGTTGCCTCTACCGGCGCGACACTGCTCTGAGACATGACCGGCACCACGCCACCGTACCCCAGACCCATGCTGGTCTGGGACTGCACCACGTTCGGGTGAACCCCGCCGCCCATACCGACCGGCATGCTTGGCTGCATAGACATCGGAATGTTCTGGTGTGCCATTGACACCTGCGCCACCGGCTGGTTGGCGACGTATTGCACGCCGCCCATCTGACCCTGCCCGCCTACTTGCTGCGGCAACAGGTTTTGTTGCCCCATGTGCTGGCCGACTGGCATTTGCTGACCGACATTCGTTGGTTGCATGAATATAGAATCTGAGGCGGGTATCTGCATACTAGGCTGATTCCCGTCTAGAGTCATCTGCATATTCTGTGGAGCCGCAGCCATCATCTGCATGTTTCCTTGAGGCACATTTCCTTGCTGAGGAGCAATAGTGTGCACAGTTGTTGGCTGCTGTTGACCAGCAAGACTTTGGAGATTCGCAGGCAGTGTTGAGCCTTGTGGTTGTGAAGGCATAGGTTGAAGGTTAGAAGGAAGGGTTGCACCTTGCTGTGATGTAACAATAGATGTAAGCACCTCTTGTGGCATTGTTTGGCCTTGCTGACTCATCTGTGACTGTTGAGCATGGTATTGAGGAACACTATGTTGAGGCTGAACCATCTGCTGTTGTGATGTAGGCATACTAGCATTAATCATTGATTGAGCCTGCTGAGACTGTTGATTAACTGCTTGATTGTATTGTTGCTGTACTCCTGACATCCCCGGCTGTTGCATTTGAGGATGCATGCCAGGTACCACTGACTGCTGGGGTTGTGATGGCAGCTGATGCATTTGAGGCTGCATTTGTGGAATCTGTTGATTTGCTCCAGTAAGTTGAGTAGGCATCTGCATTTGTTGAATATGATTAGGTAATTGTTGATTTTGCAGAGCTTGTATCTGAGCTTGGCTAGGCAAATGCTGAAGTTGGGCTTGTTGCGCTCCCATTGTCTGCTGTCCCTGCAGATGGTGAGCTTGACCCATATTAGGCATTTGAGGCTGTTGCATATGTAATTGAGGGTTTGGTTGACCTTGTATTTGCTGCATTTGCATTTGTTGCATCTGAGGTTGCTGAGTAGCTACTTGAGGGATCTGTCCTTGATTGGGCATAGCTTGCATCTGAGGCATTTGTTGCTGCATCTGTGGCATGTTAGGTATTTGTGCCTGAGGCAAGTGTTGGCTCATCTGCTGCATTTGCTGATTAGGTATTTGTTGCATCTGCTGCGGCATCTGCTGGTGCATTGGAATCTGTTGCATTGCCATGCCCTGTGATTGAGCAATGACTTGTTGTAACTGATGTTGAGGAAAACTTTGAGGGATTTGTTGCACTTGCTGTTGTTGTGTCTGCTGCGGGTGATTCTGAGCCGCATTCTGCATAGTGATGTGTGTCATGCTTTGAGGGTGCTGCTGTCCAACTTGCTGGTTCGTCTGCATATTTGGATTTGGCATTTGTTGTGGCATTTCTAAAGGTGGAGACTGCACCGACACTGACTGAGAAACAGGTTGCATTTGTTGCTGTACTACATTAATAGGCTGGGTCAAAGATTGCCCAGGGGAAGCCATAGGGAATTGTTTTTGAAGAGTTTGTTCTAGCTGCTGCACAGAAGGTGCATTACCTTGCATGTCTTTAGGCCCTTTGTTAGTCAGATCATTAGACACTTCATCATGCTGACTATCATTAATCACCACACCGCTATCCGGAGCCTGCAGTGCATTAGTTTCTGACACATCCAAGTTATTGTTTAATGAAATAGGTGCATTTTGCTGAGTAGTAGTATGATCCAAGTAATCCATACACATCCATCGACCCCTACGGAAAGGTTCCGTGCTTTCAATTTTCACAACTTTAAACCGTTCATTCCTAACATGTTCTTGTATTTCTTTCATACCTTCTTGGGGCTTAGCATTTCCTATGAGATTGATAATGCTGCCAGTTCCGGCGTTAGTAACACTGACATGCATGTCAGACCCTTCTGTATTATTACTATTTGGCACTGCTCCTCCTATCTGGTTGGTGGCGTTGTCCTGACCGACAATCGCGAGACCGTACTGCGAGCTAGTCGGGATGACGGGGGCGCAACCTAATGATGCACTCGACGCGTTGTAGAACACATCATCTTTCGAAAACGTATCCTCGGAATAACTAGGCGTTTCATTCTCAATGTCAGTCACTCTCGATATGTCGTCGGTGTGAGATTCATCAAGATCGTCGGCGGAGTCCTCGCCAGCATCAGTGCTCACTCGAGAGCCGACCGTCACACTGGTGATCTGAAATGAAGATATTTTCCTTGGGTTATGGGCGGCTTGCAGACTCGTCGGGTGAGTCACTCCCTTCTCCGACTCGTTCAGTCGAAGAGATTCACTCGTCGTACGGTGAACAACGTTGTTATACTTGTTTTTTTCACTAGTTTTATGTGACTTTTGAATCAGATTGTCAGCCATTATGCCGTCCGAATCGAATGACTATCTAAAGAAAATTTCACTGTTTATTGGCTTCAGAGACATTTGATAGACCTTTCAATCACTATAATACATGAAATATAAAACCATTGTACACTCACAATTTCACAAACACAGTAATTTAACTATTTAAGTTCTTAAAATTCATTAGTAAACACACACAGTTGCGAACATCTTTCAGACGGCAGCAACATGGCGGCCATTTATGCGCAATGCATTATGGTTGACAATTTGCAGTAGACAATAGACATTCTAGACTTATTCGCTTAAGTTGATGTTTATGGTCGCTAGATGGCAGTAGGCTATTTGATATGATATTTTGCCAAACTCGCTTTTCAACAAAACACTTTTGTTAATATTTGTATTATTGTAATACCAAAAGTATTGTAAATAATGAAAAAAAAACACGTAGTTTTATTTATTCATTGTGAAATATAAGGTTAACTGTAACAAATTAATTAATAAAACCACTTAGGTCTAAAGACAAATAATTTTAGGCAAACGATTGTAAAATTATTGTAATAAATTCTATTCGAAGTATCAACCTAATAAACAAATATATTTTGCTGGCAACATTCGAAAAATTTAATCTCAACATTTTTATAAATAAAAATTGGAAATAAATTATTTTGGAAAGTTTATAATGACATGTATTATTACATCACTATTGGTTTGCATCTCCATATAATATACATAGTTACTAGTTTTTCTATTATAACACAATACAATGAAACTAGCTTTCACCATGAAAAACGTTTCTATAGGTCCGCTATTCCACAACAGATGGCGCTGTTTGTGCACTATTCGAATTCTGTAAGATGGTTTGCGATGGAACTTTTACAAATATGCTTTCTAGATTGAAAATATTTCCTTTTAACGCATGAGACATTCAACACATGAGAGTTGTCGCACTTGCTTTACGTTAGTTAAAAGTAACATCGAATAAAAAATCTTGTAGTAAATATTTCAATAAATGCTCATGAACTGATATTTTTTGTAAGATACTTATTTGTTTTACACAAGGTACCTACTTAAAATGAATCAATGAATAGTGGCTACACATACCATGATGATAATAATATGCTGTGCGCAGTGTTCATTTATTTATAGGGTCTGTAGTGAGAGACGGTACTCCATACTTAGGTACGTATTTGGTAATTAATTGGCGATCTCATGACTAATGTATTGGTTTTCCAAATAAAAAAAAACATATTTGTGATTTTATAGTAAAGAGTACTGTCACAATTCAAAATTAATATCTTAAATATATTTAGGTAGGTATGAGGCATCAAAACTTATTTATTTTGATTATTTCTTATAACGCCTGAGTAGGAATTTATTGCAGCAAATTATTTTAAGTAATTGATTTTAGTAAGTACCTACCTAACAATGACTAAAATCTGAATAAAAATAAACTTATTACGTTACAACGAAAAGTAGGTTACCTAATGTTATTTTGGTACCTAACCTGTAAGTTATTAACTTATTTTCCAATTCAATGGAAAAGTATTATCTATAATCTATATCTATCTATATTATTATAAAAATGAATTGCTGTTCGTTAATCTCGCTAAAACTCAAGAACGGCTAAACCTGGTGGAAGTCCAGGGAAGGTTTAAAAGATGTAAAACATAAATACCTAATAGGTAAGTAAAAAAAACTGTTCCTAAACTCGGGAATTACCTTAATTAATTTACTTTCATAACGAAGTCTGTCTGGGCAGCTAGTCTTAAATATTAATCTTTACTTGATAACTATAATTATTATTTTAATATTATAAATGCGAAAGTAATTATTTGTCTGTGTTACGCAATCACGGCTAAACTACTGTACTACGGCTACTTTTTGCCGCGATAACCGATACCAACGCGGGCGTAGTTGCGGGCTACAGCTAGTAAACTAATAATTAAATAACATACATAAGTAATGAAAATACTAAAACAAAATCAACTTACAATGGGCGCGCAGCAGCAAAGTTCGCGCTAATTCGCGATCCGTGCCTTCATGTCGGGAACTAAAGGATCGAGCGCCCCGACCCCAGCCATTACCCACAAGGTCTTTGGATCGCCAGCCGATTTAGCCAACATCCCCACCAATCGCCGTGACACTTCTTAAACGAAGGTAATTTGCTATTATTTGTAAATTGGTGTGCCGAGCGACGTCCGCCGCGAGCTGACCGCGCCGCAGTCGCTCGGGAGCACGGGACCCTCCCTGGCTCTCCCGTTGGCTCAGAGCACACGCATGTATCTACACCTGAATTAAAAGTCAGTGAAGAACCCTTATGTAAATAATCGTCATAGCACCGACAGCCTTTGCTACCGAATCGAGCGCCAGTCGATAAGATACAGCACACGAACAAACATCCTTTCGTTATGAAAATGTGAATGTGAGTGATTTGAATATGGCAAAGTCTGTTGAAGAGAAGAAAACTAGTGAAGACGATTCTACCATGGATGGGGAAGGTAGTGAGGAGGAGTTGGGGTGCGTGGGGAGGCTGATGGTCATGATGCGGATCAACCCGAACTTGATTATGTTAAAAGTGACTCTCTTTGTAATGTACGGAGCCACTGCATCTCTCTTGCCGTATTTGACAATACACATGCAGAGCATAGGATTAACGGTACCCGAAATTTCGTTTGTGTATTTAGCGTTGCCGTTTACCACATTTCTGAGTCCACCTATAACTGGTAAGTTTAATTCTTTAATAATAATGTAAATAGTTGATCATTACCTCTGAGAGATTTTGTTATTTTAGGGTTTCTGGTGGACCGTTTTGGTGAGTACAAGCCCGTCGTAATCACTGCGTTAATTCTTAATGCGGCGTTCCATCATTCGCTGTTGCTGATTCCCCATCAAGAGACTCCGGGGATGATGCCATCTGCATACGTCATGCGACATCCAATCACAAATAGTGTCGAGGTACATAAATTTGTTTTGAAATCGACCCCTTAAGACATTGGACCTTGTTACGTACTTACACAGCATACAACTAAGAATTTGAGCAAATCGCTGTCATCCGGCCCCAGGGCGAATTAACTAGTAGTGTCTTGTGATCCTGTATGTTTGAATTAGTTAAGGGAATTAAGCTAAATTTATGCACGTTGGACTTTACCCTTGAATGCTGTTATGGTTCATCCGTTGAGAACCTATAATTTTGCTATATCATGTTAAAGTTTAGTGGAAATTGGTAATTTTGTTCAGTGTCAGCAGGATTGCGAAATTACGGTTCGAGTGTGGTTTGTGATTGACACAAGATTGTGTTTTCTAGATTTGGTGGAGTCCTTGTCCTAGCAGAGAGTGCCCTGGTGAGGATGAAACGGTAGACTTTGTGCTAGACCGTTGCGTAGACCATTGTCAACTTTCAAGACCTACTGAAAACCCTGCCGTCGATCCCGCTGACGATAAAGATGATTTAGATTTCCATATCAGTCATAAAATTCAACCACCGAATTTGTCAAATGCAAGGTGAGTAGATAATTATATTTTAAAATATTTAGGGCCTATTTCACCATCGTTAGATATCTTTATTCGAGGAATAATTTAGAAATTTTGACAGTTGTTTCAAACAGAAACTGTCAAACGTCAATTTTATTCGTCGAATAAAAGTTATCTGACGATGGTGAAATAGGCCCTAAGTGTTACTTTGAATGTTACTAAATGCGCCTCAGCAATCGTTTAAACTACGTTATTACTCATGTTAAATAACCGTGATAACAGTGTGCTACAGTTTCAGGCAAACAAAGGAGCACTTTCTTGGTAACCCTCATCTCTGTGTAATTTGAAGTTTATTGTTCGAAATTTTAAAGGTTTTTTTTATTTATTCGTTTTACTCATAAAGGGTTTTATAGGGCAGTTATGACGTTATTACGATGAAATTAAAAATAAAATAGTAGAGTATATTAATCTTAGCCAAAATTTGAATATAAATAATATTGAAAAATTTCAGTTACTTAAATATAACTGACGATGAAGATTACAACGATGCTGCATACTTTCTTATTGAAGTTCACGACGATTTAGAAGAACCAAAAGAACAACTTGGCATTGAAATGGAAAGGGTAAGTGTAATAAACGAATTATACCTAGGTACTTAAATTGAAGTAAAAGACGCATTGCGCAAACCCTAAGTAATTGAGGGCAAAGGTTAAAACTGCTGGAAATTAAAATTTTCATGCACCGCTATCAAAATATTGTTTTAGGACGAAGACGATCAAGTAACAGACTTCAGATCACGGTTTGGCGAAAAACTACTTATAGCACAAGGAGTAAATATCACAGCTCTAGACAAAGATGACCTACGATGCGGTGGCCTAGTTATGTTACATAATATGACTAAACTCTCCCAGCAACGTCTCGAGATTTTATCTGCGGATTGCATGGTACAAAAATGTGACTTCAGGTAATGTGGCAACAGACATATTGATTTGATTAAAATGTATTTGTAAACACAACAAACTACTTACTTATTATTTATCTAAAGTTTACACAAACGTTAGCTATCTAAAGGCAAATTATCTTTGGAATATTACAGGAGAGGCGGCCCTGATACGTGCCCACCGGATTATAAAGAAAGCGATGATAAGACATTCTATATTTACTTTTTCTTGAGATTTATGGGAACTATCATGTTATCAGCCGGGGTCACTATCATGGACCCTATAGCTTTGACAATGATTCAAAAGTACGGCGGTGATTTTGGTAGAGAACGACTATTTTCTAGCATTGGGATGGCTATATTTTCACCTATAACAGGCATGCTTATTGATATGAGGAGTAAACAAGTTGGTAAGTATGGTGGCATCTTGTAATCGTTATCATTAATGTAATGTCAATAGCGCATTACTTAATGTTTACATCGGTTTGTTGATTGCAGGTTACACCGACTATTCAGCCGCGTTCTACACTTACGACGTGCTGCTTCTGATATCGGCAGTAACTGTCGCTGTAATGCCACTCGGAGCTAAACTGCCAGCAGATAATTTGTTGCGAGATTTAGTTAACATCATCAAAATGCCGCACATTATTGTATTCATATTTTTCCTGTTTGCTTTAGGAAACTTTTGGGGATTTATCGAGTCATATTTGTTTATCTACTTGAAGGAATTGGGAGCACCAAATTTCCTATTAGGTGAGTTAAATAAACCCATCTGCCTGACGCTCCTACGTATAATTTATTAGCTTCTAGTGGTCATTATGTGATTTAGTAGACGTAACTATATCGAGTGGATGTTATGTCCAGGAATAACCGTGACCGTGGGCACGCTGAGTAGTATCCCGTTCCTCTACGGCGCAGATGCCATCACTGCGCGTATCGGCCACGTGAATGTCATCATCGTCGCCTTCTTCTCCCACGCCGCGAGACTCGTTGGCTACTCGTTTATCGAGTGAGTATCTCTACTTAGGTAAATCGTGCCTCTTGCATATTTGGCTCGAGAATTTATGCTTTTAAGTTTATGCTACATAAAGCATCATACATTGTGGTAGGTGAGTGGATGATCAAGATAGATAGAAAAAACAAGTGAATTTGCTTGTAATTTTCCCGAAAGTAAAAATAACGCTTTTATAAATTGTGTTGCATATAGAAAAAGTTCACAATAAGTACTTATCTGGATGACACAAATAAATACTTACTTTACATAACCAGACAAGTAAAGAAAAAAAAAAGAAAAAATTACGTTTAAAGTAAGAAAATATCAAAAGCATGTCGTACCTACCTAGTAGTAGCAAGACCAAGTTTGCAGACTGTATTTGTTTAGAATACGGGTGTTGAAGGATTGAGATAAAAAGATATACGCGGAAATGCTTTCAGGTTGCGTTATCACTATCAATTCGAAGTAATCATAATAATAACACATTGGTAACAACCGATTCTTATCCCATCCTACACTCATAACGCGATGACCTGCATCCTTCAGTGAAAAAGAACTTCCTTGTAGCTCCACTTAATCATGTAAATGCTCTCTCATTAAATCAAGCACGAAAATATTTGCAGTAGTCTTAAATCAGCCGGTGACACAAACAATAATACCTCGCAAATGTGTCCTTAGGCATTAAAACTCCATTTTCAAGATTAATATATTTATGACGGCACCACATTGTCAAGTTTATGAGCACAATGATGTTGCGTGGGAGGGCTCTAATGCAAACACTTACCTGATATAGTAACGAGTGACTCGGTTGTGAACAATGGATCAAATAAATCAAATAGTAGATAGTGGAAAAGTATAGAGTACTCAATCAAAAGGTGGTGCGTCAAAATTCTCAAACAAAAGAAAATAGTTTTCTTCCTGACAAATCTAATCATTGTCAAATGTTGTGAAACATTTGTTCCATCATAGGTTTCCTTTATTTTTTCATTTTCATAAAATATAAAGTAGGAACCGCAAAATACTGAAACGCCATTTAGCTTCGACACGTTGATAAACGTCTATACGTCGTACTACCTTACATATTAATGTGTCAGTGTCAGAACTCAGAGTCAGCATGAGACTAAAAGGTGGCTTCATACTGATTGACGTTTTTGTATTCGGCAAAATGTACAGTATTTAAAGAAAAAATGCCATTATTTTTTCTCACAAACAGGAATTCTTGGTGGTGTTTCCCGTTTGAAGCTCTGGAATCTTTGTCGGTGCATTTGATGTGGGTGGCAGCAGCCACTTACTGTGCAATGTTGGCCCCGAAGAGTTTATTGGCTACGTTGATTGGTGTACTCGGAATGGCGCATTTCAGTCTTGGTAGGTTTTTCTTATATTTTAGGCTTGATGATTCTGAGAATTTAACGAGTGCGTTAATAGCATATCCTCTTCGTAATGCAGTGACACGTTTGTATCTTTGATGAGAAAAATTGGATATCCAATATTTAAATTAACTCATACTCATTTTGCACTGACTTTTTGTAAATCGTCTCAATACCAGATGTATGCTTTACCCCTTTTGATAACAGCTTGTAGTGGGATTAAGACAGTAAATTAGCAATACATTGCTACATTGCAATTAAGACTACTATAAACAAGAAAACACAATGCTAGAGGTAATAAGATAAAATTAACCGTCTCATCCTTACACAAATATGAAAAAAATCTAAACCACACAATTACAATTTACGTTACAATTCGAATTCAGATAACAATGACGTCATACGAAAATAATTGTTCAAACTTTACTTAATTTATACTTAGCTTCTGTTTTAATTTATTTCAACCAAAACCAAATACCAATCAAAAATGTTTTTTAAAGCTCCTGTGTCTGTATACCATTAAGGATTACATTGTTTTAACGTACGGTAAAATTCTCTGGGCTTTAGAAATCCATTTTCAGTCAAAGTCTGTAAAATGTAGAAACTGTACTGTCTTTGATTTCATTGACTTATTTTATTTCAGGAAGGGGTAGTGGTAGCTTTGGAGGTGGCCTTTTAATTGCAACTTTAGGCACTAGAGAAGCATTCCGTTACATGGGTCTAATTGCTTTCCTTGGAGGCGTGCTATACGGATTGTTGCACTATTTCTGGCTGAAAAACATCAACATGACTGGAATGCAAAATGCTTGTGAACCAGACAATGGTAAGTCTTATTAAAGACATCAGATGCTAATCTTCATTCGAAGGTACTAGAATAAAGTTTAAATTTTAGTAGTATAAATTATGGGCCTTGCCCGCAATAGTGAAGATGATACGCATAATATTAAAAAATTACCACTAATACATTTGTTTTAACAGAGAGTGGAGAAGGAGATAAGCTGAATGCAGAGCCTCTGACCAAAGATGCAGAGACTATGATATCTCTGGAGAGACTGCATATGATCACGCGCTTCAATCCATTGGGCTCATTACATTCATTGCCCAGAGGCTCAAGGTCCAGGGTAAGTTTATATATCAAACATTTGAAAGACCTTATGAAACTTTTCCAGTCATTCATTTAACATGTACAAACCACACTTAAAAATATTGCTTCTACGATCGATAAAGACGCCAAAGGACTATTCAAAATGGAAAATTCTTTGTGGAATAGCTTAAAAAGTACCCTGTCAAAAACTTTTTTTTCAGTTCTCTCAGGGTGATATTAACGAGCACTGCCGCAGCCGCAGTGGCAGTAACAGCCAACGACGAGGCAGCAACTACGAAGGATCTGCATCCAAAGTCGACATGCTCCGCTCCGCCATAGAGATTAGCAATCACCACGGCAGAGGTCATATATCAAATCCTGGACTTTGCAGCAGTAGAACTTCAAATCATTATAAGGTAAGATAGAAATCTGGTCACGATGCTAAAATTAGAAACGGGATTAGATTAGTGAGATAGTAACCAGCGTTTGATATCGATAAAGCAAAAACCCTGTACAGTGCAGTAAATAAACCTTTGTAGTATCTGCAATGATGTACGGAGCGTCAATAAATACTAAGGTAACGTGTTCCAAGGTATTCAAAGGTATTTATGTTGATAACAATACAGTATAATTCAAAACATTACTATCATAAAATATTGCCTACCTAGAACTTGATAGATAATGAAAAAAAAGTACAAATATATATATCGTTTTAAAGTTATTGACAAATATTGTAGAAGCAGTTTTTCTGTACGTAATTTGTGAAGGCTATAAATGTATTGGCATAGCTGATACAATGGCAAATACTACGAAACCTTGCTTATGATCTTTGTTATTCCTTTATTTGCTCACAGTATCTTCCAACAGTGACGTAGTGTTTTAAATTTACAACAGTGATTAATATACATGTTGTGGCTTAAGGAGTTTTAAAAGTACTGCATGTACATATGGGTATCATTTACAAATAAGTTCTATTAAAAGGTGGAAAAATATTTGAAGTTATCATGAACCTGCTTCAAAACATTTACGTACACTTCTAATACCATAGGAATTTTTTAAATTTGGATTTATAAATGTCAAATTGTTAAATTAAAAGTCACGCAAAAAGTCTGTTTAAAGAAATCAGAGTTTTACATTGTTATATTAAGCACAACATTAATTTAGAAATGAACTTTTTAAGTAAAATCTTTCCAACAATTTCAGCAAGCACAAAGCACTCCAAAGCTCGTTTTGGTCGGGCTCGGACAACGGAACAATATTTCACAACCGGCTCTCTCTGAATTCGATCCACGGCGTCGGGCCTCCATCCCAGAGGAAGCAGAGGAAGATAAACTGGCTGTACAGCCTAAACCGCCTTCGAAGACTAAGAGCGATAACCTTCCTCCCCCGCCGAGCTATGACGAGGCTACCAGCGAGCACCGGAAAAGCTGGCATTCGGATGATAGCACCCCTACTTAGGATCCACCTTGATATTGACATAACATTGCCAATATCGTAAGATATTCACTGGAGATCAAGCAACTCCACGAGCCTATAATTATGAGTGAGATAAAACAAAACTTATTTTATCTGGGGGCCTATTCTGATAATAGTGGAGTTGAAATTTATAAGAAAATTTAAGTTTTGGGCATCTAGGCCCAATTTGGTCGTGCCCAAAGATAAGTTCTTTGTGTGTAAAGTTTTATAATACAGATATCAGGAGTACGATTAAACGAATTCATCAATATTGATTCACATCATTTTACCCGCGCTATTAATATTAATATGAGTAGAAATAAAACTAAGCAACTTTTTTAAAGGCTTTAATTTATTTAAGTTGTAGATAATGGACAATATACATTTCTGTTGTGAAATATATATCGTTTTATTTACTTTATAAATATACTTATCCTAAAATTAAGATGATATATCATGATTATATACATGTGATTTTAATTTTGTTTTCTTTGCTCCAATGAAAATGTCGGTATTACTACGTAGCATGTACTGTTAGGGTGCTTTGTCCTAAGCTATAATGGCATATAACATATTTAAGTAAGTACTCTATACTCAAGAGTGTGTCCATTCTCATAAGCTATAAAAAAATGTTTGGTCATGATAATGGACACTGAAATACACTTATATAGTAATAAATGCATTACTGTTATCGGGAAAATCGTGTAAAGTTGAGTTATTATTATTACATCTACTTACTAATAAAATGAAACAAAAATATTAAAATGGATGGCATTTTCAGATGAGTATGAAGTCCTTTTGAGATTCGCGATTATAATGAGAATACATAATTTGTGGACTTGTGGTGAATGCATTATGTGAGAGCCATACAGGAAAAAACGTAAAACATACATTTTAAGTTACGGCTCTCAAGAAAGTTGACTGTAAAACTCTATTTGAGTAAAGACAAAGGAACCAGTTAAGCAATAAGATAATAATGTGCTGTGATTTGCACGTACACGTAACACTCAAGCTAAAACATTCTTATTTCGCCTGTTTGCTCATTAAACAGGCTCAAACGGCTTAAACAAAAATTGACCCACATATTTGCAGAACAGACGCAAGTTTGTAGCAGGCACAAGTCGGCTGTTAACATATATGGAGAATACTCGAAATTGAACAAATTAACTTCCCTAGCTAAAGAATAAACATAAATATATTTTGTGGTCTGCCACAAATCAATGTCATGTTGACGAAGGTTTCTCTACTCCATTCTATTCCTAAATTATTTGATAGATTCCTGACAGTCCTTTTGGTTAGTTCTGATGAGGAAGGCTCTGCTGATGTGGTTCTTGTCCAATATGGAGTATGCTTTCTCTAGCACTGCAACGGGCGGGTTCCTTTCTCTCGTTAGAATCCAAGTGTTAACTGGATTAAAAACAAAATATTCAATTAATTAGGTCCTGTACAGCATTTTAATAAATTTAGTAGAATGAAGTGTTAATCGGAGGAAGGATCCAAAGTACATTCATGGTAAATACTTAACTATGGAATTAATAATAGGCAGACAAGATATTTTTTTTATTTACCCAGTGATCATTGGGAGAAAAACTCCGGTGGTTTTAGCCGGTAAGAGTCATACCCCTCCGCCTTCCCCAGAGCGGAGGAAGTCAATGAATATTTACCCGGACACAAAAATGATTAAGTCATCTAGTTGTGCAAGCCAAGGAACCAAGAACTGTAATAATATAGCATTTACTATGATCCCAGGAGAAAAAAAGAACGGAATTTGTTAATCAATACCCGTATGGAATAGTCCAAACTCGTAACAGCTCCACACGACCGAGTAGGTCTCATAATCAGTGTCCAGCACCCAGTAGGGTGCCTCTATATTGATGGGGAGTGAAGGGAAGGACACGGACAGTTTCGCTTCATCCGACCGGCTCACTTGCGTCGCGGAGCCTCGGATCTCAGACTGAGTTCCAGACCTGGAAATATAAGAAACAGAAATTAACGTTAGCTTAAAAATAATATTTATAGTCAAGATTTTAAGTTACTTGTCTATTGCATTAGGCGTTCTCTGTCCTGTAATAGTTATGTTGGTGCCAATAAATAAATAAGTAAGATTACAAGAGAGAAAGATTACTTAGGGCCCTTCTTCAAGTAACCCTTTTTATCTCTCTCCTGTGATTATAACATAAATTGCCCCTTAAGTACCTCCTTAAGGGGTAATAATCACTCTCTATGGTCTAATGGTCCTCTAGGTATGACTGCCTGGATTAAAAACTTAACGACTCAAAATCATAAAGTTTTTATTTCCTATAAACCTCAAGAAGGCGCTCAAGAAACGTTATACTAATCTGATTCTAGGTGCAAAGTTCCAAAGTGTCATTCCCATGGAGAAGAACGGCAAGAAACTCCATAGGTTACTCTTTTAAAAATTAGATTATGATATTTGTACAATTTTAGACTGGTATGATATCCTTCTGTTTACCTTATTAAAAATGCAGAAATTTAGTAACTCATTTATTTTGCTGTATGAGGTGAAATATAAAAAGTAGATTCTGTTATCCAGGCAAACGTTAGATTTAATACCATTCTTGTTAACTCCCCATGCTTATACCATGCCCTCTAATTGTCATTCTTGATATGCTAGGTCATAACAAATATATTAATTAAATCTAAATAAAGTTATATAATTAATTAAAGTTATATAACACGAAATAATTCATTATTGGATATTTTATTGCACTTAAAATGTCACTTCTTTTTATTCTTTATTGTTTTTGTGAATACAAATGGTGAGAAAAAACACTATTTTTAACACTCATGATATTTTTAAATCTCTTTTTATTATTTAAACTAATTAAAAAATTGTTTAAAAAAGTTCTGTCTTGGACGTCCGTGTGTCTGTATGTGCGGATCCCGTATCTTGTGGTCACGATATCGAGCGAAATACTTCACTTATCGAGTTGGTTTTTTTTAATAGGTTTCAGTATTTTGAGGAATAGAAGCCTATTTTTTTCACGGTATAATTCGATGTAGTTTAATTATTATTTACAAATAATCTCAATTTTATTGTAATGAATTGATTATGAGGCGTGCACTTTTGGATTTTCCAACTATTTTTAGTTTATTCTGAATCTTATTTGTCTTCATAATAAGATATTATAAATCACACTTAGGCAGCTGTAACTAATTTGGGGAACAAAAGGTTTATCCTGAAAGTATTTCAGCAAAAGGTTATAGGTATATATATTTTATGTTACTGCGTACTCGTTCAGGTGAATGAACTTACGGATGCTGACATTGAAATACTGCAATCTCGGGATTAGAACCCGTTTATTTTTAAACACTGCGCACGTGAGCACACATCATAAACTTTACTTGCACAAACACAATTAAGTATATTTCAGTTCCTCAAATACTTAGTAATTACCCAGTTTACTAATAATTGGAGTAGAATACTGTTTTACCTAGCAATAGGTTGTGGAGGTCAGATAGGCAGTCGCTCCACAACTGGATATCATAGCGTTAACCCATTGTGATGAGGCTATATTGTTTTACAGTCACAACATCAGATTATGGACTTAAATATGTGCTTGAATGCGCATATTATGCAAATGTATACCAATTTGAATTTCATATCATCATCATCTACTGTTACACAAGCGAAGAGAGTGTGTATAAATCCACATAAATATTGCTATAATAATAATATTATTATGATTGATATTTTGCTTGTCCATCTATCAATGATAAAATAAAACCTAATTATATTTTTTAGCTTCTTAGATTAGTATCAGTTTAATTACGCTACGTAATTGGTAGTGAAGTTGAATTATACTTGTTTACAAGGCCAGGCTAAGGCCGTCGATTTGAAAGATTCAAGTGAATATTTTCAAGACAGATTTGTTATATAATTTTTGAAGAATATTTTGATTATTTTATCCCAAAATCACTCTAATATTATAAAGGCGTTTGTGAGTATGTATGTGTGTAGGGTGGCCAAGACAAGGCAAAAGAAGCGTCGGGCATCCGGGAGCTAGATGGATCAATGACATAGTTAAAGTTTCGGGTCGATTCTGGGAGAGATTGGCACTGGACCGGCAGAATGTCACGTAAAAAGACAGGCCTACGCCCTGCAGTGGGATGATAAGGGCTGTGGATGATATGTGTACATATACACACATCATCATGATTTGTTGCCTATTCACCCACAAAAGGCTGGACTAATTTAATAAATTTTGGAATGGAGGTAGCTGTCACCCTAGATGTACACACAGGCTACTTTTAATCCCAAAAAAATCTTAAATCTCTAAAAACACGGCGAGCGCAGTTGGTTTAAAATTAGGTGTCTATGTAATTATAATTAAGTTTTACTATTGACTTACAAAATGCAGAGGGGCTACTTGTCAAAAGGCAATGACACAATGACCTTAAAGTAGTGTTAAATAAAGGAATTTTTAATAGCGTCTAGTGTCTAATAACAGTACCTACTTACACAATTATTCGATAGCTTTGTTGTTAATTATTTTATGTGAATTACAAATTTTGAGTTGATTGCTCTTTATACCAGTCACACAATAGTTACACATACAAACATTACACACACAATAGTAGTAAGTCCGCCTCTATATTAAACTACTACTTATTAACTGTTTTTTTCTTATTTAAGCGTAAGTATATTGTTATACAGAATTAATTTAAAAGGATTGCGTATCTTCATCTAGATAATCATTTGCATATAACTCAACAACTTTCCCCAAGCAACTTATGCCGAAATCCTAAAATTGGAAATCATCTTTTCATACAAACTTAAGTCACGTGACCTGTTACTTTGTATGAAAAGTTCATTTTCGTTTTAAGATTTCGACCTAAGCTCCTTGGGGAAAGTTGTCAATTTTATGCACCTGATATCCTCGTTGATTACACGCACTTCTTTTAAATGAATCCTGTATATGCAGCAGTAGCAATAAATAAATAAAAAGGACTACTTTTTCCCGTGGTTCCGCCCGCGTGGAAGTCAGTTATCGCGGCAAAAGTATCCTATGTCCTTTATTAAAATTAAAGTTTACCTCATGTCAAGTTTCATACAAATCGGTTTAGTGGTTTAGCCTTGAAACCGTAACAGACAGAGTTACATTCGCATTTATAATATTAGTATGGATATGCATTAAATATTTGTTTCTCCTATAACACCGAAAACCGTTGAAAAGTTTTACTTCCTGTTCAACTCTGCCTCTCCGACTTTGACTCGAAAATAGCTCTTAATAATCTCTAAATAATCTTTCTTTTTTAATTCGAAATCACATTATTATTTATTAGGTATTAATATTATAAAAGTGAAAGTTTGATGGAAAGTTGAAATGAGATGAGTATATATATGTATATTTGTTATGTCTTCACGCGATTTTTATTAATTTTGGTACGGAGGTGGCTATAACCCTGGCTTAACATACATACTTTTTATCCCGAAAAAAAGAGGTAACACCGCGGGGCGCCGCTACTTAATTAATAATTAATACTTACAGTATACTAATCTGTTTGTTGACAACTCCGACGACTCCGTTCTCCCTCAGCGTGTAGTCGGCTGTGATGCATTTCCCGCCGAACTCAAACACGAAGAAATACTTCTCAGCTTCGTACCATTTGCCCGAGTACTGAAACATGTAGAGAAATTGTAAGAAAGAAACTCCTAAAAACTAATTCTGATTAATTTTGTTGCGGGTTCCAAGTCAGACTTAACTGTCTTGGTGGTATTCAGTGGTTATCATTGTAGATCCTGACTCACTGAAGTTGCTGGCGGGCTTGTCCCCTAAAAAAGGTAAGTAAAACATGTTTCTTTAAAATACATGTCTATTATTTTTAAACTTATTTGAATAAGGAAACTCATTCCAGTCTCGACTCAAACTGTCTCTTTTTCTTTAAGGTGATTTGGTGGCGGTTAGACATCAGAGTGGCGGTTGTCTAATGGTTAGGGCATCGGGCTCACGATCATGCGGTGGCAGGCTCGAATCCCACCCATTGCACTACCGATGTAAACCCACTCGTAACACAAGCATTTAGCTTACAACGAGGGTTTAACAAGAATACTAGAATCTAATGTGCAACCCACATTGCTAGTGAAATTAAAATTAAATTTTATTTCATACTAGCAGTTGCCCGCAGCTTTGTCCGAGAAGGTATCGGTTATAGCGCCAAATAGGAGCCTATATCCTTTCTTCCGAGTCCTGTCCTTACCAAATTTCAGTTTATCAGTCTGACGAAAAGCCAGATAGAGTTACTTAAGTATCGACCTTACTTACCCGACCAGCATCAAAATTGCTCATAGCTTTCATATCGGGGCAGTTTCCTGGTAGAATGATCTGCGCTCTGCAGGCCCTCAGAGACAGGAAACCACACAGGAACACTGCTATAGCCCTCAACACCGACATCTGGAATTCACCATTAACCTGCCCTTATTACGAGTTATACTATGCCAACTAAAGTACCAGATAAAAAGAGGAAATAGAGTGCAAATAAGTGCAAATCATCACGTTAGGGTCGGTTACAAGTATTATCGGATTAAGCTGAATACCGTTTTTAACATGGAGCAATAGCCTATCTGACCTTCACAACGCATTACTGGTTAATGCAGTATCCCATAGTAAATCTGGATGCTACAATTGTACTTCTCAAATTCGGAGTGCAAATTTATCGAGGAAATATGAAAACATAAGTATTACATTTTGACTTGAGACCTCTTGTTTTGCTTCGGCTTTCAAGTAATGTAGATTTTCTTCGTTTAGGTACTCCCTGGTACTAAGGAACTTTTTTTAAAATAACGGAATTGATTATTCGATTTAAAGTGAGTATTATTATATTTTGCAGTTCGAAAGTTCGACAAACAAACGAACATCACCTCAAAAAGCTTTAATAAAATATTAATTACAATAAAAACAGTAGATGTATACTGACCTAGATCTATAGGTACATTATGTATCCATTTGCAATCTGACCTCAAAACTTGTTTTTTCCGACTTGTTCGGTGTTAATTATAATCGTGATATTTAATCTGGCTAATGTTTTAAATAGTTTTTATATGCAATTCTAATTCAAGTTAACCTTCAGTTTGAACCACCAAAATAACATAGTTCATACTCGTGATAAAAAATCCTGTCTTAAATATCATAATTAATTTGTATTAAATAACTATTCAGTGCTATGCACTATTAGTTATAGTACCTATATTCTACAAATCCATTGGTAATCGAAATATAACATGTTCATTGTTCAAGTAATACCAACTAACTAAAAAGTTTAACGAACTTTCTTTCTTAACCTTTCATGATACATACGGAGCAGCATTTTTAACGGTCTTCTAAGCAGTTAACCTTAAGCTGAGAGATAATCTTTTACAGCCCAACGGTAATTAAAATCTTCAATTTCTTACAATAGTACCTACCTACTTACATATATGTCAACGGCTTACCATTCAAATGTGTGACTGATGGGGTCATCAACCGGCCACACAAATTTCACAACAATTAAAGACGAATAGAAATGCTAATGGCCGACGTGACCAGAAAAAGTTACTTGTGCACTCTCTATTGTTTACTGATATTGAAAGAAAAAACCGGTCAAGTGTGTGTTCATGCGTGGAAATACAATTCTTTGTTTTCTTAAGGAAAAGCGACAGTGCTAAATGGTTTTGTAAACAGATATATTTTCTCCTTAATGTCTTAGAAGTTAAAAGGTCAAGTTTGATTATAAAGGTCGAAAAGTTGAGTTCCCTTTTCATTCTCATAAGTAAGCTCCTTCGTTTCAATCACTAAAATTAATTGTGTTCGAAAATGTCTTAAGTAATGATTTCCGACTCGAAATTGGCTAGAAAGAATTTTTTTATATTGAGGATTTTTTTATTACTAAATACGATTCACTAAACTGACTTCTTCCTTTAAGAAGATTGTTTTAAAGAAATGTTAGCTAGTGCCTGCCAGTGTAATATTTAAGTCAGTGGGTCGCCAGTGAAGCAAACCAAATCAATTGTATGTTAAGTTTTTGACACCAGTTTGTACTTATTCATATTATCTTGCAAATAAGTGATTAAGATTTTAATATTCATTGTTTATTTGAAGTCCACAATGTTGTCCTAACTTAATGAGCACAACAACTCATTATAGACACCATCGGGTATACAAAATTTACAAGATAGAAGATCATTTTATGAGAGAGTTCATATTTCATTTTCATTGTATTTTTTTTCATTTTTTTAAAACGACGCCTGCACTAAGCATTTTAATCCTTGTGTCGCGGGGGTTTCAAACATTCATCAAATCACATGCACAAAGAACACCCAGACTTGGAACAACTATGTGGGTCACACAATAAATGCTTGTCCCATGCGGTGATCGAACCCGCAGCACGTTGCGCACAGTGATGAATTTAGGGAGAGAGAGAAGGGAAGAGAGTTTTGGTTCGCCCCTTGTTTAAATATAGTATAGTCCATCTGGACGTCCCCTCATGCAATTTCATAATAATAGACTAAGTATTTGTATGATGTCAAGTCTAATAGTCAATACACAAGTCAAGACAAGTCTGTTCTATAAAATTTTGTATGGCCTGCAGTGGGTCAATAATGTCCTTAGCAAGAATGCTGCGCATTTACCGTACTGAGTAACGGTGCCGGCGCCCGCGCATGTGCCAGCGTGGGCAAATAATGGGCGAAAGCGATTTGGAAAATACTGTTCGAGAAATTAGAAAATTTGTTTGCAACTCACATAGCCTATTTCTAATGGAGATTAGAATAACTAGTTCTTTATTTTTTCACTTTTTTATCTTTTACATTATAATTACTTTAATAAAATTAAACTAGTTCTGTTTGTTTTTATATATGCGAAAGTCAGTTTGTTTGCAATCGTGCAAAACATCGCACCAATTTACATGAAATTTGGTGTAAGAATAACTCTCGAAAGGAGATACATAGGCTAATTCTTGACTCAATAACGACACGCGGATAAACATATTCATTATTTATTTTAGGACATCTGTGGAGTCTTAATAAACAAGTCATAAAACTACAACTTTGGTTAACAAAGAATAAGAAGAGAAAGGAGGTGGTTAGACTTCTATAAGTATAAAACTAACACAGTTGAACCAACCCTTTTGAGGTTAAAATGTCAAAGATGAACAACCCGTATAAAGTTCGAGCGTGTAGTGACTGACAGTGATAAGTTAGGAAAATGATTGATGGTTCTATGACTTTCTAAACTATGTTTTATTGCAATATAAGATTGTTTTTTTAACCAGAGAATCTTCGCTTTAAGGTCGTGGTGGCCTAGCGGTTCAATGATCGGATTCGTATGAACATGGTTGCGGGTTTGAACCCAGGCAAGAATCAAAGTAACTTTGTCAAAGTTAAATGTACTTTTTTAATTATAATTACAGCATTGACAGACGGTGAAGAAAACATCGTGAGAAAACCTGGATTCCAAAAATTGGAATCGGAATTCCCCAAAACGCAATGAGCAAGCGTGGTGATCAATACTGATTATGATAAACAGGTACACTAATAGCTAAAAAGCTTTAAGCATCGTTGCGTAATAATCTGATTCGATATTACTGATATTACGAATACATATAAATGTACAGTATAGTCTTTAATAAATCATTTACACATATCAAAGTAATAAAAAAATGCCCTACAAACCCGTATGAACGGTTTAACTGTAGAAGCTTGTCATATTCGTTTAATTTTAAGATGGTTTTTCCTGCTTGAGATATAATTCGCCAATACAGCAAATAATATTATTATGTTATCAACATCGCTAGTTCACCGAGAGACCCTAATTGGCTAATGCGCCAATACTTTGGAGTGTGGAGGTCACAGAGTGTATTGAGTTACCTACGTATTATATTCAATACTGTGAATTGACATTGCTATCATGTTTAAATCTATAAATAATTTCGTTGATGTAAAGAAAAAAAGACTATTTTTTTTATTGTTTTTTTTTATTCTGAATGAGTAATCCACAGGTTAGCGAGAGTGGTGATAAATGCTAGTTCCTTGTCGCTCTGAGATTTCACTGACACAAAACTACTTTTAAACGGATTCTATCGCGGCTAAGAATATAAGCCGCGATAGAATCCGTTTAAAAGTATTTTTATTTCAATGTGTAACATTCGCATAAACCTCAGAAAACAAAGTTTTTATGTCGATATTATGGGCAATTATTTTTCGACATTGGAACTAAGAACGGCAGTTTGGGTTCCAAAATGTTCGGGCTTTGTCGGATTACCTTCACCGATTGTAAGGAACTATCGCATTCAATACCGTAGTATTGGATATTCTTTATAATAGAATTATTGATAACTATATCACCACGTTGAATCCTACATAAAAATTAAACCACAGTTTGATGAATTTACAACGAGAGCGACATGACGCCTTGAGATGCACGGATGCACTCAATGTGAGAGATGTCTGAAGGTACATCGAGAGCAGATTGAGGACATAGCAGTACAAGTTTACTGCACTCATAAGCTAAAGATTTGAAAGCTAATTCTAGGTTTTTAGCACGTGTCAACATGACATTGTACCACGTAATTATATATGAAGATGTTCTTATTAAAAACTAGCTGTACCCCGCGGTTTCACCCACGTAAGGTTTCCCCGTTCCCGTGAATTATACAGTAAATTTTCCATAGTTATTAATGTTTATTCTGCTATTCGGGACAAAGACGAATCCAATAAATCAAAGATCATGAAAATCGGTCCACCCGTTCTCGAGTTATAAGTGTTGTAACAAACCCGACTTTGTTTTATATATACAGATAAGTAGCAATTCGAGAAAAATAGCTTTATCAAAGTATAAGTAAGCAACGTATATCAGTTTTTTGGTGAAATGATCCAACTCAATTCTTAAAAACAAAGAATGTAATCTTTATTTGAAAACAATGGTAGAAGGTGGACCCTTCTCCGTAATATATTTTAATTACACACTTATTTATTCTTTTAATTTGACTACATAAATTGATTCATTGTTTACAAATTAGTATTATTTGCATCAATAGGTACCTATGCAAGTCAAATACCTAACTATTTTAGGTTAATTTTGTTTATTTTCTTTGTCTGAGTGTACACTTTTTTAGGTCTTGGCTGAACTAATTTACCGCCGTTACTACTTAACTTGTAGATTTGAATTAAAACCGACGAAAATTTAAATGTGGCTATTGGTGGTCGATGTCTGGGAATCTCAGACTGAAATAAATTTTGAGACCATATTTTAAATTTAATGTCGTATTATTTCTCATCATTCTTTTGCGACTGTATGAAGCTGATGAGTTTGTTTGATGGCCTAAGGAACTACAGGTAGGTAAGGTGAATAAAAAAAATCTGTGTTAGATAGCCCATTTATAAAGCTAATCCGCGAGCAAAAGTATGATTATTATTCATGTTTTTGAGATTATTAAAATCTTCTCTTCATTAGCTTATTTGGTTAAAAGGCAATCAATAGGGTGTTTATTTAATTCATCATCATATCAGCTACAAGAGGTCCAATGCTGAACATAGGCCTCCCCTAATGATTTCCACATCGGCCGGTTGGAAGCGACCTGCATCTAGCGGCTCCCTACGACCGTTAATAGGTCGTCTGTCCACCTTGCGGGTGGACGTACTGTGCTGTGCTTGCCGGTACGTTCTCTCCATTCGAGAACTTTTCTGCCCCATCGGCCGTCAGTACAGTCACGAGCATAAATATGTATACACATAGCGAAATTGTAAAACAATAATTTATTAGGAACTCACCATCAATTCAACTTTTAATCATGTAGCAACATAAAATTATAACAGTTCTCAAATCATGTATATATTTTTGAGTTTCAACAAACACTTCTCGCTAAATAAGTTTTACAATTTCGCTATTTGTATATATATTTATGCTCGTGACTGTACGTGCTATGTGCCCCGCCCATTGATTCACATAGGCTTTGACTGCCATAATGAGGCGATGCCACTTCTGAATGATAGAGATACCGACTTGCTAACTTTGTATTAAAATGTATACAAACGTAAAGTTGAAGATATCGCGATTACAAAAAGCCAAGGGCAAGACTAGTAGACATCCAGTTTCATATTATGATTATGAGAATATCAAAGCCTTTTTGTATCAATGTTTTTGTATGATTTGGAGCAAAAAGTAACTATTTTAACTATTCATTGTCTACATATGTATTACAACAGTGTCTTCCGTACTTTTAACCCATTCTAATGCAAGTTTATTTGTGTTAGTTTATTCTGTTTTCCACTTCGTAATAAAAAACTAATTAGTATTACTGGCACAGACAAAAGTCGATACATATTGAAATATAAATCTTATTAAAAAAGACTATTTGCTTTATTTGTATTATTTGAGAAATAGCTTCTTGTCGTTAATTGGATCATAAATTGTAATTGAATCACTTAATAAAATTTATATAACGTTTGTGAAATTCATTTAAATTAAAATAAGACTTAAATTACTGTAATATTGTAATATTGGAGAAATAGGTAACATTTTATTGTCCGTTGTAATTTGGTGTAATATTATAACAACAGGAAGTAGCAACATAAATTATTAAGTTTATTAGCGCGGAACTAGTTTATGATATAAAATATTTTGAACTTTAATCCATGCGAAATGATGGGCCATAAGACAAAACTTAGTTCAAACGAATAAAATAAAGGCATTTTGAGTCAACAGAGAGAGATTAATTTAAAACCTTGATTTCTGTTGACACATCATCTATAAATGTATCTATAGATGAAATCCTATTTCCCTTGGTCACGACATCACGCGTGAACGGCTGGACCAATTTCACTAATTCTTCTTTTTGTCGAGTTTGTTATTAAAAAAAGATTAAAAAATAACAGAAAACTTAACGACCATTCACTTTTCTAATGTAACCTTTATAGCGTTTGATATAACTGTAAGTTGTTTGACATGACATCGTCCGTCAGGTCAAGTTCGTAGAATGTATGCTTCTGCAAAAATGTTTTAAGGCCCAGTTAACTCAGCCAATGGTTAAATATGCTCTAATGGTTTCAAAAGGCGTTTTGTCATCAATTGTTAGTCTATCAAATGGTCAAAAAGTTGGAGTTAATAATTTAACCATTTGTTAAAAGAAGAATTGATGTATAAACACGTTCTACGGAAGTATGATACCATTAGTAAGCATATTTAACCATTGGTTCATCAAAAAACTGGGCCTAAGAAGAAAGAAACGCAGCTAAAGTAGCTAAACCATTAGTGCAACTTAACTGTAGTCATAGATTTATTTAAGCTGACTGTCAACGAGTTTAAAGGAACTATTGTCGCAATAAACTTCCCACTTCGGCAAATATCCATTGTATGGACTTCTCGCAATTAATTAATGTGTGTTTATTTTTTACTTCATAACAGTTACCCATTTTTATTAAAGTCACTACCTACTTAATTCTGTTTGTTATTAAACTATTAATTATTTCTGGTTTCAAAACTATTAGGAGTTATAAAAAAAACGGTCCAAGAGCGAGACAGACTTGCGCACGAAGGGTTCAGTACCATTATTTATAAAAAACCAGCAAAAAAGCAAGTTATGTTGTATGGGAGCCCCTTTAAATATTTATTTTGTTCAGTTTATTAATTTGTTTGTTGTTATAGAGGCAAGACAAAAACATCATCTGTGAAAATTTCAACAGCCTAACTATCACGGTTGAGATACAGCCAGGTCACGGACGGATGGACTGTATATGTAGTCTCAGTGAGAGGGTCCTGTTTTATCCTTTCGGTACGGGACCCTAAAAAAATAATAAGTTAGTTTCACTAATGGTTAAAACTAGGTACTATAACTTCGTTTAGTTCGTTGTAAAACGTTTTTGCAAAAGTATCAATTATACTTATCGCAGACAAAATTATGAATGATGTGTCAACAGAATTCAAGGTTTTAAATTTATCATTTTGTCTGTGCCTTTATTTTATTTGTTTGAACTACAAGTACAAGAAGTATAAGTCTGCGGAAGTCTAGACAAATCTGAGAATATTTGTCGTTTTTTATTTGATAACTTGATTATTAGGGTAAAGTCAGGATAGATGCCTCACTTTTTGAAATCGTCTCTTTATTTCAAATCTAATAATATATCGTTAAAAAAAAAATTCAATATTACTTATTTGGTCTTTTTTCTTACATTGCGGCTTATTTTAGATGGCCTAGCAATTACTGGTTGGGCAAAAAATGAGTTTCTGCAGACCCATTTTTTGAGGATAGGTGCCTACCCTATATGGATAGATGCCCCGCCATGAAAATATTAAGGAGGTTAGATGCCCATGGTGTGGGATAGATGCCGTATGGAATAAAATAATAGAAATATGCATAATTAAAATTTGTTTTATTGAGGCATATCAATCAACATGTTATATAAATCATCTTCAAGTAAAATAATAATAAAGAATGTAACAAAAATAATGAACAATTTTTAATTAGCTTAATCAAGTAAGTAATAAAAGTTTAAAAAATCAACATGTACTCATAGTCTCTCTTTTCCACATCTTGAGCAATAATTTTTGAATAGTGTGCAGGTTTCATGCCTTGCTTTTCTCTCTTATTTTACTTCACAGACAAATCTTTACATTTCTCTTCTATCATTTTAGAGTAAGTACCTGGTTTATCTTCAGTTTCGCTATTTGAACTTAAAATGATACGTCTTTTACGTGAACTGAAATGAAAATTATAAAACATTAAGAAAATATGTTAATTTATAAGGTATAAAGATATGAGAGATAGAGGCACTTAGGGGCACCTATACCGCGAAAAATCAAGGCGACTATCCTTTTTGATATGGATAGATGCCCTTATATATTTTTACTAAAATAAACACAAAACAACAACTATATGAATATGGATGTGTAATTTAATAACCTGTGTACTGATATAACAAAAATTGTATGGAACTAATTACTACTTGTAAAGTTATGAAGCTGTAAATACTTACATAAAAAAGTCTGAGCTGTTTGACACGTTCGTCGCGGAAATTATTGCACACACGAGCGAAACATGTCCACTCTGAACGACGCACTTGCGGGGACTTAGGTGTGCGGCGTCTGCGCTCCCGTTTTAACCTATTAAAACGTTGATAGCTATTTCGGAAATATGAGTTTTAGAAAACAAGGCACCTATCCCACTGCGGCATCTATCCCGGTTTTACCCTACATCATTTTTGTAGTGTTTTATTTCATTATTCATGTGCATTTATTAAGCACATAAATGAATAATACATTTGTATTATAATCTACATAAGTTCTGATTATTTTATGCAAACTTTCGATACTTTCGAATTTCCATTAAAAGTTGCAATATCTTTGTTTGGTTGAGTAATTAATAATATAGATAGATATAATTAACACGATTAGGAAGTTAATTTAAATAAATAACATTTCATGTGATTCTGCGTTCTATTTGTTGAATACTAGCTATGCTCCGCGGTGCCACCAGCGTAAGTTGTCCCATTTCCCATAAACATCTTTTTAATCTATTTTCCATCGTTTTTACAGTGTAGTCTCAGGACGGAGACGAATCCTATAAATCATTGATTATGATAATTGGTCTACCATTATTCGAGACTTGTATAAAACCCGACTTTGTTGTTACTGGAAGAGTCAGCCGGTTTCTTTTATTTATTAACAATAATTATTAATTACGAATAAATAATTGCGAAAGCTTATAGGGTTATAAGTTTTTTCTTTTGCGAACTACACACATCAAAAGTGTCTAGGGATCAACATATATTTTTGCAATAACTTTTCTCCTGATTGATATTAATTAAAATTTTCTTTAAGGATTCATCGAATAAAGTGTTTTCGTTTGTCACAGTAACGATAAACCAAGTCACCTTTGCATTAATAAAGAAATTTGCCATTTTCCTAATAAAGGGATTTTTGACATTTGAACCACTAACACAAAAGTTCGAAAAAAAGACTGAAATAACAGTTTTCTTTAAAATTTTATTGGGTAACTTAAACAATTAATAATCCGTGTTTCTACCGCGAACACTAACAACACAAGAACATCGGTTTGGCATACTCAAAATGAGTTCATCCAAATCACGCTGTGGAATGGCCGCCCATGTTCGTTGCAACAACAAAAAAAGGTCTTCTTGCGACTGGATACCCTCCATATTCGGCAGAGCTCTTCTCTGTAGCATATCCCATGCATGCTCAATCGGGTTCAAGTCTGGCGACTGAGCAGGCCAGGGCAGGACATTGATGTTAGCTGCGGCGAGAGTCTGTCTTACAACTCTTGCGGTGTGCGGTCGTGCATTAACTGAAATAAGGGACCGATTTGCACTTGTAGAGGAACGATGACGTCTGATACAATCGTCTCAGCATAAATTTGAGCGTTGAGGTTGCTTCTGATCCAAATCAACTCAGTTCTTCCGCCGATCCAAATACCCGCCCATACCATGATGGTTCCACCACTATAAGGATGGACTTCCTGGCAGGATTTTAATCGCTGTTGGCGTCCAGGGGTTCTCCAGTGTCGTATACGTCTTGTATCCGGTCTCATACCAAAACGAGACTCATCAGAAAAGCACACGAAACGCCATTGTTCTTCTGCCCAATTTCTGTGTTCAAGAGCCCATTGATATCGAATCCTACGATTGTGCATTGCTATAGGTGGTACCCGTAGCGGTCTTCGGGAATGAAGGTTCACTTCATGCAAGCGGTTTCTGACTGTTTGGTCGCTAATTAAGTTCCCTGAAGAGTGATGAAGCCTCACGGCTAACATCATGGCGGTTATTGTTGGAGCTCTTCGAGTTAAGATTTGAATGTATCGGTCTTGTCTCCGTGTGGTGCAGCGATACCGTCCTCCATGGCGCTCAGCCACGGTACCAGTGCTTCGGTAACGTGTCCAAAGTCGACTGATAACACTCTGACTTGTATTCAGAGCTAAAGCCACAGTACGTTGCCGGGAACCAGCTTCTATCATTCCCACGGCTCTGAGCATTTCTTCCCTGCTTAAATGACGTCGCCGCTCCATAATAACGTTGGTTTTAATCAGTAGTAGGGAAACAGTAGCACTAATAATGTCTTCAATGCGTTGTATGTTTTTATAGGGAAAATATTGACAGCTGATTTTCATCTTTTACTCGAATTTGATTCACAGTTCCTGATTCGAATTATGAAATGCACCAAAAAGGATCCATATAAATTTATAAAATCATAAATTTATTACAAAGCCACATCTCAATCTCAAGAAATCCGCATAAAAATGCTTGATCCCTAGACACTTTTGATGTGTGTATTTATAAGGTGTGTCATCAAAGACTATAAATCCAATAGATCATCACAAGCACTCTAAAGAGAGAGAAACCTATTTCATAAGGAGATAAAATGAAAAATAACAATTGCTTCATAGAGTTACTAAGTTTTTTTTTTAATTTCGAACTTTTACGTATTCATACCGAAACTAATTGTATCATTCAGATCTATAGTTATGTAGATACCAATCATTGTGTCGGATCATCGTATGAAAAACCTCTGCTATTGAATGACAAACGGACATTTGTGATACAGGATCCAGTTGACCACTTGAATGAAGTTTTTAATAATAAATAAATAAATAAATATCTTGGGACAGCTCACACACGGCCATCTGATCCCAAACTAGGCAGAGCCTTTACTATGGTAACCAGACAACTGATAAACATACTTATATATTTCTAAATACATACATATTATAGATAAATAACACCCAGACACAGAACAAATGATCGTGCTCATCACACAAAGATTTGTCCTGGGTGGTAATCGAACCCACGACCTCCGGCTTAGCAGTCAGGGTCACTAACCACTAGACCAACAGGCCCGTCAAGTTCAAGAGCTTGTATGCACACGGAGACAAGCATGATATTGTCATAATGCAGAACTGAGATGTTGATTCCTTAAATCTACTTAAGTCTTAATTTAACAATCTGAATGTGGATAATAGACAATTTGAGTGTTATGTATTTAGTTTTTGAACATTTAAAAAAGTTAAGTGTTTTTGACATAGAGATCTTCTTATAAAAAAAAACCTTGACAATCGTATTTAAGTAAAACCTTACCTTGATTTTTTATTAACCACAACAAATAGTCTTATATAACACAAACACAACACAACCGCTCACACTGACCGTTGCATGCCATATGAGCTCCAACTGTTTACGTTGCGCACGCGCAGAATTTTACCACCTGATGCGTTTGAGGAACCATTAATCAAGCTACACCGCTTGACCAGATAATGCATTGCTGTTTTTTATTAATGTTTTTTTTCCGATTAGAACAGGAAACACAAAAATTTAACCAAAAAAATGCGTTTGTAATTTAATGATAAATCATTACAATGATAACAATGCTATGGCAGTCAATGGTTTACTGACCGAATTCATAATTATACACAAGGTTGTTCGCTTGAACTTATACGTGTATCAATGTGTCTTTTTAGTCATCTGAACTTTCTTTAATACCTTATTCTATCACCTTACTTATGATTTTTAATCGGTCCGTCTGTGGACTCACATTTCTGGAAAAATATGGGCAAAAACCGCCCTCAGTTTTAGAGGTGTTCAATAAATATTCCTTTTTTTTTTTGGAAGATTTATTTACTTCGGGTCAACAGACAGAAGGTTTTGAAAAGTGAATTTATTGTTATAAAAGTTGAATAGGTTTGGTTAAAACTATGCAAATCTTTCTTAACTGAAAATAATAGGTTCAATCCATTTGTCATACGATGGCCAATTTATTGTTTTCAGTCCAAAATTTTGGTTTTGTATTTTCAGTGGTCTAAACTGTATCTCAGAATAATAATTTGTTGGGAATCTATACGCCTAATTTCCTACATCTCAATAATTACAAGTCTGATAAAAAAATTAACTCAGTTAAATTTGCCGTTAAAAATTTGGAGTTTTGGGCTAAAACTGTGACCCGAAAAGAAAGTCTCCAGTTGCTTCATGCACAAGCCGGATACCTTTTCCAGGCATTTATTTTCAATTTAATAGCCCCCATTTTTATTGCGTTTGACAAGAATCTAATGCTACCTTTTGGTAGTTGTTTGTCTACATGATATTGGACTTTGAGTCCAAAATGGTTTAATGAGGATTACGAGCAACGGTTAAATGACATACTTATCTAGTTACGTTCGTAGACGAAAATGTGAGGTTAGTTATTGCTTTGGATCCTATAAATCCATACCCATGTTTTTTTTATTACTTTAACAGTGACAACTTTGATCTTGAATTTAGATGACTTGCCAAATGTTATGGGATTTACAATTTGGATGTTTTTTAAATTTAAACTGTGTTCCTTGAAACGTGCTTGGATAATTACGAAGGTCATTAGCTAATCAGTATGTAGATAATAAACTCTCAAACTTGTTTGCGCACTAGCGCCCTCTATTCGAATTTGATTGAACTGTTAAGTAGGTATGCTTGTGATTACCTACTGTAGGTACGTGCGTTGATAGTACAGTTCACGACGTACAGGTGGCGTCCGACAAACTTTACTTTGAAATGAAAATGTTGTAAATTCAAGACCTAAAAAGCAAAAATTACTGCAAAATATGTAAAACATTTTCAAAACAAACTAAAAAATATTTTTACTCTGTAAAATAATAATATGTACATTGTTTGATTCGAACTACGGGTTTTGAAATCAACTGCTCGAGTTTTTCGGCGTATCTTTCGACTGGGAGCGTGGCGTCTCCTGTAATCCGGCTTCTCGGAGGTCGGGAACGGAGGATGGTTTGAGGTCGGGGGTCCTGGTGCTGAGTGGCCCATGTTGACTGGACGTCCACACTAAGCCTGGTATTGATATGGATCCCCCGGAGGAGTCTGGGGGATGCAGGTCTACTAAGGAGGGGCGAACCGGGCCAGGGGGGAAACCCAGCAGCCAAAAGTCCCCGTATCGGGCAGTAGTGGGATAGCGGCCGGGAGTGGGTGCTCAGTAACAGCCTGACCAATATAACCAGACCCTTTCCTTTTGCTTTTTTTTACTGCGATTTGGTCATTTACTGTACTTGTCTTATTAGACGATTCTATGTATAGTCGTTATACTTTAAGGTCAAAATTCGCAAGCGGATGCACTGTTACAGGTACGTTATTATTCATTAGAATCTGAGTAAATTAATTATTAGTAATAACTTACTTAATAATGGTTAATGAGTCTTTTTTATAGTGACCGACCGAAACATGTTATTTTGCCGAAACCGAAACCGAAACCGAAGGTTCGGTTTCATTGTAGTTTCGGCCGAAACCGAAACCGAAACCGAACCTTTTATTAGAAAAAGTCCTTAAAATGTCGAAAAAATGTTAGTAAGCCCGTTTTTTTCTAAAATTAATATCTCGCCAACCTATAATTACAAGTTTCTACTTTCAAAGATTTATCACAATGAAATTTCAGCACAGTTACAGAGGTTCTGTTTGAAAATTTAACTACCCTATAAAGTGAAAAAAATACATTATTTGTAACACAAAGTTAGCGATTTTTCAATGGTGGTATAAAATAAAACAAATTTATTATTAAAATATTATGCTCATATATTATGTTTATTTATTTTCAGTTACTTACATTTTGACTGCACGGATAGCCGAGTGGTAAAGGTCACCACGCTAATTACCACTGTGCGCGACGTGCTGCGGGTTCGATTCCCGCATGGGACAAGCATTTGTGTGATCCACAGATACTTGTTCCAAGTCTGGGTGTTCTTTGTGCATGTGATTTGAATGTTTGTGAATCCCCCGCGACACAAGGATTAAATTCCTTAGTGCGGGCGTCGTTTTTATTTAAAAAAATATAATATATACTCACAAATATCACAATCAGTTAGCCTCGAATGGCTAATTCAAATATAATTAGATAATCAAAATAATCAAATTGTTAATCATATAACCAAATCGTTAGCCGAGCGCGACCCGAAGGGACGATGTTGTAAGTTTCGGCGCGGCCGAAAGGTTCGGCCGTTTTTGGCCGAAACCGAAACTCGGGCCGAAACTTGATTTTTTGGCCGAAACTGGCCGAAACCGAAACCGAAACCGAAATTTCGGTCGGACACTACTTTTTTAGTTTAGTTTAGTTTTAATTTTTAATGGGCTTAATAGCTATAACATGTAAATAGATTCCTTTAAATATTATGTTATTAAACTAATAAATAATTATTAATGATTTTTTAATAAACTCTTTCTTTAACTTATATTTCTTTTGTCTACCTTCTGAACCTACTCTGGCCGACATGTATAGGCATTTCAATAAGCATTTACTTTAGTAATATACACTTACACAGAAAGTATTGGGGAGTGCTAGCAATCTGTATAAGGTACCTACATTAACGATTTGGCTTCGTGGTTACGTCGTTATGTAATTAAAATGAGTTACCCATTTCTGCAATCCACACACGATGGACTTGATAGTAGCAAAAAAGAGTAGCAAAAATGGGCATTACTGCATTGAAATGAGGGTGCAAAATTTAGAAATTTTATTACTTTTAATTATAGTTGATTTTTAACACGGCGTTAACGCTAATCCTACGTCTGCGCACCCTTTTAGAGTTAATGGGATTTGGGGTGGTATGGGAGGGAATGGTGGATGGGATGTTTGCGTTTGGGGATAGTTTTAATAAATACATAATATTATATATAAATGTAAGTATATAAAATAAAGTTCCTATTAAGTAAAAACCTCACTCTTTAAACGTGAGCCTATATTTATAATTCAGGGGGAATAAAATATAATAAACCACATCATTCATTTACAATTTTTATTTCAGAGCTGACTTCACTTATTACAATGACTATCGAGTTAAATCTAAGCGATGCTTGCAAGCATGCTACGTCTCGAGTAGGTACTTATTACTTATTTGGTCAAGTAGCCCTATTTGAGACACGAGAAGCTCCTAACCATCACAGGTTTTACGAACTCCAGGACTGAAGGGTGAAAATAAATCAAGTATTTTCAAAGGAATGGTTTAGAAATGAAAGCTAATGTTATAAATCTTAGAAATGCAACGAAAACAGTTCTTACCGACTTGTCGTGTTTCTAAGATTTACAATTAGGCAAAGCAAGCGATCTGCAACACAAATTGCCTTGGCCTATGAATCCCTTTATAAAATAACCTACAGTCCTGGTCGTTTATTTCGATTGTTCTCTACTGTGCTACGGGTATTTCTTTGATCTCCGCTGGTGCCGCTGCAGGTTCTTCCAACTTCTCAATTTTCTCGTCTTTCTGTTCTGATTCAGACATGATTAGCTCTGGGACTTGCATCGGCTTGTTCGGTTCCTCTGGCATGTCAGGAATTGCTGACCGTACTTCGGGGTCGCTTGCTTTCACTTCGGGGTCCACTTGCTTCTGTTAGTGAAAAAAATGTTGTAAGTTTTAATGCTATGGATACATTTTTTTTTGTTTTAAAAGGACGCCCGCACTAAGGAATTTAATCCTTGTGTCGCGGGGGTTTTACAAACATTCAAATCACATGCACAAAGAACACCCAGACTTGGAACAAGCATTTGTGGATCACTCTAATGCTTGTCCCATGCGGGGATCGAACCCGCAGCACGTCGCGCACTGTGGTAATTAGCGTGGTGACCTATACCACTCGGCTATCCGTGCAGTCAATATATAATTATTGTAAAAAAGAGGTAATCAAAGTAAAAACTGGGACCTCTAACAAACATTCTGTGCAAAAAGATCAAACAAGAAGCGTTGTGTTGTCTTTATAGTCCGAAAAAATAATAAAAAACGATTCCTGCTTAAATGGAAATTAGAAATAGTCCTTACCTCGACAGGTTTTTCCACCTCCTTCGCTGGCTCTTCCGCAGGGACGGGCACGTCAGCACTCTTGGCTCCAAGCTCGCTAATTGCCGCTGGCTCTGGCAGAATGGTACAGTCAGCCTGGTTGGTCTTCAAGAAGAAGGTCCTAGAGATCTTGTAGCGGTCCAGCACGGCATAGGCGTTCTGCATCACCGAGAGGGAAGGCAGCCTGTCACGGGAGAGGAGCCAAGTGTTCTCTGCCGAAAAATAAAGGGTTGTTTAGTATTGTTAAATTTTTTGGAGATCAAGTAGACTGAAGAGACGATGATGGGTGGCAGGACAGAGCCTTCAATTAGACAAGACCCATACACTTCATCTTGGTTTTATTTTAAAGAAACTCTTTTGATATTTATATTACTCGTATTAGTAAAAATCAATGTTATCGTCTGCTTAAATAAATTACCTATTCGATAAACTATTATTTATTGGTATTGGTTATTAATATCAATTATTGGCGATGATATTATTAGTAAGCACGGATATCATTAAACAAAAATATAGACCGAGACATAAATTTCACTTTTATCCTTTTCACCAATTCTAAGCCTAGCCTTAGAAGTTTTAAAAATATCAAAATTACTTACGGGTGTGGACTGGTCCAATGCCACTGCAAGACCACATGACAGCATAGGTATCGTAGTCAGTGTCCAGGATGCTGTACTCAAAGTCGTAGGGCAGAGGAGCGGAGGAGTACTTCACCATGACGCGACCCTCGCCTTCCCTACCGACCTTCTGCAGGTGGCCTTCCATGATCCGCTTGAAGCCAGTCCTTGAAAAATAAGGGTAATATTACTTAGGGATAAAATGTATGCTTTGTTTGTATTTTTCTTTAGAAAAGAAATGTCTCTTGGACGCAGATATTGTATCCCTTTTTAATGCCAGAAAACAAAGTTTCTTCGAGTTCTTTAATATTCATGTAATAATTGGGATATTTAAAATCATTTTATCACGTCACTTTTTGAGTTTCTAGGAGTCGACGTTTCCTAACTACCCTGAGAAGAAATGTCGAAATAAACTTAGGGTTCACAGTATTTTTTTAAGTTAAAGACAATTTATTTTCATGACTAATATTGAGTAAACAAATTAAGGGTATTCATTTTATAAAGTCATAAAGTCATTTTTAATAAAACAAAAAATATGTTCCAATGGCATGGTCATGATTTAGTCAAAGTCGTCATACATCAATGCGTACGCGCCGCCTAATATGAAGGAGGGGCTCTCACGCCCCAATTACTCTCCACCCACATTTTTATACATTGATGATTTTGAATAAACTCTTTGTCTGTCTGATCATCGAGTGGATATAATACCAACCATATATTTAACAGCTACTCAATTATTGAATGGTTCTAACAGTCTAAGTTTTTAATATTTAAAGACATGTTTTTATTGACAATTTGGCCGTATCGAGGCTTGATCTGTGAACGAAAACGATCAACGATACAAATTTCAAATTTGATGGTGCCCTCTTAATTATTGTCATGCATGAAAATTTCGATGGCTTAACAATTATATCTAATGACGGGACAGTTGTTTAAGCTTCTCAAGGTGAATCATCATCAATACTCACAAGGAGTTAGTGATTTCGTTGGTGACGAGAATCCTGCCCTCAGGAGTAGCTGTGTAGTGAGTGGTGACGCAACGGGTGCCGAGTTCGGTGACGGTGAAGTACCTCTCCGCTTCATACCAGGTGCCTAGGAATCGGTTCATGTTGAAGTTCGCCATAGCCTGGTGGAGAAGAATTGGAGTTATAATAGGAGTGACGTATGTAACACTGTCTACTACCTACCTCCTTTTGTTGACATGTACTGTATATTTTATGTACTTTTTAACTATAGATCGTATTCATATGGGATAAATATGAAAATTATTTGTTTAAAAACAGTTAGTAGCTAAAAAAAGAACTAAAACAAAAAGCTTTTAAAGCAGCACAACTTGAACAAGAAAACCTGTAAAAATGTTTTTATCTAAAAGTACATTGAACAAGAAGTTAAGCTTCTCAGTTCTCTCCCAATTAGAACTAATAAATAATACATTTGCGTAAGATAAAATGAAAAGGAAAGTCCATAAGACAAGGTGCGGTCGATGACCGGCAACCAGTTGTGCGTTGACCGCGGTCAGTGACGGCTGTTACGTACACTGCCAAGGTCAAGGTCATGGGGGTTTTTGTTCCGAGAAACCCATGGATACTTTTTGTATACCGGATAATACCGTACGCACGGTTTTTGCACTGCTTGTGTTGTAGATGAGGAGATTGGAAATGAGCAAAAAGTGATTCCATACCCATGATGATGTTAATGTTTGAATAAAAGCGTCTACTTCGATTTTAATTTATTTTTATATTGATAAATAATTAAAAGTTGAGAACATTGTTTATTGTATGGGAGCCATAACTCATCGTAGACGTAGGTACTAAGTTTTGTAATTTGTAGAAATATTAATAAAGAAATATTAATAACTAGCTTTTGCTCGCGGCTCCGCCCGCTTTGGTGTCGGATACCGGGGCAAATTATAGCCTTCCTCAATAAGTGAGCTATCTAACAGTGAAATAATTTTTCAAATTGGCTCAGTAGTTCCTGAGCTTAGCGCATTCAAACAAACAAACTCAGTTTTATAATATAAATATAGATTCTTTGAATACCAATGAAGATCACTGGTAGACTTTGGAAGGGAACAACAGATTGTGTTAAGACTCTAGTGCAAACTAAGACGTACAAAAACTTGTTCTAACACAAAAATAGTATAAAACTTACCTGAAAATCAGGACACCAGCCGAGCGATGGGATCTGCGCAGACGCAGTCGCGATGAAAGTCAGCAACAGGAGCCGCCACATCTTGATGATTAGACCAGGGATGACTAGGGGAGAGAAGGAGAGCCCACGGGAGCCGATACGGGAATGCTCTCAGACGTCCAGACGACCGCTTATAAACCTTCGCAGCTCAGCCCGAACCGGTCTGAAACTTGAAAACACATCTAATGGGACACCTTATCTAGTAACCACTAGGACAGCGGTTCTCAATTGCAAGCCACCCTTTAAGGTGTGGTCAATTGTAAAGTGCTTAAAGCCTCCTGGTGAATTTCAGTACCTAGCCACAATATCTATGAATTTGGCTAGGTACGTAAGTTGAGATTCCTAACATCAATAAAATTATGTTCCAAAAATCAATTCTGTTGCCTTGAAATATCAAAGATTTTGAAGAATGCTATTTTTACCTATTTTTGTATTTACCTTGTTGATTTCGAATCTAGTCTTGTACAAATGTACATTATTCAATATGTTTATTCTAATATGTCTATGTCTCTGATAATATATTATACATTAAATTTGTATAATGCACATTATACAAATGTATATTATCATTACGCCATCAATTAAAGTTCTTAAGCTTATTAAACATCATTCAGTATTTCAGATCCGCATTTTTTCTATTTTTACTGTTTGCAGGTTTGTGTTAGCTTGTTTTTTACACAAGAAATAGAAATAGAATAGAAATACTCTTAAGGGTGCAAACTTTGAGATACATAATTCAAGGTTGATTTATGATGGCCCTTGCGGACTGTAATGAATTTCGCAGCGATCCTTGTTAGGCAACATGCGTTTACGCATGTGAGTGTGTGTGTGCGTTAATGGGGTTGCTTTGTTTGCTTTTGTGTTCCAACGACCGGATGTCTTCGCAACGCTAGTTTTCAAGCACTTCGAGTTAAATAAATATTACTTGAGTTATCTCAACGATTATGTAAACTGTAGGAATATGAAGGAAAACAGATTATTTTATAACTGTTTCTAAATAATTGTTTCCATTATCAGCTTTACAATACCCTTACTCCAGTAGGATGTTATTTCTTCAAGATCAATTTTACAAACACATTTAGCAAATTCGATTTTTCCTTATTACAAAAAAATTTAAAAATACATAACCAAATCAATTTCTTCATACAGTAAACTTCATACAGTAAACTTGTGGGCCTACCCTATTATCATCTTGGAGACACAGGAATGTTCCCAGGACGAAACAAAAAGGCAGTGACCATCTGCAAGCCTACCGGTTCCAACTCCCGACTTAAATTTTTTTATTTTCTATCTTTCCCATCTATTTTTATGCCAAGACCCGCAGGACTAAATTGCTTGACTAGCTAGTTTTTTCAGGGTTCCTTCGACGTTGGATGGTATGGCCTTCCCTTTTGTAATTCTGACTTATTTTATTACTTTTCCTTTAATTTGTATTTCGGATGCCAAATATTTCAAAAAAAATTATTTGTTAAGCGTTTAGGATTTTATGAATTATGGGTATATAAATTTTGTGTTTTTTGTCGTTTTACTGATATCTAACCACAACTCTGACCCTCAAAGTCGTATTTTGAATGGTTGAAGAGATGGTTCCGCTGGCACTGTAAGTTCCGGCGGAACCTTCGATAACAATATCAGCACACTTGACAAGGGTTTTTATACTTTACACTTCGTAAGAGCGCATTTAATAGTGGTTATGTACATTTAAAGAGGCTTTGCTAGTAAAAAAGAATTACAAATTGCCATTTCAAAAGAGGAATGCGCTAAGTGTATGTTTTAGTTCAAGAGCATGTTCCCTGCCTTATTATTTAAGTTTTTGATATTGAGTTCCTAAGTTTACAATCGAAAAACCATTGGCATTTTTCAGGACATTTTAGTATCTAGTAGCACAATTAGAAATTGATCGATTAGTTCTAAGATACCTTATAAATAATTATGATGGTTGAATTGGTCACAATGAGTCAGACATAATGCCCTTTTGTTGGTAACATTTTAGAGATGTAATGCATACACTGAAATAAATCTTTAGGTGCATCACAGCGTAGGATTATTTAAAATATGTCTAAATACTAAATTATTAAAATAAAATAAATACATCCACAGATTCTCAAGGTTTAGTTCTTGTGGAGTATTTTTCAAATCCTGAATGGTAGTTGTATTTCTCTATATGCAAAATAAATCCTGACTATAAAATAGGATTAAAACGAAGCAGTAAAATAATATTCTTACACAACCAGTTACGAGGCGGGTCCTTGGAAACAAAATATATTTTATCCAGTTTAATTTTATGTTGAGATATAAACTATATTCTTTTACGGGCCGTTAAATTAATGTGTTGTCTTAGTATCTAGGTACCATAAATACAGTTTGGATTTAAGATTGAATTAATAGCGCTTGAAATAAAATCCTTAACCTTTAAGCAGTACTTAGGATATTTTTTACTCTGAGCTTAAGTTTTTTTCACTCTTTCTTCGTTCTGTAACGGTCAGAAATGGTGTTAGAGAGGATCGCTTCAGTAAATGCTGAATTGGCTTTCGCAAGTCCATCATGTACTCCATAATAGATTCCACTAGTAATCGGTGGAATTTCTTGTTGGCTTTATGCTGGACGACAAACATCGAAATTTTATATAACTACCTTTACCGAAGCTCAGGCAAAACCACAATTTTATTAGTCTACATATTGAGTTTGACTAATCTGAATGTAACCTCACCTGAGGTTATGATGAAATTCTAAAGTTATGAGTCTTACTTAACAATTGGAACTGGTTTAAAACCTTCCCACAGTCAATACCAAATAGGTACGATAATACCGTAGTTTAGAAAAAATTAAGAGGCACTGGATTTTGGCAAGAAACCTTGAGGCATATGCCTTTCCTCTTGAGTGGAGAAAGATGTAGAGGATTTTCATCCGATGAAAACACATGAGATCATCATACAGCCTTGTCTTATGGTTTAAAACTTATTTGTCTATATTGTAATACAACAGTAGAACTCACCTGAACAGCGTTAGGTCACAACTTGCAATGCTTCCTTGCGTCGATATAGAATGGCTTCTTTCGCGTGACCACACGTAATACGATTTGCTTTGACCAATGAAATGCTTTCTTCGTAATGTCTTCATATTATCCTGTTTAGTTATTTAAGTAGATCTTAGGCTGAGGCTACAGTAGGCAGCGATTTGCGATGCGACTGGAAGAGCGAAACGAGAAAAACATGGTATGGCTGCATTACAAGCGAAATTCCGGCGTTTATTCGGCGATGACATGGCTACAGTACACATGCTCAACAACGAATTAGTAATTAGCAGCACTATTGAACTAGTCGTGCAAGTGAGAAATTTTCTAATAAATTCGCTTCAATTTCGCTCATATGTTGATGTAGCCGATGCCGTGATTTCAGTAATGTTGTTCCTATCGCATAAAGAAATCAAAGATCGCTAGTAATATTTGATGTACGGTGTAGCCATATACGTGAGCATTCATTTACTTGTTTTAATCGCTCATGTGTCGCAGGTCGCGTCGCGGCCTAATGTAGCCTCAGCCTTATCTATGGAAATTCAAGTGATTTGTAACCTACCAACTAGTTTCAGTACTATTATAGTGCCACAAACCTATCAGATCTGATGGCCAAGTTAGGAAGTACCTAATATTATTATAATAATTTAATTTTGTATAGATAGCTTAAACATAAATTCGGAAATTAAGATTTTATTAACTCCTTCTACTCTTGGCCGAGGGCATTATTTTTACCTTAAAACCACGAAAATCCAACTCAGTTATTTTTTTTTTAGACATTGCCCGCACTAAGTAATTTAAATATTGTGTTGCGGGGGTTTTACAAACATTCAAATCACATGCACAAAGAACACCCAGACTTGGAACAAGTATCACACAAATGCTAGTCCCATGCAGGGATCGAACCCGCAGTACGTCGCGCAGAGTGGTAATTAGCGTGGTGACCTATACCAGTCGGTTATCCGTGCAGTCAAAGTTTGAATCACTAAATTCAACAACAATGACACCGCCGCGCCGCGTCGCCGGTCAAAAATGTATGTGGCACTAAAAAAATTTTGTTCAATGTTTACATCGAGGATTAGATAAGATGTCGGCAATTAAATTTGACGATTAGTTAATAGGTAGTAATAACATCAATTGAGTCGATCTCACTTTGTACCTAGATTAACGTGTTAGGTAAATCTAGCATTGTTAAGCATCGTAGGTAACTGTTATGTTTTTCATGTCCGCTAGATTCTGTAAAACATCAACTGCCATTTCTCAAGCTTTGTTGGTGTCGGCTTCTAGTATTACGGGATTAGCTGGATACCGTATTTTACATGAAGCGACTGCGTACCTATCTGACCTCCATTAATACTGTTACTGAGACTGTCATGACTTCACGATTGACAAAATATATCGACGTATGACAGTCGGGACCAACGGCATAATGGACTTAGTTTTTCGGTATGTTTATAATGGTCACCCATCCAAAATCGAACCGCGGCGAGCGCGGCTAAACCTTTATTATAAGTCAAACCGTATAGCTAAACCATGTACCTAAAATATAATGTACAGATAGCTAAAGGCAGTAATGGAGTTCATAATTTGAATGGATCAATAGTTACGTAGAGCGTGGAGCAGTCATGCGATATTTTGTTATAAGTAGATCTATTTCTGTATACGAATATATAACTTAGCTCTGCGCCATCTATTGCACTATCTTTAAACTAACTAGTCGAGTATTTGTGTACTAAATCGATAACGTGTTGCATAAACAATACCGCTTAGTCTTTTAGCAGATCTAGGGCGTAAATAGTTCACGGTTTTTCGGATAGGTCAAACTTCGTCATCATTTGCGACTTGCTCTTAATTTACTATCTGAAATTGCTCTGCTTTTGTGTCATGCCTAAAATTTAGGTCTTATTCAATTACCGTCATTTGTGCTACATAACTTACTTAATTCAATAACTTATTGAATTCACCTCAGTTTATATTGGTTCTTGTATTTTCCTACGTAGGTATGTTTGCTTTCTTGTTTAGTTAGGATCTTTTATGTTTCCTCAAGTAACATTTTACGCTGACAATTATATCAAAGGTGATATTGTATAGTTGTATATCTTTACTTAGGTTATTAATCTACCTCAAAGCTGTGTGCGTCAGTTTCGTGGTGGTCACTCAGTCTTACCTACTAATCAGTCAACACAATTAGGTCGCAGATCTATATCTAGAATACCCAAGAAATAGATTAAGGTAACTATTATTAAATGTATTATTTATTTAGATTCGACTTATATTAACGAACTATATTCTTAAAATACTATAAAAGAAGACTTCTTTTTCAAACATAGTTCAAATCTACAGGTACTAATATTATAAAGCTGAAGAGTTTGTTTGTTTGTTTGAAAGCGCTAATCACAGGAACTAGGGTCATTTCGCCTGTTCGCGTCCACTTAGTGCAGTTGGCAAGTTTGAAGGAGAAAATAAAAATGTTCCAGCAGTAATTTCAATGAAAAGTTTATGTAATGTGTTCATCAAAATAGTCTATTTTAAGTTTACGTTTAATTTTGTTCGAAACTCCTTGTGGTTTTTTTTTAAAAAAGGAAAACATCAGAATTAGTCGATTTACCCAGTTTGCGTCCATAAAATCCAATTTGCGTCCACCCGTTGGACCACTTTGCGTCCACCTTAGAAAAGGAATAAAGGGGTGATATTTTTATGATAATGTAAAGAGAGATTGGATTTTAATAATTTATTTATTAAAGAATTATAGTTATTTAAAAATTATCATATTAACATTAACAAATCACTATAAAGGAAATAAAAACACCTATTTATTCTTCTAAACATTGATAGAACTATAAATTTATTATTTTTAAAGTAGTTACGCTGTCGCCTTGGGTTAAAATCCTTTAATGATAGCTGTGAGTGAATTTATATAAATAAATAAATTTTAAAACAAATTAGGTACCTACTTATGTAGTAAGTAAATAGTAATTTTAATCAGTTCTGTAAACTAACAATCAGCCTTGATTAATAATAAGTCTTTGGCTATATCGTATAGACAAAACAATACTATAATTTTGTCTAATCCTACTACTAAAAAATTTTTAAATCTTAATAATTATGAGACAAGGTATGTTATTATAGCCCTAGAATTTTAATTAATGACACGTAAGTCATATTCAAAAGACTTATCTTTGGCCTCTAAATAACTTAATCCTACTAAACGAGTGCATTTCTGATGATACCATCTAATACACTTGTCACAGCCAATGTTTTTCTCTTCGTCGTCTTCTACATCTGAAATTAGTGTATCGTCACATTCAGGACATTTCACACGTTCCACGGCTGGTAAATATTCTTTCTCAATTTCTTTGTAACTTCTTGAAGAGGATGTATTTCCTTTTTTTGTTTTGGAGCAGTTTTACCAACCGTTTGAGGGTGTTTTAAAGTTTTTTTTTTCTGTTCTTGTTACAAACAATACAAACAAATCAATTGAAAGAATGAATAAAAATAGTGGACGCGATTTGGTTTTATAGTTATTCCCTGCAGGTATAATTTGCGTCCATTGCGGACGCAAAGTGGAAATTTTATAAATTCGGTGTAGTAATTCGCGTCCACCTTATTTTAACTGTTCACTATAAAAAATATAAGCAAATCCATAATTAATATAATTCTTTTTATCATTATCAACTCATAGAAACCGCTACGTATCCAAAATACACATAAAACAATAAAATACTTACCTTCAAACGCACCGCTGCCTACAACTTTTGTCTTAGAATTCCGCGCATCCGCGCTCTCTTGTTGAACAGCCGTCACAAACTTATTTTTTTACACAGGATTGATTGGGGGCAGGGAACTTTTGTCTATATGTGCGTGCCTCTTATACATTGAGGTATTGGCGGTAATGACTTTTCGGCTGATTGGTGTGTTAGTATACTTAATTTCGAGAGTTTTCAAACGGAGATCCGTAAAATGGACGCGAATTGGGGGGTGGACGCGAACAGGCGAACTGACCCTACCTACTGGTCCGATTTGAAAAATTCTTTCACTGTTGGATAGCCAACTTATTGGCATAGGCCATAGGTTATAATTTGCGGCGATAGCCGACGCCCACGCGGGCGGAGCCGCGAGCAAAAGCTAGTTTTAAATAATATTATTATGCGAGTTAGCGTTAATACGAAGCTTATTCAACAACAATGACACCGCCGCGCCGCGTCGCCGGTCAAAAATGTATGTGGCACTAAAAAAATTTTGTTCAATGTTTACATCGAGGATTAGATAAGATGTCGGCAATTAAATTTGACGATTAGTTAATAGGTAGTAATAACATCAATTGAGTCGATCTCACTTTGTACCTAGATTAACGTGTTAGGTAAATCTAGCATTGTTAAGCATCGTAGGTAACTGTTATGTTTTTCATGTCCGCTAGATTCTGTAAAACATCAACTGCCATTTCTCAAGCTTTGTTGGTGTCGGCTTCTAGTATTACGGGATTAAGCTGGATACCGTATTTTACATGAAGCGACTGCGTACCTATCTGACCTCCATTAATACTGTTACTGAGACTGTCATGACTTCACGATTGACAAAATATATCGACGTATGACAGTCGGGACCAACGGCATAATGGACTTAGTTTTTCGGTATGTTTATAATGGTCACCCATCCAAAATCGAACCGCGGCGAGCGCGGCTAAACCTTTATTATAAGTCAAACCGTATAGCTAAACCATGTACCTAAAATATAATGTACAGATAGCTAAAGGCAGTAATGGAGTTCATAATTTGAATGGATCAATAGTTACGTAGAGCGTGGAGCAGTCATGCGATATTTTGTTATAAGTAGATCTATTTCTGTATACGAATATATAACTTAGCTCTGCGCCATCTATTGCACTATCTTTAAACTAACTAGTCGAGTATTTGTGTACTAAATCGATAACGTGTTGTATAAACAATACCGCTTAGTCTTTTAGCAGATCTAGGGCGTAAATAGTTCACGGTTTTTCGGATAGGTCAAACTTCGTCATCATTTGCGACTTGCTCTTAATTTACTATCTGAAATTGCTCTGCTTTTGTGTCATGCCTAAAATTTAGGTCTTATTCAATTACCGTCATTTGTGCTACATAACTTACTTAATTCAATAACTTATTGAATTCACCTCAGTTTATATTGGTTCTTGTATTTTCCTACGTAGGTATGTTTGCTTTCTTGTTTAGTTAGGATCTTTTATGTTTCCTCAAGTAACATTTTACGCTGACAATTATATCTATAGTTGTATATCTTTACTTAGGTTATTAATCTACCTCAAAGCTGTGTGCGTCAGTTTCGTGGTGGTCACTCAGTCTTACCTACTAATCAGTCAACACAATTAGGTCGCAGATCTATATCTAGAATACCCAAGAAATAGATTAAGGTAACTATTATTAAATGTATTATTTATTTAGATTCGACTTATATTAACGAACTATATTCTTAAAATACTATAAAAGAAGACTTCTTTTTCAAACATAGTTCAAATCTACAGGTACTAATATTATAAAGCTGAAGAGTTTGTTTGTTTGTTTGAAAGCGCTAATCACAGGAACTACCTACTGGTCCGATTTGAAAAATTCTTTCACTGTTGGATAGCCAACTTATTGGCATAGGCCATAGGTTATAATTTGCGGCGATAGCCGACGCCCACGCGGGCGGAGCCGCGAGCAAAAGCTAGTTTTAAATAATATTATTATGCGAGTTAGCGGAAGTCTTCCCTCCTCACTTTTTATCCAATTATTATACATGGTCATAAATGGTTTTGTAAAATTACTTTTTATGTCCTCTAACGTATACATAATTATGGAATGTAATAAAAGAATTGAGAATTGATTAGTCCATTTCAGTATCAGGTAGCAGATATATTCAGGCTTCTTAATAAAGTATAGTTATTGCTTAGACACCTCTTTCGTGTCATCCTTTAGATTCACTTATTCTAAATGCACTGATTTATTTAATACTTAATTACTTATTTAACATGCATGGCTAGTGAGGCCATGTTAAAAGAACTAAATTCGAAGGTCATCACACAAAGGAACTGGGTGGTTAACTCAGCTCATGAAAATAAATTGAAGCCTGTATAGGGAAGGTTTTATTTGTTTTCATTTTCTCACATCTCTGTTAATGTTAAGGTTGTAGATTGTTATTGTAACTGAAGTTATGTCAATGTCAAAATAATTACTTATTTCGAGAACTGTAAGTAATAGTAAATTGGTATGAAATAAACAACAGTGGAGTGTGTAACTAAAATATTCTCGTTATTTAATTTACTACGGTAAGAACACATTTTTACAGAATGTTATTTTCTAAACAATATCTACATAAAATTGTACAAGTATGTGAAAACTTATCAAATACCTTTTAATTTACAATTAACAGAGAAAAATCAATATTCAAGTTCAACAAGATTAAGTTAAGCTTTAAACTTATAACTAGTTACTATTTACATTTTTTTTTATTCTTAACAACGTCATGTTTTTATACAAATTAATATTTCGAATCGGTTTTGGTGTTTCCTAGATATGTACCGTTGTATAAACTCTACACATTTTATTTGTTCACGATATTTAAGTTGCAATTTGATGAATTTTGTAATATTTAATATCATTCATCGTTTGAAAACCAGAAAATAACCTGTAAGTTGCGTTTATTGTCCTTAGGACTTTCACGCGGTGTGATAATAAAAATAGTTAGCCTTAATATCTAAGAAACACAGTTTAGGTACGTATAAGTAAAACCTACTTGCATTGATGTTTAATTTTAAGGCAATTCCGACATTCGCCGAGTTAATATCACATCGATCCTATACTACAAGTTGGTTCCGAAGAAAATATTTATAAAAATACAATTTGTTCAAGTTACGTACAGGGTAGGCAGCGGTGTTTGTGGACGATTTATTTTGTCATGCATCGTTGACTTAATTCTAATTTCCTATTTACACAAAACAGCATTGGTACACGCAACACATTGAAACATGTGTAGCAATAATTGTAGATTGTACTTTAGTACAATATTGTAAATCAATTACAAGTACCCATTTGTTTTAGTGATTAAACTACGATTATTTCTAATGCGTTTGTGTGTACCATTGGTGAAGATTAAAAAATGGAAAACGCAATGGAAGACAGCGTTCTCAACGTGCCTACTTATGACAAAACAGACAATTATCACATAGAATAAACCTAACGATTCCTTGAAATCACGATCCTTATAATTAAATTGTTCCCCAATTATTAATACGTCAATATCGACGTTGAATATAACACACGAAAATAAAAACGACAAAAATCAGGTATAATAGGTAACGTTCGAAAGAGACAATAAAGCAACTCGACAATTTCATAGTTTACTCTATGTTTTGAACAACTCGTTGGTAACTTTAGTTTAATTGAAGTTAACAATTAACAACAATAATTGCATTGACAAGTATCCGCATGAATGTAAGTATAAAATTAAATGGAATTCCAAAAAAAAGTACGTATAAACGGATTGTACAAAATGAGTATTACGGAAAATATTGTTTTTATAAGTGCAGTTTCATACTGCTTTATTTAAATTTATTAATACTTCGACTAGTTTATCGGGTTTTGGCTTTATTTGTCGACAGATAATTTGTCTTTTTGTGTTTGACTCGAAAAACTGATGGAATTTTCACTTGCTTTTTCATTATATTATGATGGATTTGCTAACATCGTAACAATATTGTCAGCAGTCATGAACTAGTTCTAATTATAGTCTTTTAAAACAAAGCATGGATAACAGTGCACATAACTGCATTTTATTACAAGTACATGCACGGTTGAACAATGCCAATTTAAAGTACTATGTTACCGAAAATGAACAGAAGGAGAGACCTGCATTTGAGTTTATAAGTTCAATGCAATATTTAAACAAAGACAAAATCGTATCACAATAACACGATGCAATAAATAACCCGATAAAATAGCTTTAGCAAATGAATCGAGGCGCACAACACAATTGTATTGATCAATAACAAAAAAAAATACTTTTGGCATCGTACTGTCGAAACAATCGATCAATAATTTTGTATACTTTGTATAATAGAAGCCTTAATTAAGATTGAACATCCAGCCTTCACTACAATAATAGTTTTAATATAACTGGCCACAGTAACGTGTTCGATAAAAAGCGACATCGAAAATAAGTTTCGAAGATTTTTAAATAAAGTTAAAGTACTAGTAGATAAAAATATTCATTTGAAAATAATGCCTGGTAAGCTTCGTATTAACACTAAAGTAAATTAATCCAAAAATAAGAAGACATTTAAAAAGCTTTAAGCTTTACAATAAAGTTCGCAACGGAATTACGAAAGTGGTTACAGAAAGTAGAACGTTAGTAACTACAGATGAGATTATTAAATTGGTTCCTACATACTTTAAGTTAAACAAAATCAAAATCATTTCAGGTCCCTTTAATTTCTCTTAATCGTACACCAAAACATTTTCATTGCTTTACAAATCTTTGGTGCTTATCCACATTGCAAAATTCGGCACGAACGAATGGAAGGATGTGCAAACTATAAAATATATTATTACGAACACATTTTTTTTTTCACAACATAAATGATAAAACCTAATATTGAGATTGAAAATGTCGAAAAAAGCTGCGAAATGTCAAGTCAGATTGTTTGGAACGTAATGGGAATTAAAAACACTGAAACTAAAGCTAACTTAATTTTAATGGTACAATTTGAAGGGATGTAACAGTGACAGTAAATATTTTACAGAAAACACCAAAATATGGAAACAGCAAAGTTAATATCAATTAAAATGTGCTAAACTTACAACTGTCCTAATTCTTAGTTCCAATTCTGACTAGATCTATTGACTGTATACTTGTTACAAGTATAAAGTCAATACGAACCCAAGTTAACGCCACAGAAGATTCATCAAGATACTGATTTAAATTAGGAGGTAGTTTATGTGACGTTATTTATTAAGGTCTTACATACTTCGCAACTTTTCTTTGACAAACTTGTCTATTTTCTATGCTTAAGGAATTAATGTGTCGGTGGCTTTTAATAATATTTACCCTAATGAAATACATCTTTCAAATAAATACTATCTTGGAAGGTGTTGGTCCCGGATTATAATTTTTAAACAAATTATAACAATTTGGACCCATTCGGCAAACATGTGATTTTTAAATTAGTCATCATCAACACCCGCAGCAACTTTCTGCGAATGCCTCGCCATGAGTATCGCTCTGCGATATCACATGTCCTAAAACTAAACTCTTAACATTAAACCTTCTTAAACACATATCACAATTGAACTCTCACAATGAGAGAAGAAGTTTTTAAAGTCCAAAAACACGTGTGCGCCAGCGTCACGTGAGCGAGCGTCATTCGTGTAAGTTTTTGCTGAGTAGCAAACTGTTGTGTGGCCCTGATAAATGTCTGATGAGTTCTGGTAACGCCTCGAAAGTCAGCTGACAGAAACAGCAATTAAACCTTCCGGGAGTGTTGGTCCGCCCATCGTTCTCGCTTGACGATATCACATTGCGATGCACCGAGCATAAATGTTTCAGCAAGTGAGCCTTCTGTTTGAACATAGCCACGCAGAGTCGACAAGCAAATGGTTTTTCTCCGGTGTGCACCCGTAGGTGAGTCTTGAGATTCCACGACATACCGAATTGCTTTCCACAGTATTCGCAACGATATTCTCGAACCGGTGCTTGTTTACTTGAACCTTGGTCATGTTCCGTCGCGGACGATTCATCTCCTCCCATTTGCGGTTGACAGAGCCAAGGTCCCCATGATCCTGCACTTGGAGGTCGGTATTTGAGAGCATCTTCGTGCGTCGCTGTGGGCGGAGTAGCACTTCTTTCGGGTAAGTACGGTGGCGCTGAAGTACTGAGTGGATGCAGTACCCCGAGACGAGCGCTGGCGGCAACAGCAACAGCACTGCCAGGTCCTTGTGTATACCGGAGGTGAGCCATTTCTTCTAAGTAGCTGGGAGGGAATGAGACAAACGGAGGATTCTGTGATGGTGAGTTGTGAAAGCCAGGTCTTCGTTTTCGATGGGGAGTTACCACATAGTTCTCGGGAGAAGTCTGAACTAATGATATCAAGTCTTGATCAGGGGGTTTGAGATGAGCGTAGTCTTCTAATTTGACAGTTCGTAAGTCTAATTCTGGTGGTTCTAGGTAATGCGATTTCCTTTTAGCTCTTTCGATTCCCCGACCTAACCGATCACTCAGCAATTGTCTCCGGTATACTGTTTCTTGTGGTTGATCGTCCTGACTTGATGATGTTGATCTTCTTCTGGCAATATTCTGGAATAATAAAAAGAAAATAATTTAATATTGACATGTATTAAGATTATCAATGTGGTTTAATTAAACACATCTTGTATTTAATCTCGCAAATAATTATATTTGCAAGACGTCAATGTGGCTTAATTATATTTGTTATTTACCTTAGCCGCAACTGTTTCTACATCGACGTCCTGTGAGTCATCGTGTTCACTGCCTGTGTTCTCTGAATTTCTCGCTAGTGACAAGTTGACCGGGTTTGATGAACTTCTTCGTCGTGCCATCAACCGTCCACATTCTTTATCCCTATTTTCTCCGTCTTGTTCTTCATCATCCCTTTCATCATTGCTGCTAGTTGACATATTTTCTTTCTTTATACTCATATTTTCATCGCCTTTGTCTTTGCTGTATCCCGCGCCTGGAGTGACAAGTTCGCTTTCTGAATGTGAAGATCCTGAAGGTGCATCGTGTTTACTGCTCTCATTGCTGTTGATATCGGTCTTCAAGGGTTTTTTGAGTCGGTCGCACGATCTGTTCCTTTCTTCTGCTTGCTGTCGCTCCTTTGTTGATTTCCATACGTCTGACTTAATTTCCAATAATTCGAATAATTCTTGCATATCATCTATTTCACCAGACTGTAAAAGAAAAAAAAAACCGGTGATTTAAAATTCTTGTTGTGATGAAATGCAAATGCTCGGTCGCACTCTGTCAAGTTCCTTGGAAACTAATTAATACTATGATAATGTGGTTGTGTAGTGAATAAATAAAACAGGTTGGATGCTAACCTCAATGTAGGCTTGGCCACTGTACAAGAACACAAGGAGATGCCTCATGAGAGTGCTGCTGATGCCCGACATGTGAATCGTGACCGGATTCTCGACTGATGGCGTATCATCCAGTATTTTCCTGTGAAACAAATAATATATTATTGTAGACTTTTTTCTAAGAAGCTCAGGTATCTAGTTAATTATCTAATAATGAATAAAATATGATAGATGCTAGATGTTAAGTAATGGTAATTTTATTCATATATCCTGGTCTAAAGTCCGATAAGACAGTATGTCTTTCGTTGGTAAATGCTCACTACCAACACTTACTAGATACAGCTAGCTAGCTACAATGTGGATTGGCTTACCAATTAACCTTATTAAATAATTAAGATTAGATTACAGTGATGTTCTATTCGAGAACTAGTTGCTAGTACTCGAAATGAAAATTAATAGCACACGGTATAACACAATATTATTACTAGGTGTAGGAAACTAGGTGCTGTAACTATGTCAACTGATATATGAATATATGGATTTCAAAAGCTTCTGGCAGGCAAATTATGGAAGAAAAAGAAAACTTAATTTAGCCATCTGAAAACGTTTATTTAGAAGAATTGATTCGAAACAATACCACTTTCCTAAAATATCAAATACGTACCTGATGAGCGGGCTAGCAGCTGCCATGACGATCCTATGCGCGGCCAGCGGCACAGCGTCGTCGCAGACCAGAACCAGGTCCGAGTAGCGGGCGCCGCGCCACGCTGCCCCAACCTCGTTCAGGATGCAGGCGTGGTGCTTGCCGTACGTCAATGTCAGCAGGCCCTCGCCCATCATTCCAGCACTGAAAAAGAAACATATCGTAAGTACTTGCAAATGGCCGACTTGCTTAAACTTTGACATTAAGGCAACATTCGATAAGAAGGTAGAAAAGGAACTAGCTCTTCAAATCGATCTGTAGGATTCATGAAATATTTTATTTCCACTATTGTTACGTCTACTTGATCGTGGGGTACATTACTGTCTACATAACAAAATGGAATTAGCTCGTTTAGGTCATAAGGTACGATATACAAAACTCTTTTGTGTATATCCTGATAACTTTAGGAATATAATTATATATATGATAAATAACAACTTAAAAAATCCGAATTTAATTAACTAGCAGATCATAATTTTGTGAAATTAAAAGGTAGCACCGGAACGAAACAGAACATAAAGCTTTAATGATACGGTGTGAGAACTTTAACAAACATTAAATAAGATATCGATATCTTTGAAGGAGCTAAACAATAACAAAACTCACATTATAATCATAAAATCTATCTTGACGATCATCGTACTCCTTAGTTTTTACAATTGTGTGAAATTCGAGTCGTAACAAATACCTATTGTACTTGACTAACGTGTGAATTTGTATGAAGTACTTTGAAATCATTACATCTTAGTTTTTGTTGACAGTCATAGTCATAAGGAAGTGCAGGTATTATTAAAAACATGATTATTGTAAAACGTAGCAATTAAATGGATTGATTTACAAAAACGATCAATTTCGTCGGCGGTTCTGTTTTTATGAATAATGTTATCTAATTGGAAGATGAGTTCAATTATTATATCGTGATCAGACGCGTTGTATAATATAACCCGCAAATAAGTGAAATCATGCCGAAACTGAGGCACGTCATTACGCTCTCGGTTCATTAGCCTTGTTCTATGCCAGACTGAAAACTGCCGGTGTAAAGGAAGACAAGGCTGCAGCCAGCCGACTGTTACGATAACAAACGATTCAATATCATTGCTCGCAAAATTGAAATCGATACATAGGTTAAAAGCAAATGTTCACATACAGCACTTAGTTGCAGATATACAATAGAAATTAACAAAACAATTCTAATTTCCCAACCAAATTAAAAAGGTTAAAAGGTGAGAAGAATTTAAATTAATGAACAGCTGGCGTGTTCTTGGACTGCCAAAAGTAGTAACAGAAGTCCTAGTTGCAGGTGCTAGAAAGCATGTTGCAACGAGACCTTGGCCCGATAAAGCATCACAACGTGCTATTAGCGTTGCGATAGAAGCGCAAGATCGTTTAAAAGACGATCAACGAGCGCTTCTTTTGCATTGTGTTGGAGTTTAGCAACAGTGGGGTCACAAACAGTGGAACACTGCTCATTGTTGTCGGCAAGTGCTGCTCTATTGTTGCACTGTTTCACTCAAAAGTCATATTTAATTGCGGTGGTATATAAAAGTGCAAGGGACAAGTCTTATTAATATGTACAGCGATCCGAAATGTGCAAACGCACGAAGTGGTTGTAATTACCGCGGTACGACTATGATTTTGATTATAATTGTTTTTCCAAAATATGTGTTGTGTACGCTATGGTAACGTAGTAAAAATAACACAGATGTTTTCAAAACATTTCAGCTGTTAATCAATGAAGTTAATAACGTCATGACACCAATATTAAATTATGGCATGACCAAAGAAAAATATTTGCTATTTCACGGTCAAAAGTGTACGTAGTACAACAATTTGCTTTTCAGAACCGTAATTAAGGTCTGGATAAAAATAAACAAGACTTGTGAGATCCGACAAAGAATTAACATTTCCTTGAGCGCGGGAAACGAGTAATTTAAATGAGAATTATGTGTTTTGTATAGATCTGTACACGGTCACAAAAAATAGATAAGTAGGTGTTATTTCGATGACCATAATGTTAAATTTTCCTTGCAATGTGTACTGAGTTAGTTTTAATGAGGCTCTAATTAAAGGCCACGAATTAAATACCAAATGATTATAACAGGCATGACGTGATCACACAAGATTATAATATTCAAATTATAATATACTACTTAATGTACGTGCTCCAAAATATTAGTTAGTGTGGAACAAACCGAAGGTTAGAACGTTGGTAAAAGTCAGTTATATAAGATGGGTTCATGACTATTCTTTTTTCGGAATCTTAACATTATTTAAAATCTAAAGGCACACAAATAAATTCGAAAAGATTATTTAAAATAATGTACCTACAGGGTACTTTAATTTCGCGCCAAAAATCACATATTTATTCACATATTTATTGTTGATTGTATTACAAATATTTAATCACACATTAATTCAGTCAAAATTCGTTGACAGCATGTAAATTTTTCCTGCCAATAAAATACTGACGTCTCTTTTCATTATGGGCGTTACGTCCTTGGGCGGCGTGGGCGGGCCCAGAGGCAATGCCAAAGTGGTTTTAAATCAGTAGTGTATTGGGTATAGTGGTGTTTTCAGGAGTGTGGGCAGCGGTGCGCATCTGGCTCACCCGCCATTGTCCGTGCGTAGCCGGTCGAAACGATGCAGTTCCCATGTTTTGCATCAAATTAGCGTTATCTAGGGTTGCCTGCTGAAGCCGGTTCAAGGCTTTTTGAATGGTTGATGGTTCTCTGATTCTTGTTCATATGGTTGATTTCAAAAGTCGTTGTCCGATGGCTATTTCAGATTCGAGAACGGAAAATAGAGCTTAGTAGGTAAATAAAGATCAAAATTCTTGAATTATTATATAAAATATCTTTGTAATATAAAGAGATTCTGTGTGTTTGTTTCTAAAATAGCCTAAATTTGCGTTGGATTGAGATTAATCGATTTATTGTTAGTTTTTCTATCTCAAATCTATTTCAGGGTTGATTTCAAGATCGATGACTCAGACCGTCAGTCAGTAGCCACAATATAATTAGTTTTCGCTTCATTGCATCAAAGGGAAAATTGCTCGACCAAAGTCGTGAGCGATCGCACGTTGTATATATTTAGAGAAAAAGGCTATCTGTATACATAATAATTGAAATTGTATCTAAGTTTGTTTGTTGTGAGTCAATCATCTTGATTTGAATAGTCAAGGTCGAATATAATCGAGTGTTTTGGTCGTGAATAAATATTCAACACGCTAATGTTTTATTTAAATTTCATTGTTTAGAATTTGGTCCGTCTGAAATAATACTTTTTAGAACTATAGATTAAAATCGAGTGACCTATGGGTACATTTTTTAATCGCATATTTTAAGATGACTGCTTATAAATTATTATTTATAACAGTAATCTAACGTGATTTGAATATGCAATTAAGTAGTTTTCGCTTTTAATTTCATGCCATCTATTTTAATTTTCTATAATCACTATCGTTAACAACTTTCCCTTTAACTTATGGATCCCGCTAGAGGGCGTTATTCAAAACTTCTTCAAACGCATAACAGATGGCACCACATGTCTATAAAGATTAATAGATCGGTAGTACTAAGTGTTTTCTTTATAATGTGAATGAGAGATAAGACCATCGTTTTTTTGCATGTTTACACGGCCTTTAAAAGGTAACCTTCGTTGTGCAAAGACTCACTTTCACCGACGAATTTCAGAGCACAATAATACGGAAATTTAAGAACAAACAATCTCTTTACCTGCTCACTCATTTGGGTGCCAATGAAGGTAGCTTGGTTAAGCAATGCGCTTCAAAACAATGTAAGCGACTTCAAACAATGTAAAAATTAAAACAAAAAGCAATATAATTCATAGTTTTGAACGAAATGCGATAGCTATCAGCTCTTCACGTTTTCAAGTTCTAAAATTCAGTGAAATGGGTCACTTCAGGCTAGGTCAACAACAAACAATTATCTAGCGCTATTGAAATTTCAAATTCAATTGCATACTCAGCAATACAAGGCGATACAGTTACTAAATAATAAAAAAAGTATTATTTTTATTTTATAAGTAAATGGAACGACTTTTAAATCGATTTACTTAAACCGTACAAAAACTTTTTTCTCGCGACGTCTTCGTACAAACTGTCAGATTGGTATTTTTTTATTAAACTTTAAGGGTCCTACTGCTGGGCAAAGGGAAAGGTCCCAACCTGCTCTAGGCCCGTCGATCTTGAGCCGCTTCCCACCAATCTGGCAAAAAGCGAATGATGACATCTCGCCAGCGTCTTTTTGGACTACCCCATCTACGAGCTTCAGTTACCCACTCGGTTGAAATTCTCGCTCGTAAGAAATAATAATTAATCGACAGTAAACATAATTAACTATGTAAGTATATGTATCAATTAACACGACGAAAGTCACGAAAACCAATTATTATTTGTTTGTTCGAATCAGGAAGAGTTATACTACAGTTGTTTACAACACCAATAACTATAAAATTATCTCAATCAGTCCAAGAATCAAGGTTGGTTCATAAAAGAAACGGCCGGCTGTCTTACATAATTCTGCCCACACTAATTAGGTACGTACCGACCTAGAATTGTCCACATTACGATCTTATTCGTACCGATTCTAGATTGTAGCTCTTTTAATGGTTTTTATGACAGTCTTGTCACTGTAAAAGGAGGAACGAACGACATAATTGTAACTCAATATGTACTTATAAATAATTAGTAACTAGTACATTTTACAAAAGTAATGGCGTGTTTCTGTAATGGATTGTTTTTTTTTACGTTCATGTTAGGCAATTGATTGGAGCTAACTCGGTTTATTTGTAGCTATGAAATTATTGAGATATTAATTTTAACATTGTTGCACTTGTTTTAAGATTGAACAATAATGAATAAATGGACGCGGTACTTCGTTTTTTTACGACGTAGGTATGTATACTTTATGTTTTGCATTCAATTAGTTGAATACATTGATTTATTTGACCTATTTTGAGTACTTTGTAAATATGAAAACACATACCACCACTCAGATTAAAATCCCATATTAAAAAGTATCTTTTACAAATCTTTATTCTGTCAGATTTAGAAATTTGGATGACAATTAATTGACCATATCAGTCGAGACTGTTGAATAAATGGTTTACGAAACATCGTATTTTCAGTGTTGCAAGCATAGAAATTGTACAAGACCGCCACTGTTGGCCTACTGGAGCGTATGATTGAAAAAAGTACTAACTTTCCCCGTCCATTGGCTAATAATTGAAAGTTACGAAAATATCTATGTCAAATCAGCTGATTTATGAACTATGCTGGTCTTTATGAAGTATATTTTGTAATTTGCAATGCAAATCTGTATTAGTAGTTACTTTATACTTACAACTTTTACTTATTTTATTGGTCTAGCCTTAATTTATAAATTAGATATATTCAAATCTATTCATTAATTGAAACGGTATGTGAAGTTTTTGATAAAACTAATTCACCTTTGACCGGGTTTTTTGTCAATCTTACAAAAAAAGACTACATATTTCACTAAACACAACAATATTACATGATCACAGTACCTATACTTAATTACAAATGGCGTCATCAATAAAAGTTAATCATTAAGCCAACTTTTGAATAACTAAAATTATATCTAAACAAAATAAATTCTGAATTCAAAACGTTTTTGGAAAACACAAGCTTATAAACTAGCGGTCCCATCCCCGCTTCACACGGATAGAAATGCATAAGTATAACATTTAATTATACACAAAAACCTTTCTTCTTGTATTACTCTATCTATTGCTAAAAACTTATTAAAATCTGTTACGTATTTTAAAAGATCTAGGCGTACAGGCTTTGTTTCATACTATGTAAAGAAGAAAAAATATTGAGTGTTGCAATACTTGAAATGGATTATACGTGACTCATAGTGCACGATAAATACAGTAGGTTCCTACCTATATGAGTCCCGTACCTATAACAAGGAAAAGTGGAATAATTGTTGTTTTTAGTAATAGAGAATTAATTATGCCTCTTAATTATAAATTTTACAGTGAGTCATATTCAGAACAATGGAGACAATATTTCGTTAATTACCTTATTTAAGAGGTATTTTAGAAAAAAAAGGTATTAGCTAAAGTCTGGTAAAAAAAAAAACGCACATGTTTTTTAAACTTCATTCCAAAACGTATACCAAAATAAAAATATAATTATTTCGAATACCAGCTTCAGTTACCACAGTTATTAAAAGACTACTGATATTTTCAAAAGTATAAAAATATTACACGTGTCCAAAAATACCTTATTTATATTACAACGTATGTTATCCAAGGACTAGTTTTGGTAATTTAATGATGCGTAAAAGCTATTTGTTTACACAAAAGGGTAACATTTTAACAAATGTTACGAGTAAATACGTAAACATTGAGACTATTGCGGCCTTGTGTATAGACATTTATTTAACTAGCTGTACGGTGATACTTTGCTCGTGTCAAAGGGAAAAACATCATTCCAAATTTTCCGAAGTATAGCAAGTACCTACTCTAAATATTAGTGACAGCAAATTATGCTCAAAGAGAATACTCCTTTATTATAAAAAGAAACAAAACTGTTTTTTTTTTTAAACTTGGGTATTGAACAGGACTGCAAAAGTACAGGACTTTTATGGCATTAATTGATAGGAACACTCATATGGATCAATCCTCTCAAACGATAGTAAATTAAATGAAAGAAAAATCGTGACGTCATAAGAGTACGTACTGAAAGGTCGACCAAGAGTTATAATATGAATGCAGTTTTATTTCCTTTTAGATATAAAGGAATGTTACCTTAGATCATAATTTGCTATAGATCTCCAGTATTCAGAGTAGGTACTTGCTCACCAAGTGACATTAAAAATACACTGTGTAATAACTATCTCTACATTACAAGTGGATTACTGGAGGCAGAATTAAAACCTACCTAAAGATACCCTAAATAGAACAATATACTTTGGTGACGAATTTAATCAAAGAGTCAAACCAACAACTTCATTAGGTGCATTTCGTTATAAACAACAAATAGTACAAAATAAATCATCGGTAAAACTTTTTACCAAATAAGGGTACATTATACTCGAACTATTTATTAAATATCGCTGTAATAAAGTTCTAAATACAATACATTTCATGAATACGTCTTCTATTATTTGACTCATTTTATTGTAGCTTTATGTATTACTAACCGTGTATTGTAGTGCCGTGATAGACACAAAATTATGAAACAACCATTGTTAGGTTACACAAGCAACCGCAACACAAGTTTACAATGTTGTCTTAGGCCTGAATTACACGTACATATACAATTATTTTGTGTAGCGACAGCAAACACAAAATATTTTGTTCCATTCGTTTAATAAAGTTTGAAACAAAAAGTCGCGTAAGAAAATGTAAATAAGTTAATTTATTTAATGCGTAAATTATGTCTATTAAAAGCATTATACTTAATACGTATAATTGTTATGGAAATGCCCATCGATTTAAATAATTAAGCCAACACATTTTCGGCTTGTAAATAGTCAAAATTATTTGTTAATATTTCACATTATAAAAAGGTTGACGGCATTGAAATCGACCCTTAAACACAATTCAGTATTGTCAACAATTATTTGAAATGAACATAACGCAATAGAAAAAAAAATACAAGTCAGTGTCAGTTGTAACGTTTACAATAGCACCAACAACTCATTGTTTCCAACTGATTGATACAATTTCACAATCTATGATCTTTATGAAGTTCAAGCAATAAATAACTCGGTGTGACCAAGAGTGGCCGACGTCAGTGATGACGTCACCGCGGAGGTCACTCGCATTACGCTAGATCTTGCAAGAGTGATGAGCCTCGTAGAAATGTCAACGTCAGTTATTATCTTTGAAATATTACGCAAAAGAATTAGTAAGCTGTCGTGGGAATAATTGGGCGAATCGAAATCGAACTATTAGCAAGATAATTATGAGACTCGCATGCTGAGACATTTTGGAAACCAAAGAAAACGTCAACAAAAGTTGTAAAGTACTCGTTACATTATAATATTTATCAATGATTATTTGTGTAATGAAAATGAAGAACAAAACAATAACTAGCGTGCTAGTTGTCAAAAGGGTAGTGGCGTAAGAAAACAAACAATAAATAGGTACATTGAGAATGTGACTAACAATTCCAAGCGGTGCGGTGTATCCAGGCTAGATCTCAGCATGCTCCGATGCTTTCCGATTGACACACCGGATCGACGCCATTCGGCCGGTTGGTCACAATCGCAGAAAATCATGGTCTGCATTTACATGCTCGTGAACAAATTTCTGCTCTACTTACATAACTGAAATGATCGGCTAAATTAAATTGTCTGTTTCCATTTTAACGCTACTTTTGTAAGCCGTTGTCATTTTGCGACAATCACCGAGACACTCACTTAACGCTGATCGGTTACGAAATGCAAATACATCAATTAAACACGCTTTGTGGCATCATAACGGTGTACCGAAACCGGCATTTGAATAATTTAATAATAAGGAAGACTTCTAAGATTGGGAAGTCGTAATAATAATGCCGGTAGTACACGGCTTCAATGACAAACGCATGTACAAAGGTACTTAGCAACAGGCCAGACCCCTTTACAAGCTTCTAACAAGCGCGTGAAGAATGACAGAAAGCGATAGTGATGTAAGTCGATAGTCGTCAAACAGGAAACCGCGGGACGCGCGTGGCCAGCGATACGCCGCACACGCTTTGTGCTGCTGGCCTTCGACGAAATGTTCGGTGCCAGCACCGACCGCCGCACCACATATATTATGTAATGCCGACTCCACAACAGACTCTACTCCATTCATAACGAGCATTCGCCTCAGCATGCTAGGCCCCATCAGTGCACTCCCCGCGCCGGTTCCCATACCCACTGTCAATGACCGTCTTGTTACTATTACGGAAGCATACTCTAAAGAATCCACATTCGAAGTCGATAAGCTATCGCAAATAATTTCCTTTTGCGTTTTAAAACAAGGAACTATCCAAATTAGTTATTTTAATCAGTGTCGACTTAAGTCAAATGAGATCATTGCCATTACGATAATTTGGGTGATAAAGTTTGCTTTACGTTTTACTTAGTACTTTTAATGTTTATTTGTTTCATTCATCAATTTACTCTTTAAAATTTACTCGGTAAATGTATTGAGGAAGATAACTTTGTAACTTTTATAGTCAGTGGTTAAAGTTTGAAGTTATGACATTTGTCAGTCACTGTCTCATAGTTTCGTGCGAGTGATTTGGAATGCCAGTGTTGTAGTCTAATCAATAACTAAACATAACATTGCCGACGTTGGCAACTGTCAAACGTATTTATTAATAAATGCCATCGTACCCTTGTACGAGAGAGTCTTGGGCCGAAAGCGCAAATCAGTTTTACCTTCGATGATGCTAAAATAGCAGCGCGGTAACACTCTCACCTTGCATTTGATTGACGATCGATCCCTTGTGCCAGATACTTGTTAACTGTTACTGCAAACAACTCTAATGCATACATACTTATTACAAATGTAACGTTGTGTCGGAATGCGATTGCGACATTTTGACACCCGTCGAGTCAGATGAAGATTTCCTCTGTTCCTGAGGTACCGGCGCCGTCGTCGCGGCGCGCTGATCAAGACAGCGCCTTTGGCGTATTTCTACATTTTCGCAACTGTTTTGGTTCGGAAACAAATCGAGTTCGTGTTCGACATTTTGCGATCACTGTGGCAGTTAGATGACTATTTATAAAGAACGTGTCTAGGAAAAGGTCGGATTTGATTGTCGGCAGTCATTTGAATATCTCTGGTGTTATTACAGCAAATTATGATGAATTAAATCGTCTATATAGAGGCGTTCTCACGCCGCGAAATTAGTTGACCTTCGCATCTGTGGGTGCTTTGTAACAAACCGAACATAAGTTTATATGAATAAAACTATTATTAAATCGATAGTTATCTAAAAAGTTACATTCTATTGTTTGAAGTGTTGGTTCGATTGATCTTCACAATCGCTAGCAATTATTGTTGAAAGCAAGTAGCTAACGAAACATAAAGACGTCTTCTTTGTTTGATTAATATCTATTAGCACCAATCTCTTCCGTTTACTCGGCTGTACTCTACAAACGGTCCGAGGTAAACCAGACTCGTCCAAGGTTCGTTTTGAAATAGGATGGCACTTGACCTTCAGGATGAAAGTCAACAATATTGCGCAACGTATCGGCGCGCGCGTCTCAGAACTCTATGCTAATAACCGAGTACGAGACACATATTGGAACCTGATCATGACCCACATCCATGTTCAAGGATTTCACATATTTGGAATTCGATGATTTCAAAACTGACAGAATTTTAAGGTGTGTTTTGTTAGCATGTCGTAGATACATAAATGGATGAACGGAATAATTTAATTGCCTTTGAGAATTAATATAAAGTGAAAAAAGCTAGGTATTTTCTTTGGTTTTTCCATGCTGTAATGACGCAAACTCAGACCGCACAATAGATCGGGAGTGAAGAGTGATTCATTTTATTAATGACTGTTTTGTTTGAAGTTTTCTCTGAACCATCACGTTCAAAGAAGTACATGCCAATCTTTAGAATGTTGTAAGGTTGTAGAACCGGACTAGATTTTTCACCACTCCTTTCTACACATTCAACTGATTAACTCACACATGAGTTGCACGTGGTGTTTGTGTTTGTTTACATGTGTGCGTGAGTGTGTGCGGCGGTATGTGTGTGTATGGCGCACACGGAGGCGTTGCGCGCGCGCATGTGTTGGTGGAGCGTGCGTAGATCCGCGGGCACGTTGCACAGGAGGGGGGAGTTAGCGCCGGCGAGCGGCCCGCGGTTTTGTAACAGCGTTTTATTTCAAGGTCACTCGAGCAGTTTTTAGAAAGTTACTTCACTCAGGTCTTAGGTAAAAACTCACATTTGCATCGTTCAAGTGAACCTCGTACCAAACTGTGACTATATTGTTATTATTAAAGAATTTACGGTAATCTACTGGTGTTTCTTTTTTTTAATTGAAAATTTCCTGTTCCAACTCGAGTGGTTATAATAACGAATACCGGTCTCGAGTATGTAGGTACCTGCTGTTCCTAAGAAGTTCTTGTTGTTATTGATTGTTTTGCATAATAACTCAAAGCTGTTGTTAATACATCTTAAACACTGGCATTTTTCATTACACATAATTATTCAATACTAAGATATGTGTGAATCACAGCTTCCTTAAGATATAGGAAGAAAGATTAATTAAAATGAAACAAACAAAGAAAGCTTCCAAGATCAAAGGGAAGGAAGACTCGTTTAAAAAAAACATTATGACAGCATTTCTTATTTCGTCACATCGTCGCTCACTTCCATATATGAAGCCGTGATCTTCTCTGTAGTCGAAATGATGAAATTTAGTCGACTGCCATTTCGTACAGTTGCATAACAGCGAACGCTAAATTTTGCTGTCAGAGAAAGTATGCGAAAGGCTTTACGTAATGCGACCACGTAACTGTTGTAGCGACTCAGTTTTGATTTCCTTACTTTTATGTCCATCACTGTTACGTGAATAATTTTTCGGGGTAATTTTGTGAAGCCCCGTTTTAGATAATGTTGCAATCTTAATAAGCCTCACATCTTTTTCAATTGCTGTTTCATCATTGTCATTCATCTGAATTGGAGTATTTGAAATTCATATTTTATAACGGCTGTCAATGTTTTTTGAGTAACCTTATGAATCTATACTTCTTGATTCTATTAGAGACGGACCTTAAGAATTTATTCGTCATTCATAGACATTTCCTTTTATGTCTATGATCATGCATATTTATGGAATAATATCTTTTTATAATTGAAGATCTTTATTCAATTCTTATATCTTGTCTATGGCCTTATACGGATTATTGTTTGATTGGTATATTATGAGATAGTAATTTTCTATAAGCAAATATTATTTGCAATGAATAGTCAGTAACGTTTTGTGGATGATAGATGTTTAACTTTGTACAGATATAAAATTTCGGATTTAATCAAAGCGCAATTCATTGGAATGCATCCTTTGAAGATTTTTGAATTTATTTTTATTTTTACATTACTATAAACCTAAAAATAAAACACTTAGACAATTATTAAATCTCCTTGTTGATCTAACAGGTAAGGTAGTAAAGCTAGAAGAATCAACATAAATATAAAAACGCTAAAATATAAAAAAATATACTTTAACGTTTTGTTTTTTTTTCGCAACTGCTGTGTATTATTAAAAAATTGTAGCGTAAAGCGTAAGTTGGTAAGTGAAGATTAAGTATGATACAACTGAGAACCACAATACAATCTCTGTCCTAATTTCGGAGTTATCAGCGAAGTCAAATATCAACGAAACCGTATACTACACATGCTTCTGATGAAGATAAGCAAACTTAGGGATTTGTGACATCAAGTATCGTAACAAAGATTTGTTGAATTTGATAATAAGTATATTACCAATTGAAAGGAATAAATTGGACACAATTTTGAAAAGGAAAATACCTAAAAAAATCCATCATTCTGAATCACATCACATGCGAAAATTTGGGATACTTCCACCCAAAGTAAACAACTTATGGAGTGTTTCTAGTATTAAATAAAAAAATATTCCAGTTCCCTTGTTACTCAGAACCAGACAAAAAAAAGATAAGACGATCTAAAATGAATTCAATTTTTTGTTACATTTGCATCAACTAAGTGTGACGGTTGCTCAAGTGGGAAAATGTGCCGTAATTTTACTGAGATAACCATCACCTTTCGCAATAACTGCAAACATTGAGCGCGTTTGGAAAATGGAGCGATGTAAATAAAAATTATAATTTCGTTCGTCACAATTTACGTGTGAAAATTTTACAATTAGACACAGAATTTTAAAAAAGAAATGTTTGTGACACAGTTCATTGGAGGTTTATACAGGATTCATTTTAAAGGAGTGCGTATATTCAACGAGATTATCAGATGCATAAAACTGAAACTTTTGCCAAGGAACATAGGTCGAAATCTCAAAATTGAAAATCATCTTTCCATACAAACACAAGTAACGTGACTTGTCACTTTGTGTGAAAATTTCACTATCCATTTTAGGATTTCGAACAATGTTTCTTGGGGGAAATTGTTCTGTTATATTCACCTGTTTATCTCGTAAAATATACGCACTCCTTTTAAATTAATCCTGTAAGGATATAAACATACAAGCAATAATTTTGAGGGTACATTGCAACTGAATAATATAACTAATTGAGATATTAATAAAATACTTGTACTAACTGTGTTTAAGTGGGTCCTATTATCTATAATGGTACAGGAAAACTAAGGAGGAAACATAAAATATGTACTTACTATGCACTTATTTATATTATGGAATAGTGGAACAAGCGACATTACTTAGAGAATTGTAGACCAATTACCAATAGGGTTACTGTGTTTAGCTAATGACAACTTAAATGTGTTATATATATATAGTATTTGACAAGTTTTACCTTATGACTGACTCAGTCATTATGTGTTTAATATGAACCGTTTGAAACACGTGCATTGTAACATTGAACTTTAAAATACCTAATCAACAATACAGCAAGAGCCTTCAATTAAAAATTTTCAACTAATAAAATGTTAAAAGAAAGTTTGGTAACAACTCCGTAACTGGGATTATTTGTCGGCTTCAAGTAAACAAGAACTTAATTAGCTTTCGCAAATTGCGATATCTGTACAACACAGTCTTTTACATCCACAACAGGAAATTGAAAGGATTGTAAAATATAGCAAATAAAGTGAGATTCTTGTTCACAAGTAAGGACAATAAAGCTATAAAAGTTATGTTTATAGTGGGTATATGTTGCTTTTATATTATTCAGTAAACAAATATAATAGATTGTAAAAAATCAGACGGGTTTAATGACGTAAGATCATTATGTATGGATGATGCCTCTAAAAGTTTATCAGATCACAGAAGGTAGTCAATTTTAAGAAACTACTTCTGAACATTCTCGACACAAATAAAAGTAGACAACAATATACAGTACAGAATAAATAGGAAAATAAAAACGTTATTAATAATAGATTCGGCGACAATCTATAAGCGGAGTCTATCGCTAAAATAGTACTTGTAACAATTGAATCACGATTCGTCACAATGGAACAGTATGCTGACTAATAAAAGTTTTGTTATTGTGGACACATTGCTTTCTAGAGAAATATTAATTTATCAAGAAGATAAATATTTTCTAGTTAAAAAAAATGTATATGTACTTATATAGGCTTCGATTATTATCCAAGTGATGATTTTTACGATGAAATCTTTCAAAACTTTTGCCATGAGGTGAATTATTTGATGGAAAATGTTTCAGTGGATTTCTTTGATGTTATTAATTCTTCATATGTGATACTTAGTAGAACTGGCCGAGGTAATATGAATGGAGAGATAAGAAATAATGAAAGGTGTTACGCAACTTTCATTACGACAGAGTCAATGGCTCTTATCAAAATTTTAGTCATAATAGTAACTGACCTACCCGTACGCTCGCATTTTGCTAAAAATACAAACTGGGCGTGAAACGTGTACTTTCGTTCACGATATTTCAGTTTTATTAGACTTTACTCTAGGTTTTACCTGTGTGAGTGAGCGCGCGTGCGCCGAATAGTGGGGGTTTGTGGGAAATTGCGCGACAGTGTGAGTGCACTCACACACACGCAACACGCCCTACTCCGGATGTGAGCGCAGATTTGTACGCCTGTGAATGTGCTATACTAAATTGATAGGTCTATGCGTTATCTATGAAACACTATTATTCATTGTGTGGCGGTGTGCCAGTGACATGACCATGTGTGAGTTATTGTTTGGAAGCCTTGAGGTCTCTAAGTTATTTTACAACTTGCCACTAATCAAATTGCCTATAAAATTGTGAACAATCACACTTTATGCGTAGATGAGAATTTTTATTGCCGACTGTGACATACGAATATAATTAATTTATCGCAGTGGTCAAGGTTTGACATACCTAATACTACTAGTGTGATGCATTACGTGCATCAAACTTTATTTGTATGTTTCTATACGTTTAATGCACATCTGACACCATTTACCACTAAATAATGAACGAAGAACCTTGTACGAAGTACCTACTAGTAAAACACGCGTTAGCAAGGGTCTGTCGAAAGCGTTAGACTATAAATATTAAATATTCAACGCAAGGGTAACTGCGTAATAAAACTAATAGACCAAAACGCTCTGGCCTTTAAGACTCGTAATGACATTATATTATGAAAATATAAATAAGACACCTTTTCAATTTTATTGACCCGTCGGCCTTAAGAAAGTAGATATGTTTTTGATTTTATACGAAAGCGGAAGCCGTTTGATACCGCACCCATTGATATAACGATGATGGTATTGAAGATTCTGAAGGCAAACTAGTACAAGGACTTCCGAGAGTTATAAAGGATGAACCCTAATTGAGTCGGGGGCTCGTTCGTGTGCGTAAACGTTTGAAAATCGAACGCTGCTCGGGCGTGCGTGTGAGCATTGCGTGCGCGCAGACTAGCCGATAACAATAAACTATTTCCGAAGTGACCCAGTTCCAACGTCCTTCGGTAATTTGTACCGTGAACGGGAACAAGAAAGGGCTGGGAGTAATTTGACAACGACCATTCCGAATTTTATTGTCCTAACACAATACATCTCTTTGAACTACTATATCTGCCGCTTTGTTATTATTACTTCTTGTATAATAATTCGAAATAGCGTCATTTATGGCCTTGAGTATTTTAAGTTTAAAAGGACCGCCTTTTATATATCGACCATTAGAACTATTCAGGAGTACTTGCAAGAAAATACGCCGACGGTGAAACCGCAAAATGAGCTCAAATAAATATCTATCATATTAGAACCTGTTGGTTATGCTAACACACGAATGCAGACAGTGGCCATCACATTCAAGTAGTAAGGATACATTAAAATTCGATTAAATAATGATTTAAACGAAACGAAAAGATGTTAATGAGCCTCTATGTACCTACTGTCCAAATGTTACAAGTATTTCACAACCGGCACACGCTACCGACAAATATATCGGGCCCTATGATAACGCTTTTTAATTCAGTTCAATGTCAAATGGTACGCAGAACTATGAAGAAATTCCATCGGATGATAAAGAAGTTAAGACACTTCTGTTGGGATGGATAGCCGCAGTAGTTCCGAATATATTTGTAGTTCTGAGAAAATGTATATGTCGACTTTGCAAGGAGTAAATGTCGATTGCGAAATTGCTTCGAGCAGCTCGGCTCTCGCATTTGGGATTTTAGAAATGTTTGCGTTTCTACGTTGTAAACCTAGTTTCTCGGTACGTTAAATACGTGCACAAAGCCTGCTAACACACGATGCGTTTTGCCTATTACTATTCCATTGAAAATTCATATTTTTGCGCAACGCGTTCTGTTCTCGTCGATTTGTAATTTTGTATCCGCTGCTATTAAGAGCGTTGTCGTTGTCTTATTTTCTGTGCTTCCTATATTTGTTATTCATGACAATTATAGATGGTAACATTAATTAGATTCAAGATTTTTCCTATTGCTATGCAACGTTTGAATAATAGTCGTGATAAATTCATAGTAGCAGCGCCATATTTCCTGGAAATAGGAGTTACAATCGAATCATAGCGTGACCTAATTACATCAGTTACATTTGTAGTTATATTATAATTATTAGTAACGAATAGATTATAACTGAACAAACAGAGGCCCTTCGTCGTGTTCGTAATTAGTTTATGCAAACTGCAGGCGGGAAAAGATCTAGTTTTTAACCACGTGTATACGATAACCAAGTGGATTGTTCCATACGGAAGTTACAATTGATATTGCGTAAAATAAATATTAACGTTTGTAATTAATGTCGTGTTTGACAATGCAAAACTAATTATTTGATTGTGTACTGTTAAATTTAATTATACAAATGTAATACGTACTAACTTAATCAATAACTGTGTTTGGAGTTCAATCAACTACAAATAATTTTGTAACAGACTACAAACAAATATTTAATAAAATCACGAACGTAACGTTCCTTAAAAATTATAACTCGGTTATTCGTGAAGAAATCTAATGTTACAGCGGAAACCAGTTAGAACATATCTTGTAAGAAACAACTCTAATACAAGACAAGTCTGATAAGCTTAGGTAGGTCAGTCATTTTGAAATTCCAGTACAAACGTAAAGGTAATTACGGTTCAGTTTATCAAAATTTTAAGGTTACAGAAATCAAAAATCTTATCATAACAGTGGGTCTTATCGAAGCCCATCGTGTTAATCAGACAATACCGAAGGCCGATAGATATGTTTTAAAATATTACAGCCAGAGTTAATTCAAGTCGCAATGGTTTCATAACACATTTGAATACCAAGGTTTGTTGTTTATTAAAATATTTATAAGTATTTACTTGGTATAATGTGTTAAATATGTGTATCGAATATTAATCATTGACATAGAAAAGTTCAAGGAACCATTTTCATATTATGTATGCTATTTTAAGAGTTTAGGAGTTTAGGATTGGAAGCTTATAAATTTAATAAATATGTTAACGAAATATATTATTATTAGTTTATGTTAAATTAATAATTTATGAAGGGTCTTATTAGAATAATGTTCGTAGCATTCATATTAGAACAGACTTGAAACTGAAGAAATGCCTTGAAGCCTGTAGATTGATACAATTCATCCAATGGTACCCAGTTTATTTCAGTTCCATTACGGAACACTAAAAATACGCGTGATATTCGTTAAGTCAAATAGAAAAACGGCATTGGGCGATCATTCGTAGCTCGCCCTTTAATTGTTTACTCGTGCCAACTGCCGACACTTCTGCTTCATTGACACAATTCTCTCTCCTAACATCACTATCAATTCACATTGCGTAATTTTCATCCACATCACAATTATTGTAATCATCAATTTGGACGTAAATGTCAAGAATAGATATTTTGATCGTAAAACAAGAAATTTTGATCGTTCCTATCTCTAAATAGATTTTGATGTGTAGGTTTGATTCGGCCTTTCAATTCTAATTTTAAAATTATCTTTCATGGGACTGGCATCTGAATACATTTTTTAATCTGATCAAACTGGAAAAAAATTCTGAGGCCGGTGTCCTCGTTTAAAAAATAAGTTTGCGTGTCGTTTTTTTCATGTTTAAGTGTTTTTATGTATAAATAATATAGTGTAAACATTTGTAAATGACAAAATATGTTATCATCTGCTATGATACATTACTTATCAGTTTTAATTTGTACACACAACAAAATTTTTGTGGATCTGCGCAGTGGCATGAAGTTTGTCGGCTAATCTGTTAGTTTGAAAAACCAAAGTTGTTTTGTATTTTTGTAATTAAAAGGTATGTATAACTGTACTCTTGTAGATACCTCACGTATTTTAATTTATAGGTTTTTTGTTCTATTTCGTACGGGTTGATAGTGCGTTAAAAACTATTGAGCATTGTGTGTCTCAATAGGTACATTATTTTAAAACATGCTTGACAATTTATTGTTTTTATCAATCTTTTTAAAATGAATAACATTATAGTTTATGAAAACAAAATTCCGAGAACTATTATTTTTATTTGGTCGAAATGGTAGCTGATCAAGGAAGTGATTGTAATAATATGATCGCGCACGAATCTTACAATCAAAACAATATTAGTCAATACCACGCATTATCAATGAGATTACTTAGAAGCCTTGGATAATTAATATGATAACCATAATAATGTGATTAATAGTAAAAAGCTTAATTTTTTAAATTACATTTATGTAGATTATCTTTAAAACGATACGCAAGGTTAAGAAATAATAATGACATTCCACAATTAAATGTTTTAAGGACATTTTTCTGGAAGTTAAGTGCTGGAGAAGATGAGGATTATAAAATCAACAATCATCGATTCAAATATAAATATTCTGATATTACGAACCAAACGCAATGAGTCGACTTTTACTATTGCAAAACGAGTATTTATCAGTTCCGAAATCGATTTTATGCACGAGCAATCAAAAGTGAAATTCGCGGTTAAGCAGGTAATTAATTGCCGTTAATTAACGTGTGTCGGTTAACGAAAATGACTACACTATAAAAATAAAACTTTGGAAATCATTATTTAAAAATGTAAAGTGCTACGAACCTAAAATTGCTGTTTTGTTTACAATTTTTAACTGTGTCAATCTACGTGAACTTAATTAGATTAAATAAATATTTAAGAATTAATTTCCAAGCAACCATAATCAAAATAAGAAGAAGTCGTAATCTTTTATTTATTTAACGAGTCGGTATGTCGAATGCGCGCGAAACCAACCGTGGAAAAGCGGCGCAGGCGCAGTTCATACGCTGAGCTCAGACTATTTCGCAATTTCGCAAACCACCATCTAATGTGAACCTATTAACCTCTTCGCCGAGCGAGGCTCCGGCGAAGGCGAGAGGCGGATGAAGCGGCGAATAGTGCGTTCATTAGAGCCAAGGTTGAGTCGACCGTCCCACCGGACTGCCAGCACTGACTACCTACCCGCGCCGCCCACACCTACATGCATGCGCATCCCCGCATACCAAAATTTAAGGTAAACAAACAAAACGAAACTTACCTTGCCAACTGTAGTGCACTTCTATTAGCAATCTCATTGTAGAAATTTAAAAAAATGTTACTATCAAACATATTAGCACTTTATCACAGCCATATTTTTCACAAAAATATTTTTATAAACAAAAACAATCCGGAGCACCAGCGATCACAGGATATCACAACGCCGGAACCTAGGCACGTCCGTGCGCGAGCGACGTCAAATCAAACTGGCCCGGTCAAAATGACGAAAGTGAAAACATCGCACGCACAGAAAAAAAGGTTGGCGCGGTACAGTCCTTGCAGGCCACCTCTCGCGCGGGCTCTAGTGACACACTGCGAACTAACTGCGAAGCGCGCGCATCGCCCGTCGCCTATATAATGAAGCGCTCAGAGGCTCAAACTTCAAACGCCACCGGACGGCACAAAAAGAAGATGCCTCGCAACGGTAGCTAGGAAAGATTGAACACAAAGAATAGCGACACGTGGGCGCGTGTGCGTTCACGTGCGAATGTCGGTGTGCGCGAGAGATAGGCGGCCGCAGGAAACTCCGTTCTCTTCCACTAGGAAAGACCTTGGATATGAATCGGCACGTTGCAATGTGTACCGCCATCGCCTACGCCGCTGTTACCTACTTGACGGTACCGACAGATTAAACGATGCTTCCATATAAGATGTTTATATTCCATCTAGCGAGGAGATGCAAGACCAAACAAACAGCAGGTCGAGAATAAATATTGGAGTAGTTATAAGTTAATGAGCGTAGCAGATAGCTTTATTGTTATAACAAGCGGTGGTCGCCTGGACAAACACTATAATTACAACTGATGATGACGATGATGCAATGAAAGTTGATAATGCTATTAGCAATTTGACACGTATTTAGCGTGGGTGGTCACTGAGAAATTGAAACAGTGGCGCAATTACTGTAGGTGAAGACGTTTAAGATAATGCAGTTAAGTAGGTCATTAGAGAGTTCGCAAATGGCTTTAATAATACAAAATTTGTTTGGAGCAAACAAAGCTGTTACTGGGTGAAAGAGACTTGAGTTTAGGTAAATTGAGTGTGTCCATCGTTATAGGAAACAATGCATGTACAGATAGACGAATATATAAAATTACAGAGATAAGAATTTCTTTAGAATGGATTTTCAGAATAGCAAAACTTTTTAGCTGGTATCGATATCTGCTGTTTAATAAAATTCAGTATGTTAATAAAGGTTGCAGTAACTGAGTAACAAAATATTGGTTTGTTGGCGTAATAAATTTTTATCTACTTAGTCAATATTATCATATCGATGAATATGCAAATTTCTATATAGAGCACTCAAACCAGATGGAATAGTATAAATTTTATTCCGTACTAATGCGACTATAAACTGCTTGCTCTGTTCTCGTAACAGCTTTCCACTTTCATTTCCTCACTATCATTGTCTAAACGGATTGGATAACACCTCGAATTTCTTCAAAAGACACAAATTACGTAAAATCTTCATCAGCTACTGTGAGAATTACCTTAATTGCTACTTGTTTTTGAGTCTTAATTTAATTTTTGTTATTGAATCTTTATTTTCGTAACAAAGTAAGAGGCTCCCACATTGGTCGAGCCGTGTATAATTCTATTGTTTATCTCGATGTGAACATTTACTATATATTTATTGCCATTGAATTAATTAAACACGGAAACATGATATCATGCAAAAGTGATATTTTATAAATGGATCTATTGATAAATTAATAGTGAACTACGCGTTGTGCAGAACTATGCATTTATCATAGTTGTAACAGGCCTTTTCATATGCGTTGCAAAACAATGGTCTGTTCACGGTTTTACGAAATATCTCTGTTACACTAAAACACAGTCATTAGTGTAAAATATCAACAATTGAATACCTAGTTTCTTTGATAAAAATAAGTTCACACTCAATCTTGTGTTTACGTTATTTGGTCTAGGTATATGAATGTGGTTAATTCAATACTTCTTATTTGGTTTGGATAACGAGTTCGTTTAAAAATAGAAAAATAAATGTTTCGACGAAGTTATGAAATAAAAAATTCGCACGCTTTATAAAAGATTAATTAGCGACATGCACTGGAAAGCTTATTATCATATTTTGTCAGCCGTCTTCGTGAATCACTATGAAATAATGCGGCAGCGTGCTACAATTACTGTGTCATTTCCTGATGATAAACTTACTCTCGCAAAAAGTTCATCTGATAATATATGAGTGTTGTAAAATCTCTCTCAGCTTACAAATACTGTGTCATGTCTGTAAAAATATTTAATAAATTGTCCTATTTGATTATACAAGAATCCAAAATTTTATAGCTTTACACAGAAATTAAAACTAATCCTTCAAAATAAAAACTACTACAGTATTAAAGAATTTTTTACAGATAAATCAATTTTGACTATTTAACGATAAAAATAGTAATAGATTTGTTACGATTGTTTTTTATTTATTGTTTATATTAATGTTAAATAGTATATAATATTGTTGAGCCCAACAGGGTCCATAATTGTTCCTAACGTTAGCTTTAAGCATACCACCACCTCTGTACATGATGGAAAGACAATATAGTATTGAGTATACATGAAGTACAAAAACAGAAAGTGTTAAACATATACCTACGTATATCACATCACATTTTCGTATTTTAAGCCAAGATTTTTGTTGCGTTGGTTTGTGAAATCGGGATAAAGTCATCCGGCGCACGAGCTCACTTTCGCGTCTCCATTTCTTTTGGGTGAAAGTTTAACTACATTCATTGTACCTTTGTCACTGGCTAATCACGATGTTTATCATAAATCTTAATCCTGACATTTAGTACGCCCACTAATGTTCGCATTTGAAAATGAAAGCGTTTAAGCAGTTATTGCACGCGTAAATTGCATAACACGTTCCTTATCACGATGTATTGATAGATTAACAGATCTTTTAGAAAGGATTATGAATAACATATTACAGAGAATATCCGCGTGTTTGATAGACAATTTATGTAAGAAAGATAACCAAGTAAATAAGAAATAGGAACCTTATAACACAATGCCACCATGCTAAAGCCATGTGAGTTCAATTTATGCGTTTCAGTTACTATTTAGTATTTTCATTATGATTTACTGAATTGTTTCCATGCTGAAAATCGTCTTTATACTTGTATATACCGCAAGAGGAGGCAGAACTGAAAGTTCATATAATAAATATTTCTTTGTAAAATAACAGCAACATAAGAACCAATTTTATACCAAATTGTTTTCTTCGGTATATTGGTACCAAGAATTTGTATGAATTATAAGCATAACATCTAAACTAATTCCGTGAAATGAATTTCGTCAATTATGAACGATTATATCATCTACATCGTGTCGTTTTATTATTTCGATTTGATTCGGTTGTTGTGATCGAGGCGGCAGTTCGCGTGAAAGTGTTCGGTCACAGCGATCCTATGCATCCGCGTGCACCATTGAATCCGTCACGATCGACCGTGCTTGCCATTTATTAATATTAAACGAAAATTCGTTATCCATCTGGCCTTGGACCATGTTCCTTTCAGTTCTCCTTAATGATGACAGTTGCTCGGAACGTGCTGTTTGTAATAACTCCAACTCAATGACTCAGTTGTGGTCATGGAGACTACAAGGTTTTCCACCGTATGTGGTCGCCCGGCCATTTTCGCATTTTCAACATCGATCATGCCAACAGAAGTGTTGAAACGTTCATTACTTCATAAATCAAATTTCTAGCAGCGATAACTTTCGAAAGAAAATTCGACATGCCGGAGGTTTTGTAATAGTTATTGAAAGCGCGGCTCGTCGAGCGAGGCTCGGTGCAGACGTCGAAAGTGAGACCGAGAGGTTGCGCAGGCGCGTTACGAAGTTTTTATTGTCGGCCGCGCGCGAAATCACTTGAAAGTTGTATTGTCCTTGGATATTTCACTTCTTTATTTGTAGCATTTCCGACACCCGAGCCGAAGTTCAGTCGGCGGTGACGCCAATTGTGCGCTTTGAATGTGTTGGTGACACTATGTCCCCTTCACTGCGATCTCCGACGCTTGGAACCGCACGCGCGGGACCCAACATTATGCTCCCACAACCTTTTATTACTGCTTTTCTCTGTAAAATTTCACTTTCTAATTCACACAAATACGTCCTAGCAACAAGAACACGTCAACGTATCTTACCAGGGGACAATGTTAGAAGAGAATCCAGTGTAGCCTGGGCAGTCCAGGGTACGTGAGTGAGGAGCGCGCGCGGCGGCTTCCCGGCGCTTGCGCCACTTCCCCGCTTGCGACACGCTTCCTGCGGGAGAGTGCGAGGCCGCGCGCGAGTTCCGCGCGCAACAACTTGCACAACGTTTATCGGCGACCCGGTTTCTACTTTCGCCGCGGGAATCACTGAAACTGAATCCTGTGATGCACTGATAGTATCACTGTAATCCGGGCAGAGTCACAGTCGCGGGCGGTGTTAGGAGCGCGGTGTGTATTCGGCGCGACGGCGCTGCGGGCCGCGGGCGCCGGGCGAGTGGCGCGCGCGCTGCGGCGCCGCTCTCGGTTGCGCCACACTGGAAAGTAAAAGTGAGCGGCGCGGGGCGCGGCGGCACATTTCTCCCACTTTCGCTGCCGTGATTCATTCCTCGTTCGGCGTCAAGGTCGCTTCCCGCAACTCCCGCGCCACGCGCTCCTCCCGGTCCGAGCTCGGCGCGCCGCGCTGCCGCTGGACGTGGCCGTCTCACGCCGCCTCACGCCTCCTCACGCCGCCGTGACGTAGACCTGCTGCCTCCAGCGCCTATGCCAAACACGTTACCATTACAATTTGAAAGTACATGTAACCACTTCGAGAGCCAAGTACTCCAAGCGTGCATTTAATGTTGTGAAGTTAACTTTTATTTTACATTACAACATAGGTGATGTAGATGCCTGCATACTGTTTTATGTTATGCATATGTATTGTGTCTTAATTTTAGTAAAATTAGTTGTGCAGTTTAATGGCAGACCGAAGAATGTATTTATGTTCCTACGTGTTTTTATTTACGTTGCCAATGGAAACTTTAAAATTTCCATGTATAGTTTATATATAAAATTATTTACATATATGTACCGTGTATACGTAGTTTTCACACAAACTGGTTATTGTTTGGTAGTGCGCAGTTCACAAACATATTTATTTGAGTGCCTACTAGCTAATCAGTCGTCACGAGTTTACGACTGCGTACAGCTTCCATTTTAATCTGACGGTAAAGAGTATCCATTGTTATGCACTTGTCTTGACTAGTGGATCCTGTGACTTTACATATGAAATATATGGCCAGTTTCGTTTTCGTTAAAATATTGCAAATTACCCAATTTTGACCATTTCATATGAAAAATAATTATAGTACATACGTGTGTGTTTGGAAATAAGTAGGTAGCATACTTTCATTAGCAAGTGAGTACACTCGGCTACGGAAATTTCTTCACGTTGCGAAATTTTTATGTGAGTGCATGCATAAAGTCACGTGTCGTCTATAAATGTGCTTAAGATCATGACGTGTCACTTTCGTTTGATTTTTATCGCGATCTTCAATTATTTCTTTCTCTTTTCAAACTAAATATTATAAGTACCAGTGTTTATTTGTTGCTTTGCAAGAGTAAAACCTCTTTTCATACAAAACGTCGATCATTAATCACAACGCATGGTCAACGCGTGTCAATTTGATGGTTTCCGTCCATTACAGTTGACAGATTTCTGACACTGAGACAGAAATATTTTAAAATTTCTGAAAACAATTATCACATTCATGGTGGCCTATTACTTTACAGACCTACCCATTAAGCCAAAAAGTTAGCGTTTAACAAGACCAATGAGTTCTTTAATTATTTGGCTGACCTTAACAAACGAACAAAAGCCTACATTATAATATTTTGTGTTTGGTATAAATCATCATTATATTATTTGAATAAAAAGGTGTTACCTAAATTATTCAGTAACGTTTTGTTGTAGACTGTACTAGCAAAAGAAATGTATCTCTTTTATTTATTTTGTTCTTGTATTGTGTGTAGTAGTAGCATCCATGTTATCAGAGTTGGTGGCTTACGTTACTTTCTAATTTAAATATATTTTCATACGACGGAATGTAAAGACACACATGATTTTATTCTTGGCTTTTTTTGTCACTTAGTTTTTTGGTGTTGCAAATTTTAATAGGCAGTAACTTCTAGGTGAACTGAACTACTTGCCGTTCTCTCCTATTCAGAAAAAAATAATATTTAAGCTAGTATAAGCTATGATAAATCTTATAATATGTAATATGATCCTGTATTAAACTTAATTCTTCATCTTTAAATCAGTAAAAAGAATGGAAATATGAATAAAAAAAGTCAGGAAGTTTTATTTTTTGATCTATTGAACCCTAGAGTATAAAATGAATACGATGGTAACTGCAAGTTGCTAACTTAGCGCTTACTTTTGAAACTTAACTCCTTTACTATTGATTCATACTTGCCGCTAAATAGCAAGTGTAAAAATGCTTAGTTACATAAAAAATATGAAAGAATTTATTTCTTTATAATAAACGGAATGTATTATTTTAGTACATTATAATTATCATTGTATATATACCTAATCTGTGCTCATAGTTGACTGCTATTTAAGCGTGTCTGATCGCTATAGACCCCTGTCCTTATTTAAGTCTAATTTTCTAAGAGCTTCTCCCTTTCCAAGAAACTTAAAAAAATAATTAAAGTTTCTATCTCTTGGCTTGATACATTTTCTGCTCATTCTGCGACTGTAAAATCTGTGAAATCACCCCATTCTCCTTGATTCAACCACAACATCTGTCACGATTCCCGTCACAGTTTAGGATGTATTACTCACAATATTAACCTTTATTCGTTCTTAGTATTTCCTATGACTCCACTATTGACTTTTGTGAAAATAGAATGACTTTCTTGAACTATATCCAAAAGTCAACCCAAAACTCTTCTGACGGTGAAACTGGTTTTAAGAATTGTCGTAAAATAGGAATCTATTTTAAATACAAATGTCATGATCGGACGGAAATGTGACCATTGTACAAGTAACCTTTTAGTATTGTTCTATTGACAAATTCTTTGGCAGCCTAATAGATCAAAAAGCAAGTTAGGAACAGGTTATTTGCATCGACTTTTCTCTTATTATCGCGGTGTTCCGCCTTTCGCCGACTCGATAGCTTTCTTTAAGTTTATTATTCATTGAAATGTCAGGCGTTTGCACACGATACATCACTTCAAAAAATTTGATTGTATCCTCATAACATTTTTTTTTGGCAAACATAAAAAAAAATGTCGTGGTGGCCTAGTGTTTCAATGAACGGATTTTCGTGCAGGTTCGAACTCACTACAGGAAAGTACCAATGTGACTTTTAAAAGTTACAGTGACATCATTGGCAATCAGTAAAGGAAAAAATCGTGAGCAAAAATTGTTATTCTTGGTTTTTAAATCGCCAACCCGCAATGAGCCAGCTTTGTGTTCAATCCTCTTCCTACTTTATAAGAGAAGAGGCCTGTAATCAGCAGTGGGAAATTTATAGGCCGGTATAACTACCCAAAGCATGACAGTAGCGTCTTAAACAGGTGCACTCTCTATTGCCTCATTCTCAAAGTCTGATGGGACGGTAATACGAGCAGAGAGATTAGGCACATCGTTCACAACTTTACGTGCTCATTGAGAAATAGTGCATCGACGCTAATTTTCTACTACCATTAAAGGAAAATTTTAATTTCTTAAGTAGTCGCTGTTACAAGGTAGAAAGAGAGAAAAAACATTTAATTTGGACACAGCACAAAGACACAATTACAATAAATAAACAAAATAAAAAAAAAGTTTAAAACTTACATAATAACGTGTCTCACGACTGACCCAAATGGATTTCCAGATCAGCGTAATGTGAAATACAGGTAAATTGATACCCGTGTTTGACGCTGGTTTTCACCTGGCCCCCAGGTAGAAAGGCCATAGGCAAAAACCAGGGTTAGTATGGTTTATACGTATATGTATAAAATCTATAAATATTGTTAATAGATAAAGATAATATTAAACAAAAATGTACGTTACTAACTTTTAAATTATCACGTTGCATGATTATAATGACGTCACGGGAATTAACACGACCTCGCATTTACCTCAAAAGGACTGAGGTTTGACGTTTCGACAAATGTACATGTACCTACTTAAACATTTTAGTTTTCTATTAATATCTACAGACTACAAATAGCTGCATTACGTGGTTTTGCCATGTTTTTAAGTGGAGTTTAAAACCTATTCTCAGACTTACAGAACATACAAAATTTCATAAAAATCAGTGAAGCCGTTTCGGAGGAGTTTAGTTACAAACATGGTATCACGAGAACTTTATCTATAAGATTGAAAGAGATTACATAAGTAGCTATGTAGTAAAACTAGAGTACTGAATGAGATGATGGCAAGCTTCCACTACGGACGACCTTCACATACCTACTGCGTTGTTATAGTAACAGGTACTACGACGCATTGCACTGATTTATTTCAGGTAGGTTAGCGCTAACGCTAAAATCAAGAGAATAGTTTCAAATATTATGAATTTTGTTATTAAAAATTCCGGTCAAGTCAAAAGCACAAACTATCAGCCGTAGTCCTCCCAAAGAAAATCAACATGAATAAAAAATGAACCGCAAATAAAGAGATAGCTTGAAATAAGTTTGTGCCTGTCCGGATAGTCTGAAAAGCCCACTTCTATCTGAAAGTTTCAAATGACGTTTTGAGGTGTGTTACGGAATCGCGCATAAATTCCTAATACAAGTGGATATTATCTGGCATGCGACCAAAATATGGCTCAATAATGATAATATTAGTTTGCACTTTTCATCTAGGCATTTAGGGGTGGCAAACCCCAGTACCTATATAAAATTTAAATTGACATTTTATATGAGGAATAATTTCGAAATTTGCGTCAAAAATGCGACGTGTACACAAAAAATAAAATTAAAATTAAAAAATATATACAAAAGACGCGTAACATATGAGCAAAACGATCGTTGCTCAGCATATGCCAGGTTTCCCGCTAGAAACAGGGCCTTAGCGCTGATTTTTAGCGACGCCCGTTTAAATATTACATAATAAAATGTTTATGGAAATACTGGATAAAAAAAAACGGGATTTTTTAAGGATTGATTAAGAAGGCCACTTTTCAATACTTGATGTTCTACTTGTAACTGATGTTAACAATTTAGTGTTTGTAATCAAAGAATGATTTATAGCCGTAGCGAGGGTACTCACGTGTATCGCGTCTCGCCACATAAAACATGTCTGTTTGTCTGTCGACACGTATTTATTGTCAAAAAATTTATTGTTGCTGTTAATAACATAAATAAAAACTGATGATGACTGACCTGACTGCTTAACCGGAGGTCGTCGGTTCGATTCCCACCCAGGACAAATCTTTGTGTTATCATCTGTGGTTTTGAAGATGTGGTGTCTCGTGAGTATGCTCTAGGGACTTTTCTCAAAAACCAATAATTTATAGAACTTTATTGTTATGCAATTCTTTTGCAGTCTATAAGTATAACTTGTCTAGGCAGATCTAGTGATGGTCGTATAACCATGGCCGTACTACCTACGGTGACGAAGGAAGTAATTTGTAACGTAGGTGGTAAGTTGTCACTAAGATATATGGTAGCACGTCATCACTGAATACAAAACGAAAGAATGCAAGTAACTTTGATCCTTATATAAATATGACGACGTTATAGAATACAGTTTGTGTAAAATTGATTTTGACGAGTTATTAGATGAGATAGAAAAAATGAATGTTGTAATATCTTTCTGCTAAAATTTTAGCTTTTTTATATGTAAATATTTGTCACATCATTGTATTCTAGACAACATTTCTAAACAAGAACGTCGCTCAAAACTCAATAGTCAACAATAGTACTTTTGTTTTACAACTTGGAATATTGCCCACTACGCACGGCGAATGAGGCGTAGTGAAACGTTAGTAATGGTATGGTATAGTTTACTATACGTGCATTTTGTGTAGTAAGCATTCAAATGAACTGGAGTGAACAAAGGTATCTTTCGGCCTGCAACAGAAGAGTTCATACTTGGATGGGTTTGTTTAAGTCGAAATCTGCCTTTTTTTTCCATAATTTTTAGTCGCATAAATTACTAAATAATATAATAAATACTATATGTATATACAACAATGTATAGGTACTTTATAATTAAGAATATTGCAGGTGGAAAACAAACTGATCTTATAAAGGTTGCATTTTATATTTTCCTTTTGAAGTACAAAACCCTAAAATGCCAAATTAATATTCTAGGAAATTTTAGAGGAAAATCCATTGCATATATTTTAGCATAGAGCATAGCATGCATTTTAAGCCATGATTTGATATCAATGAACTAGAAAAGTTGTGAGTTGCGATATTGTTATTTATTTACGACTAAGAAAATAAAAATCATCAATTTAACCTGATTAATTATAAATAATTTACAAAAGAAACATCTTCGAATAAGTATTGGTGGATCTCTCGAATGCTGGCCATTGCTGTAATCGCATTTACAGCACGTAATTAGGGGTAGCGACCCTTATACCACTTGACTATTCAATCCGCAGCCATCAAAGTCCATAACAGATTACTACTTTGTCTTTTTACGAGACGTAGGTTTTCCCTTTGTTGTTTGGGAAATACGCATTGCGCCGATCCCATATGAGTGGGATAAGGGCAGGAAGAAGAAGAAGAAGAGTTTGGGCTCTCTGTTAGAACTTCGACAGCCACAGACAGGACTGCAGTGAGTCATACCAGCGTGTGATAAATGCTCGAATATTTGACATTTGAAAGACTATTTAATTAAAATATACATATCATGTATCGACCTTCAACAAGTTTTTAAGGTTAGTAAATATAGGTACATCCATTACGTATTTAGTTTCGTCGTTTTAATATCAAATGGAGCAGACAACATTTCACCACTTAGTACTTACAGTTTTTTTTTTTCGGTTTACTAAAGCATATTGTATCTATCACTATTAAGTGAAAATTATAATACGGTTGTTTATAAAGGTATGAAACTAAATAATAACTCTTTATTGTACACCAAAACAAGTTTACAGAAAAACAAAATACATTATGGTTACAAAGGGCTGTCTTATCACTAATTGTGATCTCTTCCCGACGACCTATGCAGGGATTGGAGTAAGGAAGTATAATAAAGCGGGAAGATATAGGTGTAACCGATTTGTAGAACGGATACATCAACTTTGAAAAGAAAGACAAACAGTAGATAACTAGATAAACAAAGAGACTTAATATAACCTAACACTTCAATCGCTATACATATTGCCCAGAAAAAGGTAAACACAGATTCAAAAATTTACCTTCTTAGTACAAGTACTCATTTATTTACAAGATCTCTTAAAAAGAGGTTACAACAACAATAAATACGTTTCAAACACGACTGCGACGCAAAAAATGATCGTGAGAAAATTAACACAGCAGCCGAAAATGTCTTCCGCTTGCGGAGGCCTCCAACTGATACCCTAAGCAATAGCGAGATCCGTGTTGTAAGACGTAAGTATAATTATAATTTTAATAAACAAATGTTTTTAGACGAAAATATTCTACATATTATATGTAACTTCCAAAATGCTTTATTAGCATTTGCGGTGGTTTCCGCACTTATTTGATAGCGAGACAGTTCATTTAGTAAGTCAAATGAGTGTAAAGAATTATTGAGAAAGTATAAATTAGCTGTGTCTCCCATCAATATTTACTTCCGTAATTATTCAGGCTAAGATCAATCTTAAATTTAATAATGTGATATTTCATTTGTACCACAATATATACACTGACATTGTGGTTATAAGAAAAATCTAAATGCTTTATTGTCAAAATATCGTTAGGCATATTCACCTAGCTCAAAGCCCACATGCAGCGAGCAGTTAAATATAATCATTTACATTCTTAGAGATACTGTATGAAAAGAAGATTTGTTTGGACCATAGGTAGTAGAAAATAGAGAACATCTGAAATTATATACCTAGATCTATTTATTGCAATTATACGAGCTTAGTAAGCGGTAACAGCAAAAAAACACCTAGATAATATTTTGAGGCGAAATAAAAGGTGACATAACAGCATGTATGAAAGTAGACTAAGGGCTGATTTTTCTTAGGATATCTTTTATTCGAGGAATAGAATTGAAGTTTCAAATATTCAAAATTAATCTTCGATTAAATTTATCCGACAATTGAATAATCAGCCCTAAGAGTTGCGTTGCGTCAATAAATAATGTTCTATTCCTGTCTATAATGCCGCGCTAATCAGGAGCTACTGGTCCGATTTGAAAAAATATTCCAACATTCTCGTAAGTCTTCGCGTAAACCTCAGGAAACAATACAATTACTTAAGTGTTAGATAGCCTATTCATCGAGGAACAACTCAACCAGGACACCCACGTGGGTGGAAAAAGAAAAGCTAGTGAGTTATAAAATAATTTATATTATATTTCTGTACAGTATGGGTATAGTAACTCCTGTAAAATACTTCTTCGTTCCACCCTGTTTTCATATCTTTGTGCGGAAATTGCGGTGTTGCAAGCGGACACTGTCTCGAGTACACCACAATATGAGGTCAGCTGTTATCTGTTGGTGAAAGGGAAAGTATTTCACCACGTTAGCCAATGAGGCATTACTACTATAAGTTTAGTGATCATTGTAGACTTATTTTGTACCTAATTGAAACAAATGTTTGTATGTAAGCCTTGCTGGATCATCTTTCTCATGGATATATATTTATAAATTGTGTTTCTTCATTAAAAGTCACCCGCATGAAGTGTCGATATAAAGTTTAAGTATATGAAAAATTTTTCATATCACAAATTGCATGTTATTTAAAGGATGGATTTTACCAAACTTTTATTCCCCGTATAAGGCTTATAAGTACTTTGGATAAATATTGGATTTTCGACAGGCGCCATTTTTATTCAATGAATAAAAGTTATCTGAATTTGTTCAAATCAGCTCTTAGAAAGGTAGACTCATCATAACAGAGGATATCAATTCCGCTGTCGGGCAATGATTATAACCATATCAAATCCACAAGCTATCACACAACCAGTAAAATAAAAATCATCAAATCATAAGAATAAAATTCAAATAGCAAATTACATTTTTATTCCGAATTAGTAGCCACGAAAGTTGGACTGCCTTGTGCGCCGTAACATACAACTACACTAATAAATTCCGTTCACTTTCTACGTGACCTGAACAAGTTAGCGTTGTTAGTACAAAACAAACATTAATTTAAACAAACCGATTGTTCAATACAATATTTGGAGTGGTGCAAGCGAATCGCGTTATTTTGTTGTCATTACGTATCGATGATTGATCCTTCATTGTTGCTTTTGTTCGGTATTCATATGGGTCACGGAAGTTTTAATCGGTTGATGTGTCCTTGTTTTTGGCAATGTCAATCATGTTTAAATTGGGCAACTTTTTAAAGTTGTGTTGATTGTCTATAGAGATAGTCTAGTCTAGTCGATCAGTGCTTTTATTATGACTAATTTGGCGAGCGTGTGACTAACAACAACAGTCTATTTATCGATGGATTTGGCTACTAGAGATAGATTTTCGACATATTTGGTATGGAACTTTTATCAGATATATAGGTACCTTTAGTAGCCAAAACAATCGACACATAGAATATTGAAACAGGTCGTTTTAGTATGCGCCTATCAGTTCTTTCTTATTGCAGTATTTCTTTGTATTATTACTACAAAAGGTTATTTTATGAAAAACTTGTGTTAACTGTAGGTGCTGTAAATTTTTTCCACTCGAATTTCGCCATTCAGTTAAACTCCTATGCCTGATATAGAACTGCAGCCTATTGCAAATCATTTAACATGGTATCTAAGATACACCATCATACAACATTAATCTAGCCAGTTTCTAGATACAACTAGTAAAATATGATTTGGTTTCCAAGATCTGTCTATTGACAGCAGGACGTCGTTTATCTTAGTGTAATTGCGAAAGGTCGATGTTAGGAAATCCGTAAGTACCTACCTATATTTGGAAGTCATACTTATTCAAACTTGTAGAAACAACCGAATGGATGAAAACTGCATGTAGAAATCCCATAAGTATGTATGATACAGGAGTAACAAACGATTACGTGAAGGCAATTGTTGATTTAATTGTATTTTTGTCTGTATTTATTAAATGACAGTTGCGACTCTGGCAGGTTTTTAAATAAAAGACGAATTTCTCTTTATTTCGTTTTCCCACGAACCCCTTACACACAGACATTTCAGATACAAGCTCGCTACTCATTAGTATTTTAAAAATGAATTATTGATTGATCATGCTAAATTTGTTGTGTTCTTAATTTTAGACCGTTAAATGTGTAAAATTATTTAAAAATATTCTCGCAATAGCGTGTCCAATTTAAATGACATAATTTAATTATCAACGAAAGGATCTATTTTAACATATCCGTTTACCTCTGAGATGAAATAGCACGACATTTAAGAATTGTCATCGCTTTTTCTTGTGCTGTCAAAGTGACATTTCGAGATGTCATGTTGACAGGACAACTGTCAGATGTAACTGATCCTTAATGATAGCATATGGTGTTAATTGAAACACGTTTTAATTTACATTAAGTTATTAATAAATGGATGTAGAGTAGCTATTTCTGTCTAGTTGTAAACATGTGTCAGAACAAGATTTGATGACCCGATTATGATATCGGCCGAGTCTTTGAGACTTATAACTTACTTTACGTTCCGATAGTAATAATTGCCAGCTTAAAGTCCAACCTGTGGCTTTCATGTTTGTCATGAAACGATCGCCGTTGGCTTAATGGGAACATTTAAGGGGTTACACGCATCGTGCCCGCACGGTATATATGTAGATTGATGTACTTAAAAGTCATAACCAATCTATGTAAAAAGAAGTATAAAATAAATCGTGATAAAAGCCAACGCCTAAATTAACCTATCTCCATTAAACAAAATTATCAAAGTAAATAATAACTACTACTAAGTAATATCAAAGTAAAATATGTTTTCCTGTGTAGTGAAAAAGTAAAATAATTTTGAACCTATCACAAGTCCGTATCTAAAAATATGAATTGTAATCACCAATCCGCTCGTTAACGTTATCAATGGCACCTCCCCACTCTATCACTGCTTACAAATACCAACTTCATCTAAATATCGACGATCAAAACAACTAGGTATCATAATGTCACGATAGTGTCGATGTTTTCAAATTTCGTATCTCTAGTTAAGTCACAAATACAGGGTTAATTTAAAAGGAGTGCGTATATTCAACGAGGTAATCAGGTGCATAAAACTAAATCACTATCTCCATGGGTTGAAATCTTACAGTGGAAAATGAACTTTTCATACAAAGTGACAAGTCACGTGACTTATGTTTGTATGAAAAGATGATTTTCGATTTTAAGATCTCGACCTATGTTTAGTGAGAAAAGTTGTTCAGTTTTATGCACCTGATTACCACGTTGAATATACGCACTCTGTAAAAATTTATCCTGTGTATATTATTTTTATTATCCTTCAACTTATTTCTATTTAATGCTAATAGGGTCCAGGTCTGCGCAAGGGTGTTGGGTTCGTCCCACCATCTCCTCCTGGGTCTGCCGCAAGGTCCTTTTTTGTGCTATAAAGTTGTATAAAGTACCCACGGTGTGGTTTCTTTCGCCTTTAGCTCGTCCATCATAAGGATAAGTCGCTAATGGTAAAAAATATGCTTATGGTAAAGGAATTATAAATAAATAATTTTATTGTTTAGACTAACCATTGCCTAAGGCCGTATACAGAAAGAAAGCTGGAAAAAGCTGGAAACTTATAAGCGCTTATCGGCGCTTGACAGCGCTGGTAACCCGCGCAGGAAAATATATGAACGCGCGCCGATACGCGCTTATACGGCCTTACGTACTGGTAAGGCATGATACACGTCACTCTAGTGCACGTGCGTCACAACACTCGCAACATTGCAGAGTTAAAATGAATTCATTATCCTGAAATTACCCAAACTAAATTATTATTCTCAAAATAAATTAGGGAAAATCCTCCTTTCCCGTAGGCATTTTTTTTTAAATGTTGGTTGGACGATTTCGATGAAGTTTGCACATTGAATGTAAGTTATTGGATCTCATAACTTCTCAACGACTGCCCAAAATCGGATTATCCTTTTTTAAGCGTTTATTAAGCCAGGACTGATTTGTGTAAAAAAAATAACAAAAATCGAAATGTTTTTTTTATCTCAAAATGTAAAGTGAGTGAGCGAATGCCAAAGAAGGTTGATCGGTTGCATGTTTTCCGGGAACTTATTTACACGGATGAAACCGCGGGCAACAATAAGCGAAATATAATTATTTTAGCGACATTCTATTTTACATTTATTTATACAGAAGTATAAAGATTTAGACTTATGCTCATTTCAAAATAGTAAGTTGGTATGATCACTTGTCGCACCTTGAAATCTGATATGACTCATGTACTCATATGAGCAATATACTGATGGTTGTTAATGAAGCCTTGGATGGTTTTAATAGTCTTAATTAGAGAGCGCCGGAGAAACTTATGACTGAAACTATAATGGTGTGAGTTAGGAATAGTTACAAAAATATTTGAAGTATTTTTAAAGAAGTTGCTATATTTTTCTATTCAGTAAATTAATGGATAAATTGAAAAAACAATTGCTTAAAAATTGTTGAATTAACACTGGGGAAGAAAAATTGTTTATTAACACTATCCATTGGACTCTGAATATAATACCAATACCAACCTATAAATGTCCCACTGCTGGGCACAGGCCTTTTCCCATATAAAGAAAGAACGAGTATTGATCACCTCCTGTGATCACCACGCTTACTCAATGTGGGTTAGTGATTTCAGATTCCAATTTTTGTTATCCAGGTTTCCTCACGTTGTTGTCCTTCGCCGTTTGTCAATGGTGTCTTATTACTTTTAATCAGTCATATCAGCCGTTGGAAATTCTCTATAGGGCAAAATGCTTTTGCCTGTTATCTAAATATAGACCATAGTGTACTCTCAATAAGGTACCGAATTAGCAAATTTTAATATGACAATTTTCTAGCTTGTATTTCACTTCGCTTTTAAATTAACTTTTATCGAATAAGGTAAATTTTTAGATAAATATAAGGAACAAAGTAACAGACACAGTTATTAATGAAAAAAAAAAACATTGAATTAGGTTTGGCTAAGTTCCAAGTAAGTACTTAAAATAATCTTTGAGATGACCGAGGTGGGTATATGCAGTTCAAAGAATAACCGATTTTGAATCCATTGTTTTTACCTCATTTGTCATATTGTCCTGTAACTATGTTAAATAAGGAAATTTGTACATTTATTTCAGCCTTTCCTAATAATTTCCTATTGATCATGCATGAACTACAATACTAGGTACCTAGTAAGTAAAACGTTATCACTGCCTACTACTATATTTACTCAAAGTCTGCACTTTCCCAACAACAGGCAGCACAAGTTGTAAAGATACACCAAAATCTACACGCAAAACTAAGTCTTAACACTAAAGATAAATGACCGAAAATAGCTCGATATAATTTGGTGATCCGAATGCAGTATTATGTGTTCTACCGAGCAGAACACTTGTGTAATTTATTGTTATTATTAAAGAGAACAAATAATAGTGCATAATATATAATGCTCATGCTCGACATTGAAAGTAGGCATTATGTTACGTAACCCTAGAAACGGCGGGCACAAGTATTGAATATCACACGGACGCACGTGGCTGTTCAATGATGTACCTTTGCCTTACGACTATTAAGAGTAAGTTCTACCTGAGATTCTTATTTTGAATTACGTACCCGCCTTTTTGTTAAGCCGCTTGTATCTTTTGTTATAAAATGCCAGTTGCATATTTATTTAATTGAATCGCGAAATTGTTATTATATTATTAATTAGATATCTTATCTATTGAAACAAAATTTCTAGATTATTTTGCGTAATTAAATATAATCAATATTCAATATATACCTGACCTTAATAGGTCAAGGAAGTGCATAAGATGCTGGCGGCTAATTTAAGTCCGTAAAAATTATAGGATTGTAGCAAAGTGTGAAAGGTCGCGTGTCCGATAAACAAAAAGGAAAACATGTACCGTCTTATTACAAAAAACTCGATAGTACTGGGATTAAACTATGAACTAACAGAACCAGGTTTAATACGATGTACTAGATACGGTTTAATTAAAATAAATTTAAAGTAGGTAGTTTGGTTTCGGTAAGTTCATGTCATTTTGTACTGTAGGTACACAGGTTGACGGGCTTGTTGGTCTAGTGGTTAGTGACCCTGACTGCTAAGCCGGAGGTCGTGGGTCCGATTCCCACCCAGGACAAATCTTTGTGTGATGAGCACGATCATTAATTTGTTCTGTGTCTGGGTGTTATTTATCTATAATATGAGTATGTATGTATTTAGAAATATATAAGTATGTTTATCAGTTGTCTGGTTACCATAGTACAGGCTCTGTCTAGTTTAGGATCAGATGACCATCTGTGAGATTGTCCCAAGATATTTATTTATTATTTATTACAGGTCGTCCAACGCTTCGTTTGCTTAAACGCGGTCTCTATTCTAGGCCATGTCTGCTCCATCGACCGTCTGTCCGTCTGCAGACATGACCGCGATCATCTCCGTAGTTAGGACCTTACGTTGTGCTGTACCAACATAGAGTCTGACTCAAAATACGTAACTTAATTAAAATAAATATGTCAAGTAACCAAAAAAATACCTCTAATTAAATTCCAAAGTACACAAAGAAGTATTTTATTTATAATCGCAGACATTCTCTTGTTTCTACGTATGAAATAGAACAAGTGATGATAACCTCCCCTTATCAGGCGATTCCTTCTCTTTCTATTGCATGCGGCCTAATTTCGGATAGCCGGCGTGGATAAGCTCTCCGCATTTTAGTAAAAATTATATTGTGTAATTTTATTATTAGATCGTAACGACTGTTGACTGTACAGAAAGTTAGTGAAGACTGTACAGAAAAGAGGTTTCGACGTCAGATACTTTGTTTGTAAGTAAGGATGTCGAGGTTAATCCTAGAAACTACTTATCAGACTGTAAGGAAAGATCACAAATATATTGTCCATTTCTTCTGCCTAGTCTTTTCCCAAGCTATGTCGGGGTCGGCTTCCAGTCTTACCGAATTTAGCTGAATACCGTATTTTACATGGAGCGACTGCCTATCTGACCTCCACAACCCATTGCTAGGTAATACAGTAATATATTGTCCATTTATAATGTACCTAATCTTTTTTAATTCTATTATGAAATTTCAGTAAAAAAAAACATCTACTAAATGTTTAAATAAATAGGTCAATTTAAATGATACCTACTTATTAATTAAAACTCGTTAGACCACCACGAAATTCATATTATTAACGTAAATTATTAAAACAAAGATAAATGTTGTGTAAGTACCCTTCATTATGGCCTTGAGAAGTTAACTATGTACCTATAGAGATATGGAAATAATAATTCAAACTTATCTATTTAATTATAATATCTATTTATGTTGAAAGATGTAAGTCAACGTTCTAAGCTTCATTATTCATTCATTTATCTTCATATTTCTGAAATCTGTAAAAACCTCTTTTCGAAATAGCGTACCTAATAAGAACCAGAAAAACAAAATAAAAAACAAAAGAAGTTGTTCGTTTTTTAAAACTTACCCACCTCTATTTTTCGTTTCGGTCTTGAAATGGAAATGAACCTATTAATGTCCAAAGGCTAGTTCTAATTCTAACTAAAAATATCGATTTCTTTAAAATTATAGCTTTTTTATTGACAATCGAAGTAAGCGGCTAAAAATAAATATAGTATGTAAACACCGCTGTCTATAAACATATTAGACGCCATCTTTGCCTTTGAAAAGATTAATAAAAATAGATGTCCTCATAATTACTGTTTCAATAAAAATATTTCTTAATACTTATACTTATTATCAGACACTATAAATTTATAATACAAGTAGGTATACAAAAAATATCTTAAATATGATCTTCCAAAGTACACGCTACGTTCAATATACTAAGAAACACTCGAACGATAACATAGTTAAAAGAAAATTGTGTCACAACCTTGATTTTTACGATTATGTTACAAAACTGATAACCCCGACGGGAATCGAACCGGCTATCATTCAGATTCGGGTGTTACGCAAGCGGAAACCGTCATGCCTTTTGATAATAATATTTCGACTTTTATTTAATTCAGGATGCCATTTTGAGTGTTAGATAAATTAGATAAAGTTTATAATTATAATTATATTTGTATTAAATTTTTCATTTGCTTTCGGTTGGTCGTTGCGTTGGAAAGATAAAATTAATATTGATGATAAAATGTGTTTCATGTTCGCAGTGTTCCCACTTTAGGAATGTATTTTAAGTAATTTGTCCTAAATACGATCTATTCGGTTTAGAGATTTGGCAACCTTGAAAATTAAGAAGAAGAAAATATCTATATAATATTGTTTTATGAGGTTTACGCGAATGTCAGGCATTGAAATAAAACTACTTTTATACGGATTGAATCGCGGTTTATTTCGATTTTAGTTCCCGACGTTGAGTCTGCCCGTGACCATGACACCTGCAAAGGCGTCGAAATGTCGGGAGCTAAAATCAAAATAAACCGCGATAGAATCCGTTTAAAAGTAGTTTTATTTCAAGAAAAAAATATCCATTATATGGATGTCAGTAACTCAGTACTGACTATGAAATAAGTAGCGGAAATAAATAGCGATTTTTAAGAATACCAATTTTCGTTTCATTTCCAATATTTGTATAAAAATATTTATGTTTATTATAGTAAAAAATACTTTTCTTCTACACCTCGATCGAGGAAAGATCTACAATTTCAGTACCCAGCACACCAATTATTTTTTACCTTTTACGGTTAATTTATCCTGTTACAATTTAATGAGATTATGAAAATACATTGTTTTTACTATTGATAACATTATAATACCTTTTTACATAAAAATGATAACGAAATTTTTACTACATTTCAACAATAATCTTTTATCCTGCCATAAAGGTTTTCATTTCTACCAACAATTATACCAAGCCATTTGGATCGGCTTCTAATATCACCAGGGTTCATCTGAAAAGATTTCCGGCGACTGGGACCGAAATGAACTCGGACCGACGCGCGCCGTTCCAGTTACCGTTGCAGTTGGATTATTACTAGATACTAAGAAATTTTCATTTTACTGTACGTTATTGGCTTTAACCATAGATTTTTTTAATTCTACTACGAGTGGTCCCAGTCGCCGGAAGAAAAATTTAATATTTAATGCATCCGGCAACTGGCACCGTGGTCCGAGTTGATTGCGGTCCCAGTCGCCGGAAACCTCCAGCTGAACACCGTATTTTACATGGACTGACTGCTAATCTGACGTCCACAATATATGTTCTGGGTCATACAGTAACCCTAGGTAGGATTGGTTGTATTGAAAACAACTGAGAATCATAAATTATACAACATTTCTACGATTTTGGATTGGTTTCCAATTCTAGAGTCCCTTCACTTGTTACTGGGTCCAAATGTAAATATTTATAAGTTTGAAATTTAACTTATTCGGTAAACTTGCGTGTAGACTGACACTGAGATTGAGACTGAGATATCTAGTGGGTAATTCAAGGTATTTTGCCAATAGTAACGATTTTGTACCAAATTTTTACCTTTTCAAAAGTAGGTATAATAAGTCTTCTATATAAATAGAAGACTTATTGTACCTAGTTTGTCAGTATTTCTATTTTTGTATATAATTTAATTAGGTACCTATTTCTTAATGCATTAGGTTTTAAATATCCTCCTGAAAACTTTTGTGTTTTATCCATACCACACATGCATCTTATCTACTTTACGTGAGATCGAAATTCATGTCGCCAACACCTCTGCTTTTAAAACTTTCGAAAAGGAGAAGTGCGTTTGTTTTGGAAAAGGAAATTCCTAAAACGATATGCCATCTAGACTCTCCGCGAAGCTCCAAGGGAAAGCGAGTATGAGAGTGCGGACGGTGGGCTCATATCCCCTCGTCTTCCAACGCCTCGCTATTGCTCCGCTTTGTGTCGGTTTTTTCAGACGCGAGTCAAAGACGGGCGATTGAATAAAGCGAGAACATGGACTCGTGCCGAGATCCTCTGGGATGCACCTCGCCAGAGAGGATGGGCCCTGAAAATTATTAATATGTATGCCGATATATACATGTACTTCCAAACAAAAGACGAGCAGAATACGAACGCATGGATGGTATTCTTGTTTAGAATTTTCCGTGAACAATGCCATGATTACGTTAATTAACTTTGTAATAAATGATAGGAACTATTACCCATTAGGCCACGTGATCTCAATTAAAAGGTTTATGGTCGCGCACGCTTTATGTGTAGAAGCGCCATGTTATGGTAGATTAAAAAAAATATATTTTAAATTTAATTTAATTTTTATTTTTTAAATTAATAAATTATTAATTTTTTTTGCAAGCACTTTTGTGTGCATTAAATTATTCATAGGTTTCTCTAAGCACATAATTAAAGAGCTTCCAGCCTATATTTGAAACAGACGAGAAATTAAAAAAAAACGTTATTTATTTAAATTTCTGCATAAAAATAGAACATTTAGATGTAAGTTGGATGAACTTCTTGTCAAAGTGTTTACCCGAAATTCAAATCAAAATCAAATATACAATAACAAATATTCAATGTTTTTACAGTTAAAAGTTTTTTGGTTAGATTATAACCTTATCCATAAATGTATTACGCCAAAAATTGTTTTGTTCGCTACTGCTTTGTTTTGAGTTTAACCTTACTTTAGTAGGCATATATTCCTGTAAAATTTTCCTATAAACTTCATAGTATTGGTCATACATCTATTTGTATAGCAACAGTGTTCTCTATTCCATGGTAATGCAAAGTTCACGTCGGCTTTGCGTGATACTTACATCTTAAATATTCTCGAGAAATACTAAAATGTATTATTTTATTTTGATGATGAATATTTGGGTTTATTTATAAACATCTCATTAATAGTTTTTAGGGTTCCGTATCTCAAACGGAAATACGAAACCCTTATAAAGGGTGTCCAGCGGAAAATTTTCAAGTTTAAATAGTCATTGCTCGTAAACTAGCGGGGTGAGGTAAGTGGGGAGGGTACCGTTCGATGCGCGTGATTTGCGGATTTTTCAGTCAGGATGAGTCACTGGTCGGGAGCGCACCTTGCGTTCGCGGTTGAGCAGTACTTAAAGTGCGGCGATTCACTGGTACATGCGCGTCGCGCTTTTTGTACTCACTTCAATATTCGACGAATAAGTGATGGGCCGATTATGCAACTTACCTTCTCTCTACTCCCTTCCCTTCTGGTCTGAACTTTTGAACCCACGACCAGATAAGTTGCGTACTCGGTCCATCACTTATTCGTCGAATATTGAAGTGCGTACAGAAAGCGCGACCCGCATGTACCAGTGAATCGCCGCACTTTAAGTACTGCTCAACCGCGAACGCAAGGTGCGCTCCCGACCAGTGACTCATCCTGACTGAAAAATCCGCAAATCACGCGCATCGAACGGTACCCTCCCCACTTACCTCACCCTGCTAGTTTACGAGCAATGACTATTTAAACTTGAAAATTTTCCGCTGGACACCCTTTACTTAGGATGACTTTGTTGTCCATCCGTCTTCGGCCTATCTCTCAAGATCTCGGAAACGCGTGTAGGGTATCGATTTGAAATTTAAACCATACATTTAATTCTACAGAATCTTGGAACTGTGAAAAGATCAAACTTCTAAGTTAACGTAAAAAAAAATACGACCGTTTATACCGCAAAAAACGTATCTATTTTTCGACACTGTCAAGGGAATCAAAATGAATAGGCTAGTAACATGGTCTTGTACTACCAGTACAGGAAAACTATATTTAAATTTGTAATTACATACATCATAGAAAATTTAGTCTTTGTACGGAGCCCTCGGTGCGTGAGGCCGATTCGCACTTGTTAAATTTTTCTAAGGATACACCTGCAAGTGTTTTGGTTGTGTTTATTTTTTAATATTAAATTATTTATTTAGCCACGTTGCAATGATGGACCCATTAAAAAAAACCTTCAAGGCGAACTTTTAACGAAATTGCTGCGAAATTTTTAACTATTGGCCATTTTTGTCATTATTAGTTTTCATTATGGTTCAAACAAAAACGTTAATTTTTTTATATTTTCTAATAATATTTTATTATATTTTATGTGAAGCTTTATATACTCGTAGAATGGCGGACTTAAAGCCAGAGGCATTCTCTACCAGTGAACCATAGAGTAGTGCAGAGATAACAAAGAGTAGGTGCATATATCACTTACAACAGTTATTTTCTTGAAAATCGGCGACTAAATATTCCATTCGTATCTATTTACAGCAAATATTTTTGAAATAAACACCAAAAAAAGTAACATGGAATATGAACGGAAAATTTTGAAGTTTGTTATTGCAACCAAATCAGCATGGTATAATATTATACTTCAGTTAACAATAACATTTTAGTTATTCGACAGCGTAGACAGTTTAACATAATCATGTTAAGTTATCTCTACTTACAGGATACGTTATATCAAAACGCGTATATAATGCACATTGTAGGAAAGTTCCACGATTTTAAAGTGACGAGAGGAAATCATTATCGAGTATAAAGGTACTGCTTCACTGGGATGCATGCGGTGCAGGATGTCTATCTAGGCTACGATCGCTACTTGTTAGCGTTCCAAAGCTAAACTTGACTCATGCCCGCAGCCTGTGGGTTGCATTGGGCCAGCGCCTTAATCATCACTATTTTTATACAAAGCCAAGCTTGACACATGTGTGTAACTTGTCGCTGGGTTGCAGTGGAGCAGCGCCTTGATCATTAACATTTTTCGGAGCTTGACACATGTCTGTAACCTGTCTCTCGAGCAGCGCCTTTATCATTACCATTTTTATACAAAACCAAGCTTGACACGTTATCTGTGTAACCTGTCGCTGGGTTGCAGTGGAGCAACGCCTTTATCATTAACATTTTTATACAAAGCTTGACACTTGTAGTACTAGTTGACGCTTGTAGCCTGTCTGTGGGTTACAGTGGAGCAACACCTTTACGCCATCCAGAATCACGTTCCTTTGATCAACGTGACTAAAACTATGAAAGTCGATGGTATGTCGGTTTTTATACGAATATTTTTAATATTTGATATTGTTAATATTTGAATAGATCTAGCTGGTTGCTAAGCAAAGCAAACCTATTAAATCTACGGTTGCTACAGAGTAGTGATGGCCTTAGGATTATGTTTCAAAAATTTTTAAATATTTTTTTTTCACCCTACTTTTTTGCAAACGTAAGTACTTTATTTTGACTTTGAATTATAATTTCCAGATAGTTGTGAAGGTTCCTTGTAGCCCAAATGAAAGGGTGACGTATATTACTTTATTAGATTTAGGTAAGTACTAACTTCTTAAATTCATTAAGATAGGTTACCTATGTCCTAAAAATATTGCTCGATTTTAAATAATTTTATTCTACAATTTAGTTGCGTAGTTTTCACTGCGTATTATTTTTTAGTATGCTAATTAGTTTTTTGCTAATTGCCTAAGATTAATCTTTGAGTTCAAGTTTTAAATTTGGAACGTATTATTAATTTACTCTCAGACATTCTTGCCTGATCTCGTGAGCTCTTGATACCATTTTTGTTGATTTTAAATAATTATGTATAATATATATGGAGGAAATAATACAGCCATTGAATGTAGCCATGATAGAACCTTGACCTAATATGCAATTTTCACGTGCGACTGCGAAATGTTTTTCGTTTATGATAATACTCAATTTTTTGTGCGATCGCGACTGGCAACTATTGTAAGTATTGGTACTACAGTATATATAAATATTTGTCAATAATCAATGCTGGCAATAGTCAACAACTTTATTCAAGCAAACCTTTTTTATTGACTGTGGCCCCTGTGGGACAACAATGGTTAAGCAAAAAGAAGAAATCCTCTCGCCATAGACTCAGAGAAAACCTTTATTTTATTTCAGATTAAAATAAACCAATTTCAAGTGATACCAAAATCCATTTGTATACGCATGTGACAATCAGAATAAACACTTATTGAAAACCAGCTACGACCCACGGTGTTAATCACATAAAACATAGATGATTTAATTAGGTGGCCACTTTATTTTACTTTATTTTTATTGTTTTCGTATTTTTATTAGCCTATATTATGTTAATCCAGGCTAACAGCTACCTCCGTGGCAACTTTTATCACAATTGGTCCACCCGTTTTAGCTTGAAGAACTAACAAAATACAAATACACACTCACAAACTTTCGCCTTCATTGTAAGTATAATTTCCTAAAACGAAATAAAACAAACTTCTTATCAAATCCTCAATAGTAAATAATTAATCATAATACTGAGAAAAAGATGACTTATTTACTCCTTATACTACGAACCAAGAAAACGCTTTATACTACGTCATAATCTTTAGACCACGGCATGACTGTTTATTCCTACTTGTTCTATTCTCACCAGACTATCTATAAATTGATTACACATAAATAAATAAAAAACAGACATGAAAAAAGCCCCATAGAATACGCTATTTTGTTTAAATATCCTTGGTAAAATTTCCTCGGAGGGGCTCATGGCAAGTGTAAGATAATAGAGGTTAATCCGCGCTTGCCGCGATTTCGTGGATGGGTGACCATTTGTAATCATTTCGAAAATCCTTCGTGACTCGGAAAGCACGTTGGTCCCGACTGTCATACGTCGATCTTTGACAACCGATATGTCATTAAAATTCTGACAACCAGTTGCGGTTACCCTGCAAAATGAGTTGAGATAGGCAGTCGCTCCATGTAAAATACGGTATTCAAACTATTGAATTGATTTAAATGGGACCAATCGAAGCCAAAAATATTTTTTAAATCAATTTTCATTTGCCGAATATTTGCGAAACAAACATACAAAATAACAAACACTCGAATTGAGAACCTCGTCCTTTTGAAGTCAGTTAAAGTCAGAAATGGGTACAACAAACCAGTACTAATACCAGCGAATACTGCCGATAACCAGTTAATTAGCGTTTTTGCACGTTAATGTGTATGTATTTAGTGTTTATATGTATTTATATACGTTCGCAAAGCAGGAAACATGACGACCACTATCACGAAATTTGTTCTCACCGGTATAAAAGGGTTGTCGAGTATTGGCCACAGGTACCAATTATTATTTTTAAAAGAACAATAGAGGCTAAAATAATATTGAAAATGTGTTTTTAGGACCTACTCTAATAATAGATTAAAATATGACATTTTTTAAATAAGAATCTAATGAAAACTCTTCGACAGGACAACACTGAATGGCGTATTCTGAATTAGAATTTAGAAGGATTTTTTTAAATTTACATACTAACTTTGGTTTTCCTTTATTAAAATTATTCATAAGGTGCTTTTTAGTAAGTAATATAATACCTTTCACGGGTTTTCCAGGAACGGATATCAAGTACACAAAATCCTATATTTGTTTAAGGTAAATGGAACAATGAAAAACACAATATTTTCAATGAATAGTTTACGAAATATTAATTTTATTTTCCTTTTTAAATTGGTTTCGTATTTTATCTGTGTTTTATAATGTTTACTAATAAAGTTCGCATTTTTGGTGATACTGATAATTATTGATTGTATTTTAGTATTTCTGGAAAGAGCAGAGAATCAATAACTACTGTACTAAACTGTATGAAAAACGTTTCTACACATTGCAATCCCGTTTGAAAATAGGTAGGTAAGTGTATTAAATGTTAGTGCGTTTACTACAAGTAAGTACAAAATAATTTAACAACAACCAATTCAATTCGCGCGTTGCCCGCGCCGCTTACTCAAGGTCGATCCGCTGATCTCACCGACCATTTTTTCTACTCAAGTACTACATGACCAGTTTCAGATGTCCACACATTCTATGGGATTCAATAGAAATAAGGGAAAGGCGGCGTAGTTTTCACATGGACGGATTATCTATCGTTCGCAACTCACACCAGCCATTGTAACCAATCCAGCCATCTTTGAATATTTCATACATTTGTAGCACTTTTTTATTGTTGATGTATTTTTTGCGGAGTCATTTTTTGTTGGCGTCACAATTTGGGCGCCTGTGAAGGCGGTTTGAGGACGATTCATGGTCGATATTGTTATTGAACCGGGAGCCATATTATCAAGAGCTTAGTAGGTAAGCCATCTTAATTCGGCTTTTTAATAGGAGTCTGCCTGTTTACATTTTCCCCTCTATACCCCTTAAATAATTATGTTTCAAAAATACATTATGGTCAAATATATACCTACTAAAATTTTGGAGTTCGTTTACAGAAGTATAAGAAGCAAATGCGTAAGTAAACCTTGGTTTTCCATACTTTGGTTACAATTGCACTGGTCAATTGAAAACATTTGCATTTATGTTAAATAACATCAAATTTTAATGTGAAACGCTCGACTGATCTTTATTTGCTTATTTATTTAGAGTTTTATTACAAAATTTCCACGTATTTATCAGGTCTGGGAAAGTTTCGAATTAATATCCGGCTTTTAGGATGACCTAACTATATTTTGTTTGTGAAGTATGTTCTATATGGTGGGTTTAGAGGGGTAAGTATAGAAAAACTCTTATAGTTTTACCGGATTACTAATTTTGGAATTGTAATTTTTTTCAAGCCAACTTTATAAAATTACCCTGTGGATCCAACTAGCTGACCTGACAGATGTCATGTCAAACAAGTAAGTTATGTCAAAAGCTATACAGGTGACATTAGCAAAGTTAATAAAGTCGTTAAGTTTTCTTTAACGTTTTCAATGTTTCCCGAAATTTTCTTTCGTAAGAAGCCTCTCCTGATAATAACAAACAAAACTAAAAAATAGTGAGTGAAATTGGTCCAGCCGTTCACGTGTTATGCCGTGACCAAGGCAAATATGGATTCATTTTAATATTACAATAAATATAATTATAGACATATACCTAGAACTAGATAGAACGTCGCTCTAAATCCGAATAAAAATACTAAGTATAAACGTGTTTATTTTGTTGACTTATTTATTGCGTATTATGTATGCGATAATACAGTATCTGCAAATTATCTATTGCGGAAAAAATAAAGATAGTGACGAAAGGATTTCTACTAGTAAACAATATTTATGTATGTACTAGGATATAATTATATATAGTACGTAGTATTTTGAATAGGTATGATAGTGTTGTTGTGACAAATTCTGTTACGTATTGAATTGAAAAGATAAGAAAAGCGTGTAAGAAACTATGTAGGTCAAAGGATAATAATTTTGATACTAAGTATAAGTCAATTCTTGCTTATTGGCAGCTGTGAAGTTGGTTACACAGTGTGCAGTAGGTAACTACCTCGCCCGCACCCCCGCCAGTCCCTGAACTTGTTACTTAGCACCGATTCGCCTCATGTTCACAGACGCCATAAAGTTTGAATCGACCTATACTACTGGTGATGACAGTTCATCGAAAAGACCATGTAGTTTGTTGAGTTTGTTCACTGACCCCTAATACGCAAATTTACTTTACACCTTAGAGTGACAGAGACAGCATTATGAATGAACGGTGATTTTAAATTATTTACGTTTCAGTATTCAGTAAATAGAGTTTAGCATTATAAGCATTAAGAAATAAATGTTTTTATTCGGGTATGCTTCCATTACGTAATATATACACAAATGGTGAAATGTAAGTTACATAAATACAAGAACAATACACTTGAATTGACATCCACCTAATTTAAAGTAGGTCAAAATATCGTTCAAATTACAGCACATCTTATCATTTTTATCCAACAACCGAAATCTTAGATATTGTATCTTTTATCTTTATGAAAAGAAACTCAGACTTTCACAATACTTTATGTTTATCTTATCTCGAGATAGTTCTGTAGTAAACATCGTAGTAACTCTTAGATAAAGAGGGAGGTGAGGAACAGGTGTTTTGTGTTCAACACGATTTATTTCAACTGCGATAGTATTTTTTTGGAAGCTATTTTTGAATGGGCGAAATTGTTGCGTTGAGGCAATTTCTTGTCGAGATTCTAGAGCTCAATAATCACTCAAATTGCGATGAGAAAGCTTTATGGGGAATGTGTGGAAATGACGTTTCTCTTCGATAAATCTACTAAGACTTGTCACTTTTATACATTTGAGCGATTCGATCAGCGATAACGATTGTAGAAACCTTGTTTAAGGGGGCTGGACTATTATTTAGTTTTTGATAATATAGTTTTTGTTTCTGGTACGTAGGCACGACATTTTTTTTTCTAAAAATTTTCGTAAGTTTAAGCGAAACTGCAAAAGCTTTTTAAATTAGTTGATGACGCATGTTCTACCTCTTTTTCCGCAAAACGACGAATTGTATGGGGCACCCCCAGATAAGTACGAAGATATGAAATATGACGTAACATTTTTATATAGATACCTCTCCCTGTGTAGTTAGTTACCAATATAAAATGCTTGTAAATTGCTCAATATAAAAGAAATTACTGTGCCGTTTAATAGAATGAGTCATATAATTTTTAGTGTATTTTTCATAAAAAAAACTACGCACATCTCCCGAGCATTGACAGTAGTTTAAATGAGCTCTTATAGGTACTTTATTTAGGAACATGTCCATTACATCTACAACGTGTTACAATATACCCCGTAAAAATATAATTTATTATCAAAGCCAAACATTTTGTTAACCCTAGTAAGCTGTCATATCAGTAAACCAGATTATTTAACAGAAAGGCTACGTTTACCTAAAAATTATGTACTTTAGTAGGTTTTCTATTTGTCATTCATAAATGAATGTTCGGCTTCACGGCTATTTTTGTAACATCCTGTATAGGCAGCGGAATTAAAACTAAGAAAGTACACTAAAACATAGTGTTGTCTTAATTAAAATAATTTCGCTTTGTCTTTGTCGGTCTCTTGTCCTACATAACAAAGGAGATAAATAATTAACCCGTACCCGCTTTCGTTGTTGATCACAAAACATATGTTTTGTTTATAACCCTAACCCAGATGTTCGCGTTTAGTCTGCTTATAATAAATGGGTCAACTTTGTTTATAAGGTCTCTAGTTTTTGGAACATTTCGTGAGAAATTATGTGAACCGTACCATTATTTTGTTAGTGAGTGTAGGATTGGTGTTTAGATCTGACCTTGCGTATGATACGCATTCAACAACTATAGAGAATTGTTGTTCAGATTTTTTTTTAGCTTTACACTAGTTATATCGTGAAATAATCATTAATTAATTTCCCATATCAAGCAATCCTCTATTTGAAATTATTATTTTTTAAATTGAGAGATGATATTTAATGATTTATTACCAGGGACCAACCCGCGAATACTTAAACGCAAATTGACTTTAACACGTTATAAAATGTATATCCGTCTCTACTTTACATGTTAATGTAACAGAGACAGCATGTGACGTAGCTCATAGGTGGCTTCAAACTAATTGGCCTTTCTGTATTCGGCCAAAGTAAAAATAGGGTAATTACATCTACATACGTTGAGAGTCACGGTGTAGAGTAAAACAATAATTATAAATAAAAATAAAAACAAATAAGTGGTAGCGGTAGCCTAATGGCTAGGGCGTCGGACTTGCGATCATGTGGTTGCGGGTTCGAATCCCACCCATTATACTACCGACGTGAACCCACTCGTAACACAAGCATCTTAGCTTAGAACGAGGGGTTAACGAGATTACTAGTACCTAATGTGCGACCCACATTGCTAGTAAACTTTAAAAAAAACTTCCTCCTGTTTTTAGTCAACGAAATGACTACTTACTTTATCCTTCTGCCTAGCCTTTTCCCAAGCTATGTTGGGGTCGGCTTCCAATCTTACCGGATTTAGCTGAATACCGTATTTTACATGGAGCGACTGCCTATCTGACCTCCACAACCTATTGATAGGTAATATAGTATTCCATAGTAAGACTGGTTGTCAGAATTGTAATGACTTAACGACTGTCAAAGATCACTGTATGACAGTCGGGACCAACGGCTTAACGTGCTTTCCGAGGCACGGAGGGGTCTCGGTATGTTTACAAATGGTCACCCATCCACGGACCAACCGCGGCGTGCGCGGCTTAACCTTTATTATCGGTCAAACCTTACGGCTTACACTTAGCCAAAAAATATAATGTTGAACGAAATGACTACTTACTTTATGGAGAATGAAAAGACGAAAACTAGATACAGGTACCCATGTCAGAAGTTAATTACCATAAGTAATACAAAAACTGGCCTACATTTGTCATTTCTGCCGCATTCATCGAGACATTCTTAAACGATCCGGTTGTCATCCCAATTGATAGACACACAATTTGCAGTACTGCATACAATTTCCAATTAATTTTACGGGACAAACTCGGACAGAACAATTGGTTGCTTGTAAAAATAATTAATAATCATGTACTGACAGATCACTTATGTTCTATGTAACGTGTCCCTACTAGCGACGTAGTAACAAGATGGTAGCGACATCAAAAAAAGCGATCCTAATTGTTATAAATATTTTTTTGTGTATTTTATTGGAAATATTAGATATTTATATATATTTATTTGAGTTGTATAGGTTCGTTCCGAAACCTCCATTTGAATCAATAGATTCATAACATAAATAATTTTAAGAATATAATAAGCTGAGTTCTAACATAATATTATGGTAACATTTTTTAGTTATTTATTATTATTATTTAGAGTTATTTGAGACTTGTTTCTAGCGTAGAATTTAGTAATTAAATTTCGGTCGTTAAAATATATTTCCTCGAACATTCAATTGAAACTTTGTGTAAACACTAATTAAATAAATTGATAAAGCATAATGTGGTTAGTAAGTCACCAATTACTGTCTGAGAGGACAAAATTTTAAAATATCTATTTGTAACCAGGAAATTTATGACAGGAAAACCGAAAATACTCGAACAAAAGGTAAAATATTACAGTGTTTCATTAGCTAGTATCGTAAATGTACCTAATTGTGAAGATTTCATATTAAACAACAGGAAATCGTTGTTTTTAACCGCGAAGATCTGTAGATTTATAATTACTTTTCATACTAATTAGTCTTGACTCGTAGAGTCTCTATTTTCCGCCAATTAAGACTTATTTACGTACGTATTGTTGTTGCTAGTGAAGTAAGAATTAAAATAGACAATAATAAATTTCAATGATTACGTATTTATATTATAATAAATAATTTGGTGTTTTATTATTATTTTTAAAATGTCAAAGGCACACTGTGATCAAAAATTTTATTTTTTCTGAGGCATCTCGATTGGTTGCGAGAAAAAATAATTAAAAATAACTGAACATTTGTCTGCCAACGCTACCCCGCTCAGGAACAAGTGCGCGCAGTTTGTTTATAGTCACAAACTGTTGAATATTTATTTTGTTATGTCGAGTTTGATCGCACACTGCGGTGGGAACTGCCACCGTAGATGTCGGATGCAAACAATATTGTAAACAATATTGATTATTGATACAACATAACATTTCACACGTCATATTGATCTTGACTTCCTAATATAAACGGCTAGTGTGAGATAATTTAGTTGTTGATTGTTATACTGTTTTGTTTTCGTTTTGACTTCCTTTAAAATTTGGGACAGTTCCGATACTGTGACACACATTGTCATGCAAATAACCTTTTTTTATTGCTTAACCCTGCTTAAGACTTAGTAAATCCAGTAGGTACTCTAGTAATTGGTGGCATAATAATAATATTAGAACAGCGAGATAATACCTTATTTTATGTTCTTGACCTGGGAAATCAAGTCTCTAAATAATATTTCATAACGCCTTATAAAGAACAAAAACAATCTTCACCTTTTCATAATATGATTATATAAAATAAATATCTGAATGTAAATCTTGCTTTATTAAAACTTTCTTACATTGTTTTGCTAAACGACAATGCCTATAAAATATCAATGAAATTTACATATTAGACTGTTATCTAAACAAAATGATTAGTGGAACTTTCGCACGAATAATTGCCAAAAACAATGACTAATATTAGAAAGCTCAACTCTTGTACCATACCGATACCCGCTCAAGGCGATATACGATAATAATGAGGCATTTTATACAAATACAGGCTAATGCTAAATTTACACGGAGACACTGTTAATCATACAATGTCCCGCATCTATGTCGACTATAAGGGAAAAAGCGAGTATCCGAGAGTGGGACATTTATTGCGATTCACTGATACTCTCCAACGCACAATTACAAAGTGTTGCAGTCTAGTGTGTGGTACCTTCGTTGTCTCTGATTTCATAACATAAGTGCTTCAGTTACTTACTTTGGATTCGGAGCAATGATGACCTCCGTAGTCAAGTGGCGTACACACCGGTTTACAAGGTGTAGCCAGCTCTGAGGTCCCGGGTTCGATCCCCGGAACGGGTCAAGGTAGAAATACACTTTTCTACATTGTCTCGGGTCTGGGTGTTTGTGGTACCTTCGTTGTCTCTGATTCCATAACACAAGTGCTTTAGCTACTTACTTTGGATCGCAGCAATTTATGAGGTCTTGTCCACATTCGTTTATAGGAATCTTGTAACAGCTGTTAATAAGACTGTTTGTAATGCGGCACAACCATTCTTCTATATATATATCACAAGAGTTACCCAGTAGAATGGGTTGTGGAGGTTAAGGGTAGTCGCTTCATGTGAAATACGGTCTCAGCTTAAATATAGCTTGGGAAAAGTCTATGTAGGTTTGTGTCACAGTGTACACGCAGCTTATTAGAAGCATTGTGGTTAGATAATATGACCTCCGTAGTTGATGCATGACTTCCTAACTTACCTACTACTGTTAGTTCCCACATTATGTACAATGTCACAAAAAACGAGCTATTTCGACAACATGTGGTCACCACACAAGGTTGTAACTTTGTTCTGATAGACCCGTATGGAGGGTTATGAAATCATCACTATTAAAAGAAATGCTTTGTGTATACATAATATATCTAAGTACATAGTATACTTGCATTAGGAAGTCATGGAAATTAGACAAACAACTGATTTATTATAATGTCCCTACTTGTAAGTTAAAAATAAAAGTATTATTTTTCAAATGACAGTCTTTTGTTAGATTTTGCAAATATAGCTCTGAAGTATTTATCGAGATCGAGAAACCCGTCAATTCTAACAACCAACTATATAAGGCTCTGTTCTGTTCCGAACCACAGCATATAAAATATAAGCTGAATCTTTCAAGTCATTTGAAAGCTGCCCAAGTAGCCCTTATAGTATGGAGAAAGGGAAAATTTTATAACAAAATCACATCTGTGAACACTCCATTCCAAGTACTTATGACACATACCTTCAGAACTCTTGTAAAATATGACGCAAATGCATTTAGTAGGTACAACAGATGGGCAGTACATTTATTTATTTTAACTCGTTACGTATAATATATTGCCATGCCCTATTTTTGTACGAAAATAATCAATTTCTTAGAATATTTGGACGCGAGAGAAACGATTTCTTCATGTCGCTTTGGTATACATTGAATGTTTTAATGATTTCTTTTTGAATATCCGACATGAAATTGTAAAAATATAAAATGTGTTAAAATAAATAATGCTGAAGTTTTTAAATTTAATTGACTGCAAGTTCTTATTTAATTACAGTAGATTATTAAATCGTTTGTTTATGTTAGTTCATTCATACATCTGGACATTTAGTTTCATCTGATATCAGTTTGTGACGTAATTTTCAGCATATGTTGCTAATAATCACATCTCGCATAAATTGTACATCTTTTATTTTTGTTAATTATGTTTAAGTTAACAGAAATACCCCTGAAGACAATAGAAATTAATTAAAATTATAATTATTATATTTAGGTAGGTACTTAGTTGACCAAATAATGATATGGATGGACAGAGAGAGATGGACAGAGGGTAGATGGGTGGGATTCGAACCCGCAACCACATGATCGCAAGTCCGACGCCCTACCCAATAATTAATCTAAATTATTGGGTATATTATCAAAGAATCCTATCAAGCATTATATATATAGCACCACTTTCTATGCCTTATCTTAAATCGGGAGCGGCGACGTGCGAAAAAGTGTTACCTAAATATTAGATACCATTATTACCAGCCAGATATAGTATGACTTATAGTTTTTTAGATAAGATTATCTTTAAGAAAGTCTTCGGTTCGCCGTAGAAAAGGTTGAATCTCTGTTCCTTCTTCTATCTAGACGATATCAGTCGTAATTTGTGTTGAAAGGATTGTTGCAACGCCTATGTAAACATAGGTCGAAATCTTAAAATGGAAAATTAACTTTTCATACAAAGTGACAGGTCACGTGACTTATGTTTGTATGAAAAGTTGATTTTAAATTTTAAGTTTTCGACCTGTTTCTTGGGAAAAGTTGTCCAGTTTTATGCACCTGATTACCTCGTTGAATATATTTACTCCTTTTAAATTAATCCTGTATAATTTAGTTATATTATAAAAAAAAATATTCAAATTAAAAATAATTAGTAGATGAAGCGAATCCACTTTCAAGCGTTAACGCAGTCTCGCTTTCGCAATAAATGTAAAAGGTGCAAGGTAAAAAGGTACGAGTAGGTACAATACGTGAACAAAATTTTCAAGAAAGTGTAAAAAAGGCTAAATGGCACTAAAAGCTATCGACTACGAGCTAGAAGCTGCATCGACCCACCCAAGGCTGTTTGTAATAAATGTAAGTACAAACAATTAATACTTTCATTACTCTTGCAATTTATTTATGTACAATAATTTGTTGTTCATTCAAAGGTTAATGACCTATTCACAGGACGGAGGTTCGTGTTAATAAATAAAAGATTAATGTAAGTGTAGTAGGGTTCTTTCGCCGGTTTCGCGACCACCTTCAGTAGGCGACCATTTGACGGACTAAGTTTCTTTAAATCAAGAAAATAGTATTTGTAGAGGTAACATACATAAAAAATAAATCTAACGTGCTTTATAAATAATTATGAAATAAGAATTTGCTAAGTTTGAAACAAATGGGTTAACCCAGAGCCGAAAAAATATTGCTCAATGCGCGTCTTGATTCCGTGGTGAGTGGACGTACCGCGAGTTGAAAAAAAACTAACACGGCGCGCGGCGCTCAAAGGTAAGTTTTAATACTTATTTCATGTTTTACACACCAGTTACATGTTTACATTGTACAATCGATAAGTATGGGTTATAATTAATTTGTATTTTGCTTTTTTTAAACTTATTTTTAAGATAAAATCAAGTGGTCGGTAACCGAAATGCTTATTTATCAAAAACGTTAGATAGCGACCACATGGCCGCAAACCGACGATATCAGCATTATTTTGTTTTGATTAATATGTGCCTAATTCTTTATACCGGACTGTTACAATTTTGAATGTAGTATTGTAAAAGTTTTTCTTTGTAGTTCTTTGGTAAGCGACCACCAGTTTCTTTATAAGATTTTAGAATTTAACTACAAAATTGGGCGCTAAACAGGTGGTCGTAAACCAAAGTAAGCGAAATAAAGACATTGGTTTCCGGCCACCATAATTTAGTATGAGAGAAATTACGGCCGCTAACTGAAATAAGTATGAACGTTTCATTGAGTATACGACCACGTCTGATTTTTTGAATTTCGTTTGTTATTGAAATGTCCGTTTCATAATTATTTGTTGTAGGTACATAATCTGTCGAAAACTAAATAGGTATTACTATTTTTCAGTTTAAAACAAAATTTAGTCATAAAACGCAAACTAATTATTATTATTTTTTTTTTTTTAGATGGAGCTCCCAAATAATTTCGAATCAACAAAAAAAAAGAAAAAGACTGTCCAGTACACAGAAGAAGCACTGAAAAAAGCTCTCGATGATATCCGAAAAGCGGAATATGGTCCCTAAAATATAACTATGTTGATTATTTTTAAATGTTATACCTACTACATATTAAGGATATTGTTTGACCAATGATTGTTGATTCTATTACAACTATGACTAAGTCTCTACAAAATGTAAGATTGTTATGTTTTAATTTTAAGAAAACATTACACCAAATGATTACCATTTTAGTTTTATTAAAAGGCAAAAATTAAAATATTTTTAAGCGATTATAATTGTTTTATTGGCATATTTTTCACATTATAATAGCGGTCGCAAACCAGCTCACTGGTGGTCATAAACTGATAAAAATGGTCGTAAACCGACGCTTTCGCTATATTTTCACTTTTTCAGAAATTCATAAATATTTTTGTATGAATGTATTTTATTTTATGTTTTGTATCCAAACTACATTATATTTGGGACAAATTCACATTAACATATACTATTTTGCGTGTAAACAACATTTCTTTTTCCTCATCTAAAGCGGGCAACCCAGCTAACTGGTCGCTAACCGGCGCAATCACCCTATTATTTTTAATAGCTGTTTTTGAATCTCTGAAGTTCTTGTATACTTATTGTATTCCATGCAATGGTGAAGATACCACGAGTTAAACCCATGCCAAGGGTTTGACGTAGGGATGTGTAGGACTTGCACACCCTGGTCCCGTCCTTGCCTTTTCCAGAGCCACGGGACCACTAATCGTGCTTTGCACGGCTTCAGCGGGATTTAGTCCTCCAAGGATAAAGGTCCTTTCTAAAGTGCCCCCTTAGTACTTCCGAAGATGCACGCGTGGGCCCGTCTGCGGGTAGGAATCCTTGCCAGCCGCAGGCCGGATCTCAGTGTGATCTGAGATCGTAAGTTAAACTTAGTGGGATGACACATTAATAAATAAATAACAAATCGCTATTTATGACTAATGTAAATATTCCGAAGGTGTAAAAAATTGTCACAACACTACGGAAAGTAAAGAAATATAGAGAGAAAACCTGTATTGTGTTTTCATCAACATGTTTTGTAGAACTATTCCATACTGATGTAGTTTTACTTATCTACACTAACTACCTAACTGTTCCTGAAATTATTAATACTAAACAGTTAATTAAAATGTTCATTGTATGCAGTTTAGGTGTGACAGACTATCACTAAAACATTTTCCTCTTACTTATCAAGTTATGCACACACCTAATTAAGTTCATAATCAACCTTATATCCGTTATGAAATTAATCGAATTTCCGGCTCTAAAAACATACAATTATGTCAAAATTAATAAACATCTATATTTGGACATGACTATTATGGACTCATAAAGATAGTTAAGTAATTTTCCTCAAACAATATACAAAATAAATTGAGCAAATACAGGATATCGAAGAACGTCGTTACGTATGACGGTTCTTCAATAATGGCTATGAAACTAACTTAAAATTAATCAACCAAATTGTGGTTGTTGCTCGACTTTATATTATTAATTTTCCCTTTAATTTAAGATGATTCGTGGAAAAACACCAAGAATTCTCTGCTGGCTCTATACAAAAATATTGGAGGATTAATTATTTCTGTTTGTAATTTAATAAGGTACGTCTATATCTTGCTAATTTTTTATAGCCAAGTAGGTACTAAAACTCATATAGTCGATAGGTTAAACAACTACAAACTCTGTAAACTGTTAAAGTATCTCAAATACTGATAACTTAATGAATGAAGTGTAAATATTCAGCAAACCTAAAAATTATCTGCTAAGAACAATCTACGAGTACATAAAAAGAATATCCAGTTAAAGGAAAGATTAAATAAAAGAATATAGAGAAAAAGCATATAAATACGTAATTCCAATTAGCCAACAGGAAGCCAATCAAAAATGTAAAGAATCTTTCTACGGGAAATACCATTCTCACTGAAATAACATTTTTAATTTACCTTCCCTTTTGCATTTAATAAAATTCCAGAATGGGATTTAAATATAATTATTATACCTACTTCTGTCGTAGGCCTAGCGGTTCATTGACCATATTTGTATGCACCTGGTTGCAGGTTCGAACTAAGCCAAGTACAAATGTGACTTTTTCAAAGTTAAATATCTACTTTATTAATTATTCTACGACACCATAGTGTGAAGGAAAACTTCGTGAGGAATCCTGGATTCCAAATTTGGAATCTGGAATTGCCAACCCGCAATGAGCAAGCGTGGTGATCAATGCTTATTCCTTATTTATATGGGAAGAGGCCTGTGCCCAGCAGTGGAACATTTATAGGCCAGTATTATTATAGTTCTAGTTACCTACTCTATTGTAGGGGGAAAGCTTTTTATCCAGCTTCAAAAGGAGGAGTTCTCTCGATATCCCTGGCAATAGGCATGCGGACATCTTTTTAAGATTATGAAAAAATAATAGACACGTATTTGGTGTTTTTTTTCGTAATGATGAATATCTACCTACTTATATACAGCGAATTTAAGCTAAGGATGGGGGGCTCCAGGAGACGCCAGTTGTGGGCTTGTGGCTACTATTTTCGCCTACTTATGACGTCACAAGCCCTCAGTCCTGTACTTTAACTCTCCTTATCTTTGTAAAATTGAATTGTTTTGAAAAAATAAATCATACATGTCGTATATTTTTTTATTAGATAAGGTTATACCTTAGAGGTTGTCCCATATTAATTTCTTCTGAATCGATTCAGTAGTTTGATTTTTAAATTAAAATAATTCCAAATTACTTCGCATTAATTTACTGAATTGTGTGTTATGTAGTTTTTTTTACATTAACCCTTTCACTGTCCCGTGAATCACATATGAACATTTCCATTGTTTAACTATTGTGTCTTCTGACGGGACAGAGAAGGTGTTAATGTTTAAAGAGTATAACGAGAGATTTGCATCCTAATTTAGTGTTTACAAAATACGAAAACATGTCATCAATGCACATAGTTTATTACTATTTATCTTTTAATAAATAAATCCATTGGTGACACACTAAAACTCGTAATCTTGTGCCAACAAAACTGCTTAAATATCACAGTACAGGTAATTTTAAGGGAACTTTTGGAACTAAAAATTACGGTTTTGTTACGTCAGCCAACATTGCTAATGAGTGACAGTAATCAATTTCCCACATTCTTATTTCCTGCTTCCCTGAGAAGTGTTTCTACGTTATTCACACTTAGCCATAGAAATGGTAACATTATCTACATTATATTCAAACCATAATAACAAATAAACCATGTTTTGATGTTACTACTTCCGCCAAAACCTTTGAAAGTTTCTCGCCTTTTTGTGCAATAGAAATGTAGAAATGTTTATTTTTTGTAGTCTGGACCGCTAAGCTAGGCAATCAAGCTCTCTAAAGATCTATGCGGTAAGCAAATGAATAGCCAAAATAAAGAAATTAACACTTTCTAGTCTATTAAATCGTTAGCGTTAACTTCATCTGCAAGTACTTTTACAAAAAAGAAATATTCCGAATAGTTTTTTTGATGACAATTGACGGATGCCGACGATCATGCATATAACTATCAAACTCACTCTTTTTTTTTGTTTGTTTATATTTTACATCTTGAGATAACCCATATACGGCCATTTGATCCATAACTAGACAGACCCTATTATGGCAACCAGACAACTTCTATATAAATACATATTGCAGATAAATAACACTCAGACACGAAATAAATGATCCTGCTCATCACACAAGTTCTCAATCAGGACAAACCTTGTCCTGGACTACCACAAATGAATCCACGACCTTCGATTTGGCAGTCAGGGTCACTAAACACTAGACCAGTAGACTAGTTTCTAGGTGACTGAGATACTTTGAGCCAAGTAGAACCGTAGGCAAAACCTAGTCCGAAATATAACGCATTTTCTCTGTGAAATAAGGTAAGGTTGGCCAATGTAACGAAATTGTCGGCGCTTGCGACAGCCTGTGGGTAGTGGCTGATAGCTACCACCCGCTGGGCCCACCGTTCACACTGTGGATTTAGATAGCCTGCGATTTTAGTATATACTTACCATTTGCAGTAAAAGCTGTGATACATGATTTCAAAATCCACGTTCAGGCAGTCCTCAAATAAATTTTGACATTTAAGTAAGGAAACATTCCTAGGAGCTGCACTTGAGATGAATGTCCTGGTGGCCTAGCGGTTCAAAGATCGGATTTGCATGTACATGGTTGCAGATACCCGGGCAAAGTACCGATATGACTTTTTCAAAGTTATATGTACTTTCTTAATAATTCTAAGACATCATTGACAAATGGTGAACGTGAAGAAACCAGGATTACGAAAAAGCGTGGTGATCAATGCTCTTTTCTTCTCTTTAAGGGAAGAGGCCTATGCCCAGCAGTGGGACGTATATAGGCCGATATTATAAGGGTGGTATTTATATGTTTTGTTTTTAATATTTTAGTGAAACATACCTGCACGGCTACACCTATTGATTTTTGAGATATGATTTTACTATCCATCATGTACGTAATGTAGTGCAACTTTATCAATCCAACCAACTGTATTGAAAAATTAAAGTGTGTAGCAGGATCATTCAGTAACGTTTTATCCAAAGTTACACATTTGGCTTTTTGACGTCAACAAATTAATAAGGAAATACCAGATAGCCACCATTTTAATCACTTTGAAAAAAAGGTTGAAAATCAAAATTGAGTGTACTGGAAAAATGCTCTACTTTAATTATTTTAGGATTGGCAAGTTTATTTTCCGGTGAATGTTAAGAGAACGGTAAAAGTTTTATTCGAGGTCCACACGAAGCGTTAATGAGTTCACTGAACCCGTTTTAAGTTTCATCGTGTTTTTATACAAAATTACCATTCATTTTGTTTTTAATTTTTATAAAATATGTATTTATACATAGAATGATTATTTTTTATATCTATTTATGTGAAATCACCAACCCGCAGTGAGCAAGCGTGGTGATCAATGCTCGCTTTTCTATATGGGAAGAAGCCTGTGCCCAGCAGTGGTCTCGGTCTGTCTGTATGTGTGCAGAATTTGGTGCAGAGATAGACTCTAGTCTATAAAAATTATAATAATAATAAGCAGCTAGTACATAATTATATACCTATCTCAATCATGTACAAATTTGCAGTTTCGAATCTAGGTGTATCGAATCTTCTCAAAATTACATATATAATTGTTCATACTTTCGAACTATCTTAGACAATCATTGAAGGAAAACAACGCAAGAACCTGAATCCTAATTACTGGAATCTGCAATCAACAGCTCGAAAGTGATCAAACCTCTTTATTAAAATAAAGTTCTTTCCCAGCCTGCTGTACTTTTCCAGCTAATGTGACATCATCAATCAGTTTACCTACCTAGGCATTCATACTTTGTTTTATAACCACAAGTACGATAGGTACTTAAATTCTATGTACCCTTTCATTCTTCCGTAATCAATTTTCACACATGATACCATGACAAATCTTACTCGCGAGGTTCTAAGAAAAATATTTTAAATATACGTAGATATGTATTTTAGTCATCGTGCATTCACAAGAGAGATTCCGAGCGTTTTGACTTGTAGAGTAAACAGCCGGTAATTGGGTGAGTCAGATGTTAAACGAAGAAAACATGTACCATGTCGCGAATAGGTACATGGAGTGAGTCAGGTTTTGTATCAAGATTCTCTTCTTCTTTACGCAGATCGAGTGTCTAGAAGTACCGCATTTTGAATGCTCATTACCTGGTACTCCTGGTATTAACGATTCAGGAACAAATTTTATCCTTATTATTTACTCTTAGCTTTTTTACCGGTTCATGTTACCATATTGGTATATCATTGGTTGGAAATGAGGTCATCCTGGGTTATTTCTCATTTCAATAATAGGAACATTAAGGGAATGGGTATTTACAAGTTAAATTAATTCCTGTGTTACATCGAGTATTTTATTAATGAAGTAAAAATTAATTCAGTGTAAAGCATCTAGATCGCTCGACAATTGTTAAAAACTTCTTAATTTAGAACCTTAATTTCTTAAATAAATTATGGTTTTAACACACTCAATAACCTGTGTAAATAAGGCAAATAAATGGTTTTTAACTAACGTTAAAAATAGTAAAAAAAACAACACAATATACCCTATTCAAAATTTATCTTCCACGCAAATTCAAACCGAAGTTCCAAACACAAATATATACCTACTTAAACTTTATGACTCCAATCAAATAACAATTATATAAACTACTCGTATATAAATTAAATCACGTCATAATTAAAAACATTTTTATCATCGTGTACACAAACAGCATAATTTAATACTAAATAGCTTAGTTCCGCAACAATTACAAGTTGGTACGAAAGATACCAATCTAAAACAATATGAATTGTAACAATATTCAACTGAGTCTATTAAATGTAGAATTATTATTAATTGTTGCAAATGTAACGGATAACTAGGGCCTCATTAGCAGGTTGTTCTGTTTGTAGGTACCACAAATAAATCTAACTCACTTGTGTCAGGACGGGCGATGCAGACGGGCCATAAAACTGCAACAGAAAGTAAACCTTTTTACTTTAGTAAAAGATATATTTTCAAGTGTATTAAAAATATATATATATTTGTTTACATGTAACAATAGGATGCAACTTTATAATATGGAGACGAAATGAGGGTTATAGATTGCTCATCCAGATACTTGAAGAAAACAATCGTTTTTGTTAATCTGTGATCAGAGGAAAGGTTTAAAAAAAGAATTAAAATTACTTAATAATAAAATTAATAGTCCTACTGACCGAATTTCGGTCACTTATAACAAATGCTTAAAATTAAAGTGTTTTAGTTCATTTGCTATTCATCAATTCGTAGTCCTCCTGACCGAATTTCGGTCACTTAAAACAAATACTTAAAATTAAAGTGTTTTAGTACATTTGCTTTTCACAATTCGCGAAAAAAAGTCGCCAGTCTGTTTAGCCACCCCGGCCCCGTGTCAAACCTACTAACTTGTTCAAGTGGAAGTATTCGAACTATCTTTTATTGGGCAACCAGTGGGTTTGGGCCGTAAGCGTAGGCGGCGATTTTATGAACAGGTACTTGTTTTGTTAATTGGAAAAAATATTTCTGATATCACTATATTAGAGCAGTTATTTAGGTTGGATTACGCAACGTATGAAGCACATGGTTTTTTATTGATAAGGGTTATTTGAGACTTAAAACAAAACAAAGAATAAGTAAATTTGCCGATCGTCTTGTTTTTACTGCTTAGGGTGAGTTACGGTGAGCCGGACTCAAAATCAAATCAAAATCAAAATATTTTTATTTCGAGTAGACCTTTTCAGGTACGTTCAAAACGTTAAATGACGCTAGTTGCGCAGTACCAAGGTGTCATTCCTATGGAGAAAAACCAGCAAGAAACTCAATAGGTAACTCTTTTAAAAATGGTTATACCTATATATACCTACAATGTAAAATAATATTGAGTAAATAAATGCAAGGTCTTTTCTGGACTGGCCTTTTTAAGAAAGAAAGAGTATGCGTGTTCATGAACAACAGCGACCAAAAGTATGTACAAATTAAATGTATTTTGTTTCATGTTACACAAGACGTAACTAGATGGCGTTGGCGTCGATTTAAAAGTCGCAATCGTTTTGTTACACGCATTTAGTTGGGGTCTTGAAGTGTTTTCGAATAAAGTACTAGCTCATAAAAGTTCAGTATCCTAAGTTTGGTTGTTTTTTGTTATCATCCTCAACCCTACTAGTATACACAAACATAGATCAAATTTAAGTACTGGGAACCATATTCGGATTTCGGTATTTAACATTGGTCCTTCGAGCCGGATGTTTCCGGAGTTTTTGAGTTCGTCGAGGTACTCGCAGTGGATCGCTGCGGCAAGAGTACCTAGTGTCCCGCATCGGGAGCGACTGCTGCGTTCATAGTGGTGGACGGGTCAGCATCAGCACCAGCGGAAAAGTATCGCTATAGAGGGCGCTACTTACAGTCAGTTCAAAAGTGAGGTGACTGAACGTCATCCTCGTAGTTCAACGTGCCGTCAGAAGAACGACGCGTCATATCCAGTTCAACGTGACATCAGCAAATAGAAGCCACGTTCATAGTTCAGCGTGTCGCCACCAGAGGGCGCGACGTGTAAAGAAGTCATCGTGTGGTGTGAGTAGTGAAGTGAGAATTGTGAGTACATTTTACTATATATAAACAAAGCAGTTAATGACAAGCAATTTTGGAACTTATTAATTCGGAGATTTTAACTTAGAAGATTTGAAGAATTTTTTCATTGCATACCTAGAAATTTAAGACTTAGAAAATTTACTAATTTATGCTTGTTGTTAGTTTAGGACTTAGAATAGTTTCTTAAAAAACGAAGGAACGGGGAACCTATGCCCGATTTCCGCCAATTCATAATTTGTTTTCAAACACTTGTAAAATTTTAAGCAATTAATTGTAACTTAGAATAATTTTGTAATTTCGGACTTAGGTTTATTTATTGATTTTCATTCACCGTTTCACCTAGTTAAATTTAATTAGTTAATTTTTACAAATATGGAGGGGTTAATCAACGTATTGAGAGGCTGCCAAAGTGTTGTAATTAAAGGATTGTCAAATTTTAAAAAGAGCCCTAAAGAAAGATTAACTATCGAATATATTGAAACTAGATTAGAATTATTAGAAAGAGATTGGGAGTCGTTTAAAAATACAAATAATAAATTATATCAGACCTTTAAATTAGAGGATATTGATCAAAAGGTTGTTGATATTTATGATACAACCGAGGACACTTACATTACTTACAAATCTTTAATGAAATCAACGCTCAATAAACTTAAGGTTGTCAGCGAACCAACTCATGTAAATAATTCATCTAGTAGCGCACTTAAGTCAGCAAATTCACTAGTCAAATTGCCCAAGATTGCTATACCAATATTTTCTGGTAAATATGAAGAATGGACGACATTTCATGATCTTTTTGTATCATTAGTTCATAAGAATAGTTCATTGGATAATGTGCAAAAGTTGCACTATTTAAAAAGTCATGTAACTGGTGAAGCTGAGCAATTGATACGGAATACCCCAATAACAGACGCCAATTACAGTCAGTGCTGGGATCTGCTAGACAAACGGTATAGTAATAAAAGATATTTGGCCAACTGTATTTTAAAACGGTTATTTGGTATTAAACGTATGCAAGTTGATTCTGCGACATCGTTAAAGGAGCTTTCAGATACCACCAGTGACTGTTTAAATGCGTTGTCAAACTTGGGTATAAATGTGAGTACATGGGATGTTATCATCATTCACATAGTAACATTTAAATTAGATCCGGAAACACGCAAACAATGGGAACTAAGCGTCAGTAGTAACGATTCCAGTAATGAATTTCCAACCTTTGATCAATTTAAAGTATTTTTAGAGCAACGTTTCCGCGCGTTTGAGTGCATAGAACCAAAAAGAGGTTCAGGTCACCAGGTCAATAATAATCATAAACCTAAAGCATTGTTAAGCACAAACTCGTCATCGCCAATGAAATGTGAATACTGCTCAGAGACTCACAAGCTTTGTTTTTGCAAAAAGTTTGCCAAACAATCTCTCGAAGTTAGACGGGATTTTGTTAGTACTAACAAACTTTGCTTCAACTGTTTAGGCAGTAATCACAGTGTTCATACCTGCAAAAAACAGACTAACTGCAGAGTTTGCCAGAAGCGTCACCATTCTTTACTCCATTCAGACAATAGAGGCCAAGTCCCTGAAACAAACGCTGCTGCTGATAGTGCTAGTCCTTCAACTAGTGCTACTCAGATAGTGTCTTGCTTGTCCACAGGGAGGTTAGCAAAACCAAGACAGGTATTATTAGCCACTGCGCTAATTATGGCCTCGTCAAAGACGGGTGAATATCAGACGGTGCGAGCCTTGCTCGACCAAGGTTCACAAGCTTGTTTCATAACAGAGGCCACCGTCCAGTATCTCAACCTGAAAAGAATCCCAATTCAAGGGTTGGTGTCAGGATTAGGAGACAATAGGTCAACCATGACAAAGTACATGGTACAGTTAACAATTAAATCTCGGGTTGACCCTGATTTTAAGTTTTCATTAAGTGCTTATGTGTTAAAAAAGATTACTTCTTACCTTCCGGAGCGAAGTCTTAATGCAAGCACCTTCGACTGGTTAGATACTAAAACCTTATGCTTAGCCGATCCGGAGTTCCACACCCCCAACAAGATTGATATTCTGTTAGGGGCAGACGTTTATAGCTGCATAATTAAAGAAGGGTTAGTGAAGAGTCCTTCTGGTACACTAATCGCACAGAGCACTACATTGGGGTGGGTTCTGTCGGGCGCTGTTGGTCCTGAAGGCACAGCTAGTGTAAATAACAAATTGAAAAACATAAACGTTATGCATTGCAAGGTAGAAGATATTTTAAGGAAATTTTGGGAAGTTGAAGAAGTCACTAATAAAAAGATATTAACCCCAGAGGAAAAGAAATGCGAAGAGTTTTATAGTGCGACCACTACAAGAGATAGCAACGGTAGATACATAGTTAAGTTACCTTTTCGAGAAGAAGGTCCTCCTAGCAATTCAGGAAATTCACGTGGCATTGCTAAAATAAGGTTTCATGCGTTAGAAAAGAGATTAATAAAAAACAAGGAATTAAAGGACAAGTACACAGAAGTAATAAATGAATATTTACAGTTGGGACATATGAAACACGTGAAAGATGATGATACTAAGAAGGAAGAAGCAGTATATTTGCCACACCACGCTGTCATTAGGAATGACAAGACCACCACTAAAGTACGTGTTGTTTTTAATGCTTCTGAAAAGAACAGTAAAGGAGTGTCACTTAATGACAGGCTCATGGTTGGTCCGTCACTGCAGGCTGATTTACGTCACACCGTTTTAAGGTGGAGGATTCATCCGATAGGACTTGTAGCGGATATTATCAAAATGTACCGCCAAGTAAGGGTAACTGAAGAGGATGTTATGTTCCAAAGAATACTCTGGCGTGATAGTCCAGACAAAGCAATTAAAGACTACGAGCTTGTGACCGTGACTTTCGGAACAGCTTCTGCGCCGTATCAAGCGGTCAAAACCTTAAATCAAATCGCGGTTGATGAAGGCAAAAATTATCCTCTTGCTGCAGAGAAAGTTTTAAATTGCTTCTACATGGATGATCTTATGACAGGATGCAATAGTGTAGAAGAAGGCATAGAAATATATGAGCAAATGATAGCATTATTAGGAAGAGGTGGATTTAAACTACAAAAATGGAACAGCAACAGTCAAGAAATACTAAAGAGAATTCATAAAATCGAAAGCAATAAAGACCGAGAACAAACAGATCAAACTAATAAAAATAAAAATAAGGACAACACAATAGATCAAGGGAATATTGTACGAACTTATGAATTAACGAAGAAGGAGTACAAGGAAGAGAAAGATTTGGAAATAAAATTAGATAGCACAATAAAAATTTTGGGACTTACCTGGAACCGTAATGAAGATACTTTCCAATACTCCGTTAAGCTCCCGCCGCTGACGACTGCACCTGAAACTAAGAGATCGATTATTTCTGACATAGCTCGATTGTTTGACCCACTAGGCTGGCTAGCTCCAAGTGTGGTTGTAGCAAAAACATTCATACAAAAATTATGGCTAGCAGGGGTTACTTGGGATGAAGAAATAAGCACTCAATTAGTAAATGAATGGAATACTTACCGTGAACAGTTGTCACTACTTAGTAAAGTACGGATACCTCGTTGGCTGGGTACTAAGCCTGACGATGATATTGAGCTGCATGGCTTCAGTGACGCCTCCAAAACAGCATACGCAGCTGTTATTTACTTGCGGATAGTAGACACGGACAGCAGAATTCACGTGTCGCTATTAGTTGCAAAGACCAGAGTAGCTCCAGTCAAACAAATTAGTATCCCTCGGTTAGAGCTGTGTGGAGCAGTTCTCTTGTCCAATCTTTTAACGGAAACAGCAAATGTCTTAAATATTTCTAGCGACAAGATCAAAGCTTGGACAGATTCCACGGTGGTGTTAGCTTGGCTCAACAGCCATCCAAGTAGATGGAAGACGTTTGTAGCTAATCGCACCTCCGAGATATTGACCAACATGAAAGCATCTCAATGGTTTCATGTAAAAACACAGGACAATCCAGCAGACTGTGCATCTAGAGGCATGTTACCAAGTGAGTTCCCAAACCATAGTTTGTGGTTTTCAGGGCCATCGTTTCTCACTGAGAAATCCATAGCATATAAAAGGCCAAATGAAATGAAAACCGACTTGGAGGAAGCAAAAAGGGTTCACATTGCGATCGTTCCAGAGACCTCCATGTTCGAACGTTATTCGTCATTACAAAAATTAGTCAGAATTATTGCTTATTGCAGACGGTTTTTAAGAAATAATACAGTTAAACAAAAATATTTACGGACATCAGAAATAGAAGCAGCTTTAGAGTGTTGTATAAGACAAACACAAAAAGAAACATTTACGATAGAATATTTAGAATTACAGAATAAAGGCTATTTACAAGTGAAATCTAGTAAGCTAAACTCACTCTGTCCATATCTTGACGAGAAAGGAGTAATCAGAGTTAGGGGAAGACTTGAGAAGGCTCCATTAAGAGAACAGATAAAGCACCCAATAGTTCTACCAAACTCTTGTCATCTGACAAGGCTTATAGTGGCTGATGCACATTCGAAAACTCTGCACGGCGGTCCTCAGCTGATGACAAATTATTTGAGAACAGCCTATTGGATACTAGGCGTCCGGAATTTGGTCAAACAGGAAGTGCGCAAATGTGTAACCTGCGCTAAACATCGCGCTAGCATCAAGAACCAGATGATGGGTTCTCTTCCATCTGTGAGATGCTCTCCAGCGCGACCGTTTTTTGAATAGCGGTGTCGACTATGCGGGTCCTATAAATATTAGGACGACGAAAGGTCGCGGACACCGTTCGTATAAGGGCTATATATGTTTGTTTGTGTGCATGGCCACCCGTGCTCTTCATTTGGAAGTCGTCAGTGACATGAGCACACAAGCATTTTTAGCTGCCTTCAGACGTTTTGTGTCCAGGCGAGGTCATTGTGCCAAGATATGGAGCGACAATGGTACAACGTTTATAGGCGCTTCCAGAGAATTGCAACAATTAGCATCTATTCAGGCATCAATAGCGGAGCAAGTTGAGGCCAACGGTACAGAGTGGCACTTCATTCCCCCACATAGTCCTAATTTCGGCGGACTTTGGGAAGCAGGGGTGAAGTCTACGAAGTTTCACCTCAAACGGGTAATTGGGGATGCTACCTTGACATATGAGGAACTGAGCACCCTCCTCAACCAAGTGGAAGCTTGTTTGAACTCGCGTCCAATAAGTGTGATTAACGTTACTGATCCTGGTGAACTGTTACCTTTAACTCCTGGACATTTCTTAATCGGAGAGCCGATAGTTAGTGTACCGGATGCTAAATATGAGAGCACAAATACCAGTTATTTATCACGGTGGCAATTTATTCAAAGGATGGTACAGTCATTTTGGAAGCGCTGGTCCCAAGAATATTTGTCTAACCTTATGAACCGGTACAAATGGTCTTCAAAGGTTCCTGAGCCAAAAATTGGTGACATTGTTTTAATTAAAGACGACGATTTGCCGCCAAGTCGTTGGTTGTTAGGTCGCATAATAGAAAAGCATCCCGGGAATGATGGTATCACCCGTGTAGTCACATTGCGCACTAAAACCTCAACTATTAAGAGACCAACATCTAAAATTTGTATATTACCAGTTACAGATTAATGAAATAATTATATCTTTATTTAGACATTTTTTTATTTTTACAAATAAATATGTTATATGCATGTTATTGGTTAAGATTTATTTTATATCATCATTGTTTAGATGATTACGTTCAGATTAATTAACACCATGAAATTCTATGTTTACACTAACAGTGTTTAAACCTTAATTTACTCATCTTACAATTTTTAAAAATTAAACAACTTCAATAGTTCAAATCTTCCTATGTAATTTTATAATGTTGTTAGAAAGAGTTCTTAATTTTAGATCAAACTGTAAAATAAAGCTGATGTAAATTTAGACCTTAGTTATAAGTTATTTAAAATGACATTCCGTCAGTAATGTCCTTGGTGGGCGGTATGTTCATGAACAACAGCGACCAAAAGTATGTACAAATTAAATGTATTTTGTTTCATGTTACACAAGACGTAACTAGATGGCGTTGGCGTCGATTTAAAAGTCGCAATCGTTTTGTTACACGCATTTAGTTGGGGTCTTGAAGTGTTTTCGAATAAAGTACTAGCTCATAAAAGTTCAGTATCCTAAGTTTGGTTGTTTTTTGTTATCATCCTCAACCCTACTAGTATACACAAACATAGATCAAATTTAAGTACTGGGAACCATATTCGGATTTCGGTATTTAACAATGCGTCTTCCAAGGTTAAGGTATCTTTCTTTGCCTGTGCTATGTCAACAGATTGTAGTATGTAGTAAAAAAAGGTAAATTAAATAAATATTTAGTTATGAATATATTTTTAATTTAAATACAATTTATTAATTCAATCAATTAGTAATTATAAACGTATTTTTTTTAATTCTTGGTGATCAAAACCGGATACAATCTGCAACGCTAATTATTAAATATATTATAAATTATTTTGAAAATAATAGGTTTCTTAACGAGAAGGATTTGGATGAGACCAAATCCTTTTCGTTAAGAAAAATACCTACATGAGAATAATTTTGTTTAGTAAACATAAGAACGGAAACACTCCAGTTAAAAGCACTTTTATGTCGGCATCGACCACTAAACTTTTAACGCCATCAAGCAATTAGTTAAACACAAGTAGGTTATGTAGACAGATTGCTGATCTTAACGTAAGTGGTTCTATAAAATAAGTTATTCGCAATAAACTCCCGACTCTAAAGATCACAATCAATTATAAGCGTACAGAGTAATCATTGCAATAAACTGTTTAATTTTGTTTCATTTACACTTACTTCCGAGTCTTGATTATAAATTTGAAAGATAAATCTATCAATAAAAAATATAATTACAAATTATGGTATTTATTTATTAGTTTTGATGTAAAAACTTAACTATTACACATCTAAAACTAAACTATATACCTACCTTAAATATCTTTGATGTCTCTTAATATTTTTTTTTTATATCAAAAGATTTTCTATTATTTTTTTCACAAATAAAAAGGATCGCAAGAAGATCAAAAGATGGAAAAGAGGTTCACAGTTGCAGAGGAGAAAGATAAATGAAGCAACTGGTGGAAATAATGACTGGTCCGTAGTTTAAAAAAAAAAATTATAAGAAGAGCGTAACCAGAGCATCACTCCACTCCTTTTTAGGGTTCCGTACCTCAAAAGGTAAAAACGGAACCCTTATAGGATCACTTTGTTGTCCGTCTGTCTGTCTGTCTGTCTGTCTGTCTGTCTGTCTGTCTGTCTGTCAAGACCTTTTTTCTCAGGAACGCGTGGAGGTATCAAGCTGAAATTCATATCAAATACTCAAGTCTATGGTCTCTTGGAGCTGTGAAAAAATCAAACTTCTAAGTCAACGCGATCAAAAGATACTCCCGTTTATGCCGCAAATTTTCGACACTCGCAAGGGAATCAAAACCTACAGGGTACTTCCCGTGAACTCAGAATCTTGAAATTTGGTATGAAGCAACGTCTTATAGCAGAGATATAGGAAAAATTGCGAAAAGTATACATTTTTAGTTATATCATATAATAAAAATATTTTTAATAATTTTAAACTTACTACCCCTTTCCTCATGAACGCGTAGTGGTATTATATTGAAATTCATATCAAATACTCAAATCTATAATACCTTTAAGCTGTAACAAAATCAAACTTCTATGTCAACGCAATCAAAAGAAACAGGAATTAAAACCGCATATTTTGAAACTCGCCACTACTCGCAAGGGAATCAAAACCTACAGGGTACTTCCCGTGAACTCAGAATCTTGAAATTTGGTACGAAGCAACGTCTTATAACACAGATAAAGGAAAAATTGCGAAAAGCATAAATTTTTAGTTACATCATATAATAAAAATATTTTTAATAATTTTAAACTTATTACCCCTTTACTCATGAACGCGTAGTGGTATTATATTGAAATTCTTAACAAATACTCAAGTCTATAATATCTTTAAGCTGTAACAAAATCAAACTTCTACGTCAACGCAATCAAAAGATACAGCAATTAAAGCCGCATATTTTGAAACTCGCAACTACTCGTAAGGGAATCAAAACCTAAAGGATACTTCCAGACGACCTGGAATCTTGAAATTTGGCATGAAGCAACGTTATAAAGTACACATATAGGAAAAATTCCGAAAATCTTAAATTTTTAGTTACATCACATAGTATATTTTTTTTAATAATCATAAACTTACTAGCTGACCCAGCAAACGTTGTTCAGCGATTAAAAAAAAAAAACAGATGTTGGCCGATTCTCAGACCTACCCGATATGCACACAAAATTTCATGCAAATCGGTTCAGCCGTTTCGGAGGAGTTTGGAAACAAACACCGCAACACGAGAATTTTATATATTAATGTTTTCATATATGTATTGACAAGGTACCGTCAGCTTTCCACATTGTTATGTTATGGATTTCATTTAGCAATAAAAATACCATAACTTTTACTTATATACCTACAGGTTTGTACGGAACCCTCGGTGCGCGAGTCTGACTCGCACTTGGCCGGTTTTTTTATTTACTCATAGATCTCTAGAAACAGAGTAATAGCATCACTGACGATTAGTTCAGCCGCAAGCCCTTTTATCTCTTCTGTTAATAAAGACTCCATTCATCATCTACCTAGCCTTTTCCCAGGCCATGTTGGGGTCGACTGCCAGTCTTAACGGATTTAGCGGAATACTGTATTTTACATTGAGCGACTGCCTATCTGACCTCCATAACCCATTGTTGGGTAAAACAACATCCCATAGTAAGTCTGGTTGTCAGAATGGTAATGACAAAACGACGCTTATTAATGATTAAACGACTTAACGTGCTTTTCGAGGCCCAGAGGCTCTCGGTATGTTGACAAATGGTTACCCATCCACGGACCAACCGCGGCGAGCGCGGCTTTACCTTTATTATGTGTCAAACCGGTACGGCTTACACTTAGCCACGAGTCCCCCAAATCATAAGATGAAATTCATTAATTTTCATAAACTAAAACATCGGTCCCTCTTTCACTATTATCAGAGTCAGCCGCTTCATTCAGGCTCAGTTCCAAAGTATTTAGCACACGGCCAAACCACGTAAACCGTCTTGAAACAAATAAATAATGCGCTATTAACACCAATAGAGCCCAATGAAGCTCAGTTAACCCTTCAATGGTTGGTAGGCGGCTAATTCCTTAAGATTTTCTTTGTTTACTTATAAACTATAGCAAACTAAATAGTGTCTTCCTACTAATATTAATTAAGTGAGACATAATTCATTGTGCCCTTAAGCGACTCGTATCTATATAATGATTAGGATGACCTTTAGTTCTTTTGTTAGTATATTGCATACTTAGGGTTGGCATTTACTTTTTCAGAGATTTAATTTTGGTGTTATTATTTTGATTACTATTCCGTTTTTTTATCATCAAATGAGAAGATATATTAAGTCGGTTAATTGATTGTCATGCGTCCGTTCGCCTGTTTTACCTCTTTATTTGAAAACACTTCTTTTAATGTATGTTTTCATTAGACCAGAGATTGACCACGAAAAATCTATCAAAGAAGAATTACATACTGTTTATCCAAATAACAATTTATACTGACCTTTCTATTTATATATATATTTCTGATCTATTTAAATTTTTTATAAACTTCACTATCAAAACCGTCAAATATTTTTCTTTCGCTGCAATGTAGCGACAACCCTACGTATACCTAATGCGACAGAAAGTGTATATCAGTGTTTTTTGCTCAACGAATTGAGTCATATCCTGCCTCGAAGTTTTAAAAGAGGCACTCGGTGTCACCTTTGGTAAATGTCGTAAACTAACAAAAGATACATACTGAGTAATGTTATGTATATGATATATTTGTAGACATGTTATTTTTAGAAGACATTTCGACAGTTAAATTGAAATGATATCAGTTTCCCTATAGATAAGAATTGAACTACAAACAACTCACTGTTTGAAATATTTGGCAGGATTTTGTAAGAAATTTCTAAATGTTGTAAATATTTTTTCTAGAAACGGTCTTAATTCAATCATGATTTTTGTTTCAGCTTTTAGCATCAGACAATGACAATTAGTACCTAGGTCATCCAATCGGTCAGATATTGCAGCTAACTAGTTCACACAGTTACATTCTTTGCCATCCAATAAAAATTTCATCATAATTATCATGTTATCATAGTTTCTTTTCCAGCAAATCTAAAACTTCCCTCGCTTTAGGATATGGGGTAGCCTGGATCATTCCCTTATCTCACTAGGTTGCCTCTAACCGGGATCAAGTCAAATTAGGCTTCGGGGAAGCAGGCAAAGGCTGCATTGGCTAACAACTGTATATTCAGAATTATATCCGGGATCCTGGCGCAAAAGAAGCACATCCCCACAATTTGACTGTCCCTATTTTATCGTATCGTTCCCTAAATAAACTTATTTTGGTTTGAAATATTGAAAAGTGGTAGTTTAGTAAAAAGTGATCTGGTAAGCGTTATTGAAATATATGATATCTTAATCTTATTCTAAGTTCTGAGAAACGCTATAATGACAGTTTTATTCACTTAGCTCAAGTTTCACAGCATAAACGCGCCCTTACGAACAGAACTCTAGAAAATAAACATTGATTATATATTTTAATGTTGTTTTTAACTTAAAGTGTAAACAAATTATTTCACTCACAACAAGACATTCTACACAAATTTTCAGGATCATGTCTTTATCGACTTTCGTATTCAGCTATAAGGTTTAAAATCGCCTGCATTGTCCTTATGACGTGCGTTTACCTAAAACGAAATGAGTCAATTCACCTAGACTTTTGTAATATCTCGAAAATACTTTTCTTGTTCCCAAACAGGATTATACAACTACGTAACATTATGAAAAATTGCGTCATGTAGAAAGGGTTTTATCCTTGCGTAATTTTTTATAATTAACTAGTGATTTGCAATCAAAGATTTAATTGCATTACTTCCCTCTATTAATATCGATTATAGATTAGTAATTAATTAAATCGTTACTATCGTGTTTGTTTTTATCGATATCTAAATGCCGTATGCTTCTGTGTAATTTATTGTTATATTGTAAAATATATTAATTACTTAAGTACTTGCTGCGCTCTCCGGTGTTACCCACGGATTATTAGGGACCTTTTTCTTATTAACTCAATAAGCCTATGTCTTAATCTAGGGTGTCAGCTTCTTTCACACTAAATTTATCAAATTGGTCCCGTTATAACCGTATAATATTAGTATGATTTGATGTATTTAATTCTTTTAATAGCAAACGATTGGGTCAGTTTCGTATAAAAGTTCTTATAAGTATTGAAATAAAACTACATCTAACGCTTATATGTAAATGAAAATATTTCGAAAAGATAAAGAAAAGAGGAAAAAATTAAAGAAGATAAATAAGCTTCATATAATTCTCTGAATTTAAATGTTCTAAATTTAATACTATCGATATTAAGTCGGTAATGTTTCAATTCTGCCCTATTTTGTCATTGTACTTGATATAGACTAGTGTTTAGTGATTCAAGTCAAGCGCTGTTTTGTGCGGTTACAATACATTTAGACTTAAGGCTGTGTCTCAGCACGTCGTTAACTGCTTTTGTTTACTTGCCCTTTAAGATTTGCCATTTGTCATGTTTTGCAATATCAACTTTCTAAATCAAACTGAAAGAGGTACTTCAAGTCATTGTGATTTTAAATATTGTTTGCAATCAATGTAAACATGAGCCCTTTGCTTGGTTGAGTTATAAATATAGTTAAAATATAAATCCCGAAGGTAAATTATAATGTTACTGAGGTAGATTATCTTACACCAAGCAAGTATTGTTAAGAATTTTATTTTTATGATGAAATAATGAATTAATTTTTACAAGTTATATAGTTGAGAGAAATGTTTATACTCGTAGTAGTGGGTCACTGGTCCCGGACCAGCATTGGTTAATAAAAAACTCAGGTATGGCAATATACTTCTTAATTTAAATATACTAGGTTCCATACCAGTACTTTTTAGCTGCTGTGTGCAATTTATTATACCTATTTTTAAGTAGATTAAAGTACATACCTACTTAATTATAAAAAATCTAAACTAAGGCCACCAAAAAGATATTAATATAATAATATAACATTTGTAAAACAAGACTTGATAACTAACAAAAAAAATTGTTCTACGACTTTTGATAGTTCGTTCGTGTTGTTTTTATACTCAAACGTTAGAGCGAAATTCATATTAATTTAATTTAGTACTTATGAAAAAAAACTAACAAATTATCAAAAGTTGTAAAACAAATGTTGTTACTTATGATATTAGTTTCTACTCCTGCGATGTTTTACAAATAACCCTGTATGAATACCAATCAATAAACTACTTTGATTATTTATTTTAATGTACGTCATAGATGGAAGGCTAACTTGTCATTATTTCGGTTATTACTTAATAACATTATTTATAGTCATTTAAAGTCGGTCAGTGTCAGGAGATCGTTATTTTTCCTTTAGGACCTTCGTACACTAGGCGACGTAAGTGTCCGATATCCGACGAAATATGTCTCCATCGGCGCTTGCTTATGTACGGACCTATAAGAGTCTGTATGGCGACAGTTGCTTGTATAGTGAAGTCGCCGGGTATTGGAGATTGGGCTGCCTAGTGTACGAACGGCCTTAGTACGATTATACTCATGTTTCCCTTGCTTGAATGACGTCAAAGAAAGAAAGGCCTTGGGTGATCTGGGAATTAAACAATCTTTAGTAATTGCTTGGTTCGAGTAACGAAAACATGTCCAAAATTGTTATTATTGTTTTTATTTTTCCTTGAACTTCCTTAGACTTGGATTTTATAGTTATTAAGTTAATAATGAAATACCTAGGTATAGTGGTCATTGATCACAAAATACTTTATTTAATTTTTTTTCAACTGAAAATTGTAATCATAGTTTGTAGATATGTTAGTAATTTTGTTTGCTTCAGGAACAAAAGTTTGAAGATACGCAAATCTGAAAGCATCTGTTTAGTACGATATGTACAAACATTCCTTGCAACAATATAAAAAACAGAAATGGAACAAAAAATCTAGACGATACAGCACGACGCAAGCCAGAAGTTGCTCAGTTGTTTACAAAATACGGCAGGTAGGTATGTGATAGTTAAAGAGTTAATAATCTTACCTACTGTGAGGATATAAAATTCTTGTTATTAATTGCGCTGAACAAAAATGAAATATTTTGAAAGACGAGGCTTATGACTCTAATAATTTTTTTTGATAAATTACCTTGAAGTCTTCTTAGGTACACTTAAGTTTAAATTGTTTTTTAATTGTTAAACCATTTTATTCCAATTGATCATTTACTAAAAGTATATAACGAAATAATTATGATTCATGAAAAAGGATCTTCTAGAAAGTTCCTTTTTATATTTGGTATTGCAACTTCTGCCTTGTGGTATGCTATACCGATCGAATTCTTTCACATTTTTTATAACAATGAGGCAATAGGAAACGATGATTTCATACTTAGATGTTGTCTCGACTTGTAAGACCATGTTTCGAAGCTTGAAGGTGCCTTTACCAGACATAAATGCCTTGTAGCTATGTTAAAAGATAGATAACCTACCAAATTAAAAAGGCAAAAGAATTAAAAACAACTTAGTAGACGTTGTACTAACACTATTAAAGGATTATGAAAAAAAGTGATTGCATAATATGAAAAAAAAAAAAAAATGAAAATGGGGATAAATGTTTGCCTGTCTGATTTTTTTTGTTCCTAAGAAAATGGTTCATAAACTGACACATTGTAGCTAACACCTGGAATTTCATTAAACAGGCTGGAACTCAGTTACGGTATAAAAAATTTATAAATAAATAAAATATTAATTTATAAATTGAAAATAGAAATTTCGAGTACTTTTTAAGCAGTTCTGTATTTGTCGACGTTCTTTTGTTTACCAGGGCTTAGGGCGTTCCCACGGTGGCCGAGGTCGTCCACGGACTTTTAAGATGATCTATTGTCAGAGTTCTTAGTGTACACTTTGAGATTAGACCGTGACTGGCCGTCGTGTTTATCCGATCATTTACATATTACAATTATTTACAACCGATCATTTCCTATAGCGTTTTAATGATCGGTAACTACTCGCTATACATCACGTGTCGATTTACATAGGTACTTGTAGGTATTTGTATCTGTACATAGTCTATAACTAATTGTAACATGAGCAAGAAGTTTAATAATCACACCTGTACTTGTAATTTCTTCTCTAAGGATGCTTACGTCATGAACTTCAAGAATTACCACAAAGAAATCTTTAACTATACTCGGAATTTTAATTCGATTCCGGATTTGACATTAGCTACTGTCATTTTGTGAAATAATGATACCACATATAATAGTGTAGTGATGAACACAAAAATCGATTTATTTGTCATGTTCCTTCATGATCACATTTTTTTATTTATTTCACACACTATTATAAAAGAAAAGTCTCAGATCGTTAATTAATCGTCAAACTAAATTATCGGTTTAGAAATATTTAATTTCCTGATATACTTAGTTTACAAGAGTAAAATTATAAACGAGAAGAATCGATCTGGAAATATTCCATTTCCATATCGAATAATTTCGCAACGTCACTATTTAGTACTTGTCATAACGTTGCAACACAGAAATTGTCAAATCTGGAATCGAATTAAAATTCCAAGTATAGATATACGATCTCGATCGATCGATCGATACTCTCTCGATCGACTTCTAATAGATATACGATCATACACACCTGGGTTTACTGAGGGTTCAAAAAGTACTGATTCTTTCTAAATAAATTTTATTGTTTTGAGTAGATATGCTGAAAAAGCACCTATGTCCGCAGTCCGTACCATTTGGACTTTATGCTGGAAAATTGTGTCCATACCATTTGGAATTTATGCTGGCAAAGTGTGTTCATACCATTTGGACACGAGATGGAAGGATAATGAAAAACCCTTCCAGAAAAAAATATTTTCATTCATGGATGGAATCGCGGACTCCAACTAGTCATACATCAAGTGTATCTGACCTAACTGCATATATTAACGTTTAATGATGCATTGAGCAACAAATATTACCTAATAATACCTAAATCAATATTATTCACATCCATTAAACCTCTTTGCTTAGCCTTCAAGGGAGCTTGAGCATGGAAATGCTTTAGTAAGTAGGTATTATCTCAATTTGTGTATGGTACGTTCATAATAGCATTAAAAATCACAAAATTTATCTCATTATTTGTCTACGTAAATAAAGTGATTGGTGGAATGTGGTAAGACTGGAAGCCGACCCTCACATATCTGAAAAAAGCTAGGCCAACGAAGTATCTGGATATTTATTCGTTAAAATTAAAGTGTCAAATGGAAGACTTAGGAAAAATAAAAACATCTAAAGAATTCGGGAAACTTTACTAAACTTTTGATTCATAAATAAAATTATGCCAGGAAAACCATTTTTTTTTAAAGTTTACTATCAATGTGGGTCGCACATTACTAGTAATCTCGTTAACCCCTCGTGCTAAGCTAAGATGCTTGTGTTACGAGTGGGTTCACGTCGGTAGTGTAATGGGTGGGATTCGAACCCGCAAACACATGAGCGCAAGTCCGACGCCCTAGCCATTAGGCTACCGCCGCTTCATACTATATATTCTTCTACCATTCTAAGCCATAATAGCTATCCATAATAATTTAACCGGCAGTTTTGATACTAATTTATTTTTTCTACTTAAAGCTAATGGCAAAATAATAACATATGCCTTTCCGCTTAGTGCTAATATTTTGACATTGAGCTAGTCTAAACGGTCTAAGATTTCTATTTATAAAACCCCAGATCCTGTTATATTACAATAAGTTCTAATGATGGGCTTTAGTATATTAACTACATCATGGCCATCTTGCTATCCTACCGTAGTGATTTATGAGTGTTATGGTCAGTCCATCTTTACAAATTATAAGAGTATACAGGATTGTTTTTTATGGAGTGCTTTTATTCAACGAGGTAATCAGGTGCATAAAACGGAACAGCTTTCCCCAAAGAAATAAGGTCGAAATCTTAAAATGGAAAATAAACTTTTCTTACTAAGTGACAGGCCACGTGACTTATGTATAAGATTTCGACCTATGTTCCTTGGGAAAAGTTGTTCAGTTTTATGCACCTGATTACTTCGTTCAATATACGCACTCCATAAAAAATAATCCTGTATATTCCCGCCACATCTTTTGGTCTAAATGTGATAACTCAAAAACTAACCGAAATGATCGACTGGAAACCATATGAAGTCCATATGGTTTTAACCAATGGATAGAGTTATTCAAGACGAAGGTTATTGTGAATAAACCCGTGTAAGCAGGGTTGATACGCTAGTAGAAAGTTGTAAATACAGATTCTAGCTAAACAATAAGACTCGTTAGCAAAGAGCTTGTCAGAAAATATCGTATACATTATCTGTTCTGGTATCAAATTCTGAATGATCTTTGCCCAGGGTAAGATGAAGAGGTGCCTACTGGTGATTGAATCAACTACTAGGTACAACCACTGTACTTCTCCTCTTTGTTTACTTCGGACCTGGCGGAAATTAGAAATCTAAATCTTTAGCGATTCCCAGATAGTTCTCCCTCAACGGTGAAGTTAAATGTGTATGTAAATCAAGGCATGATAAATGTACTACACTTATTAGCCACTAGAAAATCAATATTATTTCATCTAATAGTTTTTGCAGTGTCGGCTATGATCGCATTGGTATAATATATTCATCATCTCGGAATATTTGTCAGACATTGATGTATGCAGAACGCTAGAACACCAGTCAAACTTATTGTGAACAGCTATTTATCAAAATCAAGCGTTACCTTTCTGATTAACGATGATAAATTGTGTCAGTTGTGATGATATTATATTTAAAAGGTCAGGTTTTCCTGAGTGACAATATGAACCAATATTATTATTATGATGAGTATTCAAGATTGTGGTTATAGATACGAGGATATTAAAAATTGCGTCCATTTTACGGTTAAGTAATAATTAACAGACATGGCGAATCTTAGTCTCCTAGTCTAGTCTATTGTGATACGATATTGAATCGATCTCTTAAATATTGTCAACATTTAAATGTAGTATATACGCACCCATAAAAAAACTGAAGGCAGATATCAATATGAGACAATCATAAGTGCTCACGACTCCAGCCAAGGCAGATATAGGATCTGGGTGTTTCTGGTCGGTGAAAGTCCAACATAACCCAAGTCGTACCCTAGAACAAAATGGGTCTGTTTATGTTTTCATACCATCCAGGAACTGATCCAGACATTTAGAAGGAGTTAGGTTACAAACACTCGTACAGAAGAATCATATTATTATAAGATAATAATGTGTATACATGTATGTAGTAGGTATTCAAACAGACATTAACGTCTTCAATAATATTCTGATGTGAGATATAGTCGTAAAGTAGTTTCCTTCGTAGGTATAATTATATTCATGGAAAATGTTTACGTAATGATCAGGTATTTTAGTATTATTGATCATAACGCATTGAACTTTAATCTCCGGTGAATAAGTGCTAAAGGAACTTACATTTAAATAATATATCAATGGGCAGAATAATGATTTATTTACCCAGAATTTCGAAGGGTTAAATTTTAAAAATCGACGCAGTATAATGCGATCCGCTATTTGTCAACGGCTCTCCCAAATACAGCATATAAAATTTTGATCGAATTTTTAAAAATATAGGTTGTTTCGTGAAAACACTCTTTCATTATGGGCTGGTATCAGCTTTAATACCATTGGTAGAGTTCTTGACGGTAGGGTTCTTATGAAAGCAGGTTTTTCAACGCTTAGGCAAGAACAGAGAAAGCAGTCTTGAAGCAGGGTACTTTGAGCATTTCATAAAACGTTCAGACATTTGCTTTTTTTTTAATGCTTAGGTACTAGAAATTTGGGTCCCACATTACTAGTATTCTTGTTAACACCTCGTCCTAAGCCAAGTGCTTGCGATACGAATGGGTTCACGTCGGTAGTGTAAAGGGTGGAATCGAACCGGTAACCACATGATCGCAAAACCGATGCCCTAGCCATTAGGCACCGCTTAAACTATATTACCAAACGATCCATAAGGCTTGCTCTAAATCTAGACATCCTTTGTGGATGTGGTTTGAATGTTTGAGAAACAAGGATTAAAAAGCGTTTTGCAGGAGTCGTTTAAAAAAAACTTGTCTTAATACATTTTGCCTTCTGCTTATTTTTCCAACACAACACGATTCTGTAGAGAATCATGTTATAGTCACCTTTGATCTCTTCGTGATCTTAAATCGTGTCTAATTTCCGATACCTCGTATATATAACGGACCAATCATGTCTTATAAAAGGCTGTACTGTATTGCTGTATTTACCTATTTTAGTAGTAGGTTATATGTTTATTGATATTCTACCAGTTAAACCAAGATAATCTGTAATACCAAGTACTTGTAGAGGTTGGATAGACAGTCATTACTTTAATTTTATTAAAAAAATACATGTTTATTTTGGTAGAAATGTCCGTCATGTAGAACATTGAATTTCATATCTCATATAGGACATTTTTTTTCCATTCTCCCGTGTATATGTAAAATAACATTGAATAGAATGCAACAATTTTTGCTCTACCGTGACGTGACTCCTAATCTTAAAAGCGCTATAACTGTGTTAATTTTGCATTGTTTTGATAAAGAAGAAAAATGCATGTCTACTATATATAGGTAAATCCGTAAATATTATTACTTAAGACAGACTAAATACTTAACTGACAGACTAAACATATTTTTACTTTTTTTATGCTATCAACATCCGTGTTATGTAAAGGTGTACAAAAGCTGAATAACCTATTAAAAAATCTATTTATTAGGTTTCTCATCATTGCAGAGAAAATAAAATTACTTGGAAACTATAAATTGAGTATTAAACAGCTTATTTATTACAAAAAGGTATAAAACTAATACATGCAATGACTCAGCTCCCGATAGCGAAGCCAATTACAAATATTAATTATAAATACGTTTCCAGTTTGTGGAAAAGCATTTGCGTTAGAAAAGTTCCTGGTATAACAGATCAATTTGTTAATTAATAATCGCCTTATATAGTAGTAATCACAATGTAGAAATACGTAATAGTTTATTGTTTTAAGAGGATTTTAGTGGCAATTTTAGACTCAAGAATGATTTATTTTGGGTTGCCAACCTTAGTCTAAAATAGAGTATCATGTACTCTATACACTCATAGAGGGCACTGATTTTATTTTTTACACAACTTTTACTATAGTGTACGTGCGTGAACTATAGGTGGCAGCACTAGATTTATTGATCTTTGATCGTAAGTCATAAGGTCGTAAATGAATACTAATAAAACTGAGCAAAGACATCATGACAGTATCGGTGTCATCATATTGAATCGTACGATGACCTCAGCCGATTTCGACTTTCTGTTGGAGACAGGGCTATCGCAAATGAAGCTATAATAGTCAGCTCCATTATTTTTTTCAGGTTTATTAATTTGTGTGTTCGCATAGCCAAATGGTCAGTACACCAATTACCACTGTTTGCGATGTGCTGCAACCCTGCGGTATCAGAATTAAAATAACTATTATATATAAATAAGAGTAATCACAAAATGATTAATGTTTCATAATAATATTATTATCCAAATCAAGCTGTCTTTTAAATGTAGGTTTTACTAAAAAGCATTACTAAAAAGTAGTACACAAAAACTCGAGAACTGCTAAACCGATATTCGTAATTTTTGTTTTGAATATTTGTAAAAGTTCAAGAAGGGTTTAAAAGGTAGCAGGGTCGGACTGAATTCGGAAGGCGGAGGACCGGGTGTTTTCGCGCAACTTGAGAGAGGCCTATGACCAGCAGTGGACCGCGATAGGTTGAGTTGAAGGAGGGTTTGAAAGGTGAGGAAATATGAAAAAATTGCGACGTGACGATAAGTTACTACGACATCCACGCGGGAGAGCCACGCGCGATAGCTAGTAAAGAATAAAGTATTCACGATGTCAGTTCTAAGTTACAGCGTTTCGTGTTTCAACTCTTACTTTCTATCACGTTCGTGTACATTTTGAAATTTAGTATAGCTGGTAAAATTATTTCGAAACGCAATAAAGGGTAAATAAATTAAAACGTAGATTTCTACTGTCACTAGTGTGAATTTTTACGTTCTCTTCATATCTTAGAGATTTTATGAAATTTAGTCCTTATTAAAAGCTACTTAAAATTTTAAATAAAATACATTTTTGTTTAAAATTTTAGATTAAACGACTCGTGATTGGAGTACTTTCAGAATCAATTTGAAAAAATCTTCTGCATGCTTCGTTTAAGGACTCTTGAAAAATATAATACTATAAATTATCCTAAGAGACTAAAAACATTAAGAATTTTCATATTAAACTACCATCAAATTCATTATGTTAAAAAAAGTTTGTACACAAGTATACCTAACAACAAAAATTCTATTAAAATCTACCAAAATACGGTATAAATTTAATTCTTTCGTGTAAATACAACAATCTATTCACTATTTTCCTTCGATACGAACAGCAGAACATCAACATTATCACGACGCGAAAGGTGAAGGTTGTATACTTCATGATGTTACGTAACACACTGTTAATTTTCTTCGTGATCATCGACAAATCAGTTCTACTGCAATCACTAGTAACCTTTAGTTTGATTGTAATTGTCGGTTGAATCATGTGAAGGGATTTCATGTCGTTCGTGTTTCCCTTTATTTCCTATGGCACCCAGAGCTACATCTTCTATCTTCTATATATATATAAATCAATTGCTGTTCGTTAGTCTCGCTAAAACTCAAGAACGGCTGAACCGAATTAGCTGATTTTGAAATTTTTGTGGAAGTCCAGGGAAGGTTTAAAAGGTAAAACATAAATAATAAGTAAAAAAACTGTTCCTAAACTCGGGAATTACTTTTGACGGAGTCTGTCCGGGCAGCTAGTAATATATAAAAAAATGGTTCTCTGTAAAGTCGGTTCATGGACGATAATTTGATGTGATAAAATCGTATGAAAACATTGATGAAAAATTACATACTATCTATCTTCTACTTTGACGCATCGGCTGATGGAGTGGAAGGGAGATAGGTACTCACAAGCCGAATGGTTAAGCTGCTCGTGCCTCTCCTTCGCGCTCTCGCTTGCACGCTCGGCTCACGCGGAACGTGACACTTTTTGTGCAGCTGGCGTTCATTGATTTATAAAACGTTATCACGTCACCATATTATCCTTTTTTTGTTTTGAAACTATAAAATTCTATCTCTATGTTGTGGGGTTTTTTCTAATTCACAAAGATTGTTAGATAATTTATTAGAAAAATGATAATTTGCAACATTTTTCATAATATTTGAGTTTTGGTCACCTGCTAATCTAGACAAGTGCGACTCTACAAATGTCAACGCTGATCGAATCGCTCAATGTATGGAACTGATAAGACGAAGAAAATGTTATTTCCATACATTTAATGACATTTAAGCGATTTCTATCATCGTAGAAATGTCTTGCTTGATGAAATGTTATTTGATGACATGCTTTATGCTTGATTGATGCTGTTTGCCTATAAACTATTTTTTTGACTCTAGTACATGTCTCAATACACCCCTTTTTTTCAGCATGAAAATAACTTGTTTTTTCTTTAAAGTATTTCCATACTACGTTTTGCCCCCGTAGACAAAGAACATTTCTACAAGCGTTAACGATGATAGAAATCGCTTCAATGACATTAAATGTATGGAAATGACATTTATCTTTGATAAGTCACGTGACTAAGACTTTTCACTTTCATATATTTAAGCGATTCAATCAGCGTTAACGATTGTAGAAATGTACCTTGTCTTAGAGGCTGAGTGTTTTGGGGTTATTCGAAATCAAAATTATTTCGGCGTAGATATCACATATTGCTTCACTATCTTGACAGTATGTAGCTTCTTATTTATAGTTATAGTAAAATAAGAGTAAATAATAATGACATTAAGTATATTTAAATGCTAATTTAAGTAAATTAACATAAATCGGTATGCAATTAGTCTTAAAATACGTTTCGTCTTAATAATATACTTTTACAAAATATATAATTAAAACCAAGGATTAGATTGCAATAGAAAAATCAGTTTTCTCAACCAGCTCGTACATTATTATGATATGTTAGAGGTATGTAACTAGTTTATGAGATATAGTGAGTGGCAGAGTATTACGAAGATATATTTAAGTATAGAATATATTATACTAAGTAAGTCTTCACTATAAGTAACAAAGAATTTGCTCTTAGTATCGTTGCCTCCGGGCCATATTAAAATCAGTATTTCTAAGTAAAAATTTTAATAAAAAGAAATCATTTAAATTTTAAAGTTTACAAATTGTGAGAGTGAATAGAAATTGGGAACGGAAACTTCTTACACGAGTGAATACGCGGGTCACAGCTAGTCTACAATATAAAATATCTTCTCAAGGTTGTCTTGGAAATGTATAATGCTTTCTGACAAGCGTCGTGCATATAAATACTTGTACACACGACTATGATCTATGAACCCAGTAGGTGTACATTAAACCGCTGCACGTGGCTTTTAGTGCAGCCACTTAGAGCGAACTAACTAGATTAATCATCATATGGATATATGTAGATTGTATAGTTAAAACTGTTTGTAAAGAAAATACGACGTATGAGAGTCGATTCTTGTCAAGTAGTGCTGGTACATAATTATTTTATTATTAAAAAAAAACTCGTATTGAGAACTTCCTCTCTTTGTTGATGGTTACCATTGGATACTATTGGACCAAAAGACCAGTAAATCTAAATTTTAAATATTTAGGATTAAGTTGATCACGCTCCAAGGGGGGAATTTAGGCTTTTAAAATTATAATTACGTACTGTATATTCTACAGATTACTGAAAATTCATTTATGTGTATTTGCCTACAAAGTAGCACTTTTCAAAGGTCAATAACATAATGGCCAGTACCCTGATTCGCCCACCCTTCACCGCTTTTAACGAAAAACGCTGCAAAAAAATCCCCAGCAGCATGCTTTTCGTTAACAGTACAAGTTTAATACAGACTAACCTTCGACAAAAACAAATTACACTTAACATCTCCAAACAAAATAAAATATAAAACTACTAGACACAACAAACAACACACAACAATAAAAAACAATAGTTAAGCCCCACAATAGAATATAAAACGATAGTCGATAAATTATCCAATTATATTTACGAGCATACCCATTAAGTATAACACCTTCCTAGTAATTAACTGTTCGTAAGATCACTCCCACACAATCGTGACAGTTCTCTGCTGTTGTTAATGATCTATTTTGAAAGTTCGCTCTAGGTAAAGTTAGGTGTAATACGTGGGAGACAGCGGGCAAAACTTTGGTCCTTCGAGGCGCAGTCACATTGGTCCTTCCGTAGAAATTCTAGAACTTGATTAGTATTTCTCTAGAATTTACCGTACGTATATGAAAAACTTGCTTAGTCGTTTTGTTAATTAAATATTTAATCAATTCGGTTATTACTATTAGTATCAAGAATATAGGAGCTAAAATTACATTTGTGATATCACCATCAGGAAGGTCAGGCACTAATTTCAATCCGAAGTACAGTTCTGTAGGCAAATTAATGAATTCTACGGACATTCTTGTTATGCTTATTTATTTATAATAATTAATAACGCATACAATGTTGCATTCAATAATTTATAGTGTCCGTGTTTTATGTGCTTGCAGAAAAGTTTATACATATGCAGGACAAGTCTTAGATATTTTTATAAGTCATAAACAGCGTTCTTTAAATAATACCTTCTACTCGAGTTGTCGCCATTCCTAATTGGCATCATTAATAATCGTTGCTATGGGACGCGAAAATGGTCCTTTTGCACTATTTTTAGTAGCTGTGCTAGTGGTAAGTAATTAAATTTAATTTTCTCTACTTTATGTTAATTACGAAAATGACTAAAGATATTTGCCTAACGCATACGTAGTATTTATAAATATACCCTTGCATCAATATAAAGTGTCCATGCAGCTACATTTATTATTCCTAGCGTAAATTCAAATGAAATTAAACTTTATTCTTAACCAAACTAAATCGAATTTCAAAACTCATTGCGATCAAGCTCTAAAAGGCTCACGTATTGAATAAACGAAGCTTGCGTTCAAATTTAAACTTAAGAGTGGAAAGAATAAGGATCAATGTTGCTCTTGTATTTAAAGTGCATGATGTTTATGTACCTTTCACGCTCCCATCCCCTGTAATAACATCTTGTGTGCGTTTAATGTTCGTAAGACTTTTAGTTACGCAAAGATGCGTACATTATTTTAGAATGGCAGTTTTCAATTATTTTCAGTCTTTGTTTTTTAGCTAACTGTACAAAAGTACCAACTTATGCTTCTGCTGTTAACATAAAAAGTGTCTTATTTCTATGCCTTGTTTATACGACTATTCATGTCAGTCTGGTTGTCTCTTCTTAGGCCCAGTTTTTTATCCTGAGTTAACTCAACCAATGGTTAAATATGCTAAAATTGCTAACGAATGGTTCCATAGCTTTTTTTTATCAATCAAATTAATCAAAACAGGTCAAATAAGTTTGAGAGGTAATTATTTGTTTGACTAAGAATTTATGAATAAATGCGTTCTACCGAAGTTTGGAACCATTAGTTAGCACATTTGACCAATGGTTAAGTTAACTCGGGATAAAAAAACTGGGCCTTAGTCTAGGCCTTACCTAACAAGGGGTGTATTTCCCGGGTTTGGTTAAAACCAAACCTAGTTCTCGCACATGACTTGAAACACCAATTGTCACCAACATATTTTAAGTAGTTGAGATTAAGAGAAGTAAGTACAGCAGTAATATTTTAATTCGATCTCAGTTTTTAATACAACTGGTGTAATCAACCCATAATTTAAGAGCGCGCCATTTATTTTCGAATGTTCTTTTAAATCGTTACTCTTACAACTTGTACCAATCGTAGGATCTCTTACCGAAGGTTGGGCATGACGCATTGCTGACCGCATCACCGCATCATCCAGTTCAGGAAGAATGGATTACAACTGAAGTGTTTGTTCGTCTTGTTATGTTAACGGAAACCCGAGTTTAAGGAATTGGGTTATTTCAACAGTTTTTGAAGCGACATCTGTTGGAAAGTATTAGAAGTGTCGGCGATAAGCTATTGTTTTTCTAGAAGTTAGTGCGTAAGATAGGTTTATGTTGAGTGATATTCGAAATAGAGGCTGTTTTACTTTGTTTTTCTTTTGTTCTGGTGTAGAGATTAGGTTGTCAACAAACCTATGTAAGTTTCCTTAAGCTTAAGGTTTTGTGTGTGGTGACGTCACTCGGTAATGCATGGTAAAATGATTTGCACATCAGTTTATAAACTGTATGAATAGTAATATAATGTAAAAGATAAAGTATAGTGGAAAAGTAATCGTAGAGACATTTTCGGTGATCTTTTGATTTTCTTTACAAACATGTTCGCATACACACATGAAAAGGAAAAAAAATGATGTAGGTAATATTTACACGCAAAAATTACAAGATCCAAGTGAGAGCTCATCAGCCTTCTGCGTCCATATCTCTGACGTCACATCTAATATTTATGTATGTTTGCGTAAACGACCAGTTCTTTATATGGCCACCGTTTTGAATGGAGTGACATTTGACAAATGACAGCTCGAAGACAGGAGAGGACAGCGATGTATTGAAAGTACAGTAAACCAAACAAGTGGTAATTAATATTACTGTAGACAAAAAAGTTTGGTTAATTATTCAGGGTAAGTTGTTCAGCGATGAAAACGACCCAATTAGCACAGAGAAGTTGTTTTTAATTAGTGTAGTAAGCAAGTAATTATACTAATAAGATTTCTGCAAGTTTGACCATCTATAGGGATCAAAATTTGAATGTTTCAAAAACATTAGTATATTTTCTATAATACCAGTAAAAATAGCGGTACGGTGATTTTAATTATACCACAATCTCATTACAGTTTTGGCCGTATAATAAAAGTTTGATGGAGCAACGATAACAAATATTTATAGATTTAAATGAACTATAATTTCCGCTATGCAATAAAATTATACTCTTAAATTCAATTGCACGTATAAAGATTTAGAAGGGATAACCGTATTTTTCTGATATATATGACTTATATTTTCAAAAACATCCATTTTTCTCAAATGCATTTAAACTCATGGTCTTGTGAGGATCTTTCTTAAATTAAAACCTTCGTTGTGTGCGCATCCAAGCGATACATGTGGGGTGACCAAAATGTTTGCTCTATTTTAAGAGACTGTAATTTATTTGGTCCTGCTACCCCCAAATACTAATATGCGAATTAACTTTAACACGTTCTCAAATGTCAAAATCTGTCGTTACTTTACATGTTAATGTAAAAGAGACATTATGAGACTTAACAGTGACTTCAAACTGATTGACGTTTCAGAATTCGACCATTGGTTGGTTAAAAAACATGTAGCAGAAGATTTTTAGATCTCAATAATAATTTTGAAAGTAGTTGTAGATAATATAGAATAAAAGAAAGGATTAATAAATTATTCTTGTTTGAAGTTGTTGTTAAATCATGTAATACGGCAGCAATTAATGGAAAAAAAAAACTTACTTTAAGTGATTGCTTACTATACGAAAATCAATTAGGATGAGTTACGTGTAAATAATAAAAATAAAAATTATATTAAATAAATGCCACATTTAGGAGAGGGACAAGGAGGCCTTTGCCTTGGAGCGGATCAAGATAGTATGAAAAAATTACTTAAAGGACCAAATTGTGAAACGTCTCCAAAAATACAAAACGTGTGGTGAGTTCAACGGGCAGTTGATCTAAGGATAAACTTCTGGACAGGTGACGGATCGTACGTGCGGCATTGACGGACGTTTTTGTAAAGTAATCTCGCATATCTAAGGCCGTGCTTAATAATATATTAACCCGAAAGTTGATCCATTTGATGCGGCTTTAACTTGCCTTGCTCATGTTAACTTTGTTAATCATTGTGTTTTTAATTTTTGTAGAGATTCGTGTGTTGGGCAACTGTTTTGTTTGCCATCGTAGAGTTAATATTGATAGTGTATTTTTGTGTCTTTGCCACGATCCATGAAACAGCTTAACGCTCTCCTGGACTTGAATCCGGATTTGGACTTGTTTGTGGATGAATGAAAACTTTTTTGCATTTCTATAGTGTATTAAATGATGTAATTGGCTTAGGCCGTCTTGTTTAATAATATAAAAAAAAAAATATTTGAAAATCCATTTTCATGGTATGGGCATGTAATACGAAGAAATTATGAGCATTTCGTAATAAAAGATTATGTGAAAGATGAAATGCCTAGAAATAATGTAACTTGTGAAATGTCGTCAGAGAGGTATGTGAAAGTTTTAGTGTTCGCCAAACAAAGGCGAAACAGGCAAGACAACATAAGAAAATAAAAACTAAAAACCACAATCTTGGTATTATATAGTTAGGTTATTTATTATTACAATATTTACATGTGTATTTGTATGTAACGTATGTTTACTACCGGTGTAATAAACTGTTATATAGTTGCCCTTAATCATGCGGTAAAATACATAACAATCTGCTTATTAGCATTCAAACCCTGTAATTATAATGTATGTAACTCGCGATAGCCATAATATCTAACGTTTAATTTATACAAAAATAAAATGTTTCTACTTTTTCCCTGTTATGTTACGTCAAATGTAGTCGATCAATTAAAAATTTTACACAGGAAAATACAATGCAGGTACATATTGTTGACAAAAAGGTAATTGTATCATTTATTTTGCATCAATAACATGAAAAAAGTAAATATATTAAAAATCTTAATTATTTGTATATAATAAGCACATCAACATTACCTACTGTCACTACCAAATTAAATAAAAATAAGTTCTAAAATCAGCATTATAGTTATAGGTAACCATGCATATAACAGGTGTGTAATTGTGCATGACATTGAAATTTGTCATATTAGAGATCCAGATAAAGAAAACACAAAAAAAAAACACTTTGAGCTATACATTTTTTAAAGGTGTGCGTATACTCTACAAGGTCATCAGGTGCATAAAACTGAACAACTTTCCCCATAAATCATAGCTCGAAATCTTTCAATTAAAAATCATCTTTTCATATGAACATAAGTCACGTGACTTGTGACTTTGTATGAAAAGTTAATTTTTCATTTTTAGATTTCGACCTGTGTTCCTCGGGGAAAGTTTTCAGTTTGATGCACCTAATTGCCTCGTTGAATATACACATTCCTTTTATATTAATCCTGTATAGACGTATATTGTTCGCACCGTTGGTATAGTGTAACTGGAGGTTATCTTTTATAATCCAAATCGTTTATTAAAAAAGTGTTTATCTATATAGTTAAATATGGTACTAAAATTCATTTCAGAGTAAATAGGAAATTTCTTAATACGAATAAGACGAAGTAAATAATAACAACGTATAAACATTAAGATATAACACTTACAAATTACTTTTTAATTATGAAACTAATAAAAAAGATTTCTTTGGAAATGATCTAACGTGACCCAATAGTGATAATAGGAAAAGCAATAAGAGTTGTGATAGAAAACAGATTAAATAACGTTGATCGTAAATATTAAATAGGTTAATGTTTGAACTAATCTGGTAGAATGTTGAAAATATATAAGAGAATATTTTTTTATAACGATTAGAAATATTGCGTCGTATTTGATAACTTATCTTAATTAACTGAAGCTTGTACCTATAAAATACTTCGATAAACTACTCTAGATAACTTAGCTAATATCCACTTTGTTGTTTGTAAGATTTTAAATAATAATTCTAGGTGGACCGAAGACATCGTGAAAGTTGCGGGCAACCGGTTGATGCAAAGGCGAGTTGTCGGACAAAATGGAGGTCTAAGGGGGAGGCCTATGTTCAGCAGTGGACGTCTTCGAGCTGATGATGATGATGATGATGATGAAGATTCTAAAGAAAAATTACAAAATTCATCATGTTTTCAAAGGTTTATGCGAATTGTAGACATTTAAATAAAACTACTTTTTAAACGGATTTTATCGCGATTTATTTTCTTTATCGCGGTTTACCCGGAAACATAACATAACAACCCATAACCTACGAAGGCGTTGACACGTCGGAAACTAAAATAAAAATAACCTGCGATAGAATCCGTTTAAAAAGTAGATTTATTTCAATTAGGTACTAAGTTCATTTTTAATTTTTATTAATATTAACGAAGTTTTTTCATCCAAAAATTAAATAAATTAATAATTTCGACTCTACATATCTTGACACAATAACTCTTTATAGCTACGAGTTATTTCGAGCGTTTAAAAAAAAACACTTTCTAGCAATATTTACGTCACTTTTACATCTGTTCGAGGACAACACTGACAATAGATATAAAAATAGGTAGTAGCCTTACACAATTAAATACCTCAAAGAGAGCGGCGAAAACAGCATAAAGCAATTAAACCTTCCTTATCTATAACACAATCAGCAACTGGCCAACGAAAAAGTTTATAATAATACCAAAGAATTGGTACCTTTAAAAAGCGAAAGCAAGCTTCCGACTCCTAAAATATCGCCATAAAAGTATGAAAAGAAAAATAAAGGAGCCGAGTAGCAAACACATAAAAATTTACAACTACACGTACCTCTCACTTTCACATTTCAAAAAAGGTACAATATACTCTATTTTCGTAATTATGCAACAAAGACCCTTTGAATTTTAGAGGTAAGTGTTTCGTCACCCAGTTGAGTTGCCGACTTTTTTCCGTCATCAACGCCTGTTTTATTATTATAAGAAGTAGAGGCCGTTTTTAATGACAGTAATCACCATCAATTTTACTTGGATCCAATTATTTTATTTCGCCTACTGAGAATTACGCATGAAAAATTAGAACGTGTGTAGAAACGATTTGACATTTTCAGGGTTACCATAAAGAATCAAGATTTAGCAGAAAGGCGGTAAAATATACGTAAGTAGATACCATACAAAAATAAATTATTGCTAGTCATGGTACCTTGACTTGTATCCTACAAAGACAGTTTTGTATAATAATGTCTGTGTTAAGACAGCTGTCCTTGTTATTTAGCTTATAGAATTTAGGCTAATTTGAATTTTATTCATAATTCACATACCCTCTCTGTTTCTATTGACATACATTTTCATTACTTTGCAGTACTTGGTACTTGGTCCTTCAGATCAGAAATTAGGACAACCTATTTTTTATATATTATTAAATTGTGACGTAGTTTAAACATGACGTCACAATATGAAATTGAAAGTAAACTTTACTAGGAAGGTTAAAAAAAAGTGGGGGCTGTTACAATAACAACGAATATTTTTTTACGTAGCGTTTTAATTATTTATACAATATTAAAAATCGAAAGTGAAGTGCGCCACGTTGGACCCCTATCGGCACCCGGCAAAGATCCCTACAGCGTACAAACACAAACAGTCCATTGTTCAAACATTACGACATAATTCCGCCATTGTCGAAGGCTTTCGAAAAAAATTGGATCATGCGACAAAAAGTGGGACAAACGACTTTACGACTTTATTAGTGCAAAAACGATTCTGGGTAGTTGCGTCGTTTATGATCGTCTGTTTTTGCCTTTTTCGACGAAAGTCGAGACAGATCTCGGCAAAGTCAAAGCCGTAATATCTTTTCGTATGCAAATAAGTTGCAATGAACTCATGCCCGAAAAGACCGTGAAACGCGCGTGTTCAATGTCAACGCGAAATTTTGCCTTGTTTTTGTTAGAATTTCGAATTGACCGCTTTTTTTCGGCCAATAAATAAGTGATTATGTACGAGTATTTGAGAACAATGGTTTGTTTTGGTTGTCATCAAAATGTGGGCTTGGTATTGTTTTCTTTTTATCCTAATTCTGTGAAACTTCACTGACAATAACTTACATTGTAATTTTTTTAATGGCTGTAATTTTTAAGTCACCGTTTTTGACTTTTACATTTCTGTATTTTTTTTGGAAATAATAAACACGTGACAGTTACAGAAAATTAAAAGAATATTTTATTGTGAAAAAATGTGATATTTATAACCTTATTAAGTGGGTGTTGCTACATATAATTAACATGTCAAGTTATGTAGGTATTAGGCATGTTTCTTACAAGGTTATTGTAACCGTTAAGTATATAATAATGTAACGTTTTCCTTAAGCTATAAAAATGTCGAAAGTATTAATTGATAGTACATAAATAAAATACTGATTGATTTGACGGACAGACGTCAATACAATCTACTGATTAACTGTATACTAGAAATCTTAACAAGTACACATACATAAAATGCTACACAATCTACACAAGTAATGCAATTTTAAATGAAGTATACAAAACCAACACAGATTTATTTCAACATGCTTTATTTAGATGAGAATGGTAACTAATTTCGGAGCGAAGGACCAAATTTGATAGCGGAACTGAATCCCATCAAGAAACTCACGACCTTTGGGTACGTGAAAAAGATAATTGAACAATGGGATCTATACTCATTTATTCTCCGTTCACTTTTGCATCGCTTTTTTCGTGTACAGACGTCCTCGATCGCATCCGCCTTGCTTCTATTACTAGGTGTGTTATGTACCAGACTGCAACAGGTGTAGGTATAGATACCTACTAATTAAAACTCAAATTGTTAAATATTGTTTCTCATGTTTAGTTTATAAGTCTTCATGCACGTTAGCTAATAAGTGTGACAATTAAGGTTTTTTCTTTCTTCACCAAAAGTAGTAGAACTAGATCAGTTTTATCATTTTTAAACTCAATAAATTGAGTTGCTACTAGGAATCAAAATACCGCCTTATCACGGAGGTTTTACGGTTTATCCTTAATTAATTGACTTATGCCATTTAATTAAGTTTTGGCGTTTGTATAATCTGATTGAGTGCATAGACTATTGTTACTGACTACGTATAAATGGTGAGTGAATATCGGCCAGCGACTGAAAATTATCATAGAGCTGAGATCAACGGGAGGTTTCAAGGGAGTGTTCTAGAAGTTAGGATAACACTCGCTTGTAAAATGTACACAAGATTAGAGGTTATGCTTATCAATGGACAGCCTTTGCCCAGCTGTGGGACATTAAAATCTAATAATATAAAAAAGGTAGATGATCTAATATTTTTATACAAAATGTAGTAGGTATACTAATATATACCTACTTAGATGACTAGATGTAATGCTGTCTTTTAAAAGAAATATTCCATCTTTTGCATTGTAGTCAGTTTCAATAAGTATTATGTAAATGTAATGTGATAGGTACTGCAAATGTTGAAGAATGTTTGTGAATCGTGTTTGTATTCAAATATCTAGAAATAGTTCGCCTTTGTGAGGCAGTGACAACGACCGCAGGTAATTGTTGAGTTAGACCGTATGTCATGGCTTTGTTTATTTTTATTATTGTTTTCTTTTTGAAACTGGTTTGACTGCTTTTGTACCCAAAGGTCGTTAAAATTAGGTATTCTATCGACATCTTTCGATTTTTTGTCAATATTTTGTGTTGTGGTCCTACGAGACGCGAGAATATTTTTGCGAGTGTAATGTGAATGTTTTCTGATACATTTGAAAATGTATATTTAAACGAAACACTAACAATACCATTTTTGGTAAGATCATAAGCTCAAAATTACAAACTCTTTAATTTACTGTTTCGTTTGTCATTAAAAGATAAGTCAAAATTAAATAAGCATTAAATAAAGTAGAGTAAAGGTTGAAAATATGTTTTTTAATTCCAATACTTGAAGATTTATAAAAGTCTATAAATAAAATAATTAATTCCTGATAACTTTTGGATAATCGTCTTTATTACTGCTACAAAAACATTCACTCTTTACGAGATGAAATAAAAACATTTTGCAAAATACTCGGAAAAAAACCGGATGGTGAAGAAATAATTTGCTTGCAAAAAGCTCTGAGATCTGTTTGTTTGTGTCGGTATGTCACGAACACTTAATTACAACCACATTTAGTCAATTAGATCGGACGCTGGGGAAAGTACCGGTGTGTTTTCTTCTGATCAATGTTTTATTGATCGAACTTGACTTAAGGTCAGATTAATCCCCAGTTTTTTGATCCCGAGTCAACTCAACCAATGGTTAAATAATATGCTAATTAACGGTTTCAAAACGCGTTTTTTCCTCAATTGTTAGTCTACTTTTCCTCAATGGTAAAATAAGTTGGATAGTTAATTATTTAACTATTTGTTACAGTTAAAATTGATGAATAAACGCGTTCTACCGAAGTTTGAAACCGTTAGTTAGCATATTTAACCATTGGTTGAGTTATATCGGGATCATAAAACTGGGCCTGGGGGGATGTTCAAGGTTCAAGGTGTTCAATGGGGTTTTATTGTAACCTGTGAAAACTATCATTCCATCTAAAACAACCTATAACTACCTAGATTCGAAAAATTAAATCAACCCTATAAAAACGGTTATTGATTTAGTGCGGACTCAGTATCGTATTTCATACATAATTATCAATTTCTATTAAAACTACTTCTAATAATACTGATTGTGACCACCTTGTACAGTGTTATTTATAACATTTTTAATTGAATAATTTACCAAATTATATCTTTAGCTGTCATTAGCCGAACTACGTATTTTTTTTTTTAAACCAATTCTGTATCCCTTCAGTAAGTTAAACACAGCAATTGCGGCAACGTTTCTATTCGACGCTGTCAACTATGGGAAAGACCTCGACAATCCATATTAATATTTATAAACGACCAAAACTAATTATTTGTCGTGCTCCGTGGAATTACAACAATATAATCTGTAATCAGAGTACCACCCACACTTCGCTAGTATTAAATCTTAATGACATATTTTCTGTCACAGCCCTCCAGTTACTAAGGTATGATTTCTATGTCACTCAGTATTACCTAAAGCTTTTAATAAATAAACAAACTAAAACAAACTGTAAGAAAATGTATGTAAGGTTGAAAATGGAAAACTATCTTGTACATAATAAAAAAAATCAAGAGTAGATTATGGTTAAAACTACGTGACATTCGCGGTTACACGTACAGCGGCGTAACACTTCTATACTATCGTTATTCCTTTGTGTAATACTATAATAGATAAACGTATTATTTGTATAAGATAGCTCATTAGAAATTGAACTCTAAAACTTTGTAGATACGATTGATTGTTGCTTAAAATGTGTAGACAGCTTTAGACTTTTCGCGTCGTTATGCAAATGTGTGCACTGCCTCGCGGTAGGACCTTGGCAGGGACGTGGAACAGTATCATCAGTGTTCTAATGCTACAAGATTTTAAACCTTAACTCGAATAACACAAAGATCATTATTGTCTATACATAATTTAGTATTTGAGCTGTTTTTTCTATAGGGTTAGTTGTCGAAGTTAGAACCTTGACTGAAATAGGACGTCACTGTTACCACATAGGGCCTAAGACCAGAAAGAAGGTGTGTAGTAACGATACGCAAAAATGTCGGTTGCTAGGCAACCATTGTCTAAAACAAATGTTTGAAGAATGCTGTAGACCTTGGAAAGAACCAAATACTTTGGACCTACTTAGTTTCTCTACACAACGATTGGTATTTTAGAATTAGAGTTGTTACAGAATTTACTACAGTTTTGTTGTCTTTAATGCATTTGTAATAACAATTCAAATCTCCATAATCCGTTGATATAACAAACCTATAAATATTGGATTACTACAACAATTATTATACAATACAACAATAAATTATTCTTATTGACAAATACCATTTTAATCTAATCAGACGACTCTACTTTGCATGGTCAGATAGAAAAAAGTCGTAGTAGTAGAGTAGTATTGTTTTATTATTAGATGATTCGTTGTTAAGATCGAATAAGAAAGAGAATGTTCTTTGGCTCTATTTCTGACAAATAAATTACCCCAACAACCAGACAATAACTTCACATAAATGATCCCTACGAATAGAAATTCAATAAATTTCATGTTCAGCACATGTTCAAGTGTCTTTAAACGCAAAGGTTATTCAAACGAACTTAGTAATTAAACTGTAATTACAAGCCTCTGATATATATTTCTAAAGACAACATAATTATTTTCTATCTCTGTAATTATCATTGAATTATAATGTACTACGTACTAGAGAAGCTATTTCAAACAAAATATAGCGCGCACATTTGAAGTCAGCGCAGGACAGCGCATGCGCGGAACCCGCGCATGCGCGGGGCAAGCTTGTTATTTTCTCATAGATAACAATCAATGCGCGCAGATGCGACAATTTTTTTATATTCTGCCTACGTGTGTAAAAGAGTATCTACTGTTAAAATACTTTAACTTTCTTCAAATAAAATAAGTTTAGTTAATTTCTGCCGTTTGGTATTAGTAATCCACAGTTGGATCAGTTTTTGTAAATATGTATCTAGCGTTACAGTATTAAAAAAAACCGCCATTTACCTACTGGTTCTGCCTCTCATAAGTAAGTATACTGAACATCAAAAAAGTTAGTTTTTCTAATAACAAAGTAAAACAAAAATTCCAGCAAAGTTATATTTACAAATATAATATCATTTACGTTATCGCATGGTAATTCAGATTTCTTTAAGTATACTCTTAGTGTTTTCGTGGTGTATTTGTCGTTTTCTTGGAAATGCACGGAACATAATATGCGTGAATAATCTGAAGGTAACCAAGTTTCTTCGCTGCGATTTATCTGAACTTTGATTGATGATTCTCTTGTTTCATGACATAGCCGTGGAAACCTTTAAACCCAAACAAAAATGTGAAATATTATTACAACATTACTATCGTGATTAAATATTAATATTTTATTGCTCATAGTTTTAAAAAGTATACCTACATCGATAGTGTCAAGTCTGCGAATAAAAATGTTTTACTCTTTGACATTCACGTAAACAACCGCCGCCACGGTGACAGTTGCAATAGAAAAATTATAATTAAATAACGCGTGGTTTAAAGATAATAGTTGAACTTACTGGTGAAAAGTCACTCCTTGACTTTTATTTATGTTTTTGGAGTTGTTGGAACAGTACCTCAATGCACACGAAAGCATATTTTAATTATCAAAACTTCACTCAATGCGTCACGTTGCAGCCAGCGCTTGGCACAGACTAAGTGAGTTTAGGACCGTGGACCTAAACTAGTGTTACAAACAATTGGATTGAGGTGTCTCCTCTAGTACGTAGTACATTATAACTCAATGGTAATTATAGGTAAAACAGTTCGCTAATTTACGACACCGATTTTGCTCACATGCTCGTGTGCCGATTAAACATGTAATTAAGAGCTGAATAGCTTTGTGTTACGGAACGTCTATGTCTTGACGAAAATATGATAGGTTAATCTATAGCCTGTCAGAAAGCATTTTGCATTTGATTTCGAATTAGTCTGTTAATTTGTTTTCGTTTGTTGATTGGTCCTTTGAGCGGATGGAAGGACCACATGCTATTTTCATTTATGTTTTACAATTTCTTTTGCTTGTCATCAAATTTAGCGGCACAAATACATAAGTTAATTAGGTAACAATAAAAATAATAAAGAGGTACATACAACTATTGAATTGTTACAAAAATTATATAAATATACGCAACTAATTTTATGTGGTTATCATAATATTTCCGTTATTTTTTCTCTTAAGGAAAATGTGAGTCCTTTGTTTTATTTTACGACTTATTTATATTATTTATTGTGTAACTTACGTGGAATAATTGTGATGCAAAAATACTATTGTCTTTACATAAAAGAAAAATCTTATCTTTTTTATTAATTACCCTACGATCTTCAGAATCTGAGTCCGAAATTCACCTTGAAACCTTGATTCTGAGGATCATCCATTGCATTCATTCTATGCCAGACATCACACGGCAACTGCCACCATGACAACTGACTTAGGGTAGTAGTTAGGTAGGTAGGTAGTAAGGTACTAGTTCATCGTACACACGGCTATGCAAGTCGTCAATACCCGACGTCAAAGATTGCCTGTTGGTCCAATGGTTAGTGACCCTGACTGCTGAGCCGGAGGTCGTGGGTTCGATTCCCACTCAGGACAAAACTTTGTGTGATGAGCACGATCATTTAATTTTGTTCTGTGTCTGGGTGTTAGTTATCTATAATATGTATGAATTTAGAAATATGTATGTATGATTATCAGTTGTCCGGTTACCATAGTATAGGTTCTGCCTAGTTTGGGATCAGATGGCCGTGTGTGAGCTGTGTTCTAAGGAAAAAAAAGCGTGCCTATGTATGAATATCTATGAAATTTAATGGTGGTAGTTGGTTGGAAACTAAAATCATTGAGTGTCGGAACTTGCGTAGCCTTCTGTGCAAAGGAGGAAGGTGTGTACTTAGTACCCACCGAGATAATAACATAATCCTATGATCGCTGCAACGACTCAGTGCGTTAACTTCACGGGCTGGTTGTTAATTGTGAACAGTGTCCGATGCTGGTAATTATCGGTTGTATAGTACACTGATTACTGTTCATGTAATAAGGAGAGGATATGATAAATATTTTAACGAAGTAATTATTTTATTTCTAATCTTGTCAACGGCGACACCGTAAAGGCAAAAGCTACGAATGGGTTCATTGCATAAGCGCATTCGACTGTTTAAGGTCTTTTGCGCATAGTAATGTGATTTTAGGTCAAATTATGAGTACAATATATTACCATAAAGGGAACAGGTTTAGGATGTTGCTTACACATCTTTGATGTTATGGTAAGTAAATTTTATTGCAATTAGGTAAAAAAAAATAGGACCTAGGTACTCGAAAACACCTACTAAAGGGATCAATAGTTTCATGATACCTAAATTCCACGTCCCGAATTATATCGTGTAAGAAGTAGACAACACGTGTCGAGACAAACAAGTTGAAGAAGATTGGGGAGGCTTTTGCCCAGCTGTGGGATTTTTAGGCAAGAAATAATAAAAGACAAGGACAAAGAACATTTATTTAAATACATACAAAACATATCAGTGGAAATTTAGAATGAAAAAAACAATATCTAACAAATTAAGTTAATTTCACTGAATAAAAAAATGGGAACTATATTTTCTATCACCAAAATTTATATTTGTCATCAAGTTGTATCACCTAATAAATAGATCTATCGCCACGAAATATTTTCGTTCTCAGATAAACAAAAATTGTTCCCAGGTACCTATGAATTATCAAATTAATGTCAATATATGTGTAAAATAAGAGATCGATAACCAATAAAATTATATTGCATTACATGAATATAAACTTCGTTCTTATAATAACAGTTTTGTTACTTAAATAATAGCTCTGTGCTCAGAATGGTAGATCTGTCACCAAATAAATCGATTATCGATCCCTGACCGCGACTCCTCCAATACAGTAGTAACATTTTATTTCGTAATAGTAGGCAAGTAAAGATATAGGTTAGGTTAGGTTAGAACTGCGACCCCCCACGCAAGAAGCGACTTGCTATGTTTTTACTTGTCCATTACAGATAGGTTAGGGGGTAACATAATATGATTTATTGGTGATCTCTTTAAATTAGTTTGCTTAAATACTTATTAGGACACACCTATTATAATACATACAAAAACATTTATTTGGTACTAGACCTTATATCTCAGGATTTTAGGTGATTTATTGTGGAACTGATTTTGCGATATTTTGAGGACAAACCCTATTATTTAAGAAACACAAAACTAATTAAATTGGTGATAGCTGAAATGATACCCTAAAAAAATTGGTTAACTTTAAAGTATCTGTAGGTATATAGTAATAACATTATTTTCCTAGCTCCATGTAAAGTATTATGTTAGTGGCGAAGTGCCCTCACTCGCAACCTTACGCGGCTGATCGTATTAACCCAGACGATTACCGACATTTCTACTTCAAAGTCACATAACATGACATATTATCTTACAGACGTTCATTAGATATGTAGAGAATTATAGATACCTACGTGAAGATAGGCTTTATAAAAAATGTTGCTTCAGACTTGTATAGAAAACTTTATTAAATCTTTGTTCAAAATGAAATTGTTTTACCTAAATACTTGTTCAAATCATATTGAAAGTAGCTAGATTTGTTGCACCGCGCAATTTTGATCTTTCTCAGAATACTCGCGAGAAAGCGAAATGTCGTATAATTTGAATGAACTCAGAACTCAAAATATCTTTGTCACACTATAAAGAACGATACTAGAATTCCGAAAATGAAAAAAAAAATTGGAGACTATTCAAAATTGCGTTCTAGAAACTTTGAAAAGAGGTCTTGCCACAAATCGTATACTCATTTTACCTATATGGCAAACCCTTGAAATTAAGTTATAAGATAAAAGGCTAAATATTCTTGCACTAAGTTATTTATATATTTGTATTGCTTCATGTTTAATATAATAATTATAGCGCTTGTGCCCTTAGCCTGCAACCTTACGTGAGCGATCGTATTAACTGAACGCATTTTCAACACGTTACACTTATTACTGTTTACTAGTGTTTACATTTTGTTTCCCACATAACATTAACCTACAGTCGTATGTGATTAGAATTAAGCTGGTTTTATTCAAGAGAAACTGGCTGTGGACGTTTCGCAAAATGTTTTACAGAATCTGATGTAAATAAAAAAAATAAAATTGGGTAAACACATTTTCATTGCTAAAAGTAGATCTTATTGCTTTTAAAATATTGATTTAATTCGTATGAGCCAATTAAATATAAAAAAAATTGAGAGGTGTCAAGGGACACCCGGATGGAACGAAGTTCCTCTCGATTAATTAGTGAAGGAATTGTAATGAAATTAAAGTAATAATTATGTACAAAAAACCTGTATACACTCAACAAAAATAATCGTCGCGACACCACACTGTTCAATGCGAAATAGAAAGACGAAACGAAAATAACTGGCTTGCTTTCTATGAGAGAGAGCAAAAAGTGTCGTTACAATTTTTCGTCTTAATTTTTCCGTCTAGCCCCCTTTCGCAACGCGCGATAAGGAAGTTCGTCCCAAAAAGATTGTGTTCTGCTCATGTCATAACAAAGGAGTTATGCCGCTTAATTCAAAAAACAAAAGTTATAAGTGTCTATTGGATATTGCACCTTCAGTGTCAAGGCCAGGCTAATAGTTTGACATGTCAATTCATAATACAAATCAATCCAAGATTAAAGATATAAACTAATCGAGAACTTATTACTTTAAACAATGAGCGCATTAGTCTAATTGATTTGTCCAAATGACACCTTGAAATGCACTTACATGTCGCCTTTGTAATCAAATTAGCTAATAAAAATACTGAAGCTTGAAGTACTGACCAAATTACATACAATAGTAGCAACAAAACAATACGAATCATGAATGATTCATCTAGTATTAAGCCAGACGATAGAGCATTTGATTCACACAAAGAATTGCACGTAACATACACAAAAAACCAGACAACACCTTCAGAGGCCCGCGAAAATACTTCGCAAACAAAGCGAATAACTTCACTAATACTTCTCTACCTTTCCATTACAGATACAACGTAAAGGAAATTATAGCACTGCGGTCAAAACCAACGATGAATAACGTAAGTCAGGATATTACCCATTATGCATCCTTCTCAGAATTCGACTGTGACAATACCAATTATTTAATGAAATTACATTACTGGTGTCGTGAAATGGAAAATTTGGTAGTACGATAAAATTGAGCAATGTATGACGTACACGATATTACTCTTTCCATTTCTTCGTGGAAAAGTGATATCATAATTAATGGGTATTTTAGATAGCGTGTGATCGAATAGAGTATTGTTGTTTAGGTGGCAAAAACGATGCTTTACATTGCAGTACTAAATCTAATTTGATATAGAACTGCAATAATTTCATAATACTCTAAATTCAATTATATGCCAGGTCGAAGAAATATATAGTATACTTAAAAAAGGGGAATATATTTCTAATATAAAGAGGAATAGAAATATTCCCTTATATTATGAACACTTGTGTTTTAATTAGGAAAGTAATTCAGGAAGTTATTTATATGGGCATTTTTACATTACAGGTGGCTCTAGATTCTATTTAGAAAGGGCGATGACGTAAGCTATTATAGTTCCTATAATATGAGAACCTTTACTCTTGAAATAAAAAATGATTGATTTTTGAAAATTACTTTAACGTTTGTATATGTCTATTTTTAAGACGTATATTAGTAAAACCAAGATCTTGCAAAATACAAACAAAATTATTAAGAATAAATACCAACTTGTCTTCTGAACGGTAAAGAAAAAATATTATTCACGCTCACCTCACCAGCAGCACAGTATTACGACATGACAGTACTGATAAAATCTCAATTGAAAGATCTCATTGTGTATGAAGTACTACGAGAAAAGAACAGGTAATTTTCATGATATCTATTTATAGTATAAGATCCCTAATACAACGACCTTCACCGAGATGCTTATTTGATGAAACGTATTTTATATTTAATTTAATATGTCAATAAATATAATCCATATGGGTTGCCTAGCAAATTTCAGTCCAGATTATGTTTAATTAATAATTAAAAAAATTTTTTTTTTTGAAAATTTCAACGGTATGTTTATTAGATAAATTCTATACCAATCGAAAGTATGAAGCCCATAGAATATGCAAACGGTAGGTTGCCTATTCTTTTCCGGTCACAACTATCGGGTTGCCAGGTATAAACAGGTAAATTAGTACTAGCATTTTGCAACGGTCTGTTTATTGAATGAAATTGAAATGAAATTAAAGATTATTTTATTTTGAACACGGTGGTATCGGGTTGCCTGCGAAAAATCAGTCCAGAATTGCGGTTGTCGAATTTTAAAAAGTAAAATATTGCTCCCGAACTGCATACATTACCGTGTTAGTAGTTCGGGAGCAAACTTCCAGGGCTATCTTGTGTTAGTTTAGTTCTTTTTGTTTTAATAAATATAAAATATTTTTATTAAAATGGGTGCCAAGAAACCAAGATGGCGTCGACGACAATTTGCAATTTTTTCTTCATGGGTGTCATTTTCATGGTTCCCAAGGTCGCTAAAAACGATTATGGGGTCGAAATTAGAATGCAAGATGGCGCCGAGAACAATATGATTTTTTTTTGTGATTAGTGTTATTTTTAAGATTTGCGAGGTCGCTGAAAATAAAAAACAATATTTTTTTAAACATTTCACCGGTATGATTGTTAGATAGATTCTATACCAATCGAAAGTATGAAGCCCATAGAATATGCAAACGTTAGGTTGCCTATTCTTTTCCGGTCACAATTATCGGGTTGCCAGGTATAAACAGGTAAATCTGTACTAGCATTTTGCAACGGTCTGTTTATATTATTTTTTATATATATATTTTTTTAGGTAAATTATTATATTTTGTAATTACTAACATAGTTCTTAAGCAATTGTACTAACACACTATGAGCCGTGTGATGCTTGAAAATAAAATATTTTTATTTATTTATTTATTGAATGAAATTTAAATGAAATTAAAGATTATTTTATTCTGAACACGGTGGTATAGGGTTGTCTGCGAAAAACCAGTCCAGAATTGCACTCTCTTTCTTTAAGTGGGCGCACTTAAAGAAAGAGAGTGCGCATGCTATTTGGGCTTGGAAAAGAAAAGGATAGCGATAGACTCGTATATACTATGCATCATCACAGTATAAAAACATACAGTAGGACGACGCCTTTGATCTCCTTGTAAATGCCGACAGTGTGTAGAAATTGTCGCAACAGCCAGGGTTGTCTCAAAATAACAATATTTATTTAAATTTATTTTTATCAACATTATTTAATAATTATTATTTAATAATAATGTTGATCAAAAATAAATTTAAAAAATATAATTATAATAAAAAAAATCGATTTTTTTTTTATCAACATTAACTTTAACTTAATATTAACTTAATAGTTATTATTTAATAATAATGTTTATCTAAAATAAATAAAAAAATATTGTTACAATAATTAACAATAGCGAGATACACAATTTGTAAAACAGTAACTATTATGCAAATGTGCTTCGTCTATGGTCTCACATGCAAAAATATACAATTCTAGATTGAGATTGAGACGAACACATGTAATTTCATTTAGAGAAATGTCCTTCATCTTGGATCAGGAACACTTGCGCGATAGACATTTCCGCGAAAGCTAGACCACATTTTTATTTTGAGCGACCTCGTAAATCTTAAAAATAACACTAATCACAAAAAATGCATATTTTCTCGGCGCCATCTTGGATTCTAATTTCGACCCCATAATCGTTTTAAGCGACCCCATGAACCACGAAAATGACACCCATGATGAAAAATTTGCAATTTTTCCTCGGCGCCATCTTTGGTTCTAATTTCGACCCCATAATCGTTTTTAGCGACCTTGGGAACCATGAAAATGACACCCATGAAGAAAAAATTGCAAATTGTCGTCGACGCCATCTTGGTTTCTTGGCACCCATTTTAATAAAAATATTTTATATTTATTAAAACAAAAAGAACTAAACTAACACAAGATAGCCCTGGAAGTTTGCTCCCGAACTACTAACACGGTAATGTATGCAGTTCGGGAGCAATATTTTACTTTTTAAAATTCGACAACCGCAATTCTGGACTGATTTTTCGCAGGCAACCCTATACCACCGTGTTCAGAATAAAATAATCTTTAATTTCATTTCAATTTCATTCAATAAACAGACCGTTGCAAAATGCTAGTACTAATTTACCTGTTTATACCTGGCAACCCGATAGTTGTGACCGGAAAAGAATAGGCAACCTAACGTTTGCATATTCTATGGGCTTCATACTTTCGATTGGTATAGAATTTATCTAATAAACATACCGTTGAAATTTTCAAAAAAAAAAATTTTTTTAATTATTAATTAAACATAATCTGGACTGAAATTTGCTAGGCAACCCATATGGATTATATTTATTGACATATTAAATTAAATATAAAATACGTTTCATCAAATAAGCATCTCGGTGAAGGTCGTTGTATTAGGGATCTTAGACCATTAAAACGTGGCCTTGTACCGAGGAAATGAAAATTTACAAATCACCTACAGTGAGTTGTCAATCTGACAAGGTCTTCTTTTGTTCTGCGGATACCTCATCAAAGTAGTATTAAAAACTAAATGCTGTGTCCGCGACATCGTTCACATCGATGACATTATTTACCTTTGAAACTTTTTGATTTGACATATTTTGTCTCTCAATATAACTTGTTGTGGTAAAAAGGCTTTGTATGAAAAAAAGTAGAAAAGAAGTTAGTGAAATATAGTTTGTAAAAGGTGAAACTCTACAACTAAAAACAGAGTTTTATTAAATACTTTTAATATAAATTTTAAATAATAGATATAAAAGTGCAATCTGAGGTCTACGCGAATGTTAGACATTGAAATAAAACTACTTTTTAATCAGATTCTATCGCGGTTTATAACACCTGCAAAGGCAATAAAACTTCGGGAACTAAAATCAAAATAAACCGCGATGGAGTTCGTTCAAATTATGTAGATTGAAATAAAATATGGCCGCAGTTAGCGCATTTAAAAATGTTTTTATTTAATGAATAGAGACCATATTCCAATACCGAAATTCAGAATAGCAAAAACACATTGAACACGAAACAAAAGATTTTCTCAGCAACTTATGACTGCATTAGCTGATGTTGCAAAAAATTTAACCTTACATGCGAATGAAAAATTACTTCCACTGTTATTATACGAGTATTAGTAGCACGGAAACTATGTGGTATCGGATTTACAAGACGAAAAAATAAAAATTATAGACAAGATTTACGCAAACGATTATATGGATGGGCCTGTTGGTCTAGTGGTTAGTGAACCTGACTGCTAAGCCGGAGATCGTGGGTTCGATCCCCACCCAGTACAAATCTTTGTGTGATGAACAATGTAATTTATGTATAATAACATGTATGTATTTATAAATATATAAGTATGCTTATCAGTTGTCTCTGCCTAGTTTGGGATCAGATGGCCGTGTGTGAATTGTTCCAAGATACAATTATATTAAGTATATATATTATTTACGAAACTAATTTCAAAAGGCAAATAGGACATAAAACAACATTTGAGGTAGTAATTATATATTTATCATTTGGAATACTGCTTCAATCAATAGATTTGAAGAAATAGGTACTTACTCAATTAAAAAATAAAATTGGTCTTATCATTATCAAAATTTTTTCGGAATGTCTCAATAATATTTGTTGTTAGGTTGTTCAATTGTTTTCTGAAGCGGTAGTTCAAATATAACCAGGAATGTATGAAGCAACCTGCATCAAAGGAAGCATTATTTTACAATTTAGGCATTAATTCATAATTAACTCTTTGTAGAGAAAACATGATTATAATAAACACGTGCAATATATTTTTTACTCTTTTGAATCAAACGATCGTTTTTATAAGCGATAGAATTGTTTTTATAAAAGGAAATGAGTTGGCTCAAGATATCCTCGCTAGATAAGCGTGTAAATAACAAAGACTTTGAAATTACACCGAAGATTGTTGGTAAAGACAAAAAATATTTGAAATTTGTATGGAAGCAAGAAAATAAGGAAAAAATTGGAAGTATCAAAACAAAGAAAATAGCTTTTTGTTCCAACGAAATTAGCATTAAATTGTTGCTGACGATCATAACAGAAAATTGTTAAATTTCGAAACAAAAGTACGAAGCGTAAAATTACCTACAGCAGAATAACAGGGGTTCAATAACCTGTTTTACTTGAAGAAATAATTAAAACTGAACTCACGAATACTAACGAAGATTAAACATTTGCACATTTTAGGTATGAATGAAGGTGAATTCAAGATCGCAAATGCATCCGACCTCGAAATTATACTGTCAAAAAAAGATCCATTATACAGAGTGCTACTATAGTCTGACTAAGTAGTTCCCTACTTAGTCAGATTTTTAATACTGTTTCAGGATATAGAAATGATCAACTTTTTTAAGAAAGTAATAGATTATTCCGTAAAAAAAACGGACCTTCCCGAACTCATTTTGATCAGCTATTGAAAATTTTGTGTGGAAAGTCCATTTTGTTTTTAAGAATGGTCTATTGTTTCCTTGAAAAAAGTTCTTGCTTTCTTTATGTTAAAGCAGTTTTTCCGAATGATACTACGCATATCCGTAGCATCCGTTATCATCTGCTTAGCCTTTTCCCAACCTATGTTGGGGACAACTTACAGTACTACCGGATTCATCTGAATACCGTGTTTTGGATAGATCGACTACCTATCTGTCCTCCACAACCCATATTACTGGGTAATACAGTATTCAACAATAAGACTGGTTGCCAAAATCGTAATGAATTAACAAACTTTCAAAGATCACCTTATGGTACTCGGAACCAACTTAGGCTTAACTTACTTTCCGAGTGCGAACGGGTCTCAGTTTATAAATGGTCACCCATTCATCGGCAAACTTCGGCGAGCGCGGCTTAACCTTTATTATGGGTCAGACCGTAAGGCTTACACTTACCCACGAGCCCCTCCTATTCTACAACATTAACAAAACCCCTGTCAGATCCAATAAAAGCGTATTCGTGGTACAGTTCATGAACCGTCTCGCATATCTTTGACACAAAGCTGTAGGTAGTGAGTACGTGAACTTTAAGAAGCGGTCAGTGTTGCTGTTGCCTTGGATCAGTTTTTATTTTGATTGAATTATTTTCACTGGGGAAAAATAATCATCTTTTATGTGTTCGCAGTACGATACCGAATAATACTCTCAGGGATCGGACAGGGTTTTTGTTACATGTTGTAAGTATACAGGACCCGTATCATACTGTATAGGTACTAAATTAACTTGACTACCTGCCGAAATTTCCTCGCCTACGCTGCAAAAGTATAGGTTGACGCTCCTACTTAAGCGATGTTGTAGCGAAGAGACCTTGAGACGAAATAATGTTCGTATTTTTTTGGCTGCTTATCTAATGAACTGACATTCATTTGCTATTGAAGACTATGAAGGGCATAGAAGAGTAGACTTAGATAAATGGAACCTTTCAATTCGAAAAAAAATGGTTGGTATGAATATCTTTACATAGTTTAAAACATGGTCGCACCTGCTAAGCGCTTAGATCTTTTAAACTATTCAACAGATTTTGATGCAATTTTCAGCAATAGATAGTGATTCAAGAGAAAGGTTTTGTGTATAATTATATAAGCATTTATGATTGTGCTACCCGTGCGAAGCCGGGGCAGGCCCGTTAGCATAAAAAATGGCAAAGTTTTTTTTGTGCTACCCGTGCGAAGCATAAAAAATGGCAAAGTTTTTTATTTGTTATATATAATTTTCTTGTTTGTAAAAAATGGGCTAGCAGTTGTACACGATGGTAAGAAACACTGAGATATTTTGGAAATATTTTGCAGGTTAAGGCCTGCCGATGTCTCACAAGGCTTAAATAATCCAACGATGGATGCACTCTTTGTCTTTATAAAACTGAGATTCGATTCGAAACGTAAATAAATATAAGTACATATTTTTGTGTTAAATCAAACAAAATCGTATTTAATTTTCGCTAGAATGACTACAACTGACAGTTGAACAAACAAGTCGAATTTTGTCTTTACTTACGTCAATTTAATATGACTATACGTATACGATTGATGAGTAAATTTTACAAAGATAAATGTGACTATGTTAATATTGTTTGCATAGATTGAATTTACTTGATTTTAAATCTATTATACCTAAATAAATCCAGTTTGTTAAGAGAAGACTTTTCTTTTGAATATTGTATTGTATTTATAAATCAATTAGAACTGTCCGCGTTAAGATTTATTCTAAGAATATTTTTAACATGAATATGTATAAAATAAAATTGTCGCATAGTTATGTAGCGAATTACTTTGCATTCAAAGTACGCAGGCACGCGTAAACTATAGCTTTTATATTAACTTCAAGTACTATCCAGGAAAAAATCTAAGTATAAGATAAGAAATATATTTTTTCAAATTGCACAATTTGACTGCACGGAATGCCGAGTGGTATAGGTCACCACGCTGATTACCACTGTGTGTTGCGGGTTCGATCCCCGCATGAGACAAGCATTTGTGTGATCCACAAATGCTTGTTCCAAGTCTGGGTGTTCTTTGTGCATGTAATTTGAATGTTTGTGAAACCCCCGCGACACAAGGATTAAATTCCTTAGTGCGGGCGTCGTTTTATTAAAAAAAAAAAATTATAAATAATTTATACAAGTCAAATTTTTTTTTATTAAAAATGCATTTGTTAAATATTTTCATAAAATTGGTTAAATATTTAATTAAAGTCAGTGTTTGGGTTTAATATTAAAAACAAACAGACAAACAGTCGTTTTTGCATTTGTAGTACAGAAACGAAATACGTTATAGCTATCAACCATTTTATTTCTTACCTAAAGACCAGAATACCTACTATAATAAACCCAACGCCCATTTCAATAAAACTATAATTATACAAGTCACATGTTAAGACCGTGAGACAATTTATTTTATAGTTACATCATAGCTTGTACTATACCCCACAACAATGCTAAGAGGTGTGGGCTGTAGCAATTGTCCAGCTAACATTCAAACTTAAAACGACAAAGTTCCAACTACGTAATCAGTATATTAGATGTAGAACTATGTGGTATTAAGGCGTGGCAATGTCATAGGATAGTTTTTGCGGTCGCCCACACGTTAAAACATCAAAAGAATTTGACTTAGCTGTCAAGGTCGCTTGCATTGTTTATTTTTTTTCTTTTTAAACAAGATGCTTTACCTACCTTATTAACCATGGATGCAGATTGGTAGAATTATATTAAGTGGTTTGTGATGACAGACATGTCTCACACAGTAATGGTTAGGTACATAGAGCAAGAAGTAGATGTGTATTCAAAAAAAGAGATGAAAGTCTGTTCATAAAGTTTCTATTCGAGTCTGTATAAATCATATTGTCAAATATAGGTTATTATATTATACGGACTGCCTCGTTGGTCAAGCGCGACTGCCGTGCATGAGGTCTCGGGTTCGATTCCCGGGTCGAGCGAAAAATATTTACTGAGTTTAGAAATTCTCAGTATCGCTCGGAGTCTGGAAGTGTGGCGGTGTTTACACCCCCGTGCCTCGGAAAGCACGTAAAGCCGTTGGTCCTGCGCCTGATCCCTCTCCGGTCGTGTTGGTCAGCCGTCCCATCACACTATGAGAGTGAAGGAACAGAGAGTGCACCTGTGTTTGCGCACACACTTGTGCACTATAATATCTCCTGCGTAGGTACATACATGGCTGATCTCACTTGAGATTGGCCGCTCAGGCCGAAAATCTGTCTGGAGATTATTAATATATTATTCGATAAGTTCTCTTTTGTTTTATTCTGATATGGAAGTTCGGAGCTATTATCGATGTCCTTCATAATAAAACCATGCCTTCTAGAACTAAGGTTTACAAGGAGCATTACTGTAAATTATTCAAGTTTTAAGTTTCTTTTGTAATTCAATTTTATTTACTTAGCAGACTAGCGTGAACAGTTAAAGCTAAAAAGTCAGCTTATAATTACATTTCATCGTTAAGCATCATTTATACACAGCTTAGTAGCGCCCGGTGTTTACAAATCGAACGATCAAATCAACCGCTGCGCGCACGCATCTGTTAAGTTAGCAGTTTGTGCTCACAATTCACACTTTCGCAGACCTGTTTTATACGTTGTCATATTCTTACCTAGCTTGTCATATTCCTGCCTTAATAAAACGATCGTGATGAGAATGCGTACTTGTGGCGCCGGCTGTCGCATTAACATTAACTACTTGCTACATAGATATGTTGCAGCTATCTTTCGAAACTAGACATTTAGGGTAATACCTAAATTTTCTATTCAAAGGAGTTGAAGATAGGAAATTGTCGAAGAACTACTTTAACTGCTTAAGTTGTTTTAATGTCATCTATTCAAGGAATATTTTGCGCATCCCCAGGGAGAACTATATGAGGCAGAATTATTATGAGTTTAAGTTTTGTCATAACTAAATTTTAAATGAGGCAATATCACAATATAGCCTCTTGTGTAACTTTTAACTCTTTAGGTACTTAATTCAAAAGACAGTCTTTATGATATTATTAATAGCAGTGCATAATTCATGTAGTTCTTAAAAATAATTATTTGGAGACTACGATGTAATATAATAACCAACTTCGTTACTGGCTGGCAACAAAGAAAATATGTTTCACTTAGATAAGTATTTTTGTATTCGTATTTTGAATTTGTAATTTATGTTAGCGACCAGAAACAGACCTGCGCAGTAAAGCTTTCCATGACGTCACATTTAGCACATGGTGAATGTTTACTTCGATAATCCTACTAAAGGATGATAGCATCATTTAAGTATTTATATAAAGGTCTAGGTAGTTAGCTAAATGAGGCCTTATTTTAAACAAGAATCTTCATTTTATACTTAGGTACAAACTTAACATAAAACTCGTTTTTGTTTTTAAATACATAACAACATTTATAATTGGGTACTTGACAGTTTTTATTTTATTTACAAAAAATATATCGAATTCTATAACGGCATACTAACTAATTAATTACTTTCATATGGAGCGAGTTACAAGCAATTCAATATTAGTAATTAGACAGAGAGATATTTTTGCTTGTATTACGAGTGGGTTCACGTCGTTGGTGCAATCAATGGGTGGGATTCGAACCCGCAACCACATGATCGCAAGCGGACGGACTAATTTTAATAAAATTTGGTTTGGTTTAATAAAGTTTGAATAACACATAGGCTACTTTTAATCCCAAAAATAAACTATCAACAATCGAAAAACAAACTTTCCCATTTAATATAAGAAGATATGGGTACCTAGAAGTTTTGTAAAATCTAAACATTATAATTATCCAGTAACATTTATAATACGCGTAAAGTGTTCACCATATAGAATCAATGATCCATAATACACTTAATTTAATCAATTATCTGTGGCAACTGTATACTTGTGCAGTTAGTGGCTTTATTATTGTGTTACATATTTATTTTAATGTTCGTTTTAGAGCTGAGCTGAATAAATATCGATTAATGTTGACAGGTTCACTTGCTTAGTTGTTTTGATCTTTCTTCTAGTAGCCTGCAGAAGTCAAATGAAAAGTAGATAGGTTTATATATTTACCGACAAAATGGTGGGATGGTGTCGAAAGCCAGAAACTGTGAAAAAAAAACAATCGGTAAAGTATGATGGTATGTATATTATTATAAAGTATGGGTACATATAAAATGGTGGTATTGATGGAGACATAAAGAAGAAAGCCCCGATCTATACAGAAAAAAAAACAGGAATGAAAGTGTGATGGTCAATGGTTAGCAAGTGTTTATTTTTTTGCAGAAATAATTACTGACTCAATTTTTTTCTTTTCTTTATTTTGTATCTTTTTATTTCATTTTTATTTTATAATGTCGCATTTTTTGGATATTCGAACTGGCCGCTGTCGAATGTCAATAACTGAAATACTTTTTTAAATATGATGCTGGTTCAAAACTAAATATTCAGAAAATAGTATGTTGAAATATAAAGATATAGAATAGTATGTTATTTGAAAAGTATTTAGGAATTAAAACGGAACAGTATTGTAGATATATAAGTATTCTTCAAGCGGCATATTTTGTAAGAAACATTTTATATATTTTAATAAGTCTTTGCTGCTTTGTACATTTGTTGTCTGGTGTATTGTTTTGCTATTATGTGTGTACATAAATTATTAAATAAATAAATAAATGTTCAACTGTAAGTAAAAAGTACAACATTCAAACAACCTCTAAGAATAGTGGCTGTCAATAACACTATTGTTCAAGTTAATAAGAAACTATTCATTTAACTGTCAATCGTTTAAAAGTTAATAATTAAACAATATGTTTATATTCATTTCTTAAGTTTCCCCTTGAAACTTCGCTTAATGTCACGTCAACGTATATTCAATAACAGAGACAGTGTATGAAAATGAACAAATATAATCAGGAATTTTATTTGTTTTAAGATTTAATTTTTATAATTGTTTCATTATCAGATCTTATTTTTTTCTGTGTGTGATAGCGATCTCCATATCAAATTTCATTAAAAGTGGTCCAAACTCACAACCTTTCGGCATAATAATATTATTGTCAAGTCGTAGGTATATTAATGATATGATATATTTTTATATTATTTTGTTTATCGTTAGATTTAAGACAAAGATTAAATAATTTATTAGTACGATTCAAGATTATTGGGATCCAGTTTATCCATTTATCATATTTATCAATGAACACAATGCGGTGATTAAGACATTTGTCAAATTGTAACGAGTTATGAGCGGAAAATTATTATTTGCAGAATCAAATGAATCGTTTGATAATGAAGTTCTCTAACTAAAAATAAAATTATATAGAAATTATTTTTTTATTTTTCTACTTTTTTATTTTATTATTATTTATTTTTCTTATTTACTTTCATGTGACATTGCTTATTGTTTTAAGTATATTATTCATTGCATGATCATAACTTGTGTTTCAACGAGTTAGCTCACTTAATAAATAGTGAATATTTTCTAGCGGATGTACCCACCATCCTGTATAAGAGATAAGTGGAGGAAACGGATATCTGTGATAGATGCACGCTACAGCTATAACCTCTTACTAATTATGGTTCGTCATCAAATACCGATGAATTTAATTATGGTATACAACTTATACCCTTAAAAGTTACTGAATGTTGACTGGCCTGTTGGTCTAGTGGTTAGTGACCCTGACCGCTAAACGGAGGTCGTGGGTTCGATTTCCACCCAGGACAAATCTTTGTGATAAGCACGATCATGTTATTTATCTATAAAATATGTATGCATTAATAAATGTGATACACAGTGCACTGTGTCTTAGATATTCGAAGCGTAACTGGCTATGAGAGAAATAAATAGTGTGATCGCACCTCTCTCTCTTATACAGTAATATACGAAAAATAACTCTCTCTCTTTCCATCTTGAATAACTTATATTTCCCTCTCAATGTCCGTTCGCCTTGCCTGATCACACTTTAAGTAACGCTCTCGTCACGCATACCAGCTTACCTCCTAAGTCAAGAGATTTACTTCAAAAAAATATATGTGCCAGTCAAACTGAGCCCTACCGGGTAACAATAACAGTTCTAAAGAAATTTTACAGTTGTCATTTGTTTTACTTTCAATACTTTACCAATGCAACTCATATTTTATTTAACCCGGAACCCTAAAAAGGTCTTAACCATTCGACACCTCAACACTTCTAGATGTCCATCGAAAGTAGCACAAATACTTTAAGTATCAATAAATAATCTATTGTGAAGTTTTGTATGTAACCACAACGCATCTAGTAATACAAAAGGTTGTAAATCTGTCGGCCTTCCTCTCCATTCTGTGGATCGGACGCACTTGCCCCGTTGCGTGTACAGTCGGGGAGAAAACATTGATGAATCTATTAAAACGTACGTTGACAAGTTTCTTCAACGATTGAAAAATAAGTTTGACAATGTATAAGGTAGACGGGACATACATTTCGTTTAAAAAAAAAGGTGAAATCATGATTTTCATAAAAATTAAATACTCATTCTGCCGTCTCTCTTAGTAGCGGTTCAATAAACGGATATGAGTGCACAAAGTTGCAGGTTCGAACCCAGTACAGGCGACTACTTATGTGACTTTTTCAAAGTTAAAATTATGTAATTGATTTGATGAAGGAAAAAATCGTAATTAAACTTGGATACCAATAATTAGAATCTGAAATCGCCAACCCGCAATGAGCAAGCGTGTGATCAATGCTCGTTCCATCTCTTAGTGTGAAGAACCTTGTGCACAGCAGTGGAAAAATAATAGGCTGGTATTATAAACATTCACCCAACTCTTAAGTGCTTTCTGTTGAAGGGACTGTCTAAGGAATTGCGTACTTCCACAGATGGTTACGTTAATCTTACTTTACGATAAACTATACTTTAACGTAGTCTACAACCATCGAGGACGCTAGCTTCTCAGGACCTCCTTGCAAAAGTTATTTACAACAGCGAAAAAAAGAAACAAAATCGTGATTCAAAACAAAAATTGACCCCCAACATGACATTGGGATATTATTATCTTACTATCAAATGAAAGTTAAAAACAAATAGCATTGTGGTTTTTCGTGTTACAAAAAACCTTCGCCTTATTTCCCACAAAAAATACATTTTGACTTTCGTTTACGTCAGAGAGTTAAACTTTAACATTTATTTAAATATTTGTACTAGTAAATCATATATTAAAATGACACCTAGCATTTAAATACGCGATCATCATAATCGTATTAAAGTCAGACTACGGAAGTGAGTCAACAGCACAAGAAATACATTTTTGAATGACCTTTACGTCACTCTATGGCCATATAAAGAAATAGCAGAGTAATTTAGAGGATTCTAATTTATTATTATTTTATTAATAGATAAATAACAGCAATATGTGACCCGTTTAGTTTTATTAAAAAGTCACCAGATGTTGCGTTGCGAACAACAAACACTTTAATAAAAAACTTTGGTGTTCTGTGAAGGATTCTCACTTCTCAATATTCTTAGTCTTTTAAGGTTAGTCCTATATTTTTTATTCTTGATCATTGAAATAAATTCAAAAGATAGGTAGTACCTATTAGATTGGCTATTCTTGATACATTTTAGATAAATATTTATAGCAGTTGGACTTTCTACTCGTTCTATAAACTACTTCTGAATAATTTCGTTGCGGGTTCCAAGACACACTGTCTTGGTGGTATTCATTGGTTAAGTAGATCCTGGCTGACAGGAGTTGCAATTTTGAGAAAGAGAGAAATGTCCCTTTAAAAAAATATTATGTACTTACAACTAAGTACAAAGTTTAACTTTATTGAAGTCAAGGTAGACTTTAAAAAAGAGTCTCTATTCACTTTCTTGAACATTTAACTTTTGATATTGTAAGTAAGGATGCATATTTTATTTAAATATATATACAATCTTAAAATAACTAAAGGTAGACTTTATAATAATTTATACTAACTAGCCTCTGTCACAAATCACTTACGTTATTATTGAATCGTAGGTTTCGTTTATATCAAGCTCGTGTTCGTACGACTCCAAACAACCATGTCACAACCCTTAGCCAAGTTAAATAAAATTAACGATGACAAAAGAAATACATGTGTCAGCTAGTTATAATTCTGTGTCGGTCGTCAAACCGTAATTGTAACTCTACTTACCCTGTGAAGAATCATAAGAGTGACATTATGTAGGCATGTATGTTAATTTGGTAGTTGAAGTGCACGTATTGAATATACATACATAATAATCATGCTATTGATACTTTGTTCATCCAAGTCTGGTTTTCGCTGTAGTTTTAAGTATTTTTTCTTATTTAAAAGATCAATGGGTAGGTAAGACGTCCAACCTGTTTACAATAATTTAGGGTTGGCGCAAATTTGTTTCCATTCATCTCTGCTACATCTTATCAACGTCTACTTCTTTTGTTTTTGATTCTTGCTTCACACAATGCAACCATCAAATTCTTGCTTATTGTCATGGAAAGTAATTTCAAGGAAAATTTAATATTTTTGTTTTGTTCTCAATTTAATGTAATATAGTGTCAAATCAAAATTCATAACTACGTCATTATACTACTGTAGGTACCTACTAGCTTCTGCCCGCGACTTCGTCTGCGTGGAATTCAGAATTGGTTCCAAAAAGAAATGAAAAATGTGAAAGTAATGAAAAATTGAATATAATAATTATCACCCGTGTTATAGCTTGCGCTGTAATAGAGAAAAATACCAAATTTCAAAGCTGTCTGCCGACGGCTTAGTTCGGATACAATTTTAAATTTTCTCTCGGGAACCACTGAAGAAATCGGGGTAAAAGGTAGCCTATGTTCTTTTCCATGTCAAAGGCTACATGCATGCCAATTTTCATCTAAAACCGTTCACCCGTTTTTGCGTGATTGATTTTTCGTGACATCCACGTTTATAATATTACTAGGATTAACTGGACAAGTCGATGACAGTGATCTAATGGCGGTGATTATGTCAGACCACGGATTGTTAAGCACTGGGAGTGATTAATTGGAGCAAACGAAAGCCAATTATGTTCGTTATTTACCAAGTTCTTCAGTATTTTCAAGCAGTTTCTCTCTAAAGTGGCACTATTATTGTATATTCATATAAGGGGCATTTGATTCTTCTACTTCACTCATCTAAAAGGTTTCTTTACAAAAAAAACGATTTGTATCTTGCCACAATATTTACGTCTTCTATGAATAATTTCTAGCTAGCAATCAATTTTCATTGCCCGCGTGAGCTTTGGATATTGCGGTAAAAAGTAAAATATAAGCCTTTCTCGATAAATGTGCTATGTAATACTAAATTTTTCAAATTGGATCAGTTTTTAAGAGGTAACAGATCCCTCCTCCATGTGCTGATGGCGACCAACGGGGTGGTGTTTGTGAGGTAAAAATCCCACACTACTCAGCCTTAATCCCCATAATGCCGAGCAGCTTTTGAAGGTATCCCCCCGAAAAAAAGAAAAACAGGTCCTGGGATTGGCGTTAAACCAATCAAAGAAACTTCAACTTTATAAGTATTGATATAGTCGCTATTTCTAAAACTCAACATTGCAAGCTTTGATTTGATACCTACCTACGTAATGAAACTGAAAGTGAAACAATCTCCTTATTATCTCCCATTAGTATGTTTCCCACGTGTTCTTACCTTAAAATATCCTATCCATCTTTTAGAAGTCAATACAGCTTCTCAATATGGTAAAACATTAACATTATGGCACAATTGTTACCGCCATTAGGCTATCTATTGTGAGTCAATCCTGAGAGCACTACATTTATTTCATTAGATTACTTCTGTATTTCTAGCATCCACTTTATCTGTTTATACAATATTGCAACTGGAATTGAATTTATATTGGCCATGTCTAAGATTTTGGTTCTAAAGATATCAGGTTAATTAAACTTCTATTTAACAATCTAGTTTGAAGTCAGTTTGGGTGTGGAATTGTTATGTTTTATGTCAATTATTAGGTATATAAATTGTGTTGCGAATTATGTACAACAGCGTGCTATGAAAATATTGTGAAAAAGGAAGCTGGTAGTTAAGAAATGCCAGTGTGTAAATTATAAACAAAACAATAGTTTTTTTTTTGGGAAATCGTCTTGGCTAAACATTAGATACCTACCCTAAAACACTGAGAAAAAATTATAAGTTAGGAATCTAGGAAATTATATTCCTTCTTATGATTAATTCTTTTATGCTCTTTAGTTTAAAATTGCATTGAACAAACCTTGGTTAAAGAAGAACAAATGCCAACTTGGGTGTTGCAAACGTTATAAAATTATATCGTTAATAGTATAGCAACCACTAAGTAAGTAGGTACTACCCTCATAAACGTCGTAAAATTAAATCTTATAGTTAGTATGGATCGGAGTCTCCTAACACAGGCTGCAGGCATCACTTGCTTAAAGGGAGGCTCCAATCTCGAACTGTACGAGTATAAATTGTTGCATAAATAAAGATTTTATTATTTATTTTATTTATTATTATCAGTCTGCTACTAACGTCATAAACAAAAGACAGACGAACTTCTGCGTCTATCACAAAGAAAACATATTTAGTAATTCTTAGCTCGTCTGTACAAACGCATCTAGTAGACGTCGACTTCACACGACGCGCGGCCTTGCAGATATGGACCGTTGTAATGGTCCGTAATTGTAGAATGAATGTTGGTATGCCGCAATCAATCGTATTCTACTGTACACTCCTCCACAAGCCAGCAGGACAACAAATCGGGAACTTCAACCTTAACAACATCACCCTAAAGGTTGAATTATCAGACGCCACTTAGATGAGGTTGATTGTCGGTGTGATATGGTGAATATTGGTTTTCGTTGTCAATGAATGGATTGTTTGTTTGTGTTGGTTTTTTAGCATCGTGTAGGTTTTTTAAATCATACGGAAGCCCGGAAGTATGGCTTACTATTTGGAATTTATTGAGTAAAGTATTTACGAGTTTGAAAGATGGCTTAAGAATTGATGCGACATAAAAATTCTGATAATGATTACTTTTTCTCCAAGAGTTTTATTAAGAAGATAAAAATGATTGTAGAGAAAAATGTGTTTACTTTGTAATAAACGATACACGAGCGGAGTCGCGATATCTTCAAGTTAATTATAAAACAGTATTACACGACAAATACATAGTTTTTCCCTATTGACTGATTAGTAAAGGATAGCAATTTATAGAATAATTATTGAATAGTACAAATAATTGATTGGAACAGTAAATAATTCACTCACTGTTATAGATGTTAGAAAATACTTTAAACACTTTGTCGTTTGAGATATTTACCTTCACAATGTTGGTTTTTTGTGCTAAGGGTTAATGTGTATGGTTACCTACATACTCGTAGCTATAATAATACTGTTTATAATTTGTAAATGTTTACACGTAACTGCGCCGTCAAAGTCATGTTTTTTTGGTGAATAATGTGAAGGTAAAGAATTAAGGCACTGATGATTAATCTTTTATTTGAATTGTGATTTGATATAATACCATTATTATTCATCACGAAACTGTTTCTTCTAACGTAAAACTTCCATGAACAAAAAGATCAAATAAATAGTAGTTAATCTAAAAACTGCTATTTATTTGATCAAGCGCGAGCAATACTAGCGTTGCTCGCGGCTCTGCTTACGGTCCCAATTTTTTCTCAAGTAAGAAATACAGCATATGTTATTTAGGGATTAGCATTCTGATGATGAAATAATTTTTGGAATCGGTCCACCATTTTCAGAGCCTATTCAATGCAAGCAAACAAACAACAAAATTTTCCCTCTTCATAATATTAGTATAGATATATACCTCTTCTTCATTATTTAGACAATAACCACTTGTAATATGTAATGTTAATACTTTTCAACATTTATCGGTAAAGTATCCGTGTCATTATTTATTGCTTTCAACTAATAATAAAATTATCAAGTCTACGTACATAAAACATCAAAGTCAAAATCCAGTTTTGAAATTGATCAAGCAGACGTGATTGTGATTAAATTATATATAATTTTATAATTTCATACAATATAACAAAATTGATACTTATTCGACAAACTATTACGCCTAATGAAGATTAGAGATCCCTTGACATTTTAGAAAAGAACCATCTTGGCCTCGGTACGTACTTAAACATAATTCACCATCTAAGAGCACATCACTGCAGGCAATTAAGTATTACGCTGGTAAGTGTGGTATGAACAATATATGCGCGATTTCCTCTAAATGCCGAGGTATATAATGCAGTTGGTTTATACTGAGTGGTCGGCCTTGAGGCTGGCTGACATACCATGCCCTTTCTTCCACCTTGCTGCCTATGTCTTCTGGACGGTGATTGCATACGTGATACATTATTAATATGTACGATACCCCGACTCCCCAAGGTTGCGTCTATGCACTCCTGATAAGTTATTGCGATCGGTTATATAGAACATGACCTTTTTACCTTTGTTTTAAAGGTTATTTTCCCTTGTCTTGGCAGTAAAGTGGTGTTGTCGAGTAGTACGTGATTAGAGTTAGTGGCAAGCGCCACCTGTCGCCCGAAAACGGCAAGTGCAGTTTTGGTTTGTCGATCGTATCGAAGTGATCTAGTATTTCCGTTTTGCATTCGATTTAGTTTTAATATACTGATCAATGTTTAATTCATATAACAGGAATTACTTCGTCTAATTGTGGAATAGATACGTTTGCGCCGCGTTCAAGTGTTTTTGATATTCAGTTGATTGTTGACTGGTTTAATTAAGAGTGCATTTTCTGTTAATAAGTATTTATTATAACACTAGCTATTACCCGCGGCTTTGCTTGTGCCTAGGTGTTAAATAAAGAAATTTAGTACCATAAATATAGTCTATGTTTCTCAGGGATAATGCAGCATACAAATATGTAATTAACTATTTTTTAAACGGAATCTATCGCGGATTATTTTGACTTTACCTTTGCAGGTGTCATGGTCACGGGTAGACTACCCATGACCATATACCGCGATAGAAATTTGACTGGCCTGTTGGTCTTGTGGGTAGTGACCCTGACTGCTAAGCCGGAGGTCGTGGGTTCGATTCCCACCCAGGACAAATGTTTGTGTGATGAGTTCGATCATTTGTAATGTGTCTGGGTGTTATTTATCTATAGTATGTTATATGTATGTATTTAAAAACATAACTATGTTTATCAGTTGTCTGGTTACCATAGTACATGCTAGTTTGGGATCAGATGGCCGTGTCTGAGTATTATAGAATCCGTTCAAAAAGCAGTTTTATTTCAGTCTAGAAGTTTATGAGTATATTGTTACAAACATACCTACATATATAAAAATATTTCCTCTTTATAATCCTACTTAATATTATAAATTTGAAGGTGTTGATGTTTGGATGTTTGTTACTCAATCACGCAAAAGCGACAGAACGGATTTGGATGAAATTTGGCGTGCATGTAGCCTTTGACACAGAAAAGAACATAGGCTACCTTTTATACCGATTCCTTAAGAAATTCCTGAGGGAAAATTGAAAATTGTTTACGAGCTAAGCCACGGACAGACAGCTTTGAATTTGGTATGCATGACCTATGCTGTGGAAAAGGACATGTACTCTCTATACCGATCTCACAAATAGTTCCCGTGGGAAGATTAAAAAATGTCAACGAACAAAGCTTTAGTCCCAATTCTGAAGTCCACGCAGACGAAGTCGCGGGCAGAAGCTACTATTATTATAAATTAAATAATAGAGATTGGTATTTTTTCTAGAACCTTGCAATAGAAAAGCAGTCGAGTTTCTGTCAATTCTGAAGACGAAAAAAACGGAGACAATCCTCAAAATACACTTCCAATTACACGACACAAAAAAAACTAATTGTGTCAACTCCTAGTCATATAATATTATAATGATGTTCTCATCGCCGCTTAATTAAGTACATTAAACCCAGTCAAACTCATCAGACAGCTAATTATGACTCCCTTGAAACAGTTAGGCCATAACATTAATGCCTAGGCACAAGGCACAATAGACATCTGTTCCACACAAAGGAAGGCCTTGTAATGCGTTAACTATACTTCTAAAATTAGGCGGTCGGCGCTGAATGGAATACGTAATTTTTCTTTGTGAGAATTTCTCATACGGTACTTACTTATAGGTAGTTTACGAATTGGGCCACTTTTAATGAGGGTTTTTAGTGCAGTAAATAAGTACCTACATGAAGGGACATTTGAAGTAAATAACAAATTATACATAACGAAGAAATTACACGTGTTTATTGACAGAAATGAAATATTATTATCTAAGTGAATGTTAATTTTATTTTTAAATGGTAAACGCAAAAAATACAAAATAAGATTCATCACAAGTTTGCCTGTTTTCTTGATTCCTTGATTAATTAAGCTTGACAGCCTAAGTTATAAATCAAATACTTACTATATTTTGACGAAGACCGCAAGCGAAAAGATTGGATAAGATCCCAAAATGCAGATCACGTTTTAAAGTACAACACTTATCGTGCACCAGTGCCAAACGATTTTAATAATTCAACCTCAAAATATTAACCTTAAAAATTGAATTCGCTTTTATACACCCTTTATAAGACAGGGTAGGTTATCGTATAATACAGGGTGTACATAAGCAAAGCGGCTCACAAAAGTATAATATACCGGTACCGCCTCAGCATACGTTATGCATGCCGCCGCACTGATTCTAATTAATTGCTCCAAGGCTGAGGCTTTGTCTCCAACTATTTGTAACCATTGGATCATACAGTGTTTGGTATAGGAGGTAGCGGGAGCGGAGACACTGGAAAAAGATGATTGAGCGAGACTCTTTTCAGATTGCGATGCTGAACGAAATGATTCAATCTTATCCAATCGATGGTAGACTATTTTCGCTCAGCTCATTTTTTTTATATTTCATGTGATTTTTATGTGTTAGCTGTTAATTTAACTGCACTATAAGTAGTGCTCAAGATATGTAACGATACGAAGAAAATAATAAATTTAGTCTTTCATCTAATCAAATGATTAACAAAATCTGATGCGGATCTTTGTTCTTTTCCATTTCAAAAAAGGGGAAACTAATAAAAACCTAACTGCTAAGATGCCAGTAAAAAAAATATTGCGAGGCTGACAGCTGACGAACTAGGGAATATGACGTGTAATACCCATATTTGTTTCAGTCTAAATTTTAATGGAATTTTCTTTGTGATGAACGATCTTTACCAGCGGTTTATGGGACTATAGTTTCGAGATATACGGTAGAAATTTACATCTTGCTATATAATTAAAGCTTGTATGTAAATTGTCTTGTAGGTTTACATTTACTCGCATTCGTTCGCATTTTTTGCAGGAAATATTAATGGTTCCTTTTAATTACGAGTTATGAATAGTATTTATAATCACGCCACATTTTAAGGATACCATTGACAATGGTAATACTTGTGGACACTGTTTAATTGAATACCGAGAGTATAAATTCTTGTAGACAAAACAAAGTGTTTTGTTTGTTATGAGATAATTTTATTATTATAGGAGTTTAAGGTATAATATATTATTGTAATTTGATTGGCCTGTTTGTCTAGTGGTGGCCCTGAATGCTGGACCAGAGGTAGTGGGTTCGATTCGCACCACCACCACCAAGACAAGTATTGGCGTGATGAGTATGGTTGAAACAAAACAAAATAAATAAAATATATGTATAATTATTTTCTTAGTCTTTGACACGTTTTTTTTTAATTAATCTCTTTGATGGGCTTTTTTATGTTTGTTTAGAGGTATACATTATACACCAGTCTGCAGGTTAACCTTTTTTCAAGTCCGAACTCCACAATGTTACCTTTGGCCTTTAAGATAAGTCATTAAGGATTCCTTAATGGGATATAGATTGATCAGACAGCTTGGCACCCAATCACTCTGTAGCTCATCACTTGAACCAAATTCGTATTTATTATATTAATGAGGTTTAAGATCGTTTGCATATTTATAATATCACTGCGCTTTGATATACGTCGTTTTATGTCTGATAGGTACAAGTCAACCGAATACGTCAATAAATATTATTTGTTATTTTCTCACGATCGCCACTTTTTTTTTCTACGAAAAAAGAAGACGACATTTTCTTACTAGTGGAAAAATGTTGGGTCGTCGTCATCATGTCGATAAAGAAACATGTTAGACCTTTGCCAGAAAATGGTACATTAATTATGCCAGTTACAGATATTTGAGTAATCAATGCAGGAGAGCTCTTCCGTTTGGCTTAGAGCCGTGAGGAGTACGAAAAGTTAACGGTCAACCCCCGGTTACAAGAAGAGGCACTATAAGAAGAAGAAGTAATTTATACTAATTATACTAAATTTAATCAATTACACTAATTTTTTGCTTTCTGTTTTGTCAGAATATTATAAAACTTAAAAAAAAATCAAAACAACACTACAAATAATTGATCGGTGGAGAGAGGCTGTTGCCCAGCAATGGGACATCACAAGCTAATAATAGATAATAACAAAAAAAAAATAACCTAGGTACCTATAGTATGGTTACTTGTTATGTCGTGAACAAGTAAAAGCAAACCATATTTGACCTCATAATGTAAACTGCATTCTATTGAATTTAGGCAATGATTTGCCCTAATTATGATGTAAAGTTGATGAAATTTTTGTAATACGTTGCAAATGCGTTTGTTTACGTGAAAGGCGGTGTTACGTCCTTAGCGACCTGTTTTTGCTTTTTTAACTTTTACTACTTCAATACACATTTCATAACACAAGATATCATAACTAAAAGTTATGATGCACTTATTGGTGACCAAAAGCAATTATCAATTGTGTAGTCTCGAAAAATCTCTTCTGGGAATATTCCCGTTAAAATATCCATGTGTGTTGAGTATGTTTATTTTTTATAGCGTACAGTGGACCCACCCGGCTTCATACGAGTGGTACAGCATTACAGCAATTTACAGCAATGTCTTTATTTTTACATAAAAGGATTCCTCTTGAATCCACCCCAATTGCTGAAACCATAGCAACATTCATCTATTGCGTTCAAACAGACAGACGTGGCAAGTGACTTTGTTTTATCAACTGTTATCCAATAGACCGTGGGTAAGACAGCAGGGTGCAACTTGTTCTTTTAAATAGTGTAGTAGTGCCATATTAAGCTCGTTTTTTTTTGTATTGTAGGTCGGTCTCAAGATCTAAATAAGTTTTAAGAATATAAAAAGGCAGGATATATCTACTCTTCTGTGTCCAAAATATTGATACCTATAAATTTCTGAAGCATAATTTATTACTTGGATTGTGGTATACTAGGAATCACTAGGTCAAACTTATTAACAATATGATATCATTAGTACACTTCTTGTTGCAATTGTAGAAATGAGTATTGTTTTTGTAGCTCAGTTAATCGTTAATCGACATTGAAAATGAACAGCCTGTGTTGTTTTAGACGTAATTTTGAATGGCTCAAATGTATGAAAGTGGCAAGTCTAAGTCACGTGAATTATCGAAGAGAAAATAATGTCATTTTCTATGCATTTAGGTAATGCGATTTATCAATGAATTGATTGTCTAGGGGAGATATCTGCCCCCGTAGCCAAGTGACATTTTTCAAGCGTTAGTATTAAATGTATGAGAATGACCTTTGGATAAGTCACGTGACTTAGACATGTCACTTTTATACATCTGAGCGATTCGATCTTAACGCTTGTAGAAATGTCACTTGGCTGGTTCCATTTTGGTCTTATATGGAAGTCTGAATATTTTTAACTACGTGCAATATTATAGCTACGACTATTCCAGAGAAAGGATGTCTATCATAGATACGTCAAAAAGTAAATACAACATTTTGGATATTGCCGAAGATATTGCGTCACAAGTTGAATAGTGGTTTAATCTTAATTATTAGTAATGTGTTTAATAGGTGCCAATGTATAGTTATTACATTAATTCAATCAAATATTTAATTAAATATTCTATTTTAGTCAGAATTAAATATTTAAACGTACAAAATAAAAGTTTAAATAGTTATTACGGGACAGGACAATATCAATAACTTACCTATTTAACGCCCATAACATTGATCCAACATTAAAATTTATAACAGATTTTATTACTAAAAGTACTCTAGTGCATTATATTTACCTAGTAATACTTGGTTAACTGCTGCATACTAAACCGTCATTAAGTCTTAAACAATCCGTTACGCTATCAATTACAATGTATATCAATTAAGTATACGCGTCATAATATTATCAGCATTTGTTTAAGGCGGTCGTGTTATCATAAATCACAGTTTGAATATTATTAGATTGCAAGGAGAGAACAAAAAGTTATGGTCGTCGTTTATTAATTGCTAAGAGTAACCTATGGAGTTTCTTGCCGGTTCTTCTCCATAGGAATGACACCTTGGAACCGTGCAACTGGCGTCATTAACGTTTTGAAAGTACCTGTAAAGATCTACTCGAAATAAAAATATTTTTGTTTTTTATTTTATTTTATTTTTTTGCTCAGAAAAAAAATATTATTATGCATTGATTAGTATGGCTGATAAAATTATAACATACTTACAAGATACTCACCAAATAGAGTTGGCTATGGTTGCTAAGTAAGTTAGTGAAATCCGTATTGTAGAATTTCCTTGTATAATACCGGCCTATAAATGTCCCACAGGCCTTTTCCCATATAGAGAAGAATGAGTATTGATCACCACGCTTGCTCATTGCGGGCGATTTCAGATTCAATTTTTTGGAATCCAGGTTTCCTCACGATGTTTTCCTTCGCCGTTCGTCAATGGTTTAGAATGATTAAGAAAGTACATTATATTACTTTGTAAAAGACACATTGGCCTGCGTACCTGCAACTTTGTGCATACGAATCCGGTCACTGAACCGCTACCACGACATTTCCTTGTATTACATAGATCTCTCATTTAATTTCTATTGGTGCAGAATACCGTGTTCTGTGTTCGTCGTTTTTCGTCCACCCCTATATTGGATATGGATCTTAATTTGAGATTAGAAATTCTGTTTTTGATTGATAAAAATCAGATACAAAAGCGAATCTTGGCTTACATTTACCAATGGAGCAAGGTATCTACAGATCCATAAAATTAGTAAATCTGACTGAACATTTATAGGTTATATTTTTGACGTTAATGATTTAGATATTTCGCAAGAATACTATGCCTTTGGCAATCATGGCCGCCATAGTATAGGTCTGTAATACTCGCTGACATTTTGCAGGCAATTTAGTAACGTAACTACGTCTATCCGATAGCAATTAATGATTTGTAAAGATGGGATTTCATGTAAAGAATTTATTGTCCCTATATTATCTTGTAACGTTTATATACCACAGAAGATATTATATATTTAGTAATAACTGCCCACAATATTTTACAAGCTTATGAACATTAAAATACATTCATACCTCGACACCGATAGGAAATTGTCGCCAGAAACTTATGTAGTAAATGAGATAATGATGACAACAAGTGGTGACTTTTTGTTGTTTTCATAAATAAGTTCTAAATGTTGCTCGCAGTTTGGTACTCGTGGGTGTTGGCTATCGCAGCCAATTTACTTTTTAATTAAGATGTTTTTTATGAAGGTAGTTTTATAAAAAAGGGTTCAGTGGCTTAGGCAAAAAGACGGTACAAACACATTGACAGAGTTACTTTTTATTTTAAATTTAAGTATGTTTTAGCCTACTCACTGATGACTAGATGATACTAAAAAATACTTAGGTTATTACACCTACCTTTTCTTAATAAAATACATTAATTAAATCAAAACTTATAAACGCACTATACATACACTTACGAACTGATAATACATAGATTTAAAATATTAAATCATGAATACCTACGTAGCTACTCAATAATAAAGTTGTTCTATGTTTATCAGATGTTTGATTTCAATTCAATAGTGTGAATAAATGGACCCAGTTCGATGTTATTGTCACTATTGTATTGATATCATTGCTGTGTTGCAAAATGAGGCTGTTAACTTAATCGAGGTTGGTCTCCTAGTATGACCTAGAGACATACTTTTTAATGGAACTTTGAATAAAAATGACTTATTATAATAACGGGACTTGTCAATTTATTAGTTTTAAAGGATTAGCCTCAAGACAGTGCGTGGAAAAGGTAGATGAAGGCCTTTGCCATACGGTGGGACAAACTAGCTTAGATTAGTTTGGATATACTTCCATATTGTAGAAATTCCATTCATATATTACAGTATCACACTAATATTGGATGTGTGTGTATGTTTGATTCCCCTTCACGCAACTCAAATCCTGCCCGGATTTATATTAAAAAAAATATTGAACTACATAATTAAGTTATTTTTGTTATAAAAATAAAGTTATCTGTTAACCCGTGGCGCAATTAGTTTTTTTATAAAATTGACAATCGACTCAGCCTATTTCGTTATATCTACTGTTGGGCTAGACTTTTCCCAAACCGCGTCATCCTTGTCTGTGGGTATAAAAACTTTGATTTATCCTTTTATCAAATTGAATGTAAGAGATTTTAATATAAGATCTCAGTAAGAAAAGTCCCTAGCAGCAGTTCTTTAGAATCAGAAATCTGTACATAAGTGTATAATTTAGTTCTACAGTAGGTACCTACAGTCTTATATAAGGAGTAGGGATATAAAGGAGTGTGTTTTTGTAATGTACCTTTAAAACATAAGGTAGGTTATTTTCTTACTCTATTAAACACCAATTTAACGTAACAAACGAACATAATTCAAAAACTTTAAACGAAAATCCTTTGTTACAAAAAACAATAGGAAATAATTAATTTTATTGCTTCGTCTGTTATGTAAATTGATATAAACATTCTAAATCATCACAAGTTAGCTATTAAACATTTAAACAATTTGTTCAATAGTCACTAACGAACGACACGGAAAACATAAAATCTAGTGCTTTCATAGTTCCTTGTCGTAAGCTACAAGCGGTAGCGATTACGAATATTTTATAAATTTAAAAAACACCCTTTAAAGTTACCTTTTATCTATCCCACAGCTGGAAAAGGTCTCCCCCAATGTCCCTTAGACTCTTCTTACTTGAACGCTTCTCAATAATCCGGATATAGCGATGAAAAAATATAACGTTATATTTTTCACGTATGTTAGTTTAAAATGGGTCATTTTAGTAACGGCACGACCGTAATATATCCTCATTGCTATAGGTATTATAAAACTTATTTTAAATACACGATATGGCATACTCTAAGTATCTATAATACCACCTAGACGAAAGTGGCTCTCAAAATGCAAATGTTCAAAGTAATTATTCAACATTTATAGTTGAATTAGTTAGTAGTTGATTATATAATAAAACTAACCTTTTTCGTTGTGGGTTCACGTTGGTAGTGCATATGTCGGGTTTCCACCCGGCATCAGTAACCACATTATGGCAAGTCCAATGCGCTAGGCATTCTGCTACTGCCGCGACATTTGGTACAACGACCTTACAAGGTTAATACAGTGTACGCGATTTCATTTTACATATCTATACGCAAAATATTATTTATCGCTACCAGTCCTTAACTTGGACCACACAGACAATAGTTGCGTACCTATTGAATTTAATTGAGCGCTAGTGTGAACGCCGCGCGGTGTGAATTGCGCCTTGTCGCCGATACGATCGCCTCAGTGGATAATTAGCTTCGACGTTCGTACGACACTGTAAGGAAACTATTGAAAGGGCTATTCATTGCACTTCGAAATGTAGGAAGTTACAAATGCTTTGTAATTTTCTAGCTTAAATTGTAAAAGAGAATTCGTGAACAACATTATTTTACTTTGTTGTATATGAATTTAATGAGACCTCTAATTCTTAGAATATTTTCTTAGACAGTTGTTGTAGAAATTTATTTAGTCGTTATTTAATTTATGAATAGCTAGCTGTAGCCCGCGACTCTGCCGCGTGGGTGTCGGTTTTCGCGGCAAAGTTTTGCCAATGTCCTTTTTCAGGCTCTTGACTGCCTTTGTACCAAATGTCATTTAAATCGTTTTAGTAGCTTAGGCGTGATTGCGTTACACACAGATAGACAGAGTTACTTTTGCATTTATAATATTATCTAAGGAAGTAAGGATGACTGTTAAACTACTAGTCATCTACTCGCCAAAGCCGCGCCACTTTAACCGGCGAGTTTATGTATATTGCGGCGGCTTGTATATAATTTGGTATGTAGAGGCCTTTTCCTACGTTAATTGGATCACGAAATAAGTTTTAGTGTATATAAAAAAACTATATAACCTTCGAAATACGATGTTCATATTGGTAATTAATTATTGCTCGTGTAGTGTGACAACTGCCTTACTAAAGCAGCCATGTAACACATAACATAAACAGTCTTGAATATCCTATTGTGCTAGTGTAAGCAAACAAGCAATTAAGCCGATATAAGCCTATATCAATTAATCAAATCGTGGCCCACGTACTCTCAGCGCGGCGTTATCCTACAACCGTTTGAATAGGGTGAACATGCTGTAGAAACAATCAAAGACAAAGAAGGAATTAAATGACAGAAACTGGATACTTTTTTACATAAAAAAATAAATAAAAATATTGTTTAAGCGACTAAACGGACCTGTATGATTAATCGATTGGAAATGCGAGAATTAAAAAAAAACAACACATACATCAATATAGTCTTTATGTATTTAATTAGCTGGAAGCTGTTGATATGTGTTGTCATATAATTACAGCAAAAGATAAATCTTAATGACTTATGGTTACGTAAAAATAAATCTACATTGATGTAGGTATTAGTGACATACTCAACACAAACGTTTTATAATAATGAGTTGCGCGTTTTCGCATAATATTCTATTTTTTTTTTCTTTATATTCGCAGTCTCTACACATCACAAACTCATATCCTCCCTACAAAAGGACAAGTGCACAGAGTTGTTACATTGTTTTTGATATAACAATAATTAATTACTGCCGTAACTGTTCAGGTGGGCACAGATGTTTGCGCACTCTGTAATTGTCCTCCCACCCGGCGCATTGATGTCGGAGCCGGCCCTGGCTCTAATTGACAGAATAGAACTAAGAAAAATCCTAATGCAGAAACGTAAATGAGCTAATAGTGGTTAATGTTTAAAATATACGAGACCAGACCAGGTGGATATGCGAGGCTTAAAAAAATAAAAAATATAAATAAATGAATAAGAAAATACGAACTGGTTTATTTTTTCATTTAAACACAAAATAAAATATAAAAATGTTTTCCGTTTCACCTTAGAATTTTAATGGTTTCGAAGACTTACTCGTTAGGCCTTTATTATTACTTTTGCTAGGTATTGATCCGGTTTACATTTTTCATGGACCATCTGCTTCTCGCAGCCGGTCACAGTATAAATAATAGGTATTTACAATGTATTTAATTTATTCTTTTTAGATAATGTGACTCAGACGTCATTAACACTTTAAAATGTTACAAAGTTAACTTCTAATCCAATACGTGTTAAATATTGTCATATTAATATTTTATCCTATCAAAGCACGCATGATAAATTAGTATTTAAACTATAATTTTAGTTGAGCACAACATGTTGATTATTATCAAAATCGTACGCATTAATAAAAATCTCACATTTGTATCACGCACGAGGAAAATAATGTAGGTACATGTTCAAGGTCCAATGAAATTTGTCATTCAAAGGACTGCGCAGCCGACAAACCGGCGCACGCGCAAGTAGAATAGGCCCCGTCGCGTACTGATGATTTTCCTCAGTGACACACCGGGTGGAACGAATATTATTTGAGAAAAAAAAGGAGTTTTTTTTAATATTGAACTAATTATCATTATTTAACAACTTGTTTTACTACTATAATGGTTTGGTTTGGATTTTGACATCGATTAGAACGGGCTAAAAACTATGGACTTTATAAAAATGATGATTACTTTTAATTTCTATGAAGACGGGATTATGATGTAATTAAATATTACAAAGAAGTTGATGTATCGATGAGTTGATATATAAACTAACAGACATACTCTCTGACCGCTATGAAAACATTCACAAGCAATCATAACTTCAAAATTTATGCGGCGTCACGATCTTTTTATACTACATCTTCCGGCACACTCCCAGTGCATCTCAAACTTTACAAGGAAGACGATCAACACGTACTTCACCGAAAATTACTAGCGTAAGATTTGCGTCGTGAATTTATAGAGCTGCTTCCGTGTTCCTTGTGAACAACGTGCGAGACTCAGGGTCGATCGAGTTATGTTTATTGCGAACGCTTTCAGAATCGGCCGCTTTGAGGTAGAGATTATGATTCTCAGATATTGTAGTATGACATCCTTATTTTTTGCTTAAGCTTACCTTCATCATTCAATTATTTAACTTCTGAAAGAAGCCTGCCCCTTTAGCCAACAGAAATTATCTACAAGCTATTGCTTAGATATCATTAAATGTATGGGTTTGACATTTTGTTTCAATAAGTCACGTGACTGAGACTTGTCACTTCCATACATTTCAGCGATTCGATCAGCGTTAACACTTGTAGAAATGTCACATGGTTAGGGAGGCTGGGTCCGGCAGTGACATTTTAGGCTGGTAATGTTTTTATTTAATTTTACGGGTCAGCTAATAGCACTGTAGGTATGTAAGGGTAACTTAATAAAAAGATTGAGATGGATAAGATCTTTCTATTAACCAATTGACCCCAAAATTTGGATACCTATCTAAAATTTTGATAGAAGAAAAAATCTTTGCTTAGGGAAACATAGTATATGTGTATTGTTATGTAATAATCTTATACTCTACTATGTAAAAAGCTGAATTTGTTACAAAACCTTAACGGATAGATCATTTTCATGATCTTTAAAATGTTGGATTCTTCTCCGTCCCGAATAGCAGAATAAATATAAAAAACAATAGAAAATTGATGTTTATGGAAACAAGGAAACGACATGGGCGGGTGAAACCGCGGGCACAGCTAGTGGTTGATTTTTTTTTGGAAAAGGACTGTCGCAGTTAGCCTCGAGAGAAACTTTCACTGCTTCACCGGACAATAAGTGGTTGAATAAAAAACACTTAAGTAAGAACTCTAGTTAGATGTCAGGTACTAAAAAATGTGTTTTATTCTTGATACAATACTTTGTCAAGCAGTGAAGGTAAGAAAATCCTTTTTGAGAAATTATGATACCAATTATAAAAATCAGTGTGATAGGTACCTTTTTGTTCCCAGGGATATGCCATAACAGGCGTTGCACAAGAGGGTTTCTGGTTTGGTCTTTTAAAAGGTAACAGATCCCTTCTCCATGTGCTGATGGTGACCAACGGGGTGGTTTTAGTGAGATAAAAATCCCACACTGCTCAGCCTTAATCCCCATAAGGCTGGGCGCCTTTTGAAAGTTTCCCCCCGAAAAAAAAAGGTACCTTTTTGTGAAACTCATGCGCAAAGGTTTATTGTAGCGATCAGTTAATCAGTTATACCATATTCAGCAGTGAACGTCTACTTATAATACTAAACAAAGCCTGGTATCTGGATCTACGTGAGACAATGTTAAAGTCATTTCTTCGCTATTCATCCGTACTTAACCGCGAAGGTTAAATAATACCAAATGACGTAATCTTTAGAAATAAACTATTCGAAAGTGAAACTGAAATGAATTTGCTATTTTAGAGTGACAATTAAATTGATTTTTAATTGGCACTGATAGCCCGTAATGCCCGCATTAATGTTGATTGATTTATTAACTATTGTTTATTTTGGTACTTATGCAAGCGCTCTCATTACTTTTTAAACAGGCACAAAATGCTACACATAACAAACGGATGAATCGCAGAGGGGTTATTCTCTAAGTCAAACGAAACGTGGCATAATGCAGATTATAGTTCAAGAATTCCGGGTCGCCAAATCTTTTTGGTATTCTGGGAGTCACCGAGTAGTGTTAGTATATACGTTTTAGGCCATTTAGTAGATTTATTACTTAAAAGCAACGTAAGAAGAAAAGAATAGCCTCTCTTAGCCCTACACGTTACAGCACACCGCTTTGACTTAGTGAATAAGACCCCTATACAAAATGTCTTTATTTAAAAAACGAACCGAAAACAACTGACGAATACTTAACTATGAACTTATATACAAAAAAAAAAACGTTCCGTTAAAATTTAATAAACATACTTCATGTATTTTTGACATGTGATAAAAACGTGACCGCTCTTTGAAATTTAGATCAAAAACAATTTTATGTACGCAGACTAAATATAAATATATCATGAAATCCACAAACAGCCCATGAATTCATAAAAATCACTTGTTATTTTCACTTCGGTCAAGCAAACTAGATGGTAATAAAGTCATCGTAGAACTCGGATTTATAGAACCTGCCTTGTCAAAATAATATATTCTTTTTATCATATTTTATCCGGAAACCACTAACATAGGGGTTAATAGGAAAAAAACTCACATAACCCTCATTGTTTTCTGAGGTTTACGCGAACTTCAGACATTGAAATAAAACTACTTTTTAAACGGATTTTATCGCGGTTTATTTTGTTTTTAGTTACCGACGTTTCTACACCTTTGCAGGTCAAATGGTCACGGGCAGACCACAGAAACATCAGGAAGTAAAATCAAAACTGCCCGTTTAGTAAAGATCCGTTTAAAAAGTAGAGTTTTTTTTTAATAATCCTTATTATTGAGCAATTTGGAAGTCTTGATATTCAAAAAGTTTCACACTATTGTAAAGTGCTTACTTTATTAGATTATAGTTGTGTAGAAACTAATATTTTATCAATTAATTGGTAATATGAATAAATTCTAATAAAAACAAAAAAAAATAAATCAAAATATAACATAGATACTAAAGAGAGCCAGCAATTGACAGATCGCAAAAGATCAAAAATAAGATAATTTAAGATTTTCAAAAAAAGATTCAATGTAGCCGCCTCTATACCTATTACAACATAAGTCTTTGTAACTTTACATAATATTTATTTATAACCTAATTTGTAAAACATTTATGAGTTGCAAAGAATCCATGTTTGGCGAGCATTTACAGAATAGGAAGATATTATAGTAAATGCTATTAAGTTCATTTTTGATCTAAAACATTAATTTGCAAAGATTGCAATTCGTTTTTTGCTAAAGGTTTTCTGCGATTCGTAGAGTAATTAGTTATGTAAGAGACATTTACAATATAACTTTGTTAACGGTATTATTTTCATAAAAACTGTTTACAAGTCATTATTTTGGAACGTTATATTTCTGAGATATGGCTATTCTAACATATCTGTGGTTGTTACTCTTACAGTTTGGTTACCGAGTTATCACCTCATATTAAAATTGTCGACTACGAATTTTTTTGGTCGGTGGCCAAGACATCTAAAAACCTAGTATCATATCTACCTTAAATCAAATAATGCAACTTACCAGCGTGGCTGCGACCAATAATAGGTAACTTTTATCGGTAAAATATGAGAGCATGAAGAGAAAAAACATATGTAAATTAACATCCGGCGAGTTAAAAACCGGAAAACAAAACAGTTTGGAATAGATAGAAAGTTACTGAAAAAAGGTCACAGTTCTAAAACAACATGTTTTCTTAAAAGGTCTACCACAGTTAGCCTGAGGGCAAGCCTGTGATTGCTTCACCGGATTAAAAGAAAAACATGGACACAGAATAAGTATTTGAGATTCAAAAAAGGAAAAAAAAAAACTTCCTCCACCTACTTGCATATTTCTATATCTCTACTGTCTTGCATATGTTTCACCACTGAGGGTAGTGTTCAAAATTCGAAAATAGTTTTTGGTGCATGATGCGACACCAGCTATTTTTCTCAGTCGCCGCGTGTTAAGCCAAGTCTAATAAAGCACCACAATGAAATATGAATAAATTCCTCAGCGTATCCTGAGTTTGTGACAAAAATTTCACAAGAGCTTAAGCATTGTGCTTACAAAACCATGAGACCGTAAGGCCCGGCCATGGGTTTGCGAAATTACGAGAGGTCAACTGCTACGATGCACGGAATCAGCAATTTTCCTTTGTATTATTTTATCTATGTAAATGAGCTTTTAAGACAATATTAAATTTTAATGTGAGTGTGTGAAATCGCTGAATCATTATTAAGTTTGTGTACTAATGTTTCTAAAATAGCATATTAAAATTTAAGATTGACTTGACAAGTGAATGCCTTGCAATGGAATCGAACTGGTTGGAAACTTATTGAAAGCGTTTGTCATAAGGTTACATTGTCTACGCATTTCTCTATTTTGATCTAGCATCAAACTTTACGATGTGTTCGATAGCATCGCCTTGGAACTGTCCAATATACATTGTCTACCAATTTTCTATTCGTTGATGATACACCACGTGACATTTCGAAGGTTTTAGTCATTCCCATACATTTTGTAGTTTTCCATCAGCGCCCTCACTAATCTAATTTTAACATTGCCTAGGCCCCAAGTTCAGCACATAGCGAAACAGACCTCACTCTCACACACAGTCTAGCAGAAAAGGGAAAATGTTTCTACTGTGATATATATGTACCCTTTCATTGCTGTATATTATTTTAATGCTGTACAATAAAAAATATTCTATTCTATTATTTATGATTTGGCGACGCCTTGTGTTGGGACCCGCTGCTACATCCGTTTTTGAATTGTCTCCTAAATGTCATTGCATCTCCGTAATCTTTGTTATTACCTCTGTAAACTTTGTGGACGCTTCTTTAAGGATTTATTTAAATAAATAATTAATAAGTAAGGTCCGTGACTTATACCCAGCATTGGATGGATTAAGTTACCAGTAAGGGAAAAGATGACAGTGAATTGGGCTTAACCATTTCACCGAATTGCTTACTGTAGCCACAAGTCATGCTAAATGAGTCAAGAGAAAATGGGAGTAGGAGGATGTAAGCTGCGTCAAGCCGGATAAACCAATGTAAGGTTTTATGTATCATTGATTTACCGAGGTAGTTTTAAAAGTATTATAATTTAGTCTTCATTCATTTTCTATTGCGTTTCCTCAAGGAAATTCTTAAGGAATTGATGACAATATTGCGGCTTCGCATTCGTCGTGGCCGGACACTCGGTTTTTTCTTCTTATAAGCAAATCAAAGAATCCTATTGCGAAAAACAATAATTTAATTAACAATAATAATAATTCGAATTAAAATTATTTATTTTGTGATTAGGATTATTACAATCACTTTTATACGCCACTATTTTAAGCTCGCTGGAGTCGATATTTCCTGAAAACCCTGAAAAGGAATGTCGAAATAAAATCTATTTTTTTATATTATTGATGTTGTAATAGCATTTATGTTGTGTGTAGTAGTTAACTAGCTTTAAATAGAAAATGCAGGAAAATGTGTGTACCTTTCAACACAGCTTGCTAGTACACCTGTTAGCCCTTACATGTAAATGTCATAAGTGACGACCATTTGCAACATTCACGGTGGTCTAAGACCCAGAAGGACCACACTGAATATTAATTAAAAACGTGTTTACCCATCACTGTTTAGAATTCAGTCTCTTAATTTATTAAATAACTCATTTTTATTAAATAACAAATTTCATTTAAATATTACATTACATAAGAAATTAAAAGATTCAAATAAAGTTTTTTGTAATTCGTAAATATAGGCACTAAACTCAATTCAGGTTTTTCGTTCTGTTTTTGTAGTATATAAATTTAAACTTGACTTACCGTGTATCGAACACTAGCTGTGCTCTGCAGTTAAGCACGCGTAAGTTCAACCAGTTCCTCTAAAAAAAACTGTTACGAATCCAACAAATCCGGGATCATGAAAATCGATGCACTCGTTCTCGAGTTATAAGTGTTGTAACAAGCCCGTCTATGTTTATATATAAAGAAGATTAGAAATAAATATATAGTAGGTACCTATTGTATTGTAGAGAAGAAAAAAATATATGCATTTTTAGGGTTCAAATGTCTTGTGACTATATTTAAAATAATATTAAAATAAAAACATACTGTATATACAATTATACAGTATGTATGAAAACAACTAATTGATGCATCTTAACATAATAGTAAATGTATGCATGCTGTAACGCCCATCGTAAAATTTATTAACAATGTTCAATGTATGTAATTTATTTCGCATGCCAGACCATTAGATAGTTGATTGGGTACCTCGAAGGTTGTGTGGCGAACTTTGACTTCTTTGAAGATGCTCATGTAGGTCGCCATACAAGCGTAGGCAGTAGATCCCTTTATTGTACCTACGTAGGTACTGCTTCAAGTAATATAATTATAGTTATAGGCTTGTATCTTAAAGCCACAGATCATACAGAACCTTAAAAAGAATTCACTGAAATAAGTAACAAAATATCAACCTGTATAAAATATTGTTTAATTTGTATCCCGATTTATAACTTACTAGCTGTTCCCCGCGACTCCGCCTGCAGTACCTATACCTATAGCATATGTTCTAATTGTGAAAGAATTTTTGAAATCGGCACAGTAAATTTTTAGTTTATTCATTTACAAACAAACACACAAAATTACAAATCTTTCCTCTTTATAATATTAGTGTAGATTTAAAATTGTGCACCTACCTATTCTTATTATGAATAAAATAAAAAGTTGTAAAAATAATAAATTTATAAAACCAAAATTAATTTTACAAATAAAATGAGATCATTTTTTTAATGGCGATCTTTTCAAAAGAAAAACCCACCAAAAGGATTTCCGTGTAACTATTCGAAGTGACATTGAAATTAATGTGTTTCGCAAACTATTAAAATATGGTAATTCAAACCTAACTATAACAATTTCACCTTGACTTTAGATTACACACACAATTGAAAAAGAAAAAGTTTCCGCATTCAATTCAACGCTCAATCACCGCAAAGAAAATTAAAGTACGCATTATGCACTATATTGTTATCTTATTTTAGACCATGATGGCCACTTTGGTACAACAATAAAAAAAAGGAACCTTCGTAAGTGTTTCCGATCATAAATGTTTGTAAGTTTATAGATATAAGTACCTATTTGTATCTAAACAGATAGTTATTTTAAGTGAAGTTTGAAATCATCTATATATATAATTCCAGTGTCACGATGTTTGTCCGGGATTACCTCCGAAACTACTAAACCGATTTTATTCAAATTTGCACACTGGGTGCAGTTTGATCCAACTTGAAAGATAGGATAGCTTACATCTCAATTATATAAAAAAAATTGAGACCGCGGGCGGACCTGCAGGAAACAGCTAGTCATATTATAAGACTAAAATTTATTTTTCCGATTTGAAAGCAGAGTAATAACATAGTAGAAATACCAATGTTCTATGACTGTCTGCTAATGGCAAACAAATCCCAAATGTTTTAAGCAATATCATTTAACCTTGAAGCCAGCTTACCAAAATTTGTGTAGGTATTGAAAGAGGAAAAAGTCTGTATACAGTCTGTGCGCTCTTTCCTAGAAATGTTATTATGGAGTCCAGACTTCTTTTATTTTATGTGTCATGTTTGATTCACTCCTTTTTAAATCTCGAACCGCGATCTGTCAATGTGACATTTAGCGTTCCTTTCGAACGAATGACGTCATGAAGATATAATTTTAGATTCCATTTTCGAACACCATAAATGGAAACGATTATAATTTTAAAATTACTGTTCTGTTTCATTTGTTCTTTAACGGTCTTGAGCCATTTAAAATTTATGTTTTGGTAAATCAGTTTTTTTTGCAATTGTTTTGTTTTAATAAACATTGCCTATTATGTAAATGTCATTCAAATACCAATAAAGTGGTGATTGTTACGCAAGGCTGATCAACAGAAATCGCTAGCATAGGCAATGACCCAAAACAACATCTTTACACGAGCTGCATCTCTTGCGGAAACGGCTTGAACATGCAGATCAGCATCAGCAGAACGTGTTAATAATCTCGTCCTAAGTCCAAATTAGAGAATTGTAATTTTTTATGCATAACCAAATTTTAAGACATTATTGTTTCACACTTCGATCAGTAATCATCTTATTGTAATTAGCTTATAATCTCAGTTTTAATTAAATTTATTAATTTAAATTTGGTTTCTTTTACAATCTCCGAGTGTAGTCTACGTAATTGGCGCAGTCGGTAGGATACTCGCGGGCCGGTTCGCGGATATTAGGGACATCTTATACATTCGCGCTCGCGTGCCGCCCGGGTGGCTATCAAGCTCCGCAGTCGAGTATCCTGAATCTACAGTAGCTGCAGTCCAGGGGTGAATCCAGACATCGATTCAGCATAAGAAATCATGTTGTAAGTACTCTGAATCTTTCTTTGTCCTTACTTTCCTTAATAATATCCTATTCCATATAATAATTATTTCATGATATTTCCATTTATATACGTACTAATTTATTTATAATAATTAATGTTCACATATTAGGTTAATAGATAATTTCATAAGTACTTTTTATGTAAAAGCATAGGTACACTGACATTCTACAAGAATTATTTTCTGAGCGTATTACATAATCAACGTTTCAAGTTTCATGACTCATACTATTGTATTGGATAGTGCAATTCTATTTATAGAACTAATTTAATTTATTGTATTTGGATAGTGTGCAATTCTATTTTTAGAACTGATATACGTTTAGTGTGAATTTATTTCATGTTTTCCTATTCTTTTAGAACTTACTTTTTTCGTGCGTGTGTATTATAACAGGCTTTCAAAATTTTTCACCCACGAAGATTACGTGATTCTAGCCCAGGTAGTAATAGTAGCAGTAGGACGTCTAGTAGACTCAGTACATTTGACGAACAGAGATTTCTAGATATATCCCTAGTTATGGCTCAAGATAATATGGATACTATGTACAAAGCTCTCCGTTTTGTACCCGATTTTGACGGAAATTCCCACGTATTAACGCGTTTTATTAAGGTATGTGATCAGTTAGTTATGACGTATTTTAAAACCGAGCCGGGTCACGAATTATCTAATGTGTCCCTCATAAATGGAATTCTAAATAAAGTCACAGGCTCCGCGGCTAGGCTTATAAATTCAAACGGTATTCCTGATAACTGGCAAGGTATCCGGAATGCCCTTATAAATAACTTTGCTGACCATCGAGACGAGACAGCCTTGTATAATGACCTGTCCTTACAGACACAGGGGTCCTCTACCCCGCAAGAGTTCTACGAACGCTGCCAAAATCTTTTTAGCACAATAATGACTTACATTAGTTTACACGAAACAGTGGCTACTACGATCGAGGCTAAACGCGACCTTTACAAAAAACTTACCCTTCAATGTTATTTGAGAGGCTTGAAAGATCCGTTAGGCTGTAGAATACGCTGTATGAGACCGGCATCTATGGAAATGGCTTTAGAACTTGTTCAGGAGGAACTGAATACCCTCTACCTCCAGCAACGCAATGAAGGTTCCAATAAAAAGGATCAATCAATGTCTCAAAATTATAACTTACCTTTGAATAACTTTGTTCCGAAACCAATGCCAATGAATGCGCCCCTGAAACTCCCCTTAAGTATGTCTGGACCATCGCGGCAGCATCCAATGCCATCTCAGTCTACTCCAGGATGGAGATCTAGCTTTCCAATGCCAGGGCAACAGAATCGCGGTCCCACTCGTACGATGCAAATGATGCGCGCCCCACCGCAAAATTATAACCCTCAATCCAATGCATTTAAATTGCCTAATAGACCACCACTACAGCAATCTTTTTACTCTGGAAATAATGGTCCGCGTCCAATGAGTGGTGTTCGTCCATTTGTACCTAGACCACTACCGCCAACCTCAAACTTGCATGATTGGAATAAATCTGGCAACCCTCCACCGGGTAACTATTTCAAAACCCGAGAAGTTAATTTTAATGAACTTGACTACAACCCTTATTTTAATGAATGCGATTATACAGACTTGCATCAAAATTACTATCCTTTTGAATATTTCAATTACCCTAACCTAGAGCAATATTTTTATGAAGAACCCACGATGGTTGAAGAGGTGGAACAACCCTCAACCCCTTCAAGGGATGAAAATTTTCCCAAGGAGTTGAATACCGAAAAACCAAAATAGAACTTAATTTTCACATACAAAGGCAATTAGGTTATATCCAGATATCTAATCCACCCTTAAAATTTTTAATTGATACGGGAGCCAATCAATCTTTCATAAGCCCTGACGCTGTTGAAAAATATTTCAGCCACCTACCTTTGAACTATGACCCATTTGAAGTAACTAACGTGCACGCTACTTGTAAAAACAATTACTCCATTACATTACCATGCTTTCCCGAATTTTGCGAACAGGGTGAACTAACATTATTCGTGTACAAATTCCATAACTATTTCGATGGACTTTTAGGGTTTGAATTATTAGATAATTGGCATTCAAACATTGATCTTAGACGTAGATTGCTAATTACTCGTAATGCACAAATACCTATTCAGATGTACGACTCACGTAACGCAAACTTATACGAAGAGATATTACCAGCCAATTCATCCAAACTCGTTAGATTGCCAGTAAATACGTCAGATGGAGAGGTATTTGTTGAAAATCAAGTAATTTGCAATTGTCTTATTTCCGATTGTATAACTAACGTAGTAAATAACCGAGGCTGGGTCGAGATAACTAATCACTCACCTAACGATATCATTTTCTCCATGGACCGACCTGTCGAAGCTCAATTATTTAATATTGAAATTGGATGTACTGAAATTTTATCAGATCGTGCCAAAGAAGTCCTTTCCCGCCTTAGAGTCGATCATTTAAACCCGGAAGAACGCGCTAACCTTGAACGTCTCTGTGCTAACTACGCCGATGTATTTTACTTAGATGGCGAGTCTTTATCATTCACGAATAAGATAAAGCATAAGATCAGAACCACCGATGAAATTCCAGTACATACGAAAACCTACCGTTATCCCTATGTCCACCGACAAGAAGTCAGAGACCAAATCAATAAGATGCTTGAACAAAACATCATAAGACCTTCAGATTCAGCATGGAGCTCTCCAATTTGGATTGTACCCAAAAAGGCAGACGCTTCAGGCAATACTAAATGGCGTCTTGTTGTGGACTTTAGAAAAGTAAACGAGAAAACAATTGATGATAAATACCCGATCCCGAATATAACTGACGTACTTGACAAACTTGGCAGGTGTCAATATTTCACCACCCTCGATTTAGCGAGTGGATTTTACCAGGTAGAGATGGCCCCTGAAGACATACACAAGACTGCATTCAACGTCGAAAACGGTCATTTTGAATTCCTGAGAATGCCCATGGGATTAAAAAATTCTCCATCAACATTCCAGCGAGTGATGGATAATGTTCTTAAAGATCTACAGAACGAAATATGTCTTGTTTACTTAGATGATATTATCGTGTTCAGCACATCCCTTCAGGAACACATTTTAGCCCTGGAAAAAGTATTCAAGAAATTACGTGATTCTAACTTTAAGATCCAGATGGATAAATCTGCCCCAGACTTTACTCCAGACTCCAACCAAGTTGATCCCAAGCAACCGCCAGCTCAATTTACGACTTCCGTCTTCAATTAATCGCTGTTCTTCGGGGGGAGGTGTTACGCAAGGCTGATCAACAGAAATCGCTAGCATAGGCAATGACCCAAAACAACATCTTTACACGAGCTGCATCTCTTGCGGAAACGGCTTGAACATGCAGATCAGCATCAGCAGAACGTGTTAATAATCTCGTCCTAAGTCCAAATTAGAGAATTGTAATTTTTTATGCATAACCAAATTTTAAGACATTATTGTTTCACACTTCGATCAGTAATCATCTTATTGTAATTAGCTTATAATCTCAGTTTTAATTAAATTTATTAATTTAAATTTGGTTTCTTTTACAATCTCCGAGTGTAGTCTACGTAATTTGATGTATTTTGTGTTTATATTCAAGACGTTATATGTTTTGCTTGTAGTAATAAAAGCTTTTATGTCGAATCACTTAACACCGCATATAAAATTAAATATCTGATTATTCTTTCATATTAATTGCATTCAAAAAATGTTAGCTACCTATTTAAAAATGATCAAGATATTATATTTGACTAAGTTGGTCTAGCAGTTAGTGAACCTGACTCCTAAGCCGGAGGTCTTAAGTTCGATTCCCACACAGGACAAAATTAAATGTTAGTGAGTTTATCAGTTATCTGGTCATCAAGTCCAGGCTCTGCCTAGTTTGGGATTAGATGGCCGTGTCTGAGATGTCCCAAGATATTATTATATTATATCCCATACAATGTAACTATGTACATCCTCTTTCAAAACTTTCTAAGCTTCCATTCAGAAATCCAAGCACTAAACAAAGATCTTTAATAATAATCCAAACCGGAATTCCCAAAACGTTTTTTAACAACAAAAAAACTAAACGAAATTACCAAAAAGGGTGCCCAGGAATCCTGATTAGGTACTTCCGGCGGTTATTTAAGACCTAAAATAAAAAGGAAAGGTCACAGAGAACGGTCTTTAGAACGTTATGAGTCATTGCTAAGGTGACTCCGGACGAAATTGGCGAGATGAGCTGCAAATGTGCTCTAAAGGGCATTTAGACCGTCATAATGTTGGCAAAAACCGCGGTAACTGGGTTTTGATGTCGCTGGATTTGTATTAATGATGCAAATCAAAGATGACTTACATGACATCTATAATTTAGGTCAAATATTGTTATGAATTATTATCCTCTATAGGTACGTCATCTCGTCTTTTAAGCGACTCATATGATGTTAGTGAACTACACTTTTGAAAAACTCCAAAAATAATTCCGAAAACTATAATTCTTTAGGCTTGAATATAAGTTAACAGTTTTGATATCCTAAAAAAATCCAGAGCGTTTAAAGTATTGATTCTGGAGATTCTCAAACGATGCCAACAAATATTCCTCGCTTTCAATGAAACTTCAGATGTTTTTGATGACACGCCCAAGCTTTGCAGGAGTAGCCCAGTAACTAATAAATGTCCATAATTATAGACAGAAACCTTCTCCTTGAATCACTATATCTTTTTCTGTAAACTGCATTAAAATCCGTTGAGTAGTTTAAAAGATATAAGCGTATAGACAAGACAAGACTAAGGTAGCGAGCTTTGCCTCGCATTGCGTCATTAAGTCGCTTAGTTTATACCTGTAACAAACTATGTAAAGACGATTATAATAATATAAATAAAACAATTGCAATCAACATTTTTAATATAAGTTGAACATAACACCATAATTAGTGATGACCTAAAACGGTTGGAACACATTATGTTTAAACCTAGCAATTATTTGTAAACACATTTGCACCTTCGATGTACAACTGTTGTATTTATAATTTCCTTTCAACTGTTGAAATAAAACATTACACAATTGCTAATTACCGCTAAGGTGTTAGTAAAAGCAAATAGCTAATAATAGTGCGATGGAATTAAACGTTCTAACTCTGCGGACCTTTTTTTGCGTCGACTTACAAGTATTTATTTAATAAATGACAGAGAAATAGACAAACGTGGCAGGCGATTGATAGGTAAGGAGAAATCTAGGTAGGTATCATTGAATAGATATATATATTTTATTCTTTTAAAAACGACTTGCACACTAAGGAATTTAATCCTTGTGTCGCAGGGGTTTCACAAGCATTCAAATCACATGCACAAAGTACACCCAGACTTGGAACAAAAATTTGTGGATCTCACAAATGCGGGGATCGAACCCGCAACACGTCGCGCCTAATGGTAAATAGCGTGGTGACCTATACCACTCGGCTATCCGTGCAGTCATATATACATCATACATAGAAGATAGATACCAATCCATTGCCGGTTTTCGACAGGATTGGGCTTGCGGATCTCTCACAAAGGAATAGTGTGTATTCGATCACTGCATAACGTTGCTGCTTTGGAAATTTAGTCATGATTTTTGAAAATTTTAATAATGAATTTCGTTAAAAATTATTCCTTGTTCAGCGATTCAGTAGCCTTCAACGAGGTTGTTAGGGTCGCAAACCACACAACCCTGACCCCAAAACTAGACTAGAGTAAAAACCCACCACATTTTTTTATTCTATCTTAAAATAATTATATCAGCCAAGCATTAAGTGTAAATGAAACCTGATCCCAGCTCTCGACAATAATAAATTGAGTTCATCCGTTACATGTTATTGAACAATATATTAGCTAATATACATTACGAAGGATTTTGTATAATAATCTACCTATCCAATTAAAGACTTATTAATATCACATTGAATTAAACCTCATATTCTCAAATACAGATTAAATAAAAATAGACTCAAACTGTCAATATATAAAACTTATTTTCGGATTGATGATATTGAGATCAAAGTTTGAATTAGATAATCAATTACTTTACTTATCTAAAGAACCTACATTAATTTTATAAAATTTATTATCCAGTCAATAAGGTCAAATTGGATACAATAAAATATGAAATAAAATTAAGCCAATGTCACAAATAATATCAATTTGTAAAGACGTATTTATTTGAAATAGGCAAACCGTAATTATATCAAATTTATTTGTACATAACGACCTATGTTCCTTGGGGAAAGCAGTTCAGTTTTATGCACCTGATTACTTCGTAGAATATACGCACTCCATAAAAATTAATAGTGTATTTATAATAAACACCTCAAGTTCCAATCAAGTTGAGTTTAGCTTTAGTAATTAAAAAGCAATAATTAATTTAAATAATGATTAAAAATAAACACGATACCTTTTGAACGGTAGCTAGATTAGATAACTTTCACTTGATTAGAATCAATTAACAGTGGGCAAAGTTATGTCATTGGTTGGTTCGATATTCGACCATAATGAATTTAAATTTGAAGTGAAATGCATGATTTTAAAATAATGTTAGCATTCTGCACTCTTTTTGTTTATAAACTTTAAGTGTGCAAAATTTCATACTCTTCCGTCCGCAATATGTTAGTAAAATAGGGTAAAAAGCATATAGGTAGTTTAAGACTTAAATCTATTTTAGAATTTCTGTAACAAAGAAAATTACATTGGAAAATAAATATGTACATAAGATTGTTGTTCATGTTATGTATTAGAGAAATAATTGTAATTTTCTGTTATATTTTCAGATAGTAGCATCTTCTCGTTCCGCCCGCGTGTGCTTTGTGACAAAAGTGGGAATAGCCGTTTTCAATAAATGGACTATCTAAAACTGAAAAGATCTTTCTAATCGGACCAGTTGTTTCTGAGAACAACGCGTTTACGAAACAAACTCTTTAACTTTATAATATTAGTCTAGATGGTATAGATATTGCTTTGGAATCCCAATAATGATAAGGAAAATACAATGGGCTCTAGAGCTAGTAAAAATACCACTAGGATCACTACAATCGTATCAGGTGAACCTGTCATTCTCCACCAATGAGATAAAAGTTACTGGTCTATGATTGGAAGTTGACAGATACACTCCACACAGCCGTAGTCCTCATTGATTTCCCTTTATTAAGATTGTAAGCTACACAAGTCGAGGTCCGAATCTTAGCGTATTTATTTTCTCTAATGTACTGGCTGGAGGACCCTAGGCTTTTGTTAATAAGTCCGTTGAATCAAAGGTTTACTCAGGCTAACTGCTTAGAGCTATCTCACCATAAAACAAAAACTTACTCTGCGTAGTGTATGAAATTATTCGTTTTTTTATGTAACTTTTTAAGAATTATACCAAACGCTTAGAGTATTAGAATACTGCTAAATCATTCTTATTGAATACAGTATTTAATATACAATAAGGACAAGTGCTGTCAGTTATTCATATTTAACAAGACAGGTAATAAACCTTAGATAACTTGATAATTACCTATGATATTTAATAAGTAAGATCAACACTTATAAGGCTCTCCTGTCAACCCGGTTGTGTGAAGTGAGTAAAATAAATCTTCGTGCAGTCATAGCCCAGTGGAACAAAATAGTCTAACTGGTGTAAAAATACAAAATCTTTTTTTGTCAAAACAAAAATGAACACAGACAGTGGCTTTCAACTGACTTCTAAAAAGTTTGTAATTATGGTCTATGTTTGACAGTCTTATACAGGATTAATTTAAAAGGAATGACTTATATTCAACGAGCATGCGAATGAACTTTCCATTCAAAGTGACAGGTCACGTGACTTATATTTGTATTAAAAGATGATTTTTAATTTTAAGATTTCTACCTATGTTTCTTGGGAAAAGTTGTTCAGTTATATGCACCTGATTACCTGGTTGAATATACGCACTCTTTTAAATTAATCCTGTAAATTGTTTATCATCATCATTATATCAACCTCAAGACGTCGACTGCTGAATATAGACCTCCCCTAATGATTCAGCCACTGTATTGTGTATGATTTTTATTTATTTCAGCTATCCTAGATTATCCCAGCCAGTACTTATCAAATTCTCGTACCAGTACCAACTTTTGGGGTTGCTACAGGCTTCCGGTTGGAGGCTGGAGACTGGAGAATCTTGGTGTGAGAGAGCCTGAGGGGATTATTTATTACACTTTACGGCGGACACGTAATAAGTGCTCTGGTTTAGCTCTTTTTTATGGTTCGAAATCAAGAATCATCATTAAGTTATTTATCCTCCTCTGAGTGTTGACTATTTCGTCCATCTTTATAAAGTGTAACATCTATGCATTACATAAATGTTGGTTTTTTTTTCAGTTAAATGCTTTCAACCCACGCCGAGGGCACGACGTGAGGATGTCGGACTTTCACCTACCAAAAACAATCTGGTTCCGTCTCTGTCTTGGCCGGAGTCGAGGAATTGCTCGCGCATTCTCTGCTCGACTTCAGCTGTATACCTTAACTAACACTAATGTATACCTAACCTAGTTTATTTTCAATTAGCTGCCTATATATATCCTTGAATTTACCTTATTTTTACCCCCCTTAAAAAGGTGATAAGACCGCCGTGTAATTAATTTGTCTAAAATGTTGGTGTACACTAAAGTATATTGTATTTTCGACTCTATTCTATTTTAGGCTTTTGTGTTGGTCGAGTGGTTAGTGACCCTGACTGCTAAGCCGAAGGTCGTGGGTTCGATTCCCACCCAGGACAAATCTTTGTGTGATGAGCACGATCATTTGTTCTGTGTCTGGGTATAATTTATCTATAATATGAATGTATTTATAAATATATTAAGTATGTTTATCAGTTGTCTGGTCACCATAGTACAGCTCTGCCTAGTTTGGGATCTGATGGCCGTGTCTGAGCTGTCCCAAGATATAATTATTTATTCTATTGACCATGGAAGAAAAATAATTGCTTCCAAAATTTCCAATACAATCACCAAGTGTAGAGGTAAGTTATACTAAATTGGCAATCTTAATAACCGGTACTAGTATTAATAGCAGAACGATTAAATCACTCTAATTGGTTTTACCAATACTGATACCAAGTTTGATTATAGGAATTACGCTATAACTACTAAGTAAATATTATTTAGTTTCAGTTCTAATACCTCCCGGATAGGTAACATACTATTCTCTTCAGTCTTAGAGCAGCTTTTTCCTTCCTTCTGCCTAGCCTTTTCCCAAGTTATGTTGGGGTTGGCTTCCAGTCTTACCGGATTTAGCTGAATACCGTATTGTACATGGAGCGACTGCCTATATAGGTCTAACCGTACGGCTTACACTTAGCCACGAGCCCCTCCAAGAGCAGCTTCTTCGATCGATAGATAACTTTTATTCGAAGAATAAAATTGACTTCGACATTAAAATGTGTACAAAACGTCTGACTAAACTTCAAAATTATTCCTGGAATTAAGTTATTTGACCATGGAAAAATACCCATTAAAAAACTAAACATTGAAAATGCTTTCGAAACATAAGCAACAGATAGAGTTATTTAGATATCCATGATTATGCGAGATATGAACAAACAAGGACGGAATCAGTTCCCACACCACTTATCTTGTTATTCCAATGTTCACTCTTGTTCGAAACAAAAGACATAATAACTAAGTTACCAACAGCGACCATGATATAAAGAACTAGCTCCTACATGCGGTTTTACTCGTGTAGATGTTTCCGTGAATATCGGGATACCTAATGAAATTAATAAGGTACACAATATGTAACGAAGAACCGACTTGAAAGAGATGCAATTTCGTTTTGGCATTCTTGTCTTGGTAACTTCTTCTAATACTTATGATTTAAAATTATTGTTTATGTTATTTAAACATTTGTTAAATTATGAAATATATTTTTTTACTTTTAGAAACCAAATTACAGAATGTAGAGACAACTTCTGATATAGATCTATCTACATTGATGACAGAACTATTTTTTTAAATCTTTCCACGATTGTCGGGGATATCGCGTCACAATCATACGAAAAAATATATGTACTTAAATTGTCAACAAGATACAGATTTTTAACTATTTGTGGCCCACATTTCGACCACTTTTTTGGGAGGAAAAAAATAAATTCGTTTTATTTAAGTAACTAAATTAGTTTATGTGTGAGAAAAATACAATCTTATCTAACTACGCAGCTTCTCCCTCGGTTTTTAGAACAATCATGATGCCAATCCGTAATAATACCGCCTCAGAATCAGATATTCCATAGTTCGGGCCAACCTGGTAATCTCGGATGCTTCGCAATCCGCCCCAAGCTATTTGTTTGGATTCAACAGGTGTACAGTTTTACCTCACCATGTTTCAAACATGATCATATATATCCCGTTCGGTTCAGCCTTAGGATTGCGGCTGTTGTCGTTAACTTGCAAATTGTGTGTTTGTATTTACGACCCTGTTGTAAAGACAAATAGGTATTTGGTAATCCCTTAAATTTGCTTATTGTTTTAGCTTGAGCCGAACATTGACTGTGGTTACTAGGTACAACCATTTTAGGTTTTTCTTTTAAAGGATCAATACAATTGACCACGCATTGCTGATACTCGTAATATCTCAATTTTTTTATGTCTCAAACTAGGTCCTGTGCATTTGATAAACATACTATATATTTATAAATACATACATATTTTAGATAAATTAGACCCAGACACAGGATTAATGATCGTGCTCATCAGATTTGCCAAGTCCTGGGCGGGAATCGAACCCCTTCGGCTTAGCAGTCAGGGTAACTAACCACTAGACCAATAGGCCCATCATAGACGTAAAAATAAAATTCATTTCGAAATTTGTACGATCTTCTCTATATTCTTCTCTAAATTCGTGCGATCAACTTTACCAGTTTCTTTTACCAAGGTTACCAGAACCTATGATCATTTTACTATTCGAAATATAATTAAAATTTAAGAGTAAACAAAATATTTCTTTCTAGAAAAGTTTTTGTTTTTGCTTCAACTTTTTGCGCAGAACAAGAAAAAAAACATTCAACAAATAGGTGCAACATTATCCTCCATTCGAACCGGTTCAAAATAATAATAAACTTATTCTTAAATAATAAACAGCGGGTTTATTTTCTCATTTTCATAACAAGCCAGTAACATTTATGCATTCAGTGGGTGCCGGCAGCCTTGCGAGACGAAAGTGCGTTGAGTACCGTCGTCAATGGAATGCTAGCGGGGCTACTTTCATCACCAACCTTGAAGGAACCACAATCGCCCGAATCTCATGGAAATATCCGATCCTTATACCTACGCCCTTTTGGCATTATAGTGAATACTGAGGATTTAGAATTCAAGATTTAAGGACAGAAATTTTTGCTTTTCTGATGTTTTGATTTCTTTAGGAGGAACAGAATCACTGGTTTTCATAAGAACACAAGTTTAAATTTATCCTCACCGAGTTTTGTTTCTTTTATAAAAATGATGAGCTTAGGTTGTAAAATCTTTATTAATAAGAAAGTATCAAACAATCAATTTCCGTGTAGAATTTTTTGGTAGAAATCCGTAAAAAAAAATTGGATTTTCTTTGTTTAAATCGCGATAATACCTACCTATTTTTGTTAAACTGCTAACGTTTTGCCTGGCAAAAGTTTTTGCTAAACATAATATGCGACCACGTTTGGCTAATGACGTCATTAAACCTCATTTTAGACTTGCCTGTTGCCATTCAGGTACCGGTTATAATAATGTCAAAATCAGGACTGAAAAATTTAGAGGACTGTATTTACGTCGTGTAAGTACTTACATATGAAAATTAACTTCGTTTCCTAATAAAGATTGGAAGCAGCTCATAAAAAAATCAAATAATAATACCGGCCTATAACTGTCCCACTGGTGGGCACAGGCCACTTCCCATATAGAGAAGGAAATAAAATAATTTATTAATTGGTTATATTGGAATTTAGTGGACTATACTTATAATTATTTGGACTAAGTATGTATACCTCCATGACTGATAATATTTTATGTACCTAGGTACTTTGGTTCATGTTAGGTATTCATGAGATGACCCAATCGTAAATGAAATAACATAAAATTTATTGCTTACTGTTATTGTTATATTGGAATTCCATATAGAGGTACTAGAAATTTGAATGTATTATTTCAAGGCAACATTTGAGATTTAAATATGCGGAAATAGGCTCGGCATTTAAAAGTATCCATTTATTGCCTCCACATCAATAAATCATTCGTCATAATTCTAATCTAATATCAAAGATGTATTAAAAATATTTGAATATATTCAAGCTGACCATTTAACCTTAAACTTAACAACTTGTAATTGCGTCAATTACGAACAAATCGATTGTACTTAATAATATATTTATAAGATAATAACATTTCGCTGGAGGCGCTGCCGGAGAGTAAACAAACGAAGAGACAATTGATTACGTGGTGGTAACGCCTCCAACGCGTGCGAAACCGAAAAAATGGTCCATAGTAAACGTGAAGAAGATACAGAAAGAGATAACAGCATACCGGATAAGTGTGTGAAAGATAGGGATAGCGCACTTTCCGAAGTCGGAACACGATGCGATCATGTGAAAGTAATGAGTGCGAAAGGGATGGGCGATTGAGAGAAAGATAGGTAGGAGAGTGAAATTGCCGTCGCAACTTTCGCTGAGCTCGTTTCGGTTACGTCACGGCTGCGCCAGCGCAAGTTACGAAACCGTTGTTGAGATTATGACTATATGACACTGATTGGAATGATCGTTGGAAGTAATCAATTACATTTGGTAGTGCTTCCGGTGTCGATAGTGAGATACTTATTATATCTTAATCTTTGTTTTAAGATAAAATCTTCATTAATGCATCGTAAAAACTTCAGCCAAAAATTCTGGGAAGAAATCTGAAATTCACCTCTCTAGCTGACGTAATACCTAGATGCAGTGTTAGAAATTAGAAAGCGTAAACTGAACAAATATCAGCTTAAATAGCATAATAAAGCCGTATTAGTAATAAAAGCTAGAAATAAAAAATATTTGGAGTTATTGCAAATTGTATCGAGTTAGTTCCAAAGTTGCAGAGCACAGCAACCAGATTAGTAACGACATGAAATTTTAGCTGTATCAGTTAAATGGGATGGTTAGCAAAACGTTACTAAATGCGATTACACAAACCCTTACGACAACGGTGAGCCTTGTTATGCTTATTTTGCTATTTTCCTAATCGTCTTTTGATGATTCTTGTCATTGTGACACTATAGTACTCGGTGTTATACAATTTTCTGCAATTACACGCTCTTCACTTTCTCTATTATATTTTCTAACATACCATATCATGTCATCAAGACATGTCATATTTTCATTGCTGCCCCAAAAAACTTGATACTTTCTTATTCTTTACAATTCTTCAGCTAATGTCATCATCAATCAATAGTACATTCTAGTTAGTAATTAGAACAAGGCGGGAATGATGTCCTAGATCTTAAATGATACATTATACGCATCTCTTCTCGCTCTAATGCCGAAGCACAATACGCTACTGTCACACATCTGTAATCTACTTTACATACACGTTTCATTCGTGTGGTTTGTTGTGTCTATGTGTGCATTATGTTCAGTGATAAGTTATAGATATAAGTACCGTTATATATGCAGTCAGGTCGAAATTAAGCAAAACAGAATTCCTTTGCCCTAATATACCTAATTCATAATATATGCAAATGTCTTTCACGCATACGTCTATCGAGACACAAATTGTATTTGTGTGAGTAACTCTATGTGTACGTACATTCTATGTTCACATTGAAGTGTGTTTATAGTTACTTCTCTAGTGTTTGTAAGCGTATCGTTGTAACAGTATAGTCTGCGCTTGTGCTTGTGGTTTTATGTAAGTGTGAGAGTAGTTTAGCGTTCACAATGAAAGTACTCGGCAGTTGCACGGATTTGGGTCACAGCTCCAACTTTGATTATAAAGATTACGACCACCGTGTGAATCATCGCACATCTTCTGGGACCATGCTGTTCTTGCGTATTTATATTTAGCATTTATGTATTTATGTATTTATTTAACCAAAATTAGAATACCTAAATTATTTATTATTCTCATTAATCTGTTCTTCATTTGTTTTAGTTGTTTTAATGGAAGTATTTACCGACATTAGACGAAACGTATTCTTCTATCGTATTCTTTAAATAAATTGGGCAATATATCTTTGAAAAAATATACTCTCTCACTGTATTTAACATCGGCGATTATTCGAAGTAATTTCTTTGTAGGTACATTACATCAAAAACTTGAGAAATAGGCCATACATTATCGATATAAAATCCCCTTTTACATATACCTAGCGTGAGTCGACGTTTCGTCATAGATCGAGGTGCAGAGCCACTTTCCTTTCAACTTGTTCATTTTCATAACTGCAACGTTATCTTTACAAGAGGTTTAATAAAGGATAGCTTGATGCAATTCTGTGTGGTAAGCTTGTAAAGGCAGTAATGGGATCGAAGCATCTGTAATAGGTAAGCAATTTATCGCTGATACACTTAATTTAGCTAAAATATACGCAGTTAGAAATTATAGTTGGATTACGATTACAGCGAATAAAAACTTCATGGTGAAATTTGAATTTCATGGGAAGAAAGCCTTAGAGCTTGTGAATATTGGCTAGTATTACGCTCAGACTGGCTATTTAAAATAGATTTACAGACTGTCTGAATGAAACGATGGGAGTGTAAATGTTGGAGACTTGTAGTCATTTAACAATAAAAAAGACAGAAAAGTAACGACTATTTAAATAAGCAATGTGTAACAAAAGTTGAATCTTTTAACAAAAAAATCTCAGCCTTGTTAAATCCTAGAATCCAATAAAAAGGTAGCAAAAACTGGTGACTCATTTTTTTACGACGTAGTCTAGATACGGTTAAATTCGAAATCTTTCTTAACCAATTTTAGTTGTAAGTGATAGTCTATTGCTTCTACTTGGATGAAGCAATCTCTCTCTTATTTTTTCGTTTCAGAAAAATAGTTAGAACGCTGATAATTAGAATTAAATATACGGGAAATAAGTAAGTCGGCTTTCTTACATTTTTTTTTTTCAAAGTTAAAGAGCTTTGATTTAGTTATTAGTAACGTAGTTACTAACAACGGAAATAAAATTATTTTAGACTCACCCACTTAGTATACAATATATATTATATTATTTTTAAATACTTTCTTGATGTGGTAGGGTAACTAAAAAAGAAAGATCCCTTAGAAATTAAAATTAAAGATAGAATAGAATAGAATGTTATATTATAGGTATTCACGATTCTGGTAAGAATATTAACGAAACTTTATCAAATCCTGAATTCCATATTAAAGAAGTTATTTCAAGCCAAGGTCAAAAACAGAATAATATAGAATCTAAGCAACATTTCATGGAAATACTTTCTGGGCGTAAAATAAATATCCTACGAAGTACTGTTGACATAAACGTACAAACATAGTGTTCAAATAGAAGTAGAATGTGCGAACGGTGACGGATTTTCAGGGTCGAATTGATAAGACCTTAGCTTTGATGTGAGGCTTACTTATTACATACAAAATATTGATATAAGATACTCTTTGGTATCTGAAAATGATGTTGTAGTAACTTATTTTTCCTTAAAAAAATTCAAACAGCCAAAGCACTGATGAAATTAGATCCATGTTGGAAGTATCTAGTAATAGTAATGAACCTATGAAAAGTTGAGAGAATATTCAGAAGTTTATAGCTCTTTGTGGAACTAAGCTGACGTCAGCGCCATCTGTTAAACAAATGTTGAACTACTTTAACTATAATATATTTATGACCTTAAACAGAAGTGCTTTAGAATAAGCGTAAAAGCATACATAATTTTAGAGCCTCGAGGTCCGTGAACGTTAAAGTTTAAATTTTATTTTTAGAAATGAATCACTAACAACATGTGAAACAATCGCCAATCGAAATTCCGTGAAAAGATCGGGAACAAAAGCCACTCACACCTAAGTTAGTAGTTTAAAACGCTATTCCAATAAAAGTTGAAAAAATACGTTCGAATCATGACCTCGAATATATAAAATGTCACTATCACACAATCAAGGTACGAGAAGGTCCTTTTTTTGGCCCCCGCCTACCTGGGCCCATTGTGATCCGGGGAAAGTTATGTAAAAGACAGACGGACAAAAAATTCTGATTTCTCCTGTCTCTCTCTATTTTTTCTATAAGCGACCCTTGAGAATTCCGATTTAGATCAGGCCACTAGTTTTTGTGTACGGCCATAAGGAATAATAGAAGCAAAAAGAGTATCGCGTTTTTTTTTTCAAATTGCAGGTTACGTGTGTCTACGGATGAATAAGTTTGTACGTGTTCATTGTTTGGTTGAAAGGTTCTATGGGTTTAGTGAGTGAACCGAAGAAATTTACCAAATCCGTGTATTTTAGATTCTTTGTAATAAAGATTATGCCTATGTGTGTTTAAGAAGAGGAAGAACGCATGTTTGATAGAAAAAAATTGTAAAGTTTGGGGTTTTCATGGATTACTCGCAAATTGCCGAAATACAGTAATTATAGTACCCATTGTCGTCACAAGAAAAAAGTAGAAAAAAAAATCCAGTTCATGATTCTCAAATGGCACTGCATCAAAATAAAAACATAATTATGAAGCTTGATGATAACCTCCGCCTCTATAATCTGTTTTAGACTCATCGCTTTCAAATATTGAGGTCAAAGTACTAGAAATACTTCGAGACACTAAGACCTGCTTATCCACAACTCTTAAACGCATCACTAACACAGTTAATACATTTAAGTAGTTTATTTATATCTGTCTCGTCATCGCGAACTATCCACTATATCTTCCGTAGATGGTAAGTAGAGAGAATGAAGAGTAATTATACAAGCAATTAGCAACGCCTGTTTAGCATCCAGCTATATTTGTTACTACAGGTGCAACCCACCTTTGCATAGAAAAATAACATAGTAAATACAATTTGTATCAAACGGTGTACATTACTTGCAATGCTGAAGAACTACAGATGGATCAGAAAGACCGTTAACGTTTGTTTATTCATTAGTTGGTATCATGGTGAGTTGTGGAGGTTTCATACTGCTTTCATAATTATTACTAGAGATATTGTTATTAGTTTTGTAACTATCTATTTCAAAGTAACTTCTTATAAGGAAATAGACATTAAAAGTATCTATGTAATAGATTATTTGTCGTCAAAAGCAACGGCACTTTTCATATTATGGGGTTCAAAAAAAAACCTTTATTTTTCTAGTTACTATAGTTGAGGACTATCCTCATCTGTCTAGCCATTTCCCAAGCTATGTTGGGGTCGGCTTCCAGTCTTATCGGGTTTGGCTCCTCAACCCATTTTAATGGGTAACGCAGTATTCCATAGAAAGACCGGACTACTTCTAACAGTTGAGCAGTAATCGACCTAAAAACGCTTGGCTCGCCCAGAGAACTGTAACATATTTTTAGCCATAAAGTTTGCCTATTAAAAAAGTGAAACAGAACCGTTTCCTTCTTTAAAAACTGAGTTTTCACCGTTTACGTGAAATGTTCAAAAAAGTAAAAACCTAATTAATCCTGCTTAAACACTGGCCGTAAAGAGAAAGCAGACCGTTATAGAACAAAGGAATAAAGAATTTTCACTCGCGTTATTCGAAGCATGACAGTTTAAATGGAGAAAAACTGTCGATAATCAGTCAGTGGAGTTGAAAGTCGCGTGCACAATGACACCAACTCTCACTCTATCACCAATTAATTGGAGTCAATGGATCGCACACGATACGATGGAAAAAAGCGGCCAAGTGTGAACTGAAGATTCTGCTTTGATCCCGTTGCATGGTTAAATTTATTTATATCTTCTTCTCAATTTATTCAGCTAATTGGTCCATTGTTGGGTCTCTGCCTCTCCCAAGTTACACCATAGCACTTTCTACATCATCTACATTTCTTTCCTTCCCTTTCTGCATCCAGTTCACCTAGCTGCCCTCTTCATCTCCAACATTGCATCTGTGCATGTATTGTGATTATAATAAATGAAACACAATTAAGTTATAAGTACTTAATTATTTAAAAAGGCCTTTAAATTGTAGGTAATCAACTTTCTTTATCAGAAGGTTAAGATGTGAAATGTCAATCTCCTTTTCCTTTTAAATTTCACTCTTAAAATTGACGGTCAAGTAATTGCTACTGACCTCTTTTCTCTTTGATGTCAAATCTATTAATCAGTCAATCAAATTCATATACGAAAGTATTAAAAGAAACAGCTGTTACATTATGAATGTACGAACAGAAGCTATAGAGCTTGAAATAGGACATTATACAATAAAACATCGTTCGTTCGGCTCTACCAATTACAGAATCCTAAAACTGAAAGAAAGTGATGTTACGACACAGTATCGTTGCACGAGAAAAAACTTGTGAATCATTGTTTTGTATTGCTATCTCTCTCGGTAGCGGAGAAATTTGTATCGCTGTCTCGTTTTGAAGAAAGTGCGCGCGTGCATCCAGCTGAACGGTTTTACGTCACATGTAGTAAATGTAAAAAATATCGAAGCATACTCATATTGTTCTGATTTATTTATGTTTTGATTAATTGACAACCAAGTACAGGTCTCCCAAAGTGATAATGCGCATAGAAATTTTCGTCACTGTTCGCCAACGGTCGTATTTCCCGAGCGTCGGAAGACGATATGTATATAGAGTGGTTAAGTGCATTTTCTTCATGCATAGTTTAGTAGAATTATGTGTTTTGTGCTAAAAGAGATAAATATTGATTTATCAGTAATAAAATTTGATTCGATAATTCCATGTAAGCGAGGAAAACCACACGATTGCGAATATGCTACAATATTAGTTGATTTCCTTCGAAAATTTTATAGTACTTTTCAAGTGTCTTACTGAAGCTGGTGTAATGATGTAAGAAAAGAAGGTTTAAATAACACAAGGTTTACCTAACATATTTGTATTTATTTGTTGTATTTTTGCATCATGTACTATACTTGATATTATTATTTATTCCTATATCTATTTGTTTATTTTATCTTTCTATTATATTAGTATATTTAACTATTTTACAAAATTATTTAAATTTGAATGAGATAATTAAAATTGAAATTAATTTCACCTTTGAAAACAAAACCAAGAAGGGTGTGTAATAGCAGCTCTATATAATTCCACACAGAGAGAACACGTGCAGTCACCACCAATATGTAAAGACGACTGACGGACTTTTGACTGACCGGCGACCGCCGCCGACCGCCCGAATTGTTTTCGATTGTGTACACATGATATTGACTCCTATTTCTTTTGAGCAAGGTGCAAAATGCAAGTGCATTGTTTAGGGCTCTTACGATTCAATGATTCGGGTGTTTCCGGGAATACGACAATTAGCGAAGATCTGCATGTGCATTATTAATTTGGGTATACTGTACTTACTTCAATAATCAGCATTTTTTGTTCGTATGTTAGCATTAGCACAAGACGTTTATTCCTGGTATTACGGTAAAATTCATAAAGCTTGAATGCTTTTAACGATCTGAGCTTATTTCAAAATTTGTTATTCCAGTATTAAAAGAAAGGTATGATTTATGTTTTTTCATCTGTAAGTAAATTCAATGTTTCCATAATCTTACTACGGAAACATTGATTTTTTTCAGTGAAAACTTTTGACCTGATATTGTAGTTTAATTGGCAGCATTTGGATAATTATTATTATAAACAAAAATAAACACTAATTAACATAATAGGTTAAACAAGTTTTTTTTTTCTGCGACTATATAATATAAAGGTTAAGTAATTAGGTTTCTTCTGTTTTTTTTAAATATACTACTATTGATAGTGAGAGTGAAAGATGACGTCGATTCGTAAGTGGATATTCTACTAAAAAGAGATAGCAATAACAACAGTAGTATGAACGAAAGGGAGAGTAGATTGAGATGAAGTGTGGGAATGCGTGCAGGTAACGATGCAATATGCTTTCAAGTAACTATTGGGAATGGATGCCGTTTAATTTAAAAGATTTCTTTAGTCATGTAATTAATCTGTGACATTTATTTGACATTTTGTTTATTTATTAAGTACTTCTCACTTGATATCTGAAAGTTAATAGGTAGGTACTTTCTTACTTTGGTTAATAAAATATCTTTCGTCTTTTGATCTCGTGAAGTAGGTACCTGCTTAAAAGATAAATGACCTATTTTTTTTTTCAATAAATTCAGGTTGTTTACGCACGTTTCATAGATTTTACTAATCTATAGTAAAAAATGTTTCTCTGTAGTATCTTTTATTTACGTGTCTCTTTTCATTAAGAAAAAGTTAGTTATAAAATAATATTATTTAACGTACATTGCTACTTATATTATTATCTAGTCTAAAAATACCAAACGACTAAAATTTAGTCATAAAAGGACTATAAACCAAACAATTCTAAAGAAGCAAAAAATTTTGAAGAAAGTAAAAGCGTTCTCATGTTTAAAATGGTTTTTATAAACGTTAGAAAAAGTTTCTTTTGTATAAACAACAATAGGTTTTACAATAGTTTGCGCAACACGTGTGGGTTGTCTTCAACAGGTCGCATTCTGGTCTTCGCTCTCTTTGTATGATTTATACGAAATATTGCATCGATTTATTGAATTTGACGGTTCGGTAGCTTAGGTATTTTATCAGTGCGGCCTATCGCTGTACCCCACTGCTGGACATGGACCTCTCCTCCGCCTTCCACATCAGTACATCTGGCTGAGGCGTCCAGCGGCCGTACCATGACGTTTATAGTATTATTGTTTCATTCTTATTCCAGTTTGGGAAAGAGATGGCGCTACATAACCTTTATAGCTCTGTCTCTTTCCCACACTGAAATAAGAATGGAACAATCTTACTTTAAACGTCATGGTAAGGCCGGAGGTCCTACACTACGTCTAAAGGGGCCGTGTGTTATGGTGCGCGATCATGGGATGTTTATTGCCTTGCCATCACTCAGCGCAAGCGGGCTGGTGGCTGCAGTTTTTATTAATTCTTTAGGACAACGCTGTTGCCCATTCTCCTTATTTCTATATCCCTTAATTTTTTTTTATTAAAAAGATTACTAGCCATGTGGGTCGCATATTACTAGTAATCAAATTTACCCCTCGCGCTTAGCTAAGATGCTTGTGTTACGAGTGGGTTCACGTCGGTAGTGTTACGGGTGGGATTCGAACTCGCAACCACATGATCGCAAGTCCGACGCCCTAGCCATTAGGCTTCCGCCGCTTCAAATTAACTTTAACACGTTCTTAAATGTCTATCTGTCGCTACTTTTCACCTTGAAGTGATAGAGACAGCATGAGACTTAACGGCGGCTTCAAACTGATTGTCCTTTCAGTATTCGGTTATTAGTCACCTAGTCACCTTTTACACCACCCACAAGTAGAGAGTTTATATATATAAATAAATAATAAATGTGGACAACATCACATACATTGCTCCGAATCCAAAGTAAGTAGCTAAAGCACTTGTGTTATGGAATCAGAGACAACGAAGGTACCACAAACACCCAGACACGAGACAATGCAGAAAAGTGTTTTTCCACATTGACCCGGCCGGGGATCGAACCCGGGACCTCAGAGCTGGCGACTCCTTGAAAATCGGTATATACACCACTCGACCACGGAGGTCGTCAAATAATAAATAAACATGTTTATTTTTTATAACCTATTAAAAACTAGAATATGATTTATATCAGTAGGTAATATCTACTGTCTGGAAAGTTAAGTTTTGTTCGTAACTTTCATTTTCATCATTTAATTTCAATCTTATCATGCATCAATATCAATCCTAATAAAAAACCTGATAAAAAGTTAATTCGAATAAATGTCTTCATGCGAAGAAATTTACGATATTATTATTGCTTTGTACAAATTATCACCTTCACTTTTCCCTTTCAATTTCAAAGGGTAGGATCGGTAGTTTAAAATCAATTAGCTCTACTTTTTTAAATAACACCTTTTTGCACTTACATACAAAGAATAATGATTTTCACGGTCTTCAGTCTTTTGTTATCGGAGCAATCAATTTGAATCTCACAAAAATGTATTTTAGTGGATAGGCACAAGAAAAAGGTTGCTTTCAAGGTTGGAGTGATCTTCGTTCGATCTTTATTACAATTATAGAGTCAGTACGTTGAACCGATGTCCTTTAAGCATTTTACTTTTTATTGTAAGGAAACTGGGGCGTTGTACTGGCAAATCACGTTTTTTGGTTGACAGTGTTGTTGTTTTGTTTATCGATTGCATTGATCTACTAGCGACAAAATAAATGGCTTAAAATGTTAAAAAAAAACGTATCCAGTCTATACTAAAATTTCAACTTAGATACCTTAAAATAAAATAAATATGCAAAAAAAAGAATTAATAATAAATATTAATCGAATTCATACAATCATAATATACCTACCACACAAAAAAGCAAAAGAATTAAAATTAATCATTTTAATATCTGAATAAATTAAATTCAAATAACAATTCTTTATCGACACTAATAATGTCTAATAATAAATTGATTGAAAGCTTTACCTGATAGAAACTCAATTATTGGCTATTATTTAATTTGGTGCATAATTACCACACAATAAAAACGTCATCTTGAAACGGAACATGTAAATTCAATGCAAATAATAGATTCGTAAATCAAATATTTTAACGTTCATTCTGATTTCTTTTTTTATTCTTTGTTTAAACTTGAATTGTTTTCCATTAAATATGTCTTTTGAAATTTGAACGTTTCATGTTTTTATCTTTAGAACACGATTCCAATGAGAATAGGTGTCATACTGGAGTTTTTTATTCTAATTAGATTTTTGGAAATATGTTTTTGATAAATTATACACTATATACGAAATTCGATACATCCCTATCATAAAGTAGCAAATAAATAACCTTATGTATTATGTACTATTATTTAGGTCATACTTAGAAGTTTTTAAAGCGGCAGTAGCCTTAACTTGGGCATCGGATTTGTGATCATATGGTCGCGGGTTTGAATCCCACCTATTGCACTACTCACGTGATCCCACCGTTAGTAGTACAATTAGCTTACCACGAGAGGTAAGATGAATACTCGTCCCACATCACTCGTAAGCTATAATAAAATAAAATAAAAAACACAAAGTTTCGTAAGAGGCATTCTTCTATCAAAGACAAGTAAGTAATTAGTCTTATTCAGAATTAAATAAATATCATAAATATTGTAGGGAAATTAGTATACCTACAACTTGTACGAGTTTGTAATTACCATATTATTATTAGCGCTACTAAAGCCATCTATTGGCCAATAGGTAAAACTAACAAACATGTTTCTGCACAATCACATCGGGTTAAAGGCGTTTCCTAAGCTATTGAATTTAAATATTTTAGCTCATACAATGTTGCATGTCTTTGACTAATGTCGTTTCTTCTTCCTGCCCTTATCCCATTCATATGGGGTCGGCGCAATGCGTATTTTCCTTCCATTCCTCTCTATTACTCGTCATCGCGGCATCCAGTCCTTTCTTTCTCATATCATCTTTCACACAATCCATCCATCTCTTTTTCGGTCTCCCTCTGCTTATATACCCATCCACAGTCATACTTATAACTTGTTTAGTTATGTGACTTTCATCCCTCCTCATAACATGTCCATACCACGACAAACGCTTACCTCTTATCTTTTCATTCACTGGCGCTACTTTCAAGCTTCCTCTAATATACTCATTCCTTATCCTATCTAATCTCGTCACTCCAGTCATCCATCGAAGCATTCTCATTTCCGCTGCATGCAATCGTCTTTCATCAGTCCCTTTCACTGCCCAGCATTCTGAACCATACATCAATACAGGTCTTATAGCCGATTTATACATTTTACCTTTCAGCTTTACGGGCATGTTAGGATCACATATCATCCCAGTCATCTGTCGCCATTTAAGCCAGCCTGAGCTGATTCTGTGCTTAATATCTCGGTCAATCTCTCCATCATTTTGTATGACGGAACCGAGATAGCGAAAATCAGAGCAAACTGGCAGTGGTTTTCCATCAATGGAAATTGGAGCAAAAGTGGAGGGACCGCCGAAATCACAGAACATGTGTCGTTTATTTATGTTATATGTACCCATTAGAATGCAAATAGGTATTATTAGGCCTAGTTTTGTCTAGATATTGTAAGAGCTAGGTAACGACAGGTTTGATTCTGTGATCGGTATGTTAAACCTGTACTTGTACATACGAAAATCTTAAACTTATGTCGACGGCAAAAGTTTCAAGGATCAACCCCGCTACAAAATTGACATTTTTACAAGCGTTAACACTGATCATAACACTAATTAGGGAAGTGGCAAGTGTAAATCACTATATTATCGATAAAAATGTAATTTTTATACATTTGTTGTCAAATGGGATTTCTATTATTGTAGGGAGCAGGTCTGGATGAGACAGGTACAGGACAATTGGACAGAATGGCACTTTGAGCGAAAAGCCTATGTCAAGCAGTGGGATAACAAGAGCTGTGGATGACGTTTTACGAGGTTTAAGTTCATGGCATTTTTTTTCCAAATATTAAAAAAAAATGTCCGTCGAATTGATTGGTTTTTCAAATGGCGCATAGAGTTATAAAATATCAGCCTTAATATACTAAACAGGCAAAAGCCGCAATACCTACATACTCTAATTATTATAAGAATATATCGGATTCCAATAAGAAAGAATTAAGTTTAATAACCTCCCTATTTTTTATTAGACAAAATTTATAAATGATTTGTCTGAAAAGCAAAAACATTAAGTCAGACCTACGACATTCACAAACACGTATCCATTTATATAAGTAATATTATTATCAAAACCCGTCATCAAAAGCCTTATCTCTACCAAACTGCACGTGGTCACAAGAAAGGCAATTATACTCCAAGCAAAAGACCGCGACGAAAACGTTCATAAAAAAAACTTGAGTAAACATTCACTAGTAACTACTTACATTACCCTTCGCTCTATTTACCGAGGGGAAGACATGCTGACCTATATCCTGTGAGGCATAAAGACCCACTGTCCTCTACACACACATACAAAAGCACACTTACGTCGCACACTATACGTGTGAGGTTAGAAACTGCGTCGGTGTGCGCGCGTCTTAGAATGCCATGTGTTAGACGAATTAGTAGGTACATGCGTTGTATTTGTAATTATTTTTCAGTATGTTTTCGACTGTTTGGTAATGGTGTGAAATTGCTAAGCTGGCAATGTTGTTTTAGGTAAATTTCTCATTTTTCTGTCACGTGCAAAAGATGGCCGTCAAGTTTAGTGTACCTACGTTTGATTATCTATTGAAACAAAGTCGTGATACTATACTTCTTTATTCTGAGCTAGAATGTAGGTTTACTAATACTACAAAATTAATAAAGAAGTGCATCAATAAACTACATGTAGCCGCCAACAATTCTTGTTAAAACTTATGACGATACTTTTTAAGGCGCTGTTACACATGGTTTATTAACATGGGTTAGTAACAATAAACCATTTACAAGTAGTTAGCAGAGTACGGTTTTTAGCCCATTCGCAAATATTTACATTAACAACTTTATAATAATATTTTGTTTAAAAACACAGTTGCATGATTCCCACAGTTTAAATAGATGTAATGTTCAATTTAATTCATGATTTTTTATTACTTCTACATTTTGTTCTGCCTATTCTGTACCCAGCCTAGGTTGTGGTCGGCTTCCCGTCTTACTGGATTCAACTTAATACCGCATGTATTGTAAATGTTTCTACAAATTCATCACAATTTTTATATTTATGTTTGTAAATACCAACCAATTTTGTGTTATTTTTCTATTTCCATACGGAACCTCATCACATCGCATTGTATTAGAGCCTTAACATGTATGTAACTCGGTGAGATTAAAAGAAGCAATAAATCTTGATTCTCGACAGCCAGCCAACCCTGCTCCTCGAGTGATATATCATGCATTTTCTTCGATTAAATCGCTTTATGTACGATAACAGCTGACTACCGCAAACTTTTCAAGAACAAAATAATTTTTTTAACTATTATTTATTTTCTACTTTTTAGTTTAGTTTATTTATAAAAGCGTGATTTTTTAGTTTTTTTTAAACTAAAAAAAAAATCTTTTATTAAAATAGTGTATTGTCATCGGTCCTCGATAAATCTACAAAGTTTGAACGAAATCTGGCCGTTTAAAGTGGGTCAAAATCGCGCCCAAAGAAGTCGGTTACAAACAAACATACAAACATACAGGTGAAGCTAATATAAAGCGTGTAAAAAAACAAATCAATGTCAATGAAAAAAAAATGCTTAGCTTTCAATTTATGTAGTAGATATGTATTGTGTATAAATTATGTCTATAATTACTAGTTGACCTGGCAAACGTTGTTCTGCTATAAAAATATCTGGAGAGGGCCACCCCTATCACTTGGTATGTGAAAAATAGATGTTAGCCGATTCTCAGACCTTCCCGATATGCACATCAAATTTCATACAAATCGGTCGGAGGATTTTGGTAATAAAAATTAGTACGAAGGTTTTATTTAATACATGTAATGGGCAATTTGTAAGACCCAAACATATATTCTTGGTTGCCTTACCAATTTACCATGATTATTGTTATAGCAGACTAAAAAATAGACAAGCCTTTACTTGGTTTATTAACCAAAAAATCCTTTCTTATATTTTAGGAATTGTTATCTATATTTAAACATATAAAAAAGCACAAGTAAATGAAGATAAATATCTCACGATATTCGAAAACGCGGCATTAAATGCCGCGTTTTCGAATGAAACAGACGATGGATACAAATTTTGTATCCATCGTCTGTCTTAACCAAAACTCACTCAGCAAAAGATAATTAAGCAATTAACACGCTTATTACGATGACGCAACGTTTCAAAATACCGTAAAAGTTTAATAGCTGAATATTCTCTACACCCAATTACTCATGTTCGTTCGTCTGTCCCAGTGACCTTGTTTGCCCTATCTCTAATTAAGTTAGGTCTTTGGCCGAACAAACATACTGACTTTCAAACGTACCCGTAAGAAATATTTCTCAATTTACTTTTTATGAACATAAATTTTGGTGTTTTTTTCTTGTCTGCCATTTTACCTCTAGAGTTTTTTGTGTTCGAACAACATTACTAAGGTCAAGAGAAAATATTTATTTATTTGGCGATATTTATTTGTTTAAAATTCTTTTGTTTTGCACACACATACACACCTTCACTATACAGAGACTATACACGTAAGATAATGTACCTATTATTACATGTTATATAAAAATTAATGAATGGTTCTAGAATGCCAATACAGACAATTCATTGAGTTCGATTTAAATAGGGGAATAGATGCAGAAAGACATAAGTCCTCTTTATTGGAAGTAGGACAAATTCAGGACCTTTGTCAGCACTGCCCCTAGCCAAGTGACATTTCTACAAGCGATAATGATGATATAAATCGCTTAAATGTATGGAAATGTAGTTTTCAATAAGTCACGTGACTTAGACTTGTCACTTTCATACATTTAATGTCATTGAAGCGATTTCTATCATCGTTAACGCTTGTACAAATGTCACTTGGCTAGGGGGCTGATGACAAACTGACTTCATAGCATTATTCAGACCTTTGGTATTATAGTACCGTACTATAGAACTAAGATCGTTTTATGTTTATATATATATAAACATAAAACGATCTTAGTTCTACAAACAGGACTATAATTCAATGCGCATTAAGGATACAGTACTCAAGCAAACGGCGTAGCGACTTTCCAGGTTGAAATAAACTTCAAAAATTTCGAAACAAGCAAGTTTTCTCAACAAATCCCTTTAAACCTACAAGCACGCAACACGTCCATTCAACAACCTGTGATTTAACACGTTATACAATTTAAATTGCAATTATAACACTCAAACACATTTCGATAGCGAATCGACGCGTGCGCAAAGCTCGACCCCATTCAGTTGCGGCCGAAGTTACGTCATATTGGTTAGCGAATTAGGACAACTATGTACTACTAGAATAAGGTCACAGAAGTACCATTCCTTATTTGTAATATGATCTTTGTGGATCACGAGCGTCTGGATAAAGGATCGTCGCCATCTTGTTTTTTAATGTTGTTGTATTGGATGTCAGTAGTTCATAATAGTTATTGCAAATTAAAATTGAAAAATGAATTGAAATAGATATTGTAATTCCTGCAGATAATTATATTGATTTTGATAAATAAGAAATCAATGATGAAATAATTAGTAATTAACGGTAATATATGAGATACACACTGCATTATAAATGCAACTGCTACTCTGGATAACTAACTGTCTGTTGAGCTTTCTTGTCTAAACCAAAGAACAAAATTGGATGATACTTGGTACGGTGCAAGATTAAGTGTAAGAAAGAAATTTTTGATATCCTACAACCACAGGGGCAGAGCCGGGTGCAACAGCAAGTTTGTAGAAAATTCCTTTTATCTTGATGAAGATTTTTACCTAAATCATGAAATGATTTGCAAATCAATTTAAAAGCATCAGCAACTGTCGTCGTCTGTGAAGATAATTGTGTTGTTTAAGTAACTAGGTACATACATAATTTTAGAACTGGCCTTCTTACGTTTCTATTTTGTGGTAAATTGTGCTGTCGCTATGTGACGTCAACTTTAGCAATTTCGCGTTGAGTGATTAGAAATGTTTGTTCTGTAATCTTCACAGATGTTATAGTTTCTCATGTCATATGATCACATAAAAAATTAAAGAACCTCTACCAACTTACGTATACCTACTTATAAAAAACGTATTTATTTATTTTGTAAGATTACAATGAAGTCACGACAAAATTTATAAACCATAATGATATAAATTCATGACGTGTTCTCTAGCGACAGTCAATTGTTACTTAGGATGTATTAAATTTTTAAATATGCAAAAGATGTGCAGTATTATTTACTATAGAGAAAAATGGGTTGTGGAGGTCAGATAGAAAGTCGCTCCATGTAAAATACGGTATTCAGCTAAATCCGGTAAGGCTGTGTTGGGTCAGCTTCCAGCTGACCCAACACAGCCTTGGAAAAGGCTAGGCAGACGACAAGATATTTTTGCAAAATAATAATATTATTCGACAGTTGATGGAATTCCGACGTGCAAACTCAAAATTGCAGGGTATCTGATCTGAACAAAATCATTCGATTATTATAACTATTTGTAACGGCGTCTATAGCTAAAATTAACACACAAATTCTAAGAACTTTAGGAATGACTGGAAATTTTATTGGTGATGATAACAGCTGACATAAGCTTCCCCGAAGTTATTTGAGTAAGGTACGCTTCTGCGAATTAAACTTTTAAGAGAAATCGTTTATTAAAAGAAGAAAGAATGTAGAGTCCGTTTGAATGGAATTTCACGATCGTTTTATTGATTAACTAGCTGTTCTCCGCGACTCCGCCCGCGGTACCTAATTTTTTTGTAAAAAGTATAACCTCAGTATCATGAATGTAGCTTTCTAATATTGAAATATTATTTGTAATCGGCACAGTAGTTTTTGAGTTTATTCATTAGAAACATACACACAAAAAAAAAACAAATACCTCTTTATAATAAATATAGTGTAGATATGAAAATAAAATCAATGATGTAAATACAATACCTATGTATTGTATGTTATGCCGAATGTAGATTAAAAAATATTTTATTTTTATTTTATTTATTGGTGAAAACCGACAGTTACACACTTAACAATATTAAAAAAAAAATTGAAAAATAAATCATGCACGGGTACCCAATAATAATTAAATATATTTCATTCAAATGTATCTACCTATCTTTCAATCTAGAATTCTAACAATCAATTAATCTATTTATCTAGAAAAGTTAACAAAACCATAAAAAACTAACTTTTAACTACGGCCACTTTATCTCGTTAAACAGAAGAGAGAGCATTATGAAAGTGTTTCGATGAAAAAGAAAAATGCATAGGTAGGTATTTTAAAGAAAGACAACAGCATTTTTTTTCTGAGATAGAAAGAATTGAACATATTACTTTACCTAGTCGTTTATAATTTACTGCATTGTATGCAGGATCACGGATATCCATTTTATTATGAATAACGGCCACCGACGTCTTCAGCAATTAAATATTTGAACTTTGACTATACTAAGATGTTACCTGTTCATGGCTTTATTTTCCTTGAAGCAATAATTTTTTTTCTTTTCAAACGGATTTTTCTGAAAATGTACTTAGCTTTTTTTTTATTTTTTCAATTTTAATATTCTGTCATGTGTTGCACTTGCACTCAGGTGCAAACATTTGACCTTGAAATTAAATTATTAAGTTAATAATTGAAAAGCAAATAACTTTTGACGACCCCTGTCATGGTCGAGTGGCGTACCTACACATCGGTTTTCAAGGTGTCGCTAGCTCTGAGGTCCCGGGTTCGATCCCCAGACGGATCAATGTAGAAAAAAAACGCTTTTCCCCATTTTCTCGGGTCTGGGTGTTTGTAGTACCTTCGACGTCTCTGATTCCATCACAAGTGCTTTAGGTACTTACTTTGGATTGGGAGTACCTAAAGTATATGATGTTGCCCACATTTATTATTTTTAGCTAAACCGTCTCTTTGTTTTAATTAATCAAAGTAAATAATTTTATTCTTCATAACAAGTCATGTGTACCAAATAGTAGCTAGAAGAAACAAATAGCTCCCTTACTCCTTTACTATTGAAAGAGAGAAACGAGATATTATTAGCTTATAATCAGACTTAATCGATAGGAGATCCCGACATTAGAATACGTGCCCTAACACCAATGTTTCTTCATGCACATTACCATAATATATTTCTTCACGATTCCTAAAAAGGACTTCAGATACATCGATCAGCTGATAAATCCCCCCAATAAGTATTTTGTTTGATGCACATTTAATGCAAAGAGATGAAGATAGACAAGATTTATAGGCATTTGTGGTCGTGATTGACACTGCCCGTTGGGTGTACAGTGTTGCTTTGTAACGGACTGGTGACATTAAACCTAGTTTTGGTATGTTAGGGTTGTCGCTTTGATTTTAAATTGTTTCTTCACCTTTCCATAAGTTAATAATAACATTTACCTAAAACGACAATTAATAGAATATAATATGCTCATTTAGAAATTTTATTTGATCGCGATTTCTTAGACTCAACTATTAGGGATTCTGTTTTTGGTCTACAACTAAGTGATTCATTTTTGTACAAACTAATTGTTTCAACGGATATTATTTATTGCGTATTCAAAAGTTTGAGATAATAGAATTACTGACTTCTCATAAAGGCCCATTTTTATAACAACACTTCCAATATCATGTCTTTAGTTACAGTACTTCTCAAAAACAATAATATAGTTAGTGTCAGCCCTACAATTAGCGTGCTCTATCTCCAAGCTAGATAGGCTTGGTCCCATTGTTCTGAACGTGCCTACACCGTTACGTATAGATTGTCTTCACATCGCCCGACTGTAACCAAGATGTTTGGATAATTCTGAATTATGTGAACATTTGTACCAAGGCTTGCATGGCCTATTGGTTTTCAATGTGTTAGTACGACAGGGAGATAAATTCGGTTGCTGTGCAATGATTTTGTAAGACACTTTGAACCTATCAACTAAGGTAATATTTATTTCATTTATTTTCTTCCAGAATTTTATAATTAACTTATCTATTATATACTTATAATATAAAGGTGAAGAGTTGGTTTATTTGTATGAACGCTCTAATCTCAGGAACTACTGGTCCGATTTGAAAAATTCTTTCACTCTTATAAAGCCCACTTATTCAGGAAGGCTTTAATTTGCCGCGGTAACCTACGCGGGCGTAGCCGCAAGCAGAAACTAAAAAACAATACGCCTGATACCTCAGTCACCATTTTAGAAATATGGGCGTGTAATTAACAAATTTGTATATGGACTTAAAGAAGTGTTGTGTTGTTGTAGTCCTAAGGCACCCCGCTGGTGCAGAGGGCCCCAACAAGTTTTCTCCAAGTCGGCCGGTCCCGCGCGATTTTTCGAACGTCTTCCCATTTGAGTTCTTCCTTCCTGAGCTCTTTGTCTACCGATCTCCTCCACGCGTGTACTTGCCGTCCGCGTCTTCGCCTACCCTCCGGTTGCCACTCAAAGGCGATTTCAGCAGCATTTCCATCTTCCCTACGGAGAGTGTGGCCAATCCACTTAAATAAGTATATATTCATAAATGTCGACTTCGACTGCACGTGTAGCGCACTCCGCTACACGTATTGAAATTACCAGTGCGTCGAGTAGCTGGTTCGATCCACTGGTTATCATCTAGAAATATTTTAAGTCTAGGTGCACTTTGTGCAATTCGATTGAATATTTTGGGAAAATGCAAAGATTTAATCTATACTAATATTATAAAGCTGGAGAGTTTGTTTGCTGGTTGGTTGAAGCAGCTAATCTCAGAAACTACTAGTCCGATTTAAAAAAATTTTTTTCAGTCTAGTGATAGCCTATTTATTGAGAAAGGCTACAGGCTACTTTTTGCTGCGATAAACAATACATAAACGAGCAGGTACGCGTGAAAGCTAGTAGTAAGGCATTGGAGAAAACATCTCCCACGTCAGACATTTCAGTCACTTTTAAATATCAAAACACACTAACTAACAGTATGATTTACGAGCGATTCACGTAGTGTAGAGTCATTCAATACAATTCTCTAAAGGTGTAATATTATGCAATACTAGAGTGTACGAAATACAATTTTCACTGTTTTACCAAAAGGGTCTTTATTTCCGTAAGTTTTGTCACAAACTCCAAGTTACAAGCGTACAAGGTGTTGATGGTGATAGCCTTATAAGGAACCCCTCGGGGATTGCGTACGTGGTCAGCATAACCACGGTTAAATGGTACTTTCTATTTTTATTTTCGTAGTGTCATGGGAATTATGGTGAGATAGGTAAAGGTTATCCAATTTTTTTTTTAATTTTGTCAGAAAATTTTGATATGCATATTTTTGTGGTGGAGGTGTGTAGGGTTAATTCTTGAAAAGAATGACTATGATAAAATGTTTCATAAACTGTTTGAAATAAAGTATGTTCTTCAGTAAGGCTCTATGTTCAAGTAACAGATAAATCTACTAGCGTCGAAAACGATAAGTTATTTCAAGTAGACTTACGATGGTTACATAATATACATAGTAATGAAAAAAAGTTAAAACATAATTAATTTGATGTTCATTATAACATATTATTAGGCACCGGTAGCTCAGTTGCTAGGGCGTCGGCTTGCGATCCTGTGGTTGCGTTTGGAATCCCACCCATTACACTACTTACCGATGTGAACTTACTCGTAACACCAGCATTTAGCTTAGAACGAGGGGTTAACAAGAATACTAGTAGTATGGAATTAAGTTAGCTTTTTTTTTTAATTATAATTATTTCATATAATTTTCATTTATTTTCCCAGTTTTGTATAAAATTAACAACAAATAGTATTTTTATACCAAAATAATATAAGAAATAATTAAAATATTGGTTATGTTAAATCTATTTATATTTTAATAGATTTATCTAGGTAGTACCTACTTGGTTGTGATAATACTTCGCTTCTAGGTCATCACCCTTTTCAAGTAATCTTGCAAGTGACATTTAAACACTGATTTGCATACACCAGACTGAGTGGAAAAGCTATGCTTATCTACTTACGTTTAACACTTATTTATTTTTGTTAAGCATCATTTATAAACTAAGTAGCTGTAACCTGCGTCTTCGCCCGCGTGGGTATTAGTTATCGCAATAAAAAGTAGCATATATCCTTTTTCAGGCTCTAGACTATCTCTATATCAAATTTCATTTAAATCGGTTCAGTTATTTAGGCGTGATTGCGTAACACACATAGGCGGAGTTACCTACTTTCGCATTTATAATATTAAGTAAGGATTACCTCCGTGTTATGAGTAATGAAAGTTTACGTTTTTCAGACTTATTTAGAAAACAGGATAATAATTATGATAATGGCCTGTTAATCGAATAACTTAAGGAATTAGATTATGGACAACATGGCTAGGGGCTATTAAAAATTTCACTTTACACATTAAAAACCTTTAAAACAAAATTTAATAATTGTAGCTTTTGCTAGTAGATAAGAGGTTTGTTCGCATTATTTCAATTTATTTACATTAATAATTATGTAAAACATAACCTTTTCAAAAATCATTTTTTCCTCCTATTAATAAAATGATTCCGTTTAGAAAGATCAATCACTCATACCATTTATAGAACAAGAAATGTCAGTAAGCATTTTAAAATAAAGAGTAGGTATAATCAACGTATAAATAGGTCTATTCAATACTAATAATATTCATAATATATTCAGCATAATATAAATTGAATGAATCAATATGTCGGACGTAACTGGCTTAATTAATCAACTAGTGTTATCATGCATAATTAAATAGTTTTCGACCATTAACACAAGACCTTTTGATTAAATTAGTATCCGCCGATTAGTGTATTGATAGTATACAGGAATAATTTAAAAAGATTGCGGATACTCAACGAGGTAATCAAGTGCATAAAAATGAACAACTTTCGCTAAAAAACATAGGTAGAAATTTTATAATTGAAAATCATCTTTTCTTACAAACATAAGTCACGTGACCTGTCACATGTATGAAAAGTTCATTTTCCATTTTATGATTTCGACCTATGTTCCTTGGGGAAAGTTGTTCAATTTCATGCATCTGATTACATCGTTGAGTATTCGCACTCCTTTTAAATTAACCCTGTATTATTAATGTTTTAGTAAAAGGAGATAGCGATAAAGTAACTTATAAATCAAAAGTGTCAATGTGGCAGTTGTCAAAAATATCATCATCAATAGGTATATGGTCGATTCAAATTTAATGTGGTTTGTGAAGTTGGATAAACACTGCCCAGTACCTCGCCCGGCATCCTCGCTGGTCCATAAATTTGTAACTGCACAGCAACTCACCTCATGTTCACAACCGCCATTAACTTTGAATCGGACCGGAGACCGGAGTATTAGTAAATAACTATAATAATAGTTTGTCAAACGTCAAGAAAATACTTCTGTATCAATGATGGTTACTTGAATAAAAAATCGGCTAGGGTCGCTTGTGTCGAACCGTCATTCTCTACCAACGAGAGATGAGCTTCTGGTCTATGATTGGTGGAAATTTACAGATGAGGGTTCTCGTTGGTCCCATAATATTAGAATATATTTTTATGTTGTAGTGGCCGTCACGTATCAGCCAAATATCAGGTCTCAGTCGCAAGCTAATCCAGAAATACTACTACATCTTACATTGTAAAACCGACAACAATTTTTGCCGAAAACTTTTTATATTTATTTTGGAGTATAGTTAGTAATTTATTATTAATCTGTGGTATTCGTTTAAAAGATCGGAAGCTCAAACCTAGTTGTAGTTAGAAATGTTGACACGCTTACTTGAAATCAAACAAACATCCCAGGTCTGTTTTTCCAGTACTTATAACAAAAAAAAACAAATTCAATTATCTGTAATTGCCATTGAAGCAAGTTTTTATTCGTAGGTAAAATTACACCTAAGAAGGAGTAGGCAGAGGTGTCAGACTTCACACCCATATAAGATAGATACATTATTTATATGTAATAGGAATAGGAAGGGTGGAAAATGCAATTATTAATGTACCTACACTTCCATTTAGGTCCATGTAAATTGACTTTGTATTTGAAAAAACTAATTTTATTTATTTATTTATTTGATAATTGTTATAGAATGGTTTCAGACTTGTGATCATGCGATTTCCAGTTTGAAATCCACCCATTGAACCACCAACGTGAATTAGAACTTAGCATGGGAACTTAACAAGAATACTAATAGACCCACATTACTAGCAACATTTAAAACATATTCAAGACAGCTGAAAATATAGTTATTATTAAAAAGGTCCTAGCCTTCAAACATTTTCAAGGGTAAAAAAACTTAAAGTTGCATTTTTCGGCATACAAAACCATAACTTCTGAATTTCACGTCAGTTGAAAAGATTTGAAAGCGTTTTTACTACGGATGAATTAGGGTCTTGGTTTATGTAGATATACCTATTATATACAGTCGATACAAGGCACTATATCTTTCAAATGAATAAATATCCACTATTTATTAAAATGTTCTTTCACGACAAGTTACTATGAAAAATTATAACGTCATATTTACGATAGCCAAGCCCGTTTTACATAACGCACGCAAGCGTAGGAAGCGATAAATATACCTTTAATTACATCAAGTTTAATTTATTCAACGTTTAATTAGAAGCAAAATATGCCGCTTCGAGATTAATTAAATATTAGGTATTATGTGCATAGTTTGTTATGTAAATAACTTGTGACCTTTTCAAACGTTAGTTGCATCTTTTGAGCATCTGCGGAACTATTTTTAGATCTAACTCACTTAAACTCATGTGTGAGCACACCTGTTTATAGCTATGTTTTGTTTATTGGTTTGCTTGTGGAAAACTTGGTGAAAAGTTTTCTTTCTTTTATTCAGTGCAAGTTTTATTTTTCTGAAATAAAAAACGCTACTTGGAGGTTTATACGAAAATAATAGCATAAAATTAGAATATTAAAAATACATGTAGACATTATAGGTTATTTAATAGAAATCCTGAAATAAAAAAACAATAAGAAATAAAATAAACTGTTGATTATAATAATTAACAATAAAAACAGACTACACACATACGGACAGATGATCGTACAGTTTATATATCTATACATTACCTAATGCATTATTCTAGGCAAGATATATATTGTTGCGCTTGAATGATTATGATACCAGTATTTATGTTTAATTGGTAATTAATTACATTTTCATCTGTTGACATGACGATGTTAAAATAATATAGCTTAATGGTACGTAACGTTGGTAGGTTGGTAGGCATAAAGTATTTAGCTATTAAAGGAAAAACTTTATGAATATCAGCTGTCTTCATTAGATTAATAATTTAAACAAACAATACCTTTTTGTAGCGGCCTGTAAGACGTTTTTTTAAGAGAAAATTTATTAGAAAAAGCATTACTTATATATTCTTCCTAAGAATTTTCTTAGCAAAAAATTCGGATATATATCCGAATTTATATCCGAATTTTTTGATATTTGTATAATTTTTTCTTGATGTTGTATCAAGTACTCATCAGATTGATACTACTTGAAAACATGAAACATTACATGATATAATGAGAAATGGATCCCTAGATCTAAGTGTTGAAATATGTGAAGGGTGGGCCAATCAGGGTAGGTACTGTCTGTGTATAAGCTGACGTTCAAAAACTGCTACTTATTAGCCTAATTTGAAATTAAAGGTTTCTTATTTTATTTTGGAAATTTCCTAAAGTACCATCGAGGAAGATTTTCAACTATTTCCTTTATAGGAAACGAGGATAAAATTAAAACAAAACAATTTTTAATTTTATTCCTAATTCCAGACATATTAGACCAGGGTCGATAATTTTTAAAACCAAAAAAAATAATAGTAGGATGAAACCCATTAGAAAAGGAGGGGAATATTATAAAAATTAAAGGAAAAATAAATTACGGTCGATCCGAGTTCGGGAAGTGGGGGAGGGGGGGTTTTAAGGGTAAAAAATGATTTATCTTGATTTCCAGCAAAACTACAAGTCCTATGGAAAAAAGTCAAATGGCAAAGTTGTAGGTAATAAAAAGATCTAAAACTTTTCTATTTACACTTTTCTCACATAACCTCAAAATTTATGTGAAAAATCCAAAAATCCAAGTTTTTGGTTTTTTATTTTTATCGTTTACAAATTTTTTTTTTTTCAACGAACTTTGGTGGAAACTTACCTTTTTATGTTCCAAATACGCTGTAATTTATTTGATTAAAAATATTTATTTTTTCACCTTATTTTGAATTAATATCAAAAAAACACCCTATTTTTCAATCGAAAATTCACCCGTCAAAATATCAGCTTTTTTCAAAAAGTTGGTATGGTTTCTGTTCGTTGAAATCTCTACTTTCTGATGCTGAAAAAAAAAATATACATTGCTATAGTAAATGTTCTCAGAAAATGCATAATCACTATGTTCAATTTCATCAAAAAAATGTCATTGCTTCATTATTTATATTTTTTATATTAATTTTTTTTAGTTTAAAAGTTATTTATTAAATTCAAATTACATTCATGTCATATAAAATCTCACAAAATGATTCAGATGAAATTCTGGATGAAGAACCAATGCAGACTGGATAAAATTGAAGCAATGACATTTTTTTTGATGAAATTGTACAAAGTGACTATGCATTTTCTGAGAACATTTACTATAGTAATGTATATTTTTTTTACACCATTGGAAAGTAGAGATTTCAACGAACAAAAAGCCTCCATACTTTTTGAAAAAAGCTGATATTTTGACGGGAGAATTTTCGGTTGAAAATTAGGGTGCTTTTTTGATATTAAGTTAATATACGGCGAAAAAATAAATATTTTAAATCAAATAAATTACAGTGTATTTGGGACATAATAAGGGAAGTTTTCACCAAATTTCGTGGGAAAAAAAATATTTTTGAAAAAGATAAAAATAAAAAACCAAAAACTTGGTTATTTGAATTTTTCACGTAAATTTTGAGGTTATGTGAAAAAATTGCAAATACAAAAGTTGTAGATCTTTTTATTACCTACAACTTTGCCATTTAATTTTTTTCCATAGGACTTGTAGTTTTGCTGGAAATCAAGATAAACCATTTTTTACCCTTAAAACCCCCCCCTCCCCCACTTCCCGAACTCGGATCGACCGTAATTTATTTTTCCTTTCATTTTTATCATATTCCTCTCCTTTTCTAATGGGTTTCATACTACTGTAATTTTTTTCACTTTTTACAAATTTTGAAGGCTTCGGCCCTGGTCTATATCTCTTTCCCATTACTTTTATATTACTTAGTCGAAGTGGTCCCTTTTATTTCCAGAATTAATGCTGGAAAATGTATTTTTCAAAAACGGAAATCTACAGATATCGAAAACAAAATTTCTTTTCTTGCATCACAATTTCAATGTATACATTGAATTGAGAGGGGCTCCTGGCTAAGTTTCAGCCGGTTTAACCGATTATAAAGGTTAAGGCGCGCTCGCCGCGGTTGGTCCGTAGATGGGTGACCATTTGCGTAAGAGTGCCGAGACCCCTATGGGATGTGGAGATCAGATAGGCAGTCGCTCCATTTAAAATATAGTATTCAGCTAAATTCGGTAAGACTGGAAGCCGACCCCAACATAGCTTGGGAAAATGCTAGGCAGAAGAAGTATAGGTTCATTATTCATGAACAGGCTGTATTATTCATTAAAAAAGGGACTTAGAACATCCAATACACTAACTGCTTCATTATATTTCTATATATCCAATTCAAGCCATTAAGCATATAAGTATATGCCAATGTGCTCACCACATTTACATTAAGGTAGTTCATAGATAATCTAGACAGGTGTCACGACCGATCAGAGTCAACGAGACTCTGATCGCTATGAAATTATAAAAATAGCTCCATCTACCATAAATGGTTAATGTCCTTAGTTAAGTATGATCATAGAATAAACAAAAAACTCTAATCATTGCAATTTAGCTCCTTTTAATAAGGTTATCTATAAATACAAGTATAAGCAATGGAATTGAAGTGACTGTTTGTAATATCAACATAATTGCTTTTTATTGAAGCATACGCTGTTTTTCACTAGCCTATTTTCGATTCTACTCCTAGAAAAGGATGGGGGATCTTTTTCTATATCTCTCTGTTACAAATAACTGTGTTACAAATACTTGTAACAAATAAAATACTTTGACTTTAACTTTTTGGCAATAACTGTAGTGCCCTATATACGATTTTTATATAAAAAAAGTTGTTACATTTTTTTGTACTTAACCTGTAAGTTCCGGCTTATCGCCGAAAATGTTAGTCTGATTTTATGGTACTTTTACCAGCTGATAACTGATGTTATAAGGAAGAACTGATGATACTTTTGGTCTAGAAAAACATGAGGTTATATTAATGGAAAACCTTTAAAATTACAATTTAGTCATTTTTTTCTAAGGTTGTAGGTAGGCGGGCGGAGACGCTAGTAACAGCTAGTCTCAAATTATTATCTTAAGTAGGCTTTTCATTAATTGTAAAACATACAAGTTTATATAATTTTTAACAGTTTCTTTGAACACCTGGCTTCAGGCCTATAAGGTGTAAGCATAGTGACGTTAGTTTACATATATTTACTTACTAGCTTTTGCTCGCGACAGAAATAAACATTTTCAATTTACCACCCTTTTCTCCCCTTTGGGGGGAAATTTCCAAAAATCCTCTCTTAATGGTAGCCTACTCCTCCCAACAAACACACATGCCAAATTTCAGCTCTTTACGATTAGTAGTTTCGGCTGTGCGTCGTCTGTCAGTCAGTCAGTAACGGAAGAGTTTTATATATTGATGAGGTAGACGACATTTGTGTATTAAATTTCTGTAAGACGGAATTAGATAGGTACCTTTTTTACCTAATAATTGTCTGCATCAATAGGTTTTCTATTTTTCATTCATAAAGTTAACATAAATGAATGTTCGGCTTTACGGGCAGTTTTGTTAACCTACATAATTATACGTAGTGTTGCTGTAGATTTTGTTGTAAATAATCTGATTATTTTTATATATTCAACTATCTTGTTCACCTTTTTTAAGCTATGCATAATTTTTGATTGATTTCTGTTAGGTTGCTATATTGCTTTCTGAGCAAACTAAAAATAAAATTATTATTTTATTAAACTTGTTGTGCAGGAAACAAAAAGAGGTCAAAAATGTCGAACATGTTCTGTTTATAAGTAAATATATAAATTCGTAAAAAGTTCCAAGATCATCAAAATTTTTGCGTGGGTGAATGAAAAAAGATACCTTCTTAGATGTGTGGGTGTCGTCATTGCCATAACACAGAATTTTTTACTTTTTATACATTTTTAAAAAGCGAGGTGAATCTTTTTAGGTATGTTAATTTAATAAATATCTTTTCGTGGGTCAAGTTTCGTAAAGTAGCCGAATATGAAACATTTTAATGGATTTTATCGTCCAATATTAAATTACATTTTCGTTTCTTAATAAAACGGAAAGTAAAAAATGTGTCTTTTATAAATTGGAGCGTAATGAAATCGCTCATATACAAGAAGTCGCTGAAAGTTAAGAAAATATGGAAATTTATGTAAAACTTATAGATATATTTAACCTTCCGCAGGTCTGTGGAAAAAAAAAACTACGAAAAATCAGTGCCTTGGGCTTTTGTGCCATTATGTTTTGAGCAGAAAACTTTAATGGGCACAAAAATTGATGAATAATAAAAATAATCACCTATGTGTCAGTTTTTTTTTGCAATACACATTTTTAGTCATTAGTTAATATCTTATGTGGGCTCTTACCTACATTAAATACATTCTAAATTTAATTATTAAATATATTTAATTCTAATTCTTAGCTTACAAAGAAATATTTATACCTGTAGCCAACATTACTGCTGACTGATCATTTTCCATTCTCGACGGCTCCGTCACCGTTCATTTTGTTAATAATGGACTGGCAGTATAATTTATCATTAATGTTGAAAATAAACGAGTGCAAACTCTTTTTTCTTTTGATCAACTATGTAAATAGTTCTTATTTATGTAAATAAAAGCACAAGCTGGTCATTCAATATTAATTAAGGGTTATTAATAATTATCATTTTATAAGATAAAAGTTTTAAATGAGAAAAAGAAGATGAATTGATTAGGGTTACCGGCTGTTATAAATAATTGATGATAAAGTGAACCAACTAAGTGGTATTATAAGTTTACTATAATTATTTGAAGCTTCTAGTTCGATGAGAATTAATTTTCTGTATGATTAAGAACATTAGTTTATGATTGTTATTTATATATCGCATTCATGCGAAACAATTACTACTAAATTTAAATTTATTAGAAATAAAAAGAAAAAATTTGAACTTTCAGCAGGACTTGACCTGACAACTTCTGGTTCTACGCACCAAAACCGCAAAAAAAAATCCTATTTAGGTATAATAATTAATCAGTTTATAAGACTTTAATTGGAGTTAAAAAAATACAAAAAAAAGATTGTCGTCATAAATATCTGAACTGCACGAGCAAGGGCGATGATATTTCCTTAGATCAAGATATATACAGATATATGATGAATTATTTACCCTATCTGCGTAGGACCTACGCCAATTCTTGTGGTAGGTCCTTCGGCGATTATACTATCAAGAGTATTGTATTAAACTATTGACTCGTTTGTTATTAAGAATATCCCTCATTGTGTAATCACTTACTTGTTCATGTATTTTGTTAAATTTACTAAAAGTTTTATCTATTTTTTGCATAAGAATATCTATTCCATTCAATGACTAGGGGAAGGTGACACAAGCGGTATAGTTACATGTTTATAAATTATATACCTATTTACTATATTTACCGTTAAAGGCTAGTCCAGTGCACTAGTTTTAAAAACGTTCGACGTTGTTTGACCAAGATGTGCATCATGATAAGTTTAGATCCCATCTGAGATAATCTGTTAATTACAAAATTATTCGAAATTCAATTTACATTGAATATCCAATAACCCTGCCAACTCCTCTATTCGTGTAATTGTCAAGAAATAAAGTAAAAATGAATAAAACCTCTACAAGAATGTATCCATACGCGTGAATTTTAATTGAGCGTTCCCTTCAATGTTTCTTTATATATCTACTTGTAGAAAAAGTTGTTTGTACTGTAGTTCGTCCTACCAAGGTCGCATTTCTCGGCCGAAGGAAATAGCCCGGGATCATTTCTCCGCTTGTAAATAAAAGAGTTCGTCCCTTCGAGTAAATGTCAAACTGTAATCGGTTAGTGTGAGCGTACACGGCCGGCGTTTTATTTTTAGTTGCATTGTATGTGGTCACAATTCTTGTGGTAAGAAAAAAAAGGTGAATAAATATTAAACGGCTCGATAAGTGTTTGATAAAGAATATTTAATAGTTACAACTACCAGAAGCTACTACGAAGAGAAAATATTTTTTACACGATAAACATCATTATTTCAGTCACAAAACTGAACGTTGAAAGTGTCTCAAACGAAGTGCACATATTCACGTCATTATTTTTTCTTAATATTTTTGTACAATTTTCTTGCACAAAAGAGTACTTAGTGTGGTTTTCTAAAATACACTACCTAAATGTACGAACGGTCGTGTGTGGTACAAAGTACTGTCTACCCGACACTAGTCAGACAAACGGGTTGTTCGATACCTATCTACGTTTTACGTTTGACCGCTATCATTAAAACCTATATGAATGCTCGCTACAGATTTTTATTCGTATTTTGTTTTGCGATGAAAGAAGGAATTTATGCGCATTTTTCATGTAGTTTTAACTGTCTTATTGAATTGTTGTGTCGCCGCGACAGCTAGCCGTGAGAATATTGTCACATGACTTTTAAAAATATTTACGATATTTTTATCGATTGCTGTTGGTATAGTTTCTCTTATAACGGTATTTCATTATAGACTTAAATATCATACAGATAGAGATACGTAATTAAGAATTCTGATCAAATATTTGTGGGTTAAAAACTGTCTAAATGTACTTAGTTTACAAAGTGACTTAAAGTAGACTAATTTATCTAAAGAAATAATTCATAAAAAAATATTTGTTTTGTTAGATTCTTAACACAAATGTATTTATTACAATTTACAAGATGATTAAAACTCTTCTTTCACAGTACCTATTTAAGAAGCAATATCCCTTTTTCCGATATTTAAAAAAAAAGAATCACGGACGCAAAATAATTGTCCGCGTGCATTTGTGCCCAACCCTTGTCAGCCCAATCTTATCAATTTTGAATTTGCTTTTCAATTACTAACCGTACCATATGCGTAGAGCAAGCCTATCAGGTGGGTTAAGATATAAATAATTGTAAGCCTACAATACAATTTATGAGCCGGTACAAATTGTACACGATACATTTAAGTTTCTGATACAACCATTAAAAATAGGTGTACAACTTTATTGGTATAACACGAGTATAAATTGTCTGTTTTAGGTACAGTCACGAGCATAAATATGTATATACATAGCGAAATTGTAAAACTTATTTAGCGAGAAATGTTTTTTGAAACTCAAAAATATATATATATAAGTACATGATTTGATTGATGATGACATGATTTATAATTTTATGTTGTTAAAAGTTGAATTGATGTTCTGTCCATCCTGTTAAATTATTGTTTTACAATTTCGCTATGTGTTTACATATTTATGCTCGCGACTGTACTTGCTACGAGTGTTGGTCTTAAATAATAAGTAATAAATATAAATAAAATATTACAGTGTATTTCATGTTTCATAAGTTTGAGGCTGAAGTATTCGTTTGTCGCTTCTGTTGACAGGTGAATGTTTATTTGATAAATAATATATCGTCTCGTTTGTCCCGTGGTTGCTGACTTGACTAAATTTATGCCTTCAGTTTTTTTCAGACTGAATTGAAGTAATAATAATAAACTTATCAAAAAACTTTAATACTTCGTTTAAAAATAATACCTATACTTTGAAAAAGAAAATTTTACTATAGTAACATGATCAATATTTTTTGTGTATTTTTGTATAATATGAATGTATAAATTGTGTGAATATATTGCACTTGATTTGGAAATTACTAGTATTCTTGTTAACCCCTCGCGCTAAGGTTAATTTGTTTCGTTACGAGTGGATTCACGTCGTTATTGCAATGGGTGGGATTCAAACCCGCAACCACATGATCGCAAATCCAACGTTAGCCCAGCTCCCGCCCCTTCAGTGTTATAATGTCAATCAAAATAATTTAATTCTAACATGTTTATTTCATTAAAAGCACATGGATTAAAATAAATCGAATTTGACAGAAGACTCTGTAATTAAATAAATCAATTACACAAAATATAAATTTAAAAATTTTGCCATAAACAATTTACGCAAATTAAATTCACATCTCTAGCAACCGTACCTATTACTTGATAATACCTGCTATTCGATATCACTAATATAGTTTTTAATAGATAACGAGTATAGGGATGGGACAGGTGTTCATAGCCATATTGGTCGCAGGACACCTAGACTCTGTAATTAGTGTTGCGAACTGTTGTTTAAGTTTTATTAAGCTTGGTCGCTTGTTAAAAGGATGAGAGGGTGTGCATAGTGGGAGAGTTAGCGAGTTGGACCTTAAAAAATATTAAGTATAGTTAAATTCTGTTTGTTTATTTCGAAAAATGATTTGACAATAGTATTAAGATATAGTTTATCAATGTAAGTATGTTTGAAAATGGCAATATCTCTAATCGAATCATTAATGGCAATCTCCTTTGTTTAGTTTTTTTTAATATATGTTTCTACTTCACCAGTAGATTAGAAATATAATATGATATAGTAATATATAGAACTGTTCTCCGCGACTCTGCCCGCGGTACCTAATTTTTAGTAATAAATATAGCCTATGTTACTCGGGGGGAAGGCAGCTTTCTAATGATGAAAGAATTTTTGAAATCGGCACAGTAGATTTTGAGTTTATTCATTACAAACATACACACACACACAAAAATTCAAATCTTTTCTCTGTATCAAATAAGTTTAGATAACTATATGGTATACTAATCTGGCGACCCCTAATCTCGGTCCAATTCTATTCACAAAAACAATAACTAAAACAAAAAATAATTTAATAAAATCGCTAACCGCTCCGCTACCTTCTTCAACTCTCACCTTTACCCATCAATGAAGGTTGTCAATCGTACTTCGATGTCACCGGATGTGATGCACTGACCATCTGCGGTTCCGGCCAACTAGTCGTGAAAATAAAATTGATATGACTACAGCACGCAAAGCAATGGGTTCAGTAGTTCTTTAATTTAGTATCGTTACAATGTAGGCTGTTAATATACTACTTGGTAGCAATTTATGTGTAATCTGAAATTGATGTAGTTCCCTACAAATAATAATTTATGATATCGACCTGTCAATGGAGGCCTACACAGCTATGAGACAGCTGGGAAAGTCTTTACGCCACACCTTCTCACTTGTGGGTTTGCAATATCAGAAAAAAAGGGGTTCATGTTTTTTCCTTACGATATTTTCTTTCAGTCAGTGCCTTGATTTTTATGTTTACATTTATTAAAAGTTAAGCAATATCATTATTATTTGCCTAAGTTCAAATAGTCTACGATATTACGAAAAAAACACCTTATACAATTTTTTTAATTTAATTGAAAATATAATTCCTTTTGGAGGTAGGTACTTACCTACACAAAATTTTGAAGTTGATATTAATTATTTTCACCCAATTCGCCAAAACTATTAACTAGACTTTTTCGTAGCACTGTTCCTCTCTTTCCAACTTAGCGTGCTATTTCAACTCCTTATGCGGTTTCGGACATTTTATCGCATGCTCACGACTCACCCAGAAAGCACTACTTTTGAAACCTTAGATATCCATGTCTTTATATAGACACCATGATTCTTGGATTTAGATAATCGTGTTTGTAAAGTGATACTTTATTGTAGGTATACTTTACGTTTTCAGGTAAATCAGAAGCAAGTTGTAATTCGGTTAATTTATTATTTTCTGGAACAATGAAACCGATTTTGAAAATTCACACTTTGTTTTCACTGGTAGAAAGTCGTATTATTCCTGCAAAGTGGGAACGGGTCAGTTATAAAAGTAGCCTGTGTCCGTTCTTGGGATCAAAGCTAACCCCAAACCATCAAAATCAGTCTCATCAAAATCAGTCCAGAAGTTGAAGTTTAACGGACGGATGGAGTTATCGCAGTTATTATTTATTTAGTATGGAATTTTGATGGCAGGACCACAAGCTAAATCAATGGTGGCAAAATCTAAGATTACCAAGAAATAAATATCAATAAATTGTCGTGGCGGCTTAGCGGTTCAATGACCGGATTCGTATGCACATGATTCCAGGTTCCAACCCGACAAGTACTTGTTCAAATGAACTTTCTTAATTATTCACCATCGTGAGGAAACCCGGATTCCAAAAAATGGAATCTGAAATCGCCAACCTGCAATGAGCAAGCGTGGTAATCAATTCTAATCCTTCTCTATATGGGAATAAGCCTGTGACCAGCAGTGGGACATTTATAGGTTCGTATTATTATAAGTTTTAAAAGCTTGCTCAAGTTAATCTGAAATCAGTTTTCTCTTAATGGAAAATGCAGTAGGAAACTGTATGTCGCCTTTCAATTACCTTTAGACGAGTGAAAGTGACAAATTGTAGAGCTTAGGTAATAATCGGTGTTAATAGATCACTAAAGTTAGGTTCTCAAGCAATCTTAAGTATGAACTATCTTTATCATTTTATTTCATACGTAGAACGTGATAAAACATTCCTGTCTCTTTTTTGACCAACTTTTTAAAATCTTTATGATAATCGAATTGAGTTTTCTTAATTTTTTCATTCATTTTTAAATCGTAAGTTTGAAATAAAACTAGATTTATTTTGATTTTAGTTCCTGACGTTTCGACGCCTTTGCAGGTGTCATGGTCACGGGCAGACTGAGGTGGTATTTGTCTTGACATGAGATGTTGCTTGTTCTACCTTCATTTAATCTTAATTAGTTCTTTCGTAAGTTTGGTAAACAATTTTAGTAGATTTTGTAAGTGAATAATGATTTTTTAAACTAGTGAGTAAGACCAGAAAGTAGCTGATGCTTTTTATAATTTTTACTATACTTAAGTAATATTTACTATCATTTCAGCATTTCCCTTGTTCGAAGAACTGCATCACAAATTTACAACTATCCCACGGATCTCCAACTTGGTATAATTTATCGCACGTTTCATTGGCTGATCGTTGAACTCCGGCCTCATAACTAGTGTTTGCTTAGAACACCTTTACCACGTGGTATCACCACCTTTGGTTCGTGTATTAAACCATATAAGGTGTGGACAGACGCAGGAAGAGAAAAATTATCGTTGAAAAACTTTTTATTAAAGTAGACAGTTTTATTTTCTTTTTCATTGTTGATATAATTATGTGGCTTCGATATTTTTTCTTGAAGGTTTTTCTTTTTATTCGTCGTCATATTTTCAATGATTCTATGTTGCGATGATGGAAACTGTCGGTTTCTTCACCTTGCTAGATATATTGGTATTGATTCGAATGTTTTCCTTAAAGGAATAGGCTAAGAGGGGGGCCACATAATGCTGTCGGGTGTCAAAGTGCTAAGAGAGGTGTCCAAACTATTTTTATGATTATATATTTAAATAATCCATCTGTATCATATACCTGACGCGGGACTTGGAAATTGTTGAGTAAGTCTCACCAATTTATACAGGATTATTTTTAATTAAGTGCGTATATTCTACTAGGTAATTAGGCGCATAAAATTGAATCAATTGAAAATGAAATTTACATACAAAATGACAGGTCACGTGACCTATGTTTGTATGAAAATTTGATTTTCAATTTTAATATTTTGACCTATGTTCCTTGGGAAAAGTTGTTCAGGATTATGCACCTGATTACCTCATTGAATATACGCACTCCATAAAAAATAATCCTGTACAATATCATAGCAAAAGAGTTAAGCAATTTTTTGTATCTCAACGCTTTATTCTACTTATAATTGATTACACATAACTGGGTACACATAGGTTACATAAATGGGCAACGTAAAAATACCAGACTTTGGATGAAAATACAAAGAACGTAATTTCGTTGACTCATATTGGTAAAATTTTCCATAGATGAAATAAAATTCAAACTACTGAATCGTTTGTGAAGGAATTTACATGTGATCACTTCCCAAGTTGTATTTTTATTTCGATCAATAATTGTTTAGACGAATCAAGAAACTCAGTTTTTGCAGTCGTTTAAAAGCAAATGTGTAATCATAAGATCTCGCAATAAGTAATGAATAGGCCACAAAACAACTGCTCTAACAGTCGAACTCAATAAAAATAATATGCAATAGACCACAACTAAAAGTAGTATCAGAACATTACAATATAAAATTATTAACGCATTAATCTTGTAGATAATTAAAATTATTGCAAATATTTCCTTTCATATATGACTCGGCCATACATATGCGTAATTGATATTTATAATCGCTAATCTGTTGATGTATTTTTAATTCTTCAAAAGAAACAATGTGCGACGATATTATCTACAGAAGCGGATCGATTACTCTGATCACTTACTGAACGTGACTCTGATACTATTTAAAGATAAAAAGAAAAAGATACGGATAAAAAGAAAAAGATAGATTAGTATATAAAAGAATTATTATTAAGAGCGTTTTGGAGAATTGAGCTTTTTAAATAAATAATAATAAATAAATGTGGACAACATCACATACATTGCTCCGAATCCAAAGTAAGTAGCTAAAGCACTTTTGTTATGGAATCAGAGACAACGAAGGTACCACAAACACCCAGACCCGAGACAATTTAGAAAAGTGTTTTTCTACATTGATCCGTCCGGGGATCGAACCCGGGACTTCAGAGCTGGCGACACCTTGAAAACCGGTGTATACGCCACTCGACCACGGAGGTCGTCAAGTTTTTATAGTGAAGTTTCATTTTGCATTTTGATAAAGAAAGTATTAAGTGGAAGACAATTTGTGATTTTTAATATTGAAAAAATACAACATTTAAGTATGAGATCTACTTATGTCACATTAATCCGTAGGAGAAAATTTAAAGGGACATTACCTTTAAGTATCGATTTGCTTACTGTGTAATTCTTAAGTGTATTGTTGCAACCTAAAAGAGAGCCTTAGGCGCTCCAATAAATTACATTGATAAAAAACTTGCGAATATGAATATAACCGGTATTATAAAAATATCACATCTAATATTTCAAAATTATTACCTGTTACTATTTTCAATTCAACACCGTATTAGCACAAAAATATAATAGAAAAGTCTACGAGACATGAATATAATATTTTTTTACTGGTTCTTCGCTAACAGGTGTCACGATACTTTTCCCATGAAATGGAAAATAAAAAAAATATAATCGACAGGTGGACGGTACAAGTCTTGGTGTAATTAAGGGCGGATAAAAGAGATCTTGGCAATCTGGTTTTCAGGGATGATAAGGACGTGAATGTATGTGAATATGGATGCGGTATTTTGATATTAAAAAATGTTTTTAATATTTTTAGATTGCTGCTGGTTGGAGAAATAGAGGATCAAATTAGGGAGTCCGTCGGTTTTCTTTTTTGGAAATTTAAGCTGGAAAATAATCTATCCATGGTATCAAAATTTGTGGTGCACCAGGTGCAATTTTTTTAGGTCAGTGTGTAGTCAAAACCTCTGTCAAAGGTAATCAGCCAATCATTTTACTTATAATACAAACAACCAAAAACCTTTTTGGATCATGTTCAAATTAAAAATTTACAATATTCGAGATCTATTCGAGTAGTAAAAGTAATTTATACATCTTTGTAAATAACGGTCCCAACAGGATGCGGTGTAATGGTCACAGTCTATAAAAAAAGTTAAAATAAATTAATACAAGCTTATTGGATGCTTACGCGATAGCTATTTATTGTAGTTGTATTTATCGTTTGTGGTCAACGTATTAATACATAGTTATTCTTAATGGCTCAAATTTGAAAAAAATAAGCTAAGTATAAGAAAATTGTCTTAAAATATTATGTTATAAGCACTTATTATGAAAATTATGAAAATTCTTTTTGAGTACAATGTAATTATTGTTTATTTTTTTTAAATTAAATGTAATCGCTAGATGAATATAGATGCATGATGATTAGTAGCTATTAATAATAATAATAGTAAAGAAAAATATAGTTACTTAAACTTTTTGATTTGATTAAAAAAACACAAGATTATTTCACAACTCAGAATATTGTTAACCAAAAGTTTATTTTTACACCATGCTCTATGAGGAAACAAATTAAAATTACACAAAGTAATTAACCATAAAAAATAATGCGAAGGTGAAAATTAAAATGTTATTTACAAGTTGGCACGCGGAAACAAAAAGGATGATAAAAAACTTAAATAGACAGTCAATTAAAAAAACTGTTCGAAATTTAAATCCGGCTTTGAACTTTGATCTCAGATTGGTAATCTATACTTACATGATAAAGCTGAAGAGTTTGGATGTTTTTTTGAACGCTGACAAACATCCAATCCAATACAAACTCTCAGGAACTATGAAGCCGATTTGAAAATTTTTTAAATAGCCCACTTATTGAGGAAGGCTATAAGCTATAATTTGCCGCGATAACCGACACCTAGGCGGGCGAAGCTGCGAGCAAAAGTTAGCCAATAATAATATAGATTTAAAAATACAACCAAAAATATTACTTTAAACTTCGATTAAGTCAAATCAATCACAGAACGAAAAAACTCCTAGAACATTATTTAAAACATTATATTCTCACAAAGCTACAACACATTTCACGGCAGTGCTAAAATTTATTGAAAAGTAATACGAAAGTTTTCAAAAGATACAGAATAATTCATTATATTAAAATATTGATAAAATGAAAAAAGTAACTAATTATCTACGGCTATAAAAAGGAATTATCGGCAAGCCCTTTATAACCGAACACTAACTAGATAAACATGATACAAATACAATTATGTACATACACAAATACACATTTAATTTTTATCTTACACCGCTACTCCATATTTGAACTGTTCTGTCTTTAATTAACATATATAATTTTAATCAGGGATGGTACGGAGTTTCCCGTAACCGAAGCCTATATAAAAAACATATAATAATTTCTGATAAGGCAGCCGAAAACAGTTACAGAGTATTTCGTATTTAACTAAACGTTTTGTGAAAATTAGCCGATAATATCCGAAAAAAAAAATCACCTATCTTCAACTTGACGACCTCCGTGGTCGAGTGGCGTACACACCGGTTTTCAAGGTGTCGCCAGCTCTGAGGTCCCGGGTTCGATCCCCGGACGGGTCAATGTAGAAAAACACTTTTCTACATTGTCTCGGGTCTGGGTGTTTGTGGTACCTTCGTTGTCTCTGATTCCATAACACAAGTGCTTTAAATAGCTACTTACTTTGGAATCGGAGCAATGTATGTGATGTTGTCCACATTTATTATAAAAAAAAAAAAAAAACTTTCCAAAACCATCGGCTGAGCCAAAATAATTTTATATCCGAAACCGTGACCGAATCCAGTAATTATAAAAAATATGCATTAATTCGTATCCGTATCCGAAATTTTACATCGAGATCAACCCTAATTTTAATCAGCTACACAAACAGAATGTATTTAATATGGGTTCGAATTCCGAGATACGTATGTATCGATAAGCTTGGTTATAGCAGAAATTGCTGGCGGTTTAGTAAAAGAAGAAATGAAGAAACCCAATTAAAGTCGGGTAACGCCATCATATCCGCTCAAAAGCTTTAATGGCCGCTTGCGTGACAAAATCTAGTTTTTGCACAAGCTTTTACACAGTGGTCCAAGTTGGAAGAAATTGGTGGAAGCGAGAAACTTTTACTCAAGCATGCTCTTTTGCATTCATTTTTAAGATTTTATGTTGAAAGTTGATTTGTGGTAAGGAGTTGGGAATGCTGGTTTGGTCTTTGGTTTTGTTTGACTGAAATAGGGCGTGAAAAGGACCTAGCTATTATCTTATAAGTACATAAAATAAACGAAATATTGAAACTTGGAGGAGGTATATGTTTACCAGTTGGTCACGATCGGCTGAGATGATTTATTGATAGAATTAAGAAATATAATTGAGGAACTGCAAGTGAATGAAAAATTTGATTTTTTCACAGATTAAGGCTTTTTCAAATCTAATTTAATTAATTAACATTAAACTTTGAGCTTATACATGATTAATTTAAAAGGAATGCGTATATTCAACGAGGTAATCAGTTGCATAAAACTAAACAACTTTCCTCAAGGAACATAAGTCGAAATCTTAAAATTGATAATCAACTTTTCATACAAACCTGTCACTTTGTCCTAATAAGCTGTGCGTGTGTGTGCTTAATCCTGTATAAGCTCAAAGTTTAATGTTAATTAATTCAATTAGATTTGAAGAGGCATGAATCTGGTAAAAATTCAGTCTAATGATTGTTGAACAATGAATTATTAAAATTAAAATAGTAAACTAGTAGAAATTGCTACTTGCACCACACCCCATTTCAGTTTCCGCTGCATCCAAGTGACTGTACCGTTATAATACTGGCTGGGCAGGTCCTAGCTATACTGTTCTTATAATTGCAGTTAATTCTGTTGCCTTCACTGGCTGACTATCTTTATTGTCTATACGATGTAATTCGATGCGGCGTTTTGAATTTTTCCGTTTTTTTGTCATTTAGCTAAGGAGTTCGATATTTGAATTAGCGGCGTCCGATTTTTTTAGTTTTTAACGACTTTTTAAAGACTTTTTCAGTTTGTTATTTGCTTTATATTTTTTTTAGGCTTTGTTATCTAACTGAGAATTTATGAAGCTCGCTAACTGGATATTTTTTCATTTAAAAATAATATAATTATCTAAGATTTTTTTTTACTCAATGATTTCCTAGCAGAAAACTGGTCAAAACTAGCCAAGACGTTCCAGGTATAGAACACAGGTATAGGAACAACTATAATCATATTTTCTATTCTTTCGTAAGTATATTCCCAGATTACCCGGGGTAAGTATATTTTCTATTTGAAAAACTACATTTATTGCGATGAAATACCATATTTTGTGAAAACTTACTTGACTAAACTTAATTAAAAAAATAATTTACTTGTAGAAATTCAACTTAATTATTCTACAAGTATTACTTCTAAGACCGTGTTTTATAAATAAGTAATTTAAACATAAATATATTATCGACACCTTTCAAATACAACACGAACACGAATTTATTTATCCACTCAATCATAGCAATTAACAAAATAGCAGTCTTAAACATACCAACAGAAACCCGCACATTATTCATTAGTACATATATTACGGGCCTCACAGGACACAGGTGTTCTCAGCCGTGGGAAGCCTGCCTTGATCTTGAACCACGATTGATCGCCGTTCACAGTTTTTATATTACTGCAACTTGACTGCGAACGGTATTCAGGGGTGACAAACCTGTTGTTTGACTGTTTATCTGTTTGCGAATATTAATATTGTAGTTTATTTCATTGCAATAATACTTTGTTGTATTGTTGAGTTATTTATTGTCGATATATTTTTATTTAAACTTTGACTTTTTTTTTACAAATAAAAGCCTGTAATATGGAGTTTCATTGTTAAGATGGCATATTAATTTGATGTTTTATGAATTATGTAGGTATTAAATTAATACTACTACTATTATGATTATAGGTATGTTATTAAAGGAAACACTGTTTAAGTTGATAATTGAATTGAAACCTTAATGACGTTAGATAAACTCTGTTATAGCTATCAGAAAAACACTAAATTGGTACATACTTTCCGTTTGAGTTTTTTTTTTAAAGATGATTTCCAAAAAGTCTTCGTTTATAATCGAAGGAACAAACTTTAAGATACGCACACAAACTAATTATTGCAGTATTTACTCTTGTAGTAAGTAGAATTTCATCTTCAATCTAAGTAACATAATTTATAGTATTTACGTGCCTTAGGTCGGCTTATTTCAACCACCTTCTATTCAAATTGGATTCAGTAATTATCGATCTCTTGGTAATTGCGAATCCACAGATTAATTAAGCTGAACTAGAATTAGGTATGTGTTTAATTAGCTTTTTAATATGTGCATTTGTTTCGAACACCTTTTGTCTTATCTCATGAATAAGGGATGTGGCATGTGGTGTCTTGGTTGGATGTACTTGAATTAATATAAAGATTGCTTAGACGTTCACGCCACGATGTAACAAGCGCAGTATGTCTTTACCTTAAGATTTCTCGGTTTCCCTTTCATTTAATTTATCATGTTTGTCAGGCATTTTTTATTCATAAGATTGTTCCTCTCGATTGATGCCATAAAAACACAGGGTGTTAATTTATCGCGTTTTAGCTTTTAGTTCGATTCCCGGGTGCACATAGCGTATTTTCATCAAAAATCTATGAATGCAATATTTCACAGCACAATATTTGCTATCTACAATATTAATTGTTATGATCCCTAAGGTCCTCGGGAGGTTTATATCCTATAAAAAAAAATTAAATGGTCACTCGAAAAACGATACATTTATAAATTAATTTTAACTATTAAGTTTTTAAAGAACGAAGATGTCCGGGCAGTGAGCATTAAAATGAATAACAATTCCTAATTCTAGCTAATAATAACTAATTAAAGTTCTTTAGTCACTTCCCAGTAAGTAATTGTTTGAGCTAAGTTTTCCTAATTAACGAATAACATAGGATAATAATTGGCTATCAAAAAGTATCCAAATAATACTAGTTAACTACGTGATAATTAATTACTTCACCTCGCTTATTTCTAGACGGAAGAGATTTTGCTTGTGATTATCATCATACTTTTTAATGGAGTTAGGAAATATAACCAGTGTTACTTGAGCTCTGCGTACTTTGTATACATCAGTCTATCTAGATCCGGTTGAGATTTATTTCTAGAATTTTATATGCATCTGCAAAGAACAATGGTTTTATTTTAAGTTAAAAAACATAGGTAGGTACAAAGCAACACTAAAACCTTTTTTTTCAGAGAGGCAAACTGTAGATTTTCCTCAGAAAATAACATAAAGACAGTTGATACACACGCACGCACGCACGAACGCATTCACACACACTGATACGAATGGTTTTAATTTAGAGCTCTGTAAGAATTGTTTTTGGTTTACTTTACTAAATTTTATTTTTTGTTATAAAACATAAAGATTTTTAACTATAGTTTTTGAGAAGTTGTCTAGCGAATGGTATAGCCAATTATCTTGTCCTGCAACTCCCGCATTTCAACTTAGGGAGAAGGAATGGCTGAAAATCAGCGCTGTGACGGGTCGTGCCCGACCCAGTACAGCATTAGCTGAGCCATCTCCTTTTGCTACTGAGTTACGCCTTTTTTTGTAAGACTGCTGTTATTGTTTACCGTTTTTTTTGTAGCAATAAATGCCTTTTTATTTATTTATTTATTTTATTTGATAAAAAAACATTAATCTCAGGAACTACTAGTCCGATTAGAAAAAATCTAGGATATATGCTATTTTTCACTTTGCCGCGATTACCCGCACCTAAATGGGTGGAGCAGCGAGCAAAAGTTAGTTCTAAATAAACTGAAGCAATCAATATTTGACATGATTATAGTAGCAGTCATGTCAATATTCAATTGCAATATTCTTTAAAAGTGCCAGCTAAGTGTCCACTTAAAACATTTCGGTACTTGTTCCTGTAGTAAAAATAATTTTTATCACAATACCTACTTACTTTTTTCTACCTTTTTAACATGTAGATTTAGGGGAGGTCTTTGCCCAGCAGTGGGTGCTGACCAAAGACCATCCCTTTCTTCTTCCAAACCTCTCAGTCTTGTGCAATTTCTGGCCTCATGGGCCCCGCATACCTGACTAGATCATCGCACCACCTTCGCCGAGGACGCCCTCGACGGACCAATTCTTACAGGACCTATATTAACGGTAAAACGTGAATCTACCTGTCCGAAATATATATTGTCTCTAGATTATTCTACTACTAGTTATTATTCAAATGAAAAATGTACAATAAGACAATTAACAGCAGCACTATGTAGGGGTCTTCATAAAATGGTTGGTCTATGTTAGAGAATGATGAATGGCTCGTTTGACCTCCCGTTAATTCGTCGATCGATGCATTATGTATGCCATGTCTACACTACTGAACATTTATCAGTATATTGTATAGTTTTATGATCTACCACCATCATAAATTTATCGTATGGATGTTTTCTTTAAGATCATATTCACAGCTGGATATGGGCCTCGAATATCAGGCATACTTGGCTGTTCCTTGCAATGTAGACTCGCCTTAATCATACCTTCTTTATCTATAAATCATATTTTTATTTCTGTTTTATACAGCATCCATATTAAACAACCATATTAGCAATAGGCAAAAAACACAGGTGTTGTAATGTATAGTAAAATTTTAAATGCCATGTTTTTGTGTACTTGTATAGTATTATAGCAACTCATATCTCGTAAAAAGATTTATTTTTTAATGATTTTAAAACTGCTATTTAATTTAGCATTAACGAATAAGTTTAATTATAAAGCGGAAAATTAGAATTAAACATCCCTGAATTTAATGAGATAATTAAACTTTTTTTTTCTAAAATAGAGTTTATTTACCTAATGGCAGTATTTAAGAATATATTTTTGTTTGTGCCGTTTGTGACTAAACAATAATAGATTCTCCCGCGTAACTTTTTAAGTTCGGAGAGTTATGATGACTTTCAACAATGCTTTGATCAGCATTTACTTTGATAACAGTAAATCCAAAAAATGGAGTCTGGTATATTATTAAAAAGTTAAAAAGTATAGCTCCTCACGATCCAATAAAATTAAGGAAACAAGTTTAAAATTGTAAAACCTGTCACATTATATCTGTCTTCTATTTAGTAACTGAGTATCTGCAGGTTTCAAATATATTCGAAGTTGAAAAATGAACTCGGAGCCAATTATATTACAAATTATGCTCAACTGTCAATACAACTATTATCGAGATAAATAGCAGCATTAATATATTTTTACGTTATAAAATATTGTTTGCGTCTACATATTGTGCGTTGAGTATTGAATAATACCCGAGTTCACGAGCCTATTAAAAACCGGTTATTATTGTTATAAAAAAGCAAACATTTTAAATCTATGACAAATGTCTTAATTTCAAAACAGTTATGTCAAGTGTATTTATTACATCTTACATTTAATTTTACGTGGTGATGATAGCCAAATATATTGCGCCGTTTAATCCTCTTACCATAATTTTTACTTTACCTACAATATGTTTACTGGCATGTTTTTTAAGTATAAATTTTACATGTGACATGAATTATTAAGTTTCGAAGTTTGAATTATGACATTCCTTCTTAACAAATCTTTATAAAACATATCGCGTGACAGATAAATACTTAAATACTGTATATAAGGCGTCGTTATAGACATAAAGCACCAATAACAACGTTATTTAGCAAAAGATTTGACGTAACATGTGACGTACACATAAAATCGTGCATCTCAAAAACGAATGACAGTCGTGACATGAAAGTCGCGGTAAAAGTGAATGTTCAGACGAGTTTTGTGACTATCGCATGTACCGTGTTCTTCTCTCCACCAAACACAGACCTACCTCAACTGAAACATAATTATCGAAGTTTATCGAACATTAGGGCATTTTCCATTGCCTCGAATCATGAAAACGTAATAAAGAAATCCTTTAAGCACTTTGTACTACAATTAATGTGATTACGCGACCTTGTAACTCGATTTCTATCATAGTAACAAAGAATTGAATTAATGACATGCAAATGTGCATATAATTACTTTGGCTTCCGTACATTGAAAGTTATGACACGAGAAAAGAGCAATTAGATAATTAAGTATAACAATGGCCATTTGCGTATCATTTAATGGCTGAGGAGTAAGGGGAGAGGGGGATGTTTATCCGGTTTCATTAATTTGCATATTAATTCTAGTAAAAACGATGTATGTTTTTGACGTGACAACGTCTTAAATTAGGTTGCGGCTGGGAGTCACTTATGAAAAAGTGTAACGCTCGGTAACGTTACGATGAGTCACCGAACGAGAGAGAGGCCCGCCGAATGTTGGTATATAAATACGTATGTATGTGTATAGGTAAAAATAAAATTTTGTTAATATGAAATTCAGTGCGAGATTCTTTGTATAAATTAATGTTTTAAATTGTTACTATTATTTCATCCTTCTTCCTACTATACGAATGAATATTTACATTAAAATTATTTTACCACTCAAAGTCGTTGTCACGTAAAACTTTCGCCCGTATACCGACTTTACAGGCAACCAATTTTTTTTTTATGTAGACTTTTGTAGGTTATTATTACGCAAATCTTACAAAGTGTGAAAGGATTGGCGAATTTCTATGGCAATATGTAATACCTACCTTGCGTTATGAAAGTTTTGATTTGAAGAGATCCAATCAGTGTCACTATTTACATTTTAAATGATTTAATGATTTCCTTAATTCCTTGGAGTTTACGCAAATAAACGATGGAATTCGTATACAACTAAGATTGACATCTTGACACGCTTTGGAAGATTTCGTTTGCTACTAATTGGTACTATTCTAAACACAATCCATCTTTTTCAAGAAAAATGGAAGCAAAATTTCGCATCAATATTCATTTAAAATCGAAACTGGCCACCTGTGACTACGTTAGGGTATGTATCTTCATAAATTGAAGGAGATGTGATATTTACAGAAGCCAACACTTCTTAACAAAAAAAAATTACCGACTTCAAAAACCTTTCACATAAAATCGAAAAATAAAGTGATTTCTTAACTTACCTTATATTTTACCTTATTCTTCTTCTTCGTCATTACACCCTTTACAGAGCGGTCGTGGTGATCAGTTCGCAACTTCAGCAGAGGCAGATATGTTATTCGCTTCACGATCATTTGCCATTTCTCTCTGCTTGCGGACAACCTGTTGCACTCTTTCAAGGAGCCACTGGTCTTCACTTGACTTCACTTCACTTGGTCGGTCCATCTCATGGGTGACCTCCCTCGCCCTCTGGCGCCCTCTACCTTACCAAAAGGCGTTCGATGGAGTCATTGGTGCGCCGAGAAATATGTCCAAAAAACCTTAAAATACGACTTTGTACAACTGCTGAAAGACGTTGTTTTATGCCGAGTTCTTGGAGTATAGAGATGTTGGTGCGAAAATCGGTCCATGATACTCCCAGCATCCGTCTCCAGCACCACATCTCCAGAGAATCAACTTTTATCTTTTCGACTTGTCACAATGTCCATGCTTCCGCAGAATACAGAAACATGGGATAAACGAGTGATTGTACTAGGCGGGTTTTAGAAAATCTCTTGAAACTAAATCACCAAGACGAAGTCACGTAGGACAGTAAGAAATAATTGTGTTATTCATTTTGTATGTTGTTTATCTTATTAGGGAATTTTAACTTTGATGATATAATCGCACAAAACTGTTAAAGTAATTATTAATATTAGTAAAAAATAACAATAGTAACAACAATGCAATACCAATTAATGGTGATACTAGTTGCTTAATCAATTGATGCAATTATGAGTGTTTAAGATCATTAATGCAGATTGTTATTAACGAACTTTTCCATCTAAAAGTGTTGTAGGTTAAGATAAATGTAAGATTATGTGTATTCCGTATTACTACTTCCGTTTACTGGGCAGTATCTTTTGGTAGCACTGGTTATCTTAATAGGAATGACCAAAAATCATTTTTTGACGATCGGAACCACCCGTTTTACACGCTATCGGCAACACTGCTCAACTATGGAGTCGCGACGCCTCTCAGCAATGGCGTCGCCATGACTTTCTACTATGGCGTCGCCATGCCATTCTACTATGGCGTCGCGCCGCCTCACTAGCATATCGTCGCGACATCGCTCAACTATGGCGTTGCGACAACACTCAACCATAATGTTGCGACGCAGCTCTACTGGAGGTATACTGGCCTATAAATGTCCCACTAAAACGAAGAAACGAGCATTGATCACCAAGTTTGCCCATTGCGGGTTGGCAATTAAATATTCTATTTTTTGGAAGCCAGGTTTCCTCACTATGTTTTCCTTCACCGTTTGTCAATTTTGTCTTAGAATAATTAAGAAAGCCGTACTACTTGCCCGGGTTTGGATCCGCAACCCTGTGCATACGAATTCGGTCATTGAACCGCTAGGGCACCACGACTTTACACTTTTAGTTTTTAACGTTAATAAATATGTTGATAAACACGAATAACTTCGCGGATACAGCTAACTTGCTAAAATAATATTCCTAACCAAAAGATTGAATAATATATATTTTTTTCATGTTTTTATTTATTTATTTTTTGTCAACCTTTACCTTTAATGAAGTACTTACACAAAAATAATTTAAATAGATTAATATTTTTAATGCAATATTTAAAAAACGTTTCAATTTTATTGAAACTTATTAATTGAATGAAGTAAGTTTACTTCTGAAAGTTCACAGTAGTTAGCGGACCTAATAACATTTTAATAATAAATTCTTTATCTATTAATAATACTAAGTTGTAAAATCTAAATTAATTGCTCTAAGTGAAGAGTTTTGACGATCTATAAGATTTATTGACCATTTGATTAAATTATATTTCTTCATTGATAGAATCTTTAAAGTAATATAATTTTAATTAACTGGTATGAAAACACATTTGGGGTCTTATTCACTAAGGCCCAGTTTTTTTATCAGGAGTTAACTCAACCAATGGTTAAATATGCTAACTAATGGTTTCAAAACGCGTTTTTTTATCAATTGTTAGTCTATCAAATAGTCAAATATGTTGGAGAGTTAATTAATTAACTATTTGTTGGAATAAAAATTGATGAATAATTGCGTTCTACCTAAGGTTGAAAACATAAGTTAGCATATTTTTATTAACCATTGGTTGTGTTAACTCTAAGTCTAAGCAGTTAACGTGCAGGTTTAAGAGAGGCTTTAACTCTTTCGACTTACTATGATTTTAAGTAAATATCTGTTTAATGGCCTAAATCGTATATGATAACACTACCTGGTGAGTCTCAGAACACAAACAAATTAGGCCACCTTTATTCTTGACCTAAATTCTGCGTTGTGCTGACTTATGTTGTACTAGGACTAAGAGAATAACACCCCGAAAGTACCTTTTAATAAATAGTTTTAAGATCACGCCATCTTTTCTCATCTTACGTTGTCTTACTATAACGAAATAAGCATATAACATGGTTTATGATATTGTTAAAGGTAAATAGAGCTTTAAAATTGGATGAAATTACATATTTCTAAAGTGCTATGCTATAAGTACAGGGCGTAAATCAAGGTCAAAATCAGGTCAAATCTATCTAAAAGGTGTGAAGAGTACATCTGGTATTGAGTAGGCTCACAAAAATACACCTCAAAATGAGTAACTGAGGGACAATTATAGACCGGTATTTCATATTCCCTCTCCACTAATATAATACTTATATTTAGGAGTCATTCTATAATACTATTAATTGATTATTTATTAATAAAATAAATATTTTCTTCTTCTGCCTAGCCTTTTCCCAAGCTATGTTGGGGTCGGCTTCCAGTCTTACCGGATTTAGCTGAATACCGTATTTTACATGAAGCGACTGCCTATCTGACCTCCACAACCCATTTTACTGGGTAATAGATAAATACAGTATTCCATAGTAAGACTGGTTTTCAGAATTGTAATAACTTAACTACTGTCAAGGATGACAGAAGTATGACGGACTGGACCAACGGCTTAACGTGCTTTCCGAGGCACGGAAGGGTCTTGGTATATTTACAAATGGTCACCCATCCACGGACCAACCGCGCGGCTTAACCTTTATTATCGGTCAAACCTCTCACTCTATATTTCTGGAATATTTTATAGACAGTATTATATATTTTATAGATAGTACAAAAGTATAATGTACTATCACAACCTCTACATATTTACATCCATCCTCTTCATTCTTATCCCAGTATAGCTTTATTACCTATAGTTAACTTTATACAAATATTGCAAAATTATATAAACACAAGTGAACGAAGACATTGTTAGGAAACTTTGATTAGCGGCTCTAATCACAAATGCTTGTAGAAGGTCATACATGAGACCTTGGTAGCGAGTTTCTCATCATACGCAAATACCCACAGATTATGTCCAACCATTTATTTATGTACTTGTAGGCTTAATATTACAATATGTTTCGTTTCGATGGACCTGTTGGTCTAGAGGTCAATGAGCCTGACTGCTAAGCCAGAGGTCGTGGGTTCGATTCCTAACCAGGACCCATCTTATTGTGATGAGCAGGATCATTTGTTCTGTGTCTGGGTGTAATTTATCTATCATTTGTATGTATTTAGAAATATATAAGTATCTGGAAGATGTCTGGTTGCCATAGTACAGGCTCTGCCTAGTTTGGGATCTGATGGCCATATTATGTGAGTTGTCCTAATAAAAAAAGTATCTACTAAATAAGTACCTACTATATTATAATAAAAAAACATGCCATACAGTTATCTAACATGTCATCGTAACTAAATACAGTAAACATACATGTTTGATACTTTAGAGGTCAAGGTCAACGAAATAAAAAGTGTTAATTTGTCAAACATGTTTAGAAAATTACAAGATTTCCTTGAACGACAAACGAAACTTGTATGAAGAAGTAATTTGTATCATCAAACGCAATGATATCCGATGTTTTTAAACGTATAAATTACTAACTGTTTCCCGTTGCTCCGCCCGCAGTCTCAATTTTTTTTTATATTTTTGATGTAAGCTATCCTATCTTTCAAGTTGGACCAAACTGCACACGGTGTGCAAATTTGATTAAAATCGGTTCAGTAGTTTTGAAGTTCATCCCGGACAAACATCGTGATACTGGAATTATATATAGGTAAAAGATATTAGAATTTGTTGAGAAATAAATAAAATTCTCATGGATTTGGATTTTATGTTGTCTTAGTCCCAGTTTTTTTACCCCGAGTTAACTCAACCATTGGTTAAATATGCTAACTAATGGTTTCAAACTTCGATATAACGAGTTTATTCATCATACTTGATTCTAAAAAATGGTTAAATAATTAACTCTCCAACTAATTTGATCATTTGCTAGCCTAAAAATTGATGAAAAAACGCGTTTTGAAACCATTAGTTAGTATATTTATCCATTGGTTGAGTTAACTAGGGATCAAAAAACTGAGCCTTAGTCTACAAAATTTTAGTGACAAATCTTTGAGATTTTATGTTATTCCCATAGAACTGTAACGCATGGAAAGCGAGTACGCGCACGAATAGTGAAGCGGTTCAAACTGTGTCATATCAACACAGTAGGTACGTCCGAACGTACCTTCAGTAGTCAAGGTCAAGCACTAGTGCAAATATCTACTTAATTTTAAGGTAATTGGCGGAGTAGTGTATGAGTGTCACAATGCAATAAATATGTAGACGACGACGAAAGTAGATACATAATGCTCGATGCACATATCAATATTTTTGGCTTCACTATACAGGATTAATTTAAAAGGAGTGCGTTTATTCTGCGAGGTAATAAGGTGCATAAAACTAAACGACTTTCCATCGAAATCTTAAAATGGAAAATGAACTTTTCATACAAAGTGACAGGTCACGTGACTTATGTTTGTATGAAAGATGATTTTTGGTTTAGGTCTATTTTTCTTTGAAAAGTTGTTAATGTATGGTTACTCGCTAATTACTTCCAAGAGTCTATAATACATAAATTCAAAAGATAGATTGTAAATATTTTTATAACAGTTTAAATAAACTTTATTTTTGAGTAAGCCATCAAAATCTGAATCTATTTTTTTTATAGTCTGAATAAACTATTGGCAACTATATGTTTATCTAAATATATATATATATATATTTTTATAAAGTATATATTTACTAATACAAATTATAAAGGGGAGATAATTCTTATTTTTGTTTATCCCAAAATAAAGTCCACCCGTGTAAAATCAGGACGGGCCGCTAGTTCATTATAAACTTGTAGTAATAAATTGATTATTTACGAGGAGCATAAAGTTACAATCAAACAATTAATGGAAAATCCAACAATAAATATTGTTTTTGCATCCAAAGGCTCCGTTTTACGACAAGCAATTAATTATTCCCTGTACTAAGAGGTTGGTAATATAACCGATGATCTAATAGGTACGTACATACTCAAACTGTACCGTTAAAAACAACCAATCCCTTACGAAACTAAATAAATATATTTATCATTTCTTTATCACAAATTATTACTGTTACCTATGAAATATAGTTCTTACACGGGACAATAACGAAAAGCAGGCGCTCTGATGCATAACATCAAAATTAAAACATTTTGTTTCATACTATGCTTATAATTATAACGCCTAGAAACCGACTAAGCCCAAGAATAGTGAAGCACGTCAAACTGTATCATATCAATACAGGTATATCCGAAGGTGCCATCAGTCGTCAAGACAAAGCGCTAGTGCAAATATCTCCTTAATTTTAAGTTTAATGGTGGTTTAAGTAGTGAATGGGTGTCACAATGCAATAAATATGAAGACAACGACAAAAACTCATTAATCTTTTTAGCTTCTCTATTAGCTACGCGCTGGTATGAAGACTATCAGACTATAGAGGTGTTATTAATCTATTATCATTTATGCACTTACAAAATCGAAACAATAAGAATTCAAAAAAAAAATAGTCCGCCTGAGGGCGCCTAATTAGATTTGGTGACGCGTCATGTAGCCTTTAACCAGCGGACAATCAAGTCGCATCTAAAGGGGATATCAGACGGTTCATTTTTAGGGTTCCGTACCTCAAAAGGTAAAAACGGAACCCTTATAGGATCACTTTGTTGTCCGTCTGTCTGTCTGTCTGTCAAGACCTTTTTTCTCAGGAACGCGTGGAGGTATCAAGCTGAAATTCATATCAAATACTCAAGTCTATGGTCTCTTGGAGCTGTGAAAAAATCAAACTTCTAAGTCAACGCGATCAAAAGATACTCCCGTTTATGCCGCAAATTTTCGACACTCGCAAGGGAATCAAAACCTACAGGGTACTTCCCGTGAACTCAGAATCTTGAAATTTGGTATGAAGCAACGTCTTATAGCAGAAATATAGGAAAAATTGCGAAAAGTATACATTTTTAGTTAGATCATATAATAAAAATATTTTTAATAATTTTAAACTTACTACCCCTTTCCTCATGAACGCGTAGTGGTATTATATTGAAATTCATATCAAATACTCAAATCTATAATACCTTTAAGCTGTAACAAAATCAAACTTCTATGTCAACGCAATCAAAAGAAACAGGAATTAAAACCGCATATTTTGAAACTCGCCACTACTCGCAAGGGAATCAAAACCTACAGGGTACTTCCCGTGAACTCAGAATCTTGAAATTTGGTACGAAGCAACGTCTTATAACACAGATAAAGGAAAAATTGCGAAAAGCATAAATTTTTAGTTACATCATATAATAAAAATATTTTTAATAATTTTAAACTTATTACCCCTTTACTCATGAACGCGTAGTGGTATTATATTGAAATTCTTAACAAATACTCAAGTCTATAATATCTTTAAGCTGTAACAAAATCAAACTTCTACGTCAACGCAATCAAAAGATACAGCAATTAAAGCCGCATATTTTGAAACTCGCAACTACTCGCAAGGGAATCAAAACCTAAAGGATACTTCCAGACGACCTGGAATCTTGAAATTTGGCTTGAAGCAACGTTATAAAGTACACATATAGGAAAAATTCCGAAAATCTTAAATTTTTAGTTACATCACATAGTATATTTTTTTTAATAATCATAAACTTACTAGCTGACCCAGCAAACGTTGTTCAGCGATTAAAAAAAAAAAACAGATGTTGGCCGATTCTCAGACCTACCCGATATGTACACAAAATTTCATGCAAATCGGTTCAGCCGCGATTAACAAAAAAAAAAAAAATAGATTTTGGCCGATTTTTCCGAACATACATAATGTTTTCATATATGTATTGACAAGGTACCGTCAGCTTTCCACATTGTTATGTTATGGATTTCATTTAGCAATAAAAATATCATAACTTTTACTTATATACCTACAGGTTTGTACGGAACCCTCGGTGCGCGAGTCTGACTCGCACTTGGCCGGTTTTTTTCTTTCATTTTCTTGATTCATTTCGCATCTTTCACTCAAAGTGATACGTCTGAACGTAAAGTGAAACAAAAATGCCGAATGAATTCATTAGTGAATCGATCCAACAATGCTGGATATTTTCATTCGGCATCATTCATTCGCACTCCGAATGAACGTAAAATGAACAGTCTGAACACGGAGAGAACGTTCACTCGGATTCGGCCATATTTTGCTTCGTTATTAACGGAGCAATGAGTATTAGAAGTTCTTCAAATTTACTTTTATCCATTCGCAGATGATTGTAATATGATTCAGGATCTTCATCGGCTAGTTCTCTCAGCAATGTGTTTGAAGCTCCAAATAAATTTCTTCTTGCAATCTATGGTCGCACCCACCATCGTTGACGTTTTCTTTGTTTCTTTTTTGTCAACTCCTTGATTAAATGATCACAAATTAAAGTTATTCCAAGACACACGACTTCCTTGGACGCCATATTCACAGAAAAGAGTGGTAAATGTTCATTTCTATGTCATTCAAGCTAAGTTGTGTAAACATGGAATGAAAGAAAAATGAAGGATTCACTCAAGTGAACATTCATCCAAGTGAACCGTCTGATACCCCCTTAACGATACCTCATTTGTTCAGTTCTGATTAGTAGTTTAGGAGTTATGAGCGAACAGATGAACATACATACATAGCCTGTCAAAAACATACCCCTCCTTTGGCTTTGCCGTAGTCGGGTAAAATACAGCTTTAGCATAAATATCAACTGAATCAAATTAAAGGGTAGCCTAATTACTCGAACAACAAAGCCAACACAATAATTAACGATATTCCATATTCATAAACAGAGTTTTGACATCATTCTGTATACAAGTGTACTAAGCAATCACGGCCTATCCACCAAACAGTTCAAGTCCTACGCCGAGTAATTTGCGTCACACGAACAATAGATCTGAGTGACAGATAACATCTGAATATGTATGATGATCCTTGTTATAAGGGCCCAATTAATTGCCAGTTAGGTGTCTATTGCTAACCGTCGGTATACCACATGTCATTTTCACACCTTTAAATTGTCTAGGGCTGCCAAGTTTTTGAATAATTTGCAAGAGAATTTCATCTTAGGATTAATTGTTGGAACATGATAAGGGATTGTATATATCACCGTTTTGACTGTTAAGTGAAATGTCAAGATGATATTTTGATCTTTACGAATTTATGTATTTTTTCCTACCAGCCTATAAATGTCCACTGCTGGGTACAGGCCTCTTCCCATATAGATAAGAATGAGCATTGATCACCACGCTTGCTCATTGCGGGTTGGCATGATGTATTCCTTCACCGTGTATCAACGGTGTCTTAGAATAATTAAGAAAGTATATATGACGTAAAAGTGTTTTTTAAATAGAAAGAGGCATATTATGATGTATAAATGAGAAATATATATATAAAAAAAATACTTCCTGTAAAGCTTACTATTTTTTTTTTGTGTGTTGTATGCAATAGTTTTAATGTAAACTGTTATTTGCTCTTTGTTTTATGAGTAGAGTAATTGGTGTTTGTACCGTTCTATTCTAAATAAATAAATAAAAAATAAATTACTTTGAAAAAGTTCATTTGTACTTGCTCGGGTTTGAACCTGCAACCATTTGTAGACGAATCCCGTCATTGAACCGCTAGTCCAACCCAAACATTTTTGAAGTACGCCTTTGTGTATTAAAATCTTACTAAAGAATGGTAGCCAACCAAAGTAAGGGCTAAAAGCAGAAGAACCTTTTATAAAACTTATAGTCTTAAGCTCAATGCTAGCCCTACAGGGTTCATAACGTACTCTTTGTGCATTCAGCAACTAAATGCACAGTAAAGGGGTTGACTGTAGCCTATCAACAACCCTAGCCGCGCCTATCACCCTAGCCCTAACCATATAGCTACATATATACACATATAAATAGTGCGGGAAGTCTGTTACCATGCGACCTAAGGCAACAGACGGAAGATGGGAAGGATGAAAGGTGTACAGGAGGAGATTTTCTCATTGCCGATCCGCAGCCTCACGGACCGACCAATAACTAAGGCTAGATGCAGCCAGAGCTAATCAGTAACCATTTATAGGCGCAGTAACAGTGAGAGGAGTATGTCTGCAGAACACGGTGGTCTCGTCGTAATGAAACAGCGTTGCTTGTAGCGTAGATGAGAAAGAGACTTTATTACAATTTTACATACTATTTATACATTTTTACTTACATTAGTCTGCGTATGTCAGTATTGATGCATTTGTGTGAAACCACAGATGTAATCAAATAATTTTAATACTAATTAAATAAGATTGACGTCAATTGGAGTTCACTGCGGTCACTGCCCCGCTGCGTCGGCATAATGTTCACTTTCTCGCGTGAACACTCTTAAAACTGTTTATTTAACACCTTTGTATAAACTTATGGAGTGCAATAAAATATTAAAAATAATAATTGAATTGAATTAAGTATCCAAGGCTTGCTTAGATCTTGTAGATTATTTCTTTGTGTCGTTCACACGTTTTTGACACTACCTTACTTTTATCGCAGGCAATTCGGCGGTGATTCACTTATGAATTAAGGCTGTCACCTACTTATATACCGATTAAAGTCGTTATTGTGTCAGGTTTGAGTCGTGACAGCATAAGTTTAAGTACCTCCTTCAGTTTTTATATAATTTATTTTAGACTACTTTTTGCTTCAGTTAAAACCACTACTAAGGACCAGTTTTTGGAACCTGAGTTAACTCAACCAATGGTTAAATATGCTAACTATTGGTTTCAAAACGCGTTTTTTTATCAATTGTTGGGCTATCAAATGATCAAATTAGTTGTAGAGTTAATTATTTAACCATCTGTTAGAATTGATAAATAAACGCGTTCTACCGAAGTTTGTAACTATTAGTTAGCATATTTAACTATTAGTTGAGTTAACTCGGGATCAAAAAACTGGGCCTTATTTACTTATTTATTTTAGTTAGGTTACTTGTGATGCAGATGAAAAAATAGTTCATAAATTAAAGAAAAACTTATAAGTCCAATTATAGACTCCATAAAATAGTTGCTGAAAGGTACCTTGCTAACATTATCTCATAGATATTATCAGTAAACCAAAAACTTTACAAGCTGGTTTAAAAATGAAACCTTTAAAATTTTAACTTGAAACAGACAAACATTCAAACAAACTTGCCGTTAAATAAACAACTTTGAATAACAATGCTGGGAAATTTACAATTTATTGTATAATTTATTTAGCTTCGGATTGTGTCCAACTAAAACGCATTAACGCAAAGCCATTCTTAGAAAAAGTGATGATTCGTCCTTGCTTTTATAGTCCTCATAAATAATAATATTCAAACAAGAATTTAAAACGATATGAAAATATTATACCGTCATTCTAAGTTGATTGATTTATTTAAATTTTGTGATGAAACTCGGAGACAGATAGGTACCTACAGTGAGCTCACTTTTTATTCATAGTTCGTATTTGCTATTAATTATTAGCTAGGTCGTTCAAAGATAAATATTTTAAAACAAGTCCATAATGCCTTGAGGGTTTAGCAGAATATCCCTTTACTTTTCAAGAATCTTGAGCCATTTTTGTATTTTTATTTTTAAAGATAGATACATCACAGAACTAAGCCAAATATTTGTTACACAATTTCCTGACCCCGTAAACTCAGGGCTGATTTGTCCATCGCCAGATATTTTTTATTGGATTAATAATATTGACGTTTGACAGTTTTTGTGTAAAACAACTGTCAAAATTTTATAATTAATCCTCGAATCAAGTTGTCTGGCGATTGAAAAATCAGCCCTTAATCATACAAAATTTTCAGGCGATTTTACAAGTTTTCCTTAGTTCATTTATAATATTAAAGTAACGGAGACTTAATGACTACTAACAATTAAGTTTTAAATTAAAATCTAAGCTTTGTAACATTCGCAATTAAACAATACATTCTTTCTCTTTGAAACACAGAAATAAAAAAATAATAGCTTCAAATACTTATAGTCAGCCCTGTACTATCAAGTGGGAGGCGAGGATAATACCCACTTCGTAATGAAGTCACATTAACGTTGCCTTTGTAGGATTTATGAGTTAATCAGAGACCCTTAAACGAATTGCTATAAAAAATCTTCAAAGCTATGCCTGATATAATAAATGATTATGTAATTGCTATAATTATTGCACTTGACAATGTTAGATTGTAAATGTTCGGTTTATATCGGTTATAAAGTTAGAAATATGGAATGAAAAAACTCGACATGATTTGTGTAGGTATTGTTTGTTGTAAATTAGTAGCATTATTATTTAATTTATAGTTCACTAGCGTTATCCCGCGGTTTCACTTGAGTAGGTTATCACTGTTCCTGTAAACATTTTTTTTTAAATCCAGTGATTTTGAATATTTATTTTATGGGGCGAAAACGAATCCAACAAATCAAGGATTTTGAAAATGGGTTTGCTCATTTTCTAGTCATAAGTGTTTAGCAAACCCAACGTTGTTTTTATGTATAGATTTGTAAAGTTGTATTTTATTGCAGAGTCGACCCAAACTCGAAGAGATTTAAGAGAGAAGTATTTCTATGCAGCCTTGTCTTTTTTCCTGAGTAATATAAAAACACAGTATTGCAACTGATGCTTAACTTACTGTTCACGAAAAATCTACAGTAAACTTTTTAACCATTTTCGTTAACATAGAATTATGCATCTACTTAAAATGTAAACATCGTAATCTTTAATGATACTCAGCAGATTTATGACATTTAATTGGATACCAATAAAAGCTAGCTACTTGAATCGCTATTATAAAGCCTCTTGAACAACAATTTCAAAACATTTATTATTGTTGGACGTTAATTTAGAGTTTATCTAAAATGATCCGTGAAACATCACATACTTAAGGCACTGCTACACAATGGCGCACGGATACGCTACGCACGTTTTTCAAGCTTCGCTTTGTATGAAAATGGCACTGATAACACTTTTCTACACAGGCAAATTATTTTTTTATTTACCTCACAACTTTATTAGATTTACTAAACAATAGCTGTTCCCCGTGACACCACCCGCAGTGCCTAATTTTATAGTAAAAAATAAAGCATATGTACTGCGTATGCATGCATATATACTGAGAGCGAATGTAGCTTTCTATTTTTGAAGTCAGCACAGTAGTTTTTGAGTTTATTCATTACAAACATACACACAAAAATACAAATCTTTCCTCTTTATAATATTAGTGTAGATTTTAATATAATACCTTGGGCCAACTCACACATGGCCATCTAATCACAAACTAAACAGAGCCTGTATTTTGGCAACCCGGCAACTAATAAACATACTTATATATTTCTAAATACATACATTATATTTATAGATAAATTACACCCTTAATAAAACCCTAATAAAAAAATATTGTGAGTGAGAATTGAAACCACGATCTCAGTTTAGCAGTCAGGGTCACTTATCACTAGACCAACAATCCGTTCATATAGGTAAGTAAGTACCTATAAACAAATTTCATAATTGTACCCACCATGTTGTTTTTTAGGGTTCCGTACCTCAAAAGGACAAAACGGAACCCTTATAGGATCACTTTGTTGTCTGTCCGTCCGTCTGTCAAGACCGTTTTTCTCAGGAACGCGTGGAGGTATCAAACTAAAATTTATAACCAATACTTAGGCCTACTGTCCTTTGGAGCTGTGAAAAAATCAAATTCCTAAGCCAAAGCAATCAAAAGATACAGCCGTTTATGCCGCAAATTTTCGAAACTCGCACGGGAATCAAAACCTACAGGGTACTTCTGGTAGACTTAGAACCTTGAAATTTGGTACGAAGTAACGTCTATATATATATATGTATAGTACAGATTCTATAAAGGAAAAATTGCAAAAGCCGTAAATTTTTGGTTACATCATAATATAATAAAAATAATTTGAAACTTATATTTGTACGGAACCCTCGGTGCGCGAGTCCGACTCGCACTTGGCCGGTTTCTAAACTAAAAGATTAATGTATTTATTTGTCATAGAAATATTATTATCATCCGTCGCATCCTTGACAGTAGCTTATATGTAATGAAACATTAATAATCTAACAACCACACAGAACGCCGCAAATTGATTTATTCATAATTATGTATAAGTATGTTAAATGCCTGTGTCTCATATACATTATTATTAGGGTTACGTACCTCAAAAGGTTAAAAAAACGATCACTTTGGTGTCCGTCTGTCTGTCCAGACCCTTTAAGTCAGAGAACGCATTAATAATACACATACGGTAAAAAGTCTAAAAACTATAAATATTTGTAATTAAATAAAAAAAATATATGTTCTTTTGTACGGAACCCTCAGTGGGCGAGGCCGTTTCGCAATTGTCCGGTTTTTTGTAAAACGAATGCTTTTATATTCATGGTTCCCTATTCAGCCTTCGAGATTTTATTTATTAGACATATTCAAATCATTCTTAGTTGATACATAAATAGTTTTAACGCGTTTTGATGTTTAATTTTTTGTTTATTAGAAATGTTTTGCATATGCATATGAAACGAGTTTCTCCCTGAGAAATTAATAAAGGACGCAATTGTGTATGTTTAGGTAGCGAAAATAAAATAACCAAAAATAATTTTAAGGCCTTAGGTATATTTATTTCATGAGAAAAAAAATATAAAATAAAAAACCAAAAATATATATTTATAGAACTTTTTTCTTTTATATGCAATCATATTTATGCAACTATAACGTTATGTAAATATGTTATATAATAATCAAAATTAATCCCTAAAATAAAAAAATCACTAAACTTACGAAATAGTAAAAAAAATAAAGCACAGTCATGCTCTCATTTAAAATAGTTTTTCAAATACTCTAATGTTATGCGGACGGTAGATTATATATGTACGATATTAAAATATGTAAAATACATTTTGCAAAACTTGTATTAAAATAAATTACAGTACAATAGAAATAACAAAAACGTGATTGTGAAAACTCGGAAAAGTACCGAATGAATAAATAACCTTCAAATATCATTACAATATATTTCCCATAATCATAAATTCTCAAACCAAGACTTTGGTATTGATATTAAAATTAATTAACGCAATTCATAGAATATTCTTTTGTTTTAAGAGTATTTTTTAGATAGATCTGATAGCGATACTCCTTGTGATGAAATAAACATGCAAAGTGTTCATAAGAAATATCGAAATTAATGACGACAAAATTATCACACGATACGAAAACACGAATACCAAACTAACAAGGTTCTAAATTCCTTCCACAAATCCAGAAGAGCTACCAAAGGTTTCTCTACCCTAGAAAAGGACAAATTAATTAATTGGAATCCCAATGTATTGCTAAGCAAACATTCGAATTACGCGAACCGATCCAAGATCTTTATCTTTCAAAATTATGGCATCTAACTTTTATATCGAAGCTATTATACGAAACTGGAATGCATTTACCTAAGGATCAAGTTAGTTCTTAGAAGTCTGAGCAGAAGGTAAATTCACCGAAGAGTTTTTTACTGGCTCCAAATTCGTCCATCACAAACGAAGGTTATAGCCTAGACGTATACAAAGAAGTCTTGTCAGACCGTACGTTTTTACAACAGTTTTTTTGGCAATGTCATGCATGTATGTAGTAGAGACACACTAAGGTCAAGCGTATTTGGATAAAGAATAATTTCATATTTGGTGATTCGAAAAAAAGTAGATTTGAAATTGTGAGTCGGGTTGAGATTTATCTCGGTTTAGTGCGATCGTTTTGTTATTCGAAACGTTTTAATTGAGCTTCATGAGTTTTTAATTAAACCTAATCATATGCTAGGATTTTGTCTGAGTCACGAATGCAGAATTGTTTGTCCACAATTATTCTCACATTTGGCAAAACTGTAGACTTTTGTTAGGTATGCAGTGCTCAATGTCTAGAATATTTTTTATAATTATCATTATTAACTACGACCTTGTATCAAAAATCGCTTAAACACTGCATCAAGAGATCAACTAAAATATATTTATTTTCGTTTAATTCACGTGTCATCTTCTTCCTGCCCTTATCCTATTCGAATAGGATACGTATTTTCATCCCATTCACCTCTGTTACTCGTCCTCGCTTACTTCTCTTGTGCAACTACCTAACTTTTTAAAATAATAATGCAATATTACAAAAAGTAAGATTATTTGACTCATTGACTTTATTCACAAATTGATTTAAAATTACATACAACGTAACGATTTCCTGTGCTATATTCGACAAATGATCATTAATATCGAAATTTACACTTCTACTGTATATTATAATTATTTTCGAGGTTGAAATAGTGATGAGGTGAGGTGCAGGTGCAGAATGAAATATTATACAATTTATTTGTATGAATAAGACTTTCACATGATATGAGAAATATAAAAGATATGTAAATAACATGAAGAGATACACTCTTAAAACTAAAAACAAATACTAATTGATGTTCATAATTACTTCAAGAAAATTATAGTTAATTAACAAACAACCTACTAATAACATTTGAAATATTATTATTTGAGCTGCTTATGCATAGCAACAACTTAAACAACCAGACCTATTCCAACGTATAAACACGAAACGTAAGTACCTCTCACAGTCTACCAAAATCAAATTCTGCAATTTCGACTCTAATATTTTTTCCAAAAATCCGGTGAACATCTGGTAAACTAAGTCCATATTTGTCACAAACTATAAAGTCATTGTAATGTAGGGAAGTATCATGGTTTCATTCTCCAATACTTTTCGTCGTCACCTCATGCACTTATTTAGCGTTACGCTGCATATTTTCTGTATAATCTCGTCGCTGACATTCTATTTACACAATGACTGTTATAAACCTATGTACTCAGAACATGGCGTTTGCGTATGTATAAAATCTATTGAGATGAGAAAATTAAATACTTTAGAGTAACAAATGGCAGTAAACGTAGGTACCTAATTATGCACTATACAGGGCGCTACTAAAATGTCCCATCATGCAAAATACTGCTGCAGCCCTTAAAGGTCAACAACATTATTTCAGAAAACCAAGTCAATTCCCAAAAAAGCTCAAACATATACTGCAAAATGGTCATCAGCTGATCAAAATATTTTGTCAAAGACGTTTTTTTTTATTTTGGAGGTCTATGACTCTCTTAAATAAAGCTGTTCATTTTTAAGCAGTATTTTAAATTTACTTGTAACACCTTGTTTGTTCAGGACAAATTTAAGACTTAAATCCACCGCCCTAATATTGAAAGAGTACATGAATTAATTATACAATTTCATGGTTATGCAAAATCCTCCCTAAAGTATTTTATTTATAACAAATAAATTTTACATAAATTACAATTTTAAACAATTTATAAAGATTAGTGGAATGTCAACTAAATATAATGGGACCATACTCTCTGCCTTGCGGAACTCCAACGCTTGCAACGTTACATTCTGACACACCTAAGCTTTTTATGGTTCCATCAATTACCCACCAAGGTTACCAACTAGATCTACTAGTATACTTTATACTTTCGTTTTTTAGTCCGTTGATAAACTGTTTTATTACCTACACGAGGCAGTGGATTTTGGATTAAAATGCAAAGAAAACTTAACATTTGAATATTTAATCAATAAATTTAATGATCTTACTGCTTTAATTCCACTGGTTTTAGTAGCGATAGCCAGAAGAGCTCTCACGGCATTAATTGAATTCAGGTTAAAAAAGATGAAAGAAGGACATGCAACATAATTAAATAAAAAATAAAATAAATAAATAAATATCTTGGGACAATCTCACACACGGTCATCTGATCCCAAACTAGGCAGAGCCTGTACTATGGTAACCAGACAACTGATAAACATACTTATATATTTCTAAATACATACATATTATAGATAAATAACACCCAGACACAGAACAAATGATCGTGCTCATCACACAAAGATTTGTCCTGGTGGGAATCGAACCCACGACCTCCGGCTTAGCAGTCAGGGTCACTAACCACTAAACCAACAGGCCCGTCAAATTCATCCCCGGCCATCATTGAAGGTGGCTGTAAAGAACTCCACCTATTTAGTAGCTAGAAAGCTAGAAGAAAACTAGAAATATAAGAACATAATAACACGCAGAAGAATTATTATAGCTTCTAATTCCAAAATATTTGTGCAATAACTTTGAAATATGATGACGTCAATTAAATAGTATCAATGGTTATGTGAGTGTTGTTGCAGTAAAGAGCCCCCTTGTATCTTTAATCAACCGTTATCTGATAGGATTCCCTGTAAGCACTAAGCTGTGAAATGCAAACATTTGCTGAGAACTTTGTACTTTGTAAATATATCTTATGATAGAATTTATCTCCCCTTTCGACTTCTGAACACATTATCATGAAATAAAAGTACTTAAGTGATTAGACAGTTATCTGGGAGCAAATATATCACTTCTACCCAAAAGCCTTCTTTGGTTTCCGTGGATAAAAACCTTCGAAAAGGTAAAGAGGATTTATAAAAACGGTATCAGTAACGAACAAAGAAGCCTAAAAGTGATGACCCTACTCCAAAAAGTACAAGACGTAAGAAAACAAATATTACGCAAAACTACGTGAAAATATTAAGTCCAGATAGTTTTTATCTTAATTCTAGTTTCGCAATTCGTCATTGACGAGTAGAAGTTGGAGTTTTTTATATATATAACGATCATTATCTTATTATGCTGACCTTACTTAAATAGCACAATTCTGTTCGTTGTAACTTAAGACATTTCTCACGCCGTCCACATCTAAAAGATTGAATCTGATGCTTGAAGTAATGAGCGTAATCATTTTTGTAATTATTCGTTTATACCTCGAGGCTGTGTTGTTTGTTAGGTATTAGTTCCCACCAGTTCGAAACGAAGCTTATATATTTCAATACATAACTATAAACTATCGATTTCTGCTTTGGAAGTCGAACGGGCAAGTTGGTTAGTTAATGGTATATGGTGAGCACCGTTATCCATGGAACACCAGAGGCCTTAGAGATGCGATAAGTCTGAATAAACTATGAGTTTATCATTTGAGTAGAAGAATCTTTTTCCGACGATTTTCCAGACAGGATCAGTAGACCTTATAGTCTTAAACGAAACTAACATTATATTATACCAAAAATAAAGCTGCAAGATGAGGCAAAGATCTTAATACTCCACACTATTCTTCTCAAACTAGGAGACCCACATAGCCAAAGGCTATGGATATATATCTGGCCTGTTGGTCTAGTGGTTAGAGTGACCCTGACTGCTATGCTGGATGTCTGGGGTTCGATTTCCCACCCAGGACAAATCCTTGTGTGATGAGCATGATCAGTTGTTCTGTGTCTGGGTGTTATTTAGCTTTATTATGTAGTTAAGTATTTAGAAATATAAAAGTATGTTTATCATCTCTACACAGTTTGTGATCAGATCCATCTGTGAGGTGTCCCGAAATATTAATCATGTTATTATTCCATTCCAAGGTACAAGAGGATTAAAGAATTTGAATACGATTTCAATAATGTTTAGTATCTATCAACTTCCATGTTCATAGGCTGGCCGTAATGAATTTACACTTCCTACATTTAGCAGGCATGCCTTGAGTGCATTAAAAGCTTTAGAACTGTCAGTACCAACAAGTTTGCCCGTATGTTCGCTCGACACGTGAAGGGTGACGACAGTCAAACAGACATACAGATGCTATCGCAAATACAACACCGTCAATCACGATTATTGAGTGCTCTAAAATGTGCGTGAGAATGTTCAGGCCCAAGGTAACTTGAGCCGTCATTACTAAAAATAATATGGGTCGATAGGATTCTTTCTCTACTGGTCTAGCAACGTGACAGAAATTGTTGTTGTTGCTATGCTTACATTTGAAATTCAATACAAGGTCATAATTAATATAAATTTTACTAACACGTGATTTAGTTATTCTTGAAAATAATATTTATAATATTTTCATCCATTTCCTACTTATCTTCATACTCGACACACAATATTGAACAAAGCGTCACAATTCGAATGTATAGCGGTCGGAGTTAAATTCTAGTATGAACCTGCTTCCTTAATCCTCCCTTAAATTAATTTATGGCAATAAGATAACTCAAGGAGAAAGAGTGACACGTAAACTTGGAGTTATCAATGAGTGCACCTCATTCGATTGCCACTGTATCTTGAAATCTCATTCATGGAAATTTGTAGGTCAAGAGGATTCTATATTTGCTGGTGCATTAGACATTTTGCTGTTGTAGTTATTATACGTACCTAAATGTTCTACTGCTGGACAAAGCCCTCTTCCCATATAGATATAGAACGAGCATTGATAACCACACTTGCTCATTTGTGTGCTTGCGATTGCAGATCTTATCACAGATCTAGGATTCCTCATTATTTTTTCCTTCACCAATTGTCAGTAGTATCCCAGAATAATTAAGAAAGTACATCTTTGAAAAGTAACTTTTCTACTTACAAGGGTTGAAAGTTGCAACCGCGTGCATACAAATCCGGTTAGCCATCCGCTAAACCATCACGACATTATGTAGTTTGAGCCGTTAAATCAAAGAATTTCAAGACAAGGACGGGTCATGTGAGTTTGGTATTCACGTTCAGTAGTTAGCCTTGTGGTTTGATACAAAAAAGAGGTGGGAACATTTCCTTGTTGGCGCTTCTATGTGTTATGTAGGCAGTTAATTCGTGGGTTCCGTTTCGAAGCAATTAATTAATTTGATGGCATTTTCAAGATCAACTCCCACAGTTTTTTTCCAAGATAAAAGAAACCGTAACACTGAGATGACCTTATTTATATTACTCCTAATATAGAGATGATAGTAAAAAGTGAAGAAATTATGAAAAAAAAAAACAAAGTTGCTAAAAAGTCTTTGGGCTAAGAAATAATACGATGAATGAAAAACGAGAAGAGAGAAAGTCTACTGACAGATAAGGTTTACAAAGTACCTACGTACGTATCACAGCAGAATTAAAAAAAAAGGCATTTTGAAACCAATAGTACGATGTGCGACTATCAATTTATGTAATGTTCAATTATAGATATTGTTATAATTTACTTCGTTAGCTATCTTTATTAATTAACAACAAAAGTTTGCTCCAATAATTATTACATAAAATAATATAAAAAATATAATTATTATTATACTGACTAGGTATAGTATCTGAGAACCATCTAGCGGCAGATATAAAAACTAATGGTGAGTAAAGTTCTTTAAAAATGTGGGATTGATATTATGATTAATTTATGGTGTGTAATTATTTTTGTAGGCAATTAAACTTGATTTAAATCTTATAGGTAATACTTCTTTATTTAAGTAATATCATGATTCGAATTGTTGCAAGTATACTGCCATCTATTAGTTATTCATAGAACCAATAACAGGTAAACGGCATTACTTGAAACTGTTTGTTGTAGTGACACTAAATGCCGCTAGATGGCACTGATAAGCATAATCATTTCAAGTAGTAGAATCTAGTACAGAAATGATAATTTCTTAAAAACATGAAAAACTATCGATCAGCACTTGTCTTAACATAAAGAAAAATAAAAGTGTACATAAAACTACTTAAAAATCTTTCTAGGAATGCTACGTAAAATAGAAATTACTTAGGGCATGTTTAAAAATTAGGGTGAGATGGAAGAGCATAGACAACAGGGTATAAAACTTTCTTATTTTGCTCAATGTGATATCAGTGTAACACGATAGAATATAATTATGAACTTTAATATAAAAATAGATTTAAATTATTTAGATGCTACAAGAGCTTTTATTTGGGAACTGCCGAAACCATTACAATTATATTATGAAAAAGAAATCTATAATTTGGACGTGACCATAATTTCTATGAAGACATTATTTCATTATTGTTACATAATTTTGTAAGTTTAAACACTCTATATTTAAGCTTACAAAGTAAATAATCGTAAAATCCACTTCATAGTGTGTAACTCACGTACTTACTAGAACAAAATAAATCCTTGGATCGCTGCCTTTGTGCCTTGAGATTGAAGCGGAAAGCGATAAACGGCCACAATCCAAGTCAACCAAAATAAAGGTGGGTAAATATTCCTTACCTTCTCTGATGGGTTTCTTCTGCTGTGGGAAAGGTGAAAGGACGTGCTAGGCTCCTGATAAAACTGGATTGATTCACCCTTCTCTTGCTGGTGACTAAATGGGAACAGATTCGCAATTTACTGTGTAGGCTCTAGCAATTCTCCAGCAGATGTAATTAATATTGTGGCAGATATCAGGCCGACATATTGTGTGTGTCAATCTAACATACAACTAAAGAAAATAAATCTAAATAACTTAGTGTGACCTTATTTTTGCCAAGTATAATTTATGTTTGTAATTAATATGTTTTTTGACTGATCTGGCGAAATGTCTTAATTTAAAGTGTTGTTTAAAAAAATATTGTTATTGTAAAAACATTTGCCTCTAAGATTTTTTTGAAAATGTGATGGTAATTTTATTATAGTTAGGTAGGTAATTGTTCTTCGCTTTCTCTCCTGCCTTGTACCACCCAACTCATACAGTTTAAGCCCCGGTACGCCAACGGTAGTTTCATAACCTGGGATAATAAACTAAAAGCCTTTGAATTTCCAGCTCACAAAGAAATCTTATTACATTAAAATTTCTTTATGGTGAACGCGGTGGGCAATATCGCGCGTCACTTCGTTTAGTTGCTAATCTTGCCGCTGCGATGTTAGTGGCTATTTTGTTTGGCCTTTTATAGAAGAAAGTTGTATTCTGAAGATTTGGTTGGGAGTATGGAACTGCTAAGACTTTAAAACGAAATCTAAACATCATAATTATTATAAATCTGTAAGTCTGTTTGTTTGTTTGACTGTTACGTCATCACTTCAAAAGCAGAACATTAATAGAGAAACCATTGATACAAAATTATTGCGTGTAATTCGATGTTACAAAAGTAAATATGCATAATAATATTAAACTTCATTACGCACTACACATATTATTATTATTAACTCTATATTAACTCTATTATTGAAAATCCAAGTAAGCATAAACAATGCAGTAACCATGACACAGTTAGTAGTTGCCATAGCGAATAGAATTTTGAATTCGATGTAAGTACGATTTAGTTTACTTCTCTTTAACTTCGATATCTTCACCTTTTTTATATTTTTTTCGATAGGCCTGAGAAGCGGTCGTAGGCTTTCTTATTAATCCGTACGAAAAATTGCGTATACATATTTTTAATAACTTTATTTAAATGCGGTCCTGTCACAAATTTTAATGGCGGTTATTTCTAGACTTTCATTATGTATAAAAATTAAATTTATTAATATCTGCGCCACTTTTAATACAATAATAATCTGTTACACAGTCGAAATCCCACCGAACATTTTCGCTGCCTTTTGAAAAGCTCATCGTTGTAAATATCGGCCACCGTTCCACTCGTAGCGACGCGATAAGCACTCGTGAAGCAACATCAAAGCGATGTTGCGTTTTTAATTGCCACCCTTACACCTCGCCCTACGAAGGGGTTGTAGTGTTTTGGTCATAGAGGATGGCGTTAAGGTGATTTCATACTGGCGATGTTTGGGATACAATTGGGTTTAAATTTATATGACCAAATTTTTTATCATTTCTTTTGTGTAAAATTTATAACTGTTTAGGAAGATGTGCGATGCGAAACTAAAAGATTTGTAAGCAAAATATTCAATTTTATTGCTGCCTGAATATTTTATTATTATTTACTTTGTGAATCGGTTGTCGCTCCGTCAAGCGCTAGCTAGCAATATCTCGCATTATTTGTTTTTAGCTATCTGGATTCGGCTCTTGATAGCATAGAGAATCATTTGGTGTTTTTACACCAAATGATTCTCTATATATATAAAAAATATATAAAATAAATAAATATATATAAAAATATAAAGCCTTGCGTGATTTACCATCCACGACTCACCTCGTTGGTGTAAAATTACCTTTGGAATGAAGTGGTGGCCGGTTCAGTGGATGCGTAAGGTCGGTTAGTTTTGGGTGATTGTGTCTGGACGTTTAATTAGGTAAACGTGGCCGTAGGTAAGTATTATTAAGTAGGGATCGGGCTTTGGAGTATTGGATTAAGCTTCAGTTCAGTCACTATGCAATTGGTCAATAGTTTTGTTGCGTATTTTTCGGGATGGTCCAGGCTGAAAACACGTGTAAAAAATATGAAAGCGAGTGAATGTAAATAAATAAAAAATTAATAGTTGTAAAAAATAATTGATGTTGAATAACTTAAAAATGATAATAAGTCGTTTCAAATAGTTTTATACAGCCTAAAATATATTTAATTGTACAATATACTTATTTCAGTAAACATTATAATGGGCAGTAAGCAATCAAACTTAAAATTAACACACAATATTCCCAAATTAATACATAAACAAGGCAAGCAATGGAGCAAATAACATGCACAACAGATGCAAATTATATGTGGACACAACACGACGTCAGCAGCAAATGTTACATGTAAATATCGAGTGAACAACACTACGTGTATTTAGTGATGTATCCGAAATAATGTATTGTGACAAATTAAATATCGATATTGTATTGTGACAAACTATTGAGTTGATAAAAGAGGTGAATGGATTGCGTGAAATATGATACGAGAAAGCAAGGAATGAATGAAAATAAAAGACATTCCAGGGAGAACAAGATTGTCACTGTTTTATTCACTGAATAGATTGAAAGATAATTGCAGCAAATGAAACAAAACACAAAGCAATTCTCGTGTAGACACTTATGTCAAGATTTTGAGTAATTCTGAGCAACGATTTATCAGAACAATTTGAAATATATTATATAAAAACTTTCAAATTGAAACTTAACAGTTACTTTTAAGTTTCAGTTTTAATTTATAAAACAGCTTAAATTAAGTAGTTTTTTTCCTTAAACAAGTAGTAAAAGATTCCTATAAATTAATGTTTTAAGCCTAAAAAAATCTCTGATATAATAGTAACATATTCTCTACTGAATATTGAAATTTGTACAAATTTAGTACCTATTGACGCCATGTCGGCAAAACAGCAAATATTACGATTGAGTAAATATCAGCTTTAAACGATTTTGCTGAACGCACGTTCAGATAATGTTATAGATATACATATATAAATCATCATAGCGAAGCACAAATAGATGAGATTTGTACCAACTAAGTATTTACTAAACATTACAGATTTTTGCGATGCAGCGAAAGAAAATACCACCAAAGAAGTAGGCGTAATTATATAGTAATAGTACTTTTCTATTGTATATATTTTAATAATAGGTATGTTAGATCACTTTATAATTAATTTTAAGTAACTTGTCTATTGCATTAGGCATTCTCTGTCCTGTATAATAGACTGTGGATGCAAATAAATAAATAAAATAATATTATAATTATTTTTGTCCGGATATATAATTATATAATTCGTACTACCGTAATAATATTATCAATGCGAATGTAGGTAACTTTAAAATGTAAATTTAAATGAAATTTGGTACAGATATAGTCTAGGGCTTAAGATAGAACACAGGCTATTTTTTAGGCCATTAAATTCAACGACTCTCCAACACCAACAACAAATGCTGATACATACAAACTACATCATAATATTGTTTGTTCGCTTTTAAAGTTTCCACATTATGTAAAATTGAATTGCGTCCTACGAGGTAGACCGCGCTGAAAGCGTTGCGGTTTGTGGTGCGAGAGTACCTTGTGACGTCACTACCGTAATACTGACATGTTATTATTTTATGGTTAATGGGTGTTGTGGGGAAATACTTTGTGACTAAATGAGTAAGTACCTACTGTTTATACAAGATAAATAGTGGACAGTGTAGAAAAATTACACGAAAAATAAACTTGATTTTATGCAAGATGCTTTTATCTACACTCGAGAGCAATGAATCCGGGTCACTTAAAGAGTCCTAAAAATCTCGGAAACTAAAAATGCTAGGTTAATGCAATAAATTGTATTTAATAGACAATGTAATACTCCTTAAATGAAGGTATTAAAACTTCTTAGTTATTGTAAAGTTATATCATAAAAAAATCAAATTTGAAAAAGGGCCTCTTTCGAAGATGGAACTACGAAATTACAGCATTTGGTTTTGCTTTTGTTTGTAATCTGTCATTTATGTGGGTACATAAACCATGTTGATAGTGCTCTATATTCATTATTCAAGCTGAAATTATGTCGCTTACGCCTGAAGAATGCACCAGAATACTTACAATGCTGGAAACCGGCCGGAGTCAGCGCGATACAGCCAGGACTGTCGGTGTGTCGCTGTCAACAGTACAAAGAGTTCTCCGACGTTACGAAGTAACTGGTTGTAACCTACGCAGACCAGGAACGGGCAGAACCAGGTGTACCACAGCACGAGAAGACCGATACTTGGTGAACACCATGCTTCGAAATGGCTTTCTCACAGGAACTGAACTCACAAATCAGTTTCGACTCCTCGGAGGAAGTAACCCAAGTGCATGGACAGTAAGACGTCGGCTTGCTGAATCTAACTTAAAACCCCTTAGACCTGCAAACGGCCCTAAACTGGAGCCTGGGCATCGTATTTCAAGACTAAGATATGCCCAGAGCCACGTAAATTGGAATATTGAAGATTGGTCAAAAGTTATGTTCTCCGACGAATCAAAATTTATGCTCTACAAGCACGATGGAAGACACAGAGTGTATCGAAGACCAGGGGAAAGATTCAAGCAAGCATGCATCGAAGAAAAAGTAGCCTACGGTGGTGGGTCTGTACTTGTGTGGGCCGGAATTTCTTCTGAAAGTCGCACAGAGCTGGTGATCATAGAAAACGGCTCTTTAACTAGCGAAATATATGTGGAAGAAATCCTCAATGATCACGTTGGTCCATTTATGGTCAATTTAGGTGAGGATGCTATATTTATGCATGACAATGCCCGACCTCATACAGGTAGGATTGTGAATGACTACCTTCAAGAGATGAACATTACTCGTATGGAGTGGCCAGCGCGCAGCCCGGATATCAACCCGATCGAGCATGCTTGGGACGAGCTAGGCAGATGCGTAAAACAACGAAATCCTCCCCCAATCACGCTTCGTGAGCTCAAAATTGCTCTCACAGAGGAATGGGAGAATATTCCCCAAAATCGTATAAGGAACTTGGTGTACAGCATGCCAAACCGCGTAAACGCAGTAATGGAAGCACGAGGAGGCAATACGAAGTATTAAAATTCAAGAAAATCGTAATAAAGTTCATAAATTTCATGTTTCCTATTTTTGTTTAAAGGAGAGATCAGCAGTTTTTTTCTTTATGTAATTTTGTGTTAATAAAATGTATGGTGACTCATATTTTTTTTACTTTCATTTAAGGAGTATTACATTGTCTATTAAATACAATTTAATGCATTAACCTATCATTTTTAGTTTCCGAGATCTTTAACATTCTTTAAGTGACCCGGATTCATTGCTCTCGAGTGTATATATATAAAACTCTTCCGTTACTGACTGACTGACTGACAGACAACGCACAGCCGAAACTACTGATCGTAAAGAGCTGAAATTTGGCATGTGTATTTGTTGGGAGGAGTAGGCTACCACTAAGAGAGGATTTTTGAAAATTCCCCCCCAAAGGGGAGAAAAGGGTGGTAAATTTAAAATGTTTATTTCTCAATGGATTCACTTAAAACTTTGTATGTAGGTTCCACCAGTGAAGCAAGTGAGCATTTTATGCATACACTGTGCATGGATGTGTATTGGCTGGACATACGCCTCCCCAAAATCTCCACGATGGCCAGACCTATGCTAAACGGTGCCAGCAGGTTCCAGCGACTTTCACTAGATCGTCCGACCGTCGCGTCATGTCCTCTTTGTCCTGTATAAATTCTAATTATTATTTGCTTCCTTTTTTAGATCATGATTTCATAGAGACATTTCTAATATAATTGTAAAGGGAGACAATTTGATTTTTTTAATATTTGTTTAAACATGGATAGACCATGGAACAGGCGATAACTAAGTGAAAAACCCAAATTCTGACGGAAGTCATTACTCCACGCGGACGAAGTTGCGAGCTAAAGCTAGTCTATATATATAAAACTCTTCCGTTACTGACTGACTGACTGACAGACAACGCACAGCCGAAACTACTGATCGTAAAGAGCTGAAATTTGGCATGTGTGTTTGTTGGGAGGAGTAGGCTACCACTAAGAGAGGATTTTTGGAAAAACCCAAATTCTGACGGAAGTCATTACTCCACGCGGACGAAGTCGCGAGCAAAAGCTAGTGCTAAATAAACTAGAAACGTAAGCCATTGTACAAAGCAAAATTTATCAATATTATTTCGAAGAATTTGAAATCTCCTATTGAAAATCTTTTTTGCACCCTAATAAACCCGTCTGAAAGAACATCTTTTACATACAAATACACTAACGAATCGTAAAAACATCAAAGAAATGAATTCCAAAAACGGAATCGGAGTAATTTTACTTTTCATTCACTTTCAATCAAACATTTGAAAATCGTTTTTAAAAACATGTCGCCGAGCGCAGTCCCTCAAAAACAAATAAACATCAAAAATCATTCCAATTGAGTGGAATTAAAAAATATTTGAAACCTATTAAAATTAAGTCCTTTTCATAAGGGGCTTACGTCTCGATAGATTGGTGTAAACAAAACTCCACGCGACTAACATCAAAAGGGACCTTAAAATAAATGTTTTCACGGATTCTAAGACAAATTTTTAGTTACCTCAAGATTGGGGCCAGGAAAATCGCGTAGGCGATGCGAATTTTGGGGTAGCTAAAATAATATCGCGTTACGAAAAAGTTCTTTTGTTTTGTTTCGAATACATATTTTAATGTTCATTCTTTGCTTAATTTCATTCTATTAGTATTTAATTTACACTTAATTATTACGCATGAATGCGGTTTATATCAATAACAATATTTAAATATTGGGTTCAAAAATGTTACCAACAATATCCGCCGCAATACTTACATACCTATGAATGTAGCAATGCAGCTTTGAAATTTGGTATTTTTCTCTATTACAGCGGAAGCTTTAACACGGGTGAAAATGTTATTCCATTCGTCATTATTTTCACATTTTTGGACCCAATTCTGAAGTCCCCGCAAACGAAGTCGCGGGCAGAAGCTAGTTGAGTCATAAAATAGTTTATTTAAGCCATAATGGCTTAAATAATCTATTTTATTACTTTTTAGGTAAGTACCAAGGTATTATTGTGATCTACAAACTTTACTCTCTAAGTAGGTATATGACAAGCAAATTATTATTAAACATTATTATCTAAGTATTGTATGTCTAAGTTTGCATTTAAAATCTGCTACTTTCATAGCCACACAAGAATCGTTTGAAAATGTTCAAAATTTAATTTATTTTTTTAGGTACACGTCAAAGTAAACGACGTAAAAAAATCATATCAAAAATACTCATTGATGTATGTTTATTTAGGTATATGAATGACAGAAAAAGTTGTAGACGTCGACATGTAAAAGACAGGTCGAGTTATTTTTATTTTTTCGTCTGGAAATTCTAAGAAATATCTTATATGAAGCATATTGAGAGAACCTGAATAATATATCGTGTACAACAAATGTAAAGTAAGGTAATATGCCCAAATCAAGAACCAGATAAATAAATATTAAAATATAGACCCAAATAATGGTCGTAAGTCAACCATAATTTGTTGCTTGAAATGGGGGTCAAAGTATTTGTTTCACGTATTAAATATAATTAAAGAGTATAGTTTTATTTGACATGTAGATTTATAGAGTATGGTTATGATTGCGATCAGTAGAGACTATCAATATTAATCTTTAATCTATTCTCAATTTGACCCTATCTCCATGATGACCACAGACTTTACAATAAACAAAAGAGATTTTAAGTTTGTGTGTCAAATATATGGTATGGTTTGTGTAATGTTATTATAAGCAAATTCAAAAAGACATGTAGTTTATGTTACTCCGGTTGAATGAAGCTTCCTAATGAAGAAAGATTTTTTGAAATCGGCAATATGGTTTTTTTAGTTTATTCATTACAAATACACACAAAAATAAAAATATTTCCTCTTTATAATGTTAGTATATGTAGATGTCGATTAATACTGTTAGTTTTTATTTCGTCAAGGTTACAAAAATAAAACATTTACCTCAAGAGGAACAACCAGAGACACTTCTAAACCTTTCTAAAGATCCCTCAAGTTACCAAGAATACGCCATTTAATACTTAGCCGTAGAGACAGCGATGCCACTATGAGCCACTTTTTCAACTGAATAGCCGGAGTACAAAAGGAGAACTAATGTGCTACTAACTATCAATAGGGATAAAATTTATAGAACCATCCCCTTCACGAACAAAATATTGGTCTTACGAAGTACCCAGACGAGGTTTCTTTTGTGGGTAGTACCTATGTGGGGGATATCTTTGGCTGTGGTGTAAGTTTTAAGCGGAGAAGACCTGCTTGTTTAGTGGGTACAAAAAACTAAGCGGCGCGCGGCGGTAGCCTAGCTTAGTTACTAAGTTACTAAGAATACTAGCTAGCTAGTGTTAACCCCTAGTACTGTACTAGGGGTTAACACTAGCTAGCTAGTATTCTTGTTAACGCCTCGTAATATGCGATCTAAGTACATTGCTAGTAAGCTTTTTAAAAAGATTGGAACCCAGGCAAGTACCAGTGTGACTTATTCAAGATTTTTATACAGGATTAATTTAAAAGAGTGCGTATATTCAACGAGGTAATCAGGTGCATTAAGAGTCCCTATCAATTTCGCGGTCTAAAACAGAAATTTACAACTTTTTCAGCGCAAATCTCTCAATAACTTCAAGATATCTGTTCTGTTTTTTTAATGCACAGTTATTTATCATTAATTTATCAAGTAAGTGTACAAAGTCAATTTTTAATAACTACTCAATATAAATTATGAAAAATAAAAACCTAACACATGTTTTTACGTAAGCACGAAACAGTAGATTTTCCAATTGCTTTTTTAGCTTACTGGTAGCAAATAACAATCTGAGAAAAATCATAAATACTGGGCATATAGTATGCTAGTAAGTACACAAAGTATTTTTTTAAATTTCAATGAACTAGTACTTAAAAAAAAATGTGATCCACGCTGAAAAAACCCAATAAAGTCATGTGCAAAATCGTCGTCTATGGGTAAGAATTTATTGAAAATAACAATAAGCATTATATATTTAAAAAACTGAGGTATTTATCTACCAAATCCAATTTTTATATTTCATTTCTGACTTCTTATTTATTTGTAATAAAATTTCTAAATAATGCCTTATAAACCGATGCGCTCGCTCGATACATTCAGTCGCGCCCAAGGGCTTGTTGACGACGGACCTGTGTCGCCCGTGACGTTCGCCGCTCCCAACGAAACTCTTGAATCGCGCGTGATTTTGTATTACACCTAACCAGTTTTGAGACTGTGAGTAGATTTAATTTTTTATTTATGCAGTGTGAATTTTTATGATTTCATAATGTTGTTTATACATATTAATGTTTTGTACTATTAGTAAAATAGTGTTTAATTTTTAGAAAATGGGTCGAAATAGTGATCTTTACTATCAAGGAAAAATCAAAGGTAACTTTTTACCTTTGATTTTTCCTTGATAGTAAAGATCACTTTTTCGACCCATTTTCAAAAAGGTTGAAAAAACACGAAAAGCACTTGCAGTTCTTAGGTAAATATTTTTTTTTGTAATTACGAAAACTGTTAGAATTGGTTATTATTTCTTGAATTTAAAAATGAACTTTTTTATTTTTGTAGAGAATTAAATAGGCAGAAATCTAACGAGAATAAAAAAAATACCTGGAACATCATCTATAAGCGAAAAGCCCCCATCGGACACAAGGTATTCCTTTTATTGTTTTTATTTATCTAATATATAAAGAAATCTATTCTATACTAATATACAAAGCTGAAGAGTTTGTTTGTTTGTTTACTTGAACGCGCTAATCTCAGGAACTACTGATCCGATTTGAAATATATATATATATATATATATATATATATATAGGTAAGTACTTAACTCGTTTAAAAAAATGTATTATTAATTATTTTCAGTTACACTAGCAATTTATTTATTTATTTATTAGGTATACAAACAGCATTACATATATTATGTACAAAATTAAAACAGTAATGACAACATTTCTTATATGCATGCCTATTATAGGTACACACAGCATTCACAACATAAATCTACTAAAGATTCTGTGTTTTAAGAATTAGTTTTATATAAATCTATTAAAAAGAAAAGATAAAATCTAAACGTAATAAAAACAAAATAAAATATACTAAGGTCTCCAAAAATATAAAAACAAAACAAAAGCAATCAGGCTCTTTATTAGGTGAAAAGGGGGAGACAAGGTATTTTTCAACTAATTATTGAGCAAATACACTGTATATATGTAATAAATTAATAATAATTTTATATTCCATAGAGAACGAGTCACCAGGGAGTTCAGGAACATGGTCACTTACTAAGAAAAACAAAACCACGGAAGTATGTATATTTCAAATATATTCAATTACTGGTAAATATATGCGTGTAGTATGACATTTATATTGGGTACCTAGTCGGTACCCAGGATTATAATCTATCTGTCTGTATCAAGTTCCATGTAAATATTTAAAACATCTTTGATTTGGAATTGAAAATATTAATGTCGTATTAATATAATTTCAGAACATGAATTTAATTCAAGAAACGCCTGTCTCAATCAGCTTTAATTCCCTCGATGATTCTTTAGAAGATTTAGTCATGGAGTTGGATCAAGTATGTATTTGCGTGTACCATTTTAGAATTAAAATTTTGAAACATTTATCCGATTCCTCATAATAATTATTTGACCACACATTTCTGTTTTACCTGTTTCAGTGATTAAACATAACTAATATTTTTTCAGTCTGCACCATCTACACCGATACCAATTGAAGGAAGAAGAATAGTTGACTATCAGTATTTTTTTGACCAACTCGTGGAGATTTCACAACACTATGTCAAGTTTGGATGTCAAATGAGCTCTCTCAAAACAATTGAGGAAAAGCGACGTGTTGCAATAAAGTAACTAAAAAATATCTCGTTTTATTTTCCTGAAATAAAACACATAATAATAGAAAATTATACATTCCCATGGAGATAGTTGTTCAATTTGATAGACTGTACCCCCCACCTTTCTGGTAGGTACATCCTGTACATTATCTGCCTAGCCTTTTTTGTAAGTGACTGCCGTAACTACTAGGTAACGATATTTTTATAAGGTACTTAAACATAACACGTCACAATCACAATAACATCCATCCAGTATTACGGAACTTAGTGGGTAATAAAAACTATGCAGTGCTGACAATAGCGTTTACGGACCAAGATTATTTGTTCGCGCTACACCGTACGACAACGCACACTACGATTGTCAGCGATAGTTCGAACGCACACAGAGATACTGCGCTCAAATAGTTACCTAAACTAGTAGCGCGCCGAAATTGATAGGGACTCTTAAACTGAACAACTGAACGTGAGGAAACCTGGATTCGAAAAATTTGAATCTGAAATTGCCAACCCGCAACGAGCAAGCGTGGTGATAAATGCTCATTCCTGCCCCATATGGGAACGGGAAGAGGCCTTCGCCCAGCAGTGGGACATATACAGGCCGGTATAAAGATATAGAATAGTTCCGAACAAACTAAATAAATATTTTAAGTTGATGAGAGCACGACTATCGCCAACAAACGGTCTTACAATTTGCCGCTTTTTTCATGTTTTTCTTATTGTATGTCCATGTTTTTTATACATAAATCAATAGTGATATTTTCCGGGCTAGGCAAAAAAAGAATACCAATCAAACGACAGATGTGTATACAATATATAATATACAAATATATTTTTTTTTGTAATATCGCTGGACGTTTATAACTTGTCTGTAATCCGCGTAAAGTTTGTTTTAGATTGTAAACATGAGTTTATACGTGGTGCACAATGAGTGAATGATAGCCGAATGGAAAAACAAGTCATTCAGTTTGTCATTCGCATTATTTGTAGGCAAAGTTAACCGACCTTCGTATTTACTAAGTTCGTGATTTATTGACTACTATTGTGACATGAAAATTATATGGAAATGTATGATTCTGGTATGCTGCTATGTGCTAGCTATCTTTTGCATATGGATTTGCCCACATCCACATTCATTTTTTATGTAAAATTTTCCAAGTCGCTGAGTAATCCAGCTCTCTACCAGACAAATAAGTTTTAAACTGTTCATATTGATGATCAGAAACAGAAGCCATTTTCTTAGTGCCGGTAATACAATAAAATATTTACAAGTTCACAATTGAAATGTTTCCAAATTAAATACATTTTTTTTACTCAAAATAACAATAAATTGCAATTTACAAAAAAGGTTTAAAATTATAATTTAATGACAATAACTAAAGTATTATAATTGTTTTACAAACACAAAATAAATCATTCTCCAATTACCAGAAACATCAAAAATATCGATATGATAATTCGATATTCGCAAATAACAATCATTCGATAAGTCCAATCATTCGTTCAATTCGACACCGCTCATTCGATTCGAGCGTAGCGACATCTACATATCGAAATGATCCCGAGTTGATTGTGTCCAAAATAATTGGATTTCTCATATGTTGGATGTAGGCCTAATACGGTTAAAGGAAAATGAACCTTAAATTCCATTTTGCAAGGTATAATTTTGAGAATTGTCAATGTAAATTTGGCTGATTATGAACAACGAACGGATAATTCATGCGAATTATGAGCCTTTATGTAATACAATTCGATTTATGCTCTCTTTCATCGTCCTAAATACGATACACAGAACTAGTAAAATGAATTATGCCACTAGGCGTTTGCCTAAACCACTACTTTACCTAGGTACTAATTAAAAAATATCCAAAATGTTCACTACTATATATTTACAGTATTTATTTATTTTACAATAGCACAGTACAGACTGCCTGTCTAGTGGTAAGTGACCCTGACCGCTAAGCCAGAGGTCTTGGGCTCGATTCCCACCCAGGACAAATCCTTGTGCGCCACGATCATTTGTTCTGTGTCTGGGTGTAATTTATCTGTAATAATATGTGTGTATTTATAAATATATAAGCATGTTTATCAGTTGTCTGGTTGCCGTAGTATAGGCTCTGCCTATTTTGGGGTCAGATAGCCATGTGCGAGTTTTCCCCAGATATTATATCATTAACCCAGACTATGATCTCCGCTGAAAACCATTCAAATCTGTTCAGTCATCATCGCGCGAGGATTATCACAAACAAATGAACAAAATTTTACAATTACAATCCTTATCATTACGACAAATATTTATTAGCAAAACTACTATTCAACAAAAAAAAAACAATAAAATATATAATTATACATATATCTTTATTACTATCTATCGGGCACTAGTCCAATCCGGCATATAGATTCGTACGTACAAATTAAATGGGAAATTATAATTCTCATACGAAAGCAACGAACAGACTAAAAATGATAAATCAAGCCGAAAACGGTACTCCGGTCTGCCGACCCCGGCTTGCATTACATAAATTGTTTTTATGGAACCCGTTGCAAGTAGAATTCACCTTGACTATTTTAAATTTACCTATTTGATTCTACAACAGGATATTCTTTCAAAGTGAAGTATTCAAAAATTATTATTTTCGTCAGTGTATTAATACTATCAGTGTTACTCACAATTATCATGGACATAAACAAAATGATTTAAATTGGATCGTTGTCAATTTTTTAATTCTCGACAAAAAGGGGGTGTTTTAAGTTAAGGGTGTGTATCTGTGTGTCTGTCTGTGGCTTCGTAGCACCCAAATGGCTGAACCGATTTGGATCTAGTTTTTTTTGTTGAATCTTGTTTTTTTGTTGTTGTAGCCTTAACAAAAAATTAGCGAATAATGTAATTATACTTTAGATTTCTGCTTTAGGCTGCCATAATAGAGCAGCTTTTCAAATAGAATTGTTTTTTTTTTTATTATAACTTTTCCTTTTTTTAAAACACTGGTGCATTGCTATTGTCACCTGCCTGGCCTTTTCCCAAGCCATATTGGTGTCAGCTGCCAGTTTTACTGGATTTAGCTGAATACCGTATTTTACATGGAGCGAATGCATTACTAATCTCCTCAACCAACTTTACTAGTGCATCGCTATCGTAAAGTATTATCACATTTTAACTTATCACCAAAAACATTAAAATTTTAATGCCTCTGCTACAATGTATGTAACTTAATTGTTTTAGTAAACCTCTATACAAGCAGCGACATTGAAGACAATTGAATTACACGGTACTACGTTAGTCTGTAAATAAATTTAAGTTCAAGTAACGCCGAAAAACTCGGTTAGCAAGTGCACGCCGTGAAACGAATGGAGGAACGATGTACTGCGTAAACTTATTATATGAGACTGGTATTTGTATTAACAGCAGTGTATTTAATACTTCTTGAACTTTTCATACAAAACCTTAGACTCGTAGTTTCGTTGAAAAAACAAATATGTCTTCAATAGGTATGCCGAGTATCAACTAATCAATGTCCATTATTTAGAGAAAAATAAAAAAATTAAGTGACGTATTTTTTGGTTTTCGAAATAACGAATATCTAAAGTTAAAGAGTGGAGGCTCGCCACGTCAGTTGTTGCTACTATTTTCGCTTAGGTACTTATGACGTCATAGCCCTCACTCCGAAACTTTAACGCGCCTTTTCTGTGTAAAATTTTCTTTTTTTGATAAAATAAATGTCTAGTATTCTTTATTTTCTAATTTATTGTCTAAGTAGATTTTTTAAAATAACATAATTATTATTATTATTTTTTGCAAATTCTGATGGCATAACGTCATTTTTCCGTTGTGAGAACTTTTGATACGACTGTATTCCTGTGTTCATTTTTTCAGAACGGATTTGTAACTGACTGCATCTTGTTTTTTTTTCTGTAGGTATCAATGAATTAATCCAACAATGTCAATGTGAAAGATCGTGGGATGAAGGTTATGCTTTCACTCAAACACAACTGAAAGGTTGTAGATGAAATATGGCACACAACGAGTTTATAATCTAGATTAACCATATAGGATAGTTTTTTTTTCATTATCGAAGTGAAAAGAAATAATTACGGTAAATTCGCGGAATTCTCAGCTAGTAATAAATAATTTTATGTTGATAAATGTGTATTTTAAGTTAAAGTTACGTGGAGCCAAAATGGCTACAATTCTCTTAAGCGAGCTATTCTCTTTCCATTCCGTATTAAATGCTCTGTCATTACCGGGAGTGGTAACAACAAAAGCAAGTTACCGCAAGCTGGAGGCGAGACAGTGTCGGCAACCACTTGCGTACAAACTCCACTATATGTATGTATACAGAACTATTATTGGATCAACCAGTAGCTGGTATTTTGTTGAACTTTGACAGTGTTTAAGTAGTCAATGTTGTTACTACGGTTAGGCAAGTGCTAGGAATTATCAGCTGCGAATTGATCGATCACTTTTTCATTTTTATTATTAAAAATAGCAGCTATATCTATAGGTTGTTGATATAGATAAAAAATGATGGTATGACAAGGGAGAAATTTATAAGGAATTCATTCTCCAGTTAAGAACTAACGTGAATATTTAGGATTCGATTTTAATAAATTAACAATATATTTTTTCAGGCAAACCACAATAAGCTTTCTTGGAAAATCAGATAAATTGGAAATATACGCCATAATTAAAAAAATATATCTGGTAATTTTGACTGGCACAGGTCACCTGAGTTCATTACAAATAAATTTATACAAACCTACCAAATTATTTATTTATTGTAAAAACTAACTGTTAAAAAAACATTCAAATTACTATAAATAGCCTGAAAAAAGTATAAAATTCCCCACAATTTAATCAAAATTACATTGTAAAAAAAAATGTGCCTACGTTGTTTACCCGCTTCCGTAGCAAGATGTTTTCTATTACGCCGTGTTTGAACAGTGATATTGAGAGTCGCCTCCTTGGTTCACGGCAAACATTGGTACATCTAGACTTTAAATAAGATGAAATGTAAAGGGACCTACGAAAAATCTTTTGCAAATTTCATTTTGTTAGAAAGACGGCCAAAAACATTCTAAAATATATTTGTAGGAATGTTTTTGACGTAGACTTTTATTGTAATGACATGAAAAAATATTATATGTGATAGTATTACTTGAAATTTTAATTAGGCACGTTATATACAAACTGTTATGATTAAAAAAAAACATTCAACTCAACATAAAAATAATGAAAAATAAAGGTTAGTGTTCAATTTATTTAAAGAACACAAAAATAGGTAGTTATAAATATAATTATTTGTAAGTGCCTATATTTACAGACTAACTGTCCAACGCGACTACATTTACGTGTGTTTAGTTTCATAATTTTTTTATATTTAAATTAATAATACAATTTCTCATGGTTCAGAATAATGCACACAATTTTTTTATATTATATATTTTTTTATTTATATTATTTATGTTTTGTTAATCCTACTGGTAGTTCCAGAAACTCTGATGACCGGATACTGAGACGTCAATCAGTTTGAAGGCGCCTTAAAGTCTCATTCTGTCTCTTTCACTTTAAGGTTTAAAGTAGCGACAGATAGACATTTAAGAACGTGTTAAAGTTAATTAGCGTTTCAGTATTCGGCGTTAAACTGTGTAAAGGTATGAATATCTTTTCTAATTTATTTTAATACTGTAATATGTACGAGCACGGTAGTTATTTCCCAAGTAGCAAATAACATTCAAAGAAATGATCAAGTGCCAACCCATATCTGTTACGTCAACTATAATTAGTTTTGTTTCATTCCTGAGAAGGATAACATCGAACAAGTTTGTCCTTAATAAGAAAAGTTTACGAGACATCAATACAAAGAATTAGTGACATGTATTTATTCTGTTTTATATATTATTTTGAGGTCTGTTAAGCAAGAAAAGTATTATTATATTATATTGTGTATCAATTTTATATTTTCCTCTAGTCCCGTTATCCTTATTTATGTGTGTAGGTTTTGTAATAGTTTTTAAGTGACAAATTCATTATAAATTTTTATTTTAGCTTATACGAGTAGGTATATTAATATTTTTTATATTTATATTATCACAAGCGCATGCTTGTGATAATTTTAAATAATGAAAAAAATGTTAAATAATATTGTAATTTATATCGAGATTTTAGTTGGGTATTTTTTATACATACCTACCTAATTTGATTTACTTACAAAATGTTAAATTGTAATTTTCCTGAAAAACAGCACGTAGGTATAAAGACTAGTCAATGTTCCCTCAAAAAATGTTCGTATATTTCTTCATAGTCTTTATTTTAAAATCTGATGACAGCGATACTTCCAGCTCTACTAACCACGCTAGTCCAGGTTCTCCAATAAGTAGTTTTAGTTTCAAATGTTTTTTTTCATCTTAGTTCGAAGAATAAAATTGTTGAACCTCTTCACGTGCTATATTTATTTATTTAATACTTTATGCACAGTGTACATAGGTAGACTTAATGCCAGAAGGCATTTTCTGCCAGGCGACCTTAGTGTTGACTCTATTAACTATCTATATGTTTGTATCTACGTAATAGAGTACCTCGGTACCTCCAGATATTACAATACTAACATTGTGCTGTGTATCCGTCCGTTTGTCTATTAGCAATCACCTGCACAAGACAGCTAACACGCTTCGACGCGTTCTATACGGTGTGTTGTGAGTGCACTAACATTGTTTTGTACAATCTACCGCTTAATATTAGTAACGGTGTAGTGTAAAATTCGACCTTACAACTGCGATATAAAGACGCAGGCAATGAAATATTGTGGCGAAAGCTGTAGGGTGGTTTGTACTGCTAATTGGGCTGTTGGTTGTACTGTTCACCAATTTATTGTTAGTCAATACAAATACGAGTGAATGTTTAAGAAAAAAGTGAAAAAAGTATAAAGAGAGGTATAGACTAGGATTGAAATAAAATACTATATATAAAATATAGTTTAATTGCATTATTCACTATCTTCAAGCCGTTAGACTTCAGTGTTTAAGAGACCGTAACATAATGTCGGGTCTACTTATTATCAGAATTATAAACTTGCAGGCGAAACAGACTAACAAACAAGTTAAAAAAATAATCTAAATGTTTCTTTCAATCTATCATTCACTCATCTCAACCTTCACTCTACAATCGCTCATTCATATCCGTCCATCATTCCACATTTCTCAATACACCGGTCAAGGTATCGATATATAGATATGTATATCTATATCAATATTGATATTCAGGAGGGGAATGTTACGGTTGCACCCTCTATTAGGCTCTATAATAATGCCTAATTGTTTCCTAAACAGACAGGAGGGCCGCTAACTTCATTATAACATTGTCTGAGTGCAGTTTCATTAGGTATCCACGTATCTATAGTAATGGTGTAGGAAATATAATTTTACCAAACAATTTGTAGAAAATGAGTGTGAAATAAATTTTATTATAAATATGTTATTTTATGGTTAATTATATAAGCATACTTTGAGGAAAAGTCACGTACAGATTTCGACCTAGGAGATCAAAAACACTTTTTTTTTTATTTACATAATAGTAGATATGTTGTTACTATAAATGTGATGTTACAGAAGGGATATATAAATTGTAGATGAAGGGTCAGCGAAGGGTCATGTCCAATGTATTTTGACGTTTAAAACAGTTCAACTTTGTAGTCTAATTCCATGGACCTAATTCGAATATGAGTTTTCAACTTACATTTTTTATTTAAAATAAGTTCACTGTGACATTATTTTTATTTTCCCTTTTACGCGGTCCGTTAAAAATTGCAAGTAGCCAACGCAATGTTAAAAGCTTTCATGCATTTTCGCTTTATTTATTCACCTTTATTTTATTTATTCAAATAAATTATTGCAATCGTCAGCAAGATTAATTTGGCTTTATGTGTTTTTGTGGTAGCTATCAGCGTTCCCAACAGAATACCATTTCCACTTTAAAAATCTCTCTCGTAAAATCATTGACCCAAATGCAGGGTCTACATTTAAAATATCGGCGTAAACATTTCCTTAATTTCGTGTTTCGTCCAGATCAAAAGAATTATCCAACAAAATAATCAGTTTGAGAGTGCTTAGTCTAACATTAATTAATTTAAGGCTCGTTACACAAGTGCCCACTCTCGTTTGAACGAACACAATCTTTTTTCATTTATAACCTTTTAATATAAACGTTGGCAGACGTCCTTTTATGGGACAACTTAATAAAAAAGGATCGAGTTCAAAGGAAACGTTTCGAGTATAATTTATGTTTAAGAAAAATGAATGTTACCGAACACGTTCAAGTTTTATTGTTCTTACAATTGTGAGGTAATGTGTATATTTGTATGGGTGAAAGGTTTGTTCGATGTGTGTTCTAGTTAGATATGAACTTGTCTATTATTTATTTGTATTGCGAACTCCTATCAATAACGTTTGAGGATTTTTTAACTAAAGGTTTTAATGTCTATTGTTTTCTGAGGCAAAGTTAGTAAAAAAAAAGTAAAAACTTATAATTAGAGCAAAATAATTGTTCAACATAGAAATTAATATTCTTGCAACAAATATTTACTAGAAATATCGAAATTATATTATTTTTTTCATCATAAATAAATAAATAAGTATTCCGAAATTTTTAATCGCAAAATGATCATATCCGGACGCCAAACTCACACACGATACTTATAAGAAAAATAATTAAATACACAACGTAAACAAGGCGTTATCGCTAAAGCAAGAAGAGGGTGCAAGACTAAATCGAAACCCTTGAAGCATATGTGAGACCCTTGTCACAGGGCAGTCGTCATTTCACGGGTTCCTTGTTCCTGCAAGCAATTACAATGTGATTGACCACGCACCACCTTAAAAAACCTCCACCCCTCCCCCGGATCTCACTAATCCACGAATACAAGGTGAAAAGCGTTAGGTTAGCAGGGGTCTTTGCTAACTGGACGGTATATGTACCAAGTGTTTGGTCCAATGGCTGGATTGATTGAGCTTTGACTCTGAGCCTGTTTCAATAATGAAGTGATTGGGTATATAGACAAGTTTTGTATCTATTTGATTGGAATTACACTTCACTGTGAAGTTACACATAATTTGAATGTGTGCCTAAATGGCATGAAGTAAATATAGATACAGCTTAACGGCCTTTTTCAGTTTCAAAATGTTAGGACTAACTAAATACAAGAAAGTAGTACTGATCGTATACATTTATGTAAGTAGGTGTGTTTTATTGAGTAAAAGCATTTTTGTTTAAGACATGCTTTTAATTTCTTATGTAATACTATTTGTTTCGTTTCATCTTGAAGATCCTTTGGTAATCTTTTAAATATCTTAACTGGCTTAGTTCGGAAATTGAAAACAATAATTTCATGTGCAACTTGTAGTACTCCCCGGTTGCAAAATAGACATTTAACTGACTTTTTCTTCCGTGTCAAAATCCCATTTTTTTTAAGTTTTCCAATATCCTAAATAATAACATTTACTTATTTATTTATTTATTTATGAACATAATAGTATAAAACAATACATAAAACAACGAACAACGTTCTGTATAGGAAAGTACCTTCAAAAGTTCTTGCAAGTACCTATACCTTCATAATTAGTACAGTGGTACTTAGTTATATTCATTGCACTTTTCACGAAAAATTAACAAAGAAAAGCTTTCAAAGACGTGAAACAACTCAAGTGTTTACTTTCGAGTATCATTATTCTTTTAGAAAGAGGCGAGTCAATAAATTCCTTTGAATGTATTTTCTATCATAAACGACACTTGGAGAAACAGACGATGCCCTATAAATTGCAAAGATATCCTTTCAATGCACCAGCTATTGAAGCAGTCATTGCAAATCTATTGTTGTGTATTTCATTCCAATTCTTTCCTTTGAAATTGCATTTTTATTTTTATTGAAACCTTTAAATCATTTTTAAAGGGAAGATAAGAATCAATTTACGAGTACTTATAATATTTTTTCCAATATGTCTTAAGACTACCAGACTATTGAAAGATATCAAGTATCTTAAAATTAAAAATTATCTTAAAATCCTAAAAAGTATCTTAAAATTTAGTATATTTTAGGGTTCCGTATCTCAAAAGGAAAAAAACGGAACCCTTATATGAATCACTTTGCTGTCCGTCCATACTTCCGTCCGTCCATCTGTCTGTCAAGGCCCTTGACCTCGGGAACGCGTGGAGTTATCTAGATGAAATTAAAACCATAATTTTTTTTTAAAGATTACTAGCACCTTGTTAACCCCTCGTATAAGCTAAAATGCTTGTGTTACGAGTGGGTTCACGTCGGTAGTGTAATAGTTGGGATTCGAAACGGCAACCACATGATCGCAAGTCCGCGTCCTAGCCATTAGGGTACTGCCGCTTCAACTAAATTCTTCATTTAAATCTAGTCTTATGAAGCTGTGAAAAAATCAATCATCAAAATAAACGTAAAAAAAGACATGGCCATTACCTAATACCGCAAGAAACGTACGACACTTTCAAGGGAGCCGAAACTTTGCTATGAAATTCTAAAAAAAATGGGCTTTGTACGGAACCCTCGGTGGGTGAGTACGACACGTACTTGTCCGGGTTTTACTATATTCCTGTTTTTGTGTGTACAGTAAAGAATCATAAGTGTACACGTATCGAATCACAATGCTTCTCGCATAAAAAAATAATACGGTTTAACAGTAATTATGACAAGATGAATAAAATTGTTAGCCCACTAAGAATTTCTCCTAGTCATCTCGTCATACTTACTGATAAACTGTAAGTTTCTGTGCTCAATACTCAAAGCATATTCATGCAAAGTATTGCGACAGAAATAAAAGATTTAAGGCGCTTGCCTGAATATTGACTCTGGAATAATCTGAAAACACAAATTCCTAGTATTTTTTTTAACTAATGCTCGGGGTAAAGTATAGGTAAGGGTAAATATCACGCGTTCACCCTTCTTGATAGAATGTTAAGGATGGTACTAGATAGTTAGAAACGCAGAAGGTTAAGTCTGCGCAACTGAATAAATGCGTTTAAATAAGAGTTAAAATAATCTGCTGGAAGAAATTTCTCTAAGAAATAAGCAGTACCTTTGTACTTTTGTTGCTATTACTTGATGTCCTGTCAATACTTGTGTGTACATAAATCTATATATATAAAACTCTTCCGTTACTGACTGACTGACTGACTGACAGACAACGCACAGCCGAAACTACTGATCGTAAAGAGCTGAAATTTGGCATGTGTGTTTGTTGGGAGGAGTAGGCTACCACTAAGAGAGGATTTTTGGAAATTCCCCCCCAAAGGGGAGAAAAGGGTGGTAAATTGAAAATATTTATATCTCAATGGATTCACTTAAAACTTTGTATGTAGGTTCCACCAGTGAAACAAGTGAGCATTACGAAAGGGTTTTAGTACATGTAATCGATAGACCATGGAACAGGCGATAACTAAGTGAAAAACCCAAATTCTGACGGAAGTCATTACTCCACGCGGACGAAGTCGCGAGCAAAAGCTAGTAGTTAATAAATAAATAAGTACCTACTATATAATTTATATGAATTTACTGTGTAGGTATTACAAAGGCCAATTAACAGATAACAATTTTGTTTATTACTCAAGCATAGGTACAGTCAACAGCAAAAGTAGATGATGAATTGAGTTATAACTTTAGGAGTCAAAACTGATCACGAATAATTATGAAAAAATGTCAGGTGTGTTCCTTGCAAGTGTTTTAATTGACTAATGATATTGAAGACGTTTTATTTCATAGGTCTAGAGATTTAGTGTCAGATATAAAGCTTTCCCAACGGATCTAATCCAGCTATATTCATTCTGTCTCCTACTTGAGCGAAGTGAAATAATTTTTTCCTCGACTTCATTTTTATTTAAGAACGATTGTCTACTTGCAGGAGCCTGGAGACTGGTCATTTATCAAGAAACAGATCCTGAATGGCCAACTGAATTTAAATAAAGCTGATTGTAACTCAAATTTTGTGGAAGTACTGTTATTGCTGTTATTCTATGCGATGATGCGATGCGATTTCATCGTGTGCTGAAAAAGTCTATGATCGCTTCGCATGATACATGAGCCTCAATAGGACATTCGGTAGCACACAGTATGTTTAAACGCACGGTTGCGCGATCATGTTCGTCGGAAGCATGGATCTTTACGGATGGCAATAGAACGGCCCGGTAATCATTCCAATCGCAATAGTTTAAATAAAGAAAGAAAGAAAAATATTTTATTTGGAACTTCGCACAGGTAAACACAAAAACAAGATGAAAAAACTAAAAGGTAGAAAATAAATAATAAACTTAAAACCAAACCCAAGAGCAGCGCTGCAAGACTTCAAGACACTGTGAGCTCATATTGCGTAGGTCGGAACACAAATAATTAATAAAAATAAATGAAGGTAGAACGAGCAACATCCCCTGTCAAGACAAATACCACCTCAGTCTGCCCGTGACCATGACACCTGCAAAGGCGTCGAAACGTCGGGTACTAAAATCAAAATAAACCGCGATAGAATCCGTTTTAAAGTAGTTTTATTTCAATGTCTAATATTCGCGTAAACCTCAGAAAACAATAAATAAATAATAGTTTAAAAACACGCTTTTTATAGAAAACCAAACTAAACAATAGAAAATAAATTTTAATAAATTTAAATTAAGAATAGTGTTAAAAATTTCAATAAATATAAATTAATAATATTGTAAATAAAAATAAAATGTTTTATTTAGAAAAAAAATATTTCTTTTGAAAATATTTTTTTATCAAAATATTATTGTCATCGGTCCTCGATAAATCTACAAAGTTTGAACGAAATCGGGCCGTTTAAAGTGGGTCAAAATCGCACCCAAAGAAGTCGGTTACAAACATGTGAAGCTAATAAAAAGCGTGTAAAAAGAGTTACACGGAAATAAAAACACGTATGGAACATGTACAAGACCAAAAAGGCTCCTATCAGCACAATGCTACGACATGGAATGTCGGAGCGCTGGTATTCTGATAGGGGCCTAAATTTCGCAAGAGATTAAATTAAAAAACCATTTTTAAATTAGAGCTTTTAATGCTTCTGCGCAAGGAATGAAAAAGACAAAAAAATAACGAAAAATAAATGAATTAATGAAAAATGCGAATAAAACTACTGTATTTCTTGTACTGTGTCGTAATATAGCGGGTGTCGCCTGAAAACGGCGGTTGTTTGTCCTCAGAGTAACAAGTTTGCACTGCTATGCCTTCGTTAGTGCGTGTCTACATTGTTTTGTGAAGCTACATACGTTGTATGTGTAGTTAGGCACACTATTAGCACAATTTATTAGCATTAAGTACCAATACAGAGTGTTTTTTTTATTGCTACTTGGAGGGACAGTACCTTAATTAAATAAATTCGTTTTAAAAATATATAAATCTGCATTCATCGATTTTTGGAAGTATGCTTGGCTCATTCGGGAATTGAACGGGCTGGCCTCTGAAAAATTAAGATTCTTCACTTTTATGGCATTATATGGCAAATTTTATGGAACACTCTGTTTGTACAAGCTTGGTAAATTAAATGAAAGGCAAACCATGAAATCTCAACTTACCGACTTCAGAAACAGAAGGTACCTATTCAATTCGACTTTTTTTTGTATGTTTGTGACGTGATATCTCCAGTAATTTTTTTATTTGGCACAAGCACTTGTGGATACACAAATGCTCGTCTCATGCGGGGATCAAACCCGCGGCACGTGCACGCACACAGTGGTAATTAGCGTGGTGACCTAATAGCAGTCGGCTATCCGTGCAGTCAATTATTGTGCATCGATATAAATATATTTCTGTAATGGATAGGCTTCAGAGTTCCTCTACTCACTCTACCTCTTTATACCCATTCGTCTACACTTTGTGGGGCAGTCTGTATATTTCATTGATACTCTTTTTTGAAAATCAAAAGATAACCCAACAAGATTATATTTTAATTTTACCTTAATCACTTCGTATGTTAAGTGAATTGTGTGGCTATTTTTTTTCATGCAGACATGGTATAATCGTCATTATTATCTATACGTTTGGGTTCTAAATTCAACGTATTTTAACTTAATTACGAAGAGGGTTCCCTTTGTCATAATGTAAACTTACACGTTGATAGTCAAGCAAAATGAACCGAGAGTGTTTCGTCTACATCATTATCCAGGGCCAACCCTATTTTATTCCTGCCATTCGAAAGTAAGCTTTATACCATAGCGATAAGGTTCCTAGATTCTGAAGTTTTGAGTGACGAGATAATTTGTGTACAGTTAGTTGTTTTTATGGTGAGAGAGTATTCGTGTCGTGGATAATATGCGAGGATGTTGTTGATATTTGCGAGCTCAACACGGTTTGGGGATCGTTTGTTTACGACTGTACTCAATCGCCATATTTTTTTAGACAACTCATAATGGGCAAGTCATAAATAAAAGCAATTTGGAAGAAAACTAGTTTCAAACGGATTTAACCTAGTTTAAAACGGAATTAACCTCTGAGCTAAGCAATTTTTTCGATTGATCATCATTTTCCGGATATTTCGCGGCACAAACATATAAAAAAAAGTACAGTCGAATTGAGATTTACTGGAATCGTCCCTTTGCAGTCGGCTATAATGTAGTCCGCGAATTTTAGCGACCAACATTACATCGAAACAATGGGTACTTATATATCGGCATTGGGCAGTTCCCAATTCAACGCAATATATAAAGGTGTGAACACATTTATTAACGCGCGAGTTTTTTAATACGATATAAATCCATACTTGTCATATTATAAAGTTTGAACGCGCTAATCTCAGGAACTCCTAGTTCGAATTGAAAAAATATTTCAGTTTTAGATAACACAATCATCGAGGAAGGTCATTACAGGCTGGTAAAAGGTCACAAGGCTACTTTTTTCACGATCGGTTATCGTGGAAATAACGCTCACGCGATGTGACCCGCGAGCAAAAACTAGTCATTTATTATCAGAGTGTCGAACGTCGATTTGTCGAGATGAAATGCTTAAACATTTTACTAGTTAAATATTTCTGCCATTCTAATTATATAACCTATGTTTTCTCTGTAAATTTAATCGTAGACAGAACAATCTGCGATAAATGTTTATGCACTGTGCTTGAGTCATCGTTTTGTATTCGACCGGCTCGCGGCACTATCAGCGTAGTGTAATTGTATACTAACCCTAAACCGTAAGTTATGATGGTATGACTAATACAGCTCGAGTGACCGACACAGGAAATTCATTTTTGTAATGAAGTTGCAGCTCTAGTCCATTCTTTTAAAGTCTGATGTTGTATGTATCTGCATATAGCAAGTCTTTCATATCAGTATCGGGACTTCCCGTAGTATGGAGCGCTGCTATTGGTCGATAAATTTTACATTTGCCTTTTTGATCAAACGACGAAAAAGACAGATTTCTAACAGAGACACTGGAAAAAAATACACTAAATGGATAGATGTTGACATAGTTCATATAATTATGTTAAAATTAAGTTAAAATAATTTGGAAGTAAGCGGAAAAGACGTGGTGTAATTTTGATCCTGAATCTCGCAATCAAAGTTTTCTTTTGTGTCTGTTTATATACGCGTTTTAGCGGTGAGACTGTCGGTTCTTCCCTGGGTTTCTTCATCGACCGACCCGCAGTCGCTGCTAGCCACACGGCTTGTAGGCATGTCGGCCTCAGGCGCCGTTTGTGTGTGCAGACCTTCACGTTATTTCACGTCTGTACTCACTCCGTTACTCTCCTCCTTTGGGCATCGTTTGGCGTTTGAGGCGCTTCATAGTCTCTCGTTCGTAGTGACTAGCTATGCGACCTGTGGTGGCTTCGTAAGCGCATCGTTGCAATTCAGGGGTGCGATGACCTCACCACGGGTGATCACACCCCCAATACGCAATGCTGCTTGGAAGACGAAGAATCCCAGGGGAGGGACCCGCTGATATCTAACAGCGTTAAGAAATAGGTAATATTCCGCAAAAAACAACCTTTTGATACTTTGAATGAGTAAAAGTGAGACTTTGAAAGTGTAAGTATACTTTTGGATCGGATTGTATTGTGTTTTTTTATGAGGATGGTAGAGTTGTACGCGCCGGTCACCGAACCTGTTAGCTCGGCCGTAGATCCAAGAGCTAAGCTTATCCATCACTATACCTACCGAGGATATCCCGGACATCAAATCAAAGAAAACCTGTACGAGATAAGAATAATAATAACTTTATTGATTCCAATACATATCAAAACATATAAATGTAAAAAGGCTCCACAAATTATTAAACCCTGCCTCCCAAACTAGGTAATCCTGTGTCTCAGGAGACAGTGGTCCACTGTTGCTTCGATTCACAAATTCTTTTACAATATTCGATGTGTATCAATTTCTATTCTGTATGAGATTCGTGATTGTAATTTTATTGCATCTGTATCGTAAGAATGGCTAATGAATAATTAAGAACTGTTGTTCTTAAGCTGTTTTTTTTTTATTTATTTATTCAAAATCTGTATAACAATTACATTTAAAAAGTCTGCCAAACTGCAAAACAGTTTGTCGGCAGTTGAGGCCCATTCTTACGATGTCGGGGGATAGGTACATGTAGACAATTTATTAAACATAAAAACACAATAAAGCTACAAACAACTTCTATCAGTACAAAAAAGGTTGTTTTACAATTATTATTTTTAAGAGGTTACTTGCAATGTCGGTCGCACATTACTAGTAATCGTAACCCCTCGTACTAAGCTAAGAAGCTTGAGTTACGAGTGGGTTCACGTCGGTAGTGTAATGGGTGGGATCCGAACCCGCAACCACATGATCACAAGTCCAATGCCCCCCATTAGGCTACTGCCGCTTCAAATTAAAGGGTAAGTAACTTGATTATTTCAAAAATTACTTGTAATATACATAATAATATATCGTTAAGCCTTTATTTTACGAATATAAAATGAAGTGTCCCTTGCAAGTTCTTCAGAGCAATAAGTGGTGAGTCACAAAATTATTACGTGTTGTTCAGTTTTAAATAAATTATTATGCTTTAAGTTGCTACATAAATTATCAGACAGAAAAAATGTTTATTGCGTAATAAGAGTTTACAAAAGATAATTATCACCACCAAAAAAAACCAGTGGCAATTATAACAATCTTTTTTTTTTTTTTTAATGTGGACAACAACACATACAATGCTCCGAATCCAAAGTAAGTAGCTAAAGCACTTGTGTTATGGAATCAGAGACAACGAAGGTACCACAAACACCCAGACACAATGTAGAAAAGTGTTTTTTTACATTGACCCGTCCGGGGATCGAACCCGGGACCTCAGAGCTGGCGGCACCTTGAAAACCGGTGTGTACGCCACTCGATCAAGGACGGACCGGAAATAAAAATTAATTACTAAAGGGTTCATTTTTGTATTACGTACCTTCTTATTATTTATTTATTTATTTATTTAATACTTCATGCACTGTTAGGTACATAGGCGGACTTAATGCCAAAAGTATTATATTACATTATATAATATATAAATAAATAAATATTATATTACTAGGTTTATTATTTAACAAAATTATAATCGTACAAATATTCTGTAATTGAGTACGCATTATCAATAATAGCTTCCGTAATTTATTTTAAACATACTGATATTTTTATCACTTCGTATGATGTAGTATGTAGGTATGTATGATGGTAAGTTAGTGTAGAGTTTTGGCCCCATTCAAAATATGCATAAAAGAAGAAGAGTCGTTTTGGAAGGTCGTGTAAACAAATTAGTTTCAAGACACTTTCTGGTTCATATTTTTAAGATTAAAAAATATTTTTTATATTTTTTTTATTAGCACAAAAATATATGTTATTAGTAATTATTAGCAATGTGTCTATAAAATAGTAACAAAACAAAAATTTAATCGTATATTTAATCCTAACTCAAAAAGCTATGTTTCCGCCCGGGATCGAACCGGGGGCCTTCTGCGTGTTAGGCAGATGTGATAACCGCTACACCACGGAAACTTGATAACAAATGACGAAATACCATTATGCGTAAGTAAGTGCTTTCATAATACCTACATCACCATGGTAGACATTAAATTTTCTGTAAATACATTATAATAATATTATTTTTCTTTTTATTGAATCAATACGAGACAACAAATAAGTAGAAATGTTGATCAATTTTATATTACGACAAACAACAAGAAGTTATAATAAGATTAGTAAGTACCGATCTTAAATTATCTATAAACACTTTTTATTGATATGTCATCAACTAGGTATAAGTATTGAATAGTGTTACATTTAAATCTATAGTAAGCAGTAATGCCGTTTTAAATGAAGGCAGTCAAACATTATTGTTCCTTGACAATACACGTATATTCGCGATCGCGGCAATTTTAATTAAAATGTTTCGTTAATAATAAATCGTATGCCTTTTATCAGTGATAATTGGTAATTAAGAATGTAAATTGGTACAATTTGTTTGTCGGAACAAGTATTGTATTGAGGTATTTAAGTAATAAGTATTTGACTGTTTTCTCTTGTTGAATACTCGGGGCTAAAACGTAAAATATATTAGTTTGTGTTCTTAAGCAAATGTACAGCTATAAAAGTGAAAGCAAACATTTAAGAGAACTAGAATAGGTACTGTTGTCTCGGCTTAGCTTACGTGAAACTGTTTATAGATTATGATCAAATTAGGAACACAACACTAGCATCAATCTTTGTTTCTTCTCTGCGTTATAACACCCGAAAAAACTGGTGGTACTACTTTATATCAACGCAAATCATCAGCTCAGCAATGTCGCGCTCAGTTAACCAGATATCCATTTAGCCGCACATCTCTATATTAGACAAAACCATGAAAACCGTCTATTACTCTCATCAGGCTCCCAATTCCCATCCTAACAAAAAAAAACAGCTGTGGTTGCCAGTGAGGTCAACCTGCCAATTTCCACCAATAACAAGTCAGTAGCCAGTCTCTTAATTGTGGAGAATGAAAGGTCGTTGATAATGTAAGTTTTTCCACTGTTTAAAGTCAACAAAATTCCGGTTTGAACAGGAAGGCATTTTCGTGCACGTCATTTGAACCAAGACTCGAAAACTAGGGCACAACATTCAGTCACAGATAAGGTAGAAGTGACAAGGCATATCTTCAGTATTTGGCTCTTCTCCAATGCTAAGTATGTTAGCTGCACAAGAGCACATTTCACCGAACCAGGTGCTTATCCTATTATGGTCTATTATTAGTCTCTTCGTGTAATATGGCTACTGTCTATAAAATCTGAATAACTATTCCCGTCACGCGTCTCCTGAGTCAATTCCATTTGAATACTAAGTTTTATTTTTTTCTTACACATTTTTACGATCACAGCAAAGAATCAGTGTAACGCGTCCTACTGTTCCAAGTGATGCTCCGATCACATGACTTTCAATTGTTTTTTTAGGTAAAAAGAAATTCTTACTTGGCTTTTTACCCGAGTCATGGGTAAGACTAGGGAAGAAGAAGGATATGAGTGTGATAAACTGTCAATATAACAATCATAGCAATCACATGCAGGATACTTGGGAACTTTAATTAAACCCAATCTTTCTAAAAAAAAAGTTGGTTTCAATTTATATTTCCTTGTTTATATGGCTTAATAGTTCTAACATTTTGAGGTCCTATCATAAAACCAGAATAATATTAATTTCAAAGTGACTGTTTTTGCAGAAAGTCTTTGTTTATAGATAAGTTCAAAGCATTTGTCATCCAAATTCTAGATTTTCATGTCCTTGTTACTGTCAATGGAAGAAGCTCAAGATGATTATGGCATAATAAAATGACGATATTTTGTCTATATTAATGGCGGCATACATTCAGATCATTTATTTTTCAGGATTATCTCGTTGCTTATGTATAATGTTTATCCTACAAACATGATCAAGTTTTTATACGAAAAAATAAATATTGCTATGAAATTATATTAAGGCGTTGAGATCTCGCTTCTGGTATCGCTTGCTTTCAAAAATATTGTCTTTTCGAATATTTTTGCAAATTTTAATGTACGTTGCCTGTAATATATTTCAGTTTACAACTTAAGTGCATGTGACCATGTCGAATTCTCTATTCGTTCTCTAGTCCTGACATCGCCACTTCGCCAGCAATTTGATAGTCCGTGACATGGGTGGGCAATTTTCCATTATTTATTGCTCCACCAGAATTTATGTACGCTCCATTGCCGTTTATTAGTGGTGTTCGACATAGCTTACGCTTACAAGTTAACTAGTGGATGTTGTAATTGTGTGTTATTGTTGTTTCAGTAACTAAAGAAAGTTTAGGATGAAGGAAACACGGGTGACATCGGATCATGATCTTTTAGGAATTTGAATCATGCCTCGACTTTATGTTCACTCCTTTAAATCTATTTACTCCTTTTTTTATTCTTTCATAATTCAGAAATTGAATTAAAGCACATATTTCATTTTAGATGTCAAAAAGTCGATGTTTACCTTTTACCTCATTTTTGATAAATAATTGAATCTAAATATGATATTATATACGTAGATAAGAGTTACTTTGCCTTTTTGCTTAGAAGTACTTTTTTCCTATAGGTATATTTTATTTTCAAAGCAAAGTAAGTATAAAAACAATACTCAGCTACTTAAATCCAGTTAGACTGGTAGCAGCCTCCAAGATCCTATGCCTTATTTTCCTTATCAAAATCATAAAGTTCCCTTTTGAACTAGATTTTAGATTGCTTTGTAACCTCTCAAATTGTTTTTCACTACAAATATCAAAATATTGAAAATAGGTACATGTAGGCTAGAGATTGTTAAAGGAGAACAAGCGACCTGTTACCTCTGAAGCCAATGGGAGTGCATTACCATTTTTATAGCAGTGTGTCTGCGAATTATGCAGATTGCCGTTCGTCGGCCGACGACTGAAGAGTGCGATGTATGTACACGGCTTAAATTGTAGGAAAGAGCGGGAAACCAAGAACTTTCCATTCAGATTCATTTTTTTAATAAATCTTTATTTATATAAAGCTCAACTCAAAAAAAGGTTTTCTTCTGCCTAGCCTTTTCCCAAGCTATGTTGGGGTCGGCTTCCAATCTTACCGGATTTAGCTGAATACCGTATTTTACATGGAGCGACTGCCTATCTGACCTCCACAACCTATTGCTAGGTAATACAGTATTCCATAGTAAGACTGGTTGTCAGAATTGTAATGACTTAACGATTGTCAAAGATCACTGTATGACAGTCGGGACCAACGGCTTAACGTGCTTTCCGAGGCACGGAGGGGTCTCGGTATGCTTACAAATGGTCAGCCATCCACGGACCAACCGCGGCGAGCGCAGCTTAACTTTTATTATCGGTCAGACCCGACGGCTTACACTTAGCCACGAGCCCCTCAAAAAAAGGTTTTATTAAAAAAAAAAAATTAAGATTTATTTGCTAGTCACGAATAATTTAAGAAATATTACGTTTTAAATTTTTGAATTCAAACTCCGGCTAGAGGCCCTTAAAGTTCCACCAAAAGTCCGATAAAGCAGTCAAAGCCTACTCTCTCAGGCTTACTGCGGTAGGCCCCGTCAAAAAGACCTACCATGGTAGATGGTTAGGAACAATGTTAGTCTTGATATTTGTATTTTGTAGTCGCTCTTCAGACATAGAAAAAGTTAAATATATACGTAGTACATTAACGTAGTTTTCTGGTTTTGTTAATATTGCAGCATATTAATAATACCGTCCTATAAATGTCCCACTACTGGATACAGGCCTCTTTCTATATAGAGAAGGAATGAGAATTGATCACCACGCTGCTCATTGCGGGTTGTCGATTTCAGATTCAATTTTTTTGGAATCCAAGGTTCCTCACGTTGTTTTCATTCACCGTTTATCAATGATGTCTTAGAATGATTAAGAAAGTACATTTTAAAAAGTCACTTTTGTATTTTCCTTGGATCGAACCTGCAACCATTTGCACTTGCAACCGCTAGGCAACCACGACTACTCATTAGCTCATTAATAACAAACCAAAAACAGTTTGCCATCTTTGTGACGTTTGACACTTAAGTTTTTCTGAGCGGGACAGTATTGTGTACCAAAATTCTAAACAATATTATAGTATTTATTACAGCACTAGCAGTGCCCTGCGGTTTCACCCGCGTAAGTTATCCACGTTCCTATAAACATAATTTCTTTCCATTGTTTTTAGTATTTATTCTGCTATTTGGGACGGAGACGAATCCAACAAATCAAGGATCACGCAAATCGGTCCACCCGTTCTCGAGTTATAAGTGTTGTAACAAACCCGACTTCGTTTTATATATAAAGATATATTACAGTAAAGTACAAAGAATCGCTGAAAATGTAAATTTGCGACACAACCCAATGTGTTCTGAAAGCGAGTGGTGTGCTAATCTATGCAAACCCGGTTTAAGATTGACTTGTTTGTAGGGCACACTTCGTTCGTGATTACTGAGAGCCGTGCACGTATTGCTCTAATCTCCGGGATTCTGTGTCCCGGATTATCTTGGAAAACAGGATTCTCTGTTTTTATTTCGTCTTCAAGATGTTCCTGGTATGCTTTTAGGTAATCTTCAAATGTATTGTATTTGCAGGAAACTTATAATAAATAAAGATTGTTTTTATTTCTTAACATGATTCTACTGATACTTAACAGATACTTTTATTCCAAAATCACATGAAACAAAAGAAATATTATAATTATAATGTATATCCGCCTCCCATCAGCTCCTTAAAAAAAAACTTTATCATCAATAACACCAATAAATACTTTACTTTTAAAAAGGAATAAAATCTTAAGATACGTCGATTCATCCCCATTTCTACGAAGATAAACAGTCAACCTGATTTATTCATCCCCTACAACCCCTTATTTGTGTATGATCTTTTGTTCGTTCCCATTGAAAGAATAATAAACAATAAAACAAGCGTTCAGTACCCACTAGTGTCACAGTGAGAGCGCAAAGGAAGTAATAATCGTAAAGTGAGCCGCGTATTTCCGGCTTTGCTTGCAACTGGATAGGGTTGTCAGTAATTTTATTATATTTAATTTGTACCGGAGGAACAATTTTGAGTGTGGTATCTTATAGCTCGTTGCTGATAAATAATATGATTATTAATAACTTAAAATATAAAAAAAACTTTTTGGAATACTTAGAAAAAAAATGAAGGCATGTACTATGATTTACCTACTTTTGATTGTTTTTAAAGAGTAGCCGAAAAGTCAATTGCTCATTGCATTATTTTTTTAACAACTATTTGGTACATATTTAGACTCACTGAAGATATTATTACTTGGTTTGTGAAATATTATAACTAGGTATGCGATTTATTCAATGAGTTTTATAAAGATCAATAAGGTACAACCCTAGTGGGTACCTACTGCCGCAGTCACCAATGCTTAACATCGGATTGGTGATCGTTATATGCAGCTGCTGTCCACGAATATCCTGATATAATCCTTTAGTCGCCTCTTGAAACAACCGTGCAGCTCGGATGGTTAAAACAAATGACAGTCCACTGGTTCATGTTCTTTCTTCTATTTTTTAAATATGATGATGGCTCTCTGTAAGGTAAAGTTTATTGATTAATTCTTTAGCAATTTGACAGTACGAGGCGAAATGGCGAATCATAATGCCGTCATATTAAATTGATTGAGTAAAAGATTTAAATTATTCTTCTCTTCTGACACTAAAACTAGCTTCGTTTTACAACTTCATCGTACGATGGCAGATAACTTTACATTCTTAATCTATCTATCGTTTTATTTTTGGCTTTATTCAATATAAATTTTGGGTAATTAAATTATTGTCAAACTGCCTGTGATGAAAATGCGTAGCTTGGATTTACCTTAAAAGGAAAGAACGAAGTAAGGATTCTAAACACGGTGAATGTAAATAATGAAGAAATTTCGTTTCAAACAAGTAATTTTTTTAATTTTTATCACATAGGTACACACATATAAAATAGATTGGAATAGAATAGAACATTCTTTATTGAACACCATTAGAGTTACTGCATTAAAATATACAAAGCAACGAACGGGTACAATGGCGGTCTTATCGCTAATAGCGATATCACATTATATACAACACAATATACTAAAAAGCTACATTTATGAAAAAATATGTTATTATATTATTTTGTACCCGCCTTTTACTTTAAGTTTATTGTTTTTTGAAGGAACATAACCTTTAAAAAACATTATAGGTACCTGAAATAAAATGTTGCATGAGTAAAATGTTCTGATAGCCCTACTGTATACACTTTTGTAGTTTTATGCAACTGTTTGTAAGGATTTGAATTGCTTCCAAGTGCTGTTTGTATAAATATTATTAACCTTATGACTCAAGTCTTTTGTATTTTACAGTTTTTACAAAATAAATCAGTCAGCTGAAGGATTTTCAAATTTTTACCTGTAAACATCTTTAATTCGAAGTTAAATTGAAAATTACTTGTGTATGGAAAAGGCTAGTTAGACATAATAATGATCAAGCTTTAATAAATAAACTTTATACATATAAAATGAAAATATTATTTCATGCTCAACACAGAATAAGTATCGGCAATGAGAATCCTTATATTTAAAAAAGGGTAGATGCCAAGTTTTGAGATCTATATTATTATAGATTCGACTATCTGTGTAACTCAGTATCCCATGATAAGACTAGTTGTCACAATTCGTTCTTCTCCATAGGAAGGACACTTTGGAAACGTGCACCTAGAATCTTTATTATAACGTTTCTTGAGCGCCTTCTTGAAAAAACTTTTTGATTTTTGATTTTGAATCAATCTTCCAAAATCTGATATTCAAGTTAAGAATCCACGTTCGTTAAATTATTCCGTAGTAACTCTTCCAAAAACAACTGCAAACTCAGCACTCGATATTTATTCCATATCTACCTATACAAAACGTAGCGATATAGGGTTGAATACAGTTCACGGCGTTGTTGACTCGAGTCGATCGCAGTCAGAATTCAACCCTTGTTATGACTGACAACCATGAATATTCAAGCGGAGCCGCGGGCGTCTCGTAACTTGAACAAGTAACTAGTGGGAATTATGAAAATATTAGGAATGAGTTTTTATGAATTGTGATTTTCAGAGGTTGAATGAAAATAGTACATACAATACTTATAAATTACAAAATACTGGATTCGGACATCGGACTTGCGATTTTGACATATAGGTCTGACGGTTCGAATCTCACCCATTGCACTACCGACATGAACCAACACAAAACTTTGCCTGAGGGGTTAACAAGAATAATAATAATGTGTGCCCCACATAACTAGTAGATAAGATTTTTTTAAATGTTTACCCATGATCCAAAAGGCACAAAATCACTAATTAAACATTGATTGTATTCATGACTCAAGTTTTTTTATTCTTTCTTTCCGACTGAAATCTGTAATAGCCTGAATACCTATTACATTCGCATAATATGTCTTTTTGTCACTTAGACGGCGGAACATAGTTGCGATTATCAACTACACACATCAAAAGTGTCTAGGGATCAAGCATTTTTATGCGGATTTCTTGAGATTGAGATGTGGCTTTGTAATAAATTTATGATTTTATAAATTTATATGGATCCTTTTTGGTGCATTTCATAATTCGAATCAGGAACTGTGAATCAAATTCGAGTAAAAGATGAAAATCAGCTGTCAATATTTTCCCTATAAAAACATACAACGCATTGAAGACATTATTAGTGCTACTGTTTCCCTACTACTGATTAAAACCAACTTTATTATGGAGCGGCGACGTCATTTAAGCAGGGAAGAAATGCTCAGAGCCGTGGGAATGATAGAAGCTGGTTCCCGGCAACGTACTGTGGCTTTAGCTCTGAATACAAGTCAGAGTGTTATCAGTCGACTTTGGACACGTTACCGAAGCACTGGTACCGTGGCTGAGCGCCATGGAGGACGGTATCGCTGCACCACACGGAGACAAGACCGATACATTCAAATCTTAACTCGAAGAGCTCCAACAATAACCGCCATGATGTTAGCCGTGAGGCTTCATCACTCTTCAGGGAACTTAATTAGCGACCAAACAGTCAGAAACCGCTTGCATGAAGTGAACCTTCATTCCCGAAGACCGCTACGGGTACCACCTATAGCAATGCACAATCGTAGGATTCGATATCAATGGGCTCTTGAACACAGAAATTGGGCAGAAGAACAATGGCGTTTCGTGTGCTTTTCTGATGAGTCTCGTTTTGGTATGAGACCGGATACAAGACGTATACGACACTGGAGAACCCCTGGACCAACAGCGATTAAAATCCTGCCAGGAAGTCCATCCTTATAGTGGTGGTATGGGCGGGTATTTGGATCGGCGGAAGAACTGAGATGATTTGGATCAGAAGCAACCTCAACGCTCAAATTTATGCTGAGACGATTGTATCAGACGTCATCGTTCCTCTACAAGTGCAAATCGGTCCCTTATTTCAGTTAATGCATGATAATGCACGACCGCACACCGCAAGAGTTGTAAGACAGACTCTCGCCGCAGCTAACATCAATGTCCTGCCCTGGCCTGCTCAGTCGCCAGACTTGAACCCGATTGAGCATGCATGGGATATGCTACAGAGAAGAGCTCTGCCGAATATGGAGGGTATCCAGTCGCAAGAAGACCTTTTTTTGTTGTTGCAACGAACATGGGCGGCCATTCCACAGCGTGATTTGGATGAACTCATTTTGAGTATGCCAAACCGATGTTCTTGTGTTGTTAGTGTTCGCGGTAGAAACACGGATTATTAATTGTTTAAGTTACCCAATAAAATTTTAAAGAAAACTGTTATTTCAGTCTTTTTTTCGAACTTTTGTGTTAGTGGTTCAAATGTCAAAAATCCCTTTATTAGGAAAATGGCAAATTTCTTTATTAATGCAAAGGTGACTTGGTTTATCGTTACTGTGACAAACGAAAACACTTTATTCGATGAATCCTTAAAGAAAATTTTAATTAATATCAATCAGGAGAAAAGTTATTGCAAAAATATATGTTGATCCCTAGACACTTTTGATGTGTCTACTTACACGATTGAGTTGATACTATGTTTATTATTTAACTTTAAATATATACAATCTTAAACATAACTAAAATAATAAATCATATATACCCACGAAAAAAAAAAAACAAACATAACTAGGTAATTAAAATCTAAAAAATGGCGTCAAAGTATTCATCCGCGTCGCTGTCGACTGGAAGCGTGCCCACTAGGCTGGCTGCATTGCCACGTTGTATGGCAATGCTTATTCTATTGAGTTGATGACATTGATAAAGTAGAATATAAAGATGTTCTCAACTTCGTCTTGTGTCCACTTATCACGCCTTGCTTGCCACTTATCTCCAATTATTTCCATGTCAAGCTATGTCGCTAATTTCAATCATGTATCATTAGGCATCTAATTTAGGCAGTACTAAATCGTGTCGGGCCCTTAATTTATTGGATGCAGTTGTTTCATGGTCTGTTAGAGAATTAATTTAACAGGTATTTAGTTGGGAAGTGATGTATGTGCGGTTATATTGATTGGATTTGGATAGGAGTATTAAAGATTGATTTTTAGAAGAATTTTTAGAAGATATTTAAGATGAGTCGTGGTGGACTAGCAGTTCAATGACCGGATTCGTATGCACATGGTAACAGGTTTGAACCCAGGGAGGTAACAATGTTAATGTTAATGCTTTTCAAAGCTTTCTTAATTATTCCAATTATTTTTCTTAAATATACACCTAGGTCCTTAAATTGGAATCTGAAATCGTGAACCCACAATAAGCAAGCGTAGTGATCAATAACTACTCATCCTTCCTTGTATGGGAAGAGGCCTGGGCCCAACAGTGGGGAATGGATGAAATTATTATTATTTTATATCAAAAACGACGCCTGCACTAAGGAATTTAATCCTTGTGTTGCGGGGGTTTCACAAACATTCAAATCACATGCACAAAGAACACCCAGACTTGGAACAAGCATTTGTGATCACACAAATGCTTGTCTAATGCGGGGATCGAACCCGCAGCACGTCGCGCACAATGGTAATTAGCGTGGTGACCGTGGTGAAAAGCAGTCACCAGTCTTGGACTAGGACTTGGTTTGCAATGCCCGTATTTTTGTAATAAATAGCAAAAAGATGTTGCTCTAGATTTAATTTGAATGAAAATGGAATGCCAAACTACATAGGTAACTATTGTTCATGAGAAAAGGTTGTCAGTAAGGCAATAGTAATATAGATATTTGAAAATGTTTTCCAAGTAATGAATTTCCAAAATTGCTGCAACATATTATGCAGTAAAATAGCTCACCATTGATTTACGCATACATATATCAATTTTATTACACTACAGCCACAGTGCAATAATTTCAGCGAGTAATTTTCGCACAAATTCCCTGTTGCAAAACATGGCTAAAGTTATTTTCATAGAATAAGGTGAAGTAGTCCTCATAATGCTTAAACAATTCTTGTGTTTAAACTCACATAAACAATTAGCTCTGGAATAGCCTCTCCACACTCCTACAATCATCTAAAATATCACCATGGTTTATCATTGTATTATATGATAAACCAATCTTTATCACAGTCATGATTTAGGTAAATATTTATAAGCAACATTCATTTTCAATCCTAAAACCAGCACATACAACATACTCGATTCGACGAATAGCAAGCCACTCGATTTGAGTGCTGTTATCGGTAATATTCGATTCCGATCGATACTCGATGCTTCTCGGTAATGTATCGATGCGTGATCGCCTCTTCATTTGGTTGAGTAGTGTCTACATGCTTCAAGAGTTTGCAGGAGATTAACAGTGTGGCCCTGAGCTAAAACTGATGGCAGTCTTCCTGGAATTTCTGTGTAGTTATTCTCTTTACCTTGTAGTTTTTACATCGTATAAGATCCAATTTTGGGAGTAGTAAGTATGTATTGAAGTTAAGGTGGTTCATTATGTTTATAACCAAGATAAGCAAAACGTTAAGATAATGTTTTTAGATTAGAGAGATTATGCTAAGAAATATACTTCTATGAACCTCTTTCTTTAAAATCCATGGAGCTATGCATATAATTCATCCAATATGTTTGGATCCAAAGAAATGGCATATACTTTTTGCGGCGAACACCGACACCCACGCGATCGAAATGGCAAGCAACAGATAGTCAAATATATCCATAGTCTTACAACGTAGGAGGTATTATGAAATTGATGCTTATTTTCTCGCGAAAATTGAGAATAAACATTTTATCCTTTAAGTATTAAATTTACAACTATAATTAACCGACTGACTCTCTCGATATTATTAATTTCTCTTAATCAGCGCCCGAACGAATCCCGTTGAAAATACTGGTTAAAATATAATTCAATAACATCACAAACAGTATCGCGAAACAAGTGCACCAATTTAAATAACGCAAAATCAACCTGCGCTTAATTATCAAGCAAAAAGAAACTGTATCCCAAATATATAAGAATCAATTTTCACTTGTCAGAAATCATAGTTATCGCGTAATTAAAGTCAGAAATACGCGTTGTGAGATCTCTAATTAGCTGCCACGCATTTGCTTCAGTTAATTTAGTTCCAAATATTATGTAATTAACATAACTCTGGAAACCTCTGACACTACAAAGCATGTAGTTAAATTATATAGTTAGGTAGGTACTAGGTACTTACCACACGAAGTAATTCAGTAGTTCGTTGAACTGACTAAATTAGGTAACTGTTTAATATTTAGCTAGCGAATTTGGTTAAATAGTTGTATGGATTTTAACTTTAGTGTTGTTTAGCGAGTTAGTCATTAGTACTTCGATTTTAAGTTATTAATTTACTGCAATTGAATAAAAAACATTATAATGTAGAGAGGAACGCAATTGTAAATTTACGTTAATTAATTGGACAAAAGTCGAGTAATAAAAATATCGGCCTATAAATGTCCCACTGCTGGGCACAGGCCTCTTCTCGTATAGGGAGGGATGAGCATTGATCACCATGCTTGCTCTAGAAATCAAGGTTTCCTCACGATGTTTTCCTTCCCGCTTTCTAAATGGTGTCTTAGAAAAATTTACACTGGCACTTGCCTGAGTTCTAACCTGCCACCATGTGCATACGAACCCGGTCATTGAACCGCTAGGCCACTAAGAAATTTTAAGAAGAAAATACGCGTGAAATAATATAATACCATAGTATAATATATGTTAGTTTCCAGGGTGTCAGCCACCTTCATACCAAAGTTTCTCGAAATTGGTCCAGCTGTTATATCTTGAAGAGGTAACAAAAATACACACACACAAGCTTTAGCCTTTGTAATAATTATAAGTGTGAGTGATTACTAGCACGTGTCCTAATTAAATACTTTAATTTGATAACAATAACTTATCAGATAAACCTATTGTCTTGCATTTGTTATAATCTATGTCTGTAAATTTGACGTACTTGCATAAGACTCCGTGGCGCAACGGTAGCGCGTCTGACTCCAGATCAGAAGGTTGCGTGTTCAAATCACGTCGGGGTCAAAAATCTCTTTTTATCGTGTTTAAGAGGTAAACTGAAATAAAAAAAATTAACGTTTTAACATTTTTATTAATTAAAATATTAATCAAGTCAATGTCAAAATTTTTTGTTTTGTCACTTTATTTAGCTAATCAAAGTCCCAATTATGGTCTGTGAAACAAAAGAATTAATATCGGCCCATAAATATCACACTGTGTGGCACAGGCCTCTACTCATATATAGAAGGAACGAGTATTGATCACCATGCTGGCTCACTACGGGTTTGCGATTTCTGATTCTACATTTTTGTATCCAGGCTTCTTCACGATGTTTTCTTTTACCGATTGTGATGTGATATGTGATAGAATAATTAAGATGACATATTTAACTTTGAAAAAAATTACATTGTACTTGCTTGTAGTGGGTTTCAAACCTGCAACCTTGAGCACGGAAATTAATTCATTGAACTGCTAAGCCACCACGACATATTTCTTTAAAGTCATCGATCATTTTTTAACAGTCTGAATACCAGACCTCTCCCTCGAAATCTTCTTGTAGCCATTGTGACTTCTCGTATAGAAAGTTTTCTACAGTCCCTACAGTTTTTCAGGTGCCATGGTCTGCGGTGGTATTCAATATAATAGTTCATCATGATCATTATGCAAAACCTTTTCCAAGGCTAAGTTAGTTCACCATCATATGCGTAGTCTTGTCCAAGGCTATGTTGGGTTCGGCTACCAGTCTTACCTTAGTTAGCTGTATACCGTATTCTATATAGAACAACTGCAATGTGACCACTTCAATACATTGCTTGGTAACACAGTATCCCCCCACTTTTCGCTGTATGACAGTCGGGACCAACGACTTAACGTCCTTGATCATTCACGTTGGTTTATTATTTTTGTTTCGGTCTGTGGAGTAGTTCACAGGGTCTTAATATCTTGCAGCGCTGCTCTGGGTTAGCTTTAAGTTTGTTGGTAATTGGATCCTATGTGACACAATCATATGTATGACACATTTTAGCCATAAACATTCACTTTATCACAAGGCGTAAGTAACAAACCCACGAATACTACTCTAACTATAAGTGGATATGTATATTGTTCTAGTTTACACATTTCAGCAGACACAAAATGAAATTTAACGGATTCTTGCTGATCAACGTTACAGTATTTGGAAAAATATACTGAAAATTAAAAACAAAATTATAGGTCTACATTTTTACTTGCTTGACCCCGACGTGATTTGAACACGCAACCTTCTGATCTGGAGTCAGACGCGCTACCGTTGCGCCACGGAGTCCTGTAGATGAACCTTTAAAATGCAGTTCGCGATCAGTAGAGAGCTATTATATCGTTCAACGGTCCACGAAACCTTTTCCATGACTGTTTTAATATCCTAATATTTATCCAGGAGATACACATTTAAGTTCATAATTATACTTATAGATATTATTGTTATATTGTATTGTAGCAAAATTATTAATTCTTATTTGTGATTAAGAAAATACGCTAATACTTTCAGTATTGTTCGCAATTAAAAGATTTATTTTCGAATTTAAAATGAATTAATTGAAATATAAAACGTTTACAACAAAACTTGTTTAATTCGAAATAAAGCATTGAAATATTTATTTAGGATCTCAACTTTTTTAAACTGCGAAATTTATTGACAACTTTTTTCGTGATACCTAAGGTGATCAACAAATCCGACGGTCACAATCTGTCACAGGCTTTACCGCAAATGATTATCAACAAACACACCACGATAGAACAAGCTAGTAGAACAACCCTAGTAGGGATACTAGGCCATCCTAACCAGAAACGTGGCTTCGAGTCCTGCCTAAGGTTAAATTTTTCCTGCACTTTTTTTTGTAGTCTAACTAGCGGACGCAGCCACTTTACACAAAAACCTTCTTCTTCTTAATCACTCTATCTATTGTTAAAAACTGTATAAAAATCCGTTGCGAATTCAAAAAGATCTAAGTGTACAGACAACGGGATTCTTCGACAGACAAGCCGCGACTTTGTTTAATAACATTCGCTCCAAATACATTAATATTAATAAAATATATTATATACCTAATAATAGCATCCAAGTTACTTCAAGGGCTATAGCCATACAAAACTGGTGTCAATTCAGTCTGATATTCTCTAAGACTCCCATTGTGACAGAGGTGTGAGGATTTTCCAGGCAAATTGGAAGGCCGAAAGCTGTAATCGGCTTATAAGGGGTCGTCTGCTTTTACTTATACAAAAGATATTTTATTGTATGAAATTTTGAAAGGAAAAGATTTATAACGGCTGAAGATTTTTTAAAGTTGTTTTGAGTTGAAATAATTTATAGTTAAATGCGTTCGTTATCGTAGCCTTGCACGTGATATGCCGCAAAAAAAGAATCATTTTACTTAGTAACTTTAATATGTTGAATGAATAAATAAATAAGGGAATATTTAAATTGTGTTTGATGTTTTTTTTTGTATATGTATCATAGATAGTTTATGGGAGATTTTTTCGTAATGAAGTTACTTTTTCATTTAATTGTATGGTTGTTAAATACCAGTGATTGTCACTTGCATGTTAATGTGAAACAAGGGAATGATCTGAAGAGTTATTTACAGTTGATTTTATAACATTATTTTATATAATTATTAGGTACGTGGAATGTATTTAGAAAGAGTCAATTTTGCAATGTAGAGCTCTCACTCTCACTGCTTTTGTTTGTGGATATGAACATCAAAGGGTCCAAAATAGATGGGAACGTATGAAAAAGTTTCACAAAAATATCTCACTGTCCTGTCATTTTCAATAAATCTGTCCTATTCTCGTGAAATATGAGCAGAAAGACGAATATAAAAAGAAATTGCTGAATCGATTTGGACATATGAATTTGTAAAGTTATGACACAGGTTTGAAGGTAAATCATTTTTCGATTGACTCAAAATACAAAGCCAAGTCATATTCAGAGATCACCGACCCGTTGGAGCAAGCATAGTAAGCAATAAACATTTCTTGTCTAAATGAGAAGGGGTTTTTATTAGAGCCTATGTGAAGAACAATAGAAGATTATACTATTTTAATTTTTACATAGCTGTTGGTTTTGATATAATTATCTACATCGTCATCTGCTTAGCATTTTTCCCAAACTATATTGGGGTCGGCTGCCAGTCTTATCAGATTCAGCTGAATACCGAAAAAATAAATATTTCTGACCTTCACAAGCAATTTTAAATGGTAACACGGTACCCCATAGTAACCTGACTAGTTGTCAAAATTGTAATGACTTAATGACTGCTAACGGCTTAACGTACTTTTCGAGGAATGGAGGGGTCTCGGCATATTAAAAAATGGTCACCCATCCAGGGACAACCCGCGGTGATCGCGAATCAACCTTTATTATTGGTCAAGCCGTACGGCATACACTTAGCCACGAGCCCCCATATTTATTTGTCTACACGAGAAGAAAAAAATCTCGTTTCAATAAAACAATTGTTTATTAGTTCATACTACGCCAAATCCAATTGCGAAACAATTATATCAGAGCCCTTTTTAATAATAATCTCGTGCAAAAATCCAGGTAAAACTGTATGACGTGTAATAGAGTGGCCACATCCAATTTGGTTCAACGTAATCCTCTTACGGCGTGTCACAGCTCCCCGGATTAATTATGTAAATTCTGTTGTTTTTGTCACACCTTCCTTGTTTGTTAGTTTCTGAAGCGATTTGTTTTAAGGCAAGATAAATTGGTAGAGATAGGATGTGTTGACGATGGAATTTTGATAATTAGTAATTTGGAAGTTTGTTTTGATAATCTTCTAACATATAAAATTCCGCTGAAACTGCTGGAACGATTTGTATGAAATTTTGAGTGAGCCTATCTATTTTTCGTACTCCTAAGTGATAGGGGTGGCAATCTCCAGGGTTTTTTTTTATTTTGGTAGAACAACGTTTGCCGGGTCTGCTATATATTGATGTCATATATTATTACAGAGAAGAAACAAGCATTGATCACCACGCTTGCTCGTTGCGGGTTGGAGATTCCAATCACTTTTTTTACTATATTTTTTAATATTCACTTCTTTAAAGAACCCCTGCTTGCCTGGTAACATTAATTTATCTTTATTTGCAACTCAATTAATGCGATTGCGTAAGACGTAACTATAATTTCCAAAAATTTTGCTTTTGGTAACAACCCTCGTCATATGTTTAAAAAAACAAAAAAGCTTTTTAGAATCATATACAGAATATTACCAAGTAGGTACTTGACGAAAATAATTGCTCCGTTCATGTCCCCAATAAAAGTCCGCAAACAAACTTAAGAACAATATCCCGAAATTTCGAGAGCAAAAAAGGTGGGTAATCAATAATATTTCCCCTCTTTTCAATTAGTATAGCGAATCTACAGCGCACCTTAAATGCCCCACCTCGGGGAAAATCCCCGGTTTAACTTAAACGATTTAGGGGATACACCACTAAATGAAATCTCGACTAATAGAGGGTTCGGGGAGGTAATGATGTTTTAATAAATACGAAGTTTCCTTTTTGTTTCTCTTTTGTTTTTCTATGTAGATGTGAGTTGTTGTTTGTGAATCGATAGGATAAGTATGATGAATGATTTTATAAAGAAGTTCTGATATTTTAATTCTGTTTTTTTTTCCATCAGCTAGGCCGTCTTTTATAATTTGCCAATTTTTATACCAAAAATAGGAAATTTCATTTTTGCTTGTGAATTTGTTTTATGAACTATGTAATTGCGACGCTCTACTATTAAATTGATTCTGAGAAAATAGGTTTTTTTTTTGCAATATTATTAATTTATGTTGTATGTGCATACCTACTTACGAAAAAAAATCGCTAATGATACGAAATCTTCACATGACGTTAATAATCATTTCGGAAGGCTCAGTGTTTCAGAGTAAATTTTTTTTAGAGATTTTGGTACTCATTAAAAACATTCTATTATGTGTAAAGTTTTCACATATTTCATTCAACTTTTGTATCATTTTATAATTCAATTCTGTATTGAGGATTACAACTATTAGGAGATGTCAATATGTCTGTGTTTCCCGTAATACCTGTCCCTTGGGATATCTCGTCTCTGCCAGACTTTATAGCTTAGAATCAGCTTTGTCATAATAAGTGTATGTAATTGTATTATTTATTCTATTTTTGTCTTAGAATGTAATAATTCTATAGATAGAAAGATATTCGTTGAGGCTTTGTTAAAATATTTGCTCAGCTTTTTTTATAATTTAAAATAAAAATTAATAATAAAGTTAGTAATTATGAGTAAAGTTCTTAACAAGGCCTCTGCGTGTTGGACCTTTTTTCCCACGTAAGCCTTTCAAGGACTGAGTATTGTCATTACTGAGGATAGGCCATGATTAAAAAAGAGATACAAATAATAATATAGGTAATTACATTTTATACTTTACTGGTCCATACCATAATAATAAAACCTGTCAATCAGGTAATGGTCAACAGCGTTTAATTATTATAAATGAGTTCCATTAATATTAAGTAGGTATTGGTTATCGATGTATAAAAGCGTATGCCCTTGTTAGGATCCCATACCAAGTGTCATCAAAATATGTTAGGCGCTTTACCCTCGAATACTGAAACGTTAATTAACTTTAACACGATCTTAAATGTCTATATGTCGCTACTGTACACCTTAAAGTGGCAGAGACAGAATGATTATGATATTTAGGTATTTATTAAGCAATAAAAGGTACATGATAATGTATGACATACAAAAATGTCCAAAAAAACTATACACAAGTTTGTCTGTTGGATCAAAGTAAAGTATTTAAACTACCTTTAATATTTCTTATTTATCAGTAAATAAATATTTAGTATTTATGGATTATATTTAGTATACAGGATTAATTTAAAAGTAGTGCGTATATTAAACGAGGTTATCAGGTGCATAAAACTGAACAACTTTTCCGAGGGAACATAGGTCGAAATCTTAAAATTGAAAATCAGTTTTTCATACAAACATAAGACACGTGGCCTGTCACTTTGCATGAAAAGATGATTTTTAATTTTAATATTTCGACCTATGTTCCTTGGGAAAAGTTGTTTATAATAAAATTACGTCACGGGAATTAACGCGAACTCATGCAAACCGCATCTCCAGTCTGCTTGCGACCACGGCCAGTGTAACCCGGCCGAAACGTCAAGCCTTAAAAGGTAAATGCATGAGTTCGCGTTAATTCCCGTGACGTAATTTTATTAAAGTCATGCAACGCGATAGTTTTAACGTTAATAAAAGTTGTTTAGCTTTATGCACGTGATACCTCGTAGGATATCCGCAAACCTTAAATAATCCTGTATAGATTGACGTTTCTGTATTCGGTCTTTAACCGTAAAAGAATAACAGCCAGGCAGTAAAAGCTGCTTTCTCATTTACAGTATTAGTATGGATTAAAATAAAAAATCGTCCAATCACGTCCATATTCGCTACCATTGAACTAATTTAAAAAAATAATTCAAACTTAAAACTTTGAAAATTATATTTCATTCTTAAATTTTCACTTCAGCATCTTATCGCAGTTTTCCTCGACAGTATTTTTTCCAGTGTAACTGACACTAGCTTGCGCTACGCTTTCGAGGATGGGCCACAAAAATTGCGGGATTTTCATTAAAAGATTTTATAGTTTCATTTTACTTGAAGTAAATTCCAGTATTCGCAGAATAAATATTTAATACCAATTAGGTGGGTGAGAATTAAGGCTTATGTGAAACAAAAATAATAATAAAAAAAATACTTTAATTTAGACCGTAGTACATATATTATTAGTAGTCACTCTACTTAAAAACTATGTTAGTAAAATATACAGTAACAGTAAGTAATAAAGTAACAATAGCGTTTGCGCCCACCTGACATCCCGAGTATTATTGATGTAATGATATTATATCAAGGCCGAGGGGCCTGGAGAAGTTTAAGGGAGACCTATGCCCAGCAGTGGGCATAGGTCTCCCTCTATTTTAGGAGGTCGTGAGTGCGATTCCCAACCAAAACGAAAGTTGTATGCACGATCATTTGTTCTGTGTCTGGGTGTTATTTATATAATATATTATGTATGTATTTAGAAATATATAAGTATGTTTATCAGTTGTCTGGTCATAGTACAGGCTCTGCCTAGTTTGAGATGTCTATTTGTGAGCTGTCCCAAGGAAAAAAAAAGAAAAGAAACTGGTAAGGAACAATAAACTTTGGAATCGCTATTTTCCTGGCCACAAAACAAGTCACGTCATAAATCTGCGTGCTTTTTTTAATATTTTGTCGCCCGTACAGTAATTTATCTTTTGTTTATTTACTAGAACTCTTAATGAGCACTTTCTTACGCTTTGCAGATGTTTTGTTTCTTTCTTTTGTTTTGACGAAGCGTTTTAATTTAATGTATTCATTTCGAAGAGTGCTTTTGTAATTACTGTTTAATTGTGTTTGTTATGTGGGAGGCATTTTTGCATAACTTGTAGACTTCTTTTATAATATTTTCATATGTTTTCACTCATGAAAAAATATTTATTTAAACAGGTTTGTGAACAGGAAAATCGCTTTAACAATATGAGACTTGGAATTACCTCTCTATTTCAACAATTCTGATGAATATAATGCTATTGGCAACAGGAACACGTGGATAAATAAAAGGGAGGTTCCTTGTCCTGCAGTGGGACCGTTCAAGCTTGAAATAAATAAAAATATTAAGAGAATAATAACTCAAATATCTTAATTCTTAAACCAAGGAAAAGAACAGCGGTAAAAATGTGTCGGCAGTTCATAAATTCAGTCGGTAGTCCGTTAAAAACTTAACTGGTTCATTTGAATTTTAATAAAAAGCTCTGTAAACTTTTACATAATGAAGTTCAGAATGCGGTAACTAGGGGAACTAAACTAATATATTCATAATCACGATTCCATTGTTCCGTTTCCGTTAAATTTCAGCAAAGTTACTTTAGGTTTTTTTTTAATGCTATTCGTTTTTTTTACTCGTTATGTCTTCAAGTATCTTTCAACTGACCTTTGGGTTACCTGTTCACGGACCAATCGCAGCAAGGTCGGCTTAACCATTATTATCGGCCGCATATATGGCCAATCCGTACGGCTAACACTACGGCCGAAGAATCTTGTCGAATCTGAAAAGAGATACAAGACAGTTTGCGTGAGATGCAAGTAGACATAAACGGTGAGTGAGAAAGAGATGACGATATCTTGTATTGCTTTTTAGGCTTGCCAAGATAACGGCCGAAGAGTATACTTAGCCACGAAGCCACGAGCCCCTCTGGAGTACGATGCAGAAGCGCTGATATACACATAATACCTAAAACTAACAGTTAGAAGCTTTCAGTATTAAAACTAATAATGTATTCATTGCCACGCTTCTGTTTTGAAAGTTCGTTAAACAGTCAACGTTACAGAGACGTGACGTCACACTAAACAAATGAACAAACAAATTACGTCGCACGTGTAAGTAATGGAGGTGATGTATCGCTAGTATATACTCCATGTATATTACAAGCTTTACTTGCCTTGCCATGTTAGGTTAAAGCGAATTTTTCATAGAAAAGTGGTAGAGTGCCTATTCTGGTAGTTCGAATGTTATTTATTTTATTTCTAAACAGATTTTGGTAATTATTTAAAAATATTAAGTAATGTTTGCACTTGCGAAGTTCACCTGAAATAAAATGGAATTAGAATTTAAAAATTCTAGCCATTAGGTAGCGAGTAATGAAATCTAGTAGCCATAGGTAGGTATGTACTATACAATAAAGGCAGTCAACTTAACTTTGCTGACTTACTTTACATGACCGAAGCTGAATTATAATCTGAATGCTAGTCATTCAAAAAGGATTTAAAATTTTAACCTCTCTTGTTATTTCTATTATCATTATTTGTGGCACGAAATAGTATTTCATATTCATTTAACATATTTTCTATTATTATTAAATCTTTTTACAAAAATATTATTAAACAAAAATTTAAACCACACTGAACTTAAAATTTGTACCTAAATATATATAAATCTATTTATCTAAATAAATAAAAAAACGTGTTAACCATTATCAAACAAACAGGTTAATAAACATAAAAAAAAACCATCTTCATTAATTCATTATTTTTAACTTTAAATATAATATAGTTATCAATAAAAATTAGATCAATAAATTAAAGTAATCATTATGCTGATGAGTTAAAGATCATAATTTATTTTAAGCTACCTACATATTAAGGCCCTGTCGTATCAGCTGAATATTCAGTATGTCACAGAATATGAAACAGGTTTACAACCAACGTCAAGTGTGACGTCAAATCGCTGATAACAGTTAAAAATAGAAGGTAATGTGAACCATTTAGTTTAGTAACGATTTTGTTTTGGTTGAAAAAACATTCATAAAATTCATCAGTGACGTTTGAATAATAATTACATTGTTTACATATTGTATCTTATCTTTCAGAAATTATCAATGACGTAGGTTAAATTACATTAAAACACAAAAAAACCTTGTTTAAAATAAGTTTTTTTATCAGTTTTTTCTTTTTATGTTTCCTGCCTGTTTAAAAGGATGATAAAAAAATTTTGGAAATCAAAATCCAGTTTTGTTTTATTTATAAAATTATTTACATACGCGGATTATGGAATGCTTTGATAGCTTCAGACTTATCTTGATATTACATACCGTTCATTACAAGATGATGGTGTTGTTTTGCGTAAATTATGTTTATTTTACAGTGGTACATCAATTGCGCAATTTTTTCACGTTTTATTTATCATTTTTCGTTTTTAAAACCAATGTCTCTGCAAGCTGTGATTTTAAAAAGTCCCTTTATTGATTTCACTGCTCCTTTGAGAGAGAACATATTTATCACCAAGTAGCAAGTCAAATAACTCTGTGAAAGGTGTGATTCTTGACTCAATTATGATCCAATTTCGAATTAAATCACCATCGAAACGTCATCAATTACAACAATTTATTTACAATTAAATTTCGGCGTCCTTATTACTTATTCGTGCGTCGAACAGTTAATACGAAACAAATGGAAATGTTACCAGGATGAAATGCAAATATATTCAATTAATCCTCCCGCCAGTCTGTATTGGGTGTCGCTAAGCTGTGATTGGCGTCAAGTCGTTCAACCGTATGAAAGTGGTTTGGCGTTTACAGAATAGGGACGTGGGTGAATTTGAATATGTTTGCTTATTAGTTTTAGTGAGGGCCTGTTAGTTCAGGTTCGGCCAATTTTGGCACGCTTTGATATGGTCTTGGGATATTTGGGATACTTGGCTTTGATTGGGTATTGGTAACTTCAGTGTAAGTGACATGGTTGGCTGACCCTGTTACTATAATTTATTTGAAACGTGGTGGTCAACTGTAAATCGGGTGTTACTAATACGTACTTAAGGGTCGTTCTCAAAAAAGTGGCACCGATCGATTTATTTCATCAATTTTTAAAAATGTTTCAAATATTGAGTTTTTTTTACAGAAATCCATTGGCAGCGTTTGTATTAGGTTGAATTGATGAAAGGGAAGCAGATTTACAGAAAATTGAATGAGATACAGCCTTTCAAAAATATGGCTTCACAGGTTAAAGAAGCATTATACAGGTTTATGAGAAAACATTACCAAATTATAGAGAAAGAAACAAAAAAACAGTGTAATCATGCAAAATCAATGTTTATTATTTAATTAACTGCAAACAATAACAGTTCTGATGGAAAATAACAGCATCTATAACGAAAAAAAAAACAAAAAATTAAAAAGGGAAAACCTTCGTCTTATAATCTAATTAATGAACTTTTAATCAGTCTGTAACAATCAGCTGACAATATGTAATAGCAATATACTGACTATATTGCTATTACATATTGTCAGCATCTAAATTATAATAATAATATTTTGGATCTTGTATGAATAGAGTTCCTAAGCCAATCACACAAAAATAATCAATCACATAATAATCGTAATAAATGATTATGATTATGATTATGAATTTGAAATGAATTCAACGAGGCGATTAATCGCAGGCCCTTCATCTAATATATTTTCCAAGAAGTACTTCTTTGGAGTTCCGGAGGTATTTCAGACAGAGCTGAAAATGGTGTAGATCTATTAGAACACTTACTACTTCTTCTTCTTCTGTCTAGCACTCTAGTCTTATCCCAAGCCATGTTGACTTCGGCTGCCAGACTTACAAAATAGGTCAAACCGTAACCATAATCCTACTTCCTACTAATATTATAAATGTGAAAGTGTGAACGTTTGGATGTTTAGATGTTTGGATGTTTGTAACTCAATCACTCAAAAACGGCTGATCGGATTTGGATGAAATTTGGCATGCAAGTAGCCTTTGACATGGAAAAGAATATAAGCTACCTTTTATCCCGATTCCTTAATTAGATCCCGAGGGAAAATCGAAAATTGTTTACGAGCAAAGCTCTGGGCAGACAGCTTTGAAATTTGGTATTTTTCTCTATTACAGCGCAACACGGGTGAACATGTTATTCTATATTTTATTACTTTCACATTTTTCATTTCTTTTTGGACCCAATTCTGAAGTCCATTTAGACGAAGTCGCGGGTAGAAGCAAGTAAATTTATAAATGAATAAATAGCTAAAAGGTATCCAAATAGCAATATATATAACCTAATTTAACTTTTTTACTGTTAACGTAAACATGTAGTAGATATACTAAGTATTTCATACCTAATTATTTCGATTATTCTTAAAAAAAATGCATTTGACACAAAATATATAGGTAAAATATCTTTAACCTGTTAACAATCTCTTTAACCTGTGCATTTTCAACAGGGTAAAGAGAGTCTGGTTAATGAAAAAACCTAAGTAAACATTCAATAACAACAAAACGGTTAGGCTGTTTAAAATATAATTTACAGAATCATATATAGTTACCTATAGACACATTTTAAGACAAAACATAACGAAGCAGTTTACACACAAACAAAAAAAAATAGGTCAGGTTGTAGACAACATACCCGTTACAAAATCCGATTGTGATATCTCGATGTAATTCCTAAGAAAACTGCGCAATATTCATCGCGTCTTTCTTTGACAGTGGTTAGCCAGATAGTGTCGGCTCAATTTGCACGGGGGTGAGGTGTTGCAAACATAATAGTGATCGGGTAATGGACGGTAGTGTGCAACGGCAGATTGTGGAGAAAAATTCTCTGGACACAATTTAAACACGGATATCTTTAAAACTATTAACATTCAGAGCTTATAGTTTAAATCGCCTTCTAACAATGATATAAAGAACTGTATTTGATTTTATTTGAACGCTTATTTATAGTATTTATTTTTTTATTTCACCTCAAAGTCAGACATATCGTGTTTGGACACGACAAGTTACTGAGAAAACGACATTACAATATTATTTTTTAGTAACTGTATGACTTTAAACTTCTTAATTTTACTCGGCCTCCACGTAAAAAGTCTCTTTTTGTATATTAATGTGAAGAAATAGATAAGTCACCTTAAAAAAAATACACTTATAGTCTAAAAACGGCCCGACAGGTTACGGTGCCACTTTTTTGAGAACGACCCTTAAGTTGTTTTGTCAGTAAATAATAACAATAACAATATTGAACTATCTCCTAGGCATGTGTGGATAATAATGTGACCTTGCCTGGATTGGAAGTCATGGTTTCGAGTTCACCCAGGTAAAAACTTCGTGTGATGTTCATAGTCATTTTGATCTATAGGTGAAATTTGTCTATTATAATATGTAGGAATGTATAAATGAAGAAAAAAAATTACAGCCCTTGCCTAATTAGCAATCATTTAGTTGTCACAAGGAAAATTATCATTATGGAATAAAATAATATCAAAAAAAGTTTTAAGACGCATTTGAATTTGGCAGTCAAAATTTCATTTTGTATAAATAATAATGTTTTGGTTTAAAAAATAATGTTTTTTTTTATTAAATGAAAACAATTATTCATTCTTTGATTAAACTCAAATAAAACAGTATTTCACATTCCTTTTTTCCAACTTCAATTAAAGATAAAAATTAAAATAAAACAGTAGCGACGCCTTGCATTCATAAATCCTTCCAACTTGACATAGGAAAACGTTAGACGCAGTGGTGAAGAAAGCTGGCTCGGAGTCGACAAGTGCTCATCTTTTCGGGGACTATTAAATTACTGTATTCACCTCTACGCTGGCTGCTATGAAACTTGACAACTGGTACGAGTGTTGAGCTTCAAGCGACGAAAAAACAGGACGAATTTTTTAAATATAGTTAATCGTTATTTTAATCTCTATTTTATTTATTGCGCTATTGTTAAATGAACGTTAAAATGTCTTAATTTTATGTTTTTTTTAATGATAGATTATTAAAGAACGTTGATAGCCAATTTATCGAGGAAGGATTAGATCTTATAAACCAATGCCCACGCGAGTTGGATCGCGAGTAAAAGCCTATAAATATAAGCCTAGTCTACGATAAATGGCCACCATTTTCTTTTTTCTTTATGACATGATTTCTAAAAGAAGCTGTGTAAATATCGGCCTAAGGTTTAGATCGATTTTAATTAACATTTTCAAATGAAACTTTTCCTGAATAAGCTTATAATTTGAACAACCGCACAAACTTAGACGTCTGTGCAATTTATGACGTACAACTGTGAAACGGACCTGTCCTTTTGTGGTGGAAACGTACACAAGTCTAGAATATTCCAGTTTATGCAGTATAATCATTTTCTACTTGCGGTACTTCAAGGACGGTTTATCAAAGAACACGCTTTTACAAGTTCCTAAGATAAACATATTATTATAATACAAAGCTGCAAGCATTCTCTTTGTTCATGAATAAATTTAGGTAAGTAATGATGAAAACGAGCATTTTTCGTCTTTAAATTAATTGGACTAATTTTGTTTATTTTCAGTGAGGTCTCGTGGATAACGGGGTGTAAGCCGTACGGTTTACCAATAATAAAGGTTAAGCCACGCTCGCCGCGGTTGGTCCGTGGATGGGTGACCATTTGTAAACATACCGAGACCCCTCAGTGCCTCGGAAAGCACGTTAAACCGTTGGTCCCGACTGTCATACGGTGATCTTTGACTCGTTAAGTCATTACTTAACGATTTTTGTTGTTATGTTTCATACATTTAATACCAATTAAATGTGGACAGCATCACATACATTGCTCTGAATCCAAAGTAAGTAGCTAAAGCACTTGTGATATAGAAACAGAGACAACGAAGGTACCACAAACACCCAGACCTGAGACAATAATGGAAAAGTTGTTTTTTCTACATTGAGACCTCAGAGCTGGCGACACCTCGAAAAGCAGTGTGTACGCCACTCGACCACGGAGGTCGACAAATTATAATGAATTTATTGTTTTAATATCGACGGTCCCTACGTAAAACATCGAAGCTCAAAAATCTTAAATAGTTTGCTTTTATACTTATTTATTCAAACCATCGAAGGAAAAAACTAAAATCGTCCTATAAAGCAGAAAATATAATCGTAAATCCTCGAATGTAACTAAACTTTCCGAAGTAGACAGTCGAAAATTGTGATTTGATGAAATACGCGGGAGTGAGCGATAATTTATGTCCAATCTTAAATTAATCATAATCATTACTAAGTATTGATTTACATAAGTTTAATAGAAATAGTTTTATATTCCAGTCATAACCATAATAGTATTAGTTCGCCAACATTGATTGCAGTTCCATAGGTACAAGTACATCTAGACACGGCCACTACAACTTCGTATCTGCGTTCCAATCCACAAAGTTAAATCTATTCCAGTCCTGCAAATTTCCTCTTCATAACACCAACGTCTATACAATAACAGTGTCTGTACAACATAGTATCTGTATGTAAATTTTGAGTGCATTGTGCGTTCCGGCTGCGTCGATACCAGACAGGGGTAGCCAACAATTGTGTAGGTTTCCATGTTTAATTGTGTTCAACACCGCTGTACTTTGATTTGACTGTATGGCTGCGTCTGTTTTGAAAGGTTTTGTACCCCTGGATGGACTTTGTTGGACAAAGCGTGTTTGAATACTGTTGCGTGTTAGCTTGTTATTTTGGCGTATCATATCAGTTTTAAATTACAAGCGAAAGTGTTTTGCCTTGTTGTACCTATCTCAATGATATTCAACACACAAGCATAGATCTAGTTAGTTACTCTAGTATTTAGTTACAGAAGCTCGTAAATTGTGCACAAACAACCCTTTCAAATAAATTGGTTAGTTTCTTGATATAATCGCGTTTACACAAACATAAACTCTTATGCTTCTATATTACTATAGATGTAAAAACTGCATGATTCAGACTAATTCAATAATTAAAGTCTTTCTTAGTTCTATGCTGACGCACATAAAGAAACTATCAAGTTATTCTCAAACGCAAAATTTATAAAATTTCAATTAAAATCTGAACAACACGAAACCGCAATTTTCTCAAACAACCGCAAAAATATCCGATTTAAAAGCACACAACCGCAAACTAAGGCAAAGACCAAATTATATTTTACTTGGAACAAGCCAACCATATTCGGCATATCCTACGTAACTCACGACCTGGCAATTTAGCTTAACTGAAGGATTTCCCTTCAGATTCTTTCTGTCAAATTATCTTGAATGTAACGAACTGGATTAGCCACGAAATATCAAGGGAGAAAGAGTATTTTTTTGCCTTATACGGGACCGTAATTTGAATATATTAAGCCTTGATTTTTAGGGTTCCGTAAATCAAAAGGAAAAACGGGACCTTCAGAGAAATAATTTTGTTGTACGTCTGTTTGTCGGTGCGATCGTCCGTCTGGCTGTCAATACCCCTATCTCAAAAACGCATGGAGGTATCGAGTTGAAATTTAAACCATAATATACCTAAGTCTACAGACTCAGAACCTGTGAAAAAAACACTTTCAAGGGAATCAAAATTACCCATAAAATGTTGGTAAGTAATATGATTATGGTCTTATACTAACAGTACAGGAAAATGTCTAAAAACTAAACTAAAAAGAAATGATTTTAATAGTAAATTCGTAATATTACATTTGTTTTTTAAAATAAAGTCTTTGTACGGAACCCTCAGTACGCGAGTCCGACTCGTACTTGTCCGATTTTTCGCTAGAAAGAAAGGTTCTCTATTGTTTCGCGAAACTAACTTGGGCTTACTACTTCGTCTGGAGTTTGACAGCAATTTTAGCGCGGTGACGTGGCTAAGAAAAATGGTGTTCATTTTGGGAAGTTGAATTTAGTTTTAGCAATGAAACATTAACGCATGATTTAGTGTACCGAAATACAGAGTTGTGTCTGGGTGTTATTTATCTATAATATGTCTATATTTAGATATATATTAGTATGTTTATCAGTTGTCTGGTTGCCATAGTACAGGCTCTGCCTAGTTTGGGATCAGATGGCCGTGTGTAAGTTGTCCCAGGATATTATTATTATATTATTAATAGTAAAAAAAATTACACTTTACATGACATCAAAAAATACTGTCCAACTAGGTATGTACATTTACCTCCATAAATCTGCGAATGTATCCACATTCTTATGTGCTTGCGTAAATGTGAGTGCAGTCTAGATCTAAACATTTAAACTTATGTTTATTCAACATTCGTCTCAACGCTCTTGTTTTCCTATCTCACTTGTATTCCTTTGGGAAAGAAACTGGTTAGATCTTCTTTGTATACTTGAATAGATCCTTAAATATTTTAATGAACTATTTATTGTAGAACAAAATCAAATACAGAAGTGATCATGTTTGTTCCGAGGTATTAGCCTAGCTGAGCCATTTCAATTTGCTACTTTTTTTATTTTGTGAAACTGTTATGTTCCATTTTTTAGTAGGTACCTATTAAGTAATGTCTAAACATAATTTTAAAATAATGAATAATTCCATTCAATGTTTTATAAAATAAATGAAAATTAATTGAGATAAATAAATTCTCAATTTAGTTTCTACTCAATTCCTAAATGAATAGACTGACGATTCGAATAATTGTGTATTTATTCAACAGAACTAAATTGAGTGCTCAAGTCTAAATTGAATGTTTTCGAGAGTAGGTATTCGAAAACAGTTATTATTCGCTAGAATAAGCAAACTAAATTTATTTAGTTTAGTAAGACAGACTAAACGTGGATACCTTTATTTTGTTGAACATTATTTATTTGATTTTATAATAAAATAGCTTGGGATAATTCACACAGCCTTCTGATCCCAAACTAGGTGGAGCCTGAATTATACATACATAATTATAGATAAATTACACCCAGACACAGAAAAAATATTGTTGCTGTATACACAAAGATTTGGGTGGGAATCGAACCCACGACCTGAGGTTAAGCAGTCAGCAACCACTAAATCAAAAGGCCAACCAAAAACGTATGTTTATTAGTCATCATTCTGTTATACAGGACATCAACAGGCCCCTCTTAATTACACGTACGGCAGTGAACTCAGCTTCGATCTGAACTATAATTCCATACCGCATTGTACACCAAAAACGAAGAATTTATAAGACAAAGCAACAACGAGTGTTGAAGTTCGAAACTTAATAAATTATCTTCAAGGTGTGAAGTTCAAACAAGAATAAAGCGAGCCTTGCCGCAATCTACTAGATTAAACTGTGATTAAATGTGTTCGACGTGGAAAACAGACGAGCGACATGGGGTTCGATTTTATTACAGACTTTTTTTGAAAGAAGTTAAGGACTTTGCTGCTGTGGAGTTTGTTGCACCGTTTCTTGTCCACAGCTCCATATCACTTAGGAAGCAGTGAAGGGTGGCCCTTTCAGGGTGCTGTCTAGTTTGTCGACGTTCAAAAACTGCTACTTAGCCTAATTTGAATAAAGGAAATTTAGATATTTTTATTTTTTAGTTTTCTCGTTAATACAGTCATATTGTGCATATCAAAATTGTACACTTTGAAAAATTGTTCACATGATTAGAAAATGACTAAAAATTTACTAACAAATATAAAAGTTGTTTAAATAAATGTTTTTAATGTGTATATTTTTTCAGATAAACTGTAAACATTTAATTAAATCACTTTTGTTCAATTTAATTTTATTGACGACCAAACAACAGTTGTCAATAATACTAAAGAAGAAAAACTAAAAAGTCTCTTGTCTGTATAGAATGGTCAGGGGACTTCCGCTAAGGTGTGAGCACACCAACTGAAGGTATCAAAATAAACAACATGGAGTGTGGAACAACGCAGACAAAATATCTTAAAAGCCTGCAAAAGCATGAGAGGATTTTTTTTTTCGAATCAAAAACCTTCGACCTCATATCTGTGTTGATTTGTTACGAATATTGTTTATGGTTGTAATGGTTATAATATAAAATATGTGAATAGTTTATTTAAATTACATTTTTGACAACTTAAATAAATGTAGGGTCGAAAAGCACGTTGAAATGTGAAAACATCATCAAAATCGTGTTTAATCCGCAATCTTAACTCACTGGCTGAAATACAGCTAACTTAGCAATAAATTCGACCTAACTCCTATTACGAAGGTCCTATCACTGTCATCAAAAATCGTTTTACCTCGTTTTTACACCTTATCTCATCAGAAACCGTTTTGGTTGACACAAATTAAGCGGTCTTCAGAAAAATACAGCCACTATTGAGGACCCAATTACAGTTCCGGCTGAAGACAGTTATGTCGACTGTGTTATTCTTACCGTTTTCTTATCGGAATAATGAGTGCTTTGAGAATAGGGTCCTTTTTGGTTTATTTGGGACGCTATTGTTAATTGCGTGAAGAGTGTTTTTTGTCAGATAGTAGCTAAACAGCCCCCTTAGACGAGGTACATTTCTACAATCGTTATCGCTAATCAAATCACTCAAATGTATGAAAGTGACAAGTCTTAGTCACGTGACTTATTAATGTTATTTCATTACATATTTAAGCGATTTCTATTATCGTTAACGCTTGTCAAAATGTACATTGTCTAAGGGGGTATTGAGAATTTTCTAAAAACATTCCTGTTTTTAAATTCAAAACGAATAAAAAACAAAACAACAATGGATCATTAAATGCAACCCTCAGAATCGACATCAAAACTCCAAAAAAACGTAGTACCTCCAAACTATTTTCGCTGTGACTCCGAAAAACTCAATATAGCGTTCTTCAAAAGCTCCCCGTTAAAGTGGAGAAATCCAATAAAAGGCGACTCCCACCTGCAGTGTCTTCGCACTCTGGTATGTGCGGAATCCCGTTCATTACACCAGCACATCCAACTTGTTACCTATCCAATTTGAACAGATTTTGGACTGCTACTTACTGTAACTGTGGAGAACGAAAACGATTTATATGAAATTTCTTTGCGAGTTCGATTCTGTTCAAACTTATTGAAGGGTTACTTTTGGTATTTGCAGTTCCTTTTGTAATTTTTGTAATTAGTTATTAATTTGATGGACAGGCTCCTTCAAGAAGCAATGAAAAGTAGGTATATAAAAGCAGAAATGTAGATTTTAACTTTTCTTCTTATTGTGTCTTTCTAAGCGCTCTACGAAACTAATATTAAAAAAAAATCAAAAGCTTACTTTTCAAGGTTAATAGTCTTATATACATTAACAAAAACACGTCAATCAAATCCAAACAAGAACCAACAGTTTAAAGATCCTTAATTCACGTGTAACAAAAAGGTACAATTTCGTACATGAATTACGTCGGTAGCAACGTAGGACCAACTTATTGTGCCACAGTATTGTGTATCCAATTAAAAATTTTCCTATCGACCAAGCCAGGAGATGGCATTTTTACAAACGCCGGTCGGATTCAACTTTTCTAATTACAACCGTGTCAATTCGCTCGGCTTTCATTAACGGTTCGCGGTAATAATATATTTTGTCGGAACCAGATTGTAGGGTACGGTTTTGTTGTTGTCTTTGTCTCAATTTTTGTTTTGTGTTATTTATATCATTATTATCACTGCGAGATGGTAATGCAGATAATTTACCCTTGGGATTTATAATAACCTTGATTTTTATGAGTTTACAAAGAATAATTGTCATTAAGGTACATAGTCGTGCGACAACATACTCCATAGATTTTTGTTCAGGATTCATTGATTTGGTTAGTTTTTACGTACGAAATAATAATATCATAATCATGCACGTCGTATTTTTTCCAGATAGCTTTCCACATAGACTATTGGGATACACATCTATTACATACTGAACAGAATATCTGTCTATCTATTTTTTATGTAGGTGATACATAAAAAAAACTAAAATAAATAATAAAGTCTGTTACTCGTAATACACTAAAAAATATCGACACACGATTCATAAAACAATATTTTTTCCATATACAGCTAACACAAAAATAATTTTCGACTACACCCTGTCAATTTTTATTGCTTTATTGCAGCATTCGCAAAAAAAATGTAACGTACAACATGTTTTTATTACTGGCAGTCACATACGAGCAATTACTCCTGGCTACGGAAAATGATGTCGTCAAAGAAAACGAAAATTGCTTGACGTCACAAATAATGCGGGGCAAACAACACGGCAATAAAGATTTATCGTTGAGTTTTTTTTTAACAAAACATGTGTAAGGTATAAGATAAGAGCGGTTTAGTGTTGCATTTGTACGGTATTATTTGTGAGCGTTTTTTGATGCTATTTTTTTAATTATTAGGTATAGTTTTGTTTCAGTTAAGTATGCACTATAAATATAGTTAAGTTTGTTATTAATATTAAAATAAAGACATGCTAACCCGATAAAATGTATGCTAAAAATACTTTTTTAGTTTCTTGTTAATAAGAATTATTAAAAATAGTGTTGATCACTTATAACCCCCATTAAATTAGGTACTTGAAATTGAGTGTGATGATATTTCCAAAATATTAGGAAAATTCTAAATATATTTTTTCCAACATGTAATGTACACTTATCAATTAGGTATGAAATATTTTCTGGAGCCATTTCAAGATTGAACGATTTAAACCTACCGCTTATGACTTGAAACGGTTGTAAAACACAAAAAGTTAATGAACTGAGGTGAGATGGCGCAGGCGTCGCCATAGCAATAATTTTAGAAGATATATTGGAGATATTACGGAGCATTCTCCGTGTTCCAATATTCTAAATCTGCACAGAAATAATAAACGTACAGCAAGATTTATGTTGTATTTTAACACTTCTCTTGCCATTTATAATGCCCTGATTGAAGTATATTATTATAATATGAACATTTTAGGTCTATCATGTATTGAAATTACCCAGTAACATGGGTTGTTGAGGTCAGATAGTCTCCATGTAACATACGGTATTCAGCTAAAACTGGTAAGACTGGAAGCTGACCTCGACATGGCTTAGGAAAAGGCTAGGCTTCATATGATGTATAAATTTTCGTTCTGTAACAGCTTAGCTCGTTTTCAATTGTTTTACTGCCAACAGTATTAATCGCACGTATATTGTATGTTGCAATGTATTTTACTGTGGAATGTTAAGGTATAGTTTTGTTTAGTAAAAAAACAGAATATAACGCCATCTTTATAAATAAAATAAATTAGTCAAATAACCATTTATAATTCCAACATTATTACGATAAGTAATCAATTATAATACTTAATTGATGTGATAATCTACAATTAATTGCCATTATGATAATTATTTAAACATTGATAATGTTTGAGAATAATTTAACAAAATGTATCTTTCAAGGTCCCACCGAGATTTGAACTCGGATCGCTGGATTCAAAGTCCAGAGTGCTAACCATTACACCATGGGACCTGATGATGTATGTAACAAAATAATCGATCACTATTCAGTCGCGTTTCAGTCACAAAAACTCTTTGGAGTAGTAAGCACTTATTTCAAAGGTTATCAAGCAATCAATAATTACTTATTCTCATATCAGTAATAGATTTTTATTATTTTATTAATTACTATACTCATGGTTACAGTGTAATGAATCAGCCAACCGACCAAAGTAGGACTTTCGTCTTTAATTTGTTTTGCAGTTCATAATAATAAATTATTTCCTTCGACAATTACTTAATCAAGTTCTTCAGGCATAAACAAATAGGTTCAACTTACTAAATCACATACTATTAATTTTTTGTATTAACGACACTTAAGTAATAAACTCAAAAATAAAAATCTACCCATTGTCTACAAAACTTTATCAATACCAATTCTTACTTGGTTACGGAGGGGTTCTTGGCTAAGTGTAAGCCGTACGGTTTGAACGATAATAAAGGTTAAGCCTCCCTCGCCGCGGTTTGATCGTGGATGGGTGACCATTTGTAAACATAACGAGACCCTTCCGTGCCTTGGAAAGCACGCCAAGGTGTTGGTCCCGACTGCCATACAGTGATCTTTGATAGTCGTTAAGTCATTACAATTCTGTCAACTGTCAGATACGCAGTCTTCGCTCCATGCAAAATATAGTATTCAGCTAAATCCGGTAAGACTAGAAGCCGACCCCAACATAGCTTGGGAAGAAGCTAGGCAATTCAATATCAGGTGCCATACCATGAGCTTATTAAGCAAGGTTGTTGCCGCTGTGGAAGCGAGACGCTGCTGCGTGCATTGTATAGCGCTGTCTCGCTTCCACAGCGGCAACAACCTTGCTTAATAAGCTCATGGTACAGGCACTGTTCCGGAGAACCGTATTCAGTAACATACATTCAATTCCATTAAAACAAGCACTCAACAAATCTTAGCAGTGGTACCAATAAGGTTGTATAGCGTTGTCAATTCGTATCTGATAGTTTTAGTGCGAAACATATGAATATTTGGCACGTACTCCGAGACTTGTACCATGAACTTTTTAAGCTGGACTGTTGTCGTCGTGGGAGCGAGACAGCGCTACTATTCATGTAGGTGTGTCTCGCTTCCACGGCGATATAGGTCGTCTGTTACGAGTTTATAGTAAGCGCTCTGGCATGGAGTCCAGTTGTTTTGGCTCTTAACGCCCGAGTCATTGTCAATTTGGCAGTCTTCGTTCGATAGCCTATTACGGGAATGCTGATGCAAAATGGCCGATGCAAGGTTGTAGTTTCGAAATGGTTACTATTATTGCAATACGGAATAAGTAATATTGTAAAGCTGTTAAAAATGTGCGCTCTAGTTTGGTACTTTTTTGGGAGTAAAACGATATCTACATATAGCTTATAAAGCTTAAGAGTTTGTTTGTTTGGTTGAACGCACTAATCTCAGGTACTACTGGTCCAATTTGAAAAATCTTTCAGTATTAGATAGCTTATTTGTTGAGGAAGGCTATGGGCTACTTTTTGCTGCGATAACCGAGGCCTACGCGGGCGGAGCCGCGATCAAAAGCTAGTTTAATAAAAAAAAGAGTTGATAACTACAGTTTTTATTCGTAAGGCTCTGAAAGCGGCAAAGATAGTATTTTTACGCACAATTTATTTAGTAGGTATCTATTTTCATTGATTTATGCACAATCCGTATTGGCAGTCTTAATACGAAATGGCATTCTCTGCCAGTTGACCTGAGGGTGATGCAAAAGAACGTAGTTAAAGTACCTACTGAAAATGAAAATGGAGATTTTATTTTAAAAAATAGATACACTACAATAAGTATTACTTAGAACACAAAAATATACTTTTAGTCACGTTTTTGTTATAACTTTTAGGTATGTATACATCAATATTAAGATAAACTTAATGAAAAATTACATAATTATTTCAGAAATTCAGTTATAAATTTTCACTAAAATTATTATATGCTCTACTTACTGTATCTTATTTATTTAGCGCTGTAATTAAAGACACTTAAAATATATTAAGTTTTTGACATACCTAAAACATCAAAGATTGATGTGACGTTCACCTTAAATAATCTTATAAATATGAGCCCCTTTGAGTAGAGTACCGGCGCGTTAAAAACCCGCTCAAAGTATTAAAATCTAATTAGTTATACAAGTACTTTATAAGCTCATAATGTATTTTTAACAGGTACTCAATCTTCTTAAAATTGTGATAATTATAATTGCGATAATCTACAGAATTACACATTCAAATAATCACATGTTTGCTTAATGTTGGTGTTTTGAAAAAACTAAAATGTCTATCAAATTTTCATGAATACCATAATAATATAACCTATGAATAATACACCTACCTATGCATTTTTTTTTGTTGAGCAGCTATTCTGGGACTATACAGCCCCAGTATCACTGTGACCGTTTTTTACCTATGTATTACGAGATTATATTTTTAATGTCGCCTATCCAACCAACATAAAATTCTGGTAATATGTACGTTAAAAAAAAATCAAATAAGACATGACGTCACATAAAATCGGCTAGTTTGTCGACCGAACCAACCTGACATAAAATAAACAAAAAAGTAAAACATACCACAAACAAATATAAAATCTATTACCATAATTATAAAGCCTGAAAACCTATAATCCATCATCTCATCTCTCATACAAATGCATCCTTTTCATGACAGCTACGTTTTTCAATAGCACCCCATGTCACAGAGGGGCGGGCAGGGGGTTGGTTATTAGCACCAATTCAGAGGGGTGAATAAATGTGAGCTTAATTTGCTTACGGTATGTTGATGGTATGTACATATATTACGGTAATGTATGTACGTTTGTCGCTTAAGGTTTATAACGTATGACCAAGGATATTCTTCAACGGGGAGGGTGGTTGACAATGAACTACAAATACAGTTATTTTTAATACGATTAAAATAGCAGTAGTAAGTATTTTTATTGAAAGAAACTACCTACCTTTGTGTCAGACTTTTTTCAGTAGCACAGCTTTATATTTGCTTAAAATAAAATACTATATAATTAGTAAGGCCTTCAGGGCCAAATCCGAAACTATAAGGGATATAGAAAAGCTAGGCTAAGATTATTGATTTTTTTTAAATCTAATGGTGCACTATTTGTTTTCATTAAAATTGGGCTCGCGACTCCTTTGAGGATTTTACGATATTCCTTATAGTGTCGGATTTGGCGCTAAAAGCCCACTTGAAAAATTCACCCGGTATATATTTATAATATTAGTGCATGTTTTTAATCGCCAGAAACAATTTCATCAATGCATTACTTACCATAAACAAGCTAGAACAATACAGGAACTTTTCTGTATTGGTACACAATACAGGAAAACATTATGCAATCGCAAAATGTGGACCAAGCACTCCATAATCATTACCTAAAACATTCGAAAACAAAATATGAACTCGTCTTTCAACATCCAAAACATATTTCGACAATTAATTACAATAGAATTCAGAAACTTCACAACATTTCCTACCTCTCTTCATTTAAGGTGCCTCGAATGTTTCAATTAAGCTCAAAAACTCGGCTCTATAAGAAACTTGGCTATTTGTAACAACTTTACATTTAAATAAACGTATGATTTATTCAGAGTTTTGTTTATAACGGATGTTCTAGCAATAAGGTTCAAAGTTGCTTGATTATAATTTCAAAAGGCAACTCTCGTTTATTTATGTAAATCACCGTTATGACCATTTGTGGTACTTCGTAATCAACTGTGGGAAATTCGGGGAATGTTGTTGCAGCTTTGATGGAGGATTGGCGTTGTCCTTGGCGTTCAAGTAAAGGAGGACCAGAAAAAGAAATACAACCTGGTACTAAGGTTAAGTGATTTATCATTCAAAAGGATTTTTGCACCGCGTAAGTCACCGGTAATGGACAAACAATAGATCTTTTATTGCTCGGCGTTCAATGTTTTTATCATTTTTTTTTATTTAAACATTAACTTTATATGATTTCAATGATGTCCGTTCCGTCCAGTGGCGTACACACCAGTTTTCAAGGTATCGCCAGCTCTGAGGTCCCGGTTTCGACCATCGATCAGACGCCACCAGTAGGAAAAAAAAAACACCTGCATTGCTTCGGGTCTGGTGCTAACACAAGTACTTTAGCTACTCTTTTGGATTTGAAGCAATATATGTGATGCTGTCTACATTTATTTATTTAGTATATGACTATATTTTTTCCCACAACGCTTCGATACTTTGAGCCATAGAAAAAGTTGTAGCGCTAAAAAAATCCTATTCATCGACTTATACCCTACTCTTAAGGTAAAATTATCGTTTCTCCTTTGTTTTCAATAAGTCTTGCTGCACTTTTTTGTATATACCTGTATCCAGCAAGGCTAGGCAGATGGTAAATATAAAATAGCTCGTGACGTGTATTGAAGAAAAACATTCCAAAATATTCTGTTACACAATTCAATGGAATTTGAAAAGGTCCTTTGTCCGGGGATCTTATTCAGTTTTACTGCTGAATCTAGAACAATCCTAATATCCTTACGAAAGAACGAAAAACTTACATTATTATTACAAAAATGTTATCAAAAAGTTTGGATCCCTATTATTACAAGAGTAAAAACTATTTGTCTTCAAATGCCTTACGGCGATAATAATTGTCACAGCCGACACCAATAAAAAATGAGCGACAAATCTCAAAATCCCAACGACGGCCAACTAAACACGCCTTGAAAATTAAGCCTTTTTATCATAACTATCAAGCGAAACTCAACCTTATCGAAAACAACATAAAGCATATTCTCTTTTTGCATAAATAATGTCTCTTACAACTTAGTCATTTCGAAGAAGTGTTTACAGTGTCGTGAAATTTTACGCTGCAGGGCTTAATAGCCGACGTATGTTTTGTCTCTTTCGTGTAGCTATTGGCGTCCTTGTCTGCGGTCATCACATTCAATTCGACTTTCTCATAATCCAATACTGGACTGGACGGATTTGTAAGGCTCTGCACTTGTTCTGAAATACCGGGAAATATCATACGGTCGCTCCTTGGGAGGAGGATTATGGGAAATTGGTGAAATGGCTTGAGAATTGAGTTTGTTGTTTTATATGTGGTCCTTTGTCTGAAGATTAATAAAAGTATATTTGTTTTAGGATGTTAAAGTTAAGGATCGAAACGACAGAATTGTATTAATTATTAGGTGACTCTTAAAATCAACTTTCTGGTCTAGATATTACATGTCGTGGTGGCTAGCGGTTCAATGACCGGATTCGCATGCACATGGTGGCAGGTTCGAGCCCATGCAAGTACCAATGTGAAATTATCAAAGTTATACGCACTTACTTAATCGTTCTAAGACGATTGACCAACTGAAAAAAATGAGAAAAATCTGGATTCCAAAAAATTTTATCTGAAATTGTCAACCCGCAATGAGCAAGCGTGGTGATCAATGCTCATTCCTTCTCTATATGGAAAACGCCTGTGCCCAGCAGTGGGTTATCGCCAAAATTTACCTACTCAACTATTTTATTTGTTTAGCTGCAGAGCTTTGTTTCAATAACAATAATATCGTTATAAAATGCATTTTTCGCATAAATTATATCGTATCATATTATAAGGTAGGCACCCTTTACGGATGGGTTGAAACCATAGAGTCTACAATATGTCAGGATGATATTTCATATTCATCGTCTTACGAACCCATACGTAGCGCTACGGGAGCTACATACACTTATTGGCTACGCTTTACTTGCTACGAGATCTTAGCAGGTAGGTACCAAAACTATTTTGAGACAACTTAAATAATACCATTTTTTTATTATTTGATTAATGTCCAAATTAAATTAAAGTTTTAAGATATTCTGAGATATAACATGGCTTTTTTTTTCAAGATAGCAAAAATACCATAACAATACTTGACTACTTTAAAAGCATAGATATTCGTAGATCGTAGATTTTGGGACATTCATATCTCGTAGACCTTGGGACATTCGTATCTCATAGACGTTTCGACAGTCGTAGCTCGTAGATGTTGAGACATTCGTAGGTCGTAGACTTTGGGATATTCATAGCTCATGGACGTTGGGACATTCATAGCTCATGGACGTTTGGACATTCGTAGCTCGTAGATGTTGGGACATTCGTAGCTTGTAGGTGTTTTCTTACATTCGTAGCTCGTAGAATTTGGGACAATTAATGTAGTTCGTCGATGATGGGACATTCATAGCTCTTAGATGTTGGGACATTCGTAGCTCGTAGATTTTGGGAAAATCGTTGCTTAAAGATTTTGGGACATTCGTAGCTTGTAGATGTTTTCTGACATTTATAGCTAGGAATAACAAATAACAAAAGTATTTTCTTATTCACTGCAATTATGAAACTTTTTGTATCATTTACTCTAATTTAATATCAATCTCACATCTGACAATGTGTGAGTGGCCTGACAAAATATAATATATTGCCAGTTATCGACACGCTAAGAAGAAGTTCGAAGTTAAATATTTACACTACGTTCTGATAAATAAAGTCCTGTTTGTAAAAAATATTACTTTTCCCAATATATTATGTAAAACAAAGATATCCAATAATTATAAATAAAAAGAGTGCAACGTAATCAGGTGCATAAGACTGCAAAAAAAATACCTCTTTAAATATACGCACTCCTTTTAAATTAATCCTTAAATAACAATGCACTTTCGTATTGGTGATATTTTCATCTCAGTACCAATTTCTATTTTTTATTAGTCCAAAGTGACCATTGTTCTTTGCTATTCTACTTAAGTTATCCAATCAGTCTAGTTTCAAAATAATAAGACGTCCATGCAAAGCTCCAAATTTATTAAGTAGCTTAATTTACATACTAACACATGTATATTCATCCTACATGAACACGCACCGTCAATTTGTTTAAGGAATTAAAGTAAGGAATGAGAACCTTTATAATCCTGGTGACCAGGAAAAGCCCCACTTGGGTGATACGTACCAAAACACAGGACAGCACTTTCTTGTGCTTAAGGAAGATTGCTTTACACAATTTATCTTTTTAAATTGATGCTAGATTGTTTTAGCTCAGAAACGGCGGTAGCCTAATGGCTAGGGCGTCGGACTTGCGATCATATTGTGGTTGCGGTTTCGAATCCCACCCATAACACTACCGACGTGAACCCACTCGTAACACAAGCATCTTAGCTTAGCACGAGGGGTTAACGAGATTACTAGAAAGTAATGTGCGGCCCCCATTTAAAAAAAAAATATGTTGTATAATTATATTTGATTTGAGTGTCGGTTTTATTCTAATAAAATAAAAGGCAACAATACTAGGAGTGCTAGGATGATGAGTTATTTATTAGACGAGTAATTAAGGTCTGTTACTTTCTTTTTGTACGATAGCCTCGATTTCCCACTGCTTGGCTTTCCTACTCTTTTTACATTTGTCTCAACAAAAAGCTGCTACAGTTAAAAAAAACAAGACTGGCAATTTAAAATTAATTTTTAATGACATGATCTAGAATATGGAGGCAGTCAATAAATCTGTCAGAAAATAAAATAAGTAACAAGGAAACGAAGATGTATATGTAATTAGATCCTACTAATATTATAAATGTGAATGTATGGATGTTTAGATGTCACACTTAATCACTCAACGGCTGAACGGATTTGGATGACATTTGGCATGCAAAATCCGTTCAGCTTTGACATAGAAAAGAACATAGGCTACCTTGTATGCCGATTCTTTAAGTAGTTCCTGAAGAAAAATATAAAATTGTTTACGAGCTAAGTCGCGGGCAGACAGCTTTGAAATTTGATGCATATCACCTATACTATGGAAAAGGATGTACTTTCTATACCGATCTCTCTAATAGTTCCCGTGGGAAGATTAAAAATTGTTAAGCTTTAAACAGAAGCTAGAGTTTCAATAAGTGTAATAGAATAAATCACTGCAGATAGTAAACTAAACCTTACAAAATTTTAATGAGTGATATTAGCTTGAGTGCTATAAATGTATTATTGAATAGCCTAGACTAATACTTATTTGCCTCCTAATGCCTTCGAGCTATGGTCCGCTGCACATAATCCTGTCAATGGTTGTCGTACCACGCCGGGATTACTGGACGCGTGATGTTACGCTGTGATGTAAGTTAGAAACGGTAAGAGATTAAGACAGAATAGTTCAGAGAGAGTTTCATGTTGGTAAAATGATTAAAGGTATTAAATAATTGAAATTTGTAAGAGGCCTCAATCCTGCTTGCATTCGTTAATTTCATTCAACGCGAAGATATGGTGGAGCTTATAAGCTAATTAAAAAAGAAATAAAAAAATGCTAACTTATTGTAGAGGAGTATAAGAAAGACAAAAATAAACATAATTATCATAATAACAATGAATCTATGTAAAATAATTTATTCAATGAACTGGTTATATACACAAAAATTTACAGCATTTACATAGATATGTAAAAAGGAACGTAGGTACTGCTTGTTTTTAAAGAAATAGTGATGTGTAACGTGTATGGATTTTTTTCTTTAATTAAATTACAAAGTTTTTATTTTATTTATTTTCAATGCACATGTAAGTTTGTTATGACATAAATATCTATAAATGTAAGTCTAGTCGCAAAACTGCAATTAGGAGCCTGTTCGTGTTTTATTCATAGAAAACTTATTTTATATAATGTAGGCTTGTCAATCATTTTATATTAATACATAAATACAAAGTATTTACACTTCATTTTTTATATTGCTATAGAATAGTAACTATATAGTTTAGTCAAATAAATATTTGTCTGGCTATTAAAGGCTACTTTTACAATTCAATGAAAACTCTACAGACTTAAGACAAACTTTTTTATTCTATTATAATATTATAAAGCTGAAGAATTTGTCTGCTTGTATCGATAATGCGCTAATCTCAAGAACTACTAAGCCAATTTGAAAAAAATCTTTCAGCGTTAGATATTTATTGAGGAAGGCTATAGGATTTTTGTTGCGATAGACGCGCATGCGGAAGGAGCCCATGAGGCAGAGCCGCGAGCAAAATCTAGTTTAAAATAAAATATTCTTTCAGGTACCAATCAAGCCTTCCTCACGTAAACAATCATTAGCAACAACACTAATAACCACAAAACGTTTATAACTTAACCCACAATTACAACGTCCAACGCGAGTTTGATTGATTTATTACTATGTTTGTACAACAATGCAAGCGATGGACAATGAACATTGTTTCATCAATTGGTGTTCCCAATCATAGGTGCACGCGATAACCGAATCAATCATTTCACGTACGTATCGGTAGATTAGCGATATACATATACAACCTTTTATGTTGAAGGTAGACAGTGACAAAGTAAATAGGTTTGGAATAAAATTATATAGGGAAATAATAATTATATACCGGTCTATAAACGTCCCATAGCTGGGCAAAGGCCTCTTCCCATATTGAGAAGGAATGACCATTGATCACCACGCTTGTTCATTGCGGGATGGCGATATCAGATACCAATATTTGAAAGCCAGGTTTCGTCACGATGTTTTCCTTCGCCGTTTGACAATTATGTCTTAGAATGATTAAGAAAGTACCTAATTATAACTTTGCAAAAGTCACTACTAAAAATAATAATATTGAAATTATATTCTAGTATGGAATTGTGTATGATCCAGTAAAATGGGTTACGGAGGTCAGACAGGTTTTTAGTAAGACTGGAAGCTGACCCCTAACAAAACTTGGGAAAAGGCAAAACAGATGATTCAAATACATTTTTCTGAAAAAGTTTGCATTATAACCTCTTTCAATTTATAATTTGATCACATATCATGATTTTAAATAGATGATACACAATCAAAAACCCGCATTTACAAATTTTGATGACTTTTTTCACAACAGTTTTTGTTTAAAATAGAGTTAAGTTGGTAATTCTGGATCGGATATTTTATCATAAATTGGCTCTATTGAGGTTAACGACTGTCTATGTGACCGCTTCATTAGGCCTAAGCCTAGTACTTAATCATAGCGTGCAAGCGTATGATCAAACAATGTATAGAAAAAACACTGGCTTTTATCGCCATATTAAAGAGTAGAAATATATTTTTACATTGTTAATGGCATATTTGGAAAAACAGTTCAGGATAGTCCATCTTCAATATGCACAAATTTCCCGTTTGTTGCCCATGGTCCGATCGCGTAGGGGTTGGACCTCATCTGGCAGCACGGAATCGCCTTTTTCCGTCGCCCTTTCTCTTTCTGTCGCTTAGAACTGCCATTTGCTAGACCGAGACTCCAGCGAATGGCAGTTCTAAGCGACAGAAAGAGAAAGGGCGACGGAAAAAGGCGATTCCGTGCTGCCAGATGAGGTCCAACCCTAGTTCTACTTATCGATCCATGGGCATAATTATTTGCCTATGCTCCTATCAATCGGACCAGGGGAAATTCAAACTACCCGTAGTCTTACTTATGGTCCGTGGTTCAATAGCAGGGTCCTACTGATCGTTCCCGTATACTTCTACCAGAAATATTTTGAATTTTTTCAAAGATAAACAGAGATATAAGTAGTAAAAAGTCACTCACTTGCCACAGGGGTCTTGCACTTACGACTTAATATTTTTTTATTTGGTTTAAACGCAACTTAATTAATAAACGCAACTCATTATGCTCCGTTCCGTTTATTTATTATTTATTTATAAATATAAGACTGATCAATTCTTTGTATGGCGATGTAACCATAAAAACCAAATGATCCCAATGTACTTGTATATTCGTTTTATTAAGTACGTTAAATACTAAATTCAGTTATCTCTTAGTGCAGTAGGTATTAGTTTTGATGCATGTAATAACGCCGCTGGCTTAAGAGTTAATTTGGAATCTGTCCAAATTTTGCTTTTATCCTCAAATAAAAGTGGAAATACACTCGGAGATAGCAGCAGGGGAACGATTATGATAACGTTGGGAATTAACCTTAAACCGACTGAGAATTTATCCATAAAGAATCTAATATGTATAAAAAATTCTAGAGTTTGTAACCAAACTCCTCCGAAATGACTAGACCAATTTGTATGAGTCTGATAATCTGCCAACGTCTATTTTTCATATGGCATGGCTTTTTTTATATGACAGAACAACGTTTGCCGGGTCAGATAGTTGTAGTATAAAATTATTCCTGTAGCATCCGAAGTAATACGAACCCGGGAATAAAGACAATAAAAACCAAATATAATTTTCAGTATAGTTGCACTTCTAAAATAATTATGTGAAAATAATATAGGATTTATCATTATATTAAATTAAGGACCTACCACAAATCATCTATCTTTAAGTTTCAAAATAAAATTGTATGTAGTCAATAATATTAAGGGATATTTCGTTAAAAATACGACTTATTCTAATTATGCAGTAGCAAATATATCGAGCGCTTTAATAATAACCGCCTTCATTCCCGAAACCGTTTTATTGGCTAGAACCGGCAGATTTGTGATTTTATATTATTCTTGGTACCTACTAGGGTAATAACGAGTTTTGGTATTATTTCCGCCTAATGTAAGGATTTGGTTGGTAACATAACTGTTTGAACACGAGTCACTAATACTAAGTCAATTAATTTTCAACTAATTATTATTAAATTTTCAGAAACATAATTAGTGTCATTTTCCTTAATAAAATATTTTACGTTTTTGCATTGTGTGGTCCTTTATAAATAAACTAGCTGTTTCTCGCGGTCTCTTTATTTTTTTTACATATAAAATAGCTCATGTTACCCGGAGATAGTGAAGCTTGCTAACGGTGAAAGGATTTTTCAAATCGGTTCAGTAGTCGAGCCTATTCAATGCAAACAAACAAACAATCAAATCTTTCCTTGTAAGTAAAGCTTATGGACACAGGCTGGGAATATTATAGCCTTTAATATAATACCATTAAAATCATAGTTATTAAGTAACTGCTACTATTACTTCCCGGAAATTCACCATTTAGTTTTGCTATGACTTGGACAATTAAATAGCAAAACGCTACAATTGCCATAACTATTCTAATAATTGTTCATTTGAACAATAAAGCATAAAGTGCTGATGTTAGGCTTGAAAGCACTTTAAGCTTTGTAAGTTCGTCGTTTAGTACTTAAGTAATATTAGTATACGCTATAATAAACACTAAATTTAACTGCATCAATTCAAGTTGAATAGAAGTTATTTTTCTATTCACCGATATTTCAAAATACCTCGCTGTATGTCTGGACCCTGATAAAAGTATCTCTAGCAAAATATTTACTTGTAATACAAACCTTACTATATAGCAAACATGATTGATTTATTAATGCTTTGGCACAGTCAACAGCAAAAGTAAATTATCAAAATCAGAAATTCAATACTTATGAACGGAGTTCGCGTCAAAACTGTGTGGCGTCGAAGCGATTCAAAATTATGTGATTGTAAATTATACCAAACATTTGTTACTAGTACAGTTGTTATATTATTATATTCGTGATCAGTTTTGACTCCAAAAGTTATAAACTAAATTCATCATCTACTTTTGCTGTTGACTATACTTCTTATAGACCCATCAACTGAAATACCGGTACAAAATGACCGTACCAAAATATACCAATTAAATTATACGGGCATTGCCTTAAACCGTTATTTACAACGTTACATGAACTTAAACCATCGCAGTCCCTTAAGCCTTTTGACAAGGGTGTTATTATTTATAGGGCCTGTAACTCGAAGGCAAATTAATCCCTATGTGATTATATTGTTGTTAACAATGAGTGTTATGGTATTCTCAGGGCTAGGATAACTTGTGATATTGTAGTTTGGGGTTCAACAGGTAGATGTAGGGTCTCGTAATGCTGTTTTGAAATTAGATTATTATAGCTATATTAAATTTTCAATTAAAGTTGTCAGTCCAGAGAATTTGGATAGTTTATTACTCTGTAAATTGACTCAGGAAATTAGTTAAGTAGCAGCTCAGATTAAATTCAATCTGATGATTTTTAGTAGAGTTTGGTGATATGCATATATAACGCTAAAATAATCAAATTAGTACTGTAAAACAAAGCTAAACAGTAGAAGAAATGTTTCCTCTTTCTTCTGTTTTCTCTTTATTATTCGAACCCAATATGATAATTAAACAACATAAAATATAGATAAGTCTTTTCTATTCTATCCAATATTTAATATTGGATAGAATACAAAGGACTTATCTATATTTAATATTGGATAGAATAGAAAGGACTTATCTATATTTTATATTGTTTAATTATCATATTGGGTTCGAATAATAAAAGAGAAAACAGAAGAAAGAAGAAATATTTCGAATTAACAAATTTTGTTATGATAGAATTAGTCTACTAATCCGTGACCATGTCACAGTTTGCAAAGGTGTTGAAATATCTGGAACTTAAATCAAAATAATCCGTTTAAAAAGTAGTTTAATTTCAATGTCTAACATTTGCGTACACCTCAGAAACCATTATGTAATTGATAGAGTTAAAAATTACATTACTTGTGTTGAGTTGTCTTTCTAGTTCATTTTATTTGAAGATGAATAAAATATATCATTACAATTATGCACAACAAACTAGTACCACACATAGGTATATTATATTTTATATAACTCATACGTACATATTTTATTACGAGGTATTAGACGTAATTAATTAAAATGAATCGTTCACCTGGAATGTTCAGCAAACAAGACGAGCTCTTTGAACATCTAAAGTATAATTTTGGCGTAATATTAAGACAGACTTGAATAATTTACATACACAACTATACCGTGCTTACCGTAATACATAATAATAATTAAATTCGACACAAATTAATGACAAATTACTTGAATTGGTGGAAATAGATTTGACAAGATTAAGGTAGGGTCCTAGTTTCAGCGATACGAACCGCAGTTAATTTATTTAGTGTGGTTATTTCCAACTAACCCGTGAACGTATTAGTGATATTACACGATTATATTTAAGTAAGTGATAATACCAACAAGTAAGTAAGTAGTCAATGATAATTAAAAATCATATTTATGGTTTTAAATAATATAAAATTCATTTTATTCCAACTAGTACAAAATACCTAATATAAATTAGAATCGCTCTTTTCTTTTTTGTCACGTTAATACGTCGTGCGTCCCTGCTATAAATGTAATTGCTACGAATTATCTTTACCGACTTTGTGTATAGAATTAAGAAACAAACATGAAAAATGTATCCACAACGGAAACGGTGCTACTTTAAGATCACAATATAAGCACTGTTATGCACTGCACTTTAAACATTGCGTACTTATCACGAAGTACAAAGTACGACAACCCTAAATCATAACTAACATTGGCACCCCAACCTTATTTGAAAGAGCAGTTCCGTTACCATGGCAACGTAGCTTATAGGTATATTTAATTACATTTGAAGTATGCCGACATTTTGCGAGTTGTGAAGACGTAATGACTGTTAATTCTAGTTACTGTACTGACATCAATAATAATATAATTATAATGAATGAGTGAGACGTATTAATGTTGCGTAATATATCTCTCAACTATATTCTCATTACTAAAATAATTTGTTTTATATATAAACAGAACTGTGTAGTTCGTAAGAGCTGATAATATATTTTTTTTATAATGTCGGTTTTTCATGGATGTTTCCTTTACATAGACTTCTACGGTTTGATCTCAACCATAATTTGATCCAAATTATTATTACACCTGGGCAAACACATCCTTGGCCCACAGGATGTAAAAAATATCGCCCCCCAAAAGCTACTGCAATACCTAGTGGATGCAGGACTCGGCGATCACAATAGATCGATGACAGTCGCAGTGACGTGTGACTGTGCAGCCCCAGTCTGCACAGTCCCAGAATAGCCGCTCAACATAATAAAAAAAAACATTTTTGTTTCAGTTAAAGTTGTAAAGACTGAAAGTTATTTCTTAAGCTACCTTTAATACTGCTTAGAGTAAATTAATCTCTGTATAAAATGCAATCTATTTTAAACCGTATGATGTTATTTTAAAGTTTAATTTCAATTAATTTGAAATCATACTGAAACTATCAGTTAAGATGTTCTGTAAAGAGCGTTTAGAGTTAAATTGAATTCTGGATTAATAACTAACAAGTGTCGAGAAAGTCGAAAATCGATTAATTTTGTTTTGGAACTGGTTTTCACGCTTTCTACTTTGTATTCAAAGGACAAGGAGGCTGCAGGAAGCATACGAGTACTTACAAGATATACTACTAAGTATATAGAGACAATTAAGGGTTAATTTTTAGGGTCAGTAATGGAAAAAAAGGCCTGACAAGGGAGGTTTAATAACTCTGGTATTTAAATTACGTTTTGACATCGATAACGATTTATTTAGTTTTTACATCCTTTATACATTTTAAAGAGTAACCTATGGAGTTTTAAAGAATTGATTATTGATATAGTTTTAAAGTTTACGTTTCTTTAGTTCTTCACTAAAATAGGCGTTTAACCTATTTAACTTTTACTACACAAAAATACTTTGATGTTTTGGTTTTGAATATTACATCTTGAAAAATAAATTTGATTTTTTTGATAAAGGTCAGTAAACTTTCAAACAAATACTGCCATAGTTGACACTCATACGTAATACCTATAACAACAGATTACACAATCGGCATTGAACTTGATGGCTTTCCAACTAAGTCTAGAACATTCTGTAAACCAACCTGTTAATTAAGTGAACAGTACCGAACGACAATAGCAAGCTATAACACTCAATTAATTGAATACATTTACATTTCAATTCGGTTCAAATTACCAGGTGTTGAAGCGATTGTGAGCGTGCCAAGATTTTGGTTAGTGCTGCCAAATTAGAAGGCTGGTCTGATTGGTGTGGTGTTATAATCATCTACTTTTTAAATCATGAATATAAAATTATTTTTCCTCAAAAAAATTTTCAGCCAATGTTTTAACATTAAGAGTTCGCAATTCGTTTATGTTAAAAAATTTGTGTTATTGCAAAAACGAATATTAAAACTGAAGATAAGCGGCTTTTTTTTAAACTATGCTCAGTATAAATCGATGCATACAATGTTTCACCAAAAATGTGAATTGTAAAAAATAAATTTCACATGGGGAATATTGGTATATCTAATAAAATTCAAATAAGCGACGGAAAAATTTGAAGTCAAAAATGAGCGACTCAAAAAAAACCTTTCTATTATAAAATACATACACACATCAAAAGTGTCTAGGGATCAAGCATTTTTATGCGGATTTCTTGAGATTGAGATGTGGCTTTGTAATAAATTTATGATTTTATAAATTTATATGGATCCTTTTTGGTGCATTTCATAATTCGAATCAGGAACTGTGAATCAAATTCGAGTAAAAGATGAAAATCAGCTGTCAATATTTTCCCTATAAAAACATACAACGCATTGAAGACATTATTAGTGCTACTGTTTCCCTATACTATAGATAAACATAAACTTCATATTAAAGAAGTATAATGTAATATTCTACGTAATATCGACGGAAAATCGAAGTTTATTCAACCTCTCATTTTCCCACACACTGCACAGTTCGTCGAACTCTCGCGAACTAATTAGCAAGGCTTACATTAAAATACAGTGAAACTTTTAACATCTCAGGGCGAGAAACTAATAAAACTTGAACGTGACCCACTCTGCCATCACATAATCTGCATTCCTAAAAGTATTATTTCTTCCTTCGACCTTTCTTGGACATGTCAACCGAAAGCACTTTTATTTTCTTTCACAAACGTCTTATTTTCTAAGGTATTTTATCGTGGGTGTTTTGTTTCTTTTAGAAAGGTAGAAATATTTGTATAAAAGCACTCTTATGTGAAAGAATATTTTAGATATTGGTGATAAAGGTTTAACCTTTTTCAATGTATCGTGGCGAAAAACCTGCTTCTTTGACCACGTATTTTGTGAAAATTGTATGAGCTTATGCCATTTTTTAACCATAGGATTTCATTTTCCAAAGTGTAAATACATCATCTTAGTAATTCTCGAAAATATTCTTAAAACATTCGACAAATTAATGGTATAATGTTGTTCTAATAATGATCTGGAAACGTTCAAAATAAACTCGAATATTTGGTACTGAATTTTTGAACATACACAGTATTAATTAAAAAAAAACTTTTATGATACCTTCTTATATTTTTTCAGCTAAATTAATATCTATCAATAATTGAAAATTGCTTGAGAATTAAAATTAAGTCAAGACTAACCCCCATACCTTTTTAAAAGAATCACGTTTGTTCTATAATATCACCTCATAATGTTAAGACACGCTTAATTAAAAATACCTACAAGAAACAATATTTTGAATATAAACTTCAGAATCTCAATTTCCTTATTAGTATGCACATACAACAGAGGGTAGACCGCTGAAACGTACCTAACCTAACACTTTTTACTACCAATCCTTTTAACGTAAAACTTAGCGTGGCTACGGGACTTTTAATAACAATTTACGAAGCCCGTTCAAACAAATTCAACAGAAACTTTGCGAACATTAAGAAAACAAAAGTAATTTTATTATTCGCTGGCTCTTTCATTTATGTAAATGGGAAATTTGATGAGTGCTTATGTTATCTTTTTGTATAGTATGCTTTTATATTGCATATTGACTCGTTTCTAATGCGTATGTTGTGTTTTAGTTGAAGAAAACCACGTTACTTTGTGGCCTAGCGGTTCAATGAACGGTTTTGGGTACACAAGGTAACAGGTTCGAATCGAGTACAGGCAAGTGCCAACGTTACTTTTTTAAATTTACTACTACTTACTAACTTTACTTAGTTTCTTAATTATTCTAAGACATCATTCACAATCGGTGAAGGTAAACATCGCGAGGAAACGTGGATTCAAAACATTTTATGCATAAATGAATATAACTGCACCTACCTATATATATTATGTGTAAAAAAAAAAAAAAACTATATTTCTTAGAATTGTTGGTATAAAACGTTATAGTTTGAAACTATCCTATGTCGATACGTATATATTTTCGGAAGATACGTGATCGAGCATTAATATCATGTATTATCATATTCGTAGAATTCCAATGGATGTATAGATTATTGGAATTCTAATAACGCAAGTATGCTATTACAATTGAACTGACCATATGTACCTATAGTACATTATTTTATTGTACTGTGTCTCTGATAATGTTAATCTTGATTCTCTGCCGAGTTATTACGAATACACGCACGTGCAACTTGTCAAGATCCTGCCTATTACAGCAGAGTCAGAGCACCAGGTACACCAAGGGATGGGGTAGGCCCCATCCCTATGATGAACCTCTCCGCCTCTGTGACAATAATAATCTGATCAGAACATCGTTCAACAATCTATGAATAGGTACTGTGCTACAAACAGTCTACTATCAGGAATAAAAATGAGATACTTAACAAAATTGAGAGATATTATTTTATAAATATTTGTTTTTGAAGTCATAAAAATTTAAATACGGTATTTATATTAAAAAAAAAACCCGACACAAAAAGACCCTTCTATACTCTGTTGTCAACTGACGTAAAACTTGTTGGGATCATTTTGTCATTTTTACTTGTCAATTTAATTTCCAGGATTAAAAAACAGAGTACAATCAATAATATTTTGTCATCAACTCTAACCCACCAACCAACATAATCTCAAAAACTTGATAATGAATTCATTTTCTTATACCACAGAGCTGTTATTCCCATAAAAACAAGAACGTTCCATTTTAATACATTAAAAGCGTAGTATTCAAAGAAAATGACTCGAGAGATTGCATTGTTCTGAAAACTCAGCATTCTGAGCATATGCTAATGCAGTTTTTGTTCTATGTTGATTTAAGGTTTTTATGAACTGAGTCGCTGCATTATTTTACGGTTTACTGGACTAATGAGATTCTTGTAGCGATAAGAATTAGTTTACATTGAAAATAAGAATGAAAGAAGTTAGTAATTTACTCATAAATATTTATTGCAGTGTTTTAATTCTGCGTTACCGATAATATGATAAACCGTACATTTATTTAAATACTTGTATCTACTAGCCTGAAATCATCAGTGTATACAATAAGATTTGCCATTATTCCCCCATACTTCCTTGATTAGTATATCTAAGCTAGCTAACCCGGCAAACGTTTTCTGCCATATTAAAAAAAAACTGAATTGGGCCACCCCTATCACCTAGGGTTATGACAAATAGATGTTGGCCGATCCTCAGATCTAACCGATATGCACACGAAATTTCATACAAATCGGTCGTATCGGAGGAGTTTGGTAACAAACGCGTTCATACAAATCGCGAAACAAGAATGATATAATATATATTGGATATTTATCCGATTTATCCTTTGTCTATATTGTCCCACTGCTGGGAAAAGGCTTCCCCAAGTCCTGCCATAGACCCAGTGGCACCTCGAACAAAATAATAAAAAAAAACACAAAAAAATAGTGATGCATAATTTTGCTTAGCAATAATTAAAATAAGTAAATAGTTATATTTCATCCATTAAAATGAAAAGAATATTATGAAACAAAACATACTATTTTTAAATCTAATGTTAAGATAAGTTCGCCACAGATAAGCGGACAGTACAATTTAATATATATTTGGGCACGGAATAGCGGTTGTAAGTGGCGTATTGGTGGATACTGCGCAAAAGGGCTGTTTACGCAAATTGCAATGTTTCTGATAGCGCTGTAATTGTGCGATTATCTCTTTGAGAGGCTCTTTACTTGTGATTCTGTTAATTTGGCAAGCTTTGGAAGTTTGTAGATAAAGTTTTTGGTTCTGTTTTTATAATATTGTTGAAGGAAAATAAGTGTTTCACATTGTACTTTAATTTTATTTTGAACGCTGCTGTTTCATTTCAGTTATGTATCTTGAAACTGGATTGTAATATTTGATACTTTTAATTTGAGCAACAATTAACCTATATTCTTCCAATTTGATCTTAACTTTGAATATGCAAATATCAACCTATTGCAGTCCACTGCTGGATCTAGGCCTCTCCCATGTAGCACCACAATATCCAGTCCTTCATTTGGAGCCTGTGTGGTGAGGTGCGCCATCATTAAGGTGTTTACCCTTCTCACCACACTGGGCCAGCGGGATGGTGACCGCAATTTACTTTGAGTTCTTTAGGTCAACAGTGCTGCCCACTCTGCTTGTTTCCATCTGTTAGTCGCCTCTTACGACACTCACAGGTAGAATGGGGAGGTTATATTCTATGCCGAAACGCCACGGCTAATGCAGAATTGAACACTAATAAAAATGAAGTTTTATGTTAAAAGCCTCACTATTATCTGTCAGTATCTAACTAATGATAACTTTTTTATACAATAAATTTCAATCTATCAACAAAAAACGTTAATTTTCCTCTAATTAATCGAAGCTTTGAGGCTCAAAATTAATTGAAGGACGTTTAAGCTTACAAAACTTTGGAACTAGGTTTATGAAGACTTGAAAATGCAAATCTCTAATAAGTAGTTTGCTGACGATACTAACATAAAGGGTGTTCTCATTGCAAAGTTATAAAACTGTCCTTTTTCTAACTTCGAAACTAATTTCATTAAAACTTCTGGAAGCTTTGCAAGTTTTCTTCAACACTGTTGTTAGAAGTCAACGGTGTATCTACGTTAAACTTAATTTAAAATTACTAAAAAAATGCTTTTTTGAAGTTATACTTTTTTAGGCGGGTTATGAAAAATTTATGAGAGTGAAATTTTAAAAGGCGCGCGCATCATTTAACACAAAAGCTAAAACCTTTGTTTATGCGGTAACCATAGCAAAGTTGGTAAGTAGGTAGTTACCATGACGACCAAATTTCGTTATTTTGAAGTGGGATTTTTATTTAAAAAATTAAGTAACCTGAAAGAAGTTTTAAAACGATTGTAGAGCAAATGTTTGGTTTAAGACTATTTTCTGGATTATTACTCACATATTTGGATCACCTTTTAGTTGACTGGTAAACAATGCCTTGGGCGTTAAGCTCGCAATCGTACCTTATGTGTGTCAAAAGAAATAAATTATCAATAAAAGGGGTTTCGTACAAAATATATTATATATCTGTGGTATTATAATTTCATAAGAACTTATTACAATACTATTTCTGTAGGTTAAACTACCATCGTCTAAGTAAATATTGGTCCCAGTCTACGGGCCAACAGTGCGTGTCAAGAAATGGGTGAAGACCCTAAGTTATGGCCTTGCGATAAATCAGCCTATTACCCTAAATTGATAAAAAGGTTTTTCCTGGAACGAAACTGATATGGATATGGTACCTCTATTACAATTTAGACTCTGATAAAGGTACAGCCAACAACAAAAGTAAAAACAAATTCAGAAATTCAAGTGAACGGAGTTCGCGTCAGAACTGTGTGGCGTCGAAGTGATTCAAAAGTATTAGATTGTTTTATTTTATCTTTATGAAAACGACGCTCGCGCTAAGGAATTTAATCCTTGTGTCATGGGGGCATTAAAATCACACAAAGAACACCCAGACTTGGAACAAGCATATGTGGATCATACAAATGCTTGTCCCATGCGGGGATCGAACCTGCCGCACGTCGCGCACAGGGTAATTAGCGTGGTTACCACTCGGTTATCCGTGCAATCATTGTAAATTATACCAAACATTTGCACACATTTCCACATGCCATAAATTCCCGATCAGTTTTGACTCGAAAAGTTATATACTCAATTAAAAATCTACTTTTGCTGTTGACTGTACGAGCATAGCATAGCATTATTATACCTATAAAGTTTGTTAAAAGAACTGTTATCATTTTTCTTGATAAAAAGTAGTAAAGAAAACCTGCATGCCATTTCGAGTTTTGAAATGTATTTTAGCTGAAATCCTCAACAACTGCGTTTTATTTGTATGTTTGTTAGGATATTTTACAATTGTGGATCATTTTTTTAAATTCTTTTTGTAATTGATAGAGAATACCGCAGAGGTAATCCCATAATTGTGCATATTATCCATTGAGTAGTTAGTTTGTGGCAAGCAGACTAAACTCGATTCAGAATCGAGATGGTTTAGTTTTAGTAATCAAAATTATTGGAAAATGTTAACCAGAAAGTTTTAAAGGTTTTGCATACCTTACACTTTGCGTAGTTTCAGTCGGTTTATTTTTACTGTAATGTTTCAAACCACTAATTATCACCTATATTACCTAATTTACACTTATTTTATGTTTTGTGTTTATGAACATAACTATCAATGGTGTCGAATTGAAAAATATGTATGCAACTATGTTTATGATTTCAGATTCCAATTTCAGATTTCTCACGATGTTTCCCTTCACTTTTTGTCAATGGTGTCGTAGAATAATTAAGAAAGTACTCGTACATGTAACTTTGAAAAAGTAACATTAAAATTTGTAATTGCCTGGGTTTGAACCTGCAACCATGTGCATACGAATCCTGTCATTGAACCACTAGGCCACCACGACAATAATCGTGCATAATTTAGTTTCAACTCGTCAAGAATATTCGATATCTCTACACTCATCTAAAGCTATACAAATTTTTTCCTCACCAAAATAACTAAAACACATACAAATTATAATATAGCATCTCTCAAAATGTCTTCAATAACCTCCGACATTGATATACTACATCAGTTTACCTTGTGACGTCATATTTCCCTCACCGACTCTCCTGTCTAGCCTACACAAACAATTCTGATGGAAATTTTAATTCCATTCGACGGAGGCTGTTTGTTTTAAGAATAGAATGAATATTGCACTTTGCTTGCAAAAATTGTAGGAGATTTTTCAAGTTTTTGATTCATTCTTTTGTTTTTTTAAGATGGTAATTGGATGTGTGTTAGCATATTTTTAGTTGGTAATTTTTTTCAAGATTCGTTTTAGTTTTTAGCATATGTATATGTATTGTTGAAGTATAAATATAATATATTTAATAGAGCGTAGATTAGGCAATGGATGTGCTTTATACTAACCGACTTTACACCGTGAAAGCCAGATATTGAGATTATAATTAGATGGTAGACTTTCTCATCGGATTTTGAAAAAAAGTCGCCTACTCTATATGCCGTAGTTACCAACAAAAAATAATGCTCTAATATAATCTCGGTAGATTATATTAGAGCATTATTTTTTGTTGGTAAAGTTGTAAAATGAACGTAATAACTTTCGCAAAAAAAAATACGAAAATTTAATACCCACTTAAGGCACAAAATTACCACCACTATAACATTTTTACACTAATAACCTAAGAAAACTCTTATTGTAAAACGTTTTAATTTATGCCGCTAATGAAGACGCTCTAAAGTCTGGGCGATGAGGGAAGACAACGCGACGCAACGCAATTTCCGGTTTTTAGTTTCAAAGAGCCCGCGTTGGGCGCCAGTTTCCTGTACCTTACGTTGGGATTACTAGCCGTTCTCGATACTAGGTTGGTGTTCAATTAAGTTTGTGTGAGTTCATGGTGTGTGTGAAGTCTGGTTGTGACGTCCCATATAACTTGTATGAGATGTTGTATATTATGCTTTTGTAAAGGTCATATTAAATTACTTAGGATGGAGACAAATACGTACCTAACGATATGTATTACTTGGAATTAAACTTTCAAACATATGTGTATGTGTATGTTTGTACACAATAATTTTATTATAATACGATAGAATTATGTCGTGTTTGTATTACAATATAATAATATTTCGGTAATTTAATAATCGAATGTTAAAGAGGATTATAAAGGTTAAGCCGCGCGCGCCGCGGTTGTTCGTGGATAGGTAACCATTTATAAACATACAAAAACCCCTCCATGCCTCAGAAAGCACGCTAAGTCGTTAATCGCGAATGTCATGCGTTTTGGCAGCAGTCGCTAAGTCATTACAATTCTGACAACCAGTATTATCATTTGATACTGTGTTACTCGGTAAAAAAATGCGTTGCGAAGGTCAGATATGCTGTCACTCAATGTAAAGCACCGTATTCAGCTGAATCCGGTAAGACTGGCAAGCCAACCCCAGCATAGCTTGAAAAAGGTTAGACAGTAGAAGAAGAAAATACGCTCCCTAGAATACAACTCAGACATGAACCTGAAACAAAAATGTAAAACTAAAATTGGAGATAAAATTAGACACGAATACGTAGGTAATCTCGACACTGGAACATAACACTTTGTTAACAGAACCACAATACAAATTAAATAACTACCACTAAAACATTCAGCGTACCACTTAACAAAAACTTATTTGCATCGTAAATCCTTAGTAGCCACCAAGGAAGCACTTTGACAAACAGGGATGAGCTTGAAATTGGTTCCGCAGTTTAGTCCCGGGATCCGGGATTGCCGCTCATTCCCGCTCCTTATTTGCCGGGAACATAATTGGATGCAGTACATCGTAACTTGAAACATATTGTTTTCCTTACACATACAATTAGGGCTGAGCGCTTTTAAAACGATTTTAAATTCCGCGATCGAGTTTGCTGATTGCCGTGGCTGTGGTTTACCGGATTCAATTTGCTTGCTCTTTAAAGATTTTGTTGTTCATTATGTAATAGGTTCTCTTTTTAACTCAACCTCATTCTAAAACCAATGTGCTTTTTTAAAGTAACTTTAAGCTCTATTTTTGAGTGCGTTTGTTTCTTATGTAGAGTTTCAATCGAAGAAGTTTTGGAATTTGAATGTATATTTCTGTAGGGTTGTTTTATTAAGCAAATCTTCATCAATTGTGTGACGAATTCCTTTGACACTGTTTTTTTAAATAAAATCAGTTGGTTTTAATTTTTTTGTTTTTAAATCTTAAAACCAATGAATACCAACTGCCCGCTACAAACAATACTACAAAAATCCTGTCAATACCCGCAACATAAAAGGAGAGGAAGTTCTCATAATGGAAGAAATGATAAAAATTGCCAATATCTTTGTTTACCATTTCAATCTACAAAGGAAATCGATCGCCTCAGGACATTGTCAAGATTACTAGGGGGGCGTTAGGAAACGGGTTGGTCACCCTCCTTAATAAATGAATCTAGCCGTAAGCGATGCTCCGATACGCGAAGCAAAGAAAAAATATTGACGATACTCGTGATATTTTGAATTGTGAAATAGAAATGATTTGCGATAATTAAAAAAAAAATGAAATTCAAAATATTTTTTTCTTCAATTAGGATTTGAATATAATCACTTTTAAACGGAATTTTTTTAGAGCTTGCTGTAGTCGACATTTCAACTGGCTTCCCTGAGATGAAATATCGATACACACTCAAGGGTCTCTTATATTCCAGACAATTGTTAAATACGATCTTTTAAAGATTACTAGAAATGTGGGTCCCACATTAAACCCTCGTGGTAAGCGAAATGGTTGTGTTACGAGTGGATTCACGTCGGTAGTGTAATGGGTGGGACTCGAAACCGCGACCACATGATTGCAAGTCCGATGCTATTAGCCTACTTCCGCATAATATTAAGTAAATAAATGCAGTGTCTTTGCTGGACTAGACTTTTGAAGAATGTTCCCACGAAAATTAATCTAAATTTATATTCAGTGCTTGTTAATTTTTTAATTATAAATGTTATGATCGCCTTAATTGTCGTATACATATCGTTAAATTATTATTGACATACTTGAAATGTATAACGATGTTGCTCTATTAAATAAATAAAAACATAAATAAAACGATAGACCCTTTTATATTTGAACATACCTATAAAAAATATATAGAAATTGACCTTACATACTTTTTTAACTCCTTAGTGGCTCTATATTTACACAACTTAGTCAGAAGTAAAGTAAATTATGTGCCTACTTTGACAAATCATAAAATGGTATAATGGCGCTTTAATTATAAACTTAAATAATGATTAATTCAACTTATTACTTGCTTGGAAACCCATTTGAATATCCAAATTTGAAATATACTTAAAATTAATTGAATAAATTATCACAATTAATATTTTTTAATATCGGCCATTGTATCGGTCGCCCCTCGAACGAGCTGTATCGAAAAATTTCATTTAGTCGAAAGTAAATGGAATGAAAGCGAATTTCACACTTGAAAAAATTTCAAAAGAAACCGACTTGAAATACTCAATATTGCGTTAAAAAGAGAGACCGCATAATAAAATTGTATTTGTTGGAAGGAAGTTGACACGAAAACTGTGGACATGGTAATTATTTCACTTTTGATATTAAAGTTTTGAGTGGTTCGTTGGTGATAGTTTATTGCTATAAAATACTTGGATTACTTTTTTCCAGACCACATACATTAATAAAATAGTTCTGTTTTTAATAAGTAACCCTTTATTCATCTGTTGTTACTTTTCTAATAAACATGTATGATGAAATCATACTTCGATATAAAATATCTTACTTTAACGAAACTACATGAAGCGCTCGGAAAACAAAAGGATAATTACCTATACAGGATTAATTCAAAAGGAGTGCGTATATTCAACGACGTAATCAGGTGCATAAAACTGAACAACTCCCCCAAAAAACATAGGTCGAAATCTTAAATTTGAAAATCATCTTTTCATACAAACATAAGTCACGTGACACGTGTCACTTTGTAGTTTCAAAGTTAATTTTACATTTTAAGATTTCGACCTATTTTTCTAGGGGAAAGTTGTTCAGTTTTATGCACTGGTTAACCTCGTTGAATATACGCACTCCTTTTAAATTAATCCTGTATTGTTACATCTTTCACATATATATCGACTACACTAGCTCAGGTGGTCATTGTTAGAGATACCTACCAATATTTGAATTTTATTTACCAAGTCCAGACTTTCTGTGAAAAATGTTATTACGTAGAATACCTGTCGGTATAAAATCTTCGCTAAGTCGGGAGTCGTCCATGCGTAAAAAATTCAACGTTTGAATGCAACTGAAATATTTTAATGATAAACACCTGGAATTTTGTGCGACACGAGTATTCTCGGAAATGTTAGAGCTTATGAATGTATGAATAGAATATGAACTACGTTGTACGGAGGTATTATGAGAGCTTTTGAAATATAGTACCTATAATTATAGAAGATAGTTTTAATATTTCACGCATTTAAACCACTACGCAAACGGCTTTAAATAAAAAATGAACTCATGCAATCAGAACTTGACAAAGTAGCAAACTATTGCATATTAAAAGAAAAATATTATTCAAAATAAAAAAAAATACATTTTATGACCTTCGATTATGCACTTTGATCACTGGTTCAAAGGCTGGCAGTAGTGAGTAGTCACTCTTATATCAATGCAAATAAAAAAACAATACAATATTTACAAATGAATGAGATTACCTGACCAATTGGCTCAGAGATCTTTTAATCCAAATTCGAAAATGCGTCGGTAACATAGACGAACTAAAACCTCTTTGCGAATAATTTTAACCACTACAACCAACCTTCCAATATTTTTTGTATTAGCAAAACAAATCCTAAGGGATGTAACACACAAGATAGTTTGATAACAACAAAGTTTTGAAGCCACTGGCACGCTTATCCCGACATTAGCATACGTTAAAAGAAAAAACCGGTCAAGTGCAAATCGCACTCACCCACCGTCATGTTCCGTACCATAATTAATGCATTTTTTTTACTCTCTATCAAAATTCAGTTATAATATTAATATTTTGGGACAGCTCACACTCTACCGAAAATAGGCAGAGCCTGTACTGCGGCATCCAGACAACTAATAAACATACTTATATATTTCTAAATACATACATATCATAGATAAATAACACCCAGACACAGAAGAAATGATCGTGCTCATCACACAAAGATTTGTCCTGGGTGGGAATCGAACCCACGACCTCCTGCTTTACAGTCAGGGTCACTAATCACTGAACCAACAGGCCAGTCAGGGTTATAAGATACAGATCTCTGACAGACGGATGGACCGTCAGCAGAGGCGTACTTATAGGGTGCCGTTTGCACTGTTTTGGTACGGTACCCTACAATTGTTAAAGAAACTGCGTCATGTGTTTCAACCTTTATGTTATAAGAGTTTGGAAACAATGAAAAACAGATTTGTAAGATCCGGGATGTGCTTAGACTGTTTAAGGATTTACTTGCTATGTTTAGTAGGTGAATAATTTGTTTTTTTTTTCATTCTTGTCTGTTAACGATCGGTACACCGTACCGTATTTCTGAAACTGGTTGAATAGCTGCAAGTACACTTGGAAACTTCATTATTACTTTTTTTATAATTCGATTGGGTAACATTTTTTATTTATACGCCTATTTAAGAAAAGACAACTTTTGGCAACAATAATCAACTTTAAACCAAAATTGTTAAAAAAAAATAGCGTAGACTTTTTTTATTAAAAAATACGTGAATAACTAAAAAAGCGCTGCATTGACACTCTTTAGTGAGAAAATATTCATATTTTATGGTCATTTTCATTTTCACATGTCTTCTTCACATGACAATAATTCATAACATACTGCAGATATTATTATTGGCCTGTCAACAAAGGTTGGTTAACCACTAAGGGTGTGCCGGACAGGTATCATTAACGTATCCACATTTAATATTATGTCCGTCGTTTACTTTGACCCCAGACGTATAAGACAGCATGTTGTTCTTGATTCATATTAAAGTTATTGCCCATAATTACAAAGTTCAAAATAAATTACAACATAGGGATGCTTAATTAAAAAAAAATACATTGTATATCATAATAGAGTTTATCATTAACAGAACCTCCTTCTTTTGAAGGTCAGTTAAAAATTTACTTGTTTGCAGAAAGATTTATTAACTTTAAAACTAACGCGTTGCATAATTTTAATAAAACTACGGGAATTAACGCGAACTCATGCAGTTACCTTTAAAGGCTTGACGTTTCGGCCGGGTTACACTGGCCGTGGTCGCAAGCAGACTGGAGATGCGGTGTCATAGCTCCGTGCACGAAGTCGATGATTTTTCATTTACCTTCAGTTCTTCAACTACCCTACACACCACACTGACCGTGTCTGTGTTCTGCACGTTAACCAACTTTGCAGAAAAGCGAGGTTACCCAGCCGAAACCTCAAGCCTTAAAAGGTAAATACATGAGTTCGCGTTAATTCCTGTGACGTAATTTTTTATTAAAAAGAACGATTATGTCTGAGTGCCGCTTGTTTAAAAATAATTAGTTGATACCTAATGTAAGCAATAGGTACATTGGTAAAGAACTGATAGCCTAATTTAACACAAGTATTTAAAAAAACATAACAAGAACATTCAATACATAGTTGTTCTATAAAATTAGCCGATACTTGTCATGTTTTTAAAGCAGGATATTATTTATAGTCCAAGCGTAATTTTTCAATGAAGACATAGTTTTCTTTACTAAACCACACCAAAGCCAGTTTTTTTTATCCCAATTTTACACAACTTATAGTAAAATATGCTTACTAATGGTTTCAAAACGTGTTTTTTCATTAATTGTGAATCTAAGAGATAGTTATTTAACCGTTTGCTACGATAAATAATTATGAATAAATGCGTTCAGCATATATGTTTTTTTATAAGATTACTAGGAATGTGGGTCGCACATTACTAGTATTCTTGTTAACCCCTCGTGTTAAGCTAAATGCTTGTCTTACCAGTGGGTTCACGTTGTTAGTGTAATGGGTGGGATTCGAACTCGCAACCACATGATCGCAAGTCCGACGCCCTAGCCATTAGGCTATCGCCACTTCACCCTCATTTAAACTAGGGTGCACAGACAGGAACCATTGCTTACCTTATATTAACTGAACAGAAAAGGAAGAATGGTCGTCCATAAATAATGTGATTGACGTACAAATTATACTTCAAGGTAATATTGCATGAAAGTATAATTTGTTGACCAATATAATGTGCGATAATCATGTCGTATGAAGTTATAGGACATACTTTCCAATTACGTGTATTTTATTTTTTAATTTTCTATATATTTTCTTTTGTAATTGGCTATGTAATACTAGTATATTTAATTAAATCAGCGTCGTTGCGAAAGGCAATCACAGTGATTTCTGCCTAAGTCCTTAATCACATTTTTTTATGTATATTACTTTTGAAGTAAGATTATTTACTTTTTATACAAAATTATGTTTAAAAAGCATATTCTGAAAATGAAAACAACGTGAAAAATAAATTGATGAGCTCAAGAAATAAATGATTGATCCTTTAAGACTAAGTATCTACGTTTACTTTTCTATACCTACTATACCCACTACTAATTACTTTTTTCATTAAAATCAAAATGTTAGTTAAATAAAATCTTTCGTATGCATTCAGATTCAATTTGATTTTGTTTTAAATTACCATAGAAAAAAACGCTGACACAAAAATTATAAAAAGAAACAAACTTCATGATACACCACAAACTTATATCCATTCAGTTTATACATTACCATAGAGTCTTAACTAGCTGTTGTACGCGTCATTTGTCGGCCGGAAGTCGTTAGCCGGCGTCACAAACGTCAGTTCCGGTTGTGGACGGGATAATAGCCGGTAGAACGGCCACTGTTGCCTTTTAAATAAATTATCCGGAATCGTAATAAAATGAAGGGTGTGTATTTATGAGTGACGAGTTGTATGTCTTATAATTCTTTCAACGATATAAATTCTTTCGATGCATCAGTAAACTACAGAGTAGATTTTTTCTTTTTTTTTTTGACTATTTGCTAATTGCGCTATTGTTGGTAAATTGAGAACAAAACTATAAAAAAACTGCATAATCAACATATTAGGTATACCTAATTAAAGTCTGCAATTTGACATACTTAGGTCTTAACTAACGAAAAAAAACATTTAATTACCTACAATATAAACCAAGAAAGCGTATAAAACATTTTTTATACGCTATTAGTCGTAAAACGTAAAGTTTTCACAAAATAATATATATCATCATAAATACTTCTAGTATTTAAAAAGCTATATTTAATTTCTCGTACTGTGTTGGTACTATGAGTTGATTGTAAATGACGCTTATAAAGGCTTGAAATTAGTAAGACGGACATTAACTTACTCAAAAAACAAATATAAAATATAAATTAAAATCAAAACAAAACCTGCAGACTTATTAAGCGACATCCTCGCTAAAAGCTCCAACGAATCTTACATTTCAACGCCAATCTAAAGTATTAAACTTTTATTTACTCCTCTAAACAAACTTCAGTCGTCAAAATGAATTTCAAACAAGTAAATTGTAGAGTTCCTTCTTCGAGAAATCTTTAAAGTGCCAAGTGGTGCAAGAATGACCTAGACTGTCCGTATCCCAAGCACCTGAAACTTCAACCTTGGACTTCAAGCTATAAGATACATTCTTGTTTGTAGGAATTGCGTGATATACTACGTTTTATTATGAGGGGATTGAGTCTGAGTAAATATCATTATCGTTGGTCCACAACAGCTTTCCCTCTGTGGTTTTAGATAGCCACTTTGCCATATACTTTAAGAGAATTCATTATGTTCTAACGTCTTAATAATAAATGCAGGTATTGTTGTTTTTGCTCATAATATTATTAAAATATATATTATTGTGTACTACATTTTGTCAATGATTGGAGCGGCGGTAGCCTAATGGCTAGGGCATCGGACTTGCGATCACGTGGTTGCGGGTTCGAATCCCACCCATTACTCTACCGTGACACAAGCATATTAGCTTACCTCGAGGGGTTAACAACATTACTAGTAATGTGCGACCCACATTGCTAGTAATCTATAAAAAAAATTTTAATTGTTAGCGTTACATAGGTGATGGATATATGAAGATTGTTTGTAGTACTTATTCATTGGTGAGAAAATTTGGTTTCTTAATGTACAATACACGTGTTTTGTAGAGTATACACGTTCTTATAATCTGATGTATTTTCTTACGATATGACACGGATTTTTGTTCTTTTAGCCTTTAATATTACCCTTATTTATGGACCTTTCATACCAAAAAAGCCTATTTCATCAGGAATGGCTAACAAGATGTTGCTTTTACTACATGTCTTTGACATTGTATAATAAAATATTGGTGTTGATACGAAATAAGTAAACGTAATGTTTTGGTCCGGTAATAAGGTTTTTTTTCAATAAAAATAATCTTATGTTAGTTCTAATACTTCCAAGAATATATTACAAAGTTTCACGATGATCGGTTTAGTAGTTTTTGCGTGAAAGCTTAACAAAGAAACTTACATTCACATTTATAATATTAGTAGGGACTAGGCAGAAAGACTTCGGATAAATATTGAATTTGTGGCATATTTAAGAACAAAAATTGTCGGACGCCATTTTTATTCCACAGACAAAAGTTGTTAAAAATCATCCATAAGTAATTAAACTTAGTAGTTTTTATGTTATTAAGTACTTTATTTAAAATCGCAGGACTTCACAAGAATCATCTCACATAAAACCTCTATCCGAAACATCAATCTGATTTTTATTTAAGTGATTAAAAATGTTCTGACCCCAATAAAAACAGAACTCAACAGCTAATCAACAGCCCATCAATATTCAGCTGTTTAAAACAAGCGGATATTAAACGGATAATAAATTCAGCGGCCGACGTAATATCATTTTCGAGTCCATCATTGCATAGTCCATGGGTAATCCTCACGTGCAATTTTATTGCAATCCGTTGGCCGCGGGCGTTCCTGGCTAAGTGAATTAAACGCTAACACAAGCTTAAAGCGCTTTATATGCTTTTTAGTATTAAAGTGAGTGATTGAAGAAGCGGTTTTCTGTCTTAAATTCATTTTGACGTTGAAATGAAAAAAGAAATATTTAAAGTCAGGGTTATAAAATGTGAAGCTTTCTTTTTTTAGTTTTGTTTCAGGAAATTTAGATTAGTACCTACCACTTAACGTGAATTTATAGTTAAAATTAAGATAATTGTATGTTTGATTATTGCACTTAGTAGGTCTTTTGGAAGTTTTGAAGATATCGATATTGGCAAAAATTTAAACCCTTTCTTTTCTATCATTATAATTATTATTTAACAAAGGTGATTTTGTGTTAGTTAAAATTTTATAGAACGGTCAATTACCTACTAAAGTTATATTTTTGTTTTCTAACTAAATAGTATTGATGCTAAGGTAACAATTTTAGCTCAACAACATCAAAACATTAAAACCCAACTTCGTGATACGATTTCTAAATTAATAATACCTTACATCTAACTTCGCAAATATTAACTGTGTCTACAAACACCCTATTCAAGGGTGGCACACCTTGCCAAATATCATGGCAACTGCATTAAGTCTTCAGTGTATCAAATGACAATACAAATAGACGTCGTCAACCCTGAGGAGAGTGTATTAAGGGGGGTGAGCAGTGATTCATCAATTGAACTGCCGTTGTTTGATGGCAGGCTTGAGGGTTGAAAACATGATCATATATTTGATAGGTAGCGAAGGTGCTTGGTGTTCTAAATGTTTTGATGGGAAAGTGGTACTTTTGTTTTGTTCACATACAAAACAAAAGTACCACTTTCCCATCTTTTTGGGATTGTATTAGATCTGTAGGTTGACTCTTCGGAAACGCGCACCTAGATTTTTTTTTATAGTTAACGTTCTCCTTTCAACATGAGTTATGTAGTGTATGTATGTTTAAACTTGATATCTATGATATTATTATATGTATTATATGTATTATATGTGCTATTTTTATTTATGATATTATCTAATCTATCTATTATATAATCTAGTTGTACACTTCTTTCGCCCTCAACATTAATCAAATCACTCAATCACTCCAAGGTTTGCTGGTAGAAAACTCAATTTGAGTTAAGCTCGCCTCTGTACCTACTTCAAATCTGTATTTATTGATTTTTGTAAATATTATCATTTGTGTACAATAAAGAATACAAGAATACAAGAACTTACCTGAAGCGCCTGTTTTAGTTTGACTAGGAATAAAAACATCTTGATTTTATATACGCCTGTCTTTGTAAGTAATATTGTAATACTCGGATACTACATTAGCCAGTTCAATGAGTTGGGGAATTCAAATAGGCAGATGATACATCAAAGTTGTAGTATTAGGAATTACAGATGTCTTCACATAAAATATTATAAAATACTTGATAAATGTAACTAACTACATCTGATAAATTAACTTCAGTTACCAAACATAAAAAGTTTACACATTGTACTAAAACAGAATGTTCTAAATAAAATAATAATTTTGGAGATTATTGATAAAGAGATTCTTTTTCTTTTAAGTTTTTAAAGTACTTATTTAACATTGGTTTAAAAGACCAATATTTTTTTAAACTATAAAAACAAATGATAGTGTTTAATCTTCTTTATATATAAAACTCTTCCGTTACTGACTGACTGACAGACAACGCACAGCCGAAACTACTGACCGTAAAGAGCTGAAATTTGGCATGTGTGTTTGTTGGGAGGAGAAGGCTACCACTAAGAGAGGATTTTTGGTAATTCCCCCCCAAAGGGAAGAAAAGGGTGGTAAATTGAAAATGTTTATTTCTCAATGGATTCACTTAAAACTTTGTATGTAGGTTCCACCAGTGAAGCAAGTGAGCATTAAGAAAGGGTTTTAATAAATGTAATCGATAGACCATGAAACAGGCGATAACTAAGTGAAAAACCCAAATTCTGACGGAAGTCATTACTCCACGCGGACGAAGTCGCGAGCAAAAGCTAGTATAGTTTGAAGTGTCTTTTTGACAGCGGTGGTAGCCAGGGCATCGGACTTGTAATTTTTGGAAACCATCACACTACCAACGAGAACCCTCTCAAAACTCAAGCATTTTAGCTAAGCACGAGGAGTTAATAAGTATACTAGTAATGCGTGACCCAAATTACTAATTGCTTTGAAAAAAACTGAGCAAAGATACATCTACATTATGATGAAGCGGCGGTAGCCTAATGACTAGGGTATCGGTTTTGCGATCATGTGGTTGCGGGTTCGAATCCCACCCATTACACTACCGACGTGAACCCACTCGTAACACAAGCATCTTAGCTTAGCACGAGGGGTTAACGAGATTACTAGTAATGTGCGACCCACATTGCATCTTTATAAAAAAATTATTAAAGCAGTGGTTTTGAAATCAATAGAACGTCGATCTTTAAGAAATTGTATATTCTAGTTCTCACATATATTTATTTATGCATTCCGTACATAATACTGTATTCACGTTCGTGTAGTCAGGTAGATTGTACGTGGTTTTTCAGCAGTACATCTAGTATCCACAATGCCAGTTATTTAAACTCCTTGAAAAATATTTATCTGTCAAAACACGTACAAAGTATAAATGGGTTACTGTATTGAAAGCTAAATGCTTCAAGCAAGTAGTAGTTCAAATCGTTTGACCTTTTGTGAACCAATAAAAGTAATATAAAATATATTATGTAGGTGTGCGAAATAAAAAAAAACTTGCGTTCTTCGCGTGCTTCGATATACAGTATGTTGCTATAAGCAACATTTAAAAGATGGCGTTAAGTAGGCGATTTTCAAACTTTATCGCTTATGTTTATATATAGGTATCGTAATCGGAACTAAATAAAAATGATCTGACGCTTTTCAATTGATTTTTGAAACCTTGATAATTTGGCCTAGCTAGTTAAACTATGAATGTAATAATCAATCAAAATTCTATTTGCATACAAAAAAACTGTTGGAAAATAAAAAAGGGGGCTGACTAGGGTAAAGACTAATCAGTTATAAAATAAATATTTGTATAATAATAATATATTATTAAATAATGTATTTATATTATCAGACCCGCCGCGACTTAACACAGGTATTATATACAAAAGCCTTTCTGTTGGATCACTCTGTCTATTAGTGAAAACATTATGAAAATCCATTCAGCAGTTTTTGACTTGATCGCTATTAGACAGACAGTGAGAAAGACGCAGACGGAATTTGATTGAAATTGGAGATTTATGTATTGATAATATTACATAATATTATTATAATATTTATCCTAATTAAATAGTTTTATGATATTAAATGTATCTGTAGTTCAAGAAATCAGCCTGTATATCCCACGAATCGAATGCGGTTTGTGCTTCTAAACGTTTGAAGTGAATGCTTTCAATGGAGTTTTCTTTCAAAATATTGCGTGAAAGCATTCCACGATGGCTTTGCATTTTAAAATGGGTTTTTATAAGGAATCGCAAACCACCGGCTTTGTGGAAAGAAATGTGAATAAACATTTCGCATTTATTCTGGTTTGTAATCGGTTTTCGCAAATCATTGTTGTGTGGAAGAATTCCAGAAAAATTTGGCTCCAGTACTAACTAAAATAAAACTAAAGTTTGGTACTTATTGTATAGGACACAATAGAACTTCTAAATTGTTAACAAAAATAAAATCGCATCGAAATCACCAAATCATCGTCAAAAAAATTAAAAAACAAGGCCGTAAAATAAAAATGCTCGTCATTTTGAAAATAAAAAAAATACTATCGACACGCCCGCCGTCAGGTCGCCTATTAGAGGTTATTGAACCGTAACGCCCCCTCCCAAAATTTGCACAAACGACCGTCACCCCGTAGTAATTAGTGATAATCAGAAGAAAAATTTACAGCCCCTTTTTCGTAATTTTAACGAGTCCAAGTTTTGGACACTGTTTACAGGTTTTCCTCAACAAGGTATCCATATATATAGATATGTACAAAACATAAAACATTTTATATGACAAGGGGAATGCTACAACAATTATTTTTTTCAATAATTTTAATCCAAATTGTAATTTATGATTTTTGAGGTGTTGGTTTTTCGAACTAAACATTACTCGTATTATAATAAATAAATATGGACAACATCACATACATTGCTCCGAATCCAAATTAAGTAGACAAAGCACTTGTGTTATGGAATCAGAGACAACGAAGATACCACAAACACACAGACCAAAGACAATGTAGAAAAGTGTTTTTTTTTTTACCTTGACCCGTCCGGGGATCGAACCGGGACCTCAGAGCTGGCGACACTTTGAAAACCGGTGTATACGACATTCGACCAAGGAGGTCAATAAATATTTTGACTAGCTTACTTAATAATAACATTTGTGTCTAATTTTTCAACTAAACTTCATCAGCGAACGTTTCTACGTCCACTTTTATTTCATATTTTTGTATACAACCAAAAAAATAATCAATACTGGATCTATCACGTCTAATCACGAAAAAAACCTCGATTGAATGCGATACGAAACAGTCAGAGATAAACACTTTGTGGCTCCCAGCATTAAATTGTCATTAAGTAAATGCTCGGTCGTCCGAACTGAAGGAATTACTTAATTAGGTCCCGAGAACCTGCCCCTCTCAAATTGAGATATATTGTGTTTACTCCGAACATTCTTTAAACCAAAATGGAATGCAATGTTCACGGGATATCGTATTGTGTTTACGATTTGTTTGGTAATATGATTCTTATCGTAATTTCGCTTTTTGTTTGCTTTTTCCGCGTTGTGTTATGGTTGTTTTTTAAATGTATTCAGAACATAATTATTTAAAACCGTTTTTTAAACCTACTTTAATTGTTATAGTTGGATTTACACCGGTAACGAAATAAATATTCGAGATAATGATAATATATTATACAGAGAAAATGACTGGCTATTGGTCTATTGGTTAGTGACCCTGACTGCTAAGCCGGAGGTTGTGCGTTTGATTCCCACTCAGGAAAAATCTTTGTGGGATAAATAAATAAATAAATGTGGACAACATCACATACATTGCTCCGAATCCAAAGTAAGTAGCTAAAGCACTTGTGTTATGGAATCAGAAACAACGAAGGTACCACAAACACCCAGACCCAAGACAATGTAGAAAAGTGTTTTTTTACATTGACCCGTCCGGGGATCCAACCCGGGACCTCAGAGCTGGCGACACCTTGAAATCCGGTGTGTCTGTGTACACCACTCGACAACGGAGGTCGTCAAACCACCGAGGTCGTCAATGTGATAAGCACGATAATTTTAGTTCTGTGTCTCGGTGCAATTTACCTAAAATATGTATGCATCCATTTATTTATTTGATTGCCAAAGTTCAGGATCTGCCTAGTTTGGTATCAGATGGCCGTGTGTGAGATATCTCAAGAAATATAAAGAAAAAAACAAAATCTTTTTTTGAAAACAGATTTTGAAGTCAGACGCAATCTAAAAAATAACTCACATCGAAATCTTTACTCAAAAACTCAATCACGGCTTTCGTCAATCGTTGCTTCTTGGAAGCTGTTTTCTGCCACGAAAAGCCACGACTTCGCGACACATCAAAGCCTTTGATGTCTTCAGCAAATCTGGCAATGAGTTAATTAAACATCAATTTAACATCTTCCCTTTTCACAATTTGCGTCAGATGTAAACTGCCACCTGGAACGTTTGACTTGAAGTAAATTTGTTTTGATATAGTTAATGAACTTTAAAGAACGTAAAAATAACGTTAGAATTTTATTTAAAGAAAGACTTTCTCAAAGTAAACAATGTCAGAGAAACTATATGCTCTATAAAATTCAAAAACAAAATAAAAATGGTACATTGGCTTTCGAAAGATTAGAAGAAATCCTTAGTCACTTTTGAACGTTTTCTGTGCATTATATAAGTTTTTATGTATAAAATGATAACATAAATATACGTGTGTACCGTGTGCACTTTGTGATATTTAGATATGACAGGTTCTAGTGAGATGTGCTTTTAAACTGAAGCTTAAGGTTGTAATCGTATGAAGCGTTTAATAGAAAATAAATTATATGCAACCACATTTAGCTAGCGCTATTAAAATATGTGCTATAATACCCACATTGCTTGTTCTCCAAGTTGTTTGTATCATATTATTAATTTAAAGTAGTATTTTTATCTAAAAGTTTCATTCCAATTAAAAAAGAAATAGAAAGCAAACAATATAGACACTTGACAACTATTAGAAACATTTTCAGTGATATCCTCATTGTATATTCATAACAAAACCAAACAAATAACATGTAAATCGCAAAGTCCGATAAAACCCTTATGTTAAATTGCAACGTGATAGCGTAATACAGTTTCAAACATACGAGTATAAGCGCTCTGTTTTAGGCAGTGTCCACGGCATGCGACACGGCACTATTTGGGTGACATTAACATATTTCGTGCGTACAAATGTAGCCCACACAGCTTTTATCTAATATAACTGAGAGGACTACGTACAGTGATCTAGTTTTGCATACACAGGATCTCTTTGTGTGTTAATATGAAGTAGAGTGAATGTTAGGTATATTTTTTGTCTTTATCAAATTGTGAAGGAAGAAATAATTAAAAAAAAAGTTAATTATTATTAGGTACGACATTAACCCACTTGTAACACAAGCATCTTAGCTTGTGGGGGGTTACGAGGGGTTAACGAGATGACTAGTAATGTGCGACCCACTTTGCTCGAAATCTTTATAAAATAAAAAAAATATAATAATAATAATAAAATAAAAAAAAAGAGGAATAGTTTTTGAGAAAATCTGGATTGGTCTTCAAATGTTTTTCTCATACAAGTTTACTAAGGAGTACACATTCTTGGTAACTGCAATCGATCTTCTAAAGCGTATTCTGAGAATGACTATCTCATACTCATGTCATCCTAACTGCAGCAGGGACCAGCAACATTTTTATACGGCATGCAATTTTGAAAACACAATATAAATATTAATAAATTTTTTTTTGTGATGTGTGAGAATTTGTGAAACCTGGGGGAATATTAATTATATAATGAAAAATGTATTTTTTTTATTATTGAAATTTAATTCTTATTTTGAGTATTCGGTTTTCTTTTACAGCAAAACTACAGCTTGACTATTAATAATAATTTCTAACACCTCTAAATTAATAAATAATTGAGTATTTCGAACTATAATTACGTGACAAGGTGTTAATTCAAAATGGACGACACCTAACAAATGATTACATTTTACACCTAACGTTATAATATATTTGACGCTGTTATTAAACCGACATTAATAACAGTTCACGTAATTGTATTTTATTGGGCTTTTCAATGAAGAAAACGTTTAGCTATCGTATTGGTTATTCATTAGTCACGATGTGTTATTATATTTCGTATGTGTTAGTTACGAATTCAAAAAATCACACATAAAGGCGAAAGTTTGTAAGTCTGCTGTTTGTTTGTTTTTCTTACCTCGTCACACTCAAACAATTTACCGATTTTTATAAAATTAGGCATGGAGGTAGCTAATACCCAAGATTATCACATAAGTTACTTATTATCCTGATAAAATTAAATTATCAGTTCATAATTATAATATTTCTACGGCCAAATACAAAAACGTGTTTTTGCTATTATTTGTTAATATTTTGGTGTGTTCTTTTATTTGATTTTCTTTTTTTATCAAGTTCTGACAATTTATATATATAATTAATTATATTACAAATGTCATCTGTGCTTTGTTTTTAATGAGTTTCTATTATAAAATCTGTTTTTTTTATTTTATATTTCTCCTACACTATTACAAAAAAAAACACGAAACCAACTGTATTTTCCTGTTTTTAATATTTCTTTTAGAATTTGTTCACCCAAGCGTATCAAATAATTTGAAGCTCCCTGAAATCCCAAAACTTTAAGAACCACTGAATTTCTTGTCCAAAATAATCCCCGTACAAAGGGTTGTATACAGGGTGTTGGTATAATCGGCTGTTACTCCACATTGTATCGTGGGTCCCTGAGAATGCTGCGATCAGTGCGTTCGAGAGATAAATAGTTTCATTATGACCGGCTTTTGGTCTTCCACGACGTTTTGAGTAGTATATGTTGTGTTTTCAGATGGTTTAGTAACATTAAAGTGTGAATTCATTGGAGACGAACTAAACAGAATAGACGGTAAGTGAGAACAGAAGGACTGAAGAAAATGACTAACAGAGGTTTTGGGTACATCATTTATATCATAGTAACTTCTGCATTTTATTGGGAAATCCCAATAAAACGCAGTTTTTGGTCAATATGCAACTGTTTTTCAGCTCTAAAATGCCATGATTTTCCATGGTGCAAATCCGTTTAATTTTTTTATTTTTTGGCAAAATTTATTACAATTTATTTTTTGGCAAAATTAATGTGAAATTATTTAATTCAAAATTATTAAGCTTTATTTATTTTTGAGTTCATTTTATTTTCATACATAAATATCTCTTAAATGTTAGCATATACCATATCTAAATAAAGGAGGAGCATACCAGACGGAGTCATTATTTTGCCAACAGATGGCAGCACAATCGATTACGGGCCGCGCCGGGAGCGAGCGGCGCAATTTGCGATCCCCTCGTCCGTGAAATCTACTGAAATGAATAAAACTATCTGAGAATCGAACACTCGAGTGGTTCGATTCTAGGTATCGATTTGTTTGCGCATTCGATTTTGAAGTTGTATATTTTGTGAAGTGACTCTTACAGCGTCAAATCAAATATTTTTATTGTGACAGTGGATTGGCTGAAATGGATTTAACCCGCAGTGTCGTGTTGCTGGTAGTACTTTCGACCAATAGCGCGTCCCTAAATCTACATTATATTATTATGGTTTTTTTCTTAGCCTTTGCTGTCCCAGTTGTGGGCAAAGGCCTCATCAAAATTCTTGTCCAGCGTCACCTCCCACCAGCCCTTAGTACACGTCCAGGTCATCGCTCGTGTTATGATCGGTCTTATTTAAATTATAACGTAATATTTTCAAAGATATTTTTATTACGTTACGTTATTACGACCAATAAGTAGGGCAACTCTTTTGCACTGGCTACATCTTCCATACAAGTTATGTTAATTGTATACAAGGTGAACCTATTTTCTACCTTTTACCATTGCTCCAGGAAGAATCACTCGTCAAATAATACTTAAAATCGTCCACATTGAACAGTGGCCAATGACAAGTCATGATAGTGATGAATAACTCACTGCATCTGACAGCCAGATGTTTGTACTAAAATATTTTACTCACTCCCACCCATATATTTACCCATATCGTGGACCACTTCATTTATCATTTCTGTCACCGAAAATATGAAAATGATGTTCAACCCGCAGTTGGTGATGTGGAATGGACACTTCGGTATTGCTGTTTGAAATGTGTGCGTATTCAGAAAAGTGATATTTTATTTCACCCAAAACCTACACCACTATTAAATGATACTTTGTTATTTAAAAAGTATTAAACTTGCAGATACGTTGTTTGTAATTTGTATTATAATTATTATAAATCTTAGAATAGCTCACTCATTTAAAATATTTTTCGCCTATAACTGTAATTTTTACCAAGTAAAGTTTATAAGCATTTTTGTTGCCTAATTTGTGACATTTCTGGAAGAAGTCACTGACTCCTGAAACAGGTATACTAACCTAGCTCTGGAGTCAGGGTTTCACTATTAGCTGTAATATTTTTCCCATCGGAAACCACAATATGATCGCAAGTTCGACACCCGCTTCAAAATTACTCCTAATAAAGTCTATATACAAAAAAAATACTATAACTACGTATATATATATAACGTATAGTTAAAATATTTTTTTTTTAGTATATTGTGGTTTCTGATGTTGTATGATGACAGTAAGTTAATTATAGTCGTAAATTAAATAGTTTGTGTATTTATTTAAACTAAGCAGAATTGAGGAGCAAGATAATCATTAAAAAGTTTCAAATGTATTTATTTATACTCTAACTTTATGTTAATTTGTGGGTGGGTGGTAATTTTGTGTACCTAAAGATCAATAAAATCAACCGATATTCATCGAGATACGTTGAGTGAAAATCCTACAAGGTGAACTACACCTCCCTCTCTAAGTTTCAAATTGCTATTCCCTCTACGCTTCTTAACCTTTATTCTAGTAATTGACTGATACTTTAACACTTGTGAAAAAATAAATATAGTGACTTAACATGCAAGCTGCAATAAGCAAGGTATTTTTACCATCGCTTCTAAAATATTTTTGTTATTGCTTTAATTAAATACTCATATGTGTTAATTAATTTTCGAAAAACCTAGCAATAAAATTCGTCATTTTATTCCCCAGTTGATTAACGATTATCGGTGCAGTAATTAAGCAATAATGACCTAAAAGCTTATAGGATAAAAACTATACTTTATTTAAACAAAATTTAAATTCATAGTTATATGACCAAATTTATCGTTAACTTTAAAGCTACTTAATAACGTCTCCACACTTTTATTTTCTATTACAACTCATAAAAGCAGTCATCAACAATATCATAATATCCAGGTGATGAACAGTATCATGTCACAATATAATGTTGATACACGAACAGCACCTTTAGGTAGTAGCCATTACAGTTCATTAATTGAATCTCTTTACATGTCTCGTATCATACGCGTAGCATCCGATAAATAATTAAAAAGCAATCACGGACACCTTTCAAAAAGCCAACCACTAATACGGTACGATGTTCCTGTGATCAGTACCCATTAAGGGTGGGGTCTCAGTGTGAGCGGACTCCAAATATTTCATAAAAACCGGTGAGTACGTTGGTTTTAAAAATATTTTTATACTGGGTGTACGCCCCCGAAAACAAAGACAGATGACAGTCATACTTATGACACCTTATAATGATAGGGCAATAGTTTTTTTTATTCCTTCCACGCTCTTTCGTATAAGTACATTAAAAGAAAATAAAAATAAATAGCAGCAATGAAACGCAAAATCAGTCCGAGTCAATGACCGCGCAAGTGCCAAATTGGCTCGCGTGATGTATTTATTAATAACATTTTCGTTTCATTTAGCATACTGGAACTTAGTAATATTTTAGATTTTTGTAATAAAAAAAGTTTTTTTTAAAGAAAAAACCGAGTAAAACTTAAAAAAAAAAGATTAAACCGCTTCATAAAGTAACGCGTTTCAGCGCCACTATGCCTGGCTTCCCTTTCTCTAACGCATACGGCAGCAGTAAGCAGGCTTCACCTCGCTTAGCTACTGCTGCCGCATAGTTCAACTCAGATTAGTTTAAGATATCACTTCTGCCGAGACGCACAGGTTTTTTTCATACGGATATTTTTTTCTGTCCCACCATTATTATCATGACTACTATCTTCATCTTCGTTTTCGGGAGAATTCCCTTTATGTAATAAAATTATTTACAATTTACTAAAATTTTATATTTTCTTTTTTATTATAATATTCTTTTTTTTCTATTAGCCTATGCTGTCCTACAGCTGGGCAAAGGCCTCTTCAAGTCCTTTCATAGGTCATTGTCCCGTGACACCTCGAACCAGCCCTTGGTTTCTGGTTAAATAATATTAGTATTGCAGAGGCATTCGATTCAGGTATCTTATTTGTTTATTAACAGTCATTAGTTAAAGTCAGTCAAATTTTATTTAAAAGAATATTTTATAAAATCCATTTTTTTTCTGAGAAATAATTAGAATATTTTGTATATCAATATATTATAAAGAGACATTTTTACCGACAAAACACCCAAGTGTAGGCGAAATCTAACATACGAGTTATAAAAAAATATTGATCATTGTTTGTTTGTATATTAATCGAGTAAATATTCATCGAGACATAAAAAGCCTAGTATGACGTCAATGTCGTGTTTACTTTTAATATCGAATATAGCTTATTTCAATAAGAACCGAAATATTGGTTTTGTCTTCCAAGAAATATCTCAGTACAAAACGTTTTATGTTTTCCATTCTTTATGTCTACCTATTGATTACAGATGAATAAGCAACTTCGGTTTCCAGAAATCTATTTTTGAACAAATAGTCGAACATTTTCATAGGAAAAATATACCTGGAAAAATGATTTTATTTTCTATAATAAAGTTTGTCGTCGGGTGCAAGGTAGGTACTCAATGATATTTACCTTTTTGTTCCATCTATAGCACCACGGGCCAAGATCTGCAGTATGAGCTGAAAAATCTAGAGAAGATAATATTTTCCTCCCAGTATCCTTCAGAAATTCAAAAAAAAGTAATATCAAAGATAGCAATCACTGGAACCCAACCTTTAATCCTAATTGGATAGAAGGACGCCAGGCGCAGTCTACACACGTATAATTGAAGCACCAGTACTGTATACATATGTGCTCCTAGTACATGATCCGTCCAGACTTGTCCAAATAACGCAAATGGCCGAGATCGGTTTAATTATGAAATGGCTAATTGGGTTGTGTCCATTTTGAGATGGAATTACCTGTTAATGATATTTGTTTTGGAGTATTTCGTAGTTTTTTGAAAGCGATGGTGTAGTTTATTGATGGTATTTTATTATACGAAGTGATATTATTTCATTAGAAGATGTTTGTTTGTTTGTGTGGTTGTTACGTCATATAGGGAAAATGATTGAAAGGGACTTAGAAGAATAGGTTATCTGGACAAAAATTAAGGATACTTTTTATGAAGGGTCTGTCTTAATCTTCGCGGTTAATGTCAGGGGAAAATCGAATCTAAAGCTGGTTTCTAAAAAAAGTTCGAAAGAAAAAATTAAACCCAAAGAAGAAATACAAAGATCTACGCAGTGATTTCCCAATTGAGCACTAACCGAATCGGTAGTTAATGGATTTTCGACTTACTTTTACGATTCTGTGGACATAAAAATGTTGCGGGTGATGTGGCTTAGTGGCTTTGACCGGATTTAGGATCGATTCCCGATCCGTAATAAGGGTGATAATTGTTGTACTGATTGTCAATGATGACTAAGGATTAATAAAATGTTTTAACTATAATCTCTCTCATTAACACCAGGAACGAACCTGCAATTATTGCATAAATATGTATCCGTCAAGAACCAGGACATGCTGCCTAATTGCCGGCCGGCTGTATTGTATCATGCTGCCGCATGATACGGCCAACGAATCTTGGCAAGCCTGAAAAGAGATCAGTTTGTGTGAGATGCAAGTCCGCATAAACGGTGGGTGAGAAAGAGACGACGGTATCTTGTATCGCTTTTTACACTTGCCAAGATACGGCGGCCGTAGAGTAGCTTGTTATCTTGCATGATAGCTTGGCGTGGTTATTATATTTCTTCTTCTTCTAGTGCCTGAGTGAATAAAGAGGTTGGTAGTAAACTCTGCATTCTTTTCGCTTTTTTTGGGGAAATGGAATAGTTTCGTGGTGCTCAAAATATACTTAGTAGAAAGTAATAATGTAACACTCCTATAACATTGTATAATGAAGGTTGCTGGCAAATTACCTGGCCATACCTCAAGATCACTGGTGTTTCTTTGTTTGGGGAGTGGTACCACATTTACACTTAAGGTTAGATGTGTCATTACAATTAATTATTTAACTTTTCTCACTTTGTTTCTCGTCACATTTTCTTCAAATGAATTATAACTTTGAGGTATAACCCACCATTTATTAGAAGACCTCCAAACACCACAAGCCCTTACAAAATAAATTCCTCAACAACACGAACTAAGCGTCTAATCAAGTCAGCGACAAACTTTAAACTTCAGTTTAATGTAGAGTTGTGTCAACGTCGATTAAGCTATGTCCCGAACTGATGGGATACGGAACTACTGAAACTAAATTAAACGGGACGTTGGGTAATGCGAGTGACAGCGATTGGGACATTGAGGACGTATACAAAAGATTTTGACGCAATTTGTCGGGCCATTCGATTTGTTATGAGAGCTGTAGTTTGACGCTTTCAATTAATTTTTTAAAGTGATTGATAGTTGTTGACTACTTAATCAATCTTTTAATCGAAAGTTTTTTAGAGAACCATTCGTATGTGTATGATTAAATTCTAGTACTTACTTAATCCTAACCAAAAGATACAAAATTAGCGCAAGCTTATACTGGTTTTGCAAAATCTTAATTACTTAGCATTTTTAAAGAAACTAGTGATTGTTGGATCTGACATTTGTATCCAATAAAATTATAATGTATGTGGTCTATACCCATAAACTTTTAACCAAATCCATAATAGACAACGGGTGTTTCCCACACCGTAAACAACACAAGATGGCCGCTTATATACTGAAAATCACACCAAATTGCCTCCTATATATATTGCCTCCTATAGTTTGGTTAAACTAATAAATCAGCTTCAACTTTTCCACTAAACCTGAAACTAGCAAACAAGGCAATGCATTACAAAAGGCCCAACCGTTTGTCAAACGAAATTCCCATTGGATTTAATTTGTCACGTATTTACATAATAAATGAACGCCTCCGCCTCGAAGCGGTGTAATCCGGTTTAATCTGGTTTAATCCAGCTTAAACCGCTTTTATACATCATTGAGAGACTTGATTCCCGATCGGGACACAATTTGCATGTTATTCCGTGTTAATGCCTTAATAGTGGGTGTGCCAAGTAATTTTGTAATGACGTCATTAGCATAACGTCGTCTGAGAATGTTTGGGAATACACGTGTTTGTCAGCCTTGTGTTTTGAATAGAAACTTAGGTGACTGATATTGATGTAATATTATTATCAAAATTGGTTTACAAATGTAGCAAAAATACCCCTCAGTCGAATATTCGTTTTGGATCTTAAAATCAAATTGTGTTTTTACCGTTACCGGTATAACTATTTAGTACCTGGATCACCGAGCTTTGCTCGTTTTTTTTGGTAGTGTTTTTTTAAAAATTATATTTATATACGAATTATATTTTCCGATCTTACCGACATAATAATAAAAAAATATGAACTGGTTATTTAAATAAAAAATCATGAGTGCAATTAGTTTAATATTATATTAGAAACAAATACTTATTTATTTACAGCTCATCAATAAATCACAAATAACATTAAAATAAAAAAAATGTTTTAGGTTAAATTATCATGGCGTTAAGAGCAAGCCGTACTCCCTAAATCTGACAATAAATCATAATCTAGCGGATTAAGATCGGGGCTAGACGACGGTCAGTCTTGAGCTGTAATGAAGTCCGAAACGTTCGTTTCCAACCAAGACTGCGTAGACCGAGCTTTATGACCCGGCGCCGAGTCTTGCTGGAAGGACCATTCTTGGTTATTGAACATGGTGTTGTTAAGGGGCTTCACTACCTTCTCAAGAATTGTATCTTGATACCCTTGTGCCGAAAGTATGGTGGCTTAGTCACTCCTTCATAGCTAAGAGCCCACCAAACCATCACTAAAGTTGGATAATGCCCACGTTGCACTTTGTCGGCTAATTGGGAAACTTTCTTAGAGCTGTGAGCATAAATACGGTCACTTTGTTTGTTAAATAGTTGCTCAATTGTAAAAAAATCTCATCCGTAAACAAATTTTTTCTGTACTCTCCTTTTGCGAACCGCTTCAGTAGTTGTTTCGATTTTACCAGCCTATTATTTTTTTAATTATCAGTTAAGAAATGACCAGTACGTCTCTTAAAGGCTGCAAGTCCTAAGTCAGCTTTTAAAATACGAGACATGGTTCTAGGTGCTAGTATCTTCATCTCCCGAGATAAAATCTTTTGCTTTCGGACAGGATTTCTTCGAATTTTTTCCCTTACTGCTTTGACAACCTTTTTCGTACGAATACTACGTGGACGGCCTGATCTTTTTTTATGTTACAAACAGAGGAGGTCTCAATGTATTGGCGCCAAAATGAGAAAACACAATGAACAATCATAGAAAAATGACAGATTCCAAATTCAAATGTAATATTTTGTTTATTTTCAATGATGGCCGTAAATACAAGAATTGCTCGTTTAAAGATTTAAGATTACTGAAAACACGGATAAAACGACATTTTCTGAAAATGAATCCTAGCTAGATCGATTTAAGGCCCCCGAAACTCCCTGCATACTAAATTTCATGAAAATCGTTGGAGCCGTTTCCGAGATTCAGATTATATATATACAGCGTGTAACAAAAACCCTGTCCGATCCCTGAGGGTATTATTCGGTATCGTACTGCGAACACATATACGTAGCCATTTAATGGATTGGAGAATAAAATTTTTCCCCAGTCAAAATATTTAAATTTAAATAAAAACTGTTCCAACGCAACAGCTGAACAACTGACCGCTCCTCAAAGGTCACGTACTTACTACCTACAGTTTGGTGTAAAAGAAGCCGCCAATGCGAGACGGTTCATGAACTACCACGAATACGCCTTTATTGAATCTGACAGGGGTTTTGTTACATGTTGTATATATATACAAGAATTGCTCGTTTAAAGATATAAGATTTAATGATGGGATTGATGGGATATTTTCTTGGGATGAATATAGTATGTGGTACTTTCCTAGTCTATAAATATGTAATGACTAAGAAAGTACGTCATTACATAATATTCATCTACTGCTATTAACTAACGACATGTTTGGGAACCATAAACAACGAAAAATATTTAAAAAACCAAAAAGTACGAAAAGTGTGTTTTGACACACTTTTCGTATCGTTCTCGTCACGCTTTTACCAGCTTACAACCCAAGTCAAGCGTTTGCCTCGTCCGAGCACAATTTTCGTAACGCTCTCGTCACACTTTTTGTAACGCTCTCGTCACGCATTCATCAGCTTTCTCCTCAAGTCAAGCGTATGTAAAGAATTTTTACTTTAAAAACTCGAAAATTCTAAAACTAGAAAACACTGCCTTTAAATAGAAGCCTGATACACAATAACGTTTTATTAAAACTTCAGCCACTGAGTTTTATCGCGAACTTTAATGTATAAAAGAAACGCGATGTATAAAAAACTCTTACCTCCTTACAATTTACACCAAAACTTCATTACATTCTCTTTTAATCTACCTTCATAATAGAGTTTATAAAAGTTTCATCCTTGCCTCTAAACTGGCCGGTCTTTGTCGGCGAAATGTAATTTTCTTTTAATATTGCAAGTTATAATTTTGAGTTTTTTTTTTCTAATTATTTATTTACGAATAAATTATTTTATTTGATATATTTTTTTGTCATTTGAAGGTTTATGTAAATTAATAATTCAGAAGATAAAATCTTCACAGAAATTAAAAAAAAACTCGGGTGATGAAACGTGAAAAAAAGAGCTAGATAATTTTATTCACTTTTTTTTATTTTAGTTATTTATACAGAAGTGATTTATAAGCAAAGATGTATTCAATTCAAATAAAACATACGTAATGGAAGATCTGAAACTCAAGATCCCTCCTTAAATAAATTTGTAGAGCTTAAAGCACTTGAAATATTAATAAGAAATCTTAATGAAACGGGCCACGTGTAAACAAGAGTCATCTCTATAACAAAATCGTTGATTCGCCATCAAGTCCCCATCGTCTCGCTTACTACCCTCAATTCAATTAAACTTTAACCAACTTCTCGTAAACAACACAATTAATTTTATCCCAATGCATATTGAACTCTATCCTATATGATATTTGGTTTAAAATTGAGTGGTAAACACTAATAATGACAATTATCAAAATGCTATTGTTTTGCCATCGTGGCAACCAAGTTCAAATGAGTTTATTATGATAGTGGTGACATAATATTGGTGAATATATTTTTGGGTCAATTTATGGACAAATATCGTTATGTATGCATCGAAATTTGTGTTAATAATTTTCACATGAAACAAAATTGTTAGCATGACACTAGACTGAATTGTCATTATTGATATAATGTTATGACGTTCAATTCGGTTTCAGTATGGTTAACCAATTTATTTTATCACATTAAAATGACCCACATGGAAAATGTGGTATTCGTTTCATTTTGTATTATATCAGTCAATGGTAATACAAATTAAGAATTCTTATATTTAATAATTATTATTAGCACTCCAAGTTACATTTATTACATCATCCTTCCAGAATACCACTACCTAATATTATCCCTCATTTGAAACGATCGATGATTAGTTTATCAATTCATTTTAAGATTTCAGATTAAGATCGCACATAAATATGGAAGAATTCCATTTTGATAATCTTGTTATTATTTAAAATCAAAAATTACCGGTACTTAAATTCTTAAACGAATCAATGATTGCCGGAGATATCAGTCAAAATAAAAACATATATATTTAAAAACACACATTCGAATTGAGAACATCTCCTTTTGATGTCGTTTGAAAATGAAGACCTTTCAATCGTGTGAATCGTGAATGAAAGTACCAAGAAAAACAAATGCCAAACCCTAACGTTTATGATAAAATAATTTACAAAGTACTTGTGAACTCGATACGATCTTAACCACAACTCAAGAACAAAGACTTACCAATAAATTATTGTTAGATATGAACAGGAGAATGTTTGACATCTAATATCTATTGTAGAACGGTGTAGTTATAGCAACGTTTGATCTGACTTACGCTTGTAAAACAGAAAGGTGTGGCCACGAAATTGGCGATGTAAAAGTGAAATGTTTTGAGTACAATTGTATTTTTTTCTTGAAAGTAAAATATTTTGTAGTTAAGTTAATCTTTTTCTATGCTTTCGAATAAAAACATAATCATCAACAATTAAGTTTTATAAGTTAGAGATTCAAACTTTATTACAATGACGTTCGACCTATGAATATAATAATATCATCGTTAAAAAATATTTAATTATAGTTACTTTTCATATTTGTTAAATTACTTCTCCACAGTATATAAATCAGATATCTAAAACTACTTTTAAAGCGACTTATTTTCATTCGAAATGATTTATTTTATTTTTTACATTCAATGAAATCCGCTGACTTGGTGGCCCCACCATAAAACTTATTACTGTCCCTTGTTTCACCTCCCTAGTAACACATCGATCACGTAGCGCGCGAGAGTGTCGTCAAATTTTTGTTCAGACAAATTGATGCCGTATTTTGACGTGCTACACGTTTGTTTCTGAAGGTTTGACAAGGCTTAACATGAATATTTTACCTTGTGTAGATGACACTGTTGCCCGTGTAGATTTTGAAACTGTAATGTAAAGGAAATAGTAGAAAAAATATTAAGAAGGTACAGACCTAGATTTAAAGGGACGAGTTGATATTAAAGGATTTCGGCAAATAACAGAGAGATTTACTAAATATTAATTTATTAATCGAGTACAAATTATATAAAATACGTGTTGCCCATTAGGCGTCAAGCGGAAGAAGAGAAAGTGCCAAGGGTGACATTTATAAAGACAGTTCTAGATGCGTTCTAAATACAAACATCCCCACCTGAACGCAATCCCATATAACGTATACAAAACAAATGTTTATCCAAGGTCGTACTCTTGGTTAAAATATCAGCAACCATTTCACTGCCTTTACAAAAGAGAAATTTAACTCTATTCTTGTTCACTTGGTCCCTAAGAAAATGATACCTGATATCAATGTGTTTTGTTCTTGATAAATTACAATCATTATTTGAGAGCCTAATCGCACTTTGGTTATCACTATTAATGATGATTGGGCTGGTCTGCTGCTCTCCAAGCTCGCTGTGCAGTTGCTGTAGCCAGAGTGCCTCCTGGGTTGCGGAGGACATCGACATGTATTCTGCTTCAGCTGTTGACAGGGCCACGGTTTGCTGCTTACGTGAACACCAGGAAATAGCACCATTCTGAAACAAAAAAACGTTACCAGTGCACGATTTACGGTCGTGCATGTCACTAGCCCAATCGGCATCACAGTATCCAGTTATTGTGCCATCACCATCTTTGGTATAGACTAGCATTAGGTCCTTAGTACCTTGTAAGTACCTCAATACTCTCTTGACTGCTGTCCAGTGTTCATCCTTAGGTTCTTTATTGAACCTACTTAGCAAATTGACTGCAAAAGATATATCAGGTCTTGTACACTGTGCAATAAATAAAAGAGATCCAATAGCCTGTTGATACGGACAGTCGCATATAGTACCTCCTTCAGAAAACTTTAATCCAACTTCAATAGGAGTTTTAGCCGGTTTGCAGTCAGACATTCCAAATCTAGTTAAGACTTCATTGATATACTTCTTCTGGTTCAACATGACTGTATCTTCCTTTTTTAATATCTGTAAGCCCACACATTGATTCGCTTTTCCCAGATCTTTCATTTCAAAACTTAGTTTTAGTTTATCCACAATCATTTTCTTCAAGCTCTGATTTGAAGTAAATAGTACTAAGTCATCGACCCATACAGCAATGAATGCACTCTTCTCTGTGTTGTAGTAAACACATGGGTCTGCTTTACATCGCAACATTCCCATTTCAAGCAGGGCATTGTTTAACTTTATGTTCCAGAGTCTGCTTGCCTGTTTGAGTCCATAAATTGATTTGTGTAAATAGCAAACTTGAGTACCTTGCTCATATAACTCTGGCTGCTGCATGTACATTTCTATATCTATTTCTCCTTGTAGAAAGGCGGAAACTGTATCCATCTGGTTAATATCAAAATTGTATTTAGCGGCTTTAGCAAATAAATAACGGAGACTGGTATACCTGGCCACAGGTGAATATACTTCTCCATAATCAGTACCCTTACGTTGGGCATATCCCTTTATAACGAGTCGAGCCTTGTATCTGACAATATTACCATCTAGGTCTGACTTGGTCTTAAATACCCATTTTGAAGGCAGAGCCTTTCTATCTGAGGGAAGATCGGTTAAGGTCCAAGTTTTGTTTTTCACCAGTGAATTAAATTCTAAATCCATAGCCTCTCTCCATTTATTGCCGTTTGCTGATGACAGTGCTTCTTCTACAGACTGAGGATCAGACAGATTTGTTAACATACAATACATACTATTTTCATATGCTAGGTTATTTCTTCTAGTGTGACTTCTAAGGATCATCTGACTATTACCAGCTGGTTGATTCATATTCCTTGGTGAACGGAAACTTTCATCAACATCACCCGTATCAGTTTCATATTCACTTGAGTTATCTTCAGCAGTCGTCTCAATATTTTCTGAGTAAGTGGTAGACTTGCTATGCGCCTGCGGAGATATAACAGACTCTTCGGAGTGATTATCCAGTGAAACTTCAATACTGGTGACTTCATTATTACTGTTCTGAAGTTTTTCAAAGAATATTACATCTCTACTAATAGTTATCTTATTTGTCTTGGGATTTAATAAGCGATATCCTTTTGAGTTTTCACAGTAACCCACTAATAACATTCTAGTTGATTTTTTATCCCATTTACGACGTCTTTCTTTGGCAATGTGTATCATTGCTTCAGAACCAAATATCCTCATATGTGATAGATTGGGCTTCTTTCCAGTCCACATCTCAAAAGGAGTTTTATACCCAATAGATTTAGTGGGAGAGCGATTCACAATATACGCTGCAGTAGCTATAGCTTCACCCCAATAACACTTTTCCATATTTGCATAAAACAACATACACCTTGCCCGCTCTACTAAAGTGCGATTCATTCTTTCAGCCAAACCATTGTGTTCGGGTGTATATGGCGTTGAGGTCTGATGAGTTATTCCCCAATTAGATAAATGTTTTTCAAAGTGAGCATTACAATATTCTTTACCATTGTCAGTCCTAATAGTTTTAATTTGACAAGCAAGTTTATTTTCTACTTTCATCTTGTAATCCTTAAAAACTTCAATGACATTCATCTTATCTTTCAACAAGTAGACATATACCATTCTGGTGTAATCATCGATAAAGGTAATAAAATATTTCATACCTGAAATTGTGGAATTTTCCATAGGCCCACATAGATCTGAATGTATGATTTCTAAAGGCTCTGTAGCTCTGGATCCAACTGTATTAAATGGCAACCTGGTCTGTTTACCTTCACAGCAGTGGATGCATCTAGTGACATTACCATTGTCATGAGTCAGAGTCACTCCTTCGGCGCAGTCAGGTAATTTGGTTACAGCTGAAACATTTAAATGACCCATTCTTAAGTGCCACATATCAATACTATTTATGTTACCACTATCTGAGGTTAATTGAGCAATTTCATTGTTGTTTTTAGTCTCTAGTACATATAACTTATTTTTCAGTATAGCAGAACACACATACTTTTTATTAACATCATAAATATCACATCCTTTATCATGAAATGTAACTTTGTGTCCTGATTTAACAATGGTACTTACTGAGAGCAGATTGGTTGCTAATCCAGGAACATATAGAACATTCTTTACCTGAATCTTATCCCCTGTTGCTAAATGAATGTTTAAATAACCAAGCCCCTTTACAGGCAATGGTGCTCTGTTAGCAACTGTGATGCTTTGAACTGATGGTGTAGTGACATTGTACATCCAGTCTCGTCTACTGGTCATGTGCATGGATGCACCGGAGTCAATATACCACTTATCTGTTTCATTACCGATTGCTGAGAACGCTGCAACAAAACTTGAGCTCTCTTCATTTTTCTGCTCTAATGTTGTGTTCACTAAATCCTTCAGGAGGCCAACTTTTCTCGTCAAGCCTCGGTCATCACATACCTTTTGTAAATTCTGCCATACTTCTTTGGCAGTCTGACAATTCTGTACATGGACGTATATTTGCGGGTCCAGTAATAATATTAATTGTGACTTAGCTCTGATGTCCTTTTTCGGATCAATTTTGCTCTCTGACGCCGCCGCCGGCTCGATACATTGCCACAAATCTTCATGCTCTAAGTAAGTTTTTGCAGCAAACTTCCATGTCCCAAAATTTTCACGCCCAGTGAGCTTTTCTAAGTTAAATGCTTGGGCATGGGAGGAGCTCATGTTGAATCTGAAAACTTTTATTGCTGGAAAAATTTTTTTTTACAATGTACCGCACACGCGCTCGATTGTTTTACGGATTGTCAAGACAATTTAAAACTACGGAATATTTAGCCCGGATCTCTGTTATATGATATCCTTGTAACCACGCTCTGCTACCATAAAGGATTTCGGCAAATAACAGAGAGATTTACTAAATATTAATTTATTAATCGAGTACAAATTATATAAAATACGTGTTGCCCATTAGGCGTCAAGCGGAAGAAGAGAAAGTGCCAAGGGTGACATTTATAAAGACAGTTCTAGATGCGTTCTAAATACAAACAGATATGAATCCTTGAAGAAAATAATTTTGTTTCTTCTTTATTGCAAGTTGTGTATTTCATGACCAATTTAAAACAAGCCTATGTTATAGATTATCTGATAACTTTACAATAGATTTTGTAAAATAATTTGTTTCTCTTAAGAAAACACCTTGATATCTTCAGTTTGGTCTTTATTGCCAAATCAATAAATTCTAACTTTTAAAGCATTATTTTCCTAAAAAAAATATGTTTAAAGATCAAACATACTTCAACTGACAAGGTTTCATAACGAGGGCAAAACAACCGAATATCATATTTCTAAGCTACGTGTGGCTTCGTGGCTACGAGGGCAATTGGTACTGTTTGAAAGTCTCTTATTTCCATACGTTTCTCTAACGTGAATCCAGATGATATACCATTACACTTCCTTGTGTTTGGTCCAGAAGGCTACCGACCAGATTTGTAAGTACCTGCAAGATTAACTTGGGATCCCGAAAAGTATATTTTAGAGTTTAAAAATTTTTCTATCTCGTTTTCTTCTGTGAATAAAGTTAAATAGCTAGCCTGAAAAAGAAATTATTAATATTCTTTTCCGTACTGCTTTTCAGTAGTAGTAAGTTTCACTTTCAAATTCATCTGCCGTGGGTTTGTAGCTGCCCGCGGTTTTCGTAAGAGGCCAGTATCATCAGAACACTAGTCGAATATAGGTAATAAGGGCTTATTAAAATCATTAAACTAGGGGTTTTTTAAAACTCAGTAATTAAAAAAACTTACCACTTTGAATCGTATAACTAAACTACTAACAAGATAATCTGCAACATCGTCTGTCTGTCATAAGATGCATTGCTAAAGATCAAGACGCCTGCTACCGTAACCAAATTACGTCAGCATATACAATGTGTCTGTCTAGATTTGAGAGAGGATTAAGGCTAAGAGATAGGCACTAGTCAAAGGCTCATGTTTTGTAGACAGATCAAGATAATCACTAAATATTATCTGTATAAAGAATAAAATCTAACGCAAGAATTAATTTCGAAATGGATATAGAACATGATTCATTTATTTTTATTTTTTATTTTTTTTACGAGCCTGTGCTGTTCCACTTCTGGGCAAAGGCCTCCACCAAGTCCCCCATTTAATCTTATCTCGCGCCACCTTGAACAAGCCCTTACAGTATGCGTCTAAATCGCGTTTCAAATTAACAAAACATAATATTCCCGTCTTCCAGTAAAGGTCCTTTAGAGATTTTTTTAAATTTGTGAAGAAATTTTCAAAGTACCTATTGTCCAAGAAGTGGCCATATTGTATTATTAAAAAACTTTAAGTATTTATTGAACATTTAAAAGAGGTGATGTATTTCTACAACAAGTAGGTACTAAAAATCGGAATAAATAAATATTTACAGAAAAAATGAGTTTTTTTTCTAGTTATTGCTCTATATTGATAACGACAACAGGTTGACGTATGAAATATAAAATTTACAGAACATTTCGATATATTTTATTAATTTTATAACAAATATGTAATTAAATTGAAATAAAACAAATGTATACCCATACAACAAACGGCAGTAGCCTAATGGTTAAGGCATCGGATTTAAGAAATTTAGGTTAGTTTAGTACGAGGGGTTAATTTAAATACTTGTTATAAAATAATTGTAATGTGCGATCCACATTGTTAGTAAGCCTTGAAAAAGAACTAGATTTTTTGCACTTGGTCGGTTTTTCCACATTTTGTTTTCACGAAACATCGACCGTAATTACAAGTGTAATTACGGTCGATGTTTCAACACAATTTTCGTTTATAGTATAGTGTTGGCCTTAAAAAACTAACTTCAATTTATACCTTTCCGTCAGCGCAATCAACAGAATACGAAATAAATTTTAAACATCAAACTATTTACTATTCTAGTTTATCGAACACAAACCCACAATACGTCTGTTCGACTTTTACCAACACTGTGGATGTATCGTAAATTTTACTATCAACTCTATGGGCCGACACTCCCGAAGTCGTAAAGCGCACATTGCACGTTTTGTTTGCTTTTAAATTTACTGCGACAGTACTAGGGATGCAGTGGATAACTAACAAAATCGTTCAGGGTAGGGAGCAAAGGGTTTTTTTGATCGCGACGCAATAACGAGTGTTGGTAGGTACGGGTGGTTGCGCTACGTTCGTCTGTTCGGCTAACGGCTCCCGGATATAAACAAGAATTATGTACCTTCAGATTTGATAGGAAAAACAAGTGGTACTTGTATGAGGTCTGGTTTTGTTGCTGATTGGTAAATAACCACTTAATAACTCAGGTACTGTATTACCCAGTAAATTGGGTGTGAATATCAGTAAAAAAAAGTAAAAAAGTAAAAGTAATCTTTATTGTGTTGATTGTGTTGGTTACAGGTGTTAGGTATATATACAGTACAACAATCAGCCCGTTTGGGCATACAATAATTAAGGCCCAGGCGGGCAGGTACATTAACATGAATGGAATTGTTATTGGCAATGGCCTGAGTGACCCAGAACATCAACTAGTCTAACCTACATTATTATTAATTACAAAATTATAAAATATTAATGACAAATTATTATTAAATGTAGAAGTTGTGATATTATTTATGACATAAATTCTAATTCCTTATTTGCTAAAAAATCCTTAATTGTATAATAACATTTTTGTGCCAACCATTGCTTTATTTTTACTTTAAACAATCTTAATGGAAGTTCTCTGATAGTTTGGGGTATTTTATTATAGATTTTTACACACATAAACATACAATTTTTGTGGTACAGAGTGGTTCTGCACTTTGGTACAACAATCTTACTAGGATCTCTTTTGCTGAATACACTTTTTTCTGAGACTTTTTCGAATAATTGTGGGTGCTTTCTTACGAAGAGACCAATTTCGATAATATACAGGGAAAAAATTGTGAGTATTTTAGTTTTCTGAAATAGGGGTTTGCAAGAGTCAAGGGGACCGGCATTACATATTGCTCTTAAACAACGTTTCTGTGCCAGGAAAACGTCGTTTATTAAAGTTGAGTTTCCCCATAATAATAAACCATATCGTAAAACTGATCCTATATAACCATGATAAGCAGCAATTGCTGTGGATTGTGTAGCAGTTTTGTTAAGCTGTCTTAGTGCGTATACGAACTTGTTTATTTTTGAACATACGTAATTTATATGTGATTTCCAATTGCAGTAATTGTCTACAGTTATGCCTAAGAATTTAATGTCAGTAGTTGGACTAATTACTGTATTATTATATTGCAAAGTAATTCTTTTGGTCACGGTTTGATAGTTAGAAAATTGTATATATTTAGTTTTAGTTAAGTTAGCCTGTAAGTCGTTATATGTTAGCCATTGTATTACATGTCCTAGGGTTTTATTAACCTCTTCTTCGTGGTGCTTGTTAGCTCGGTTATTGTTAGGGATAATTATACATATGTCATCTGCGAATAAGATACATTGGTGGGGTGTTATATTGGGAAGGTCATTTATGTATAATAAGAATAAAAGGGGTCCCATAACACTACCTTGTGGGACTCCTGATCTGTTATGTCGGTAAGCGGATCTACAAGGTACGGATACTAGATTAGTGTTGAGGTGGTTAATTTCAACACATTGGGTTCTGTCCGAAAGGTAACTTTGTATCCAATCTAGGGCAGGTCCTCTAATACCATAGCGTTGGCATTTGTTTAGTAGGACTGAATGGTTAACATAATCAAATGCCTTCGACATGTCTAGAAATAGTACTGTAACTGGAATCCTATTATCAATATTTTCTGTTATGGTTTTGTTATTATCAGACCATCAATAGGCAAATGCTGGCACTGAAAATTTTTGATTTGTTAGATATCCTATACAATATGTAACAAAACCCCTGTCCGATCCCTAAGACTATTATTCGGTATCCTACTGCTAACACATATACGTAGCCATTAAATGGATTGGATTTTTTTTCCCAATTGTAAATAATTAAATCAAAATAAAAACTGTAACTGCAACACTGTCCGCTCCTCAAAGTTCTAGCACTTACTACCTGCAGCTTTGTATCAAAGAAGCCGCCTATGCGAGACGGTTCATGAACTGTAATACGCCTTTATAGGATCCGACAGGGGTTTTGTTACATGTTGTATAGGTTGTTTTCTTAGTAATTGTGTTAGTTCATGGTCTCTTGATTACAAATACTGCCTACTGTTTAAATAAATACCATTGTTTACACGTTAAGTTACAGAAAATTCCGTTATTAAATTATAAAGAGAGCTATTTCACTGTTAATGTGCTGCCACGGTTAAAGTTTGATGGCCCTTAATATTTATAAAACCTGAAACTTCCAATAAATCAACTTAAGGACCCAATATTACATATAATAACACCTTTTCATACAAACGTGACCTGCCACTTTGTATGAAAACTTTTTTTTTCCATTTTAAAATTTCCACCTATGTTCCTACGGGAAAGTTGTTTAGTTTTATACACCTAATTACCTCATAGAATTAATATAGGTACTCGTTTTAAATTAATCCTGTATTATCAAATTAAATTTATACATACATAAATTAATTATGTAATTTCTATCGTAAGTAAAGCCTCGGTATCATTATTAGCATTAACAGCAATTTACAGGACAAAATAAACCCTGAAACCTCCCACATCTTAAGACCAGCTAATAACAGAAGAGGAGTGACAAATGTCGCATGCGTTCGCTATTAGTTGCTAACCAGGATTGATGGCCACTGACTGAAACCACTCATAAATTTTACTACCGCCGCTGCCCTACGTGGGCAACTCCTTACTGGCAGGATATAAATAGTCGCTGTACCTATATACCTACCTACGTAATTTTCAAGCAAGTTTTGTAAAAAGAAAACTATATATTTGCTTTAATCATCTTATTACACCAACGCCAAAGCATAGTCTAGTTATATTTCCACAAAAGCAGACGCGATTCAGTGCTACCTAATTTTGTCAGTCACCAATTTTATTACAGCTACTAATTAGTATTTCGTTTGTCCAAATTCAGTGATAATTGCCTGAATTTGTAGCTAGAATTGCGCTTGATAAATTGTGACAAGCCCGTGCCTAGATTCGTAATAATGGAGTACGTTTTAATATAAAATTACGCATAGCAGTAACTGGTAAACAAATGAATAACGATTTATATTGAAAAAATTTGAAGCATCGAATTTAGAATTTTATATTTAATATAATATTTAATTAATATCTTGGGACAATATCTTGGGACAATCTCACACACGGTCATCTGATCCCAAACTAGGCAGTGCCTGTACTATGGTAACCAGACAACTGATAAACATACTTATATATTTTTTAAATACATACATATTATACATATAACACCCAGACACAGAACAAATGATCGTGCTCATCACACAAACATTTGTCCTGGGTGGGAATCGAACCCACGACCTCCGGCTTAGCAGTCAGGGTCACTAACCACTAGACCAACAGGCCCGTCAAATATTCCTCTTTTTTGCGACTACATAATATAGTACCTACTTGAATATAAAAAAAATGTATACTATGATCCTTATTTCCATTTTTATTATAATATTGCGTTAATTATCGCTTTGTTTTTGTAAATTCATCAACAGTGTAGATTTTCAAAATTAGTGATTTAATGCTTTGCATGTCACTTTTATGTTTTCTATTACCTACCGCCGGCTACCTTGCGCTATTGATGCATATCAATATCTTATATTGTACCAATATTATAATACTATTGTTTAAAGAGAAACTTATGGTTTCTTACCGGTTCTTCTCCATGAGAAGGACACTTTGGAACTGAGCACCTAGAATCATTAGATTAGTATAAAACGTTTCTTGAACGCCTTCTTGAGGTTTATAAGAAATAAAAACTTTTTGATTTTGATTAGATTATGCAAGATAGTTGAAAAACCATACTTTTCCATAGGTTGCTTTTTTTCTATAGGGTTCAACAATTCCATTAAAATATAAGCAGTCATGATCGAGATTTCTTATTCAGCCATGATAGAAATATTTTTTGTCTGTTTATACCACTAAATGTATTATTTGTTTAAACAAAATTCACATTATTGAAAACAACAAGAAAGGCAAATTAACTAATCACCATCATCTTATAGAATACACTTCGTAATTGTAGTAAAACACGATGAACTAAAACCTCAAAGAAATTAATTCAAAAATCCTTTCAGCCAATCCGAAAAATTAAAGGCAGGTACAACAATACCGAAATGGGGCAAAAAGTCCATTTCAAAATTTAAAAAGAGGCACAAAGAAACTAAAAGCTGCACGTGTTGCCTTTTGAGAGGCACTAGCTAGCCGGAAGTTGAGCTCTAAAGCCTTGCTCATATCCGGTGGCTTTCACCGAAATAATACGCTTAGGATTTTTGATCACATTTTTTATTAAAAGGAGTTTTCTCTTCAAAGCGGTCTTCTTTATTTAAAATTCAGTTTCAATGGCAATCTTTAAATGGCAATTAACTATGTATTACAGTTGTTTTACTAGAATCTGCTAAGATAGCTTATAAATACAGGGCTAATTTAAAGGAGTGCGTATATTCAACGAGGTAATCAGGTGCATAAAACTGGACAACTTTTCTCAAGGAACATAGGTAGAAATGTTAAAAATGAAAATGAACTTTTCATACAAAGTGACAGGTCACGTGACTTACGTTTACATGAAAAGACGATTTTCAATTTTAATTCAATTTTAACCATGCCACCTTTTAAATTAATCCTGTATACCTAGTTAACATATATGCTGTGACAAAATTCTTTAGCGCGCTTTCCGTTCTGCTCAATTCTATTAAATCCTTTTATTTATTTAGTAACATTTTAAATACCATTCACTTTAAAATTATATTTTTTTCGGGTTCCGTACCACAAAAGAAAAAAAATGAACTCTTATAGAATCACTTTTTTCTCGGGAACACGTGCAGGTAATAAATACAAATACTAATTTAAATCTTCAGTCCCTTGATACTATGGGCCAAGTCTTCAATAATGAATATTATTTATATATCCTGCAAAAAGGGTAGTTCCCCTTGGCCTAGAACTATTCAATTGGGAAATTTCTATAGTTTTATACTATCAGTACCTACAGGAAAAGTCTGAAAAAACATGATCTTTGTACGGAACCCTCGGTTCACTCACACTTCTCCAGTTTTTTAGAGTTTTACAACAAAATAAATGGTTTGTGCATACGTAAATTAGTTTGTCCGTTATTTTGTGATACAGTTTTCTGGTTTTACTGCTGCCCAGTTGGGTTTAGTTTTTGCTTGTTAAATTTATGCTAGCATTTTATTCGCGGAGCATTTCACTTTAGTATTCAAGCCTGCTTACACATTTGGTCGTACTGCGATATTTTAAAGTATAAAATATAATAACACAATTTTATAGAAATGCTAATCTGATAAGTATTGTTTTCTGTGGAAAAAAAAGTAGTTGATACAGTTGCATACTTTTTAAGAGATAGGCGGAGAAAGATATAACTCTGATCTATTATTTAATTTCATAACTAATCTTATGAAACGTACATTTCGAAAGATTGAAACAACTTTCGTTTGTTTGTAATATTGTCAGAACTTGGATATAGCTAGTGTCTACAAAACTTCTTTATTTATTTAACAATATAATTACAAACGCACAAAAACAAAGAAGCAAACCTTTTTTGGTTATCCATATAATTTTGTGAAATCAAACTCTTCTTGCATATATTATGACTAGCTGACCCGCTAACACTTAGGGGGTATGAAAAAAAAATGATGGCCGATTTTCTGATCTACACGATATGCACACAAAATTTCGTACAAATGGTTCTAGCCGTTTCGGAGGAGTTTGGGAACAAACACTGCGACACGAGATTTTTTAATATATTAATTTTATAGTTATTCTTAGCTGTTTGAAATGAAATGATCACACTAAAGTAAAAATGGAAAACCTTTATTAAAAAGGTCGGAGTGTGCGTAAACAATAATTTCAGACAATATCTTTGTCTGCTTCGAGTTAATTCAACTATTGTAAACAAATGGATGGGTCCCAACTTTGCACGAAGTAGAGTTAAGTAACAATTAATAACTATAAAACGAGTTTTAATTTGATTGGAATTTTACTTTTGATATGATTGCTTCGTTTTAATTGGAGTTTGACAAACAATAGTTTGTACTAATGATGACTTGTGTAAATGATAACTGTGGTTGGAATGTAATCAAGTTTAAAAAGACAATAAAAAATGTGGTATTTAAAATATTTTAATGCGTAGGAATAATAATCTAGTAGTAGTAGTAAGTAACCTACTAGGTACTACTTACTACACTTGTGCATCAATCTCCACTTTTTATAAAAATGATAGTGATAACATCCACTACACACACGGACACGCTACGCGTAATCATGCAACAAATGTCACATGCAGCCAACGTGGCGTGAAAATCGTGCACCTGCGTCACCGTCAAAGCTCAATCCCTCTTAAGTTAGCTAGATAAGATCTGTCAATTTTATAACATATTTTAAAACTATACCTCTACACCTAGACATTTAGAGGTATATTCCTACTTGTATGAAGGTCATTATTTCGACGTTATTAGTTATTATATAACCTTTAGCATAAAACAGCTGTTGCACAGGTAAATCAATTTCCCATCCTCTTGTACCAACAAAAAAGTTACAGCCTTCGAAAGTATCCACTAGAACGTACAAATCCAGCGCCCATTACAAGAAGATAAACTGCGCCATAACAGTTTTACAGTTTGTCCCAACAAAAGCTATGATAACAGTAGGTCACTGTTGGTCAACGGCCCCTCCTAAAATAGATGACTTGGCTGAAACACAAAAACTAAATCTTACTTACTCAAAACAACTTAAATCCACGACCATGCACACTGAAAACTCTTCATTACATTCTCAAAGATAAGATTGAAAATTGATTGTGAGACTTTTCAGTTGGGATTATTTGGTAGAAAATGTACAGACAACATTAAGGGCACATGTTGCAAAGGTGAGAATGTTCAGATTGTTCTCGAGATAAGTGCGAAGATTGGGTATGGCTCTCAAGTGTTCGCCGGACTGTAATGAAGGACTATAAATCGTGGACAGTGATGCGCGTTCGTTTTGCTCGAGTACCGAAGACTACTCGACTTAATCTACTCGAGTACTCGATTCTGTCGAGAGTACTTAAATTTTGAGTAAAAGATTAGCGATGACGTAAAATAAATTCCGATTTCAAAAATCGTGTTCGAAATTGTACATTATAAAAAATATTTTAAAATATTGGTTCGATCGGTGTTAAAAAATATGATTGTGGTGCTCGTATCGATATGGAAACTATATCAACCATAAACCTTTATGGAGCACGAATAAAATTCAAAGCTTTTGAGATTTTATAGTGATTTGTTGATCTATTGGATTAAGCCGCTGCTCTGTTTATAGGATTATATTTTTTTATGAAACTCTCATTACCTAGGAACTTCGTACAGGTAAAACTAATAAGTATAATTAGCAAAATTACAATTAACCTAAAATATACCTAACGAAAAATCCTTGAACAGCTGATAACAGTGGTAAATTTTAAGTTCAATATATTATACGTCAATTAAAGGAAAATATAAAATATGATTTATCATCAGTCTTACTAGATTTTTATGTGTTCAAATAAATTTCACTGTAAGCACAACACTAGCTAGAGGTAAAATCAATAAAAGTTACTTTGTCTATAATTGCCAATAGAGTAACTTATGCGAGAGTTGCAATGAGAATTTTAAATTGTTCCACATCTAAAGGCATTCCATGTTTTTTTATACATTTACATTTATACATTTCCAAAATTACTTCTAATACCCGTATTTATATTAAATACTAGCTGTTGCCCGCGGCTTCGCTCGCGCATAAAATAAAGAGTAGTATTAAAGGTAGATGGATGTATTCTGTGATTTTCAAAGTAAGGAGTATGAATAAAATTTTTCATAAAATATTATGGCGTTAAAATAATAATTAAAGTAAAGTAAGTATAGCAAATGCATTTGTGTTCTGGAAGACAACGAAGGTACCATAAACACCCAGACTCAAGACAATGTAGAAAACTGATTTTCTACATAGAACCCATCCGGGGATCGAACCTGGGACTTAAGAGCTGGTGACACCTTAAAAACCGGAGTGAACGCCACTCGACCACATAGCTATGTCTTAGATGGTCATTATCTTATCTACTTATCTTTTCATCTGTCTATCTTTGAGAATACCGAACTTCACATACCAACTATTTCAGCCCCTATTTCACCCCCTTAGAGGGTAGATTCCTAAAAGGCTAAAATTACGGAAATACATCTTATTTATTTCTAACTAATAACCCTTGTATGAAATTAAATGTGTCTATCTTTGAAAACGACACAATTCATGTACCTACAAACTTCCAACCCCTATTTCACTGTCTTAGGAGTATGATTTTTAAAATCGCTGAAATACATCTTTATTTAGTTCTATCCTGAAACCCGTATACAAAATTTCATGTGTCAATCATTGAAAATACCGAACTTCCCATACAAACTCTCAACCCCTATTGCACCCCCTTAGAGGGTAGATTTCTAAAATCTCGGAAATACGTCTTATTTATTTCTAACTCATATCCCTTGTATGAAATTAAACGTTCTATCTTTGAAAACGACACAATTCATATACCTACAAACTTCCAACCCCTATTTCACCCTCTTAAGGGGATGATTTTCAAAATTGCTGAAATACGTCTTCATTTATCTCTAACCCGTCATTATCTTATCTACTTATCTTTTCATCTGTCTATTTTTGAGAATACCGAACTTCCCATACAAACTTTCAACCCCTATTTCACCCCCTTAGGGGATAGATTTCCAAAAGAAAAATAGCCTATAGTCCTCAATAAGTGGACTATCTAACAGTGAAAGGATTTTTCAGATCGGATCAGTACTTCCTGAGATTAGCGCGTTCAAACAAACAAAAAAACAAACAAACTCTTCTGCTTTATAATATTAGTAGGTATAGATAATAATGACCAGATCAAAAGCTGGAACATGCGCTATATCCTGTAACTATATTTATTTATGCCAGCTTAGCAGTTTGCCATCAGATCTCGTCACACACAGGCATTAATTAGTAGTGGATGCGAGATTCAAATACCGTCCGTTCAGTTTAATAAAGACAAAAATATGAATAAAGTAACCTTGATGACCTAGCCGTACCCGCGACGTTGTTCGCGCTGATCAGTCGTAATAGGTATGCATGTGAAAAATATTTTTGACTGACTGAATCACTGAATGCGCTTTAGATGGCTCAAGTCGCCTGATACGGGTATTTGAAAATTTGGTTTCTTTTATGTAAGTCGCAGAAATTGCGGGATTTAGATGATGGACATATCAACTAACTGACTATGAACTTCACCTGTTTAACAGTAAAGTGTGATTGTAAAAACTTTATGCATTTTTGTTTGTCTCGATCAGTCATCAAAAATTACATGAGCAGCAAGCTATCTAAAAAATTAGCCATGTAAAAAATTACAAACTAAAAAATAATACAAAACACAAAAAGGGTTAGCTCGATATATTCGTACTTCTGTAAGAAAGTCGGTTCTAGAAATAAAAAACAAAATCTATATTAATAATTTCGTTCAGGGCTACGGTAGACTCGATCGAAACCTTATATGAATAACAAAACATAAAAAAATATTGATTTCGAGTCGACAACATATATCCGCAAAATTCGGATTATGGAGAATTTCGTTAAATTCTAATGGCACTGACAAACAAAAAAACCGCAGTCGCCATCTTGGGTAATTAATAAGGCCGCGTTCCGTAACAGATAATTCTGCTTCGAAGTGATTCAAGGAGTTTATTATCATACAACCTCCTTGAAGTGATTACAGTGCTGACAGGGCGTATGACAGTTGCATGATAGTTGGGACCAGAATCGTTTCGGAACGCGATATTTATTTCGCTTTTTTCACGTTCCGTTGCATAATATACGCCTCGCCAATTAACACATCGCGTGCGTCGCGCCAAAGAAGTAGCCATCACAAAGAACTGTGACTCATTTGACTGTGTAAAACGAAACGTTTATATTAATAACACAAAATGTACTTATAAAATATATGTGTAGTCTGTAAGGTATATATCTATGGGCCTAAGTAGCCTGAAAATGCCGGCAACATTGAGTTAATCATAATAAAACTTAATAGTTTCTTCAGTCGTTGACGTTTCGCGAAAATATTGTTTTTGAAACTTTTTTTATGATAAACTCCTTTTTTATGATAAACTCTTTGTTATGTGTTCTTTCTTTAAACCTGAGATTGGCCAATTGAACCGATATTATAGAACCGATGACTACAGAATATTTACCTACATTGTGTATCATGAGTCACATTTAAACCGAGCGGAGCCGGGTTTTCATCTAGTATGTAATAACATCAGGATTTGAACACGCAGCAAGATATTTCACATTTCCTATCGTATAACCACAGAGCTGTTTAATACTGCTGTAAGCATCTTAAATAGTTATTCATACTTCAATAAACTGATCGCTATGGCAACGTTATTTTCGCCATGGTTACTTTTTTGTTTATATGTCAAAGATTACGTGTACAGATGAATGGAGATTATGTAAATTTTGAGTTTGATCCCTATTTAATATGGACGACCATATTGATGAGAGCTCATCCTAAATTGGACTTTGTATCGCCGATATCGCTTTCTATTGATTCAAATGTACATAACTTTTTTGTTTATGAACCGATTTCGATGAAACCAAAACTAAGTTATACCTCAAGTTACGTATAATTTTTGTATATAAACATTGTCTGCATGGGATTCATAGATTTTACGTGATGTGCGCACAAACAAACATATAAACAGACAAACAGACAAACAGACAAAAATTTCAAAAGTGATGGAAATGGGTTCTGTTAGTTATCTTTTCACACGCTGGCTATTTTTATTTTCAATTTCTTCAATGTACAAAAATGACTTTTCTACAGATTTATTATATGTATAGATTTTTCTTATAATCGCTTTTTTGACATAATTATTACATTAAATTTGTTCAGTTTTTAAATACCTTTATTCAGATGTTCTTATGTTTTTTAGAGCACTCCCCCCTTAGACAAGGTAAATTTCTACAATCGATAACGCTGATCGAATAGCTCAACTATGTAAGCGGCAAGTCTAAGACACGTGACTTATCAAAAAAAAAAAACATTTATTTGAATACATACTGATTTATTTTTTGCGCTCTTATTTCAAAGAGTTAAGATTGATTTTCGTAATTATGTTGTTGGCACTTTCATGTGGTTTACTGTACACGATAGAATTCTGTTTGCTCATATAAACAATTTTACGAGGCGACAGCGGTATCGTGGGAAGAACGAAATTACTTCATTTTGTTCATTTTTATGGGGACTTTAGTGATCTTAGAAATTGTTTGTGGCTTTACTGAGTGATAAAGGCTTGGACTCTTTCCAATTACAATGTATAGTGTAATATGGTGAGCTTAGATGTTGCTATTCTATACAAATTGACAAAAAACGGGCAATTATAGTTTGTGGTGGTGATAAGGTTTCTAGAAGAGCAATAATATGATTAAGTAGGAATTATTAGATATAGTATTCTGTTGTCGTTATTTTTTCTATGTATTATGTTATTTTTTCTATTTTTTTTTTTGTATTTTTTGCTCGTGGGCGTGTCGGTTACCGCGGCAAATTATAGCCTTACACCTTCTTCAATTAATAAGTGAGCTATTTAACAGAAAAAGAATTTTCCTGAGATTAGCGCGTTCAAACAAACAAACTCTTCAGCTTTATAATATAAGTACCTATAGATTTGGAAATGTCTTAGTTATATAGAAGCACGTACTGTACGATACATATACCTAAATTGCAAATAGATATCTACTGTTAACTACAAAAAACTGCCTGCTATGACTTTTAATACTGGTTTTAGCCGTCGTACCAATATTTTGTATTGGATAGAAGTTGATTAAAATTATGGTTGTATTAGTCAGATCAAGAAGCATTAAAAGTTTTTTCGTTTTTTAATAATATATTGGGACAGCTCACACACAGCCATCTGATCCCAAACTCGGCGGAACCTGTACTATGGCAACCAGACAACTGATAAATATACTTATATATTTCTAAATACATACATAATATAGATAAATGCCACCTAGACACAGAACAAATGATCGTGCTCATCACACAAAGATTTGTCCTGGATGGGAATCGAAACCACGACATCACGACAGTCAGGGTCACTAACCACTAGACCTACAGGTCTGTCAAAGTTGATTCGTCATTATATTTAAGCGTTAATTGCCGTTGACCAAAATTCCAATATACCCCCCACGGAGATCTCCCTTTGATCCCAGTTTAACACGTCTTGTTCCACACACACGAATGACTTGCTTTCCATTTGATGGCAATACCACGCTTTGTTTGGGTTTGAACACGAACACGACAAAGGCTGTTAAAACACAGTCCAAAAATAAGATTTTCGTCAAGTCTTAAATTCATTTTATTTTTCTTGGGACTACTCATACTCGGTCATCTGGCACTCAGAAATAACAGAGCCTGAATTACGGCAAACAGACAACTAAAAAACATACAGAATTTTTAATAAAAAAACATAGTAATATCTATTACCCACTGTCGATAATACGGCCGGACACAGAAATCAATTTTTCAACCCTTTACATAAAGCAATTATTATTTTAACATAAAATAATTTATATTACCAAACCAACCCAGTGAACAATTCATGTATAGCATAATCTGATTATTTCCACACTTCGTTTCATAATAACTGCATCCCAAACAATAGCGAATCGGAACGTGAAAAAATATAAATTGTATTTTAATAAATTGACATTTCCTCGGACAGTCGATATTAATCTGATTAAACGAAACCGAATTGTGACGTCGCAATTGGAAAATAGCTTTGTATATTCTTAATTAAATTAAATTGCATTCGAATTGAATTGAAACTCGTGACGGATGAATTTTATTTAGTATTGTTGAGAATTTTTACGAATAATATTTATAAAGTTTTTTTAGTTAATCCGTTTTCACAGTTGGCTAATTTTAATATTTGAATACGAGTATATTACGTAGTTTGACGAATGCAAAACGTTATATTTTTGAATAAAAAAGTTGCATGATTAATGTTAACAACTCTCTCGAGTTAAATTTATTAAATAAAAACTCGTGTGGTGGTTAGGTTAGGAACATACTGAAGTTTTTTTAATAATAATAAAAAATACGTACATACCGACGGCTCCTAAGTATACTGAGTCAACTAACATTATTGTGAGAATTGTTTTTTTTTTAATAACAATTTACGACCGCATAGAAGTTATTATAAAGTGTACTTAAACTACTTCACATTTTAACTAAAACAAATCTTAAAGTTGGTATAACTCGTTGGATATCAAAATAGATTTTTGTTTACAAATAAATTATTCGATAATCAATTTCATTCAGCGAGGGACCTTCAGAGGAGGTTTTCCATTTTTCGAAACATCAAAACACAACATCACAAGCGGACGGAAAATGTCAAACGCACGAACATTACATGGTTCTAATTTGAGCCACGTAATAACTTCGGGAAGCCAGAAACTTTGTAGGTAATTACCTCGAATACTCGTAACAGGAAGTATTGTTACTGAAAATATAATAAATAATTTTAATATCCTGTATTGCACTCTCTTCTTGAGCTCTCCGTGTGGTACTTACTTTGTTTTGAAAATTAAAAAAATATTTTAGTAAGTAAACAATAACCTGTTCTTTGAAATAAAACTACTTTAAACGGATTCTATCGCGGTTTAATTTGATTTTAGTTCACGACGTTTCAACACCTTTGCAGGTGTCATGGTCACGGGCAGACGATAGAATCCGTTTAAAGTAGTTTTATTTCAATGTCTAATTTTCGCGTAAACCTCAGAAAACAACCTGTTCTTTGTTTTAAAACAACTGCTATCCTTCAGCATCAGATTTTCAAAACTCTTTTTGCGTATTTCAGTTCAAATCCAACGTCCAACCTTGAATTGTATGATTTATCTTCGACTTAGGGCCTATTTCAAAATGGTCAGATAACTATTATTATATCATATAGTTTCTGTATGAAACAACTGTAAAAATTACAAAATTTTTCCTCAAATAAAGTTATCTGACGATGGTGAAATGGGCCTTTAATGTGATGAAACACATACAGTACATAAATAACAGTATATTAGTAGGTAAGCTTACAACACAATACTTTGATCTACCATGCAAATTAGAGTCAAACGTAAAAATAAACAAGCAAAACCTGCGTTTCATTCCACTCTGAGCTCAAACGAAGCATCAAACATCAAATTACAACGTTTTCATTTTAATATCCCGAAAAAGTATGATACAGGCCGCCCTTAAGTAAACGTTTACATTTTTAACAGCCCATCTAAGAAGTCACCTTAAGAGTCGACCCCAAGCGTTGAGGTGAAAGTAATCGTCGAATCAAAGCGGAATTTGTCAAAAACACCGCTCCGGTGCACTTCCGTCAATTCTCTCCAATTAATAACTTCAAGGGGTCCCTTTCTTTCCCATATAATTTCATATACCGCTTTCCCTCTCTCGTACCCTTGTTTGAGAAGCCCCGTCGAGATAGTATATTGCCACTTTGTCGTTGGCTCCCGCGGGCTGTTTATATACAAAGGAGAAATTCTGAAATTGCAATATTTTCTGCTACCGTCGAAGGAAAATATTGGATATTTTAAAGTTTTATAAAGCGCGAAACTGGCTTTGAGAGGCCGAAATAATTAAAGTCGGCTATAGCTAACGATGGTGGGGTACGCGCTTAGGTCAAATGCTTGTTTTTGTACAGAACCCTGTATAATTGGTACGGTAGAATGTTTTTGGACTTTTGTAGAATTTCCGTCTGAACTTGCCACAATTTTTTCATTGTATCATTTCGTATGTAAATATCATCAAGAGTACATTGGTTTTTCTTGTTTTTTCTTTTAAACAAAGTTTGCAAAGTTATTATTAACCTGAATGTTAATTTTCTTCTCTCATGATAAATATAAAGATAATCTATTTGTAAAAACATGGGTGTAAATCAATCAAATAATCATTTGTATAGTATGGTGATAACATAGTATGACCTCACATGTTTTGCCTAAAATCGGCGTACAAATATTTTAGGTACAAACACTAGGTAATTAAGAAAAGCAGACTGTATAAAATAATGGAGTATATTTGGCTAAGTTAAAATTTTAAATATAACGTGTGACACGGGTGGAGTCGCTGCGCTGTGTGCATAACCCGCGTAGAGGAGGCCGCTTCGACGAACCGTCTTCTTCCCGCCGATGATGTTCGGTATGCGTGCACCAACATATATAGGTACATATTACGATGAACTTCGTAGTGAGTGAGTAGGTCCAAACTTATAGTATTGTATACTGTATATATTGTATATCTAATACTAAGACGTAGAATCATAACATTGAGATGAATTGTTTTTGAGATATTCTCAGACTAAAAACTATTTACTGAAAACTTTTACCTACAAACGTTGAACGAATTTTGTGATCACAGCTATAGCTTTGATGTACGACGTTGTTAATCAAATGATAAATACTTAGGAGCGGCGATTATGAGCAGATTCATCGTTTTATTGCTATTGGACAAATGGCCAAGCCTAGAGGTTTTTGATTGCCGTCTTATATATATAGCCGTTGTTTTTCTCATATTCAGCAAGTAGGTTTCATACAGTCTGCTGGGGACAGCGGCAGAATTGTGGGTTGCCATTGAAACGTTAAGAAGAAAATAAACGGCAGAATGTCTGCACGGATAGTCGAGTGGTATTATAGGTCACCACGCTAATTACCACTGTGCGCGACGTGCTGCGGGTTCGATCCTCGCATGGGTCAAGTATTTGTGTGATCCACAAATGCTTTTACCAAGTTTGGGTGTTCTTTGTGCATGTGATTTAAATGTTTGTGAAACCCCCGCGGCACAAGGATTAAATTCAGTGCGGGCGACGTTAAAAAAAAAATGGACAAGTTTTATATTATACAATCTCAATATGCTGCCATCATTGATGTTAAGTGACTGACGAACATTCGTAAATATACAGCATCCTAACGTTAGATGGGGCTCATCAGACACCAGCGTTTTTTTTATGTTTGGTACTAATTGTGCGTGCAGACTTCAATTACGGGAACCTTATAGGTAATACTGTCTTTGAAGGTTAGCGGACTATTAGTCTGTTTGCTCTTTAGTCTGTTTTTTATTTTTTGTTAAAATAGATTACTAGCAATGAGGGTCACACATTACTAGTAATCTCGTTAACCCCTCGTGCTAAGCTAAGATGCTTGTGTTACGAATGGGTTCACGTCGGTAGTGTAATGGGTGGGATTCGAACCCGCAACCACATGATCGCAAGTCTGACGCCCTAGCCATTAGGGTGTCTTGCATACATTAATATTCTCAAATATTATTATGGATTCGGGGTATTACCGAAAGAGTATATTATTGTGAGATCCCAAAGGGTTGGAGTACATCTGGTATATAGTCAATTTGATATTTGGTGTAGTCTCAGATCAAGAACTCATTATATTTGAGTCGAAAATTTGGATATTACAAACTTTTTTAGTACCTAATTTTGAGCTGAAGTTTTGTGAATCGACTCCACACCGGACGTACTCTTCACCCTTTTTAGATTCATATAACCTTGCCGATAAATGTCCCAGTGCTGAGCACAGGCCTCTTTCCATATAGAGAAGGATGAGCATTGATCACCACGCTTGCTCATTGCGGGTTGGCGATTTCAGATTCCAATTTTTGGAATCCAGGTTTCCTCACGATGTATTCCTTCACCGTTTGCCAATGGTGTTTTAGAATAATGAAGAATGTACATGTTACGTTGAAAAAGTCACATTGGTAGTTGCCTGGGTTCAAATCTGGAACCATGTGCATACGACTCCGGTCATTGAACCGTTTAGGCCACCACTACGAGATATTATGGTTGTATTAATTAAAACAGTACTTCTGAATAAATGGCAACTGTTGGCATTTGTTTTGCTTCTAATGGTTTAACCCTCTCTTGCGATCGGGCTTGTCTGGAAAAGCACATAACAGTAAGAATATTTTGTACTATATTGCAACAAATGTGCAATTTGCGGTCTTTATGTTGGTATTATTGTATTTTCTTATTATTTTCTGTCCTCTGTGTAAATAAACTCGCATTACTTGCAACTTGTGTACCATTGCGAGGAACAGTGGTCTGTTGTATATTTTTGTTGGAAGTACCTAATATACAAGTGTTGCGTGCGTTAATACCGTTTATTTGAAGATAAAAAAAGTATGTTTGGTCTTTTTCACACCTCAAATAAAGTCACGCACAAAATAAATTTGTGATGAGAAATACATAATTAGTATTTATTTTAAGATGAATCCTTGATTTTTACAATTCAATAGTTTATTTAATTTTAATCGAATAAAACAAACAAATTATTATAAAATAACATTTTTATTTCGTTCCTTATAATCATTGAAGCCATATCGATTACATATTACATACATCCACTTAACACTAAATAAACCATTAAGTCACTTATCAATTAACATTTAAACACATTTTAACATTTACTTAAAAAATCACATTCAACTGGCACTCGAGTCATACATTATGACGTCATAATACATTACCTCACACATCAATAATTTATTATTCTTAGGTATAATTTCTGGGTAATGTTTAAAAAAATATTCTTTTAGGCAATATAAGAGGAAAATTAGACAAGTATAGATGAAAGAATTACAATTGCTAATTTTATTAACTATTTCAATTTAGTAATCTAGCGACATCTATACGATAAAAGTGACGTTATTATTTTTATTCTATTTTTAAAATACAGTAAACTACATTTTGTTTTATGATAATTCTGAATTTGATAAAGTTTAGACAAGTGAAGAACATCCATTTATTGAAATTAATTACGATTAAAAAAGAATGAACTAGATTTAAATTTCACAACATTGATTTCACAATAGCAGAAATGTTAAAGTTACAAGCTTAATAGAAGCGCAAACTAATTTTTTAATCAACACATCTAATGCATTATAATGCCTAAGAGTTGTACACCCTGTATGATCCATAACGCGTTTTAAATACAGTATACGTAATAGAGATAGCATGTACATACTTACAACATTTTGTAAATGAATGTTTTGTTACAGGGTTTTTTTTTAAAGCAAACGATCTTTTTTTACAAAAGTGTAATTTTTACAAGCTTTGACGTTGAGCAAATCGCTCAAATGTATGGAAGTGTCATTTTTTTTCTTTTTAAGCTGACTAGCAATGTTAGTTGCACAATACTAGTATTCTTGTTCCCTCGTATTACGCTAAATGCTTGTGTTACGAGTGGGTTCACGTCCCAATGGGTGGGATTCGAACTCGGGGCCACATGTTCGCTAGTCCGATGCTCTGGCGTTTGGCTACCGCCGCTTCCAAATTCTTGAATTTGAGCTTCTTTTCGCAATTCAGCAATTTGATGTCGTTTCCATACTTTTAACTTTAGTTAATGCTTGTATACACGACAATAATTATTTTGTACAGGGTACCTACTAATAAACAAAAAAAGCAAACGATTTTTTCACAGGGCTCTTTTGTTTAGTCAGCTGATTGAATTCAGCATGCAGTGCAAATTATGTGCGAATGAAATAACAAATGTAATAAAGAGTTATAACATCTATTGTGGGTAGGAACTAGAATATTTCAAATGTATGTCTCATTAAAATACATGACAAACTGTTGAGTGAGAACCTTAAAAATTATACTTCAATGAAACGGAGTTGATACTTTAACAAGAACAATATAAATAGTTAGAAAATAGTGCTTAACCGTTTTGAGAACTAGAAAATTGAGACCATAATATAATGATGAAAATATTAATAACACTTAACAAATACGGAGGATATTTTACTCAAAAAAGTTAAGAAAATCTTAACAATTTTCATTTTATGTCAATACCAAATATTTTTTAGATTGGATGTCGATGAAAATATATAAGCTTAATTTAATACGATTAGAAAGAATATTAATATGTATATTGGTAGTTTACAACATTTATTTATCAAACCGATATTTCCATACCAAAAACACCATCCATTGATAGTACAAAAAATATTTATGTTACTGATTACCTTAATATTTACAATATAATTTTCTATCAATTTTTTTGACTCCATTTATCTACAACACACATTTGAATATAGTATAATATCTATGTATTTATAATTGTGGTATAATAGACAAATATTCATTTTCACGCATGCTTTCGTATTACTGGCTTCAAGGAATTTAAAAGATCAAACAATATTATGGCACATCAATCAATTATTTTGGTAACTATAACATCAATAAAACCAGCTAGTATACCTACACACTTATAACAAAACACAAACTTAAATTTACCTATTGCACATAAGAATAAAAAGATCAAGATTAATAAGTCACTCTATAAACATAAGTCAAACAACTATAAACGCTAACGCAAATAGTCAAAGTTCAAATTCGTCGAAGCCACATCGTCAACTATGTCATGAACTAACTACTGTTTTGGTGTTTGATCCTTTTTATGGCCTGGACGGACTGTAAGTCCTCAGGAACTCTATAACTAACCTTATAATAACTTAAAATGTATCTTATTTTAATGCCACAGAGGCTTAAATTTAAATAGTATCTAGGTAGTAAAAAAAATTGGTATTACAAAATAAAATAACACTAAAAACCATAAATGTGAGTCTATTATACAAAGCAAAACCAAACACGAGATTGAAATATAATATATAATCTAATTAATTTGTAATGGATTTCATAAACAACAAAAAAAACATTTAATTAGCAAACCAAATTAATTTAAGTGAATTTTATTGAATTTTGTCGTATTACTAAAACTGTGATTTAAAAAAATATAATTATTTTATTATAAAGACCGTTAAAATAATTCCTTATTTTATGTACTTATTTTATTAATTATCAATTAAAAGCGAAAAGCTTTGTCTAATAAAAATTAAATTCCTTTGCATCGAATCCAAGTATGTATGTACAAGCTTATAATTAATTGGTTCTACGTTTTTACAAATAAATAAAAAACTTTGTTTTATTCACACATTGATTTTTAACAACAGCTGTTCTGATTTTTTATTGGGTTCTTTTTTTAAGAATGTTTCTGATAACAATTTAATAAATGTTTTATAATTTTAAAGTGCTGTCATATGGGTGATTCTCAATAAAGAACCACGACGAAGACTTTAAATAATAAAAAAAAATATTTTTTTTTGATACAGACATTTTCAATATACCAGCGATTTATTTTCTACACGAGGCGATGATCGTTTCCGATACTTGACCACTTTAATCTCCAACGACGCGTGGCTATGTACAAACCTTTATGGTTTTATGGCAGGTTTGAAAGGTGATAGTTGCTTGGATGAATACTGAAATTGTCGACTTGCGTCGCCTAGTGTGTAAAGGGGCTTATATTTTGCGTTTTCTGTTATAATCACGTTTGAAAATATTCTTCTTCGATTGTAATAATTATAACCAGCTATTGTATGAGGTAATTAATACTAAACTAAATATAAATGAGTACCCATTTCAAGTGATATAAAACTAGCTAATTTATAAATATTGCTAACATCGAATCTCGCTAAGTAATGGGTGCTACTGTCTTGCATAATCTACTATATAAAAATAAGTCGGGTTTTCCTTCCTGACGCTATAACTCCAGAACGCACGAACCGATTTCCACGGTTTTGCATTCGTTGGAAAGGTCTCGGGCTCCGTGAGGTTTATAGTAACGAAAATTCAGGAAAAATTTCAAGAGAAAAGCAGGAAGGGAAAATCATTTTTCACATACAGCGCCATTTCTGATACATAGCATGTACTACAACGGCGCCAGTGTGCAGTTTGATCCAGGAAAGGATAGCTTGCAACTCAATTACGTTAAAAAAAATTAAGACCGCGGGCGGAGCTGCGGGAAACAGCTAGTTATGATTATAAATTTTGATAATAAAACACAAATACAACACAAAATTAATGTATGTGGTACTTAAAGTCTAAATTTATATTGAAGTGAAATTCTTAATTATAGAAAGATCCTTATAATTCCCTTATTAAGGGTCAATACATAAACTCAACTGTACATTTTAATTACTCTCGTTACATTTACTTAATGTTTGTGCTATTAAGTTATACGTACTCTTAAAAATATTTTGGTACCTATTTCTTTTTATTATTTATTACATTTACCTAGCATTCGAAAATTCCTTAGAAATTGTGACTTAATAATTAAATATATCACTTTAATTTTATTTGAAAATATACATTTCACCTCAATCGGTCTTATTTTAACTTTTTAATTTTATTCATTGAAAATTGCGATTACAATTTATTTGGACATAATTATTTTTTTGACCAGAATATACAATATGTACTTTCGAAAACATTATTAATTACATTTAACGGGAACAATTTACATGATTGTGAATAAATGAAAGGCTTTTGTTCTAAACAAGCGATTAATTTTGATACTTTGGCAGGCACTTTGGTATTGAAGGAAACAGAAGGTATAGTGCCAAGAATTTTGTAGAAATTGACAAGTTTAAGTTAACCTGGTTTCTGAAGGCGGTTTCAATTGTTTAATAATAAAAAAAAACATAATTTTTTCGAGTAAGCCTTTTTCAGGCACTTTAAAAATGTGATACTAGTTGATATCATCTGTTCACTTTGTTTTCGTGTTTGTTTCGCTTTTGTTTATGTCATTAGGGCTACCCACTGAAAACCTAACCAAAAATATACCTTGTTTTTAGTATTTTAAGGCAAAAATATTTTTTCAAATTTGACAGATTTAATATTTAGGTTGACCGCTCTTTCAGGAACCGGGCGTAAGACTAGTATGAAAATTGAGTAGTATTATTATTTAGATGTAAGTGCTGAGAGCTTGCCTGAAGTCGTGGAGGGCGGCGAGGAGCTGCGGTGCTGTTGGTCGAGCTAAGGGAGCCAGCGTCCAGCACCAAGACATTAAACCGTACCTGGTAAACGGAAGAAAATAATCATTATCACGTGTGAGCCTTTGATATAGGAATTTGTTCACGTTTCACTGATAACTGTGTCATATGTCATAAGGCCGATGTCATAAACCCTTGAGCCCATGCCACGAACAATATCGACAAAGTATTCGTTACGTATAAAATACAATAATTACGTATAAAATGTAATAATTCAGATTTTCAGCTACCTCCATACTTAATTAGATTAAAATTGGTCCAGCCGTTCGAGCGTGAAGAACAACAAATATACACATATATAGTCTAAACTATCGTATTTATAATATTAGTGTGATATACAAACAAGAGAAATTTATAATTTTTTGATAGTACCTACCTACTTAAAAATATCATCATTCGATACGAATAATTTTTCGACAGCGTTTGTGCTACGGGCTCTGATCTGAGTTACAAAACGTATGCAATAAAAAGATCAATCAATCATTAACCTAACCACATTTTCGAGGATATTTCAATATAATTATTAGCTGCAAAATGATTAAAAAACAGGTTTTCAATCATAAAATCGTATGAAAAAAAATCAATTAAGTACAGGTTCATCTACCAAAAGAACGAAATAAAATTTATGTTTCAATTGCGTTCAAAACTAGTTAAGATTTTAAACTAAATGAATCTTGAAATCTACTCAAACGCTTTTCCCGAAGCTATTGCGCTAAAACAACATCCACTAGATAATATCGTAGCTAAAGTCAAGATGCTTTCTCAAGAATTCGTTTTCGAAACTGAAACTCTGAACAAAGTCCTTGTCAATTCTAAAAAACATTCTCTGGCAATGAAAGTCTTTTAGTAAATTGCATTTTCCCTTAAGACTTTCAAAGTTACACTTTTCAGCGCCACTTTAAAATCTGATTGAAATTTCAAATCGGCGCAAACATTTATACTATTGGTACTTTCTTTTGCATTGTCAGGTAGTTGAATTTAAACTATAGTTCAGTTATTTATATTATCGTGTGTGAGAAATTTTCAGTATTCAGCTGATTTCGGTTAACCTGGTCCGTGCCTACTCTTCGGAAAAGGCAATTTTATAGTCTATGTTTGTAATATTATTTATCTTCTGAAGTAATGAGTAGATTTTTTTTGTATGCTTTAGCTATTGCAGAAGAGAGAAAGAATGCAATAACTTAAAAAAATATTCACACTGGAAATCAAAAATCCATAACATACATCCACAGCCGCCTAGCCGTACACCAATAATGAATCTAAGTTAAGACAAAAAATCAATTTTAAATGAATTGGAACAGTAAAAATTCCCTTACGTCATACATTCAATTAAAAATAATTGAAATGAACTTTTTACAGGGACGGCAAAATGTCTGCCCGTGACCATGACACCTGCAAAGACGTTGAAACGTAGGGAAGTTAAAACAAAACACTATAGAATCTAGTCTAGCATTCGCGTAAACATCAGAAAACAATAATGAAAATCATTGAAACAATAGAACAAATTAAAACCAGTCATTTAATTATTATTTTACTTACAGTTCATCTGGACAGTTATGAGGTTGTGAAGGCCGGTAACCCCCGCTCAGAAATGCGCCGACGTCGGCTGCGTCGAGTTCTGCTAGTGGTGACGCTCCAAGGGTAGCTAACTCCCACAGTGTTATACCTAATGACCACTGGATAAAAAATAACAAATCATTATTTAAAAGTATATCTTCCATCGATGATAAAATTTTAAAACAAATCACTATGACAGAAGAGTTTCTTCCAAGTCAATTTGTGTATGTATAATTTCGTACTACTAGTTACATTCACAAAATAAAGACTTTTGTTAGGTATTTTTTTTGTTTAAAATAATTTATTAGACACAGATTCAAAAAACCGGTTTCAAAAGGTATAAGGTACGCAATTTTGTTTAGGCATTGTTGGTGACGTTTTCGAATACTGTTTATTTAAAAACTAAGCTATTTCGATTTTGATGAAAATCTTAAATGAGACCCTGTGGACCCTCTGTGGTATCCATTACAGTTTTTTTTAGATCGATCCAAAATGGCCGGAGATTTTGCTTTTCGTACAAATAAAACACAATTGATTTGAGTACCTACCTTCTCTTTTGAAGTCGGGTAATACATAAAATATTTATGAAGTTTTTCATTGTGATATTGAAATGTATGTAATTTTTAAAACTTACCACATCAGAAGCGGTATTATACTGGTTCTGCAGCAGCGTCTCCGGAGCCATCCACTTGACCGGACGATTCTCGTTGTCGCCGAGACAGTGGTAGTCATCTGGGAAGAGGTCCCGGGACAGACCATTGTCGGTCACCTTCAGCCTTAGTTTCTCATCCACCCTAAGAATACATAGACTTGTGAGATAACTAAAACTGTTTAGTTAAATAACTCATTTTACAGGTACAGTCAATAGCAAAGGTAGATGATTAATTGAGTTTATATCTTTTGGAGTCAAAACTGATCACGAATATATGACAACTGTACTAGTAGTAAATTTTTTGTATAATTTATAATCACATACTTTTGAATCACTTCGACGACACACAGTTCTGACGCGAACTCTGAATTTCTGATTTTGATCTTCTACTTTTGCTGTTGACTGTACCTACTCTTCCAGTGCCAACCAATTTATTAAGTTTTGGGGAAACACTTTTCGCAATGTGATTTAATCTATTTTAATATTTTAAAGAGATTGGAAAACACTATGTTTAGCATATTTAGCATTTTATTGGATATAAAAATATAGGATTAAAGTGCAATTTACTTCAATAAAATACTCATACAATATTTAGAAATATATTTCGGACGAAATAGTTAAGTATTGAAACTGTACAAGTAATAAGAATTGTCAGGTGAAACTAAAGATGTGATCCTATTGTTTTGATGTAAAATAAAAATCACATGAGCTTTTAGCAAACATTAAGTTTTGTAAAATTCATTCACAACTCATAAAATATATCATCTCATTCCCTTCGACCTACTTTAAAATGGGTTACATTATAATTTATTTTTTCAAAGAACCCCATGAATATAATTACTGCCAAGTCTACCGAAGTTGCCAAGTAAAACTTGGTATCTGTGAAAATAGGGATTACAAGATACCGAGTTTTACTTGAAAGTGTCAAGCTCAAGGTAATATTTCATGCTGTATAAAACTCGAATTTATTCCAATATGAGTTTAAATATTTTTTTAAGTTAATTTTTGGTGAAACTAACAAATCATAAAAATTCAAATGAAATTATTATGTTAAAAAATAAAAACAAAATAAATATATTTTTATTTTATTAAGTTATTTTTTTTTTAAGTAACACTTTATTAGTCGCTTACATACTCGTATCAGAACTGGTCAGGATCTTCCAGAAAATGGTTGTGTAAGTACACATACACACCTATAGACAAGTGAAAATAATTTGTACCTAGGTAAAACATGTCTTTCAAATGTAACCCAATACATTTATCGTCTTAATTTATTTTCATCATATACGAAATAAGTTCCGTCTCAACTTAAAACCATTATGATTCTCGGTTAGCTAAGCTCAGAACTGTAAGAGCGCTCAAGGAGAGCGCATATATATATCAGTGCATTGCTAATGGGTTTAAGGATTTATGGAAGTGCGCATATTTACTCCAACCGAATATCTTGCTTAAAAATAAAGAAATTATATAAAGAAATACGTTTTAGAGTTCCTAGATTGAGTTCGGAGGAATATTTTACCAGGTTCATATAATTTTATTTTGACACTAAAAATCGATAATGTTTAGTAAACATTTGTAACTGAATAGGTATTGAAAATCTTTATTATTTTGATCGGTGCCTGATTTTTCAATGATAATAATAATTGGGAGGCCTTTGCCCAGCAGTGGGACAGCACGGGCTAATAAAAAAAAATAATAATAATAATAATTAATCAAAAGCCTGTATGGAAACTTTTTTTTTCAGTTAATTCTACTGACAATTGACTTATATTTTACTGTGTAATATAGTAAAATATTAGACAATTGTCAGTTAAAACAAAAAAAAAACTACGTTAAAAACATTGACTAAGATCTCCCCCTGCGAGATTCGGTCCTCGACTTAGTAAATTGCTTCTAATCTTAATGAAACGAATAGCAAAAGAGAGCTGAATCAAAATTTATATTATTTAGGGACATTATATTGGCAGTTTGGCCGGTCGGACCACTGGGTAAGCATAAGCTGATCGTTAAATGTTTGGTAGATGAAGTATACTTACACACAATTCCTAGCAGCAACATCTGCATGTATCAGCCTCTGTACGTGTAGATATGCCAGTCCGCATGCGACTTGAGCTCCTAAGTCCACTAGCTCTCTCGTCGCTGGAGCCGCTTGGTGGCCTAGCCGACAAGATGTCAAAAACCTGTTATACAAAAAGCACCCATAAACACCCATTTAAAGGACACTTCAACTGTTGTATACCTAATGTGCACGTAGCCAGTAGTAATACACGGTGTCAAGTTTAATAGGGAAGTACAGTTTTAAAATTGATCCTGATACCGAAGAAACAATTCCGTCGTTTTGTTAAAACTAAAAAATATTATTATTACGGAATCGTACGGTAAATTTCATTACGTAAGTAAGTATATATTTTATATTTTGAAAATTTTTATCACATATTTTTTTCTACCTCTTCAGATTCGAAGCGTGAGAAGGACAGCAGTAAACAAGGAGTGGTTTCCTCGCCTCTTCGGCGCAGGCAGCCATTGGGGTTAGCACGTTAGCATGTACCAAACTATACAGCCTGAGCCCTTCTGCCACTAGTAATGCTGCCTGCATCGCTGACGCAGCATCTAAGAGAAAAATAACATTGTAAAATGAAGTGTTTTATATTTAACATTAAAAAATATTGAACACGCAAATTTTCTTTCGTCCCAAAACAAATAAAATGAAGATACCTACAGTTATTGGAACATTCGCGTGATTTTACTCTGTCCTACAATTTTTACTAACATACCGTAAAAATACGGGTCAAATAAATCTTGATTATCTAAATAATCCAGACAAAAAAAGAAGTAATATATAACCTTTTCAAATGTGGGGGTTTAAGTTAGGTAACTTGGAAAGTCAAATTATATACGTGAAGTTAACTAGTTTCCAAATCTGATATTGCCAACCCACCAATGACCTGTTCTGCTCACTCTCTGCTTATGAAGAGGCATTAAGTGGGATAGTTATAATTGTCATATTAAACTTCAAAGTTGCTGAATTGTGACCACCACTCTGAAATTTTAATGACCAATCTTGTTTACTAAAATCTATTCAACTTAAAAAAGCTGTTTTAATATAGAAGCTTGCAAATTTTATATCACGTGGTTATAAATATCTACTAAACAATCATTGTCCAGTGCCAAATGGACCTAAGTCTTTTTTCTCCTAAATTACCACTTAGGCATTACGCCAATAAAGTGTAAGTCTGTTCGCACACTAGGCGATCCAAGTCTTCGATACCCGACGGCTTTATTTCTTTATTTATTTAATGCTTTATACACCTACAAATACATAATGGTGGACTTAATAGAAAAGTAATTTAAATAATATATATTTACATTACTTCGTATCATTTTTGCACTAAAATTCCAAACTCAGTTTCTAAGAAAAAAATAAGATTATAAATGTTTATAATGTGTAGGAATTTTTGTCTTTCATTGTCTCCCTTTTCTTTTTCCTTTTTGCTTTTCCGAGAAAACCGACATAAGTACGTTTTGTTCTGTGATACCTTTTGCCTGTGATATTATCAACGCTATTTACTGTTATGAGATCAAAAGCAATCTTGTTAGCATGCTATGCTTGTAAAAATATTTTACTATAATATGAATAACTAATTTTCTGTAGAACGTGCAACAAATTTAGGTGCAATTTTACATTGATTCGAGTAGGAGATACGAAATGGATGATTTTGCTCTACATTGTTAAGTGTTTCTTAACCAAAAAGATGCTAATGGCAAAGGTTTTATTACACTAAAAACTTTTTTGCATTGCTAAACACTTAAATAAAAGTTATTCATTGGTAAGATTGTGTAAATTCGTAGTGATCAAAATATGTTTGTATGGAAGTATATCAGCAATTGTTTTGAACAGGCCTACAACCAATATTCCTCGTATTCAATTGTTTGTTTGTGTCAGTGAATAAATTTTAATCCGCGCAGTTCGTGAAATCAACTGAACTAGTAAAATGCATTTTTCCAATGCCAAACCGTCGACCTAAAGTAGTTCGTAAGGAATAAAATTGCACGATCCGAAAATTATAAGTCGAAGTAGCGGCGGTAGCCTAATGACTAGGGCGTCCGACTTACGATCATGTGGTTGCGGCTTCAAATCCCACCCATTACACTACCGACGTGAACCCACTCGTAACACAAGCATCTTAGCTTAGCACGAGGGGTTAACGAGATTACTAGTAATGTGCGACCCACATTGCTAGTAATATTTAAAAAAAAATTGAACTTGGCCAGCAAAAATGTTACGGAATTCTAGACAATCTTAGTAGACTTAAGTAATAATTACAACTTAAATATAATTTAAGCCATATACGGTGATACTTATTACCGTTTATGGCTTTAATTATATTCAAAAACATATTGTAATATAAAATTTATGTTTCGTGGTCGCAAAAACTGTAAATATAAACTTTGCGCATGTGGATTTTGAAGCAGAATTTTGATATTCCTCGGAAGACAGATAGCAGAATTGCAAAACTGTAATTTACATACATAAAACTTTTACTGTTCTGTTCTCCAGAAATATCCAGAGAGTTTCTAGTTTTAAAACAATAATGTGGAACTCCTTATTCACATGGAATAAAATTGACAAAATATTAGTTTCTGCATTTCACTCTAGCGGATGGCCTGTTCTTGAAATGAGAGAACGATTCTTGGTAAATTAAAGTTTTCATGATGAAAATATCAACTGTAGACTAGCTTTTCGGGTAGTAAAATTTAAGACAACGTTTTATAAACAATTTAAATAAAAAAAAAACAAATTATAGTATCAACGAGCTTCTTTTTAAACAAAAAACAACCTTATTCTTTTTAACCTTTTTTATGCTACTTCGTCACGTCGTACACGTCGGGGTCTGTTACCAGTCTTACCTAATTCAACGAACCACATTTTTTTCGTTGACCCAGTCTAGGATTAGGTGATCAGATAGGCAGTCACTATCTGATCCCCTGAACCCACTTGACTGGGTAACGCAAATTTAGTTGTTAGAATTATTATGAATTTATTATCGACAGTTAATAACAAAATTCGGATGTGAACGATCAACTTGGAATTTTAGAGTCAAAAAAACGTCATCAAAATATCTAAGACAAACCTGAAACGGTCTTCACCACAACTTCTTCGTACGTCTCTCCTCTCTTAAATACTCCTTTGTAGACTCTGCCGAAGGTTCCCTCATGTACTAGAATCTCCAGGCGAATGTTAGAACGAGGAGTTGTAAGCAACCGGAGTTGCTCCGCCGGATCAGTGATGCGGTCCTTAGGTAGCGTTTGCTGGAAGAAGTGGTTCCGTTAGTATTGTTTGATGCTGCTTAATTAAGACGTGGTTTGGTTTAGTATCATAAGTCGTAAATTTCGATTTTGTCATTCACTTAATTTCGACTTGATTGTAAGTCGACGAACGGACAGGAGTTTTGTTTGTGATAAATGCAAATAGAACAAATATATTGAACGTAGACTGTAGAAGATAGTAGTGGTAGTCAAGGGCCATAATTGCCGTAGCACCTCAATTTGTTTGTTGGCAGTCGCACAGCTGTGGCCAGAAATTTTTGAGTACTCGAAAGCAAACAACTACAGTCTACAGTACGACAGCATTACTAAGAGAAATTGATAATAATAGAGGACAAAAGGCAATGTTACAGCGAATACAAAATTTGTGGTGGAACTGCTTATGACCCTTGATTGTACATAACACAGACAGGTATAAATATAAAAAAATATCTAGCCATATAGGGTCTTAAGCACAGACTCGAAATCTTGTTCCAAAAAAAATATCAAATGTTATGCATTAAAACTCCTAACAAGGTGCTACAAAATGGCTTATAGCACTTCCAGTTACCTGACACAGACCAGCCTTTAGTTAGAGGCAGGTGCACACATAATTGCATCGGGTCGGACGACGTCCAACGATATCCTTAATCGAGTTTCAGAGATAGTCCCCGTTCAGCTAGGTGTTACAACGAAACCATTTTCCTGGAGTGCTTTGATATCCCAACTAGATGAATATGGAAAATTTAATGAAGGCATCATTTTTGTGCTGTTAAATTTACTTTTTTAAACAATAGGAGGGAACAATAGGAGATGTACTTCGTAGGTTCGGAAATGTATATTTCTTTTTTAAGCATTGATGACAACGATAAGGTTTAATATAGACAAGAGTAAATCTGGAAGATTTTGGTTGAATCGAAAAAAGTCCTGAATGAGGATTACGATGAATGAAATTGTCAGGAACCAATATTTATATATATCACTGTGTAATCATAATATTATTATGCAAAAGTTTCTTAATGAAAGTCTTCTTAAAAACCCAAACTTTTTTCGTTCACAATATTAGCATGTTACCTTGAAGTTTTGAGATGCCAAATGAAATCCAAATTAGCTCTGAACAAAAAGCACTCAAACCTGCAGTATAATTTGCCGGCTTTGTATCAAACCCGTCTCGTTTAATAAGGAACTTCTTATTTACACCTCCGTTCATTAGCAATCCCTCTCACTGAGGACACTAATTCATATTTCCTTCCAAAGACTTTCAACGGTGCGATAAATTTCCGGACAAAAGGGGATTGCAAATTAAAAACTCGGTTCCATGCCAAGACCAATAATGAAACGAAGAATATTGATCTAGAAGAGGCAACTCTCAAAATTGTTGATAGTTTGGATTCTTTGATAGTTCTGAATAATTGCTTGCCAAAAGCTTGTAGATACTATTGTTTCGTTTGAGATTTTTGCTTAGCAGTATTGAGTTCTTAGTTTAGCAATGGAAGGATAAACTTGAATTATTTTCAGTCTATGTCTGTTTCTTTAATAACAAAAATCCTCACTTATATACTACACATAGTATGTATCAAAGTTGATCTCGCTGTTTATAAGGTTAGGATCTTTTAAACAACGTAATAGAACTCAATGTATATTTAGCAATAGATAGATGGTGGTTTGGGACCGCTAGTGAAACACTTTTGAATCACACTATATTAAGAGAAGGATTTTTAATCTTTAAACGTAAAACAAAGTTGGGTTTGTAACAGCACATACAACTCAAGAATGGGTGGACCGATTTTTATGATCGTTGATTTGTTGAGTTTATCTCCATCCCAAATAGCAGAATAAATATTTAATCAATGGAAATGAGAACAGGGACAACATATGTGGGAAGAATCGCGAGGCACAGCTAGTACACAATAAAAGTACTGAAATAATGACAGAGTTACGAAATTCGCAGGTTTAACTTTAAAATTGGAATAATAATCTTGTTTACTAACTGTAAATCCATGCACAAATACGGCCTCATCCAGCAACTCTACACCCACTTTCAATACTTGGCTTAGAAGAGCGCTAATTGCATTACGTTTGTATCACCTGCAGGGGAGGCGGATAACTCGTCTTAAATTGGATTCTTAATGAGGTAAAGGGCTCATTTTATGCACAATTCTCTCACCCTTGTAATGCAGAAGACGTGTAATGAAGGAACAACAAATATCTTAGCAAGAGGGTTCCTTTGAGGTATTTACTTATACGAGGAGACAGAGTCACTAATTGTGTTAATTTTGGTACAGAAGACAGTTGCTTTAAAATGAGAAATAAACGGGACAAGTGCGGGTTGGATTTGCCCACCGTACAGGGAGCATATTTTTTTTTATTTAGCCTGTGCTCTCCCACTTCTGGGCAAAGGCCAGATTACAAATTTATAATAGTCTCAGACTCTTCCGGCTTCCCTGTACTTTTATGATATAATTTGCCAAATTTCAAGGTTCTAGGTCAATGGGAAATACCTCTATTATTATTTTTCCCCGTGAGAGCCTCGAAATATACTTATGATTGTTTTTCAAAGCACCAAGGGACCGTAGTTTAAGCGTAGGGTTTTAATTTCAACTCGATATCTCCGCGCGTGCCCAAGATAAAGAATCTTGATAGGCCGACGAACGGAGAACACTGACTTTTTTTCTTTTAGGTACAGAACCCTAAAAACCAGCCAAGTGCGAGTCGGACTCACACAAAATGGACCATTATCAAGGCAAAAAATAACTTTTGTTGTAGAGGAGCCTTAAATATTTATTCTATTCTGTTTTTTAGTATTTAATGTTAAAGAGGTAACGGAGATACATCATCTGTAAAAAATTTAAGTACCTATGTGTGTGTGGTGCGTCGTAGTGGAGTCTTAGTTAAACGGGTGTAGTGTTACCCTTAGGATACGAAACCCAAAAATTAGGCCCCAATAATTGTTTTAATTCAGGTACAGCCGACTGCTTTAATATACAGACGGTACTTTATGAAATCGAACCGTTCCGTCTATTTTTTCATGGTATTTTACTACTGAGTGTCTAAAGTGTACACTTATCATCTTGAATAATTTTCTCAAAGAATAAACACCTGAACAAATTACGCTAACAATTAATAATTCTCTGAGGGCGCTGAACTTGCAGGTCTATCATTAGGTATCGTGGCCGGGACTACCGAAACTAGTCCAAAAAAATGTATAATTAAGAAAATAATTTGTAAAGACATTCACATCAATCCTGCAGATTTTTTTATTACAGAATTCGACGAAATCGTAAATCTTAAGAATTAATTAAATTCTTAAACCACACTACATAATTCCAAGTATCGCAAGTAACATGAAGATAGCATTAAAGGTATTTTAATCGAATCCCAAATAGTGATGTAACAGTAATTCACCGACTAACCTCAAAATAAATTACGAATTCCTCTGAACTAAGATCTTAGGAAAAAGAGGTTTTCTCATCCACAATTAATTCCACACTCGGTTACCTACGACGTATGGTCCCATTAAAGTGTTTGCGGGATTGTTCAGCCAAAGATCAAGTGGAACATCGTAATGTGGGTTAATTTATCTGTGAGAGAGTCTGAATTTAGTGAGGTGGATGTTTAGCGGGGAAACTTTAACGAATTATGTATTAGTATTAGGTACTATATTTGATGGTTATATATATATACTAGCTGTTTCCCGCTGCTCCGCCCGCGGTCTCAACTTTTTTTTATATTTGTGATGTAAGCTATCCTATATTTCAAGTTGGATCGAACTGCACACGGTGTGCAAATTTGATTAAAATCGGTTCAGTAGTTTCGGAGTTCATCCCCGACAAACATCATGACACTGGAATTATATATAATATCGATTGATGCCAAAAAGTACACGGTGCTGGTTTTTCGCATTTTAGCCCATTCGATTCCCGGTCCGCAAAGTGTATTCAAACACCAATTTAATGCAGTTTTATTTCTTTTAAAAAATAAAAGAATGTTTTCTTTGAGTCTAATTTGCTATTCTTCAGTATTGAGAGTACTTTCTCTCTTTCTTTCTGGTGGCAATAAAAAATCGATCCTGTTTATCATAATATAACCTACGACCTACTCTCAGACCTACCAAATAGACAAACGAAAAAAAAACATAAAAGTCTGCGAGCCTGATATTTAAAGAAGAAAACAGTTTTAATATCATTGCAAGGAGTTTTGACAACCTTGTTTATTTAATTGTTAAATAACCTCTATGGAGGAGGATCTGGAGGATAGTAAATCGTACTAAAACAACAAAATTTGGTCGTCATGGCAACTACCTACTTACGTTTTTAATGTCAATAATCGCGATGTTAATAATTGATAAAAATTAAACAAAAAAACATTTCAAATTGGACCAAAATGTGAATCTAAACCATCCTCGAATCCACCTGAAGACACACAGCAAATTTCATTATAATCGGTCCAGCCGTCTAGGAGGAGTTCAGTCACATACACACTCACAGAAGAATTATATATATAAAGATATATAAGTGCAAAGTACAATCGACAAATTTGAATTACCCTCCTTAAGCTTATTTTCTTACAGACATTTAAATACAATTAGGTCGATATTCGCGTAAATACATAACACGTAACAAACTTCATCCTTGTTATTTAGACGGTTTCAAACCATTTATCGTCGAAGTGGGTTATGGTTCGAATTTGTCGATAGTACCTACTAAGCTAAATTCAGGAAAGCTTTTCCTCTAAGCTACCTTATGTAAGCTAGATATAGTACCTTGCTTACATGAATGCATTTAAGCTCTAATAAACTATGTTTTCAGGCCACTACATTAGCTGCAGATGAAGTAGGTATTTGGTCTGAACACAACAGAATAAAGGTTTAATAAAGAATAATGCAGTAAAAAGGTAATCGTTAACTATATTCCGAATCTGTATCAGCTATACTAAATAAATATAAAAGAGGATTTTTTATTTTGATATGTTGTTTTTAACAAATATACTCATAACTACCTACCGGACCGATTTCACCATTTAATTGCTACATTATCCCTTAGTAACATAATATGCTACATTTATTATACATTTTTAATTGTTAGTAGTTTTACATAAACTACACCTCCGCGGTATCCAACCAGAAACTTTTGAACAAAAAATGTTTTTGGTCTAAATAAAATTTTTCACTAATCGGCTTGATATTCTGTGAAGGTTCGTAGCCGTAGCTAAGCTGATAGTTTATTTAAGTGTGTTGATAACCATAACATCGGAACTTATATACGCTGTTAGTTTGCTTTCATCTCAGACAGTTAAATGTCTAAATTCAAGAGACCGGCAATAAAATATTTACACCAACGGAAAACTAATTTATAACTCGGTTAATTTAGAGGAACTGAAAATGCATGAATATGTTTAGTGGGTCAGTATTCCGAAAGTAGAGCATAACGTTAATAGAATTTAGTTATCCAACTTTTGCTAATTGTTGTTTTGAAGTGATTTTTATTTATTTTCTTTTTTATATTAGTAAACCTTTTTTTTTCAATCTACCTAGTATAAGAATAATAAAAATCAATATTAAAAATAATTATGTTGTATCTTCTAATCACATTTTAACGTGTTCAATACAAATTTTAACTATTAATATAATTTATAGAATATTAATGAAAATTTGGGTTTAAATGATATTGATCAATACTCGTTCCCTCTTTATATGAGAAGAGGCATGTGCCCAGCAAGAGGAGGAGGAGAACATTTATAGGCCTTAATTATAATAAATTATATTCTGTTCATATTGGTCATAATTTCAGATGATTGAGAATAGCAATCATATTGACCACATCGATGCCACAATGTTGCCAATAACCATACAATGATGCCAAATGGGCTACATTATCGACGAAATTACGCCATTGTTGTATAGATGGCTAATATGCCCTCATTTTGCCAAAGAATATAATCATAAATATCTCAGGTTTGTTAATTTTCTACATCAATGAGGTGGTTTGGTAAGTTATTTGGATTCAGTTTCTGGGCATATTCTATGTAGAATATATATTTTTTTTAAGTTTTTTAAGAGAAGATCCGGACAATTTCCTCGCCGGTTGGCCACAGCACGCTTCCGACAGGGAAGGATTTAAGAGTATGGGGGAGGCCTTTGCCCAGCAGTGGGACAGCACGGGCTAACAAAAAAAAAGTTTTTTAAAGTTAAAAAAGTGTGCACGGATAGCCGAGTGGTATAGGTTACCACGCTAATTACCACTGTGTGCGACGTGCTGCGGGTTCGATCCCCGCATGGGAAAAGCATTTGTGAGATCCACAAATGCTTGTTTTAAGTCTGGATGTTCTTTGTTCATGTGATTTGAATGTTTGTGAAACCCCCGCGACACAAGGATTGAATTCCTTAGTGCGGGCGTCGTTTAAAAAGAGTAACATTGGAGTTTCTTGCTGGTTCTTCTCCATAGGAATAACACTTTGGAACCGCGCACCTAGAGTCATTTATTTCTAAAGTTAACGTTTCTAAAGCAGCTATAACAACACAACAGATAAACGTACTTATATATTTATAAATACATACATATTATAGATAAATTACACCCAGACAGGCAGACACAGAATAAATGATCGTGCTCATCACACAAAGATTTGTCCTGGGTGGGAATCGAACCCACGACCTCCGGCTTAGCAGTCAGGGTCACTAACCATTAGACCAACAAACCCGCCAAGTGTATACTATCATCTTGATATAAATCGTAGTTTTTGGAGTAAAAAGACAGCCTTTGCCCTAGTGTACAAGGCGGTTATTTTATTTAATCATAATATCCGATTATTTTATATTGAAGCTATAAGTTAAATAATATTGGTTCTAGATTTGTCACAGGGTCAGATAAAGTTTTCATGTCTTAAATACAAGTGCTAAATAGATAATTAATCTACTAGAACGCAGTCAGCAACCATTTGTTTTGGCAGGAGACAAATAAAATAATTAAAATTATAATATAATTAAAAACATTCGTGTAAACCTCAGAAAACAATAATTATTACATTTTATGAATGCATGCCAAATTTCATCAAAATCCGTTCAGCCGTTTTTGCGTGATGGAGTAACAAACATCCAAACATCCACACTTTCACATTTATAATATTAGTAGGATGTCAAGGTTCTATTTTGGTAGCCATAATCCATCGATGAAAATTGAAAACGGCTATAATACAGATTAAAAAAAATATATCTAATTATTATGGCCGCATAAACGCAAAATTTCGTAATCATAACCAAATTAAATTCATGAAATTATTTTATCTACTATATTCAAAACCAACAGCAAACAGTAACTCTATTTGAGTTATCTAATGACTGCATGTTGCGGTTATTTCCACAACCACAGATGTGAATTAACATTTTAAATTCAATAATTAGGCGAATGCAATTAGTTAATTGTTAATTTTCACACTGCTCTCGAATTACTCATTAGCTATATTCTATACCTAGATGAGTAAAAATGTTACGCAAGAGATGTGACATGATTAGTATGTATAACATATAACTATAAAAAGGTTATTGCTGGACTTAAAAACAAATAGAATGTGTAACAAATATAATATTTGTGTAACTATTATTATAAAGATTATGTGTAATAATGTGTAATATTATAATTAAAATATATATAACAATATTGTCAAGCATGGCAAGAGTAGGAGAGGAGACGAATTAATATTAGTACCTGGATCACCGAGTCTTGCTCGTTTTTTTATGGTAGTGTGTTTTTTAGAAATTATATTTAAATACGTATTACATACTGATGAAATGAGGAAGTATGAATAATATTTTTCGATCTTACCGACATACTTAATAATAAAAAAATGTGAACTGGTTATCAAAATCACGAGTGCAATTAGTTTAATATTTTATAAGAAACAAATACTTATTTTTTTAACAGCTTATCAATAAATCAAAAATAACATTAAAATTAAAAAATTGTTTTAGGGACTCTAAATTATCATGGCGTTTAGATCAAGCTGTACTCTCTAAATCTGACAAAATAAATCATAATCCAGCGGATTAAGATCGGGGCTAGACTGACGACGGCCAGTCTTCAGCTCTGATGAAGTCCGAAACGTACGTTTCCAACCAAGACTTCGTAGAACGAGCTTTATGACCCGGTGCCGAGTCTTGCTGGAAGGACCATTCTTGGTTATTTTAGATTGTTAAGGGACTTCACTTCCTTCTCAAGAATGGTATCTTGATACCCTTGTGCCGATGTTTAAATACTTTTTTCACAAAAGTATGGCTCAGTCACTCTTTCATAGCTAATAGCCCACCAAACCATCACTAAAGTTGGATAGTGCGCACTTTGTCGGCTAATTGGGAAACTTTCTTAGATCTGTGAGCATAAATACGGTCATTTTGTTTGTTAAAAAGTTGCTCAATTGTAAAAAAAAACTCATCCATAAACAAAATGTTTCTGTGACCTCCTTTTGCGTACCGCTTCAGTAGTTGTTTCGATTTTACCACCCTATTCTTTTTTAAATTATCTGTTAAGAAATGACCAGTACATCTCTTATAGGCTGCAAGTCCTAAGTCATCTTTTAAAATACGCGTCATGGTTCTAGGTGCTATCTTCATCTCCCGAGATAAAATCTTTTGCTTTCGGACAGGATTTCTTCGAATTCTTTCCCTTACTGCTTTGACCACCGTTTTCGTACGAATACTTCGTGGACGGTCTGATTTTTTTCTGTCACTAACAGAGGAGGTTTCATTGTACCTATTAATAGCCCGACAAACATTTTACTAATACCAAGCGTATGGAGATTTTAAAAATTGCATTTGGCTCCATACCTACTTTGTATAATGCAATCACAGCGATTCGGTTCTCTTTATCACCCCACTCCATTTTAATATCGCAAAATATTGTACAATGTATTGGCGCCAAAATGAGAAAACACAATGAACAATCATATAAAAATGACAGATTCCAAATTCAAATGTAATATTTTGTTTATTTTGATTTGTAACAGTATTGATGGATATGGATACAAGAATTTCTCGTTTAAAGATTTAAGATTACTGAAAACACGGATATCACGACATTTTCTGAAAATGAAATCTAGCTAGATCGATTTAACGCCCCCGAAACTCCCTGCATACAATTTTATGAAAATCGTTGGAGCCGTTTCCGAGATTCAGATTATATATATACAAGAATTGCTCGTTTAAAGATATTTATTAAGATATCCGAGTGTACAATTCAAATATAAGCAGGCTAATAAAAAGACAGATTGATTAAATTATGAAGGCTCATGAAGTCATCACACAAATTATGAGACAAAAATTTCTGATTGAGCCTCTCATATTATATTAATAAGTTTAAAATATTTTAAATCCAAAGCTCAAATTGCTTACAATAAGAAATTAGACAGTACCCATTCCTTCATACATAAAATGGCTTAGATATGAAACGTTACTGAACACATCTATATTCGTATACTTCTACTATTACTTAAATAAACAAGTGAAAATCAACAACATTATCAAAGTGTAGACAAGCTTTGGCACAAACCTGTGACACGTGTGTGAGGTTGGAGGCGGCGTAATATGATACTCTTGACTCTGGCTTGGCGTACACATGTTCGCCTATATGCGTTGTAGCGTACGGCGACGGCGACCGGCGACTACCTGTGAATGATAGCGGAGATTAATAATCAGTTTGAAAGCGAAAAATATAATAATAATTAATAACGTATTTATATCAGAAAGTGGTGGTGACCTAGCGGTTCAATAAGCGGATTGCACAAGTGCATTGATTGAACGAAGTGTTCAACCCCGCTACAGGCCAGCCCAATGTGACTTTTTTAAAGTGATATGTACTTTCATAATTATTGTAAGACATTATTGAAAATCTGTGAAAAACATCGTGAGGAAACCTGGATTGCTATGAGTCAGCATGGTGATCAATGCTCGTTCCTTCTCTATATGTGAAGAGGCCTGTGCCCAGCAGTGGGACATTTATAGGCCAGTACCTAGAAGTAATAATATGAATACTTCGTCGTTCCGCGGGTTTTACCCGCCTAAGTTTTTCCTTTTCCCCTAAACAATCGTTTATGTTTAGTTAATTTTCCACTATTTTTAACATTTATTCTGGTTTTCGGGACGGATATTTAAAATGAATCCAACAAATGAAGAATCAGAAAAATCGGTCCATTCGTTTTCGAATTATAGGTAGTGTTGTGACAAACTCGACTTTGTTTTTATTATTTATATTAAACGGTTAAATAAAAGAATCTGTATATTTTTATTTATATAAGCGGTCATTAGGAGTTACTCGTTCAGTATGTTTTCCGGAATTTTAATAGGCTCGAAATATTTAGGAAATTATTCTCTACTAAGAACCAACATAATGAGAATTTTATGAAATCCCGTGTTACATTTTCTCATTTATTATAAAATATTAGGGAAAATTAAATTAGAATATTCATGTAAAATGTTCGTGGCAACTCTAGAATTCTTGTTACCAATGCAAATACTTACTTTTCTTTAGAAAATTATTACCATTTCGACGAAGTAGGTGACCTTCGACATTTATATGATTATAAGTATAAATATTTTCAGACACTTTTCTATAAATTGTATTTATTTTTATTTGGGTTTAATAATTATTTAATAGGGTACTTGACTATTTTCTCTATCTTGATCTATTTTCATACAGCAGATAGATATAATAATATGTCAGTAAAATAAGTCACCCTATAATATCAGGCAGGCTTTTGTTGTTATAATTTAAGGTAATAATAATTTTGTTGTTATAATAAATAAAAGAGGCTTACCGAAGGGAAATTTGTGCAGGCTAGCTATAGTGGCATAAGATCCTGTAGAACTGGGCGGTCTTCCGAGAGTGTCCAGCCTCAAGAGAACATTCTGGTGGCTGCCGTATGCTGCTGTAGTGTACGATGTGCTGGAACAAAGAGTTTCGTAAGCATAGGATATTTTTTGCAGTCGTTACTTATATACTTATAGCACTAAGTATACCTAAATTATAACTTTAGTTTTATTTATAGAAGTGTATAGAACAAATTATAAACATTTGGGAGAAACCTAAGACATGACCTTGAAAACAAACCGACTGGCCGACTTAGGCCCAGTTTTTTGATCCCGAGTTAACTCAACCATTGATTAAATATGCTATTATTGTTATAATTAAACATGTGTAAACTGGAAAACATTAAGAAGTGTATATGTTACCGGCCAAACCCGATTTCAGGACAAACTAGTTTTGCCTAGGCTAAACTAGTTCTTCCTATACGCGATAGGATTAACTAGTATAGCCTAGTCCAAACTAATTTGTCCTAAGCCCGATAGGATAAACCAGTTTAGCCTAGGCTAAACTAGTTGAACCTGATATAAATACGATTGATAATAAAGCTATATTTAACACACATAAAGTCGTGAATCGCTTGAAAGGTTTTCCAGCACGGGGCGGTCGCTGCCGCGACTCCGCTCGCTCCGCTCGCCGCCCTCGTGCACGTAAGGGTCACCATATTAACCTAACCTAAACCTACCGGACGTTGGGCAAAAAGTTTTCAACACAAAGTCGTGGGCGTATTTATATTAGGATCAACTAGTTTGGCCTAGCTAGGTGAAACTGGTTTATCCTATCGGGCTTAGGACAAATTAGTTTGGACTAGGCTATACTAGTTAATCCTATCGCGTATAGGAAGAACTAGTTTAGCCTAGGCAAAACTAGTTTGTCCTGAAATCGGGTTTGGCCGGTAACATATATAATAAATGCTATCAAATACAGAGAAAAACCCTAGATGCACAGTATTGTCTGAAATCCATTCTCAAATATGATCACAGAAAAGCAATAATTAAAAAAAAACTCGAATCACAAAACAACTTTATGCCATGCTGATAAGGTTGAATTTGATAACTGTTTTTTTTTTCAAAATGTTCACCAATTAAGTTTCATTTAGGAAAACAGTTTGGGATATCACTTTTGTTCGAGACTGGGTAGCTAGGGCTTATTCTATTACAACGAGTGAAGTGAGTGCGTTTTGTATAGGTGCTCTCCTGTCAAAGTAAAATGAAGTTTAAACAAAGAAATAAATTCCACCCATCACACTATCATAAAACACGATTGATATAACCAAGCAATACATGCGTATTTCCCATATTAGGATAATACACGAACCGACTGTCACTCGTCTGGCATAACTATGGCATCTTTGTTACGATCACACTAACTCGAACTAGGTTAGAGAGATAATGTATTTATAACCTTGCTATGCATAACTGGTATTCGAGGAGTTAAAGGATTAAATGCAAAATACAAATTAATCATACCAGTCCATAAATGTCCCACTGCTGGTCAGAGGCCTCTTCCCGTATAGAGAAGAAATTATCATTAATCACCACGCTTGCTCATTGTGGGTTGGCGATACCAGAATTCAATGTTTGGAATCCTGTTTTCCTCACGATGATTTCCTTCACCGCTTGTCAATGGTGTGTTAGATTAAGAAAGTACTTATAACTTTGAAAAAGTCACATTGGTACTGCCTGGGTTCGATCCCGTAACCATTTGCATGCGAATCTGGAGCGGTTCTAGGTTTTGTTTTCGAGTGTAGATATGTACGTATAAATATTTATAGTTCGCTCGGGCCTAAAGGTTTTGTTAGAAGTGACAGAGAGTGAGTGAAATAGGTATAAGTGGCGTTTGATTTTTAATTATTATAGATAGAAGAAAAGATAATATGACAAAATCCTCAGCTGTATAATCTTTAGTTTTTTGCAACACCTATAAAAGTTCGAACTCAAGTCCCTGATAGCAGGCGCCATAAACCACGGCACGTAATACATAAATTCTCGCTATAAACTTTCCTCTATAGAGTTCAGCTATCGAGTGACTATAAAAACATTTTGCTTGTCTATCAAACCTTCGAACCACATCATCCATCACATATGTCGGGGTCGCTGGCCCCTGTATACTTTTGGGGTGTGGTACAAGTTGTGTCAAGGTAATTTTATAATTTATTTTAGTATGTTCATAAGGCATTATAAGGAACGTTGGGAACAAAAATGTATTTATTTATTTAATTATGGCACTCCAACGACTTATTCACTAATACAATTTTGGGATACTGTAACACATAAATCAAATAAAAATCAAAATAAAACGTAATAGAATCCGTTTAAAATAAGTTTTATTTCAATGCATTATAAGAAGTTGATTTTTTTATATATTTATTTGTTTAACATTGAAAACATTACTTTGAAATTATATTTAGATTGTTAGATCTTCTTCTTCTGCCTAGCCTTTTCCCAAGCTATGTTGGGGTCGGCTTCCAGTCTTACTGGATTTAGCTGATTCTATATTTTACGTGGAGCGACTGCTTATCTGACCTCCACAACCCATTTTATTGGGTAATACAGTATCCCTTTGTAAGACTGGTTGTCAGATTTATTTTGCAGCTAAGTTAAAAAAAACTGGGATTTCTTTTTTAACAAAGTATTCCAATTGTTTTTCTTTACATTACATACATACAAATTAAACACGAAAAATAAAGAAAAATATTAATTATAAATTTGTTTTTCTATACGTATTTGTTATTATTATATTTCGTCGCCAACATCTGCTAACGAGACGTCTTTTTCACCTTTTTCCTACTAACGAAACTAACAAATATAAAATCAAGATTCTAAGCTTATACCTTACACCACTCAACACATTTAAGGTCATCCTAACCTGATATTGTGTTGAAACTGGTACATTATTGAAAAATTTATAAAACCCTAAGGGCAGTACCGAGGGTCGTTCCCCACAGAACATTTTCTTAGAAATTTAGTTTTTCCTTAATTTATAGCAGTTTATATGCCATGCATAATGTATAGGCTTTGTATGCTTTGTAAGTCCAGCCTATTGTAGCAAATTTTGGCCCTAATTCTTAAACTTTGGTAACGTATAAATAAGGTAAGGGACGCAAACCGCTGATGTCTGTATTAAACTTATATGGGAGGGACATGTACTGAGTGTAACTTTTTTTAATGCTTTTCGCTCTATAATAATCAAATAATGTAACAATTATGGAAAACTACCTAATTAAATCGAAAAAAAAAAATCTTAATCTTATAGGTACCTACTACTTAAACTCTTGCGTACTATAAGAACAATAAAATTAATTGTGATCAGATTTTTCTCTTTTTATTTTAAACTTAGTTTTTATTTATTCGCAGCCTAGTAGTAGTAGTAGTAGTAATAGCCTATACTATAGGCTGAGGAATGCTATAGGCCCTATAGCATTCCTCAATAAATGGGCTATCTATAACTGAAATATGTTATCAAGTCGACCCAGTCGATCAAGCAAACAAACTCTTCAGTTTTCTAACATTCGTATATTTTTAACCACAAAAAAGTGTCTAGAAGAACAATGAATAATTGATCTATATTTCAGTTCAGAGAAGAAAGAAACGATATTTCAAACTTTCTGCCTACTTTATTATCAGACAAAGTCACTATTAATAGATAGCCATCAATAACTGAACTACGCCACGCTACACAGCGTTATGCTACGCAACGCGGTCAGCGCTACGCGTCGCTGAACCGTACTACATCACTGTCCAGAGCTACGAACGTAGCGCTTAGTGCTACGGTTTTTTGTGTATCATTTTAGCAATTTTATTTTTCGGACCGGGAAATATTTTATTAAATTGAATCAAAGGGGATTATTTTTAACCGAAAAAGTTATACGTAACCACGAGCAAAATGTAGTTATAAATTATTTTCATATATAAATGGACAACGTAAATAAAATGTATCGCTACTGTTTCATATTAGACTTAGTTTTCTTTGTCTACAGTACCTAATTTAGTCCTTATCTTAATCATTAAGCCAAATATAACGATTATTTATTCTAAATTGCCGAATTCTCAACGAGCTGGTTATCGAATTTACAAAAAGTTCGACAAATATTTTTCTTGACTGTAATGTGATTCGATTTTCTTTGGTTCTTTCAAGGGCAATTATCGATAACTTTAAAGGATTTGTTCCGTTCTTAATTTATATTCAATATTTTCTTACGTTTTGTCTTAACGCTCACTGGCTCCTCATCAGGCATAGACAACGATCAACGCTCACTGACAGCTCAATAAATTAATTGGGAAGAGACAAAGACACAATTTTATGGCGATAACGTTCATTTTTTATCCGTATTTCCAAAAAAAAAATATTTTCTATCACAAAGCTGAGTAAATAATAATAATTTTGTAACTCCACAAATTAACTTAAACAAAGTTACGAAGTAAGATAATTTACGTCAAACTTTGCCGCTATATATTTTGCTAAATACAAATCAGGCGCTAAAATGTTGTTGATTCTCATAAATTCACAACAAATGATGGCTCGTTTTGGTACATTTGTTATAATTTAACACAAGTTATGTCTATAAACAAGATGTATGATAAGTAAATTACATTCGTCAGTAAATAAAATGTTACGCGTTGAATAAAGCAATAATATCTACATAAATAAAACGCATAAATAATTTTTCATCCTTAACAATAAAAGACCGTATAGGCTATTAAAAAAAATATATGCAGGATATATAACTCAGTAGTAGGTACCTACTTAAAAAACTAACTTAATATTTAATAATTGAAATAAACAAAAAAAAAATATAAAATAAAATTTCCTACTGCCGAGCAAAGGCATCCCCAATCTTCTTCCACTGTCAAAAATTTAAAAATGCTTTAAATTTAAAATCACTTCTAATTTAAGTAGGTATGTAAGCACTTATGATAATGGCAATTTTAAGTTTATTTTTTCTTTATTTTATGATTCGCATGTGGCGCGAATAATGCATTTTCTTTCTTTCAATTAGCTATAACTAACAATAAACATAATATTTTATACGCAGGGTAAACCGCACCAACGTCAGCTAGTTCAAACACCATACTTGCCGCAAATAGCCCTATTGTAGCGCTTAACAGCGCTAGAATACTCCAATCAACTTACTGTATAGAATCATGATGCCTCGCCTTACTGCCTCTCTTGTATAACGTGCCTGCAGCGGCTGCAGCGGTCAACAGCGCCAGAGCAGCGGCCGCACACCCCCCCGCCGCGAACAGAACTCCCCCTGAGTTCTGTGACGCGTCACCTGCGAGGCGCGCTGTGTCGTTGTTTGTGACAACAGTTGATAAACCTGGGGGACAAAATTGAATGTGTGTATTACCGTTTACATTAAGCGATATGGAGGTGTGTGAGTGTGTACACAGACATTTCAATAAACCATCAATATGGTTGCCGACATCCAATTCAGTTAACTATTATATACGTATTAGTGGAATATTAAAAAGTTTAAATCACCTTAGTATTATTATTTTCTTCGCTTCAGAGCCAAGATTACAAAAAAAAATGACAACAAGATAATTTAAACTTTATCATCTTCCACTAAGGTGTGGAATAGTTAATTTAGTTCATTTTTTTTAAATTGCACTGTAATATTAAATTGGTCGACGTTACAATATCGTAACTATTTTTGATATGCCAATCAATATAAATGTTTTTATATCTCCTACTGAATTCAATAATAAACAAAAGACGATCCATTTAACACACTTCAACAAGACTCCAATCTGTGCTCACTAAATTGTCTATGGAATGTAATAAAAACTTGAAAAAGGGGGCTTTGATAATGGCGTAATAATGAGCTCGGATGCTCAGCGTATTAAATTGTCCCCTGATGTTTGAGCCGTGAACAATTTACAGGTGTAATCTGTACCCTTAATAGGTATTTAAAAATGCTTTTTCTTGAATTAGTCGAGTTTGAGTTACAAGTGACATATAAATAAGTATCGCTTTGTTTACAATCTTCAAAGACTTATACAAATACTCTGTTAAAAATAAGTGGCAACTCATCTAAATAGATTTGTTTATTAATTTAGTCCTACATAATGATCTTCTCAACTAAAACTGCATAGTAATTTTGTAATTTCATATATAACGAAATGGTGAATGACGTAGGAGGCAGTGTAGTTGCGAATCGAACAAGCGAAACTAGTCGGGCGACGATAATGGACATGAGTAAACCGTTTGAAGGTTTAAATAAATATGAAATCGTCTCACGGAAGTGTATATAAATACAATGACGTAGGATTTATTTCAACATATATTTATCAGCTGACATTTGAGGTAGCTAGCAAAATCTAAAAAAATAAAAAGGAACCAATGAGGCTAATTGATATCAAATTACGCGCTTGAGTTCAGTTTTATTCTTAAAAGCAATACTTTGATTCTTAAGTTACAAATCAGTAAGAAAAACTATAAAAAAGTATGGGCTTCGGCTAGCTACAGGTGATTTCCGTATCAACTCAGTCGATTAAGAACATAAGAACTTTTGGGAAGACGACTTTTACCATTACGAAGTTTGGAATGTAAACTACATGACCACATCTTAACACCAAGTAGGTAAGTTATATAAGGTAGGATTTTCATTGTTCGTGATCAATTTATCAAGTTAAACCCGGCTTCTGAGAGGCAGATATATTTAATCCGTCTTCTCCTTCTTTCCTTCACCATATCCCATTTTTCTGGAGTCTTTTCAATTTCGTTCGATCTTGCGCGTTCGCAAAACCAACTCTCATGTTCTTTAAGTCTTTTTGGACTTATGAAAGCCCGGTGGGAGGAGTTCGGCGGAGAAGTAAATAAATGTAGTCCGTTTAGTGTCTAGTAATGTAATTATTAGTTGACCAAAAGCCTACCAACCAATCAAAACGACTAGATCTGTATACTCTATGGAACTTTACTGTATATTATATGTTTTTTGAGCTGATCAGCTTTTCAGAAGCTGAGATTTATTGACCTTCCTCCTCCTCTGCCTAGTCTTTTCCCAAGATATGTTGGGGTCGGCTTCCAGTCTTACCGGATTTAGCTGAATGCCGTATTTCACATGGAGCCACTGCCTATTTGACCTCCACAACCCATTGCTAGGTAATATAGTATTCCATAGTATGACTGGTTGCCAGAATTGTTAGTGAGCCTAAATTGAAATCCAATAAATAGATTAGACTTAAAAGCATTGCTTCAAAGAGTTACTAATAAGTAATTGAATGACTGCCTCATTGGTCTAGTGTTAGTGGTTAAGAGAAACTTCTGAGCACGAGGACTCGCAAATCCCGGGTCGGTCCAAAATAATCTAATGAATTTCTCTGTGTTAGAAATACTCAGTGCAGTTCGGAGTCAGGAATGCATGTAAAGCTGTTGGTCTTGTGCCTGATCTCTCTCTGATCGTGGCGGTCTGCCGTCCCATTGGAATATGAGAGTGAAGGAACAAAAAGTGCTACTTCGTTTGCTCACATACTTGTGGACTATAATATTTCCTGCGTACATGGCTGATCTCACTTGAGATTGCCCGCCGAGGCCTAAATTTTACGGACTGAATATTATTAAGGATTGAACAACAGTCTAACTGTAATGAACCAATAACAAAATATAGAAAAACAAACTTTCAATGATAGGCTTCATTATCCGTCCTCATAAGCCAATTTTTTTTTATAAAAGATTTCGAAATAAGGTTTGTTTTTTTTTTAATAAGTACACAACTACTGCCTCAAGCCTACACATTAATATGTACCCCATGTAAATTCAAACAAGAGATTCTTAAAGCGATAACATTACCATACTAAACATGAAAATTATGAATCTTTTGATGTGGCTCAAAATAGGCCTTCGTTTCTAAGAAAAAGAAACAATGGAAGGAAATATAAAGAAACGTTAACGCGTGTAAAAGGTACGAGAAAATTTCCAAGTCAAATAAAACGTACAATAGAACAATCGATACTGTCTTGTAAACACATTAAAAGAGGGGACGTAGGGTTGGCACAAATTCTCGAGATTACTGTAACACATGGATTACTGGGGATTTCAGAGAATTTGGATGTAGGGTGTTAGCTAACATAAATTCGATGTTTTATGTTTTTTAACGACAGTATTTTTTATGCTGACAGATATTTCCCGTTCTTTTATTTACAGTTATTGAGTTTTAATATACCCGTAATCTACATGATTGTGTTACTTTACTGAGTATAAAACTTGCACTAGTTTATAAAAGTTCATATTTATAGATTCAAAAAGTCGAAAAGCCCATATTAAGTAGTTGTATTTGTACGAACTTCATTAAAAGAACTACTTTGCATTGAGGATTCTAATTAGGTAAGTACCTTTTCATCATGAACAATTAATTAAATTGTTTGTCTTTTAAACAGCAGCGTACGAATTATAATAAATGAATGAAACTAGTTCTTATTTATTGTTTTCTGAGGTTTACGCGAATATTAGACATTGAAATAAAACTACTTTGAACGGATTCTATCGCGGTTTATTTTGATTTTAGTTCCCGATGTTTCAACACCTTTGCAGGCGTCACGGGCAGACTGAAATGGTATTCGTCTTGACAAGATATGTTGCTTGTTCTACCTTCATATTTTTGTAATTTATTTTACTTTTAATTTTAATTTTAATCGTTCGTTTCGACCTACGCAATATGAGCTCACTTTATTTCTTATTTATTTTAACAAAGTGGCAACCCTACATGTCAGGGACCCTCTCGATACGTCTCCATCCCTCTTAGAATATCCTGTTGCGCATACAATCGTCTACATGCTAATAAAGAGTGCGGAGGAGTGATTTGTGGGGAGAAACTGACTTACTTTTAGCACCAATAGGAAACATCCAACGTTATTGTTTATGATTCAAGCAAAGGAGTTTGTATGTAACTTTGAACTTCGAAGGAGGAAACACAAATACGTACTTCGGTGGATATGTTTTTGATGACGAGTGGAAAGCAAAAGATATAGAATCAAAGCTGTATGCTTATGAAACAAAATAAAAATCTTACATGTATATTAAAAAATACTGAAAATATATTTCATTATTGAATACAATAATTTATGTTAATTAACATATTGTATTATAGCTTGAAGAAGCCATTTAAATATTTTTGGGTGTTTGTTTGAACGCGCTAATCTCAGGAACTACTGCTCTGATTTGCAAAATTATTTCACTGTTAGATAACCCAATTATTGAGGAAGGCTATAGGCTAATTTGCCGCAATAATGAGCGATGTGTGCACGATCAAAAGCTCGTGATAAATAAACACAGAATTTATTTGTTGCCACATAATATTTCATTTAAAAGAATTAGGATTTACTATTATGTATCCAAGATGACAAGAATTTCTGGTTTAAACTAGTTTTTACTTTAAAAACGTAGTTGTGCTACATTGTATCAAATACAACTTAGGTACAGTATTCTACAGAGTGATTATTTCCACATATTTGTTAGTAATTACAAACAAAAAGGTTTTATTGTTATTGTTTCCATTCCTGTATGTTTATGGGTTGTAGCCACGAGAATATGTGACTGCGATCGAATCGCGCTTGATACAAAGTGCATGGATATAATTTAAAGAATTGTAAAATGTTTATTATTTACTGTCGATATCGAAACACTTAATAACACAAATGAAATGCAACTTCAATGACAAAAGATGCAATTTCACGTACAGATTGTGAGTAAAATTGTCCAAATATTTTAATCTTACTACCAATGTGTATTTTTTAATATTCTTGTTAAGTTAACCTTCCGTGGTAAGCTAAATGTATGCTTGAGTTACGAGTGGGTTCACGTCGGTAGTGCAATGGATGGGATTCGAACCGACCACGCGACCACTTGATCGCAAGTCCGCTGACATGGGACCACCTTTAAAGTATTAATTCTATCGATATCAAAAATATTTTTTGAAATCGGTTCTCTATTGCCAGAGATTTTGCGTAACAAACAAACAAAAAATACAGCCGTCTTGAAAATCCCTTGGTTTTAATGTCGGTTAAAATATTGTTTAATCATTTAAAACTTGTAACGTACTTTGTTTCTTTGTAAAGAGTTTCTCACAGTATCTTTCCTGGATTTATTTTATCGGGACCATGTTATTCCGTACGTCGGTAGCTGCTGCACCTGAGCCAAATGACTAAGAACAATATTGTTCTTTCAAAAGTGAATTAGCCTCTTTTTCTTCTAGAGAAAACCTTGTATATTTCTGTTCTTATCAATCCATTGATTTATGTAAAGTAACTTACATCTATACTAATTTAATTAAGAGAAAAATCTTTTAATATATACAATTCTCGTGTCGGAATGTTTGTTCCCAAACTCCTTCGAAATGGCTGGACCTATTTGTATGAAATTTGTGTGCATTTTAACATAATTTTTCATACCCCTAAGTAATAGGGTTGGCCCACTCCAGATTTTTTAAATATGACAGAACAACGATTGTCGGATTAGCTAGTAACTTTCTATACTATAAAATTGTATCCCAGTAAAAGGACAAAGGTTACTTTTTGCCGCAAAACCCGAAACCCACACAACAGCTAGAACCATATATAAACATGTTATCACATTTATAAGTGTCATATAAAAAACTTCGTCTATTCAAACTACAGATAATTATGTATTTCACTCAATTATTTTAATTTTACTGAAACTGAAGTTTCCACACATTTATCGTTGCTTTAACATAACTCTCAATATCCTGCTAAAATAATTTATTGTTATTATTATTGCGGTGAATAAGTTCGAAAACTTTGCACCCGTTGTAGAAGGTTTAGTGGCAATTGTAGTTATAAAATGATTTGTTCGAAGGGGAACGAAAGTTTGTAATTCATTCAATTGCTTTATGCAGCTATTTCAAATGGAAATGACGGTTCTTTTTCAGAATTGAGTCTTACTTTATTTGTGGGTTTATTATGCGTTAGGGATGTTTTTCGAAAGCTGAGTCAGGCTCCCGAAATGCTGAATCTCTTATAATAGTAATGGGGTAGATGACTAATCTTTAAATCCTACTAATATTATAAATGGGAAAGTGTGGATGTTTGCATGTTTGTTACTCAATCACACAATAACGACTGAGCGGATTTGGATGAAACTTGGCATGCATGTAACCTTGGACTTGGATTTTGAAATTTGGTATTTTTCTCTATTACAGCGCAAGCGATAACACGTGAGAAAATTTTATTCAATTTTTTATTACTTTCACATTTTTCACTTCTTTTTGAAACCAATTCTGAAGTCCACGCAGTCAAAGTCGTGGGCAGAAACTAGTATCTAATAAAGATAATACTTAGAATTATATTAGGCACATATTTCTTTTTACGTAATCGACTACTTATGATCATGGATTGATTAGTTAATAGTGACATCATTAGCTTGAACTCACTCACTCTTGAACTTTGGTTCACTTCACATGCTTCATATATTTTTTAATGTTTTTGTACACACGTCGCATTTTTTGACGCAAGTAAACGATTATTTTTTCTTCCTTTCTATGTTGTGCATTGTACGGGACTATTAAATAATGTTGCAGTAGATTACGACTCTATAGGTACTAATACGCTAACTATAACATAAATTACGAACTATGCTTGTTAGCCTTTATTTTGTAATCTATTTTACTAGCAAGTCTTCATTCTATGGATAGTTTTATTTATCTTATAAGTTTTTTAGTTTAGTTTTAATATTTAATAGGTTTAATAGCTATTCCATAATTATTTCTGCTCTCGATGATGCTCGATATGCTCGTTTGTATATAATTCGTTATTAACACCTTTTATAAACATACCTAACTTTAAAAGATCCATCAACCTAAGATACATATGGAGTAGTGACGTAACTACCTAAGTAAAGAAACTCGACTCGCAAAAGAAATGATTCGCACAAGTGTTGACACACGTTTCTAGGCTTTGATAAACGACACCCTTAATTGGCACCGCTTAGTCTTGGGCCCGACAAAAACTGAACGAGAAAACACACCTACATGAGCCTTTACAAAATTGTAGAGATATACATTGTTTTTTTTTCTTTTAAATGTAAAGTTCCAGGATTAGAAGTGTCAGGTGCCAGCTTTAATTCTTTATTTAATTAATACTAGTCACACATCACTACTAAATATAAAACAAAGTCGCTTCCCGCTGTCTGTCCCTATGTATGCTTAGACCTTGTCCCTATGTAAAATTCGTTTTTATAAAGTGTTTAAAATATGGAAATTGAACTATGGCTATTAATTCAATTTTATGCTAGTTTTTTTATTTTTGCTTTTTTGCCTGTTTTTGTTTACAAATTTTATCGTCTGGCCGCATGTAATAAGACTTAAGGCCTACCCCAATGTTCTCGAGAAAGATGAAGTTATTTTACGCAAATTAATTCGGACTTCAGAACGTGACTGGAGTAAGGAACTACTTAACAACTGAATTAAACTAAAGGTTATTCTCCGCAGTAATGGTTTCTGCGTTGAGTTTAAAAGTCTTGAATAATTAAGTTAGCCTTGTTCGTGAAAATGTTTCGTCCGAAGTTTGGTATTAGGTTAAGTGGTGTCGAAGATAATGAATAAATAGTGAAGGAAGTATTGAGCATGCAAGACGATTTTTACACCAAATTTTTTCAGGATATAAAATTACCAATTTTTTTTTTCCTTGAGAAGCGTATCAAGACAAAAGAGCTTGGAGCAAATTGGGGTAAACTTTTGAAGAATCATCAGTGGGACACCTAAAAGGTTATTTCCTTTTTTTTAATGATTATCTACTGGCAATAAAAGTATTCTTGTTAGCTCCTAAAGATTTTTATTACTAGTGGGTTCACGTCGGTATTGCAATGGGTGGGTTTCGAACTGGCAACCACACGATCGCCATTCCAACGATCTAGCTTTAGGCTACAGATTACACCAGTAAGTTGGATAATTACCATATTATTATATTTACTTTTTGTTTGTGGGGTTAAGACATATTATTTATAGGTGTATACGAAAAACTCGAATGACAATTTATTGATACACATTATGTAAATTCAAAATGGATGTATACATCTGAAACCTTATAAATAATAAATAAGTTCCCATTAAAATTTCATGAACAAATATCAACTCTTTAAAATACTTTCTCTAAGGTTAAATGCAAGAAGTCAGAGCATACGTTCTTAGTTCGGTAATCAATTCCCAATTGAACAACGTAACGATAGAACTTTGCTCCGAGTTAACGTAGTGGAACAACATAGTTTGGTTGAGCTAACTTCCGCAAAGAAGAGTCCATGTGTGATCCTGTATATCCGTTCGTAATTATCACTTATTTTAAAACTAATAATAATGTCGGCCTTATAAATGTAGCACGTTGAGAAATTGTGTTTTTTTACAATAGTTTACGCGAATTGTAAATGTTATTTATGTTTATTGACGTGTAATGCCCATGCCAAATATTATTGGACTGGCCTGTTGATCTAGTGGTTAGTTACCCTGACTGCTAAGCCGGAGTTCGTGGGTTTGATTCCCACCCTGGATATATCTTTGTGTTTGTGTAATGAGCACGATCATTTGTTTTATTTAATAAGTATTTATTCATAAGTATGTTTATCAGACACTGGTTACCATAGTACAGGCTCGGTCTAGCTTCGGATCAGAAGGCTTTGTATTAGTTGTCCTAAGATATTATTATTATTATATATTTTCTTATTTGGTGAAGTGCTATTCACGTCACGCAAATGCAGCTTGAGAGATGAGTAAAGATTGTCACTCACTGGACACCTGAGGGAGGTCATCGGCTTTGAGGCCGATCGCGGCAAAGGTGATGCGTCCTTGTCAGATATGCACATATCCATGCCAAATAGTTTAAAGAAAGTATAAAACCCAGTAAAGCAATCCAAATGGTAGATTTCCTTATTTTATTTCATGCCTGTAAAGAACCCATCACGTAAAATATATCGATCAAAGTAATACTACAGAAAACAATACCTTTTAAGCAGATCTTATTTCGCTTGAATATTAACCGCACGTCCTTGTGGGCGCGGTCCGGTGCAGATATGTTTAGCTGCATGGTCACCAGTATTTCTGCGCTCCTGATACCCGTACATGGTAACCGAACCCTGCACAAATAGAAATAAGAGTAAATAAATTGTAGAAATAATCTTTTGAGCAATTTTCCCTAAGCGGTCACTTTTTGTCTCCTTTTTTTTTTACAAAAATGACGCTAAAATAATGCCTTACTGCAAGTAAGGAATTTAATCCTTGTGCCGCTGGGGTTTCACAAACATTCAGATCACATGCACAAATAACACCCAGACTTGGAACAAGTATCAGTGGATCACACAAATGCTTGTCCTATGCGGGGATCGAACCCGCAGCACGTCGCGCACAGTAGTGATTAGCGTGGTGACCTATGCCACTCGGCTATCCGTGCAGAATTACAAATAATATTCATTGAATTCATTTATTTACAGCCATGATCGTCCCACTGCAGGGCAAAGGCCTCCCTTTTAAATTAATAATGTTGCTACTAATATATTTTGTTTAGGTATATAACGACCTTTGAGCTTAGAGATTTCCATCCAAAAAGTAAACATGGCTGCTTGACAGTTGTAAAATGTCAATAACGCTAAAATGGGCGTGAATAATAAAACATAACAATTTTAGATTCAGTAAAAATATAGCCATAAAGAAAAGTTAAGTAATTAGGTACTTAATAAACAAAATCACGCGGTAACTCAAGTATGTAATGTTCAACAAAACTCATAATCAACTAACTAAATCTCTGATAATATTTTTTTATTAATTAAAAAGACACAATCAAATACACATTCATACTAATTAGTATTCATATTTGTAATGATTATTATTTTATTATACGTAAACGTAATTTTATTATAATCAGCCAACGCTGTATAATCCATAACACAAGTGCTTTAACTACTTACTTTGGTTTCGGAACAACGTACCTATGTGATATTGTATTGTAAAAGTTAGTAAACGTATTTTATTAATATATTTACCTAAACGTCTGAAGCGTCGTCGGTACAAATCCTCGCTCGGAGATATTGACTTGTGGCGGCAGCATGGCGCCCCGGCTCTCATAGTCGACACCCATCACGTACGGCAACTGGACAACACCATGTATATGTGAGGATTAACTCGCGTGTGGGAATGTTCATGTGACTGCATATACAGCGTGTATGCATGTGACATTGCGGACATTCTAAAATTATTACGCATTTTTATGGTAAAACGGGCTAGTGGAAATATACAGAGTAGAATTTTCTCATACCATAAAAGTTCCAGTAGTTTTCAGATTTCAGCCCGTTTGATTCCCGGACATCGAACAGGAATTTACACACAGGTGTGTTAAGGGTATTTAAAAAAAATATGAATTCACTTTTGTTTTTTTTTTTTACGAAATATGAAAGTTCCAATTTGAGTTTAATTTTCAATCCAAATATCCCTAGTATTTAGAGTAGGTACTTCCTATGTGGTATTAAGAAAATCCACCCTGCATAGTGCATAGGTACCTATTTGTGGTATGGCTTATATATGTACTTGTTTCATGAAACCCAGTGGGAATGAGTTAAATACATTTTATTTTAAACAGTAGTTAAATTGTGATGGTTTTCAAACCAGTCCTACGTTATCCAGAGTTCTATGTTATCGTACGACCACTTTTTGAGATAAACCACCGGTGTCTGAAAGAGGTTGCTCAGTTTTTAATCCGTAGTTAAATTTACTGATCAAGTCGGTGATTAGTTGACCAAATGGCTGACTAATGACAGGACGTGGTTGTTGGGGTTCCTTTTTAGGATCACTTTGTTGTCTGCCTGCCTATGCCTGTCAAGACTGTTTATCTCGTAAAGATCTGGAGTTATCGAATTAAAATTAAACCATACCTATAAAAGTCTCCAGACGCTTGAATTTGTGAAAAATCAAACTTCTAAGTCAATGTAAAAAAAAACCGACCGTTTATTTCGCAAAAACGTACCTATATTTCAAAACTCTAGAAGAAAAATAATAGAGTACTTCCCGTTAGTCTAGAACTATTAAATCTTGCAAATAATATAGTCTTATACTACCAGTACCTACCGGAAAAATACTAAAACTATACATAAGTAATTAAATCATAAAAAATAAATGTGGGTACAGTATTTGTACGGCCGCCTCGGTGGGCAAGTCGGACTCGTACTTGTTTTTGTGTTGATCACCCTTTCAGAATCCGTGGATTAGTCAGTTACAGAATATGAAAAAATAAGTTTAGGGTGACATTGTAATATTACAGAATACAGCAAATCTTTATAACCTATGTTTTGTTTGCAGAGAAAACCAATAAAACATTATTAAGTAGAACCTTCTGTTTGCGATGAGTCATTGCTGTCTCAGTAAACTGCCATCGAGACGATCAATAAAGATATATTAGTATAATGTGTCTGACTTCTATTTGCTTAGAGCGACGATGACGAAGCTTTAGGTACTTTGGTAGTAATATTTTTTCCTGTACATTTATATTCATATATTTTAACTGGCTGTCAGAGTGGATTTATACAACAGAAGCAAATTTACATAGCAAAACCGAATCATTTATTGGTTTGTATAAGACAAGAATGAGTGAGTGAGAGACTAGAGTGTGAATTAAAAAAAAAGAAAGAGTTATAACATCATATTTCAACTCTAACCTCCGAACACTGAAACGTAAAATTTACTATAAGATGGTCTTAAAATAATATGTATCTGTCGCTACTTCACACATTATATATAGTGACATTGACAGCATGAGACTTAACGGGGGCTCAAGCTGATTGACGTTTCAGCATTCGACTATCAATTATTGTTCAACTAACAAACTTTTAACTGTAATGTTCCTCTTCTGCCTAGCCTTTTCCCAAGCTATGTTGAGGTCGGCTTCCAGTCTTACCAGATTTAGCTAAATATCGTATTTTACATGGAGCGACTGCCTATCTGACCTCCACAACCCTTTGGTAGGTAATATAGTATTCCATAGTAAGACTGGTTGTCAGAAATGTAATGACTTAACGACTATCAAAGATCACTGTATGATAGTCGGGAACAACGGCTTAACTTGCCTTCCGAGGCACATTTAACTGTAATTATATTTTGTTATTATTATTCCTAACATATCAAAAACGTATCTCTATGACTCTAAACGTTTCGTCTTTCAAAACAAAAACAACATTCTAATCGGATATTTGAAAGTCAGCGAAAAATGGCCGACTTATCAAAACCCTTTGTTTCCCAAAATCAAATCGCTTTCGTACAGAATTGGAAAATGCGGAGCCCAGCATACTCAACAGCTATCGAATGTTTGCTCAACGGAACACAAATTTAATAAACGAGTTGAAAATAAAATTAATCGATGTTAACGGTATTGCAATAAATATTGTATTTTAATGAAACATTTTAAAGTACGAGTAACAATTTAATTTAATACAACGTATAGTTAAAATTGGTTGCGGGTTTAATATTTATGCAAGGATAACAATGTCATAATTACAGCAGCAAATTCGTTGTTGATTTTTTTATTGTATATCCGTTTTTATCAACTGATGTTGCTCTGTCTATGATTTGCGTGTACTATAATAATATATATTTGTCATCAGCCGAAACACGGCCACTGTTGTACAACTACAAAGGCCCCCCCCCCCCCCCCCCCCAGTAGAACGCCTTAACGAACGATAACTTGCCGCTTGCATCCACCGGTTATCCGCGACCCTGTCAATAAATGCGAAAGTAACTCTGCATGTTTGTTACGCAATCACGCCTAAACTACTTATCAGATTTAAATGAAATTTGGTACAAATATAGTCTAGTGCCTGAGAAAGGTCATAGGCTACTTTTGCCACGACAGCCGACACCAGCGCGGGTGGAGCTAGTTTAAAAATAAAAATATTATATAACGCCTTACCGGTTTCCCGCCGAGTGCCTGCCACATGAACTCCAAGTCAGCTATATGAGCCGGCACCGGCACAATGAAGCTTGTCGCGTACTTATTGACTACACCTTCTCTTACGTAGTATAACTCTGCGTCTAGACCTGCAACAATATACACTTCATTATTCATGGATAAAATTATATCGTTATGATAAATAAGGTTTTAAATTATTTATGGCGTGCCAATACACGCGTATATTTTAGACAACATAGGCACAAAACTTGGATAGCTAGATTTTTTGTTACATAACTCATACAGGATTTATTTAAAAGGAGTGCGTATATTCAACGAGGTAATCAGGTGCATAAAAGTGAACAACTTTTCCCGAGAAACTATGGTCGAAATCTTAAAATGGAAAATGAACATTTCATACAAAGTGACAGGTTACGTGACTTATGTTTGAATGAAAAGATGATTATTTTTCAATTTTCAGATTTCGATCTACCTTACCTTTCTACTATCTGCTAAAAGTAAAACCAAACATTCGCTTCTTATAAAAATTTCAGACGCATCTCAAACTTAAATCATATTATTCTAATTCGAAGTGCATTACGGACGATTGCGAGTACATGGGAGTGTGGCTCCCTCCAACAGATGCAAGTTCGGTCCCCGGGGGGACAGCGCGTCAAATTATCCAACTAACTCTATTTGCTTAGCCGAAAAGAAGTGTTAATGTAGTAGGGAAAAAAAGTCTTGATACTTGATTTTTTTTTGTTTGACAAAATTACCCTGGATTTAGACTTGTTTATTTTTATGATATTACAGTTCAGATTATTTTCATTTTACTCGGCACTTCTAAACTTTTAGCTAGATCGTTTGAGGGAAACCAAAGCAGGTAAATTTTAATAAGTAGGTACCTAATTGGTAACATTCCAGTAGATCATTGTGAAACGTTATGGAAATATAAATAATGCTATTAGCAGTGACTTTAGGTAGGTAATCGAAATTTATTAGACCATTTGCAATCAGGCGTTCTGCTGTTATCCGTTTTAAAAATTGGACGCTTTACTACATGTATCAGTTGCTACTTCAACGATTTTCTTTAAAGACGTTTCGCGTGGTTAAGTATTTCGCTAAATATAACTTTTCAAAGCAATCAAGCAAATCACTTAATATCAATAATATAATTGGTTCACTAATAAAGAGCTCACTCAGTCAACCAACACTCCAAAACGCTCGCACACCATACACGAAAATTAATACTGAAAAAAAAAATCGGATGATCCAATCAGGGTACATTTTGAAGCGGCAAAGCGACAGTGAAACGGACCGAATATGAAGTGGCACTTTGTACAATTGATGAATCACCACCCCCCGTATAACTACGAAAGATTCTGTATACCCCGCTCTCTTTGTACACCCCGTATCTATTCGATGTACAAAGGTTGAATACGATCTGTATAGTGTAGGTATACCTCCCTCGCTTGTAGCTCTTTTGGGATGTAAATAATTGCAGGACAGAACTCTCTATATGTATGGCTGTTTCAATTTATATGAATACTAGCTGTGATGCCATATTTTATTTTGCTATATAAAAAAATGCAGAGGGACTGCTTATCACTAATAGGTATAAAAAATAGTTTAAAACCTATTCTCAGACCTACCGAATATAAGCACCTACAAAAAATATTATAAAAATCGTTCAAGCCTTTTCGGAGGAGGTTAGTTACAAACACTATGACATGAGAATCTTATATTTATTGAAGATTCATATTTGACTTTATAAGGTAAAATAATTTAGAACGCCGAACGAACAAAAATATTCCTTTTAAAACTATTAATTATATTTAAAAAAGAAAATTTTCACCAAAAGAAACTTGAAAGTACCTAGTTGAAAGGAATGTCTTACTTTGTAATTATGTCTCATCAATTTTAATAAAAATGTCCGATCTGATATTAAGCTAATAAAATTTCACCTTAATGATCTACTTAAACCGCTACTTAGGTTGATTAGCGTCCAAAACGTGAAAGGCTAATGTGATATAGAATTATATACGACTAACAAACAAAGCATTGTCTTGAAATATTCAGAATTCAATTCGGAATGCTATCCTTTGAGTTGACCACGTTTATAATAACAAAGTACCTAGGTATATTATTGCGTACCTACACGGAGGGATGGCTCACTAATTACTCAAACGATACTGTATTCAGAATGTATGTAGGTAGGTACTATTCGTGCCTTCTGCTCACACCCTTGCGTTTAATTTAATAATTTAAATGTTGTATAATCATTTTTTTTGTTAGTCCAATGACAGTGTCGCTGATATAAACTACTCCCTTATCTAGCAACCTGAGGATATTGCTTGAGGAGCTTTGTAATAATATAGTACATTCATAAAAAAGTTCTTATGCCGCCGTTATGTTGGCTCCCTTGTGTGTTAAAGATCAATACGCATTTAGCTGTCTACAATTTTAATCATTTTTTATTTCTTTTTAAGTGAAAATCATGCTCGAAATTCTGCATAGAGATAGAAGATGATACATAGGATAATTAAAAGGCTAAACATAAAATTTAAGCTTTAGTATAACATATTATACCAGAAGTAGCAGGAAGAAACTGGGTGTAATAAATAGCTACCGATAGGAAAAAATGGGGGCAACTGGAGGAGGCCTAATACCCGAAAGGGGCCATGACATATTTAGCTTATATAGTATGTATTTAGTTTAATGTACCTTATTTCTAACCGATGTTTTGGATTAATAAAGGCTTTATTATTATTATTATTTCCTTTATTTCAAAATACACATATAAATTACATTTTTAAATATATAGTACTAAAAAAAATATACATTTAAAAATATAAAAAATAGTCCCCAACCGGTATCGGGAACAAGGTCCAAGCTGCCGGTGGTTAGGGCTCCAGAGAGAGGAACCTCCTCACGATACGCGCCGTGTCGAGAAGTACCGCTTTCTGAATCAAACCCTTGACCCAGACGCCTAACGAGAGCCTCCTGAGGTGTTGGTCGAGGCTCTTGGCTATTAAGCCGTTGGCTGTCACGACTATCGGGACAATGATTGCCGAGTCCACCTCCCACATGTCGACAACCTCGTGCGCTAAGTCCAAATATTTAATCTGTTTATCTTTTTCTGCTTTCACGAGGTTCTCGTCATGAGGGATAGTGATATCAACAATCATTGCCCGGCGCTCCGATCGATCTATCACCACTATATCAGGCTTATTGGCTACAATAGTCCTGTCTGTGATGATAGATCGATCCCAGTACAATGTGACACGACCATTTTCGAGAACTGGGTCGGGGACATACCTGTAATACGGCACCTCAGATTCCACAAGCTTGTATTTCAAAGCAAGCTGCTGGTGGATAATCCTGGCTACTTGGTTGTGCCTGTGCAAGTATTCGCCGTTAGCAAGACGAGAACAACCCGAAACTATATGCCTTAAGGACTCACCCGGACAGTGACATGCCCGACATATGTCAACTGTACCATCCTTCACGATATATTTTCGGTAGTTATTCGTCATGATAACTTCGTCCATAATTGCACATACAAACCCTTCGGTTTCTCCAAACAGATCACCGAAGCGTAACCAGGCCACAGACGCTATGAGATCTACATCGGACCCATGGAGGGCCCGATAGTAGCGACCGTGTAGCTCCTTGCTTTGCCATACATCCATGCGATCCTTGACGCTTAGCACGACAGGTTTGTGCCAGTTCTCTTTGCCAAGGGAGAGCGGAGTGAAACCCTTATCCACTGTTACCACATCTCGGTGCACTCCCACGTTAACTTGGAGAAAGTACTCCCTGAGGTTACATACCTCGCGATTATGGAGGGTCTTAGCATTCAAGAAGCCTCGACCCCCACATTTTCGCGGGATATATAACCTCATTACCGATGACCGTGGGTGGTGCATGCGATTTGCAGTGAGCAGTGTGCGGACTCTCCGATCCAAGGCGTCTAGTTCAGTCTGAGTCCACTTGAGTATACCAAAGGAGTACATCAACAGTGGCATGACCCAACCATTAAAGGCACGCACCTTGTTGCCGCCTGATAAAACACTTTTCAGTACTTTGTTCAAGCGGCCAAAGAAACGTGTCTGTAATGATTGTTTCATGTCAGCAACGTTGATGCCTAACGCCTCTGACATACCCAAGTATTTGTAGGTCTCCGTTGCGGACAGTGACCTTAGGTTTATAGAATCCGAGAGCTGTATGCCCTGGGATTCCATAATCCCGCCTCGTTTTACATGCATGACCGCACATTTGTCAACACCAAACTCCATTCTGATGGAATTACTAAAGCTTTCTGTGATCTTTAGTAACTTCATCAGTTGCAATTTGTTGGAAGCAAATAACTTAAGGTCATCCATGTATAACAAGTGGGAGATTACCTGGCTTCCTCTCCGCAACGAATAGCCTAACCTTGAATTCTCAAGCAAAGTGCTAAGAGGATTCAAGGCCAAACAGAACCACAGGGGACTCAGATTGTCGCCTTGAAATATTCCCCGCTCTACCTTAATTGGTTCACCACTCTGTTGGATATCCCGACATCCTGGATAGTGAAGTACCGTGTTCCATTGCCGCATACATGCCAACATAAAAGTGCGTAGAGTTGTATTAATTTTATATAACTCCAGCACTCTCATGAGCCATGTATGCGGTACCGAATCGTAGGCCTTCTTATAATCTATCCAACATGTCGACAGATCTTTTTTAGAGCGGCGAACCTGTTGGCATATGGTCGTGTCAATAAGGAGTAGCTCCTTAGTACCACGGGATCCATTCCTACATCCATTTTGAGAAGTAGACATGATAGAAAAGCTATCTATATGTTCGTTTATTTTTGTTCTCAAAATGGATGTAAGAAGTTTATAAACCGTCGGCAGACAAGTGATCGGCCTATAATTCTTTGGATCCGTAGTACTACCAGTTTTATGGAGCAGATGGGTAGACCCTGTTGTTAAAAAATGGGGAAGCGACGCTGATTCTATAGCAGATTGGAATTGAGACGCTAAGCAACTATGTGAACTCCGTAACCATTTCAGCCAAAAGTTCTGCAGTCCGTCCGGCCCAGGGGCTTTCCAATTCGCCATTGGACGAACTGCATTGGCTACGTCTTGGGGGCTGATGGTAATTGCCCCCATTTCTTGTATTGGTTCACATAATTGCTCAACCTCTCGCATCCAATCACCTTCGGAGTGGTTGACAGGAACCGACCAGATGTTTCGCCAAAAAGAAATCGTGGCATCATCATCCGGTCGACGCCCATCATCCACACCTAGAACAGGTCGCTCCCACGTCCTGTATACCCATCTTTGGTCACTTTGGAACATGCGATTCTGGTTAAACCGCTCCACCCGACACTTATAACGTCGAATACGGCTTGCCCATGCACATACCTTCTGTTTAAAGAAATCAATGCGCTCTGTAATGCGGGCGGTATATTCACTAGGATTAATATTAGTTCCAGCAAACGCCCGCCTTACAAAGCGCATTACTCTAGGCCGGTGGTTACCTCCTTTGAAGGCAATTAATTTTCCTATGAGTGCCCTAGCCTCAGCCACACGACGCTCGATCCTGCACTGCCAAGCTGGCACGGCTGGCTTTGGTCGTGTAGCTATGTTACTTTTTTTTATTTTAACATTAGCTACACGACATGCCGCAGAAGCCGCACAGTACAGGATCGAGTGTGTGTCACCGAGGTCTTCACTGCTTTCGAAATAATTAGCAAGCAGTGAGTCTAGGGCACCCATTATGGCCATATTTCGGTTGTGCATGGGCAAGCGAGGCAATCGAGGTCTAAGATCGGGCGGTGTAAATCGGTACTCCCGAACCGCATCCTCCAAAGTGCTCCTTATAATTTCATTGCACTGAGTACTTACAGTTATAGCCCTATCATCCACGACCCCGTCAACAGGGTTGGTAGGCGGTATACCATAGACTGGCACTACCGCCGGTGGCGGGGAGTTGGCAGCAGGGCTACTCTGCGTTTCAGAGCGCAAACGATCAAGTGTAGCGTCGTCCAACCTGTGATTGCGTTGGATGACCCGCACCTGATCCGACAGTCGTTGAGCCGACACGTTGACGTCTGGTTCAAGAACCTGAAACATAGACAGCATCCTCGCACGGTACGCAGTGAGGTTAGTTCCCCCCTCTGTAGCCCCGAAATATGCGCGCATGACGTTCTCGTTAATTTTTTGAGTCCACTTCATGCGCCGCACATCACCACCGGGAGCGGGAGCCCTGTTCGAGGCCGGTTGGCCCGCGGGCGCCAAGCTGCACGGTGGCCGGCGTCTCCCCTGCCGACGCACAGGTGTTGGCGACGTCGGCGGGGAGTAGTACTCGTCGCTGGAGCTCGACGCGACTGCAGGTGCCGGTGCTGGAACTTGGTCCGGCAGCTGCGAGGCGGAGCTCGGCGACGAGTCCGGGGGTGGTGGGCGTGCTTTAGATCTCGTCAACATTATCTTCCGTTTTTTCTATAATTGCTCTTTGGATGACACATGTCATCGTCTCAGAAATTACTGTACAGAATAATTATGTATTTGTTGTAAAATAAAAAAGTATTTAAATAAGTAAATCATTTTTCAAATGATTAAATCTATTGTACAAAATATTATTGGTTTACAAATTGGTAAATTTAAATAAATTAATAAACGGAGATAAAAAAGTAGGTGTTGACGTTTATTATTATTATTATTATTATTATTATTATTATTATTATTATGTAGTTGTTCCGTATTCTGGTCTCCCTTCTTTAAAGAAGAGGTAGTAAACTAACACACGGGCCGTGACCAAGTGTGACAGATGTTTTTTTTTTTTTTTTTTTTTAAATTATGATGTCGATGTGAGAAATTTGCGTGTGAGTCGGCATGTGTTCAAAAGTGTAGCTTTTTGTATGAGTGTTAGTGTGGTTTTAGGCATATGGAGTAATTTAAGGTTGGGCTGAAGGCTCTTCGGGACTACACCAGTTGTCGAAATGACAATGGGTATTATTTTAACAAAATCTACTTGCCACTGCCTTTTTATTTCAGTTGCCAGATCGACATACTTTGACATTTTTTCAGTATAGGTCGTGACAAGGTTATGCGTGTTACAGACTGCTACATCAATTATTAATACGGACTTCTGAACTTTATCTAAAATTGTTATATCTGGTCTATTAAAATGTACGGTTTTATCTGTAATGATTGTCCTATCCCAATAAATTTTAATAATATCATTTTCTAGAACTGTGCTCGGTTTATATTTGTAATAAGCTATTTTTCGTGGGATAAACGAGTTCTTGTGGGCTAAGTTTTGATGTAGAATTGCCGCAACTTGGTCATGTCTATGCTTGTAATCAGTTTGTACGATGGATTTACATGCACCAGTGATATGCTGAATCGTTTCAGAACTACTGTGACATCTTCTACATAAATCTGTAACTAAATTAGGGACACGAATAATGTGCTTTTGATAATTACGTGTGTCTATGACTTGATCCTGAATAGCGATCACAAAAGCCTCCGTTTCTGGAAATAATTCACCCCGTCTCAGCCAGTCGTTCGACGCATCTTTGTCGACGTATTCATGGCCAAGATCGGTGTGATGTCGCCCATGCAGAGACTTTTGTGACCACGCATTCAGTTTCTGCTGCTTACTCACTAAATTCGGTTGAAGGTTTTTATTACTTAGGTTTAAGGGTGTCAGATTCTTATCTATATCAGCTACATATTGGTGCAGTAAGGATTCATCGGCTTTAACATAAAAATATTTTCGCAATTTATCTAAAATATTACTGTGCAAATTCTGAACGTCGATGAGGCCTCTTCCTCCTTCTTGGCGCGGCAGGGTAAGACGTTGTGAGCACGATCTAGGGTGGTGTTTCCTATGGTTAGTCATACGCGTGTTGATTATGCGTTGGAGCTTACTTAAATCGCTTTTAGACCACTTGATAATGCCAAACGAGTAGGTGAGTACAGGTATCGCGTAGGTATTTATTGCTTTAATACTATTACGGGAATTTAAATGTGTTTTTAGAATTTGATTTAGTCTAATTTTAAATTTATGGATTAAGTCTACTTTTGCTTGTTTTTGATGAATTTGTTTGGACTGATGGAAACCTAAATATTTATAAGTACTGTGTTCATCCATAGGCTCTATATGCTCACCAGTGTCTAGTACATAGGTGTTACTTTGTACTTTACCACGGTTTACTGAATGAATTTTACATATTTTGTCTACTCCAAATTGCATATGTATGTTGTTAGAAAATGATTGTGTAATGTCAGCTAGTTTTATAAGTTCAGTGTGATTAGATGCGTAGATTTTAATATCATCCATGTACATTAAGTGAGAGAGAATATGGGATGAGTTATTGTATTTTAATTTAAAACCTAAGTTGGTACTGTTTAGTTGTTCAGATAACGGATTGAGAGCCAAACAAAACCAAAGTGGACTAAGTGCGTCTCCCTGAAAAATGCCCCTTTGTATTCTTATAGTGTCAGTAGTTAAGCCACCGTCGTTAGTCAATTTTAGTTTTGTCTGCCACTGAAGCATGGTTGCACGTAGAAATGAAATAAGACTTGGATGGATTTTGTAATGTTCAAGGACATAAATTAACCAACTATGAGGGACAGAATCAAAGGCTTTTTTATAATCTATGTACATAGTGTGAACGTTTCGTTTTTTTATTTGAGCCTGTTTCATAACAATAAATTGCATCTATTGTCAACTGCTCTTTACATCCCTGACTATTACGCTTACATCCTTTTTGTTGTTCTACAAGGATTCTGTGTTGATCTAGGTGTTTGTAAATTATATCACTAATACATCCAGTAATAATTTTGTATATAGTTTGTAAGCATGTTATAGGTCTGTAATTCGCAGGATTTTTGGGGTCGGAACCTTTTGGCAGCATGTATGTGATTCCATGGGTTATAAATGACGGCATAGTGTGTGGTGACTGTATGAATCTACTTATGTTACTGTGAATAAATGGGTGTGTGCAAGTGAACTTTTTATACCAATAATTGTGTATGTGATCCGTGCCCGGTGCCTTCCAGTTATGCGTGCGGTTAATGACTTGCAGAAAAGTGTCGATTGGGATATTCTCAAAACTCATATTTGAGATATATTATTATTATTATAACATAATATTATGAAAAATAAAAACTAATATTTAAAATCTTCATAAATTTTTTGTAAGCTTTTAGTATTTTATAATACCAAAAATCATACTTGTACGAATTTATCAAAGTACAAAATTTGTAAAACAAATTTTACGTTTAATATATTGCGGTTCGGAGACGAATATTAATTCTATCTAACTTTGAATAATGGCCAAAGCGTATGAATAATATCTTTGTACCTACTAATTATTTCTATACCACAAAGCTAGTCCCTAATGAGGCAGGGGACTTGGCACGGAACAATCTTAATATCTAGTTATTATCATTACGAGTTCAGATAAAACCATCTTGTTGCCGAACGGCCTGCAGCGATGTGTTAATTACACAAAGAGAGTGTTATGAAAGAAATAAATTGAAAATTTAATGGGGTTTTACTGTCTTAGTGGGTAGAAATGAAAAGAATTTTAGTAATATTCTTATAATTATTTATTATCGTCTAGATTTCTTGTTGTTTTTTTTTCTAGAGAATTTAATAATAACTCGTTGAATATATGCACTTCATGAAAAATTATCCTGTATATTTGAACACGAAAACGTAATTGCCTCTGTCAATATAAAGTCAACTGTTTTCTATCCGATTCCTTCAATTTTAAACGGGTTCCTCGCCTACCTTAAAATCGCCGACCTACTTCCATATTTTCAGGGGAAAATATGTACAACATTGTTTTAGGACAGGGAAAATCATTTGGTAACACGAGAAAGCCCTATAGCGATGATTTAATAACTCAAAGACGATTACTTTACACTTGGCTGAGTATTACAGCAGATATGAGCCGAAGAGGATCGAATTATGCAAAACAAGCTTAACTTGCTATGGTTTAGTTGGTATAGAAGCAGAAATGCCTTCAAAGACAAAACAGTAGTAGGTACTATAGTATGTGCAAACTAGTATTATAATTGCCATATTAGGCACTTCGACTAAGATTGTCCTGTGTGTGTATACATAAATTTACAATGTATATGTATTTTATTAACCAGAGATGGATAATAAAACTGGTGAGTTATTTTGTTTTTTGTGTTAAATCTCCAAAACTACTGGTCCAATTTGTAAATTATTTCATTTTAGATAACCCATTCATCAAGGAAGACTTCTGGTAACCGACACTTTCGAATAATATTTGCGGACAAAAATATCCTTGACCAATAGATATATTTGTCTATTCAGTCACTTTCTCTCAAGTAAATAAGTTGTTTTTGTATCTTAGTAACATTATCATACCACTATATTGAGTTTGAACCTGCAATAATAAACCTGCATATAATTTCGTAATATTTTTACACACACAAAGCATAGAAAAGCAACATAATATAATAAAATATACAAAGGTTATGTATTTTATTTGTAATACGTAAATAATTACGTGCCTTTTCTTACGTTTATCTGGAGATCTATACTAACTGGAGTAAAGCAACTCTAAAGAGTAGGTATTTACCTACTTGATCCTCTTGACTTTATAACTATAGAATCACTTCTTCCAATCTTCTAATTTATTTTATTTCAGCTCCTAATAAAAATATTATATTATTTATTTTCCCAAAGCAACATTACCTCTAAGAGGTGTTCTTGTGACATATATTAGAGACTATTAATTACTCAAAGGCGTAAATGAGCCCGTCGGAGTAATGAAGTTCAGATGGGGAGCGCCAAGGGGGACAACAATTGTAAAGGGACGCTGTAAACGTGTGATAATATTCACTTGTAGATTCTAGTACTTTATACATAGAAATATATTTGTTGTTGAAATACTATTGTGAGAACGAGCATGGTTCTGTTGTCAAAGGCATAGCTAAGGGTTGGTTTATACGTACTAGTAGGTAAATACAGGATTGATGAGCAAAATCTATAGATTAATGAAGAATTTTGTACTTTAATTTTGCCGTAGCACAACGGGAAAAATTAAATGTTGCGTTATGTTATAGACAATTTTATGTATGTGTAATACCGGTCTATGCAAGTCCCACTGCTGGGCACAAGCTTCTTCCAATATAGAGAAGGAGTAAGCATTTGTCATCACGCTTGCTCATTGTGGAATTGGTAACTTTAGATTCTATAGAATCCACGATATTTACTTCGCCGTTGATCCATGGTGTCTTAGAATAATTATTAAAGTTCAAATGACTTTGACAAACTCACATTGGTACTTGCCTGGGTTCAAACCTGCAACCATCCATATGCATACAAATAAGGTCATTGAATCACGAATGGTATGTACCTAGTAGGTACAATTTTCAGGTTTTACACCTAAAATCAATTAAATAGGAGCAGTCTGTGAGTCCATAGACAGTTTGATTAATTTAATCCTACCATGTTCACGTTGGATCTCAATGTAAATATATTGTATGGCATGGAATATTTCAATTTCACAAATATTTAAAGAAGAGAAAGTTTAAAATTACGCTTGGAAGTCATACATGAAATAATAATTATTACTAATTAGATATACTCCTCTAGCCAAATGCCATTTATACAAGCGTTAACGCCGATCGAATCACTCAAATGTATGGAAGTGACAGGTCTAAGTCATGTGTTTATCGAAAAAAAATGTCATTTCCATACATTTTATATTTTTAAGCGATTTCTACATTTTGATTGATGATTTGAATTGATGTTGATTAGAGAGACTGTTGCGCACTCACATCGAAAACATTTAAAATTATTTTACATTCTCCGGAAGATAAAACTGGCGAACTAATTCTATTCTGTTGTCTTTTTATCGCGAGGACGGTATGCAAATACCTGAATTATTATCTACATTCAGCTAACTGGTTTAGTGGGCAAATTGCTGTACTGAATCACACTTCCACATTTCGCTAGAGCAAAGAGTTTTCATTATGAATTCATTCATATATGGAAACGAACTTCAAACGTAGAAACTAAGTGATAATTAAAATAAAACTGCAGTTCCTTAACTAGTTACTTTTATTCTGGTCCTATTTTAAATTTCATGTTTGCTTCTCTTTTTGCAACTCTGAATTGCGCCAAAAGATTTTTGATGACATTTCAGGACTTATTTTTATCCTGATTCAATATTAATCTTGGTATTGGTTATTTATTGTCAAATATTTATTTATGAGATCTTTGACCAATTACAAAATTCATTCTCATCATGTATATATAATATATTACATACATATACATAAGTAGTTATAAGTACTACATATATATAAGTAGTTACGCCCATAATTAACACGACACGGGAAGCAAAGTACAGGTTTGCATACGATAATCATAATTCTCATTACCTTTGTAATATCCATGAAACACCAGTAAACTATAACGAAAAGCGAAATGATATTTAAAAGCACATAACAGGCAGGTAAATGATACTAATGCGGTCATAAAGATCGTTCGCCGTGACGAGGATTCGCACTCCAGCTTCAGGGTTTAATGAACCATTACACTCCAAATTGTCAGGTAATACGGCACCACTGGGCTTCGTGCGGTACTTAAAACCAGAATGACTGTTTTAGTAGGATTTTATGGGAATGTTAGGAAGTTTCTAGAAGTGTCAAATTGTGTTTTTCTTGATCATTCAGTTGTTTTTTCAAACGCAATTTGAATTCAAATCTTCAGTCTGTAGAAAATTTGGTAAATATGGTATTACTCCCCATACCATTATGAAACCCGTTACTTTATCATTCGTACAACAAGCAAGATGATTTTAAGAAAACTACTTCTGGGACTTAATACTACTATATTCTGGGATGGCCCAAAATAAATTTCCATCGATACGATAAGAAGTAGATGGATTCTGTGGTAGGTACATAAACAATAACCTCTTCGCATATAATTAGATTCAATGAGCTGAAAGATGCCCATGGCACATCTCAGGAGAGTCAGGATAGATCGTCGTGGCGAAGAAGCACTAGGAGAGCCGATCCCAAATGATAGGATGAGGCAAGGCGGAGAAAGAGAGAGAGTTAATCAATCAAATCAGACTCAAACATCACCTACTACTGGACTAAGACCCGGCATTACCCAGCGAATTTTACTCAAGCAACATAAAAGGTCTTTGATCCTTTAAAAAGGTACATAAACTAAAGAAAAACATGCTAACTAATTTCAGACGCGTCTCTAACAATAAAACTAGGAGATTTACTTAACAACTCGCATGAATACGAAGCAACTACGTTCAAGTCCAATCATAAAGCTTCCTGTGTCGCACAGAAATACGCCTTATAGTCTTCGTGTTGCTCAACACTGTTTATTTATTCTAAAGAGGTTCCCCGTACATTTATTAAAATGGCGATAAAGGTTTATTTATTGTCTCCATGTTCGGTTAACACGCGAGCAACTGACGCCATTTTGTCGTTTTTTTCGCCACGAATTTAAATTGGGTTGACACGATAATGCTAAGAATGGTGAGGATGCCTTGGATCTGATTCACCATTTTAAGACATAGCTTCTGTTTTTGTCGCTGACTTTGGTGCAGGTTATCGCAAGTTTTCTAATGTTTTGGGTGCCTAAAAATTTAGTCGCTAAGGACGAAAATAATGGTGATTTAAAGACTGTGATAATGGCATGCTTTATGGACAAGATCTAATTGAAGGATCTATTTAACACTTAATAAGGTCAACTGACGCAAGTATTCCTCAAAAAGGAAGCAATTAAAGGATAAAATAAACGTTACGTCATATCAGATAACATCCAACATGTGTTGCATTTAAAAACGAGTTCGTAAAAGCCATTTATCATAGAGACAGAATCCCGTGTTTGTCTATGAAAACAGTTTCCACAGCAAATTGTACTTGGCTATAGGCCAGAAAGTCTCTTTCAAGGACACTTTAGCTGGAGTCAGCAACTACATTTATACAAACTACTTTTGAATTTGAATCGACTATATCATGCATGTCTACTGAATTTGGCACTGAGAATACATTTGCACCCCATTTGGTATTTATTTTCAACAATCCACTGCCTTTTAAGCAACTGATATTTCTATCATAATTTCGAATTCTGGGTGTTGTTAAAACTATAAAAATGCCTCTTTTTATTGTTCTTTTTATTAAGGGCTTTGAAAAAAACAATTGCCAATTTTATTCCGTCGTATTCCGACTATTGTGTGTTATCATATAAAGATGATGAATAGTCTTGCAAAGAGTTATATCAAAATATACTCTACTCTTAATAAAAATAAAAATGAAGTTCCCTTGCAATAATAATTTGGAATTATTTTTATCACCTAACTTCCCAACAAAGTGTACTGTAAATGCGAAAGAACTACAAACAAAATTTATGCCGCCTTTTCGAAGTTTTGTTATCGCTGCCATAAATTCAACTTTGTGCCTCATTCTTGAATAGAGAAATTTGCGGCTGTAAGTACCTTTAAAAATCATAGTATTTTTGAGTGAATAAGTATAATAAAGTAGATTGATTGAGTTGAGTTTTAAGTTAGAATTTGTTTGACAGATATACATAGTTTGAATACGACTTGTGTGACACCTACGTATCTACGAAATGCAATAGCCCAGAACAGTTTTAAATATGTGTTTTAAAATAAACTACAATGCAGTAACAACCACCATTTAAAAATCCAGGGACTTTTTTTAGTCAAAGTGAATAACTAAATTCGATATGATACTGTTAAACTTTTAAAAAACATTAGAAACTGTACTCCAAAATTAATTCCATAGAAGTCACATAAAATTATTGTTGTGTTGCCAGCCAGTGTTGATATTGAGAATTATCGAAATTCAAATTTGATATTCGAAGTATAGAAATGGTTGTTTCAGCGCTTTTGGCTTTAACAATATTGACTCTACAATTTCAAGTTTCTGTGCGCTTACTAGATTCTCTTAAAGCAGGATTGTCGCCGCTGTGGAAGCGAGAAACCGCTATACGGAGTGTAATGCGCCCTCTTACCTCCACAATGGGAACAGCCCTGCTATAAAATCTCATAGTACAGGCTCTGATCGTAATTCAAAGTGACTTTTGACCGTTTGCGTTTATTGCGTTAAGTTTTTAGGAAGCAATTTTCAACAGTAACACCTGTTTGGACTGTTTCTTAGGTTTTCGGATAAATAGTTATAATTATTTAAATACCGTTATGGATAATTAAATACAAATTGTACCGTTATGGATGTTAGTTATTATACCAAATTGCTGTTTTACAAGTTCAATGATCTAAAAATTCATACACTCATAATTTATTATGTTTATTTAAATCACCTATGATCATTTTTGCCAAGAACGCCAGTTAAGGATAAATCTAAAAATCCGTTTGCTACGAAAGGAAATCCCGAGAAAAGTCTATAAGTTCATAAATTATTATAATGATAACACAGTACCTACACGTGTAGCTACTCTTAAATTACAATTTTTCAACGCAAAACATTGTGCACACTCTAAAATTTCCGCGCCACGAAACGAAATCATGGAATTTTATACTTACATAAAAGGGTAAAAAATTATATTCATTACGAGATGTTCTCTGAGAGCTGACATCTAGCTGAGGTGCTCACAATCGGCCTCGTTAAAATTCACCTTTTTAATTATCGTCCAGTTTTTTTTTATAATAAAAACTCTTTGATAAGTTTTACGTCATTAACGTCTTAGTTGATTCAACGCTTCAACGCCTTTTTGTTATGTTTGTCTCAATAACTTTTTTTTTCGTTCATACTTTTTTATTTATGATTTTTCACGCGCAAGTCAGCATGACAGATCCAGTAAAAATTATGCGCTATCCACAAGAATATTCGTATTCAAATAAATTTTACAACGGACAGGAAACCTAGTGTAACATAGAGACATTTTACTATTTAAAAGTGTACACAATACACTTTTAAATATTAATTATACCAATACGGCTACATACTATTAGCTAGGCATAGATTTTTAGGTAGCAAAAAAAAATATTATGTTTTGACCTTTTCAAGCTATGTTGCGGTCATCTCGCATTATTACCTTATTCGGCTTATTGAGAACATTGAGCAACTATTAAGTATATTATTAGAGTACCAATATTTGTCCTGGATGGGAATCGAAACCACGACCTCCGGCTTAGCAGTCAGGGTCACTAACCACAAGACCAACCAGTAAATATTGCGATAACATTCCTAAAATTTGACAGCAATTTTTACTTACCACATCTTTTTGCAAAATGCTTAATTTTAATATCACTGCCGATTCATTTGTAGAACGCAATATAATATTTAAAAAAAATATTTCTTACTCTCTCTGTCCTTTAGCATAAAGGAGTACGTATTCAAGTAGGTTTCGGAGTTACGCATATTACATTGCCTTTAAGCTCTTCTAAGTAATTTTGTTCGGTATTGCTTCGCGTGTATCGAATTACAGCTGTATTGAAATATAATCATGTTTGTATTGGGTATCTGTATGATAATAGAACGAAGTGAATATATCACCAAGTATGTATGAAAATGTTGGCGAAATTGTTCTATTTTTGCATTTTATTGTGTTGTACTTGTATAATTGTAATAGAATTTTTAATTCACAATGCTTGTAACATATGCATATTGATACTATGTTATATATAGTAGGTAAGTCGTATTGTAGTATATCTGAAATCTTGGTGAAATAGTTGTACTGAATAACTGAAATGATCAGTTTTACGATACACAATGTTTGTTTTTTTTTATTTTCATGGGCATAAAGTGATATATTATACTTAGTAAAAAAAATCTTACCCAATGCTAAAATTATTAAATCATCAAAGTGTTCAGATGATACAGAAAAATACAGGAGAAAAAGATAAAATATTAAATACCATCGTATGTCCAAAACAGAAGCAACGTCATAAAAAAAATGTTTCCATATTCATTTAGACTTAATTAGAATGTTGAAACAAAAGAAAAACGCAGGAACATAATATCCACTTAAATTCATAAACAAGAGCGCAAAATTAAAGTAACGCTGTATAAAACCACCGTTGTATATAACTCCATGTTGAATTACTTTGTACAGACAACAATAAAAAGAAGCATAACATCACGGAGCATGCTAATAATGTTAGTTTTTGCTGAACTATTCTTTTAAGCAGAAGTATTATCTCAATTATTTTTTAAACTTTTTATTAGTTAGCTTTACCTTTTTAATAAAAGCTGTTTCTAATCTAGATGGTTAAATTTAGTAAAATTTAAATAAAATGTGGTTTCCTGTAATTAAGGAAGTGCAATAAATTGTAAATAAATAATAAATGGTCAATGTTGGAACTACTAAATTGTTGGAAATAAAAACTAATAAAACGAGGATTTCTCGATTTGTGCACTGATTTTGCAATAATTTCTGATTAATTATTGACTTTTAAAATTTTAGCTTAGTTACCCAAATACAATAATTCATTTAGTTTCCGCTCTTAAATTGAAACTTTTTATTCACTTTTTATTATACGAATGGGTATCCAATCCTATTACATACAAATTAAAAGGAAATGGAATTAAATAACGTTGAATAAATTTTTATTGCTGACTGTACAGTGAACAGACTGTGGGAAAGCGCGGGTGTACGGGACAAGCACGCCATTAGTCAAATCTTGAGAGTGAACAAAAACATTGATAGAGCGTCTAGAAACTATATAATAGGTGTACACTATAGCTACAGTAATGATAAATAATTAATTAAAACAAAAACAATACTGTCATGACTGGTAGTCTTCAAATAAGTAATGGTAGCGCCTAATAAGGGAGTGGATTAGGTTTGAAAAAAAAACTATTTAATCCGTATATTAGAAAATAAAAAATATAAGATACGAATTTTTCTTTTTTTACAAAACAATAAAATTTGACAAAGATAAGGCGCGTTTAAGTTCAGGAGTGGGAAATCGTGACGTTATAGGTAGGCGAAAACAGTAGCCACAACTGACGTGACAAGCCCCGCTCCTTAACTTAAATTCGCTGTTTCAAAGTAGATATTCGTTATTTCGAAAAGCAAAAAACACGTGTCTTTGATTTTTTTTATTATCTAAAATCTGGACGTTGAAACATAGTTTTCCGAATGACAAAGGTTGGAGCGACTGCCTATCTGACCTGAACAATCCATTTCTTGGTAACACAGTATGATAATAAGAATGGTAAAAATATTCAAAATATATTTTGAAAATTTTGCTGCTTATTTGTTTTATCACGATAAAAACTTAGGTACCTACTGAATTTCAGTATGCATCAATTCTCTATTTTTTTAATTATCTGTCTTCAAAATCCCTGTAACACCTGTGCTTAAAACCAGTCGAAGTTTGAATATTAATAAATGCGTCAGTGTAAAACAAAATTTCTGAACGCAAAAAGCTATTTACAGATTGTCTTCCGAATATCGTTCAGAAAACCTCTACTCGTATCAATATTAAATAACTTATTTTATTCTCAAGGATGTCAGTCAACCTCCAAATAGTCCTCATATAAAGTCACTCCACAAACATATCAACTGCCATTTCCACACAAAAATATAATAATATCATCCAATACGAAAAATATCTTGTTTCCGGTTAATTTCCCGGCAAATGTTGCCTACGGGGGTCACAATGAAATTATTTTAGGCCTAAGTGGGGACACGCACGTACGAATTCGCAACAAGTGGCTATATTGGGGACACACAATATTGTATTATTGACCTTCGAAGCAGAAGGTATTATGTCGAATGGAATTCGTTACGTCTAATTTGGGGCCTTGATATGATATTAAGATGATGATACATGGACTTTCCTTGAGGCTTCTTAATTTCCGCTACAAGGTCATTACTTTACTATAATAGTGTATGATTTGTCACAGTAGATAAGATGTTCAGCTTCAGGTAGGTACAGTCAATTACGTGCATAAGTTATTTAGAGATTCGACGGCGTACTCACGCGTATTCTCGGGATCGCCGGTGTCGTGAGTCGAAGTGAAACTGAAACTTGAGTCTGAAACTAGTCGGACGATCCCAAGAATGTGCGTAAGCCGTCTCACGGAAGTTATTATAAAAATATGTGCATACGTACCTATAATTTTGAATTCTTCTAATAACTATCACCACAATATGTCAAGGAAATCACAGAAACATTAGGCAATACGCAAATTACTAGCAAGATTTATCGGTATCTAATTTTTATTAATCAAGTTTGTATGAAGTTTGTATGTCGGTCCATACTACCTTATATAGCGTAAAAGTTACGCCTGAATATTGTTTTCTACGCATTTAACCCTGTGTTATACTGTTACCAGCCGAAAACTTTGAAGAAAATAGGACAGTAGGGCAGCCCGTATTATTATTGTTTCTTGGCCATAATTTAGCCAAAAATACAATAACTTTTGGCATCAACAAGTGGTGGGAAGAAGTTTCGTGTTTCATAAATAATTCGTCTTTGCCTTTCTCGGAGCTTTCGTTCAAAGTTTGCGATGGTAAAAATAATAGAGAACTTTGAGTTATGGCTTTCTTGCATCATATACGTTGTGTACCTTTGGTACGTAGATATATGAAATGGAAGTTTGACTTAAGATGACCTAGAAACAGAAGCATTATTACAAAATCTCGTCGTCTCCACTAACATTTTTTTCTTCTATTGACCCAATGTATGGCAAAGAAAAAATAGTTTCTTTTTATCAATTCAAATCTTCAGAAAACGAAAATTAATGTTCATGAATTAAAAATAAGAAACTACTTTTTAAATACATAAGACCACTTACTTTAAGTATATTTTATAACAAAAACAAAAACCCGTATACAAAAGTATACGAACTTCATAATTACTAAACAAAAAACTAAATAAAGTGTAATAATATCAGAGTGTTACATAGCGTTAGCAAGCAATAAGTCCATCACGCACGTGCACTTCGGGCCAAGTTAAGGACACATTCTCGTACACACGAGGCACACGAAACGTAAACACTTCGCGGTTCGTTTACTTTGCCACTAAGTGTACGCGAGATTGTTTGGGTTACGGGTATACACCTTAATAATGACTGTGGCCTTTAGCTGGAATTAAAAAAGAGTTTAGTTATTCGTGTAATTGATAGTAAATTAGTGTCCATTATGAGGTATTATGTAGGCACTTACTGTGACAAAAGAATAACTTATAAGTATGTTTTTATTTGTACAGATATGTAATGAGTACAGTTTTCAATTCGCAAGTGTGGTATCTAAACATGTATTTAGAATCGAATGACAAAAAACATACAAGCCAAATGAATAAGACAGAAAAGGTTTTTCATACAGCTAATAAAAAGACGATTCAACCAATTGTACCCTCCCCCTTCAATTACAATTCCTATCTCTTAGAAAAACTGTTAAACAGCAAAATTACTTCAAATGAATTGTAATAATTTATCCCAGAAAATGATCCCCGTAACCCGATTATTAACGATATCAAAAGTACCTAATCTAGGTATACAAAACGTCGACAAAGCAATTGTAAACAAGGAACATTAATCAGCAAAATGTATTTGTACCTCACCACTTTATTCAGGACATAAACATAGGCTATTACGAAGACAACTCGAAACCCGTTACAAGAATGACATTTAATTTTCAGAGTTCCGCGGACGCGTAAATAGTAATTGCATTGGAAGGGTTGACAAACGGTTCCGTACGTCGCGACGGACACCAGATGTTTCCCACGGTGGACTTTATCCTATGTTTATAGATTTTAAAGGAACTAGACTTGTGGAATGTACCACTAGGTACGAGTAGTGTAATTGCTAGCTTTGACATTTTCTATTAGGTAGTTTAAGAATTAATAAAGTTAGAATACGAAATTGGGATAGGTTAGGTTGAAATAAAAGGGGATTGGGAATTGCTTCGATAAATAAAATATACAGTTCCGTATTATCTATTGCGAATCGCAAATGCAGTTGCATCTGTATTCCCTAGAGGCATCACCGTAAAACATACTGGTGTGTGATGGTACCCTGTAGTTTTGTCGTTATTTATCTATCTCTTTGAAATGGCTCATGAATGTTTGAAATTAAAGTTTTACAAGTACAATTTTATTAAATTCACTTTTACGATTCTAACACTGATTAAAAAGTCGTAAGCAGCAGATATAATAAAAATAAAATCAGTATTTTTTTTAAGAATGACGATGACATGAATGTTAGTATTAGAATAAAGAAATAAAGATATTTTATAGATACTTTAACAAATAAGAAAGTAAGAAAATAAGTAATTAAAAGTAGGTAATAACTTTAAAACTATCGCAAGAGGTGTGACACCGACCGAAAAAATATTCTTCCTAACCGACACTGTATCAACAGCAATAAATTTCAGGCGAAAAAAACAAATAGCTATAACTCCGAGTCCAATCAAACGAGTCCCAGTGGGCTCGGAAACGCAAATTGCGGCCAAAAATGATAACTGTTGAATTATCGCCCTCATTGTACCAAACGAAGTCACTTCATTGCGTCTAGTTTATGACGACCTCTGGGAGACTTTATCAAATGTTTTATTGAGTGCGAAAAAGTTCTGGACTTGAAACGTATCCAGTTTATTTATTATCTTTTTATGTTGATATAAAAGTTGGTGTGTCGAAGATTGATGGTTGTGTTCGTATTCCTTTTTGGAGTTTGAATACAGAAATATCTTATCGCTCTGATAAATTGGTTTAAATAATGGTGGGCCTAAGATGCTACCTTGTGGTATGCCACATAAAGAGTATATTTGATAGTTTATGATACGCGTATTTTATTATGCTTCATCTCTTGCGTATAAGGAGATATCCAAAAAAAATATTTTAAAGACTTGCTTGATTAAAAGTTATCTCAGATACATTATAAACATACAAAAATTATAATGAGTCTTGCCATAAATTACGACACGTGTCATAAATATGAAACCAAACCACATTCATTTAAAGATCTTAATTTGTAACACACTTCTTCAGTCATCGCTCGTTATTTATAGCTCAGTAATTTGTGAAACTTTCATAATAAGGGTGTTTCACGTTCTTATTTAAAGCTTAAAGATAAATAGCTTTAAAATGGGTGAACTAAGTGCGTTCCAAAGACAGTCAGTGTCGTCTCGCGTCTTAATCCTAGTCATTAAAAGTATTTATCTCATCACGAGCTGTCCAAGCATCATCGATAAAATATGACCTTAAAAATAACACACAAACATGAAAAAGACAGAATTAATATCGAAACCAAATAAAATTACTATTAAACGGATTTGTTAAATGACATTTTCAACACCTTTGCAGGTGTCATGGTCACGGGTCAAAATAAACAGCTGTAGAATCCGACTAAAAAGTAGTTATTTCAATGTCTAACATTCCTTAACCTCAGAAAACAATACCTAAATTGGTCGTTTGCATCAACTTAAAAGAACTTAACTTAAAAGAACTTAACAAAATTTCTCAATATTCACCTCGACAGATTTAACATAATATTTTGCAAAATTGGAGGAGACTGATATTGGATGTACTAGATAAATTATAATTATATTATGGATTTATAAACAGAACAGATGAAACGCTTCCTCGTAACTCGATGTCAATTTGTACGTACTACGCACTCCCTAAATCATACGCCATGATCTATCGCACGGCCACTAGAAACACTCATTTGAAAAATGACAGGAGGAAATCTGTCCAATTAAATTGTAACACGATTCGGAGTAAATGGGTGTGCATTAGTAACTTTGTCGTGTGTTCGGTTTACACGGCATGCGGCGCAAAAGGGTTAGATAGCCATGTTTCAGTTAGTTTATTTTAGGATGCTGGTCTTTTGTTTGTTAAGCCATTTGGTACTTTCGGGACAGTGCAATTTAAACTAGATTGAATAAAAATTATTTTACATGGAACAGAATTCAGGTGTCCGATTCCAAAACCGGATGATAACAGAGATCATCGTAATTAGAGGTGATTATAACAATTTAATATATTTCTGGTAAACCGGACGTGGATACCATATACGGATCACTAGAATTTCAATTAAATGTTACATAATGAGCTTACTATTCTCCCTCAATAGGTGACTTTAATTGTCAACCACTAAATACCATTTTTGGCGCAGTACCAATGTGTGGACCCAAAAATATATTATTATATTAGTTCCTAAATGGTATTCTCTAATAAGTCGTAAAACTCATTTAATTAAATTTAATTTCCAAGTCTGATTTACTCGCCTAAAGTGGTGGGCGTAAGCATGCCTGGTAATAAGGTCAAAGATATCAATACCAGTTCACTATAAATTTGGGCCACCGTAATGTTTCACCATCACGCATCACTCCAACAAGTGGTTTATTACACCATAATATGGTGAAAACATCCTCGCTGATAAATTTATATGAAACCTTTTATGTGCTATTATACTGTAGAGTTTAAATGAAGGGTATGGTGGTGATGTCGTCGAAATGTCAGCAGTTTGGCCATTTCAGTATTGCGGTTGGATAAAGGTTTATACGGAGCATGATAGAACCCATAAAGTAGAGGAACCTGCCACAGAAAAATAGATATCAAAGTTTCTCGCGTAAAAAGTAACCTCTGAGTTGTAAAAAGGTTTATTTTATTAGATAAATTGTATCACTTTAATAGTTAATTTTATATTAAGAACTCTTTGATTTTCTGGAATTACCTAACGAAAATTTTCGTGGTTTAGCATATTCAGTTTTTCATATATTTCAAAAGGACATGTACCTAACAAAAAAGTTGATGGTGTATTTAAGAGTTCTGAAGGTCTGCTACAATATCCGAGGAAACGAGTTTCAGCGGATTGTATTTTTTTAACCACATAGGTAACTCGTCTGCCTAGCCTTTTCCCAAGCTAGGTTTGGGTCGGCTTCCAGTCTCACCGAATTATCTGAATTCCGTATTTTACAAGGCACGACTGCCTATCTGACCTCCACAACCCATTATTTGGAAATACAGTAAGTCTGGTTATCAGAATTGTAGTGCCTTAACGACTCTCAAAGATCACTGTATGACAGTCGGGACCAACGGCTTAGCGGTCTTTTCGAGACCCGGACTTGGATTACCTACGAAGGTAACTAATCCATGGAAAATAGAATAAAAAAAACGATAACAACAATTATTTATTTCAACAATAATCTAAAAGCCGTTCTACTAATCTCAAATATCCTTTCATTAAAATAATTGGTAAGAATCTCCGAAGCAAACTCTCGCAATCAAAGCTGAGACACCAATACATTCGTTCATCAGTGCAAGTCGAACCACATATACTAATTAAATCCCAATCACATTTCATTCGCCTTCCTGTCTGCTCACACTTGTTCGTAAAAAACGTATCCAATTATCTTGCCCGAATTATGCAGACATACGTTGATAAGACGCAAGAAAAAAAAGCAGAAGGTACATATAAAAATATCGAGTGGTAAGCATTAATGGAAACAATTGAAAAATGGTTTGTCCAACAAAAATAACATTACAAAAGCATCGGTAGCCTAATGGCTATGGTGTCGGACTTGCGATCATGTGGTTGCCGGATCGAGTACCACCCATTGCACTACCGACGTTTACACCACTCTTAACACAAGCGTAACGGCTAACAAGAATACTAGTAATGTGCCACATTGCTAGTAAGCGTTTTATAGAAAAAGTATTTTTTTTTGGGTTCAAGTTGTTTCCATATACTGTTTATATTCACTGCATGATTAATTTATGTTATTTTTTTAATATAGGTACTGCATTCTGTCCAATGTGCAAGACTGGATAATTAGATATATAACTTGTTAAACCTATCATTGCATATCCAATAATTTTATCTTATATCATTCATTGGCTGGTCGGCCGAACCATTTTTCAGCTGTAAAAATGTGATGTACAAATCATATAAAAATAAATCTCATCCCTTCAATATGTTTTTTTGCGTAGTTAACCTTCTGTGATTTCTTTCACAGCCTGTGACGTATGTAAGTAGTTGGCACCCTAAACTGGCGGCGGGCGATAAGGTCCCTACCAAATTGATGTTTGAACTGTCATTAATTCCCCTCACCGACAGATGTCACTGCAGTCTATTATTTTTTGACACCTAACTGTCATTTGTCGTTATTTTATTTAGTTGATCGAATGTATGAGTTTGTTGAACTGTTGTAATTGTGGTACGAGATGAATCATTCTTGGCATTTGATTAAAGAATTGATAAGATCTAATAAATTTGGCCTCAAAGGAGGTCTATTATGATTGACACTAATTATTTTTGTTATATAACTGTTACTACTGATAGTACTTTTGAGCAGTTGTTTTCTAGAATTTCAAGGACATCCAGGATGTAAGACTACATCTTTAATTTAAATTACAGTTTAGCGTCTTGCTTCTGCAGAAAATAGGAAAAAAAACCGTTAAACATAATTTACCACAAAGTTATTGAATCAACAGTACTGTCAAGAATTTGGCCATCTATGACAAAAAACCTGCGACTAAATAATATGAAACAGTATAACAAATGTGAGTAACATACTCGATTTTCCTGTACCGAAATTGTTCCGGAGCATCAAAAATATTATAAGAAGTAATCCATAGCCCACATAATATTATTTATTTTTATTCCGTTTATCTTGTGACAGCTTGGTTTACGACTCAATCGGATATATTCGTACTCATTCGGCAATGTTCGTTGCGTATGCATTGCACGGTGGCAAGTTTCTTTTATCTGTAATAAGATTCCAATTCGGATAGTCTGATGTCGCGAGCTCCCTAAAGTAATAAAGTAGTGGTAGAGAAGGTAGGCTTGTTTCCGTTGTTAAACGATACGTGATTTCTTGTTTTGATGCTATTAATTGAACTGAACGTTATGAAATAATTTTCTGTAAATAGGATACTATCATCACTTTTAATTATCGTCTTATAGGGCCACAACTTATCTGACCCTGGCCAAACTGGAACTAATATTTTTTTACTAACTTTGTACTGTATATTTTAAATAATAATAAACAATATCGCAAGTAAAATTTAATTTACTCCTTTTATTGCGCGTGGCCATTATTTTTACTTTCAATTGTTAGGCAAATTTTAATGGTCAAATTAGTTGGAGAGTTAATTATTACTTAAGCATTTGTTGAGTTAACTCGGGATCAAAAAACTGGGCCTAAGAGAGGATTAAGGAATCAATGGAATAAACTTGATAGTACTTTGTTTTGGGTCTTAATTAAAAAAAAACAAAATTACATACCTAATTAATTAGGTAGGTACTAGGTACCTTTCTTTATAACGAATTAATTTTTTAAGATATCGAACCGTTTTTATTTATATCTCTTTCCAATCTTCACTTTATCGTAAACAACACTGGACACGCGTCCAATTGCGTACGAAATACGTCGAATTTGTAGAACAAATATAAATGGTTGGGGTAGATCGAGGGTAGATAATTACATTTTTTGATCTTCGGAAACTGGGGATGACGTCTGAAGCATTGCCTTTGTAATACGTGTTTTGATAGTGTCACAGATATGAAGCGTGCGTAAATAGAAACAAACTTAAACATAACCCCCCTTTTTCTGTAGTCGGGTAAATTGGTGACGTCACCGCCCTTTGTTTGTTATACGGAAGTAACGCGTGGAAAAATATTAATAAATTGGTGACTAATGGAGTATACGCTTTTGTTTATTTTAGAAACATGCGTGTTTTTGAAATAATGGAAAAACTGTTACATAAAGGTGTCGATAAATAATCCTGAAGTTATATTTTTTTTTTTATTTTAGGATTAGATTGGTATTCAATTTATTATTTAGCTTCATTGTTATTTTAAAACTTAAAACAGGTTGAAAATGTTGTGTATTAAAAATAATTATAATAAATGTGAACACGCTTAGATTAAAAATATTTTTAGGAACACATAATCCTACTAATATTATAAATGTGAAAGTGTGGATGTTTGGATGCTTGTTACTTAATCACGCAAAAACGGCTGAACGGATTTGGATGAAATTTGGCATGCATGTAGCCTTTGACATGAAAAAGAACATAAGCTACCTTTTATCCCGATTCCTTAAGTAGTTCCCGAGGAAAAATTGAAAATTGTTTAAGAGCTAAGCCGCGGGCAGACAGCTTTGAAATTAGGTATGCATGTCACCTGTACCTACTATGGAAAAGGTCATGTTCTTTCTAAACCGATCTCTCAAATAGTTCCCGTGGGAAGATTAAAAATTGTTAACGAGCGAAGCTTTAGACCCAATTCTGAAGTCACGCAGACGAAGTCGCAGGCAGAAGCTAGTATATTATAGTCTATGTAGATAAACAGCGAGCTACATGGCGACGCATCGCGAGAGCATCGGTAGCACAAGAACCGACCAAGGCATGACCACGACCACTCTGTCAAGAGTGTACGACTAGAAAGATATTACATTTATAGTTGTTATTCTTTTTGTAACATTCGGTTTAATATACTTTGTGTTTTTCCAATTTGAGATATTATCGACTTCTATTATAACAAAGACACTACGTAAGTATAAGTTACAGCGATTAAAGATTGGTACATTTTAGTTAATTTAGAATATTTTTAGTTTTTTCATGACATGTTCAATACTACATGACATGTTCAATAACTTAGTAAGTTCGTAGGTAGTATTTCTCATATTTTTTAAACTTATATTTAACCAGCGGACCCGCCATGCTTAGCACAGTCATGTATTATACATAAAAAGCTCCCTCATGATCAATCTATCTTTTAAAAAGACCATATCATAATCCGTTCCGTAGTTTTAAAGATTTCATTGAGAAAAATTGTGTATAAATATAGGAACAGTAGGTTTTGACTTTTTATTGCATAAACCTCAAAAAAAAAAAACAACAAGCTTCTGTGTTATTGTTGTGTTAAAAATACTACAGAATAAAACAAAAATCCTTCATAGTTTTTGTTCAAGGTTTTTAAATTTGAATACTTTACTTTTTCAGTTAGTTTACTTTTCAAGTATTTTTTATAAAAGGCAAGTTTCGAGAAGCACGCGTTATTAAAGAAGGCAACATTACATCCTCTGTTTATGCGAATACACACACAAATTAACAAGAATAGATAAGGCATCTTTGTTTGTACACAAACAAGTTCCAACAATTTACACAAACCTTTACATATTTAAGTTAAGGCAAAAAGATAAAAACAACAAAGTTCTAAATAAATACATCATCGTATTTTCATTTTACTTATTCAACATTTATATAAGCGAGACTGAACTCAACATTCCCTAACCATAAATCAATAGTTTCAAATTCAATATTCGGTATTGGAACAGTTCGTAATCAAATCGAGTCTTACCTAACAACTTCATTACTTCTGCTTGGCTGATGAGTACGTTGAGATGGCCCGTTGCCAATGGCAACGCGAGCCAGGCCGCCCAAGCGATAACAAGTATTTTAGCTGCCATTTGTGTTACACTTCACTTTACAGTCATTTTATTTTCACTTTTGAGTACATTTTAACACATATTTGATGCGAATTAGTTTTACATTGTTCCCATTTTAGCGTCCATTTTTAAAAAGTATTTCTCATGAAGATTAGTTTTTTTCCTTTTCACATCTTTGGAATTCAAATCAAAACATTCAAATTTCAAAAATAAATTTGTCTATTCATTCTTAGAAATATAAAAGTAAATGCTTACTGACAAAAAAAATAAAATTAACTGCTATTCGAAATTTGAATGCAACGCGCTTCAATATGAACCGACCGGAAATTTTCGAATTCGGAAGCCGGTCGTTCGGATACGTTCACTAGCGGACGCAAGTCTGACGCCCGCGGTGCCGCGCCGCGCCGCACTGCCGTCCAACCAAACTCGGCGAACCAACAAGTTACTTACTGACATGCGCACAGCACAACCCTATCTCATTCTGAACACACATTTATATACATCGACGACTTTATACCAAATTCATTTGAACGGAACCGAATATTTCGTACAATACCAGTAATGTATATCGCAAATCTATCTTTCAAATAGTCAAAATGTGTTTAAATTTTAAAGGCTTTTATAGAGAGGGAATCGTGTTTAAAAGGGAATTAATTGAGTTTGTCTCAAGGGAGAGGCGTTTCCGTTTTGCATTAGGACCGTACTGTGAGTACTAAAGAAATTACGTTCTCTTTCATAAACAGAGTGCTTTGCAAGTTCGATAAGTAATAAGATAAAAAACTAGAGTGTGATTTTGTATACGGATAATAGAGTTAAATTATGAAGCAGCAGGCTTTAAACCTACTCTTAGCCATTAACTAAGTTATGAATAAAAATTAGCTCAACTTCCGTACAATATTCAAATGAGGAAGCAAGCATGTACAATATTTTTCTTTCTTTTTTAAGCAGCAATTTATTTAATTTGACACAAATAAAAAATTAAATATTTTTTTCTGAGGTTTACGCGACTGTTAAACATTGAAATAAACTACTTTTTAAACGGATTCCATCGCGGTTTATTTTGAAAGCAGCGACGCACCTGCAAAGGTGTTGAAACATATCAAATAAGCTGTGATAAAATACATGATTAAATTTCAATAAAATTCGAGTTTCGTAAAAGCATTGACTTTGTTTAATCACATATAACCTATTTTAAGGCCCAGCTGAATAAATTGTCGTGATTGGCTTTTCAATTATAACCAATTAAATAGGTTGTATTAGATAATTATTTCATAATTACAATCAAACTCGAAGCAGTATGTTTCGAGTAATAGAGGTACTTTGAGGTAATTAATAACAAGAAATTGGTTTACAAATAATTTATAATGTCACAATAAATTATTTCAGGAATTGTTAGCATAGATAATTTTTGATTTGAAGGTTATTGCGATAACTTACGAGATAAAGACATAATTTAATGTACAAAGTATTTCATAAGCCCGAAAAAAATATTGAAGGTTGAATCTAAGGCTTTGATATACCTACCTACATATATTATGTTAAGGTTTTGATAGATAATAATTGGCTCGTGATTGGAATTATTGATGAACAACGATCTTAATGTCTAGTTATGTCTATCTCATGCTGTGCTGTAGCTATCCGTGGAAAATTGGAATTAGTTTTATGTTTTCTATTCTTATTTTTTTCCCATTTTGCATAGCTGATGGGTTTCCCTATGATTATTTATCATAAGGATATCTATTATATATAATGCCAGTGTCACGATGTTTGTCCGGGATGAACTCCGAAACTACTGAACCAATTTTAATCAAATTTGCACACAGTATGCAGTTAAGATAGGATAGCTTACATCTCAAAATATAAAAAAAATTGAGACCGCGGGTGGAGCTGCGGGAAACAGCTAGTATTATTATATAAATCAATAATTCTGAAGATGATGAATGAAGGAAATCAAGCAACATAAACTATCCATTATCATTAAACAATTTATACAAAAATGGACTATTCACTGCTGGACATAGAGCAAGTCAGTTTACAGGTTATAAATTTTTTACAAACAGCTCAATTTCCTACCAACTCCTCACCTAAGTTCCCCAGTCCTGTCTTTACTCCAATACATCAAAACACGGCAAGTTCGCCAGATTAGCAGTTGGTGGCGAATGTATAAGTAATACTCCACGCTTGCACTGGCACTGATGAATGGTCTCACTTAAGAACAATTTTCTCAAGTGATTATTGTAGGAGCTATTTATTACATATTATTATGTGTTATGTGCGCCTAGTACATGTTGAGATTGCACCCCATTGTACTAAATGCTATATTTATACTACATTTATATTATTATATTCTTGAATCCAATGTTCTGACAGATATAGCATAGGGGCTCGTGGCTAAGTGTAAGCTGAACGGTTTTACTGGTATTAAAAGTTAAGCTGCATTTGCTGCGGTTGGTCCATGGATGGGTTGCCATTAACAAACGTAGGTACCAAGACTGTTCAAGACCCGTATTTGCCTCGGGGAGCACTGTCAGCCGTTGGTACCGAACGTCATACGTTTTTTTAAATTCGTTAAGATTTAATAATACTGACTAGTGCCATACCATGAGCTTATTAAGCAAGGTTGTTGCAGCTGTGGAAGCGAGACGCTGCTACGTGCATTGTATAGCGCTGTCTCGCTTCCACAGCGGCAACAACCTTGCTTAATAAGCTCATGGTATGGGCCAGTCTTACGCGATTTTATGTTGTTACCCAGTAAAATGGGTTGTGGAGGTCAAATAGGAAATTGCTCTATCTATTTACAAAACGGTATTCAGATAAATCCAGTAGGGCTGGAAGGTGACCCAACATAGCTTAGGAATCGGCTAGGCAGAAAAAAACCCACCTTACCTCGGAACGGAATATTTAATCCATTCGGTCTTTATTTTATTCATTCCATTTCATTCTTTATTTTGTTATAATCTTTTATTTGTAACACTGTAAGTAATATGGACTTGTCCTTTGCACAAATTATAATAAAAACAACTAAAACCTAAGAGTAACTTATTAGTAAAACTAATAATGGAGCAAAAAAAGAAAACCATTAATAAAATAATATTACATTCAAATTTCCATAAAATAAACTAGAAATAAATTCCAAACATCACGATTCAATTTTAATAATTCTATTCAATATATTTATTATCTTCTACACGTCATAATGTAAGCAGACGTCGACGATCGAGACTCACTCGCGCGGAAAATTCTGGAAACTCACACGACTATGAAGTATGCACGACCGGCGCAAAGTTTTCGCTTAGTTTTTATTTTATTTTTCATATTTTTAAAAGGGAATCTTTTTTTCAAGTGTAACGAGTTTACGCTTGGCGTCCGCGCGACAATTTATTTGAATTACTTATAATGTACAATTTTGGAATTTGTTGATTCTATGAATACTGTTTTGTTTATAGAATAATAATCACGGTTTATTGACTGTAATAAAATTTGAGGTACTAATCTCTTGAAAATTAACATTCCAGAATTATTTTGTTTTGTTTTTTTTTTTATTTTATTTATTAAGGCCGGTAGGCCGGTCATTGAAAGTCTTGTCTGAATTACAATTTATGGATTAGGTTAAGGAAGCATTATTTTTTTTATTTATTTTACTGCTCTATTTATGACCATGAATATTAGACATTACCTACGGGCTACGCTTAACAAAGCTGTTAAAGAGGTGGCACAGTTAAAGATATAAAACATAATTAAAGTTGTAACAATTTTATTATTATTATTACCTTCCTAACGTAATTGGGTACATGATGAAAAACAAACAGGTCCCAGACAACAGGGTGTTAATAATATAATAATATTTAATAAACTTTATTATTTTCCATTCCATTTAAGTGTCACACAAAACTTGTAATTAAGGCGTTGGCTATTGCAGTACTGTTTACCGCACTCACATTGACAGTGTCTTTATGACAAAGCAATAAGGTTCATTTTAGTGATGAAAATTTTAATAGCTTAAGTGCCTATCTTTCAAAGAATGATGAATTTCAGTAAATATTTGTTGTGGAATCTCATGAGGAAGCTATAAAATATTGTAGTAGAGAAATTTCAAACCTGAGTTTGTGACTATTGTTATATGACTGGGAGTAATTTAGCTATAATAATATATGTATTTATTTCCATCGTAATATGAGTGTTTATCATTTGTTTCGTTAGTATATGGTACAGGCTCTGCCTAGTTTGGGTTCAGATGACCTTGTATGAGGGGTCCCGTAATATCATATCATAATAATATCAATAGATAGTAGTAATATCATAAGAGGCTCAAAAAATCATCTGACATCACTTTTACAATAAATAATTAGTAGAACTTTGGGTATTACGTCATCTGACATCAAATTAAAACAAAATTTAATCCGGCCAACATTATCATTACTATAAACCAATTCAAACTATTTTTATTCTTAACGTCTTCTGTATTACCTGTGGACAGTCAAAGTCCAAAGCACCATTAACAACGATAATCCTACATGTAAGTCCAGCTAATGCCATAACTTAGGTAGCTTTTAGCGCCAATCCACAGACACACATTTCATCCCCCCCACATATCCATATTTTCCAGTTATTGTATAAAACAGTGTTAATAACCCGAGCCAGCAATTTGTACAACGCTGCACAACGATATTGCGTTTGACTTGTTTTTTTTTTTTCGTTGTAATGGCTAGCTGGCACAATGTTTAGATCGTGTTTTTTTTTATCCTTATTACATTTATATTTTTTACTGATTTGAGTAAATTAATTTTTATGTGAAATATTTCTTTGTCTAAATAACTTTTAGCCATCTCTAGTTGAGTACCTATCTTTATTTTTTAATTGTACAATTATCTAGTACCTACTAAGAAAAATAAAGTGTTACGTATAATAAAATTTTAATTTAGTACGATAAGAAAATGCGTCATGCAATATCGTTAAATTGTGTGAAGCGTTTTAAAATTAAAATTCGAATTTCATCTAGTTTTTGATCATACGTTCCAAAAAAGTTAGTTAAAATGTATTTTGGAAAAATAAACAAATTTTTTTTTTTTAAGTAAGTAACGTATAATTATGTCAACAAAAGGAGTGCTAATATTTGTTTGTAAATACGGTTAAAGGGGCGTGACCTTTGTAAATGTCACATGTTCATACAATGTACTTTATTATTAACTGTGTATGAAAAAAAATTATTTCGGATATTCACACACAGTTGCTATTTGCTGAGTGTGAAAAAAAATTAAGCTCAGCTAAATCAGATTTGTAAACAATCTTTTTTGCTACAACGGCGTAGCATCTATCATCAATTCTGGTTGCTACGCTACGTCGTAGCAAAAACCTACTGTTACTTATAAACCAAATGTATAATAAATAGAAGGTGTAAACACTCACACGATTAAGCGTTTTCATCTCATACACTAAACAAAGAGTTGACAGTTGGTCAATTTGATATCCATACCTATATTATAAATCTGAATGTAAATCTGTATGTCCGCCTGTCTTTCTGTTTGACTTGCTTTTACACACAGATAATTCTGATAACATTTAGTATGTAGTTATCTCAAACTCCCATAAAAGAGAAGAAGCTTATCTTCTTAATGTTGATCAATGGCATTGAAGTTTTTTTATCACATTAATTCTCAGCATATCAGTATCGTTGTACAGGTCCTCGCGTGAAAAAATGGTCGGAGGTTGGACACGCTGGGCAGCTTAGCAAATGAGCCACCGTTTGGGGAAAAATACCACACTAACAAGGCTTCTACGTGCTGCAACCCTACTCGTACATTCTTTTTCTACACCGGCTGACTTGGGTCCGCAGTCTATTCAAAGAGAACCTTGTACCTATAAAAAAAACATAAATAAATAAATAATTTATAATAAACAAAAAAAAAATTTACACGTAACTCAGTGTAGCTGATAGAGCTTGTGGATAAAAGATTATTCACTCTTATTGGTTGTATGTCAAACATAAGTCACGTGACCTGTCACTTTGTATGAAAATTTCATTTTCAATTTTTTAAGATTTCGACCCATGTTCTTTGGGGTAAGTGATTCATTTTTATGCGCCTGATTACCTCGTTGAATATATGCATTCCATAAAAAAAATATCCTGTATAACACTAAAGAAATTCGAATAATACAATAGCATGTTCAAATAACTATAAGACTATATCGTTCAGTACACTTCGGTCGCTATATCTTGGCGGGCCTGAAAAACAATACAAGATATTGTTATCTCTTTTTCACCCACTGATTATGTGAACTTCTCACTCACACAAACTGTCATGTATCTCATTTCAGACTCTCCAAGACTTGTCGGCCGTAGTGTATATACTAACGCTACATAGCAAGTGAGCCATGATGTATGCGAGATACCACACTCACAGGTTTGTGTGTGTAACCCGTACATACTTTCTTTACACCGGCTGACTCAGATCCAAAGTCTATTCAAATATTTCCACGTCATCCATAGTAGCTTGACGCAGCTCCTAGATTAAATATTATTCTCTCACATTGGCTATATAAAACACAGAAAAAAAATTGAATAATACAAGCGCATGTACCAATATATCTAAGATGTTACATAGCTAAGTATATACAGTACACTTTCATCCATGTTAGTTTACTTACAGGATGGAGGGAACGGTATATTTGTTCGTCTGATCTCGACAAACATTTAGCGATCTCTCACAATATTGGGCCAATGTTTGTCTACTTGTTTTATGATAACCTTGTTCTAACATGTTATTTTGGAAATAGATATATAATACACGGTATTTCCAATGGATTCTGAGAATGGATTAATTTTGTGCATTATTGGATGATACTGTTTGCTTAGTGTATCTGTTCATATTTATTTCAAGTTCACTCAGCGTTGTCTTTTAATAAACGTAGGGATCATTTTCATTCAATAAGACAGAAATATGTACTTTATAATAATAATTGTGATTTTTTACACATTACTAGTTTATTTTATTTAATTAATAACAATGTAATTTTTGAAATGTCTTCTAGTTTTATAGAATCTGATTTAACTATCACGCATAATGTGCTAGTAAACACTATTTCATATACTAACCTATCTCTCAAAATATAAAGCCATTGTACACATACCCACATAATTATCCAGATAATAAATAAAATATATTTTAAAATGTAATTAGTAGCAAACGCAACTAACAATTATTAATTACTACTTAATTATAATAAAACATTAACCGCTGACATTGCACATTCACAACCATAATCCAATAATTATAAAATTGGATTTTACAATAAACGACAATTCTGAAATCAAAATTGAATTCGCATTAGTCCGTCGGTTGGAAAAACAAACATGAATATTTCAAGCCAGCCTCATCTACCTGTTCTATGACTTGCAAATATTAAACTTCTAATCCTTATGTAGCCCTGGTACTTTTAAGTGGACACAAACAAACATTTGGATCTCAGTATGAACAAGTAAATGATAATTAATGATATGTCTGAATTAAATTAAATGAGTTGGAGTCGTACTTTTGTCCTGGAATCTTCTAGGATATTTTATTTCGTGTGTTTTTTTGATTGGTAATTGTTTTTTAAACTGTATCAAGTCGTCATTAGTAACTTGATGCACATTGTGATACGTTTTACGTTATCTGATTTAAATATCTTTATATTATATCTACATATTATCTATAATTATGTTAAGTAAATAAAGACAAAAATAAGTTTAATTAATGTTAGATTGTAGAGAGTTTCTAATGTTGTAACCTTTGAAATTCAATTATTTTCTTATTCATAGACATTGTTGGTGGCGTTGCGGTTCAATGACCGGATTCGTATGCAGGTTGCAGGTTTGAAACCAGGCGCGTACCAATGTGACTTTTTCGAATTCATAATTATGTACTTTCCTTATTATTCTAAGACACCATTGACAAACGATGAAGGAAAACATTGTGAGGAAACCTGGTTTCCAAAAATGGAAATCTGAAATCGCTTACCCGCAGTAAGCCAGCGTGGTGATCAATACCCGTTCCTTCCCTATATGCGAAGAGGCCTGTGCCCAGCACATTTATAGATTGGTACAGTAACGACTTTCACAACTTTAATTCTTGGATTATATTGCCGGTATCATGATAGATATGATAAACCAAAAGAAGCACTCTGTCCTTTGAACGCATGCCTCAGTAACATTGAACAGGTTAATGAACCCAACTTACAACAATTAAAACAATTCTAAAGAATTTTCCGTACCGGTCTATATCTTCCTTAATAAGTTTCGTATCAAACGTTGGCTATTGTGAACTAGGGATATTAGAAACTTGGCGGCGATAGATATCGTCGCTAAGTTGGAAGGCAAGTTGTGATATGTGTAAGTTGTAACTAGATAAGCCTGCAGGTGTACAGTTTAGATTTTGCAGTTGTATAAGTTTTGTACTAAATTGTACAGTAGAATACAGGATATTTTTTTATGGAGTGCGTATATTCAACGAGGTAATCAGGTGCATAAAACTGAACAACTTTTCCCAAGGAACATAGGTCGAAATTGTTTAATTTAACATAAATTTATCATACAAACTTAAGTCACGTGTCCTGTCACTTTGTATGTATATTTCATTTTAAATTTTAAAATTTCGACCTATGTTCCTAAAGGAAAGCTGTTCAGTTTTATGTTCAGTTTATTACCTCATAGAATATAAACACACCATAAAAATTATTATAATTTGTATGTATCTATGAAAAAACTTGGCGTACCTAATTTATTAAGACCATAATTGTAACATCAACAACCTATGTTTAACAAATGAATTTGATTTGATTTAACTCTTTGTCGTAGAGAAAATCATTTTATTAACACTTTTAAATTGATTTTAATGATCTTTGACACCGATGTTTTTCTTTTTTTTTTCAGCTTTTATCATCACATGCAGACAACCAGTGCAATATGCTTCATACAAGAACAATTGACAATCAACCGTGTTCACTTCAAAAGTTTTTGGCGCTGAAATGTGCAGCCCGAGCCGTACGTAGGTACCTATTCATTGCCGGCACAAAAAGGTGCAATTTGTTTGCTAACTCAAATAAACGACAGTGTATTTCGAAACGAGATTTTCGTATGTATTTTGTTATCTCTTGCTGGAATGAAAAACTGGTGTAGTGTGAATTTTCTGCACTTTTCAACAGTTTCCTGGTTCCATTTCACATTGCATGCACCGCTTTGATACGTATTTTGAGTCAAATGAATTTGTTAATGGCGCTTTGTTGAAGGAAATTCGACTGGCATAAATGTCTGCTCATTTTGAAAAAAAAATATATAGGAAAAAACGCTCAAAAATTATTTTACAAATTTCAATCTCCGCATTTCGAATGAAATCGAAATAAATTGATATTATACGTTATTGATATCCAATATTTTGGTTAGTCTTCTTTGTATGTCTGTGATAAATATTGTATTGTTTACTTTATGACCATGTCCTATTCGCGTCGCTTCGCCCACGCTTGATGAAACGATTATATCTACCAATAGGTATTATAAAACTGAAAAGTTTTTTTGGTTGATCTTGCTAAACTCAAGAACCAAGTAAGTATCTAGTCCAATTTAAATAAAAAAATTCAGGTTGAGAAAGCCTATTCATCGAGAATTGCCATAGGTACTTCTGCCAGCAAATGACAAAAAAAAAAGTTTTTTTAAGTTGTAATCCAAACATGTTTTTCCTTTATAATAATGTTCTTTTTAATCCACTATAATACTGATACGATTCACATAGTTAGTAGTTGGGAATTACATAGTTATTAATTTCTGCTTCAACTATGAAATAGATGATTATGTTATACAAACGTAAATTACAGTTCTCATACAAAATTCTGTTTTGATACAGAAGCTATGCCGCAAAATGCAATCTGTATAAGGATGATCGCTCATTGAACCATGTAAAACGCCTCAAGTGTAAACCAGCGTGACATAATTCTGTAATCAATTGTCCAATTACTATCATTAAATTTTAAAACAATCTCTTTCATAACACAATTGTTTATAACCTAATACTATTAAATAATAATATTTTCAAAAACATAAAATTTGAATAAGTAATTGAAAACAACAGTTTTTTTTTTGCATGTATCTGTGAGTGTATCTTTCAATGGGCATCAGGTGTACCTATCTGTCGATTTCCACTAATTACAGCGTTAGCCCTCAATGAAGGAATAGCTATTCCTTCATTGAGGGCTAACGCTAGTAAAATATTCGCTAAGGTATCTTTCGTTACATCAGGTGAATTTGTCATTCTCCACAAATGAGAGACAGTGTATTTGTTGGTCTAATTTCTACGTCACACTAATTTTTTTTAAACCTTTCTCGCAACAGGCGCGGTCGCACCCTGAAATTTTGGAGGGGGTCACTCACTGCACTAATAAAAAATAGGTATCTCTTTATCTTCAATCTTTACATTAAACCGACAAATAACATTATTAGAATATTGTTATACCATCTTTATTTTGCAAATTTTTGTGTTTTTCCAATTTGACCTTAGATTTTGGGTCATGTCCCCTGTGACCCCCCCCCTTCGGACCGCGCCTGTCTCGCAATGTGGGTCTTGCGTTGCTGTAGTATTCTTGTTAACCCGTCGTGGTAAGCTAAATGCTTGGTTACAAGTGGGTTCACGTCGGTAAAGTAATAGGTAGGATTTGAACCCGCGAGCGAGTAACCATTAGGCTATCACCACATCTATTATAATTGTTTGCAGGAAGTGAATACACTGCAATGTGGGACGTATAAGTGTGGGGCGTATAATATACTGTCTATTCTTCCAAGCTAACTTAAAATTTAATACTTATATTAACCAATATATATACCTACGACACACACTACAACACAACGTTGCTTAATGTACGTTATCCTTTAGAGTTACGTAAGTGTGCGAGTGACGGGCGCAAGCCGCGGTCCGACCGCTTCTATTTTGTGTTATACAGAACCCAACAAATTAAATTGGAAATTACGTGTGATTAATCTTGATATTTAATTAATGTTCAGTTTAAAGTTTAGTTACAAGTATTACGCTTTATTTCGCTCTGATCATTATTGAATTGGATTTGCTATTAAAGAATCGATCTTTTTTTTAAATATTTTGTCGACACGAACTTCAACTTCTTCATAAATTCAAAGCACTATTAATTGTTGTGTAATCTAAGAATAATTATAAAATCTTAATGCTGTCTCTAGCAAAAGTGATCAGACTCGCAAAACAATGAAGAAATTTTATATTATTCATTCAAAGTAAATTCATAACTTTTGTTAGAATTCTAGATCAAATTAAAAACAACAATGTAAACATGTAAACATTCCTTAAACAACTCCAAGATTCAATTATTTAACTGTAATTACATACTGTGTATCAAACTTCATCACCAGTTTTCTAAAGTAACACCCTGTATTGTTTTGCTTAACCGTTAGCTACGATTCTGGCGAAGTTAGCCGAAGTTTCCCGAAGTTAGCCGAAGTTCGCTTAATCTGGCTAGAACGGTAGTCATGTCGAACCGCGATAGTTTAGACTTTGTATCGTAAAGTTAGTGTTACGGCCAAGAGGTGGTGGCCATTGAAAATGGTCCTAACTTTGAATTCAGATGCAGTTAGCTCAATTCATGGGATTGTGAATACTTGCGTGTTGAGGAATGTAGTATTGGATTGCTTTTGTAGGCTATGAATAGAAGTCAGGGATTCGTTTTGCGATCAAGGCAGTATTTACAATTACAAACATACTTTTTATTTATGTTAAAGGGTGAACTAATTTGAAGCACTTTGGTTTTAATGTACAGCTAATAGTTAGATACACAGAATGGAGGCGATATCGCCTCCATTCTGTGTATCTAACTAACGTAAGTAACGGTATATATATACCTAACACTAATTGAAACCACATACTGGGTACCATGTAAGTAGGACATCCAAAATACATCAAATTAAAATGAACGGTATAGCCGCAGCATTTTATTTAACTTTAATAATTTTAACACATGATGTGAATACGTTTTACCCCGCAAGTTCATTAGGTCATTCACCTCAAAACAAATTTATTTACCTACTTACCTACAAATGTGTTGACCGCATTATAATAGCTGTTGTTTTCAATTTGGATAATTTTTTTTTGTTTGAAATATATTGATTTGTGAAGTTGTCCACATTTATTTATTATTTTTATACACCGTGTCTCGTCGATAAAAAGGTTTTCATTTATCGTTAAGACAATTAAAATGCGTTGAATAGACAAGGTCCAACGTCCAATTGTCCTTGAAGGTCACGAAACAAATTGAAAAAAAAATACACCCCATTTATCAGCAAAAATATATTTCATCCTCACAAATACGAGACTTCATTAATCAAACTAATATATACCTACGGAACTTCGTTTAAATATTCATAGCTCGTGTAGATTAAGTTATTAACTCGCTTTGAAAAAGTAGAGCAAGTAGCGCCGATATCAGCGTATACCAACTGAGTTATTTGCATAAAATAATTATTGTAGAACACACCTAAGGTTTTGAACGTCAAAATTAACTTAATCATTTACTAACAACACATATTTCAGAGCTTAGCGCGTCATTAAAAAGTCGTAAACCTAGAAACTTGTGGTCCTTAGAACATTGTGTGTGAGGTCCAATTTATAAGTGGAAGCTGTTTTCAATCATAGTTTTAGTACTTAATATATTTTTCTCGCGGCGCCGTTTGTGTGGGCGTATAAGTTATGCAGCAAAAAGTAGCCGTTATGATGACCTTTTTCTATGAATGAGCTATATGACACTGAAACATTTTTTTAAATCGGACCAGTAGTTCCTGAGATTAGCGCATACAAACAAGCAAACGAAATTATTCAGCTTTATAACATTCGTTTAACGTTTCGTTTTTCATGTTTGCTTATAGCACAATTATTCTTTAAGCAGCTCTAAAAGTACTAAATAACTTATTATGTCTCATCATCAGGTACGCCTAAATCTAAACACACATTTGTATTGAAAATACATTTCTCTGTTTGGCATAAATGTTAGAATAGATTTAGGGTGTAATTCCATCCAGTAGTTTTATTAAATAACTAGATGCCCGCTTTCAAAAGTTAATTGTATAAATATTTAGTAAATAATTATAATGTTTTTCGAGTGACCACGTAACATTTTTTTTATAGTATTAAAATCTTCCGTGAAGCTTAGGGAATGTACAAGAAATTGGCCGAATTGGTCCAGCCATTCGCGAGTTGTGCGCTTACCAACATTCATTTTTATTTGTATAGATTTATGCTTATTATCTGAGTAGCAAAGGCATGGTAGATTGGTTGTTATCTGGTAAAATGTCATGTCAAAGTTTTTCCTTAATTTAGGTACTTATGACTGCACGGATAGCCGAGTGGTATAGGTCACCACGCTAATTACCACTGTGCACGACGTGCTGCGGGTTCGATCCCCGTATGGGACGAGCATTTGTGTGATCTACAAATGCTAGTTCCAAGTCTGGGTGTTCTTTGTGCATGTTATTTAAATGTTTGTGAAACCCCCGCGACACAAGGATTAAATTCCTTAGTCGTTTTCTTAAACAAAAAAAAAAGAAAAAGAAAATTAAAATATTGTAAAAAACTTCCTCATAATATGTCATGTACCATAAAATAGTGTAAAATAGCTATTACACACAAAATTTACAAGCCTTCGTTAGTCCAAAAGGCTTCAAAGTGAAAAAGAAAAATCTCTTATATTTTGTACCACAGAATTAGGCATTGAATAAAATGGTTGATAGACATGCGAGCATGGCATGTCTCCACAGCATAATGTGTCGCAGGACCGCGGATAAAGTTTTTTTTAACTTTTATGTTCTATTAATGTGCGTTCTTTGGTGTTAAATACGCAGAGGTTTGGTTTTAAATGCTTAAATTGTCTACAATAAAATCAAACGAGAATTAAGGTTGAAATTAAGTCAATTAATACACACAAAATCTTTCTGCTTGAATGATTAAGTTCATTGACCGTTAGCTATATCAAAAGCTGTCAACTTTTTTTATATTGTGTCTTAATATCCTAAATTCTTTATGCATGTATCAATCAACTCAGCCTATCGCGGTCCACTGCTGGACATGAGCCTCTTCCAAGATTTCGGTTAATTTTCTAAAATTGTAGGAGCATCTATTATATTCGCACACCGGGTGCAATTTGATCCAACTTGAAAGATAGGATAGCTTACATCACAATTATATAAAAAATAAATTGAGACCGCGGGCGGAAACAGCTAGTAGTAATATAAATTTTAGGTCGCTTCATTGTAAGCATTTGTCCCTTAGGGAAGTAGCGAGGTAGCCCCAACACAAGTTTTGTATAACTTCCTGGGGTATCCTCAATTTTTGTAGACATTACAATGTAAGAAAGCAATAAACAATTTATTTATTTATTTTATTTAAAGTTACGCGACAGCGCAGGGCTACAGCACCCGGACCTGTGTCTCCGCAGTGGAACTACCGGGATCTGGGGATCGTGAGTTATGGTGTGCTATCATGTTGCCCTAGTCACCGCGCTGGGCAAGCGGGTTGGTGACAGCTGTTTGTCTTCGCTCTTTAGGAAAACGCTACATTCTCCTTGTTTCTATATCCCTTATAAGAGAGGGGAGGGGGAGGGCATTTAAAAAAAGCCGCAACTCCTTGGGGACTGCATATATGTACAAGCTCAATAAAAACGCACTTATTAATTTATGTAAGTAGGTACCTATGTCCAAAACCAACAATAATTTTAATAACTACGGAAATATTCTACCGTACTTATCATAAATTGAACAAAGAGGTCATAACTAGCTAAACCATGTGTCAAAACATTTTAAACGAGGAACTGTTATCTAAATGTAGTTTATTTGCATGCCAGTAATCCCTTAACTGGAACGAACCCAGTGAACAACGACCGGGAAAATGGTTATTTTCAGTCGAATCACACATTTTTCTTTAATTGCTGACCAACATGAAATTAAATTCTAACGTTCCTAGAATATTGTCAACTTTGATAAAAACAATGCGACAAGTTTGATAAATTCCAAATTAGCGGTTAACCTAAATTCATTACCGTGCGACGGAATTTTTACGCTAACTAAAATGTTCTATACTTTTGTTTATTTTTATTAAAGCTCAATGTTTTGTTTTTTTGTGAACAATAATATAAACTCGTTTATACTTCTTTTATGTGACATACATGATAAAAAACATTACTATTTCATGTAGAAAACTTACTCGACGATATGAATAAACATATTACTACTTTAAATACAAAAATATGTAAACGATTTAAGGCTTTATTATGTATTTCTATTAGGCCCAGGGTTTTGATCCCGAATCATCTCAAGCAATGGTTAAATATACTAAATAATCGTCTAATAATTATTGGTTTATCGAATGGTCAAATATATATGAATAGTTGGAGAGTTAATTACTTAACCATTTGTTATAATAAAAATGTATTTTATAGACGCGTTCTACCGAAGTTTGAAACCATGAGTATAAGTAGCATATTAAAATTTAACCATTAGTTGCGTTAACTCGGGATCAAAAAAGTGGGCCTTAGTATCCCTAGGACAATAAATACGGAGTATTTGATTTTCAAAGTTAAAACGACAAACGTTAATGACGAACACTAAATACGTTCGATTGAATATAAATTTAAATTATAGAAAAATACAGCACAGTACTTAAAAAAATGTTGGCATATAACACGATGCTTATAAAACGAAACAAATACCGTTCAAATTGTACTTCTAAAGTTTAAAAAAACTACCAATATTAAATTACCCTTTCCGTGCCAGCTTTATCTAACAAAAGTTTTTGAATCCAAGAAGTTTTCCGCTCGGGCAAGTGAAAACTGAAATAATTGCTAGAGTCGGAACGCATCGTTGCGCTTTCAGTATTGAACGGCCGTGTATCACACCATACTGTAACGTATAAGTAGGTATACCTTTACAAATACGAACTTTGCAATTTTAATCTCAATTTAATAAGGATAAGTGTACCAAATTGACGTTTAAATATAATTGTAATTGCAACATTTTTGGTCATTATTTCTTGGGATGATTTTAGGATAAGCGTAAAAACAAAATTACCTTTAAGAAAATAAAAAGAATGAAGTATTATTCAATGGAGTATGTTCAATGCTTTGCGATCATGTGGTTGCGGGTTCGAATCCCACCCATTACACTACCGACGTGAACCTATTCGTAACACAAGCATCTTAGCTTAGCACGAGGGGTTAACGAGATCACTAGTAATGTGCGACCCACATTGCTAGTAATCTTTATAAAAAAAATGTTTAAATAGAGCTTTTTAGTTACTTTTGATAATAATTATATAAACAACTAAGTTGCATATTAGTACTAGTATATAGCTCATATCATTATTAAAGCATCAGTTTCCAATCCAATTATTATATGTTTTAATAATATACCTCATGTTAGAAAAAAACAATATCTTATACACAACACAACTATAAATGTTACACTACATCACAAACAAATCTACAGATGGATATTTAAAATGCGGTACAAAGAGTAAAAGGGGGCTAAGTGGCCGGAATAGCCACCCTTTGTTATGTGCGAAACGGTGCGATACCCGCTTTTGTGTAGTAATTGGAAAGTGTGACAATTGGCCCGTAAGGGGAGATACTGTCCTTCCGCTTTGAAGTACGAATGCATTATGTTTGTTTTGATGATTTAATGTTTAAGTATTGGAGAGTGGTACCCAAGGACCAATTTATTTTGTCCTTTTGGTACCAGTTTAAGACTCGTAGGTTAAATTAAATTAGGCATCACGTGAGTTATGATTATTATTATTTAAATGTTTTGTTTCAGAAAGGTACTTTCATTTAGTGGTTAAAATTATACAGAAAGACAAGTTGACATAAAAACATATTAATAAAAAAAAAATGGAAGACCCAGGCGGAGATGGACGGACGAACTGGACGCCTTTAACAAGGAGTGGCCTCAATTGGCCCTTCAGAGAGAAAAATGGAAGGAAGAAAGGGAGGCCTTTGCCCTGCAGTGGGACAGTTCAGGCTCAAAATAATAAATAAATAATAATTAAAAAAACTAAACTTAATTTATCATTATTTTATTCGACATCAACATAAAAGTACTAAGATGTGTCATAAAGTCCTCCAGAATTATTCGAAATAAATAAAAAAGTCTTTAAGTTCATTCTACTTTAAAATTGCCCTGAATGTTTTCCATTAGCATTTAAATTCTTATTTTTTAAAGCAGCATACGAGGAAAATGAACGTTAAAGTTCGTCGTGCGACATTAAGATGAAATTTTAAAAATAACACCGCGATGCATTCTCTCGGAAGGAATGATTTCCACTTTGAAAGTTGCCGTATATTCATGGCATACAGTTCAACGGTGCAGAAAAGTGAAACTATTCACCATTCCTGTTTCTTTGAAATGTTGTTGTGCAAGTTAAAAGCTTTAAAAATATTTTTTTATAAAAAAAAAACAGAAGCTGTGATCGGAGACACGTGAAGGAAATTAGGTAAACCATACTGTAACAGAATGATATAGGCACATCTTATTACATACACCTCTAATAAAATATCTAAAAAGTGTCTCATAATTTAGTTTGATATAATATTTTTTATTACATTATTTTTCTTTTTTATTTTATATTTTAAGATCACGTTTCATGTTAGGCAAAATGTTGCCTAAAGTTTAGTTGTGAAGTCTAATGAGACTTCACAACTATTTTAAAAATGAATTTAGGTTTCGTTTCAATCTACTCGTTTAAAAAATTATAAAAAAAATTACCAAATCTCTCATATCCAACTTAAAAAAAAAATTGCTTCCGCTTTTCACTTGTTCCTCAACAAAGCAGGAATCTTAAAGGTTCGAATAAATATTCCAGCGGATATGTTGTTTGATCGGCGAGGCATATTTACCGACAAATATGGGATAGATATTCCTTGTATCACATCACTTGTAGATTATATAGATTTCCACACTACCGTCTTCCGATACCTCTAGACTTCGATAACTTTAAAAGAATTTAGACAGGTGTTATATTTCCACGCAAGTTATTAAAGTCATTGATACAACGATATATGAAAATTATTAATGGGAACAAGCATATGGAAAATAATAAGGAGTTGCAATAAAAATGTCGAACTACAAAAGGAATTTATTCTTGATTAATGATCTATCATATTGACGTTCAAAGGAATACGAAAGGTCAATGCTTCATGTTAATGTTGAATTAAAAAGCTACATTAGAATTATTTCAGTAAGTTGTTTAATTGATTGTATTAACAATTAGAGTTTGTTTATTTATGAATAAAAGTATGTACCATGAAAAATATAAACTATAAAACTTAAATTTTATAAAATTAAGTGCAAATGAAAAACACAAACAGATTAAAAAATTGCATAAAAACTCTTCCACGATCTGTCGACTGGTAGTGTGCCCAAAAGGCTGGCAGCATTGCCACGTTGAATGGCAATGCTTAACCGCTGATCAAGGTGAAAACCAGCTTGGGTCACACGAGGTGTCAACTGATTAATTATTAATATAACATGAAAAAAGCTTACACGAATAATGAAATGTTAGTCAAAATTGTGATTAAAAAAAGACTAGTAAGGTACTGAATCGTTTGTACTAGACAAGGTCTGCACATTGGTTTGATTATTTTTAGACTAGTATCCAAGCTAAGAATTGTAAGAAAGATGAGTCTTCGTAAAACCCTGCTCAAAATTGTAAGCCCTTAAACAACAGAATTTTAAACCCACCGTATTCAAACTCCACACGAAAATAGCTTAACACTCATGTCTGCAACCTGTCTTTGTTTACGTCACACAAAAAAGCCGAAAGCCTCCATCTGCAGCCCCTTGGCCTACATTCTGTTCTGATTGCGGGACTTGGCACGATTTCAAATACAGACGACATTGCCAAAGTCTGAACTGGAATTTATTCAGGAAATAGAGTTTGTCTCTTAACTGGAAACCGTGGACGGAAAAATTGCCGCCTGACTATGTAATCGACGTATGAATTGTTTGAGGGCTTTGCGGAAGTAATGAGATTTAAAGCAAACTTTGGTACCTACTTCTATTTTTGCTTCTTTATATTTCATAGTATAGAACTAAGTCGCTCCCGCTGTTTGCAGGCTTAAGTATATATTTTATTCTACGCTTACTACTTATGATTTAAATCAGTTTTCAGCAATATAACGTGATTTAAGAGAAAGGCTTTTTCGTATAATTATTATTTATTTTTCATTTCTAAGAAAAAGCTTACTAGCAATGTGGGTCACACATCGCTGGTATTCTTGTTAACCCCTGGTGCTAAGCTAAAATCTTGTGTTACGAGTGGGTTCACGTCGTTAGTGCAATTCGAACCCGCGACCGAGTCGCAAGGTCGCAAGTCCGATACCGCCGTTTAATATTGAGTAAATAAATGCAGTGTCTCTGCTGGACTGGACTTTTAAAGAATACTTCCTCCATAATGATAGTCCCTATTACATAACATTCACTCAACAATCTATAATTATTATTTTTAATGCTTGTTTTACGAGTGGGTTCACGTCGGCAGTGCAATGGGTGGGATAGGCATTTATTCATAGGTTCGCTAGTAAATTATATTCCGGTCTTGAACTATTGAACAAACGTACCAAGTTGAAGGATCTGATTGAACACATATACGACTTCAAGTCAATCTAGAATGCCTTAGATAAATTAAATTGATACGTATGACTCATCTTTGAGAACGCGTGACTGTAAAGCAGTTTTCTACAATTTCCATTTACTGAACAAAAACTACTGAATAGTTTTAGAGGTTATGGTTTAACCTAGATTTTCTCTTGAGATCACTTCAAGGGTGTTGTCGTCAGTAAAACAAAAGTCAGAAGTAAAGTGTTGATCGCAAAAATACGACAAAACTCGCTCACACAAAACTTTCGCAACTTTTATAGGAGACCATGGAGAGCTAATTTCATCTTCATATAAGAAAACTTTTGACCCCGCCAAAGTTGTGAAGCAACCAAATTTCGTCCCAGTTTTTGGTCAGCACTTGGCAAGGAGTTGACGTTGAAGGTGGAGGGTTTAACAAGTGTCTCCGCCTAAATTGGCCAATTACTTTGAATTTTCAGGGACTTTACACCGAGGTATGTTTTTATCACATAAGCTCGAGTTAAAGTCGGCTAAAGTTTAGGCAGTGATTAGGTTGGCCCTGAATGTAGCCCATGATTTGCAATTCAAATGCGGAAAAGGATTTTCATGTCGCTCGCATGGAAATTATGTGGGAAATTTTGTAACCAATTTTTGTGGTAAAATGCAAATTGAGGAGACATAAACGTCGTTCTGTGTCAGTCTTTAGCAGTATTCATGTGTTTCATTCCGTGTCATTCCAAACACGAACCTTGATTTATACTAAAACTATAAATAAGGTAAACGCAGCTATTACCGACCCTGTTAAGGTAGTTTTGTAATCGATGATAATTATTAAGAGTTTTGATTGCTTTCACATGCAGTGTTTGGTTTTTATATGAAACTCTTACTTATCTAGTTTATAATGATTACCTTATAAACCCAAAATTAGAAGATTTTCTTATAAATTTTAAAAATATTAAGTGGACAAGTCGATTCTGGTATTACCGACCCATAGGAGCAGCTATGTAGCTATTAACGATTTTGCTGAAGGTATTACCGAGTGTAACAAAACTAGAAGATTAATATTTTGATTAATATTAAGTATGTGATTTCGTGAAGGATATTAGCATGGATTAAGAAATGTAGGCTTGATTCAAGTTCTTACCTATTTCATACAAAAAATTGGGTGGCTAAGTGGCTTTTCCTATGTATAGTGCTGCAGAGGAAAAGCCACTTAGCCACCTATTTTTTTTGTCATGAACATCGTGAAATAACTTCTTCCACTCTGAGCGGAAGAAGTTATTTGAAGTTATTGTGTAAGGCTTTTTCTGACTAATACCTACACATGTTCCTTCAGATACCTGTTGCCAGGTCCACAGTAACTTTTTCGAATAACCCGCGATCCTAGCAGGCATCGGCCCTAGCGGACATCCATGTTTCTGCAAAAAGTTATTTTATGTAGGTATTTCGTTTGCCATAGGTATCTATATTCATAATTATTTTTGTTATTAGTTTATAAGCTAATATTTTCTGTAACCAGTTAATCAGTGTAATTTAACATTATGGATAATGATTTGTATAGAATCGGTGATAGGCTCCCATACTTGCTATCACCGACTCACATGGATCGGTAATAAACGATGTATATACAAATATAAAATCGTTTCTCCGACTCACAAAAACTAGATAATATGTATTGATTTGATCTTTCTAATTATAACAGGGATTTTAAACAATTGATTAAGCAAATAGTATTAATGAATGCACACATTGTTATACAAAGAAAGGTGTTTTAATAATGTTTCTTTAAAATAACTATAATGAATAATTTTACAAAACGTGGTGAACACAAAATGATAAAACAAGTAAACTAGACAAAATAGTATAGGTCGCTAATAGTGTGTAACAATGGCTGATTATTTGAGATTATAATGTCATATTCAAATTTTTTCTTTGTCATCGCATATCGACGGGAAAGAATTTAAACTAAATATAATGTGCAGGGTAATCACCGACCCATGGATCGGCAATAACTGCCACTATTAAAATCATTGAAGCTATTACCGCTCTATTTAAATTTCAAGTTTTATCCTCTTAAATTACTTAAACTTTATGAAATACTATACGAAATAAAGAATTCACACTCAAATGAACACATTTAATAATACACAACCAGTACAGGTTTCGTAAATCGATGTACAAAGTCTTAAGCAAAAATTTGATGTGCTTACCTATTAGGAACAAGGACTTGTACCAAACGGCGGGTGAGCTCGCTGTCTTCACGGAAACTAACGAATTTTGTGTCTTCTCCGGGATGCCACACACACAAACGTTAGTTTTTGCGGTGCTCAAAGAACAAACATGCGTGTTTCGTCAAGTGTCTTCAGCATGAATCGTTCCAGTAGCGTAAAAATTACAAATTAATGGAATGGATCGGTAATAGCTGCGGATTTTCGATGGGTCGTTAATAGCTGCATTTACCTTAGGTAAAGTTTGTTAGTTTTTTTGTCTGAATCTCTAAAACTACTGATTTGATTTTGAAAGTCATCCCACCAGTAGAAAACTTCATTATTTCTTGTAAGTGTTTGATACCCAGCAAATTGGACATGGGTCAGCTGTTGATACCTTTTGAGGAGAGAGAATTATGCTTATGGTGTTATTATGTTTATTTACTGATTTCAATCCGTTCAATCGTGTTTTTTTTCGTGTAATTCTGTAGTAATTAAATTAAATATCTACATAAATAGGGTACTAGATATATTTCTGATACCAGCAAAGTACCCTAATATTTTTTTATGAACTATAATTTGTTTACGATTCCAGCACAATGCCTAATATGATTTCAAGGGACATTTCAAAATTGACAGTCCCTAAAAATAGTTTGGCTCCCCTTAGGAAACCACAAGTATGATTCCCCATAGGGTTGGTGCAATTTGAAACCCATCGATTATGCCATAATGGTACTAACTTTCTAGGCTGCATCGCAACTACATTAATATGATTAGATATTTTCTTTAACATCGATACACAATGATAGCTTGGGTGACAAACAAAATATTATTGACTGCACGGATAGCCGAGTGGTATAGGTCACCACTGGATGACATCCAATCTTCAATGGTTGTAGGTTCCTGGGAGGATGGCGTTGTCCACTGCTCTGTGGTAACTGGACCCTGAGTCGTTGTAAGTCCCTGAGGAGTCGTTGTAGGTCCCTGAGTGGTTGTAGGGGCCTGAGTGATGGTAGATGCCTGGGTGGTTGTCGGCAACTCAGTTTCTCAGTCACTCTGATTGCCACTGAGTGCGACGTGCTGCGGGTCGATCCCCGCATGAGACAAGCATTTGTGTGATCTACAAATGCTTGTTCCAAGTCTGGGTGTTCTTCGTACATGTGATTTTAATGTCTGTGAAACCCCCGCGATACAAGGATTAAATTCCTTAATGCGGGCGTCGTTTTATAAAAGAAAACTAAAAGAAAACTATCTTATTATTCGTAGGTATGTACTGTCACGTATCAAATATTTTCACGTAAATAATGTCTATACAAAATTACAAATATGTATGACAAAACCCACAAAATTACATAATTGTTGTCTCTGTGTAATTATCTTTATGAGACAGAAGGCGAAAAAAAACATAATACATAAATATATAAAACTACCTACATATTGGGGTTCATAATTCAGTTTTTACTTCACCGTTGACATACAAAAATTCTGTTTGTCTTATTTAACGCCCGTGTGTCATGCGACGATCGAACCCTTGCGGTTAACAGCACGACGCACCACTCCGACTAAATGTAGAAGTTTGTTTTATAGTTCAAAGACAATCACTAGAGTGTTTTGAATTTCACAAACTTATGAAGATTGATGATATTGTAATTTCATTGGGTGTAATGTTGTTACTATGGAGACACGTGTTTTGAATTTTGAGTTAATTTGAAGGTATTTTAATGAGGTATTTGACATTAGCATAATTATGAAAAAAGCATCGAAAGAAAATGGCGCTGCTAGTGATGATACTGGTGACTGTGGAAACCTATGTAAAAAGTAAAAGAGTTTTGCGGTGTAAAATCTGTAACTTTTTGAGGAGCTATCCATATAAGTGTTATAGGTACTTATACCACATCGCTTAGAACTTACGAGAAAAGAAATAAAACAGTCGAACTGGACTTAGGAATAACTTTGTAAACGTCAGCAAAACTAATTCAGATGGGCAAAAACGTATTCACTTTATTTTAAAAGGAATATTATTCCTTCCGACGTTCATAAAGGAATTACAGATCCTACATTTATTTTTCAGAGTATCGACATTTCGCACGATTCGTAATGTTAATCTTACGAGATAGGTACAATTATAGGTACCCATATCGTTAGTTTAACTTTACCTAGAAAATTCTGTCTCTATCTTAGTAAGTTCAAAGAGTCTTGCTATAAATATGAAACACTTTTTAAAAGTAAGATTAAAGTTGTGAGCGAAATTTTGTGGGTTAAGAAAAGTTACGGTTGTCGCAAAGTGTACCTTTTGGCGTTTTATAACTTATGTACGTAGGTATGTATTTTATGAATTCTTTTGTTAAAGAATACTAATCGTTTATCAATAGCCTAAAAACTTCTGAGATTCTTTACAAATATATATAGTTTTATAAATATAGTAGTTATCGAATGACTGCTAAAACCGTATAAAAAACTAATTGGGGTCGTAAAATTTCGTAGTGCTAGAGATTTTTAGTATGAAACATAATAAATATTTAACCTCTTCATCCCATTCTACTGGGTAATAGAATGGGATGTAGAGGTTACATTTGCAGTATACCATATCCCATAGCAAGACTATTATGTATTAAAAGATAATTCTAATATTTTTCTATGTTATTTTAGAATAGCTTTCCTGTGGCTTCTACCGCGTTTTCCTTTAGATTATTGCAACCAAAAAGTATGTCTTTTCTCTAACTATAAACTAACATTGTAGCAAATTTTACTATAATCGGTAACATGGATAAGCCGTGAAAGAGTATCAGATAGAATTTCGCATTTATATTATCTCGCTGACCTATTTCAAGTTTCACAAGTCAAACATTTAATATTTAGATTTCTATGAAAATTTTCCGCTCGAACTGTTTCATCCCGTTTACAATCCAAATTTTAATCACCAAACACAACAATAACTGAAAGCGTTTATAATAATTAACAATGGAGCCGTAGCGCAAACGGCTGAATCTAGAAGTTGGAAACATTATGGAGTAGATAAGTGGGCTTACACGTTGTAAGTAACTATGCTTTCTTAAGTTATACTTAATAATAGATAAATGGGCATAGCCCCACTAGCCTAGTGACATTTCTATAAGTATCAACGCTGACCGAATCGGTCAAATCAAATGTATGTAAGTGACAAGCCTGAATCACGTAACTTATCGAAGTCGGAAGTATGAAAATACGGTAATATTCAACAATAATTATAATGATACGTAAACACATCAGAGAATCATAAGATAATATAAAAAAATATAATTATCAAAATATAAGTTACAGCAGTTATAAATAAAGTTAAAAGTGTTGAATTCTACAAAATTTATATTTTACTTAAATAAAAGCAATAACCCTTGAATACACTTCATCAACTTTAGCAATTAAATAGTAAATACAATTTCACAGAACATCTCTATCATTCCAAATCCAAAGCAGTTGCCAGTAGTTAAAAATAAAATTGATAGGTTCTACGAAATAACAGAGAACGAAGTAATATTGAATTTCAGTTCACCCATCAAAATGCAAAAATGTTGCTGCGAGTTTTTTGCGCAAACGCCAGAAAAAATACAATGTTCGCAGAATAAATAAAAATGGTATTCGCTACATCGAGAAAACACAACATAAGCTAAACGGTGGCTGCTCGTGTAATTGTAAATTTTGAATGACTTGAATAAAATGTATTTTTTTGCAAAAATTTATAATTATAGTGCACAAAAATAAATCGGACCCAGTGACGGCGTCGCTTATGTAGGATTTAGTGTTTCGAATCAATATATTTTATGGTGTTTTTAGGGTAAAAATAATGCCCAAGTGTACGGAGACCAAGTGTAAGGAGAATATTAAATATCAATTATTTTATATTTAAGCTGAACAAAATACCTAATATTAGGTAAATAATATCAGTTTCAGATTTGGCCACCAGGTCAGATAATAGTGGATTTAAAAATTGTGATTGTGATTGTGGTTTAAAAATTGATTGTGGTTCTAAAAATAGTATATACGATACAACATCGTAGAAAAGGGTCTTATCCGTAGCAAATAAATAAAAATGCGTTTTATAAAAATAAGAAAAATAGTTAACATCTATCTACCAAAGAAAAAAAATTTGTACTTAATAATATTTTAAGATATTTATTGTAATGAAATTCTAAAGTGACTTAAATTATATTTTACTTTTTACCAGTTTTTCTTTTCATATTGTTGACAATAGCTCAGCATCTATCTACACCACAAACGCGCCCGCTCAAATATCTAACCCGTATGTTTTCACTGAATCAACACTACGCGGCCTCCGATTAACAATAAGATATTAAATTGCAACCTACCCTCCGTGTAAACAGGAATCAATCATCGCTCCATCACGGCCTAGAAGAGGGTTAACTCTATTCAAATAGCAAGCAATCGCCAAATATTCGCTCCGATAGGAAATTGGAGCGACCCTGTTTTGCTGGTGCTTTACTGGAATATAATTTTGTTGCTGTGCAGAATATCTTTTATGTATACGGCACTGAGTAGAATAGTTAATAATAATAATAACTCTTTATTGTACACCGAAACAAGTTTACAGAAAAAACAAAATACATTATAGGTACAATGGGCGGTCTTATCACTAATTGTGATCTCTTCCAGACAACCTATAAATATAAATAAATAAATAAATATCTTGGGACAATCTCACACACGGTCATCTGATTGCAAACTAGGCAGAGCCTGTTCTATGGTAACCAGACAACTGATAAACATACTTATATATTTCTAAATACATACATATTATAGATAAATAACACCCAGACACAGAACAAATGGTCGTGCTCATCACACAAAGATTTGTCCTGGGTGGGAATCGAACCCACGACCTCCGGCTTAGCAGTCAGGGTCACTAACCACTAGACCAACAGGCCCGTCACCTATGCAGAGATTGTTATTAGAATAGAATAGAATATTTATTTATTGGCAGGACATTAGGCCAGACGTAGTGACAGGTGGACTCAGGCTCTAACATAATGGTGGCCAAGACAAAGCAAAAGAAGCGTCGTTCGTCCGGGAGCTAGATAGGTCAATGACATAGACAAAGTTTCGGGTCGAATCTGGTAGAGACTGGCAGAGAACCGGAGAGAATGGCACGTAAAAAGAGAGGCTTATGCCCAACAGTGGGATGGCAAGGGCTGTGGATAATGATGGTGGTGGAAAACTGACACTTTTGTAGCTGACTGTACCATAATTACAATAACTTTCAAGAAAGCAACTTAAACGTCAAAATTCCTACTTCCATCCACTTCCCAAGTTATACGAGTATTTACTGGTCGAAATTCACCTTCCACCATCAAATATGGAACTTCATTAGCAAGAATTACGAACTCACATAATAGTTTAATGCATTTCCTTCTAGAAATTCCCCCACGTAGTTTACTCAAACCTTATATAAATTCACTAAGTGCTTGTACTCTTTAACTATCAGTGCCTGTACCACGAGCTCTTTTAAGCATAATCGGGTTTGTTGTGTCATTGTGGGAGTGAGACAGCGCTATATACTACGCGTAGCGGTGTCTCGCTCACACAACAGCAACAATCCGAGCTCGTAGTAAGCGCGCTGTACTCTGTAGAATTTCTTAACTCTATAATTACTTAGTAGTAGAAGTTTGCGGGTCTAAACTTCAGAGGCTTATTTTAATGGGCTTATTTTGGTGTATTGGGTGTTTTGGAAAACGCTTGTCGTTACTTAAGAGTTAGTTTCAGTTTAAGAAGGAAGTATGCTCTTTTGAATATGGAAGACCGGCAGACTTAATCTTTTGATATTTATAATTTCTCACTTATTAAGTTTTTTGTCTAATTTAATAGCAATTTCATTAAAAAAATAGTAAGAAATTTAAGAAGCCAATTTAAGACAACGTACATTTCTACAAGCGTTATCGCTGATGGAATCGCTCAAATGTATGGAAGTGATAAATCTAGGTCGCGTGACTTTTCGAAGAGAAAATTAAATTTAATGTCATCCAAGAGATTTCTATCATCGTTAACGCTTGTACAGATGTAACTTGTCTAAGGTGGCAGGTCTTTTTTAAAATTGTACGCCATCGTGTTATATAGGTTCATATACCTATTTAATTAGTTCCATGTTTCCCATTACGTTTTAAATTAACCGTACATTCATACCATCGAGTGCCATCCTGAAAGCATAGTTACAATAATTAATCTGTTAATTACCTACTGAAATAGCTGCAATATTACCGTTTAAAACCACAAGTGTATGGCGTTGCGTGCTCTCGACGTGTGTTGCGGGTTTCACTCTAAATGCGGTCTGGTCCGTCCGTACCTGAGAGTGGCGTATTTTGAAAATACGATTATGTTATACGTGGACGGCGAAATTATGTTCGTGTTTTCGTTGGAGTTTTTTTTTTATTCGTCGGTTGCACATTACTAGTATTCTTGTTGACCCCTCGTGCTAAGGAAAGATGCTTGTGTTACGAGTGGGTTCACGTCGGATTGTAATGGGTGGGATTCGATAATGCAACCACATGATCGCAAGTCCGACGCCCTAGCCATTAGGCTACCGCCGCTTCTAGTTGTTATATTCTTTTATGTTTAATTGCAATTTTTGTAGCTATAAAAAACTGTTATATTGATTGCGTATTGGGAATGTATCGGTAAAGTTATATACTTACTTAAGATATTAAAGCGCTATAAGAGCTTGTATAAATGGAATCATTTTTTGTTTACTAAAAGTAAGTAAGTAAGTTCACGCGTAAATTTTCCACGACATATTATTATTTTTTAGCCAAAAAGAACCGGTTGTAATCTTAAAAAAAGTCCCCTGAAAACGAATTGATCCACCTATGGGTAAAATTTTGAATCTATTTATCGAGACTGATTTGTAAGGCTCGAGTTTAAGGTCAATTTTTTATAGAATTATGCCATAAAATATATGCTCTGCTTTACAACACAACAATTAAGAGAGGAATTCGGTGTTCTGTGATTAAAACCGTCCCATTCCTGATAATTACCATTAAATGATCTTACAAAACCACGGAACCGCTCAAATTAATTGGGCCATCCGAATTGTATGACAATAAAATGTTCAACCGTTAAAACAAACGAAGCAAGTGATTGTTCAAGTAATCAATTTTAATTCCGACAAACGAAAGGATTGTTCCCAGTTTTCAACCGATTGCACGTTTTGTTTTACAGAATGTGGCAAATACAGCTATACAATAAATAAAGCCGCGGTAGCCTAATGGCTAGGATATCGGAATTGCGATCATGTGGTCGCTGGTTCGAATCTCACCCAACGCACTACCGACGTGACGTAACACAAGCATTTAGCTTAACACGAGGATCGACAAGAATTCTAAAAATGTACGCCCCACATTGCTAGTATGTTTAAAAAAAATGAACATGCGATATCTATATTCTATATCTATATATCTATACATATAATAAAACAGTAAAAAAACTGTGTCTGTACATTGAATATATTAAAAAAAAAATACTTGAGGGGGGTTTAGAAACAGTTATAGAGCACGAATCCAAAAAAAGAATTCTGTCTGTTTGTCTGTATGTCTGTTTGTCTGTTTGTTTGTACACGCTAATCTTCGGAACTACCGGACGGATTTGAATGTTTTTTTTTTTGTTGTATAGATATTAAGTCTGGGAAACATATAGGCTATAATTTATCTTGGAAATTTGAACACCTGATGCAGAACCGCAACAGACCAGCTAAACTATAAGAGATACAAAAATGGTACCATAGCAAAAATTGTTCCACGTGATGAGCATTTTCTGCTGAGAGAATAAATTTGAAGATCTGGAACACCTGATGCAGAATCGCAACAGACCAGCTAAACTATAAGAGATACAAAAATGTTACCATAGCAAAAATTGTTCCACGTGATTAGCATTTTCTGCTGAGAGAATAAATTTGAAGATCTGAAACACCTGATGTGGAACTCCAAGAGCCCAGCTACAGTATAACACATATATGAATGGCGTCTTAGCAAGAGTTGTTCAGCCTGATGAGCACTCTCTGTTGACGTATAAAAATTGAAGATCTGGAACACCTGTTGTGGAACTCCAAGAGCCCGGCTTCACCATAACACATATAGGAATGATGTCTTAGCAAGAGTTGTTCAGCCTGATGAGCACTCTCTGTTGACGTATAAAAATTGAAGATCTGGAACACCTGTTGTCGAACTCCAAGAGCCCGGCTACACCATAACACGTATAGGAATGACGTCTTAGCAAAAGTTGTTCGGTCTGATGGGCATTCCCTGTTGACTTATAAAAATCGAAGATTTGAATCATCTGACTTGGAAATCAAAGCTATCACTAATTTCACTGTATAATTATAAAATAACATAACCTTAAGAACTGATTTTCGATGACGATGGTATATCATTTATAATTCGACTCTACTGGCCAAAACTCCCAATTTTTTTTTTATTTTTTTTTTATCGAATGTACAGCGTGTAACAAAAACCCTGTCCGATCCCTGAGAGTATTATTTGGTATCGTACTGCGGACACATATCTGTAGCTATTTAATGGATTGGAGAATAAAATTTATCCCCAGTCAAAATATTTAAATACAAATAAAAACTGATCCAAGGCAACAGCTGAACAACTGACCGCTCCTCAAAGGTCACGTACTTACTACCTACAGTTTGGTGTCAAAGAAGCCGCCTATGCGAGACGGTTCATGAACTACCACGAATACGCCTTTATTGGATCAAATCAAATCAAATCAAATCAAATCAAATCTGTTTATTCGTCAATGTAGGTAGGTGTACAAGTACATTACAATAGGTGTTAAGTTACAGGTAGTTCGCTACATCGTGCCTGTGGGCATACGAAAATAATAAGGAATGACAAATATAGACAACTATAGTTATATTAACATTGAAAACTGTTAACTTTAATTAGCTAATTATATAGTACTATATATTCAATTAGCTTATTATATTTATACAACACTATTAAAATTTTAGGAAATACTATATAAATTTTATACAAATTATTAAATTACATCAATTATATCTACTGTTTATATAATTTATTTATTTTTATATACTTAATACTATTGTTTTTATCATCTATTTTATTTTTATGGCTTACTTATTGTAAAAATTCACTTATTGAATAGTAGCATTTTTTTATTAACAGTTGCTTCAGCTTTTTTTTAAAGATACTTAAATTTAGTTTTCTTAATTCGTGAGGTATTTTATTATAAATTCTTGGGGCCATTTCATAAATACTTTTTCGTAAAAGGGCAGTTTTACTATGCTCAATGCTTAGAATATTAGACTCCCTTTTCCTCAACCTTGGATCCGCTGAAGGCCTTATTTTGAATAAATTTATGTTACTTTTTACAAAAACCGCCACCTCATATAAGTAAAGAGATGGAAATGTTAGCAAATTTAAAGACTGAAAGAACGGTTTACAACTATCTCTAGGGTGCAGGTTGCATATTGCACGATGGATCTGACAGGGGTTTTGTTACATGTTGTATATGCCTTCGGGCTTATGTTATTTGAGTGTTTAATTTACTTTGCAGTCACTTAGATTTTAATTGATCAGGTATCTTCACAATAAAACTATAACCATGATGAAAGAGGTCTAATCTTTCTCAATGTTCCAAAGGAGCTAAAAGATTGAGGATCATAAGATCCCAAGAATCTACCGAAGAGCGTCAGAAGAGACTTGATGCTGTTCGAGAAGATCAGGCTGCAACTCGCTCCGTGGAAACCTCTTCGGATCGCGAAGCACGCCTGCATTCTCATCGTATTTACGCATCTACATCCAGGTCTCTAGACACCAGTGAAGAATATGATGCGCGACTGACCGCTGATCGTGAGCAAAAGTTCTGATGGGCATTTCCTGCTATCTTACAAAAATGAAAGATCTGGAGGGTCTCGAATCGTCTCGCGCATCACGTTGTTTTCCCGTCCCCGGGCTCTTAGAATTTAACATCAGACGTTTCAGATCTTTTATTTTGACGACCCTGTTGTCGCTGGCATAAGCCACAGGATCCGCGTACGAAGTCGCGGGCAGAAGCTAGTAAATAAATGGTTTTTCTTAAGGTCTTCACGAATTATAAAATAATATTTTCATTTAATTACTTACTGAAAATACTATTTTTTTTATTGAGGCTCAGTCTTAATAACTAAAGAGTTGTTTGAGTTCCACCACTAAAATATTCACAATCTACAGTGCCATCTTATCCAAAAAAAACTCACTTTCCATCTTTTCTAGATGCTTTGATTGCCAGTTAGAAAGAAAGAAGAAAGAAAGAAAAATATTTGTTTATATTAGTTAGACAACTTTATTAAGTAAACACAATATTTTAGCTCGGAAGGATAAATGCTTATTGCGCCAAACAGTAAAATACTGAAACTTTGGTTCAAACACATTTCACAATACTTTCGTACTCAAAGCCAAATGAAAGGACATTCAAACCCGTCCTGCACAAAAAAAAAAACTAACAAACAAATGCTATGTGGGAGCGGCGTGATGAGGCGATGCTTAAATGCTATAAGCGATTTAAGCCAAAGGATTTTACGGCCGACAGATTTCAGATATCCACACGCCTGCGGACAAACTGACGGGTTTTGTTACGTATGTGGATAGGCAATAGAAATTGCGATTGAGACTGTGTATAGTTAGTGAAAACTAGATATTATGGTTTTTTTTTTGCATAGTTGAAAATTTTGTTTTTATCTACTGTCTCTATCAATAGCTTTTTTATTGAATCAGTGACTGTTAAGAAGTTTCAATGAAATGTAAATGTTTATTTCTATACCTATATATTTTAAACTTAACCAGCGTAATCGCCGCATTATAATAAATAATAATAAAAAATGCGTTTGCTGCCCAAAACAAATTTGCTGCCCAAAATTTTTACAACGAAGCAACTTGTCTTTCTTAACCGTAATAGTTACTAGAGTAATTATTGAAAACTGTTGTCCATCTAATATCAATAGTAACAGCATAGGTACGTAATACAGACGCTGTCATCGCCTGCGGATAGCGCGAACTGTTAGTCCGAAATTGCGAAACCGCGTGCGGTGGGCGCGCCACAGTGTTGGCGCCAATATTGGCACCAACATATGCATAGAAAATCTACTTAATCGTTATTTTTTTGCTTTAGTTTTTTAGATAGTATTTTGTGGAGAAAGAACTTAATAAGTCTCATAAGTATTTAGTATTTAAATAAAGTTATTTCGAGCGAGTTTTCCTTTAGTTTTTTAGATGGTATTTTGTGGTGAAAAAGAATTTCTAAGTCTCATAAGTATTTAAATAAAGATATTCGAGGTTCTGTTGAAAACTTACTGATGCCCTTATATCAGTTAGTTAAACATTCAACCTTCGAGATCGCGTAAAAAGATACGCGAACTCTATAAACAAGTAAAAAAACAGACAACAATCTGGCGCCCCGCTGTGCAAAGCAACTCGCGGTACAGCGCACCCCAGTGGTTGATGGTGGGCAAAGCAAGGCGACCGGTGCGAGTCGCAATCGTGCCTACCCCAGTGGTTGATGTCGCGTTTATACTGTGTAACGCGAGCTAAGTGAATCAAACTGTCATTCTAGCCGCGTTACTCAGAAATAAGGATTAGATTAGGATGGATATGTAACGGATTTATTTTCTTTAAAATATAATACAAAGTTTTGGGTTCAGTTTGAGTCTGAAAATATTTGTAATTTTTGTTATACAGTCCAGTTTTTTTTTAAAAACGTCTGTCCACTACATATTCACGGCTGAACTGCTGAATAATATTGATGAAATTTGGTATAAGATAACCTTGGATTCCGAGATACGAAATAGGCTACTTTTTGCCACGGTATCCGACACCCACGAGGCCGGAGTGCCTGGTAATAGATTAAAAAAAAAATTAACTACTAGTAACAAGACACATCCTAATGGTCTTTTCAAAAAGTCCCTGAAACTACGTAGTCAAAACTGATGGTCTGTATTGCTTTATCTAAAACAGCAAAATTCCAAACACTCAGATACGATCCATGTTATGCCCATCACAGTGCACAACCTTTGCTTACTTTTTGCTTAATATCATCCCTGCAGACGAGGGTGCACCTCCCTTGGAACACAATCACTTTCACCCCGGATACCTTTCATTTTTTATATTTTACTGTTTTTTCTATAGACGTTTAAAATTCCTTTTTGTTTGAGTAATCTGATTCCATATTGAAGTGTTCTGATAGAAATTCTTTAGTAAATTAATGAGAAATAGAGCTTAGAATAAAAATGCCAATATTAAAAAAAAGGTATAGATAATTAGTGCTGTTTACCTCATGATGGCCTTTACCTTAGTACAGGTTTATTATCTTGTAAGTTACGTCCCACTCCATCACGTCTCTCCATACTATCGTCTGGAAAAATAAATAACAACGTCACATAATGTTGAGCTAGTCTCCGTTTAACTTAAACCTGGCTGATCATTTTGTTTTCTAAGGTTTACGCGAATATTAAACATTGAAATAAAACTACTTTAAACGGATTCAATAGAGAAGATGGCTGGAAGATATCACCTACTTGGGATCATACACAAAACCAAACCCAAGAGCAGCGCTGCAAGACTTCAAGATACAGTGAGCTCATATTGCGTAGGTCGGAAAACAAATGATTAAAATAAATTTCAAAAATATGAAGATAGAACGTGCAACATATCTTGTCAAAACAAAGACCATCTCAGTCTGCCCGTGACCATGACACCTGAAAACGTCGGGAACTAAAATCAAAATAAACCTGGCTGATCAACTAGAACGAAAGAAACTAAAAAAACACACACGCACCTAATAAAGTCTTAATAAAGCAACCTTTTTAATACAATTTCCTATTGTTTTTCGTGATTTTCTCAAAGCAAGTAACGTGCATACATAAGGAATGGCGAGTGATTGATGACGCGTCCACAAGACTGATGCAGTGTGCCGCTGACCTGAGACATTACATCTTCCATCAACGCATTAGCTTATTGCCTGATCTAATAAGCAGACGCAACTTGTTTGGTACAGTCAGCAACGAACGTGAATGAACACAATGAGATTTACAACACACATAAAAACAATAAAATTCATAAATGGACTAAAGGGGAATGCCCATTTTTGGCCATTAAACGCCCAACAATTTCCTTTTGTTAAAAAAAACCCTCTATTTTTATCGTTATTAATCGCGATATCCATTTATCCAAACAAGATTGCCACATTTTTGCACAATAAAAAGTACCGAAAGATAAAAATGAAATTACGTAAATCCGTCATTTGTGGAAAAAATAAAAAGTGTTGCAAGTTAATAATTAATCGTTAAAAAATAATCGATTCTCTTTTTGTCGAATGATTGTTTACGGTGTCATTAATTTAATGCTAATATTATTTTTCGATAATTATTATGATGGTATGATAATTAAACAAGTGAATTGCTAGTTGATTTACCATGATTTCTCTAGAGAATAACAAAAACGCACAATTTAACTTTTATTCTGATCTTTTCTTAAAAACATCTAAAATACAATTTAAATAAGTAAAAGAAAATATACTCTTACAAGGCGTGCAGAACTTAAATTGCCTAAGAGATTTTTTTAAGACATGTAACACAAATATACAATCGATTTCTATTTATCGATTTTATGTCTGTTAAGTAGCAACATCGAATCTGACTGACAGCTCATGACAGCTGCCATGCGAAATCACAACACAACTATCAAAACCAGGGCTGCCAGATCGTATATTTGGATACAAAATCTGTATAATCGGACTGTTCATTGTATCTCATATGTATAGGCGGTCCTTTAGTATAATTGGATACAAAAATATAAGTCTCCTCTAGGGTCGCAAAACACTAATACTCTAGGATCTAGGGAGTCTAGGATGAACTTATCATTATACATGAGAGATGGTCTCCATCCCTGATGGAGATTTACTCACCAACTTGATAATTCTTATGTTATCTCATTTTATTTATAAATGAACAATAAAAATAGTTAAATGATCTAACGAAACTGCAGTACCACAACTTATGTGACTTGGTGACAGCGTTGCTGTTGTTGAATTGATTGTTTCAAGTTTTCAACTCAATAGAATTTTCGTGTTTTATTGCCCTCGCCTAAGTATTTTTTTATTCTTTTTTATCATTTTATTTCCAGTTTTGGCCGCTTCCAGGTCAGTTAATTTTGTTTTTAGCACTATAAATAGGTTTTAGCAGTGTTTTTTTATGATATGCAAAAAAAAAATAGGTATAATAATAATTGTGTATAATGCAACTGAATTTTGTATAATTTTGTTTACTGAGCCGTATAAACAAAATTAATATACTGGCAGCCCTGATCAAAACAAAAATCACAAGTCGAATTCGTTTGCATTTGTGTTATTTTGTTTGTTTTCTCGCTGATTTGTTATTTAAGTAACGAATAAGCTTTCTATTTTAATAAGTGGCAATGATTCTGGTAGAAGTGCAATCAAAATGTATTGTTGTAATTGTATTATCGGCCGTCGAACGGTAGGATGCTGTGCCCATGTTATGACGGTAATAATTATGGTATTTGGGTTGGGCACCGCATCAGACTAATATTTTGCCTCCTGCTCAATTCTTAGATGATGTAGTAATTGTGTTTGATACAAATGATGAATAAGATCATAAAATAGTTGTCAAAAACTGTTAGTGTATAAACAAAAACCTTTATATTTATCTTAAAAATCCGGACTTTTTTTAAACCAATTCCTTAACCATTTCATTCTTTTTATTGCATATTATCAGTTCCATATGCTTTTATGAGTGGGCACCCGTGGCCGAAGTGTCTATGAATGGTGGGCATTCCCCTTTAATGAGGATATTATGAATGCTTCTCAACTTTCTGCCATCGCTAACCAACCCAAACCGGAGCAAAAATAACATGATAATTGACGTAACATTAATATTTACCTTGTTAACTTAATTAAGCAAAAAAACATACATTCCAACACAAACACATTTTTAATGGTAATTTGATTTCGAACCCTTTGATGTATCTACATGATTATGAGGTAAATGGATACTCAAACACAACTACAAATTGTCCTGAATTAATTATTTCCTAATGAATTAGGTTTAACGATACCTACGTAATATGATGTTGTTTTATTTATGTTTACCAAAGAATCCTTTTAAGGGAATTTCTCGAAAAAAAAATATGTTTGTTAGGAGTAGTTATGTAGGTTTTTATTTTTATGGTATTAGAATCTTTCTTATAAATCCAAGCAGATGTTAAGTCATACAAGAAGGAGTTGGTCTTGAAAAAGTCGTAAAGATAATAGCTATTTTATTTCTGCATAATGATTGATTTCTTCAATTAAAGAAAGATGAACTATTAAAGACGGATGGATGAAAATATGAAATAAAATTAACGGCACGACTATCACGCTGCACATACCTAAAGTTATCGGAAAATTGGTACACTATAAATGTTATGCAATACTTATCTAATAATTAATATTATATTGTCATGTAATAGAAGAAAAGTTAATAACTTTATTTTGTCACCAGAAAAAGCACACAACATAAAGTGAGATATAAATAAAGAACAAAAAAATAAAAACACAAGGAAAATTAAAAATCGACTACGGTTTCTGCACACTGGCAACACCATAATACTCCTACAGAGAGCTGAACTGACTTACCTTACTTATATACTTATACCTATGTATTGCTACTGCTTTAGTGGGTACCTAATTTCTGCCTACTCTTGGGCTGAACATCGCATCAAAGTTAATCTTTATCATGTTAAGTTTCGACCTTTGACCACTGAGGGACCGTTTTTTATACTCCACGATTATTACAACAATATCCATGTAAAGTACAGTATTCAGCTAAATCCGGTAAGACAAGTAGGTAGCCGACACCAATATAGCTTGGGAAAAGGCTAGGCAGATGATGATTATTAGAGCAGCATTTATGGATTTCTGTATGATCATTTTCACAAACAAGAAAGATGCAGTTGAAGAAAACATGCCATACTTTCTCAATGTAATTTGTTTTACAAAGTTTTTTTTTTAATTTTAAAGAAGAAATATAATAATTTTAGTAAAATTGCACGACATTTCCATGCATTATTAGTTGAAACGTGAGATCTACGAGTAAGTTACTCACATTGTTATTATACAAAATAAAAACTGCTGTCACAACATAATACCTTACCTTACGAAATCAAATATTTTTTTCCTAAAATTCAAATAATACCCCCAAATCGTATCGTTCCCGCAACGTCTTCACTAAAACCATCGCAACAGTAATTTAAAATGCATAAATCTCCTTGGCTCAGTCGGTCCGCTAACTGGATTCCCTGGAGTTTCAACTTTCCGTTTTATGAATAGGTAATCGTTTGCGATACGATATCCACTGGACAGCGATGTTATTTATCTACGTCCAGAATATGATACTTGTTAGTATACGTCCACTAGCAGACTTGGTGAAACTATTTCGGTTTAAAAATGGTAAAATATAATCTGTAAAGGGATTTCTCAGGAGATTTTAGGGGAATAAGTTTTTTTTAAACTCCGTTTAGGCAGAAAAATACTGAACATATAAAATTTTATACGTGCGGACTGGCTGCTTCGCACGCCCTTTAACAAAATAAGAGAAAAAAAATGCTTTGGCGTTGTCAATAGGAGAGGACACAGGTGCGTTCCTGTTCGTGTATTTTTGTTAAACTATTAACACTTTCCAAATTGAACTGTATGCTCGAGTGTCACACAGTCCGATATATTCGAGCATATTGGCTGAAAAAACATGTTTCTAATAGCTTAGTGCGTTCGTAGAAAGCATTTATAGGTCTTTGAACTAGATATTAAGACAAGGTTTAATTGAGTTCTGGGCCATTTATAACAACTTCAAACATGACATGTACGATAAACATAACGGTTCTTACTTTTTTTTCCCCTACTATGGAGAAAACAAAAACTGAATCCAAATAGAAGGTAACAATAACAAAACAGTGCACTTATTTATTTATAAACAAAATTTGCTTCAAAGTTAAAGCAGTTTACAAAAGATGCGCTACAAACAGGTTAGCTGTTGCAATTCAATATACTTCTAATGTTTGATCAATACAAATTAAATCTTTTAAGGTTTAAATTCCAATGCAAAGCACTTCAACTCCTTAAAGTTGGTAAGCAAACAAATTTAAAAAATCACTTAAAAAGCAAATGGCTTGACACCTATTTGCCCCATTCGTCACGCCGTGTCAACATTCGTGTGAAACACCCCCTATTTTACATTTAATTGCATTTCTTTGTCGATCTCCCTGTTAATCTGGATGCACCCTTATCGTACACTCCAGTATAATTTTACCTTCCCCTCCCCTCTCTGTTTGCTAGAATGACGTATTTTTTTCGGAATATTATGAAAGTTGATGGGTCTTTGTTAAATGGTTGATGTCTAGACGATGTTTGATATCGAAAAGTATGTGTTAGGCTATGTTTGCGGACGCTCTTCGTTCGATTGCGTTAGCTTAGTTATATATATGATCGTGAACACGGAGTGACTTTGAAAGTTCTCGATAGCACAAATAATAACGATTAAATCGACGTCTTTTTAGTCAAAGTATATTAGATTCTATTGTCTAGGACTTAAGGAATACTTAATTCAAAGACGAAAAATAGTTGTTGTATAGAGCAATGCAATGCAAGCATTTCTATGCCACGTAGGTACTTTTTGTTTTAAATCATATCTGCATCATGAGTTTATTTATTTTTTATTAAATTACATTTTTAACGAGATAGTAACAAATGTTTAATTAACAATCCAAGCGGATTCTTTTTCACATCGTTTTTGTTATTAATTTAATTTGGCCTGGAGCTAGAGCTTGTTAACGATATACTCTACAAACGAATCCGCTTGTATTTGTGAAATTCCGATCAAATCAATTTAAATTGAACGCTTGTTTCGTTAATTATTTTAATTTAATCACTATACAGTAAAATATTTGTCTCTAATTATAAATCTGCTTTTAAATAGGTATTAGGGTATGCGAATTATTTATGTGGTCCAAACGATAACTTGTTTTAAATTGAAAATATCTATAAAAATCATTCTCATTCTTTGAAGAAAAAATATTTTTTCTTTTTATTTTCTTGTAAACCAACGCATGGTGCGTTGATTTACACATTCATGAAATACCCTATGACTATATTTATTTAATATATGTACAATATATTTTTATATTTATTTAAAGTTGCACTTTGTCATAATATAATTATGTGCTTATAAGGTGACTTTAAATAATTTAATTTAGAAATACCGTACAATATTGTGAAAAAAAATTGGAAACATCCAATTATGTCATAATTTTCTTTCTTCTTAAATTACAAAAACGTAATTTTAAATCAAAAGTTCCATATTTTTTCGGATCCTGAAATATATTAACCCTTTGCGCGTCGCTGGCGTCCCCGTTACAATCACTCACGGATGACGTCACAGCCCTATCGGCGGTGCGCACGCACTGCATTCACACTGTAATTGTATTTAATAGCTACACTGTTTTTATTGAATCTCGAACAGGATTATGATTTATCACAAAAATACAGGTTGTGCAATATTTTGCATGCATCTGTTGCGGTGTTTATGGCTTAGAAGCTAAGTTTTAAAAGTTGTTTATTTTTCATGTGAGCTGGTATATAAATGGAATGTTTGTTACCTCCTTACTCGCAAACGGCTGAAGCAATTGTGATGTACTTTGGTATGGAGGTAGCTGACATCCTGGATTAACGCATAGGTCATTATAATTCCATTAAATTAAGTTTTTTATTAACCGCGGGTCCGTGGTCGAGTGGCGTCAATTTTCAAGATGTCGGTAGCTCTAGTCCCTGGTTCTACCACTTTTCTACATTGCCTCGGATTTGGGTGTTTGTGGTACCTTCTTTATCTCTGATTCCATAACACTAGTGCTTTAGCTACTTACTTTGGATTCGGAGCAATGTATGTGATGTTGTCCACATTTATTATTAATACCATGTGGCGCAGCTATTAGTACTATAAATAATGCATTAATTACTTATTCTTGACCACGCATAGGACAGTATCAAAGACCTTCTAATTTCACTACAAATGAATTATAAACATCTCGCCACAAGATACTCGTATCGTATATCAGTACAGTCATAATTATCGTTACGTCACAGGTATCTTTATACCTCCCTTAGCAATTTACGTGTGACCACGGTTATTTGGTTCAATTCGTCGACACCTAGCCATCCGTCACAAAGGTAATCATCGGACGTTGACCCCTGGGGGGCTGACTGATCAATATTTCGGCTTTTATACCAGTTTGACAGTTTTCGATAGTTCATCAATGTTACACTCAAATGCAAGCGGGTCTATGTACCTATTTAAGTGGTATTTAAGTAGCGTGGATGTTTGAAAACTTTGCCTGGTCCATATCAAAATGATACACTGCAGCTTTAAACGTTTATTATCTAATAAGAGAATCCATATTACAATGATCAGAATGCTCTGATTAGAGATTAGAAATACGCTCTTTTTTTTTCAATAACAAACATTAGTGTCGTTTATTTATATAATATCGACGTATATACGGCGAATTTAAGTTAAGGAGGGGGCTCGCCACGTCACAATTGTGGCTACTATTTTCGCAAATTTCTGACGTCACAAACCCCTGAACTTTAACGTGCCTAATCTTTATCAAATTTTATTGTTTTGATACCTAAAAGATAACGTACCTATCGGCTATCTAATATATTTATGCTAAGTTACGGACTCAATAGACTTTTACTTTTCCGAATCCATTTAGATGGAAAATCGAAGCTACGTTAGTAAATAAAGATTAAACTTTTCTTCTTCTTTTCAAGTCGAAGGTTTTTATAGTTTTTTTTTATTTCATAGTCGAGTAGAGATAAGAACTAGAAGGTGAGTAATTGAACCATTGTTGAAATGATTATCTTAATAAGACTGTTTTAAAATAGACATAATTAACAACAGGAATTATCCACGACTTCAACTAAAGTTTTAATAATCAATAATTTTTTAACTACTTCCTGAAAACACAACCATGAATTCTCTTTCAGTATCACATACCAACACATCCCTACAGCAAAAACTACCAAAATTTCGAAACTAACAAAGAACTATTAGTGATAATTACTTTTATCGAAAGTGTTTTATCATCAATTAAGTAATTAAATAATCTACGATTGCTTTAATTTTACCCGAGTCATCCAGTGACCTAGTTCACCGTTTTAATAATGGATAGGATAACAAAACGTGTTACGTGACCCTGCATATATGATTTTAAAAGAGTATAAATATGCCTTTTTGTATAAAAATCCGTTTAAAAGCAGTAATTTTCTTTTTTTAGCAAAAAGGAACTGTATATCGTGAGTAGTATTCAAGAAAATCCATTTATTTTACCTTTTTCTGCTTAAGGTTCATTGAAATTTTGTTTTAAATAGATCTAATGATGTTTTTGTTAACTCTAATATTTTTAATAATGAGAATGAAAAAAAGAACATTTTTGATTCAAATAAATAAATAAATATCTTGGGACAATCTCACACACGGTCATCTGATCCCAAACTAGGCAGAGCCTGTACTATGGTAACCAGACAACTGATAAACATACTTATATATTTCTAAATACATACATATTATAGATAAATAACACCCAGACACAGAACAAATGATCGTGCTCATCACACAAAGATTTGTCCTGGGTGGGAATCGAACCCACGACCTCCGGCTTAGCAGTCAGGGTCACTAACCACTAGACCAACAGGCCCGTCTAAAATAAACTAATCTTTCCGACAAATGAACCTGAACGAATGAAAAAAAAAATACTTGTCCTTAATTGGTTTCAATGTTAAGAAAATAAAATCTTATCATTGATCATAGTAATTTGGATACGTTTGTTCGTATGAAAACTATTCGTTGCTCTTGTCATCTGGCTATATTATTGTCTATTATCAGAGAGATGGATAATAGTTCAGACTTTGATTACCACATCAGTTACCGAAATTTCTCCATATCTTTTAAAGCTTACTACCACTGCGGGACACACTTTACTATTATTGTTCCCCTCATACTAAGCTAAATGCTTGTATCACGAATGTGTTCAGGTCAGTAGGATTCGGACAGGCAACAACATGATCGTAAGTCCAACACTATAGCCATTAGGCTACCGCCGCTTCCATCGCATGTCCGACGCCCTTGGTTCGGATATTATTTATGTAATTTTTTTTTCTTTTTTTTAAAAACGACGCCCGCACTAAGGAATTTACTCCTTGTATAGCGGGGATTTCACAAACATTCAAATCACATGCACAAAGAACACCCAGACTTGGAACAAGCATTTGTGAATCACACAAATGCTTGTCTCATGCGGTGATCGAACCCGCAGCACGTCGCGCACAGTGGTGACCTATACCACTCGGCTATCCGTGAATTCGACGCTATGTGTGTTAACATATCAATATGCATAAGAATACACCCTTAGCGTTATATTAATCTGCATGCTATCAGCCGGATGCGGGCGTACGACTTGCGTTCAACCGGGTTCCGGCACCCGTCTGCCGGATAGACTCGTGGAACGGACAAGGTTATTAAACTCCTACCGTGTTTGTATAACACACGGATCTCGGTAAAATTGGATCTTCTAAAACTAATCGCGAATGTGAAGGGTTTTAATTTTGCATTATGAAGAGGTAAAAATGATGATATACTTTGTACTATAATTAATGACACTAACATTATAAAGGCAAAAAATTTTGAGAATGTATGTATGTTTGTTTCTCTACTCCTCTACCTCTGTAACTCTCTACACGCTCAAAGGCTCGACCAGTTTTAATGAAATTTAACAAGGTGGTACCTGACACCCTGGAAAAATAGGCTTAATTATATCACAAATTGCAGGTAGCACTGCGGGGCACTAATTGTAGGTACATAAGCATAATATCATACCCTAAATCATTTACACATCGTATCAAAAGTTAAAATTTGTCAAACTAAAATCGACTTTAAGTCTGCTGGAAAATAAAGAAAAATAGTACCTATATCATAGGATGAAAACCGAATAAACGTTTCAATAATATGTACCCAATTCATGAAACTCACTAAAAGTTCATGAACGAGTTTGTTTCAAATCGATAATAAATTGAACAGCGACTAATATTATTAAATCCAAGCTGTAACACTCCAAAACTTTGGCCAAACACACCAACATGCGGCCAACATTTGCCAAACAATTATTACTAATGCAAGCGTCAACGTAACGTGGCATTACCAACCAACATTGGCCATAAAATATTCAAGCGCCACTTACATGGAACTGATAATTCTCGTGTAATTTACTAAATCGTCGGTAAACATATTTGTTCGTAGACTTCTAATAGGGGTTTTAACAACTGGAACTTTAACGTGATTTAACATCAACTTTATTTCTTGGAAACTACTTCTGTTTCAATACATATTGATCTTGTATTTTAATTAATCACATTCAGGTTTAATCGTTTAAAATATAAAATAATACCGGCCTACAATTAATGTCCCACTGCTCGGCACTGGCCTCTTCCCATATAGGAAAGAAATTATCATTGATCACCACGCTCATTGCAGGTTGGCAGTATTTTTTTTTTTTGTAATCCACGTTTCCTCACGATGTTTTCTGTCGCGATGTCATGAAGGGTTGCACCATTCAACACTCTGATGCGGTATCTTTAACATTTGTCAATGATGTCTTTGAATATAATTTAGGTTAGGTAAGCGATTACTGAGAACTGAGTGCTTCGCCTAATTTATAAAAACGATAATTGAATTTTCTTTTAAAGTGTTTGACTGTTTTACTTACAAATGGCGTGGTTTTTGTTAAAGTGCCGAAAGTAAGTAGGTACTCAATACAGAAATTATTTTATCGAAGTGAATAATTTCTGTATTGAACATTGTTAAAAGTAAATACCTTTTTTAAATTAAAATAAATACAATCTCTACCCACCTCCAATTTACATAAAATATACTATATCAACATTTTATATCCTCAACAATATTCTACAAAACGTGTAAGCAAACACTTAGTCCGGTCGAATTTACTAAAGGGTCCGTATGCCTTGGGGCCGTTGTCAAGGAAATTGCATTCTGTACCCAAGACCCCTACAATGGGCCCCTCTTTACAACGAGGCCCAAAATTCTAAGATGGATGGGGTCACATAAACTTTGAATAAGGCACAATTATTTTAAAACTATTTTCATCGCAGCAATATAAAACAAAAGTTCATTATTGTTGAATAAGATTTTAAAGTTTCACAATTATATAAAACTGTAAAATAAAATGACAATCTATAAAAAAAAATTGTTTTTAAAGTATAATATTATTAAAAATGTTTTACCTACGTTGTGGATAGCCAGTCGCTCTATGTAAAAAACTAGTATTCAGCTAAATCCGGTTACACTGGATGACAACCCCAAAATGCTGGGAAATAGACACTGAAGTGGATAACACTTATAATTGATAAACCCTTACACTATAATTATGCATTCGCTTTTTACGCGCTCTTTATGGTACAACCTTTTCTAAAATAGTCAAGATTAAGCCATATTAACTTAGAACAAATAATAATTATTTCTTAAGTCACTATCCACAGTAGTCTAACCATAATTGTAAGTTAATGTGATGCATTATTTGGACCCGTTTAGCTATCGATTTTAACCGTATTTACCTATAGATAGCAAATCCATAATAAGTACTTAATGGCTGTAAAGACCCATAAAATCAGTTTTAATATTCATGAAATCCGTTATACTGATAAATTTGAAATGGAAAAATGCAATGATTACAAGACGATTGTACAGATAAAATATTGTTATCATAAAAATACAAAAAATAAGAAAATAATTTAATAATAAAATTAGTTTTATTATTTTTTTTATAGATAAGTATACTTACACAAGAAATAAAATTAATTATTGCTAGTATAAATATTTGAAGACAAGACATAATAGGTACCTGTCTATACTTTAATATTTTCTGGTTTTAAAATGCTATTCAATTTGCAAGAACCATCACATACATTTTCAATTAACATTTACAGCGAATTTAAACACAGTATCCTACTTTAGTTTTCATTATAATTTTGAAATATTAACTTGTTATATTCCCAATAATAGTTTTTATTTAAAATACCTTATAGCTTCAATAGACGAACACGCAGAATGTCTTATTATAATTCGCAGAATGCGTTGTTATTTTCAAATATGAGTTTATATTACGCTTTAATTTTAATATTTTAAATGTTGATCCGGTTCCGGATACTATAATAAACAGGCAACTTATTATTAACTACCATTTCAATAGCACTGCAGAGCTTCTCTCATTCTATTTATCTCTTTAGTGAACAAATATTTTAAAGGAACTTACAAATATATATTTAAATATTAAGCCAATCCCACACTTCAATGAAACTCAATCAAATATAGACCAAAACATGAATATATGCAAACCGACATAAAAACGGGAGTACGGGCTTAGGAACACGATTTTCTACATGACGACGTCAAGATTACTGCTTTGTTGAAAGAATTTCGTGTGACAGGAACATTTTGAAATAGAAATAAAATTGATTCGCTCCAATAGAATTGTGACAGAACTGGATTTGAACGTAAAATGTGTGCTTTTCCGACATTTTCGAAGTATGTGAGCGCTTGGCAACTGACTTTATATTTTTTTCTTTTGTTTTTCTTAGTACCATGGTAGCTCAGACACGGGCCAAGGCTTGTTATTGAGAAAAAATATATAATTAAAACTCATCGATAAAAGAGAATCTTAAAGATTTTTAACTTACTGTGAATAGGTACATTATAAATTAATATATTGTCCTACAACGTACTTTTGATTAAGATAAAGGTTTTATTGATTTTAGGATACAAATTAAACTGTCATTCTACGTATTATATATATCAATTTACAATTATTCTATTTATTAATAATTATTTATTTTCCACTAATTTTTAATAAAATATTAATCAAACAAAAAACACCGCCTCAAACAACAGCAGGAAATTTTTAAGCTTGTACGAGGATACGATATCCTGGTACAAGCTTAAAAATCTCCTCGCAATTATTTTTAAGAATTCCATACATTCTAAGTATTTTATCTTTCTCAGTTTATTTCCTGCTAATTACCAATTCTCTCCATCACCGCACCGACAATCTTTGCCGAGTCAGTTCCATTTCCGCTTGTTGGAAAGCTTCGCAACGTCGGGATAGAAATGCATTTTTATTGGTTACTTCCCGTGGCTTGTAGGATTCAGAGATCGGTAATAAAGTTTAGGATAAAATCTTGGCAGTTCTTGGGATTTACAAACTGTTTTCGCGTTTGTTTCTGTTTACTGGCAGTGTTTGCTATTATTACTTTTAGATTTTAATTTAAGCATAATTGTTTTGTTTGTGATATACTCGTAAAGGTAAAATGTAAGATGTTGTATTTGTTTTTGGTAATTTGAATTTGTGTGCTTTTGCTTAAATAGTTCATTATTTTAAATCTTTTCTTAAATATTGTTATTACATTGTCGTATTGGGTTAGCCTGTAAAGACAAATTGTAGTTGGTGAAATAAATAAAATATGAATAAATAATGGTCAGTCATAGTAAAAAACTTCTTAACAGTTGTTATAAGTTAAATTTAATAATGTAATAAAAGACCAAATCCCTATGAAAGTAAATTTACTGTTAATATTTGTTTATATATAAAATTAGGATTAGTTATATATTGATTATATATTATATGTATTATAGTCACAATTAATTAATTGATCGAAATATTTCTCTTTGTAATCAAGTACCTATACGTGCATGTATGATTTACCCACAAACTTAACTTTATCTGGTAAACGTCTTTTATTTGTTTTTAAAATGCTTACTTGCCTTGTTTGTCACACATTCCCCTTGTGACCCCTTGCTAGCTGCTTGCTAAATACTTCTGAAACGAGTGTGTTCACGTCGGTAGTGCTATGGGTAGGTTTCGAGCCAGCAATCGCAAATCTAATAACAAGGCAACCTAGACAAGAGGCTACCATCGTTTAAACAATACAAGATCGATATAAAATGAAAATTCGGCTAAGTCTGCTTATTTATTAACTTTGTAATTCATTGTATGTAATCATCATAATTATATCAACCACAAGACGTCCGTCCACTGCTGAATATTGGTTGATTCCTTCCCCAATGATTTTCGGCCGGTTGGAAGCGACCTTACAGTTGCTAGGCAACGAATAAAACAGTCGAAATAATTGGTGGTTCTATATAGAGACTATTATCCTGGTCAATTCAAGCAAACATTTAATGATGACTAGAACCAGGTCAATGCAAATATTCAGATAGAATGTGTGCAGATGGACAAGGTTAGGTGGTTCGTACACATTGTTATGAAATACAAGTTTGTGTATATATTTGTACCTTTGATAATGGTGTATCAATAAATAAAGGTTTATTATTATGATGTCGTACCGTTTTATTCTTAGAAGTATAGGCAAGTACCCGAAAAGAAATAGTTCAAATAAAAATATTTTGCTTTAATTTTATTTTGAGACGGACAAAGCATCTAAATGTGTCCAAAAGTAATTTACGTATTTTAGTTTTTACAGAACTTTTTCTTAATTACCTATGGGTAAACCTATACATTTTTAATTTATAGGTATATAGTTTCAATCAACAATGAAAGCAATTTGAAAAGGTAAATATGGGATGTAACAAAACTTCTTTTTGTTATTGTTACATCCCATATTTACCAGGATTATTTAGAAGTTCGAGAATCATTAATTTACAATCTTGGCTTAGGTTATTTTCATAAAACGCAACCACGTTCACAAACAAAAAACTATCTGAAATATTTATTGTATTAATAAATTTCAATTTCCGTGGAAGTTGGTTCATATTAGCGCTACGAGTAAGTTCATAACTTCAGGTGACGGCATTCCCACAGTACATAGCTGGCTTCGTACTAATTGCTTGGAGGCGGCATTTTCTGTAGAAATTACAGTGTAGACATACAACAGTATATCAACCGATTATTGCCTTAAGAATGCAAGTTGCAGTGTAAACTTAGATCGTAATTATTGGTTGTGTTCTGTTTTATCGAACTGTTGATGTGAAAATTATTGTTCTGTGAAATAAGGATGTATTATTTGTAGAAAGATAGTTAAGGGATACATGTAATCACTTTTACGGTTTATACGACACATTTCTTTTTACATGAATGGACAATGGTGATTATTACTACAGTCCTTCTACAGGCAAATTTTTAATTGCATTTTTGTTGTTTAAAATCTTGAATTAAAACTACTTTTTTAACAGATTCTAGCGCGGTTTACATTGATTTTAGTTGCCGACGTTTCAACGCCTTTGCAGGTATCATGATCTGTCATAGTATGCCCGTGACCCGTAGATAGAGAATAGAGGTAAATCTGTCTACGCCGTAACCAAGTCGTAACTAACTTCGAAAAAGGTTCTATGTTTGTCTGTTTTTTTTTATGTACCACCTTCAATTTAGCACCGATTTTCAAATATTAATGCATTTGCCAGGTCCAAAAATATTATTCGTTTACTCCATGATAATGACAGCATTCTCACTGGACAAGTTTCCAGTGCGTTATTTAATGAAGTTAGTTTATTAGTTGTCGTTCGTTAGTTTCAACGACGATTTTAGCATGGTCCCTGATACAAAGCATTATAATAGTTTGATGCACGTAACTTTTACTATATTATGTACTAGAAAAAAGTGCACATTGGACGAGTTTTGAAAAAGCAACGAGTAAAAATGATTGTATATAATTATCCTAATTGCATGATATAGAATTTGAATTTACTTAAGTCTTGGTTCCGTAACGATGATAATGTAGTTAATTGTGTGCATAAAATGCACACAATATACATTTTCTAAAAATTATGTATATAAATATCGGGAGTATATTATTACGTTCATATATGTCTTATCATAGTAACTCGTTTTTAATAATGAGTCACTTGCATTTAGGTAATACATATACGTATATACAATCACTTAGTTATACATATTTTGAAGTTTAAACGCATATACCTAGTTATGACCATGTTCAGATATTTTGATTAGTTTTTTGTCTGGAATAACAAAACTAATTTTATTTTGTTTCATTCTGTTTTTGCTAGTTTTGTACCTTTCGCATGCCTATTTTGTTATTGTATTTTACATAATGTACTGCACCTATATTTGAAATAGATTATCTTATCCAATTTTGAACACATCACTTTTAAAAAACTTAAATATCACAAAAAACACTCTTTACCAAAAATTTCTGAAACTAAGCAGATTTGTTTTGACTTACGATGGTCTCCTCAAAAGTGTAGATAAGCTTGGCTTATCTCAGATTAAATATTATGATACAGAAGAACTTACGACACCTCGTACATTTACATTAAATAAATAAACAAACATCTACAATATCCGCAGCGAACATTTTTTCGCGTAAAAAAAATATTCGATTTCACTTAGCGGCAATACGACCAACTTATGTCGAACCCCGAACATTTTCCAATCGCTCTTATGTCGTGTAACTTAAGGTTGAAATTGTGAAATACGGGAGGTTAATATATATTTGTCGTTGATCATCCACAAAGATTTTGTAGGGAAAATATGAAGATGAAAGTTGGCTCCTGACTGTTTCGTTTTTGCGGAGTCTCGGAACAAAATTGCTGAAGACAGCGCTGTTTCGGTAGTGAGAACATGGTGTTTTTTCGATGATTGATACGATTAATCATGTAATAGGGCGTTCAAGGGGAAATTCTGGTAAACTCTGTTGTTGTCGTATAATCGCGCGGCATTTTAATATTATATTAAAATGCCGCGTAGTTACGGTGGGTCTTGTTTTGCGCTGATAAGCAGAATGTAAAATTACCTTAACTTTTTAGACAAGTTAATAATGCTGGGTCATTGTTGAATGGTCATATTATTCGGTGTTGAAGTTTGTAGTATATAAGAGAAATTAATCATTTTCATTAATTAACTGATGATTATAATAATCTCAATCAAAGTACTCGTTTTCCGTTAGGAAGGACTTTAAATTTCGAGATTCTTTGCGTAGACCATAATTCATTATTTTACAATAGTTTCTTTATAATAGCGCAAAGAAACTTTACGACATTCTACCATAATTTTAAAAATTAATAGAATCCCAATCACTACTTATACTTCAATCAGTATTAAACACAAACTGATATTAAATCCACTTACGACCCCAAAATGCGGAATATATAGAGCGGTTTGCACCCGATCAACATCAGTCTTTCAAGCACCCTTAAGAGCTGTAACAACCCCCATTTCCAAGAGTTTAGCAGATTTTAGGGGTAGTTTTTTGTGGAGTAAACAGTTTATCGCGATTTGTTCAGGCTTACAGGGTGAAAACGAAAAGATTTAGTTGGAATATTTCTCTTGTTTTCTTGTATTGTTTATTTTTGATTTATGGAAATTTATTCAATTGTTTTTCAGTAATTCGAAAATAATGTTTGTTTTATTGAAAACATAACAAGTATGATAACGAAATACTTTTAGTAAACTGGTTTACGATAAATGTAGTACCTACTCAAGTACGTCTTCCAAACAGATTTGGTATTTAAATCCATTAATTTGTATTTAGGTATATAAAGTACGTGTACGTGTAAAAGATTTTATAAATAATTGTTTGTTATTCTCAACTTTTAGCATAAGACCTTAGTATAGTATACATATGTTTACGAATTAAGTTTGGTTGATTCAGATGTAAAGAGTTAGAAGCATTTATTATCATTCTAATTAGAAAAACATTACGGCCTTTATTTAACATATCGTGTACTTGTATGTGATCTCATATTTTCCAAACTAACGGTACAGTTTGATAAGTTTTTTTTTTTCAGGAACTCTCTCCCTCGGGAATATTATCACTGGGGATTCTCGCTCTTGGGAACACTATCCTTGGGAAGTTTTCTTCTTCGGCAGGCTCAGCTTCTTTCTTTTACATGTGGAGTTTAACTTTGAGTAATGTTGACACTGTTATTGTTATTATTTTTACTACTTTTATCTCATGTTATTCTAAGTGTACACAATTGTTGGTGAACCTAATCCTACTATCCTACTAATATTATAAATGTGAAAGTGTGGATGTTTGGTTGTTTGTTGCTCAATCACGCAAAAACGGCTAAACGGATTTGGATGAAATTTGGCATGCATGTAGCCTTTGACATGGAAAGGAATATAGGCTACCTTGTATCCCGATTCCTTAAGTAGTTCCCGAGGGAAAATTGAAAATTGTTTACGAGCTAAGCCGTGGGCTGACAGCTTATAAATGTGGTATTTTTCTCTATTACAGCGCAAGCTATAACACGGGTGAAAATTTTATTCTATTTTTCATTACTTTCACATTTTTTACTTGTTCAAGCAGACGATGTCGCGGGCAAAATCTATATTTTTTATCATCTAAAAACATAGCATTAAAAGAACTATTCCGAGTACCTACTGATAATTTATCGGTAAATAGTAAACAATAACAAACCAGGAGGCTCTATACCAATATTAATCATTTGGAATAAAACAGATCCCATAGCTCTCCATTATAAATAGAATCTATGTCTCCAGTGATCTATTGCTGTGGCCGGCCATAAATTATGGAGCTGAGAACATTATTAGGAGTTCACAAACACGCCACTTGGAGAACGGACGCTTATTTAGTAGATAAATATGTTGTATAAATATATAAAATAGTGTAAATTCGTGATACATATTTTGAAGGTTACCTACATTTTTATAGGTTGGATAGAAGGACAGATAGCTATTGAGATTTTTCAAGTTTCCAAATGCTTTAAAACTATATTATAACAATTACATTGACATAGAAAAAAACAAGAGATATATAGTATCCTAAATCCGTTCCCATAAATGACCACAGAAATGTAGTCAATTTAAAATGAGTTAAACTAACGAAAAATATGTTAGTTTCAAATTTTTCTCTTCCTCTGTATCATTGAAAACAGTTTTGGCTAAAACTAAGGTTTTTTTTTCTTTATTTATTTATTTATTTAAGGTAAACCAACAATTGTTTACACATTCCTTTCCTTTTATATGACTACATACAGTTCAGGTCAAACAATTACTACTACATACTTATATGAAAATGATTACATACACTAATGATACAAACTATAAATTATACAGTACATGTAACATAGCAAACAAACACAAAAGAAAAACTAAAGAAAAGTGCACCAATTATCATCAAGTAAAACAAGTGAATTATCAGGAATCGCATTTCGCAATCGAAAATTATTATTAAAAAAATGATGATAGTAAATATAGTAACTCTTTATTATACACAACCAAATAATTTACAGAAACACAAAATACATAATAGGTACGAAGGGCGGTCTTATCACTAATATTAATAGTTACGTCAGCAAAAAAAATTACTACGTTTGTACCATATTGTTTATGATACAAAAACCATAACTGGTCACAAAGAGACATAAACTTCTGTAATAAAACTAATTACCCATAAACTGGCATCACATCATTTTATGGTGGCATTAATTTATTTCACTACCCCCTTAATCATACATAAAAATGTTAACAAGATGATATTGTATTTTTATCGGTCTATAGTTTTAGGGCCTATTTCACCATGGTCAGATAACTTTATTCGAGGAATAATTCTGAAATTTTGACAGTTGTTGTCGGAAATTTTATTGTCAAACGGAAATTTTGACAGTTGTCGGAAACTGTCAAACGTCAATTTTATTCGTCGAATAAAAGTTATCTGACTATGGTGAAGTTGCCCCTTAGTGAGGTATAGCGTCTGCGTGTGAACTGGAGTGCGTATATTCAAAGAGGTAATCAGGTGCATAAAACTAAACAAAATTCTCCAAGGAACATAGATCGAAATCTTAAAATGGAAAATTAACTTTTCATACAAAATTACAGGTCACGTAGGTACGTTTGTATGAAAAGATGATTTTCAATTTTAAGATTTCTAGGTACCTATGTTGGTTGAGGAAAGTTGTTTAGTTCTATGCACATTTTTCGTAATAGTACAAATTTATGATAGAGATAAGAAATTTGACATAAAAAAAAACTTACAAGAGTCATCATTCTGTCAAAATCAAAACCCATATTTGGTTTTGACACCAAATAAATTTACCTTTACAAGTAATTTTTAAGTATTTCTTACTTTCTGGGTCAACATTTTTCAATGCAACATACACTGTTAATTGCTATACATACGAACAATACCGTAATGGAGGCTAATGGTCTTCCAAACAAAGTGTTTTAACCGTAACACTTTAATATCGGAGAGTGCATCAATTAGTTAAAATTATGTAATAGGATGATACGCAAGTTTGAACTTATTTTGTTAAAGTGTAATTATACTGAGTTGTGACCTCCTAGGCTAGATAATAATGTAACAGATTACAGATTAAATATCTAATTATTTTTAATAATCAATTTTTTAATACGAATACTGAAACGCAAATTATCTTTAAGAGGTTCTTAAATTTCTATCCGTCGCTACTTCACACGTTAAAGTGATAAAAACAGCATGAGAATCAACGGCTGCTTCAAACTGATTTTTGTTTCAGTGTTCGACAATTTGATTTTAATTTGACGGGCCTGTTGGTCTAGTGGTTAATGACCCTGACTGCTGAGCCGGAGGTCGTAGGTTTGATTCCCACCCAGGACAAATCTTTGCGTGATGAGCACGATCATTTGTTCTGTGTTTAGAAATATATAAGTATGTTTATCAGTTGTCTGGTTGCCATAGTACAGGCTCTGCCTATTTTGGGATCAGATGGCCGTGTGTGAGATTGTCCCAAGATATTATATTATTAAGATATTATTATAATTGATAAACTCACAAGCTAATAAGAAACTAATGGCCAAATCCTGAAATATCAATTAATTTAAAGCCACCGTCAATTCTCATGCTGTCTCTGTCACTTAAAGGTGAAAAGTAGCGACAGATTGACATTTAAGAACGTGTTAAAGTTGAAAAAAAATTCAGTATTCGGAGGTCTGACTTAGAAATATGTTTTCTTGACCAAAGATTAACATTTGTGGTAGATAACATTTGCTTATGAATGAAATGTACGTACAACCCTGCTCACTTCGTACAAACATTTGCTTACACACACACACACACACACACACACACACACACACACACACACACACACACACACACACACACACACACACAATGCCGTCTTATTCGTCTTTTGTTTTATGTTTTCTACCTAAGTTACTTTATTAGTTTTTTTTATCTTCTCTTTAAATTTTATTGTTTTATTGTATTGTTTTCTTTTGTGTAATTCTGGAACAATTATCTTTCCTGTTTGGATGGGCGCTGATGGCTGCGACTCAGTTTTTAACTTTTGTAGCTATCATCGTTTTCTTTGTAAATCGAGACAAATGTATATGTTCCAAAAATAAAAACTTTTTTTTAACTTTAACTTTTTAATGTTCCAATAAAGTAAGTGAATTTTCCAAATTCGTTGGATGAATTTAATTTGCCTTCGATCGAAACGCTATACTCATAACATTTCTGTTTCTCATTATAATAGTATGAAGCATTTTATTTAGTTTTTTCTACATTATGAACAAACTTGAACGGTTAAACGTACAGTTAACAAAACCTTATCGCGTACAGCGAAATATAACATAGAATTCAAAAACGACGACAGTTCTATGAACTTTTTAGTAGTTTTAACAAATGGAAACTCAAAGTAAAACTGTGTCGCCAACCGTGTTCATTCTAACACACGTTTATGTTAAAACTCTGTTTTAGTTGGAAAACATTGAAGCAAGTTATTTAGTTTAAATGTACTATGTTTTGATAGTATTAACTACGTTCGGAATGCGTTGAGACGGCTGTGGTAGAGTCGATCCTTGTGAAGTTATTACGTTCGAGTTTATAAACTGCAGATAGCATGTATTTCAGTCGTTTTTGTTGACATAAAACACTTTATTATAAGTGAATAAAAAACTATAAATTGTTAAACGCATAATATTTATATTTTTTCGTTTAAATTTAAGTAAATGAAATTAACAAAATTTGAATCAAAGTTATGAAAATATACATTTTGTGTCTGTCATTGCGAAACTTTATATTTTAGTTGTAAATTAAATACAAATAGAAAAAAGAAAAATTTTAACCTCCGGCGGGACTCGAACCTGCGACTACCGGTTCAACGTACCAGCCAACGACGAATAAAAAACTCATATAAGAAAAAATGAATCTTAAAATATCTTGTACAGGTCATAATCAAACTCGCAAACACATGAGTAAATTTCACATAAAATAAAATAAAATTATAATTATAAGATACCTTCATATCTAAGCAGCTATATAAATGGTGTGGTAGGTATTGTCATATACGAATGTATTGAAACTCGGCAGACGGAAAGCGGCATGCAAATAATGAAAGTTCGCCGACGTCACCGCGTTCGACACTCCCGTCACACTTAAGGGGACGCGTGCGACTTATTTTAATTAACCATATATAATTTAAGTATACTGGTAATAAAATAGTTTTAATTGCACTACCACTTCATATAAATCTTAATAAGAAACAGCCTAAGGCTAGATTTTTTATTATGTTCTGCGTCGATATTTTGTCCTGGAAACGAGAGCAATGGAAAACTCTTTATTTAATTACTGAAAATTTAATTCGATTTTAAGATCATTATCGATTGCTATTAATGCATTTAAAATAAAATTGTATTCGATGAATTGAATTGAATTGAGGAGGTCATTTGCCACTTATTACACCTAATTTAACCACGAATATTACTAACTAATCCAAACAAAAGTAAAAAAATAAACGAAAATAAAAAAAAACTAAAGTTATGAATGTACAATTTTAGAAATATATGAATACATCATAAAAATTTACACATGTCCTAAGCTATAAAACTTTGCTTTACAAGCTCCTAAACTATATAACCTTCTCTATAGGCGACTTGCTACGGTTTAAACCCAGACACCCTGTACATTATGTTTTATAAGCCTCTCCTTAACTGGTCCTCTGTTTCTGCAGTACAGTGGCTAATTAAAGTTAGCAACACACGGCACGACCGCGGCGCTACTCTGTTTAACTACAGCTGCGTTTGGGTCCCTACGTGCAATAAACAATTGCTATTCTATTTGAAGAATTTATACACCTAGAGAAAGTTCTAGGAACATTAAATAACGGTTTTTAGACAATAGTAATGTTACGTATGTCGTTCAGTCGTATCGTTATCTCTATCATCTGTTCTAAGCTTCTTCAAACGAGGCTGTTTAGAATAGATAACGTGTTTTTTTTAACTAGCAATGTGGGTCGCACATTACTAGTAATCTCGTTACCCCTCGTGTTAAGCTAAGATGCTTGTGTTACAAATGGGTTCACGTCGGTAGTGTAATGGGTGGGATTCGAACCCGGAACCACATGATTGCAAGTCCGACGCCCTAGCCATTAGGCTACCGCCGCTTCCAAATGTTAAACGAAGATCACATTCACATCACATTGTTGTGAAAAATTCCAACGAAATTAATAATTTAATATTTTCTTTATGAAGTAGATATATGAAGAAACACATTTAAAAAAGGAAATGTAAACCTTTTTATGTTACAATAAGATCTCTTTTAAGAAACAGCACAAATGGCCGAATACTGATACGTCAATCAGTTTGATGCCGCCGTTAAGGCTCATGCTGTCTCTGTCATTTTAAGGCGTAAAGTAGCGCCACAATTTTTCAGTATTCGGGGTAATTCAATATATTACCATACACTTATTTAGACAAGAAAATAAATAATGTTAGTTTTTCTGTCAGAACAAATTCCATGCCAAAACAAAAATCACTAGCAATTTAATTTTCATCAAAGCGAACAACACAAAATTAATAATACCTACTTAATTTTAAATCGCAATCAAAACTGAGCAAAATTAATATGGCAAACACAAAGTGAATAAAATTAATCAACTCGATTGACATTGGTACCGGGTTTGGGTCATTAGTCATTATTGATTGCTTATAAATTGCACCGGTCTGCATCTGGTAAGGTCACAGAGTAATGAGTAAATGGAGTGAACAGTATTTGAGTAGGTAATCTTCATTAGCTGCTTTAGGAAATATTTTACATACTTAATATGGGATCGCTTATAATAATCATCGTCAGTTCTGTATAACCCATGACTTTTACTAAGTCATTTTCCTCTTGATGATGATGAGAAGAATTCTCTATTTGCAAAGAAGCCTGTGCCCAGTAGTGGGACATTTATAAGCCGGTACTATTTTATTATTATTATCCTCTCTGATCCTAGTCCTGCCTTCTTTTGGCATCATCTACCCATCTCATTCTCCGTCTTCCTCTATTTCGCCATCTAAGTCTTGACCAGCATTCGCTAACCACTCGGCTCTACATTTCGCCATCATGTCTGGCTTCGTATCCTGTCCAGTACCATTAAGTATCGTGACTCTTCTGTTCCTTTATATTATTACTGGAAACAATAAATTATATTTTATTAAACTTCAAAATCAAAATCATCAGTTGGCAGACAGCTCCGTATATTATAATATATTTATCTGGTAACGTTCAAATTAAAACTGCTTTTCAATACTCGTAATTGTTACTAAAACTAAATGCTCCAGTTATCTTTAAAAGAATTTTAAACAATATTTTGTTCTATATATTTTTATTTATTACACTCCATTGAAAGTAGCTATGCTACGTCAGTAAACATTATTATAATAAACCGATACACAATACGCGGAGTACGATAGAAGTTTAATCATCTCTTTGTGTCTGTATATAGCATATCACGATACAGTATCAGCGAATTTGTTCGAAAAAAACAATCACGATTTTATTTTGTCCATTTATTTGGACACAATTATAAACAAAACCTTATAGATATTATATTATTTTATCTATTACTATCTTTTTATTAGTTTTTTTTATTTGGGGAGCTTACAGCTTTAATGCAAATGATTATACCAATAGTAAGAATAACGCCAATAACAAGTTTCTACAGATTGAAATTTTAATTACAAATTTTATTATTTATATTTCACTTAAATCTTGAGTTATTTAATTGTATTTTATTCAAGAAGATTTAATATCTTGCGTACCCTTCATTTAGTAACTCTTAAGTAAGTTTACATCTCATGGTTCTAAACTTATTCGATTATCTGAAACATGTACTCGAGTACCCATCCATAACAACTCACCATAACACGATTATACCCAATATTTGCGTACCCAAAGGGGTGTACATACCTATTTGAGAAATTTAAGAGGATTTGTCAAATTTCGAGGCGACCATCCGAATGTTGAAATCATGTACACCCTTGTTACGGCCTGCGAGTGACACCATGTGATGTGCTTTGAAAAATTGTTCCCGGACAGAAACATGCACGTCCGCAAAAAATCAAGGGTTTTGTGTTTCCTAACAAGGTACGGCTTGGACGGGTTTTGCTAAGTGAATGTAGAGAGCGAGATTTTTTACCCTTTTTTTAATACTGAAGGTCATGTTTACTTTTTTATTTAATTTTGTTTTTTTACTGTTTTGACTTTACAACTCTATTACTGAGTGAAAACTTACATAATATCAATTCATTATTATGTAAGAACATTAGATACAAAAGTTTGTGTAGGTTTTTGTACAAAATTATCTCCAACCAAAACTGTCGATATTTTTCTTCCTAGAATCTGTAGGAATACCACAACAATAAAACGAAATTACTGAAGCTAAATGAAATTTATCATTACATTGATACATATCACGTGTATTATTATACGTTAGATACAAAATATCGTATTTTAAAAGAAATGAGGCTGTGACATTGAGTTTAGTACTTGTGTTGATTCCTCAAGACATAGTCTTACAGCGTTTTTAAAGTGCAAAATATTGATAATATAATAATATTACTATAATAATACCGGCCTATAAACGTCCCACTACTGGGCACAGGCCTCTTCCCATATAGAGAAGGAATGAGCATTGATCACCACGCTTGCTCACTGCGGGTTGGAGATTTCAGATTCCAATTTATGGAATCCAGATTTCCTCACGATGTTTTCCTTCACCGTTTGTCAATGATGTCTTAGAATTATTAAGAAAGTACTTATAACTTTGAAAAAGTCACATTGGTACTTGCCTGGGTTCGAACGTGCAACCATGTGCATGCGAATCCGGTCATTGAACCGCTAGGCCACCAGGACATTTTTTTTTTTGCTAATAAATTTGTAAGTTTGTATATGTGTGTGTGTTTGTTACTTTTTCACGCTTAAATGACTGGACAAATTTAAAAGGTTGCTGACACCCTGGATTGCCACTTATGCTCCTTTTTATGTATAAAAAATTGGCATAAGTAGCAAGCAAAAGCTATCTGACTACCCGCGGCTAACACATAATAATAATAAATACATAATAGATGTATAGTTTAGAATTTAAACATTTAACTCCAAGCTGGCCGGTGGCAGTCCCAATAAAAACTCATTCTTATTCCTTTTTAGTTTTAACAGAGATCTTTTAGTTACCGAGTTAAGACCGCGCACCTTGAGTGACTAGTTTTTAAATTAACGTTTCTAAAGCGCCTGTTTTAGGTTTACTAGAAATAAAAACATTTTTTTTTTTTTTGAGAACAAGTTGAGAACTTTTATTATACAATCCATCTTGCCTGTGTCCATAATTTTAATAATATATATCAATGCTCATTCTCTCTATAAAGGCCTGCAGTAGGACAATGATAGGCTGGTATTAAAAGTTTATGGTAAATCATATGATAAAAATTAAGATCAAGTCAACAAATTAACAAAACAAGGATGTATGGAGGGACTTAGGGGAGGCCATTGCCCAGCAGTGGGACAGTATAGGCTAAGAAAAAAAAACAGAACAAGCCTGATTGGCTCGAAATTATTCCAAATATCAGATCTAAGAAATCGAGTAAAAAAATATCTTGTGGCTTACGCTATACCTGAAATCTCAGTGGGCCTTTCCCGGGATCAACCTCGAATCGAGATCGTAACTCGATCATATTGTAACATGATTACCGGGTTTGAAGTACTCTTCGCTTGAAGCTTTTATCTATAATGGTGCGTTATATTATGTTTTAAAAGAGTGGTTGTGTACCCTCGGCGAGATTCGATCCATCGAACTGCGATGTGATTGATACGGTTAAGATGAAAATGAATGATTGGATTTTCCGGTTTGTAAAGTTAGACACACTTAAGAATGTGACGATTTAAGTAGAATACCTCTGGATTCATCATGACTATCCTTTTTCCCAAGCTATGTTGGTCAGGATCCAGTGTCATCGAATTTTGCTGAACGTCGTATTTTACATAGAGCAACTGCCTATTTGACCCCCACAACCCATTGCTGGGTAATATCCCATAGAACTACTCGTCAGATTTTTTTAGAAATTATCTAGAAATTTTCTGTATTACTTAGTTACTAATAAGGTAGTCTAAACAACAGATTAATAAAACATAGATTAATAAATGTAGATGTAATTCAATGCGAAAAAAAAAACATCATTATTAATTTAAGTCATCGAATCTTTTACGATCATAAATAGTTAAAGTATTCAATTGTTTAGCTACAAAAATATATTTTAGTATTGTTTTCTGAGGTTTCCTCGAATATTGGACATTGAAATAAAACTACTTTTTAAACGAATTTTCCCGACGTTTCAACACCTATGCAGGTGTCAGTCTGCCGTGACCATGTCACTTGCAAAAGTATTGAAACATCGGGGCTTAAATCAAATAAATCGCGATAGAATCAGTATAAAAAGTAGTTTTATTTCAATATATATTATAGTACTAGTTTTAGATTATAATAATTATTTAGTTAAAGAATAATCAATTCATATGTGGTTAATTATTATTAATGAAAGGCAATCATCAATACATTGTTTGTGATGGCAGCGAAGTATTTGTTGTTCATATTAAACAAACTATTGTTATAATGAAACATTTCGTGTTTGATTATGATGATTAATAAATTAATTAGTCAAATATGTTTCGCATAAATTATTAATTGACATTGACAAAATATTACATATAATGATTCCATGTAGGTATATGCTATAGACTTATCCAATTCAGGGCCTATTTCACCATCGTCAGATAAGATCGAGGAATAATTCTGAAATTTGACAGTTGTTTCATACAAAACCTCTCAAACGTCAAGTTTCTTCCTTGAATAAAAGTTATCTGACGATGGTGAATTAGCCCTTAATGAGACATTTTTATGCCGAGATGCCTTTTTAACTAATATAAAAAGACGCGTATTATTTAGGATAGAAAACTTTATGAAAAAAAGTTAAACAAAATACTGATACTGTTGTAACAGATTACAGTCTTGAAACAATATGTTAGTTCGTAAGCCCCACGTCGCGCGCCAAAAGTAGTTTCTTCACTTATCCAAACAACCACAATCTATACTTATAATAAATCTGTAGAAGTGAAAATTCTGTACATTGAAAATATCAAAAAAATTAATGGCGGGGTGTGTTACTAGACCGACACCGAACCCAAAAATGTGATTAAAAAAATGTTTGTCTGTCTGTCTGTCTGTCTGTCTGTTTGTTCAGGCATCACGCAAAAACTACCGGTTCGATTTCGATGAAACTTGGTATAATTGTTCTTTAATATCCTGGGCACCACACTGGGTAGTTTTTATCCCGGAAAAGTATATACAATAAAAAACAAACTTAATTTTGCGGTTCGATCCTTAGACCCGAATACTGTACCAACCGCAAATAATAAGTTTGTCGTAGGTTACGTCACCCGCAGTGGAGTTCACTAAGGGGCGCTGCACACGGCTAAGATACTATAATTATTTATCTATACTAATATTGATATTACAAAGCTGAAGAGTTTGTTTGTTTGAACGCGCTAATCTCAGGAAGTACTGGTCCGATTTGAAAAATTCTTTCACTGTTAGATAGCCCACTTATTGAGTAAGGGTATAGGCTACTTTTCTTTTGGAAATCTATCCCCTAAGGGGGTGAAATAGGGGTTGAAAGTTTGTATGGGAAGTTCGGTATTTTCAATGATAGACACATGAAATTTGGTATACGGGTTTCGGGTTAGAGATAAATGAAGACGTATTTCAGCAATTTTGAAAATCATCCCCTTAAGAGGGTGAAATAGGGGTTGGAAGTTTGTAGGTATATGAATTGTGTCGTTTTCAAAGATAGACACGTTTAATTTCATACAAGGGTTATTAGTTAGAAATAAATAAGATGTACTTCTTATATATATAGAAATACAATATAGATGTATTTATGAGGGTAGATTTTAGAAATCTACCCTCTAAGGGGGTGAAATAAGGGCTGAAATAGTTGGTATGTGAAGTTCAGTATTCTCAAAGATAAATAGATAAGATAATGACCATCTAAGACATATTATCTATAATGACGACTCCCGTGGTCGAGTGGCGTTCACTCCGGTTTTTAAGGTGTCGCCAGCTCTAAGGTTCCAGGTTCGATCCCCGGACGGGTCCATGTAGAAAATCACTTTTATACATTGTCTTGAGTCTGGGTGTTTATGGTACCTTTTTTGTCTCCGATTCCATAACACAAATGCTTTTGCTACTTACTTTACTTTTATTATTATTTTAACGCCATAATATTAGATGAAAAATTTTATACATTCTCCTTACTTTGAAAATCCCAGAATATCTACCTTTAATACTACTTACTCTTTACTTTACGCGCGAGCGAAGCCGCGGGCAACAGCTAGTAATGAAATATATTCTGAGCATTTTGAATCATAATGACATACTTACCAAAGCATAAAACAATGAATTAATCTTTGATCTCTATATTTAAAAAACAATTGTACGTCTGACAATTTTTTTAATAATAAAAATATCTTGAAACTCACACACGGCCATCTGATCCTAAACTAGGCAGAGCCTGTACTATGGCAACTAGATAATTGATAACCATACTTATATATTTCTATATAGAACAAATGATCGTGCTCATCACTCAAAGATTTTTCCTGGGTGGAAAAAAATCCAACCCACGACCTCCAGCTTAGCAGTAAGGGTTGCTAACCACTAGACCAACAAACCAGTAAAAAATTACTGATGTTATTTGAGCTTTTCATCTTTGTTGCAGTGAAAACAAAAGACAATAAACTGTGTTGACTAGAATATCTTCAAACTCAAGAATAAAGGCACTTGGAAAACAATGACTAATAAAAGATAAGTTGAAAAATATCTTTGATTTTGTACCAAGTTCAATAGAATCTTTCAATCGAGACATATTCATTTCCTAGCGTCTCATTCGTTCGTAACGATCAGACACATCCATTATAAATTTTGAACAGTAGTTTAATAAAAAGGAGGGCCATGGTGATAAAAAATAGTTCAATGGCCTCACACATTACTTGTTAACCCCTCGTGGTAAGCTAAATGCTTGCGTTACGAGTGGGCTCAAGTCGGTAGTCCAATGCGTGGGATTCGAACCCGCGACCACATGATCGCAAGTCCGATGCAATTTAGGCTACCGCCGTTTCTTAAAAATTTTGATAAAAGTCTATTCTTATTATTAATTCCACTAATAGTAATGTCTTCTCGTTCAAACTTGTGTTACACATTGAACAAATTGGATAAAGAGAGTAAACTATTATGCAACCTACTGCTGGTAAATCTCTCCTCCTCATTTCGTCCGAAATAAAAAAAATATCCCATTAACACATATTATAATAGGTATAAACATATTGAATGAATCTTCTGAAACTAACCTGTACAATACCGGAAGCTGTGAATATTCGGCGCGACGGTTGCAGCGCCCCCTGCAGCAGACTGCTACATCCGGTTTCAACTTCCTGCTCTTTCCAAATCACGGTTTTTAGTTCGAAAATGTTCAATTGATGTTATTTTGTTTTCCTCTGCTTGTAAAGGATATGTCTTGAAGTTGTCTGGCATTCTAAACGGTTACATTTTATCTGCTGTTATAAAAAAAAACAAAAACAAAACATGTTGAGACAAAAAAAAGTGTGTGTGTATTAGTTTATACACGACGTAAGAAGTGAAAATTTATTGACATCATTTTTCGAAAAATGATCTACTATTTGCAAACGATACACAAATTGGTTATATAAAGGTAAATTACTTAAATAAAGTTTAAGCAAAAGGCTTTTATTATTATGGACAGGGATACAAATAAAGATGGCGCGTAACAGAAAAACATTACAATTTTAATTTCTCTCATACGTCCATAAAGAAGGTTTCACTTAAATATATTTTGGTGGTTAGGATTTATTTTTATTCTATACTAGCGGAGCCACCCGGCTTCGCACAGCTAGCACTGTAATAAATGCCTAAAATTATAACAAAACCTTCCTCTTTTATCACTCTATCTATTGCTGTAAACTGCATTAGAATCCGTTGTGTAGTTTAAAAGATCTAAGCGCACACACAGCATGAGCAACTTTGTTTTATACTATGTATGTAAATAAACTTAGAATTGAAGACTAACGCAGCAATCGAAGCAACAGACCAATACTGGGAAGATATCCAGACATGAAAATAAACTTATAATATGGCTCCAAATGTAAAAATCATACGACCGAAAGTGACATGGTAAATAAAGGATCAAATAAGTTGAACCTTCTTTTACTCGCGGTTCCGCCCGCGTGGGCATCGATTAACTCGACTAAAAGTACCTACCTCTATCTTACCCTGAAAGAATTTCAAATTGGACCCGTAGTTCCTGAGATGAGAGCGCGTTGAACCTAACAAACAAACTCTTCAGCTTTATAATATTAGCATAGATTTTTTTTTTATAAAAAAAAAATATTTTTTATAAATGGGACCTGGTATATGCAATACAATTAGCATGTCCTATTATAATTTTAGCCAGTCTTTATTGAGGTTTTTCTATAGAAACTGTTTTAAAGCATGGCAAATTAAAATATATTACGAACGTTTAAATAGTTTTGTGTACAATATATTCAGGAAGTAATTTTCGGCTTTAGTTGCTGTGGAAATTCAGTTAGGATTATCCTGGATAAGCGTCTTAGTAAAGGACACAAACTATTTTGTGATAGTACCCGTAGTTAGACTGTCGCGGTATTCTTAGTGGGTCATCGGACTAGTATATTTTAAGTATGAACCAACTTATACATTGTTTATGAATCACAAAATAATTACTGCAAAAAGTCTCCTTGTTTATTATATTTGTACTTTCTTTTTGTATGGAAAAAACCATTTGAGCGAATATTTTCCATTAATTACTATTAAAAACGAAAAGTCGACGGAGTAATAAAAAGAATCCTGAAAAATTAACGATGTCAACTTTCCCTTTTTCGAATATTCAAAAATAACAACCAAGGCATAACTTAATTCAATGAACAGCTTCTATGATCAAAGATCGAGGAAAAACAATATAAAGTTTAAAATCAAAACACAAACAGTATGAAATGGATATTTTCTCCTGTAAATCTTATTATTTCCCGTCGCCATGTCACGTTGCATGACACCGACGCTGGACGTTCGAACCAATATCATCGAGAAAATGATATGCTATCGAAGAATATTTCCTTTAAGATGTTGTGTCAGACCCGGTAGATTACTATTGTGTACATAATATAAAGGTTAGTAAATAAAAATGTTTATATACAATGTCATAATATTTAGGTTTCGATAAAACAAAATTAAATGACGGTGCGGATATTATGTTATATTGTTGTTCAAATAATAATGATGTGACTACATTTATTAAACCATTTTAGAACTAATTTTGTTTTATTTTTTGTAACTTGGTAACTTTTTTTGATATGTATATATAATTATATTAGGTTGGATTTGAGCTAGATATGAATTAAAACGAAAGAATTATAGAGTAAACAGCATAACATAAAATAAAAAACAATCATTTTGTACACCCCACAGATTAAAACAACTTTGGCGTTAAAAGGTATCAAACTTACTGTCTACTTGTTATTATCACGCACAAACATCTCCAAAATCTGTTCAACATTTCGTTTGTGACATGAATCGATTACAAGCATCAGTACCTCAGAATTAGCGGATCAGAGGTCAAGTTAATAATGGCAGAACACCCTCGTCACTCCCGCCTGCCTATGACAGCCAGACTGGAAACTTTGGGGCTTAAGTATTGTACCTGCTTGGTGATTCAAGTAGATTTGAATCTATGGGGTTTAAATTTAGAGGTTTTATTTGGGAATCAATGTTTTCTATTGACTATTAATTTTGGTTAAGGGCATAACATGAAGCAGATACATTAGAGGCAGAGATCTAAGGAAACAGTTGGAGGAGGCTTTTACGGGTAGCGGTCTTTTATCACCTCAACAATATTTTTTTCTTGTTTAAGCATGTATAAGGAGAATAAAGCTTATTTGTTTTATTAATTTTTTTGATGGTTTAAATAAAATCTACATTACCAAAGTGATGTCGTTGAAGTATCGTTTTGACCTCTGTTTCTGAATCGTTGACCAACATATTTTTTTTAGTTACATTTGAAACATCATTGTTTTTTTATCAACCTATCATAATCTTTAGCGGTTGTTTTGACAATAATTTTCGATTGATCTGTCTTTTAGATGGTTAGTATTTTGTTCATTAAAGTTGTGTAAATATAATGCCAGTAATAAGTATCTAACCCCCGAATACCGAAACGCTAATGAACTTTAAACCGTTTTTAAATGTCTATCTGTCACTACTTTACATAATATTAGACTGAGAAAGACAACATCTAGAGCATATAGAGTGCCAGACAGACTTAACGGCGACTTCAAATCGATTGACGTCTCAGTGTTTGTGCGCTTTAGTTATTATTCTATGGTCCGTAATAACAGCAATAACTGATGACGCTATAAATCATAGAATTTACTTTGAGAATGTGGAAATGTGGGCAAAAGACACTACTAGTCTGCGTCTGGTACACGCAGATGGACGGATGAACTGGACGCCTTTAACATGAAGTGGCCTCCATTAGCCGACGACATAAAATGGCGTAACGAAGAAAAAGAGGTCTATGGTGAGACAGTTCGGACTGAAAATATATTAATAATAATTTGAATAGAATTTGGAAATCCAACCCTCAATGAACCGAAACGATCCTACTTAAATACCTCAAGGCATTCTATTTACTATCCCTAAATCTAAACAATTTGACTTTCATGTCTTCCATTGAAGCCTAAGTTCAAACAACGAACCCAAAAAAAAAGGAAAAAATAAAAAGAAAATATCTAAAACCACATTCACAGTTACGCTCCCCGTCATTCAATCCACTGATATCTCATTTTGCCGCGCGAATAGATCCGAACAAAATGGATAGCGATTCAGAGACCCTTAAGAACTGGTTTAAGTTATAGAAGCATGGTCCTGAATTCTGGAGATACACAATACAAAGGAAATTGATTTTATTGTAGATACTTTTTATTTACTGGTAAGGACGATTTTGGGTTAGTTGACTTATTGGAGTTATTTCATTGAGTCAAGATGATTTCAGTAAGTTAAGTCTGTCTGTATAAATAGTCTTACCGCTCATAACTAGATTTTTGTTCATCCAAAATTACGAAAAGGGTTTACTTCATCATCAATGTGAGTATTTGTGGCTTTTGGATACATGATAAAAAATTGGAAGAAGGATGGAAATTTTACGGACTCATTTTAAACTGATATAACCTCCGGCATTAGTCAGCCCTGGACAGGAAGAAATGAAAGGCGCGTATAAAGGCCTTTCTTCTGCCACCCTAGGACAGTAATTTAACTTAACAGGAAAAAACCCACCTGGGCCACCAGTAAGGCAAGTAAGCAGACAGTCGTGACTGACTGATGGACGAATAATAAACGGTTTAAAACACTCAAACTACTTCAAGAGACATCTCGTATAACAATACTTTTATCTGAAGAACTGGGTACATAATGATGCACAGTTTTTACGTTTATTGTTTGTCATCTGATACGAACACTGCGGAATGCAAATATAAAACATGAATATGAATTTATCGCTCATGTCGGAACAATAAAGAACATAATTTTCTAGCACACTCCTCGCGATAAGACGTAAAAATGATTTATTTTCTACTTCTGCTTGAATGAAATTTTCTATTTCGCTTTTGTGGTGTTGGTACTGGGTTTAATACCGTTAATATCGGTATAAATATTTCAGTATCACTGGTGATGCCATCATTGTTAAGATAACCTAAAATTGCACCTTCTTTTGTCTTTATGAGCTGATTGAAACATATTAATGAATAGGTCCAGGTGGTCAAGAAAAAAAGTCTTTGAATTTACACCTAATCAATTTGACACCAAAATCTTTTCAATAAAGAAGAATGGTACTAATTCTTAGGTAAGGAAGGGTTGGTTTTCTTTAAATCTTTTTTACTTATTTCTACTTAAGGAGATGGTATGGCTGAAAATCAGCACTGTGACGGGTCGTGCTCGTCCCGGTACAGCATTAGCTGAGCCATGAGCAAAATAGTAGCAAAAGGAAATTCCTTTTGCTACTATTTTGCTCACTTTTTGCAAGACTGTTATTAATTTGAAATGTTTTTTATTTGTAGCAATAAATGGCTTTTTTTTAATTTCATTGCAGTGACAGCTTTTTTAGTCCATATTCCCCATTTCCTATATTCTTGCACCAAACACGAGTGATCTCGCTTGAGACTGTGACCCTACCGGTGTTGAACATTGAATTTCGTGTAGCGACACATTTTCCTTGAAAATATTACTTCGTCAACATGTATCGCCCCGGTATTATGGTAGACAGTAATGCTATTGATAGGATACTATAGCAAGCATGTTTTTGGATGTATAGAGATGTGATTATGTCAGATTACTTTTTTATACGACGATCAGTGTGAACAAGACTATTTTTTTTTATTTATAATTTTATTAGATATTTTATGGACGAATACTGAAATGTCAGTTTGAAGCCACCGTCAGGTCTAATGCTGTCTCTGTCATATTAACATATAAAGTAGCGACAGATAGACATTTAAGAACGAGTGAAAGTTAATTTATGTTTCAGTATGCGGAGGTTAGTGTCATAAATAGCCTTACCAAAACTCGGTAATTATTTTGAAGGTCCGATAAATAGTTGTCTGGAATAAAATTTAATATTTTGGAATTTTTGTCTCCGTTATTTTGTGTTTCCATACAGTCAGTTCTCCCATTCAATTTCGTATGATTATTCACTTAAAATACAAATTTTGTCGAAATTAATTTAACTGTTTTACGTGGAAGTCATTAGTACAAGAAATAATTCAGAAAATTTCTTCAATAGGAAATCCTGAAGAGCTTTTTAACTCTGAAATCTTATTATTCTGGTTCTTCAATGTCGCTAAGAAGAGTAGCCAGTTATTGTCTCAAAACTCGTTAGATCTGCGGTTTTATTGAAGAACTGAAATAACTTATTGGTACTCAGCTCTTTAAGATTGTGCCTTATACCCGCTTGTAGATAATTCCCAAAGACACAACAGCAATGTTCCTCTAATGTTTTCTTTGTAATCTTATTTTATTAAAGTTTTGAAGCGGCGGTAGCCTAATGGCTAGGGCGTCGGATCTGCGATCATGTGGTTGCGGGTTCGAATCCCACCCATTACACTATCGACGTGAACCCACTCGTAACACAAGCATCTTAGCTTAGCACGAGGGGTTAAATTCGGAAATTTCACTTATTGCAACTCTATTTATTTCGACAATTTTCGTCTATTGTTGACAAATGAATCAAATGATTATTTTATGATATATTTTTTTATTATTATTATTCCCGTCGTTGTTGTGAACGTTAAAATAAGTACAGATTATGTTTGTCGAAGATATAAAGAAGTTCTCATTAGAACCAAATACTCCTAAATAATAAAAATCTCTAAATACTAGCTGAATATCTTCTTTCATTTTATTACCTTGTTCTATATCGCAAAGCATTTAAGTGGAAGTGGAAGTGGCTATGAAGTCATCGACAAAATTAAAAATTCTTTTATCTCGTATTTCAGTTAGCAAAAACGGTATTGCTGTTAACTGAGTACGAACGGTAGTTACAGGCTGAAAATTATTGCGTATTAGAAAGGTATTTTTTTTTTTTATTTATGACGATGATGATGATGATTTATTTAGAATACATATTTTTTTTTATTTGTGTCTAAAAAACGATTCTATATTCTAGATACGACTTATGTAGTGCTACTCCGTAAATAGTAAATTTAGAAATAAAGTTATTATAATTTCTCAATAGTACGAGTATACGACCCAGCCCTGCAAGAGTTTTATTGCAATAAATATGTTTTAAGTATTAACTAAAAATGAATTCCAAGTATTTTTTAAGTGTAAATAGCAAACATTGCATTAACTCAATTTTATATTACATATTGATATTTTACTATGAGTTATGTAACTAGATACTGTAGTTAGTTTAATAAAAAAAAACACACATGTGTCATTGGGATTTGTTAAATTTGTTCACCCCTTTTTTTCACACATTCTATATCTACTATATAAAAATAAGTCGGGTTTTCCTTCCTGACGCTATAACTCCAGAACGCACCAACCGATTTCTATGGTTTTGCATTCGCTGGAAAGGTCTCGGGCTCCGTGAGGTTTATAGTAAAGAAAATTCAGGAAAAATAAAGAAAAGAAAAAAAAACATGTGAGATTTACTATGTTCATTGTACTCTGCTCAGTTAATTTCATGTCTCACTACATGACACTGGCAGTAGTTGTTGTTAGACATACTTTTTTATTGTTTGCCATCACAGATACAAGGACAAATAGTAACATAGGCTATATATTTTTTTACAAAAAAAAATATGTACCACAGCGGAATCGCGGGAACAGCTATAATGAATAAACTCAAAAACTACTGAGCCAATTTAAAAAAATTCTTTCACTATTAGAAAGCTACATTCACTCTGAATAACAAAGGCTATATGTTTTACAAAAAAATTAGATACCGCGGGCGGAGTCGCGGGGAACAGCTAGTATTAATTAAAAGCTTATAACGTGTCGTAATAAAAATAAATCAGCGCAGGCTAGTGACATCGCTTTATAAAACTCGTTCTACACTGTCACCTCCAATCCGTTTTCAATTAACGTGCCCAGAGTTGCGTTAACGCCCGCCCTGTAAGGGTTAGTACACATGATAACATGTGAATACGAATGACGAGTTGTGTGTTGAGTTTAGGATTAGTGTACACTTGCTGGTAGTTTTTAAACTGGTAAGTTTATATTTAATGTTTGTAGCAACTATAATTAAATAAATGTGGAGAACATCACATACATTGCCCCCAAATTTAAAGTTAGTAGATTAAGCCTTGATTCCATAACACAAGTTTATGGAATCAGAGACAACGAAGTTACCACAAACACCCAGTTCCAAGACAATATAGGAAAGTGTTTTCCTACATTGATCCACCCGGGGATCGAACCCGGGACCTCAGACACCTTGAAAACCAGTGTGTACACCGGTACGAGGAGCGACTGCCTATCTAACCACTACAACCAATTAAATTGGGTAACGCAGTATCCCATAGTAAGACTGGTTGTCAGAATTGTAATGACTTATCGACGTATAAGGCCTTGGTATGTTTACAAATTTTCATTCATCCACGGACCAACCTCGACGAGCGCAGCTTAACCTCTATTATCGGTCAAAGCGTACTTACACGATACGAACACCTCAGAAATTAAAATGAAATATTCCCAATAGATATGTATGTGACAAAATTAGCTTATGTTAGTGTACACCGAGCTTTCCATGGCGCCCGCCCCTTATTCAAATATCTCGCAGACGCGGTAGGATGCTAATTACGTAGCCTAGGGTGTCTAGCCCCATTGATGGTGCTCCCGGTATTATACAGGATTTGGCTTAGATTTCATTATGGAGTTACAGCAAAACCGGAGGTCGTGGGTACGATTCCACCTCCGGGCAAATCTTTGTATGATGAGCACGATCATTCGTTCTTTGTCTAGGTACTACACACAGACAAAGAACAAATGATCATTATGAAACAAATAATATTATTTACAATTTATGTATGTAGTTAGGTATACATATAAAGTATGTTGATCAATTGTTTGGTTGCTATAATATCAGATATTTGTTGATTTATTTTAAGTGCGATTTATATCATGCGACGATTTAGAAATAATGAAGGGTATCAAATTGTTGTGTTGTCAATATTCTTTGTTTTGTGGTACCTACATTAATATTTCATTTCCATTAATTAAAATCATGACTAAATTAAATTGTGAATGAGTGTAGGTAAATTATGTAATAGCTATTTTCCAATATTCCAATTTACTAGGTAGTTTTGATCGAGTTATATTTTAATTTATAGTTCTTTATTTTTCTCATATTATGTTTGCCTAAGGAACTCATGAATATCTCATGCATACAATAATGTGCAAATATCATCTAGTCTCACCTAGATACAATAAGTAAGTCGAATAATTTCATCATTCCAGTTACCACTTAACATACCAATGATTTCTCTTATAGAAGATCATTCACATCTATCATCATAATCCTACAGCTCCATTAACATTGGTGAAGGAACATCGAGGATCGAGGTCTCGAGGATGCTGCGTCCTCTCACATTAATCTCCGGCTAGCCATTTCGACACTTAGGCTGGATTTCACGGATGCGCATGAACCTAATCAGGTGTAACAAATCTGGATTCTCTAGTTTAATTGTGATTTTGAATTAAGAACAACGTTCCTCATTCAAATGATGACGCTTCGATACGTATACTTTTTGATGAAGAAGTCCGAATGACTAGACGCTTTTTCGAATATTGCAATTATTATTCATGTCCCTATATATAGCTCTAAGAAATTCCATGTTTTCTCAAAAATGGCTGACATTTTTCGTTAATATTTGTCAATTTTGAACTCGATCCCGCGCAACTATGCTCCTATGAGCGTTTACTGGTGAAATCGCCCCTAACAGTATTAGAGGGGTGGCTAATAGCTCCGTAACCATTTTGGACAGGTATTTAGACTAGTCCCTATTGGTAGTTTAAGCCTTAAATTGATTTTGAGAATATTCTGTTGTTGATTTCAAATGGGTAAAGTATAAGATGATGGTATTAAGATGGAGCATGAGATCTTTGCTGATTAGATTGTTGGTTAAACAATATAAAGTTCCTTTAAAAATTACAATACGGAATAATCTTTAGTTTTAAAAATAGTTAATTTGTGTAAATAAAATAATAACTTTATTCAAAGGTACAGGAAACCACTCACAAAGGGTAATTTCCACTAGATAGATATACTTCATTCAAATTTCAACGTTTAGTGCTCACATCATATCTCTGCCATAACAAAAAGAGAACAAAAACACATCGTTGTTTATTTGATACACAAATAAAACAGAGATCAAACGTCGAGGAACGTTTTGGCGAAACTCAGTTTCTATTAAACGAAGCAGGGATGCGTTAACTCGTGTAGAACTGTACACATATACTGGTAGCTATATTGAAATGTGAAGTAACGTACAGTTGTATGAGACATAGCACGTCCTTGTGGCTATTCAAAGTACCTACAATGAAAACAAAGTCCGCTTGTGATGAAGAGATGGTCAAATGTTATTTTACAATTTATTTAAGCTCGTTTTTTTTTATAAACCAACTTCTATATACAGGATTATTTTTTTATGGAAAGAGCGTTTATTAAACGAGGAATCAGGTGCATAAAACTGAACTACTTTTCCCAACGAACATAGATCGAAATCTTAAAATTTAAAATCAATTTTTCATACAAACAGAAGTCACAGTTTGTATGAATAATTCACTCCATAAAAAATAATCCAATATATATATTTATTTAGGTTGGTGCTATGTCTCTTAGAATGTGTATATTTACTGTCAATCTACTATATAAAAATAAGTCGGGTTTTCCTTCCTGACGCTATAACTCCAGAACGCAAGAACTGATTTCCACGGTTTTACATTCGTTGGAAAGGTATCGGGCTCCGTAAGGTTTATAGTAAAGAAAATTCAGTAAATTCAATAAATTAAAAGAGAAAAGCAGGAAGGAAAAATATCGCGATTATTGACATTAAAAACGAATAAACAATGCGGTAACCTTGGTAACCTCGGTAAAATTGGTAAGTAGGTAGTTGCCATGACGACCAAATTTCGTTATTTTTACTATCCTCCAGATCCTCCTCCATAGAGGTTATCAATTAAATAAACAAGGTTGTCATAACTCCTTGCAATGATATTAAAACTGTTTTCTTTTTTAAATATCAGGCTCGCAGACTTTTATGTTTTTTTTTTGTTTGTCTATTTGGTAAGTCTGAGAGTCGGTCGTGTCGTAGGTTATAATTATGATAAACAGGATGGATTTTTTATTGCCACCAGAAAGAAAGAGAGAAAGTACTCTAAATACATAGCAAATTAGACTCAATTTATTTTTGAAAAGAAATAAAGCTGCATTAAATAGATGCATGTTTAAAAATACGCTTTGCGGACCGGGAATCGAATGGGCTAAAATTCGAAAAAATAGCACTGTGAACCTACTTTTTGGCATCAATTAATCTGTACAGTAAAACAGTAAAAAAAACTGTGTCTAAATTAAAAATATAAAAAAAAAATTGAGAGGGGTTTACAAACAGTTATAGAGCAGGAATCCAAAAAAAAAATCTGTCTGTTTGTCTGTATTTCTGTTTGTCTGTTTGTTTGTACACGCTAATCTTCGGAACTACTGGACGGATTTGAATGATTTTTTTGTTGTATAGGTATTAAGTCTGGGTAAAATATAGGCTATAATTTATCTTGGAAATTTGAACACCTCATGCAGAACCGCAACAGACCAGCTAAACTATAAGAGATACAAAAATGGTACCATAGCAAGAAGAAGAGAATAAATTTGTAGATCTGGAATACCTGATGTGGAACTCCAAGAGCCCAGCTACAGTATAACACATATAGGAATGGCGTCTTAGCAAGAGTTGTTCACCCTGATGAGCACTCTCTGTTGACGTATAAAAATTGAAGATCTGGAACACCTGTTGTCGAACTCCAAGAGCCCGGTTACACCATAACACATATATAGGAATGACGTCTTAGCAAAAGTTGTACGGTCTGATGGGCATTCCCTGTTGACTTATAAAAATCGAAGATTTAAAACATCTGACTTGAAAATCAAAGCTGTCACTAATTTCACTGTATAATTATAAAATAACATAACCTTTAGGACTGATTTTCGATGACGATGGTACCTATATCATTTATTTTTCGACTCTACTGGCCAAAACTCCAAATTTTTTTAATTTTTTTTTTATCGAATATATATGCTTTCGGGCTTATGTTATTTGAGCGTTTAATTTACTTTGCAGTCACTTAGATTTTAATTGATCAGGTATCTTCACAATAAAACTATAACCATGATGAAATAGGTCAAATATTTCCCAACGTTCCAAAGGAGCTAAAAGATTGAGGATCATAAGATCCCAAGAATCTACCGAAGAGCGTCAGCTTCGGATCGCGAAGCACGCCTGCATTCTCATCGTTTTTACGCATCTACATCCACGTCTCTAGAAACCAGTGATGAATATGATGCGCGACTGACCGCCGATCGTGAGGAGGGTCCCAAATCGTCTCGCACATCACGTTGTTTTCCCGCCCCCGGGCTCATAGAATTTGACATCAGACGTTTCAGATCTTTTATTTTGACGACCCTGTTGTCGCTGGCATAAGCAACAGGATCCGCGTACGAAGTCGCGGGCAGAAGCTAGTTTCTTATAAAAAACCAAAGTTTCAAAATAGCCGTCTGGTATAAAATGAAGGTTTTAATATCAATGTCTGAAATACAACCCAAGGTTTTGAAGATTTAATTAAAAACCGATGTAATTTTAAGAAGCCGCTGAAATCCATCAATTAGACTTACTGGTCAAAGATTATTAATCACAATTATAATCTAGGATTATACACAAGAGTAAGATCAAATGATTACCTACTAACCTACCCTAAAACAGCAATAAGGCGCGCCTTGGAAGAAACAGGCTTGCGAGTTGATTGATCGATGGAACAATTTTATTATTCATGCAAGTATTTGTAACGTCTAAAAATATTTCTATCAACAATCTTCACGTAACATTGACTGATTCTGAGATGTTTTTCATATGCATTAAAAGTCAATAACCATTTTTTTTTCAAGTAATAATCTTCGATTAAAAGACAGCTTTTAAAAAAAATCTAGGCCGTTGTTAAAATAAATGAACTTTATTTATCAGATCTAATTCTTTTCGTTTGTGACTGGCCGAAAATCATAAAATGTCCGAATCATCTGTTAAACGTTAATTCAAATAGGATGTTAGTCTTTTGGTATTAAATTTAAAAACAGATTAAATTGAACATCCTTCAAAACCGGAAGCAAAAATTTTATATAACCACGAGAGCCGTAAAATCATTTAAAAGTAAACACAGACCTTTCAAAAATGTTTGTTTAAATATTAAAAAGCGCCTGAGTGTGGGTAAATCTATCTGGGCGTTTTCCGCCTTTTTAATACAATTATGTAGGGGTCCGGGTCGACTAAAAGCTCGTTTATAATAGCATTACTTTCGTTTTCGTCAGAAAGCGCGACACTAAACCAATTACGGAGTTTCAACGTAGTTTTTGGTGTAGCTGGCCTATCGCGTTTCAAAGGGTTGTATATAATATAACGGTTTATGTCTTTTTTTTATACTAAAAAGAAACGGCTCTTGTGTACTGTGCCAGTATTAACTTTTAGCTATGCAATTGTTTTTTTTTTACAAAATGTTCAGCGCTTAATTTATTTGTAGTTGGAATGCATAATTCAAATGTGGAAGATTTTACATTACAATATTGTGTTAAAAAAACGCGTAAAAAAACTGTGATTCGAAATATTAATGAAACTGACTGTGCTTTTCTATTTATTTTTATGGCCAGTTATTACCAGTTATTTAAATTAGAATACCTGTTTTTTAAGAAAAGTAGTATGGCTTTAAATTCTTTACTGAATCACTTAAGCTTAACTTAATATTTTATAGACTCTCTAAATCAACTACAACACAAAAGCCAACACAATATCTATTCAGTATCATTTTATAGATGTTCCGTAGTCCATCCAAAAAGTCTTTCCTTGTTCCTACCATTAAGTTAACGTTTAGTTATAAATCCACTAGAACGTTCCGCGTTTCTCTTTTGTTTTCCTCGCCTGTGGCTAGAAAGCATCCGTAAACATTAACTTCAGGAGTTAGGTTACACTGAGAGTCCATAGACTAGTTGAAAAGTATCTTTTTCAGAATATTGAAGGGTTTTCTTGATGTTTGTGTTTAAATTACTAATTATTGAGCGTCCTCACACTTTAATTTAGCTACTCAATAATTATTGAAGAGATATCTTAATTATTGAAATGTTTCTACACAAACATTTTAGGCAAAATGTATATACATTTTGGCAGAAATTGTGACTTTTTAATCAGATTTACAAAAAATAATAGGGTAATATAGCCATCTAGGTGAGCCAATTTTTTTCTTAGTAGAAACTAAATTTATAGATTTCAATAATTATGTCAACTGTTTTGTAAAACTGAATGTGTGTATCAACTTCTGTTGCCGACTGTACGACACCTACTTTCTTAGATACTAGCTTTTGCTTGCCGCTCCGCCCGCGTTGGCGACGGTTACCGCGGCATAAAGTAGCCTGTAGCCAACTTCGATAAATGTACTATCTATTGTACCTACTATCTATAACTGAAAGATTTTTTCATATTAGGCCAGTAGTTCTTGAGATTAGCACGTTCAATGAAACTCTTCAGCTTTATAATATAAATACGAATTTGAAGACACCAGTGACTAGTCACTGGTTAATTTCTCAAGAAAGGTTATTGTGTCTATTTTTTAAAGTTTGAATCATAACCTAACCTAACAAAGCAAAGAGATTTTACTTTAATGAACAATCAATACTATAATATTTACAAAACAATATGGCTAATAAAAGTTTTGTTTACTACGCACGACAACGTACAGAACAAATAAGTTTGTTTACAATCTTAATCGCGTACGCATTGATATAGTTCATTGTTATATTTATAAACACTAATGATTTATCAATTGTTTTTTCAACTGTGAAAGTGTTTTACTATAGTTAGTATACGTTATAATCAAGGCTTTATGAATGAAGCTACTAAAGATTTATATACTAGTGCAGTAATGTTTTTCCATCCAGCATGGAAATGTAGACTTATTGCTGATGATCTTAAGGTCCAATTAACGGTGATCGCTTAATATCAGACAGGCTGTATGCTTGCTAACTAAGGGCCTATTTCAACATCGTCAGATAACTTTTATTCTACTAATAAAATTGACGTTTTACGACAGTTTCTGTATGAACTGTCAAAATTTCAAACTTATTCCTCGAATAAAGTTATCTGACGATGGTGAAATAGGCCCTTAATAGTATAAAAAATGTATTTGAATAAAAATTCCATGGACATGTCTTCTTAACAGGAACTTCATAGTTATGTTATGTCTGTATCTATTAACACGACTGGTTATTTGTGGCACAGCGTACGAAACTATAGAATTGGGAGTTCCCGTTGGTGAAAAAAATTGTATCGTATGAGTTATTCTAAAACTAAATATAAGATTATAATAAAATAAATACAAAATTAAAAATAATACATACTAGATATTATTATAAGATAATAGCATCGGACTTGTGATCATGTGGTCGCGCGTTCGAACCCACTCGTAACACAAGCATTTTAGCTTATAAAAAAAGAGATACATAAAACGAAGTCGCTCCCGTTGTTTGTACACTCATTTTAAGGCAGTTTTCAGCAAAAGATAGAATAACATTTTATTATAGAGAAAGGTTTTTGTTTAGGCCTATTTGACCTCCACAACCCATTTACTGAAATTGTTATTCTATTGTTCAAAATGTATCAAATATAACATAGTCTTGGTCAATAGAAAGTAAGATTGTATTATGTTGATAAAACTACCAATGCGTCATTATTATTCAGGCTCCCATATATCAATAAGATAACGCTGATAACACGGCAATACTTTTGATAGTTCAACGTAATGGCAATTATGATACAGTTTATTACAGATAAACAAATATATTACCTACGTAGCTATATTATAATATCAGCGATGTTAAGCCAATGGCAAATACATTTATGAGAGATTTTTATTAATAAAATGCTATAGGTATTTGTTGTTGTACTAATTTTAACCATTTACCTATATCCAGTAGTAGTTTTCTACATAAAAAATCAAGTGTTTTTACGGACACGCAATGGCAACTAAAATTTACTGGTGAAGTAATTCAATAAAGATTATTATTAGGTTCGCCAGCACCCCGACTGGAATAAGACTATCTACTTATTTTAAATTCACAGATTGTTTCTTTATTTTTCCGGTGTTGGACAATTTCCGAATAACTTTAATGAAGGTTAACACAATAAACACAACATGTCAGTTTGAAATGCTAATCACTTGTATCTATAATCAGCATATGGGTGAAAGGTGTCCTAGATACAAAGTATAAAAATAACATCTATGTCAGTGCTCAGCTTGTGACATACAAATTCGACCCTTACTTACAAGTTTCCGTGGTGTAGCGGTTATCACATCTGCCTAACACGCAGAAGGCCCCCGGTTCGATCCCGGGCGGAAACATAGCTTTTTGAGAATAATTCTTATTTTAGGTTTGTGCCGAATGTGAATGCCAGAGCGTTTCCTTACAATGCTGTGTTTATTCATATTTTCCTACTATTATTTTGCACTTTTATTAATCCTCAATACACTCTTCTATGATTTTCTAACACCCTATCTTGTTACACAGGAAGTCACATATGTAAAACTTAATTTGTTGTTAATTTACTATAATATTAAGTATAATTATTTTTACATCGTTTCATTATTATGTACCTTCATAATCATCATTATTATACCTTTATTTAATACTTACTACTTACTATAAACAGCACATATTTATCCGGACCAATTTTTTCCACTTCACAGGGCGCCCGAAATATCAGAGTTTATTAATATTTTTCCAACCTTTGTAAGCAACAAATAAATCTAAGGACCTCTTGCATAAGCCAATCAGCCGTCAAAGCAAACAAATTTCGCAAAATTGGGGTACCGAACTACAATATGGAAAGTCTAGCGAAGCGGAAGGGACATTCGGATTTCCCTAACTTGAAGTTGTTTATTTTTAACGGTACATTACATTTTGTAACGGTCAACGATTGAAGCACAATATTTAGAATACGATATTTCTTGGTCAGGTTCCTGTAATTTATTATGGTTCATTTGATTTTAATAATAGATTACATATTTCTTTGAGATTTCGAATTCTGTTTTGCTGGGCCCATTTAGTTTCTTTCTTCATCTTTAAGTGCCACTTCAATTAATGAAGGTTGGATACCAGCTGCTGGAATCTATCTCTATCTTATGCAAGGCGGAACAGTTCAGTTGCGCTCGAGATTCCTGTCCACTCCATGTTGCGAATGAACGACTTCTTTCTGCGTCCAACTCGTCTTCACCCCGCAATTTTGGCACTCTTTTACAACTCAGAAACTACCTACCGCCATACCATTCAACTAAAAATTAAATAGAAACAACACAAAACTTGTATTGCCTCACTAAGTACCCACCTAGCATCAACTAACAACACAAGCCAACAAAACCTAGAGAAGTAACGCAAACGACTTTTTTATTTACCCGTAAGGAGAAATAAACAAGAACTTATCCACATGACCACGCAATTAGCTGGCCACAAAACTTCGTAGCAATGTCCTCCACGAGCCAGTTGACCCACTGACCCCATGTTCACAAGTTAAAACCTCTATGACAGATGCTTTCACGGCAACAATTGCTATAGGACACGCATGCACGCGAATCGCTAATAAATTGTCCAATGCACATTAAAAATAACAAGTCCACCGTACGTCGAAATGTCCTTGGAAAAAAAGCGTGAACAGCAGTAGGCCAAATGTTATTGTACGTTGTTTTTTGGTCTGTGGTTCTCGACGAGAATGACCTTGCGTTGCGTGACAAGAGGAAATTGTATTCGGTCACCCGAAATAACTTAATTAAAAGGGTAAGATATCGGGTTACTTCCTCAGTGTACACACTCACAATCATTATTTTCTCGTATTTTTTTACGTTCCCACGGAGTGTTGTAAATTAAGTGTTTGTATACGCTTTTCCCTGAGAGAGATAACATAGCTCTCTTTGAAGTTTTTCCTTATGAGCCACTTAGAAATTCAAATGATATTAACACGGAGAACGGAAACATAGGGACGCGTGACGAAGCAGGTGGTATGTGGTTTGTTTAAGCCCTACTATAAGATAAGTTCGAAACGTTAATTCGTGAATGGATAATCCAACCAAATCTGTGCAAAATACACACATACCTATTGATCACGCTACGGAACTTACGCATGAATGTGACAAGCCTCAAACCCTCATAAAATCTACCACCAAAAAAAGAAAAGCCTCAAGCCACATGTCTATCTCTCACATCGCACCCTAAATCGTAGGGGTTTCTTTATTGATAAAAATGTTGCCTATCGAAGCATTTCAGGGGTCCGAATGCACTGCGATTGCAACCAGCTGATATGGAAGTTGGTATTTTGATTTTTTTCCACTTGAATTGACGAAGGGTGGAAATAGTGGAGTATGGTGGAATTTATGAAAGATAAGCGAATTAGAGATAAGTTTCTAAAAACTTTAAATATTCACACAACAGTACGAAAAAAACAGAATTATCAAACCTGTGACTAAAAAAACGTTGACTTTTTCTATCCTGGACTAGGTCCCTTGTCGTAGGTAGCTTCTCTCTTAATAATCTAGTTTTAAGGAAAATGTATATATAATGCTAATGACTGGGGCGTCACAGGCGGCGATGATAACTGTCTCAATGGCAGTGGACAGGTTTCTTTTAAATCCTGTCCTGTTTCAACCTACCATGATCTTAATTAAACCTCTTTCTAAGGCAGAAACAGCAACAAATAGATCGTTGCATAACCACCCCATCTTACGCCTTGTACTAAAGTACAGTCGCATTTTCTTAAGGCAAGGGAAACAGCCGGAAATTTTATGTTCCATTCGATGTCCAATAAATAGCTTGTTAGACATCAGCCCTATTTGACGAGTGGTAAGTTGCTGGGCGATTTGGGGCTACTTTACTGTATGGGGACATAACACTTTAACACATAGTTGGTAACAATATTGGAAGTAAATTGACAATTTAATTAATTTAAAAGCGGTGGTAGCCTAAGGGTTGGGCGTCGAAAACCACATGATCGCAAGCACTTGCAAACATGTGGTTGTCGATTGTTAACACATTGCCGGTAATCTTTAAAGAAATATATTTTAGCAGAAGTGATAAAATATATTTTTTTTACTTTTTAACTGACTGGATTAAAGAATCAGATTTTGATTTACAAGAAAATGAATACCACAGAACAAATTTTTAAGTATATTAACTTGGTAACTAAGCAGAACCAAACCTTAATTACCTTGTTAACTAGCTTTTTTTTTTATTTATTTATCAAAATACAAGAAGAGTTACTACAAGTTTATGAAAAGCAACTTAAAAAAACCACTAAGGTTTATAACAAGTGCAAGTTAGAAATCTAGAGTGAGCTAATTATGTAAAAGTTAGGCCATTATTTACGAAGTAACTATTTATTAATCTGTGCCATTATTAAGCAAAAACTAGAATTTTTGATGAAAAAATTTTAAAACTAAGCTAAAACCCTATGAGAAATAAGGCCTTGAGATTTATAGCTTTCCGTTCAAAAGCCTATCTCATATATCACCTACCTCTTAGAACACCTTCACTTTCTAAGGAATTTTTAATTTCATATTCATCGCTTCCCGGTCATCGTAAAAATATCGATAGAGCACTAAAGGTTGCCGTTAACCGGGTTACCCGAGACGTAAATCAGGTTGAAGGTCGAACATACGAGCGGGTTGATACATCGCCGATACAGGCACGTGATTTGTGTTGTAACTGCTTAGGGACAAAGATGAGGAATTGAACAGAACTGCCAGAAATATCCAGGTCAAAAATATTTTTAACCAGGCCAATTGGGTGAATGTCTTAGGCGAACTGAATCAAAATGTGAAGAAATTCGATTAAAGTTCTGATGCTTACACAAATAATACGAGCCCATGTGTCACTTAGCTTGCCAATGATCCTAAAAGAAATGAGTCCTAGAAGCAAGCATGAAAATCACGTATAATAATGATGGTATTATTAACTTTTAATAACTTACATTATATTTAGGTACCTATCTATTAGTTTAATGCGTCAGTAAATAACTTAGCTCTTTGGGGGACGGCGAGCCCTTCAGCAGTGGACGGCGATAGGCTGATTATGATGATGTTGAAATAACTCTTCATAAAAGTATTTACCTGAATACCTAATATATAATTAAAGGCTGTACTACTAACCCTAAACATTAAGTAATCAGCTAAATCCGTTGAGATCCTACCCAGACCCTAACACAGGTACCTACCTGCCTAAGAAGTTTCCAAAAAAGCTAAAAAATCGTTAAGCGACAAAAGAGGCACAAGAAAACCTAAACATATGTTTGTACACTATTGTCTATACATTTAACGAATCTCTCCTTTTGCAGGTCTGCTGGAAGAGATTTCTTAAAGAAATAGCAGTACCTTTGTACATATTTATTCAAATAAATAAATAAATAAATAATAAATGTATCCTAATATGTGTTTTTTGTGTACATAAACAGTTAAATAAATAAATAAAACCTGAAAATAATACAAAAGCTAACTAAACTAAAAGTTCGCACATTTGAACGGTTGGTCTGTGGTCGCTGGTAGGTATTCCCAAAATGTCGAACGTCGTAAAATAATATCATTCTATATTTCTTCCTTATCTTAGGAACGTACTAGGAATTGATTCTCGCAAAATTTCCCTAAGGACGATCATTGCCGTATTACGTATGAAGGTTACAATTGAGTTTTGTCCCTCATAATATACCTACTACTTATATTATATCTCTGAAGTAAATATTAGATATGCGTCGTTATTTACTTTAAATACTCGATACTGTCGACGCATCTCCATAAGTTCTTGTTGTAAGACTTCAGATCAATTCCCGCAAGGCTAAATTGTCAGTCAAGATTATTATTCTCTTTATTTAATTAAAATACTTATAAAAATATATTTTTTTAATTATAATTGTTATTCATAAATGATGCCTATTCCGGATTTTTGTTCAATAACGAATTTGAACTGAAATAGTTTTATTCCTTCATATAAGTATGAACCTAAGTAGTTCTGATAAGTTGTTCAGATAGGATTTTTTTCTATTGATTTAACAACAGTAAGCCAAAGTGCAATCTTACTTTAATATTAAATGCGAAAGTAACTCTGTCTGTCTGTGTGTTACGCAATCACGCCTAAACTACTGAACCGATGTTAATGAAATTGGGTATATAGAGAGTATAGAGTCTGAGAAAATACAGGATTTTTGCCGTGATAAAATTGATACCCGAAGCGGGCGGAGTCGCGGCATACAGCTAGTATTTTTTTAAACCCTAGGTACAACATATTTCAATTCAAAAACCAGCTTTAACTCAGATCAAATAAAATCTTAATCCTACGCTTAAAGAAATGTCAACCGAATTTATGTTTATTACGACCCGTTTAAGCTGCTTACAGGGGAAAATCTATAAATATTCCAAGAATGTTGCACTCTTGAAAATAAATGCGTCTAGAACCGAGTTAGGTCTGAACGGATTACAAAAATCTCAGGGCACCGATCTATGACCTTTTATCTAGAATATTATTTTTGTGTGTGTATCGTTTTGCCTAAGCAAAGAAATTTCTGCAAACTCCTTGTCTCTGAAAATGATCTCTAACAATAATACCCAATAGTTTCTTTCCTCCCCACAATATATCAGTGTCGTGGTAGTCTAGCGGTTCAATGACCGGTTTCGTATGCACATACATGGTTGCAGGATCGAACCCAGGCAAGTGCCAAAGTGAGTTGGCAAGTTATATGCACTTTCTTAATTATTCTAAGATACCAGATAGACAAACGGTAAAGGAAAGCATCCTAAGAAAACATGGATTCCAAATGTTTGAATCTGAAACTGTCACCCCGCAATGAGGTGATCAATGCTCATTCCTTGTCTGTATGGGAAGAGCCCAGTGCCCAGCAGTGAGACATTTACAAGCCGGTATAAAGGTTTTATGAATATAATAATATGTAATGTAACAATTGTGGACCCTGCCGGGCAAAGCAAGTAAAATAATACGTAAAATTACTTTTATAACTACGCTATTCCGTTTAGTTTTCGAGCCCATATTCTATGGATCCCATATCACGTAAGTTCAAAACGTGTGAACGTTACATATCAAATAAAATGATAGGCGATTCTGTTTCAGAATCACGCCGCGGAAATTTATTTGAGATCGTGTGATTTGTGAGCGAATGCGTTTTGTTTGTTTTGTTGAAATTGATACGATATTCTGAGCTAAGTATTAACATAGTTCCTCGTAGAAAATATAATACTTTGTCGAATTATACTTAAACACTATCGAATGGTTTAACACATGCTGTGTTTTTTTTTTCAAAATCATTCGATACTTCGATTCCTGCCTAGGATAATAAATTGATTTTTCAAAAATCCAATGATGCAGTTGTTTTTCATCAAAATCGGGCTCGCGACTCCTTTGAGCATTTTTCGGTAGGTATTCCTTATAATTTAGGATTTGGCCCTGAAGGCCAACTTGAAGAATATACCCTGTATAAAGATATGAACTAGTAACAGCTGCTGCTAGCCTTCAAGCTAAAAATAAAATAGATTCTTATCTCTTAGGTAGGCTTTTAACTCATAAGAATGAGTAAAGCGTTATTATATTAGAATAGAATAGATTTATTTGCGTATAATGTAGGTAACATAGGACAGTAAAAATTAAACAGTACCGGATACACTTTGTCGGTCTACGACATGCAAATATTCAAGGACCTATACTTTGATATTAATGTGAAGACCACGTGATGTGATGTGATTGACAAAATAAAAACAAAAACGCAACACCGTAGCTAACCCACGCAGATCTATCATCCCCTAATTTGAACTTATTGCGAGAAATGCAGACAAGCCCTCCTGATGGTGAGTCGCCGTTGCCAATTTATAATGCTAAAAGAAACGACATTTTTGAAAGGGGGGAAATGTAGTTTAATGTCTTGATGGAGGATTTGACTTTCTTACGGTAGACAAAACATGATCCTTCCATTAACATGAAACCCTACTTAATTAGTAGGTAACTACAGTAGAATATAGTCCAGTCTCCAGGCTAGCGTTTGGAACATTAGTAATTAGGTGTCTAGTGTCTACCCACTTAACACATCAAGTAGATCCACTGAATATTTTTGTAAGTAGGTACGTAGATCAGTAGATGCTGAACCTATGCGTAAACACGAAGGTATCTAAGGACTTACAAGGACTTACCCAACTATTCGCGTTGGCGTTTCTCGAAAATGTATACCTACCTACTAACTCATTAACAAGGCCTATTGAACCTATTTTGATAGTTTTAAATGATAATAATCTACTGCATTAAAAAAAGTACTGACAAAAATCTAAGCTAGGGGAGCACAACGCTAAGTTAAGGTAAAGCTAAGAAACGAGTTAGTTTAGAATTGGGTTATAATTTTAATCTTATTTACTAAACAAAAAGTAAAAATAAACAAAAAACAAAATGATATAGCTGGACATCTAACGACATCTAGGCGTCGCATTTTGTACCAATAAGCAGGAAGTTATAGTAAATGTGTCAACAGAGAGCGCTGTAGTTTACTTATGTCGTGATTGAGTTTAAAATCATAAAATAGGTTTTTTAAAACTACAAAGTTGTGCTCACCATTTATATTTAAATTTCATATTGTAAATTTAATGTATTATCAAAAAAGAAAACAAGATAAAAGAGTTTTTGATCGATTATGAGACGTCATAATTACATTTCAGAACGATAATACCAGTTAAAAATGTTCATTACCCTGTAAATTCTTCTTTTTTTTCCTAAATCAATAATTCTGCAAATTATTTAATATTTTATGAAACACACTTAGCAATGGATTCAATCAATAGAAATTTGAAATTTGCTACTAAGAAAGAGCACGATCGATCCTCAAAAATATACCTACGTACAGGGAAATTAGATTTGAATGTGGCAACACTGCTATGACGTTAGTAAACTTGTTCGCAAGCAGTATTGATCGATTTTATTTGCGAAGTTATTTATACAAACACTTGTCGCTTCTGAGATCAAACATGTATCAATATTGAAGCAACGCGGCAGTATATTACAAATCGTTCAATATCCAAACCAAAATACCTGATCGTGATACTAACGTGTTATAATTCAACAAGTTCAGTTATAAATAGTAGCTTGTGCGAAAAGTGAGCGGCCGTGACTTAAATTTTGAATTTTTGTTCGAATTTTAAATGATGTCTAATTTACTATTTTCCGTATTCGCCACGCTTAGTTGCATTTTATTTGCTAAAGCACTCGAAGTTGATACTTATGATTTTCTAATGCCGAATGTTTGGCCACACAGAGTAAGTACATTATTATTATTAAAATCTTAGTTTTTCCATATCTATAGTTTTTGATACGATCAATATAAAAGAGTGATCTCTTGTAAATGTTTAGAAAACTATTGTTAGACACGTACCTGCAACTTGAAACCTGTTTTTAACTGCATGCATTAAGGTACAACACCTATCAATTAAACTAATTTGAAAAATATTTATATTAAATTTCTTGGTCTTACAAGTAGTAGGTAATCAAGGAGTAGATGTCACATCTGATTTCACATTAAAATGTGAGGGGTTTTATTTATTTTGAGGTCCAAACTGTGTTCAAATGTCTGTGAATTCAAAAAGAAAATATTTTTTTTTACATTTATTCTACCTACAAAAAGGATTTTTTACCCTTACTTAAATTTTTCAAGCTACTTTTATTAAATTTATATATCAAAAGCTTATTTGTATGATAATTCATTTGGAATTCAATTTTATATAATTGCTATTATCTTTCCTGCGAAGGAAGATCTGTGAATTCATTTTGGTGTTTAATTCTGAATTTGTCCATAATATTATAAGCAAGATATTTATTTACTAGAATATTTAATACCCTTAAGATTTTTTATTATTATTTTACTATTAACGTTGATTGAAGCATATAAATGGCAATTGGCTCCAATAGCCCATGTCTCAATTTAGTAATGTCTGCGAAACAGACTTAAATTTTTGGGTACCTTATATGTACCACGTTCTTTTTCAAAACACTTTGTAACATAATATACTGTAGTCACATCATAAATAAATTGTTATTTAGTGTAAATCTTTCTCATGACAGCAAAATCAATTAGTATCATCACCCCTTACACACATAGATCTCTATTCGTGTAAGGGGTTTTAACTTAGTACTAGGGGTTAACAAGAATACTAGTGATGTGGGACCTACATAAAATTGCTAGTTACTTAAAAAAAATGATTTACTTAGGTTTTGTCATTAGAGCTTGGCCCACAATTCCAAGAAGGGTTTAACTCCAAATAATTGATTGATCTCAACATTTTCATTTCTTCTAGGTATATCATGTTATTGGTGTCATAAATATCTAAGAAATAAACACAATTTAGGTTCTTTATTTTGTCAATGGACTGGCCTGTTAGCCTGGTGGTTGGTGACCCTGACTGCTAAACCATAGGTCATGGGTTCAATTCCCACTCAAGAAAATTCTGTTGAGCATGATCATCTTTTCTGTGTCTGGGTGTAATTTATCTATAGTATAGTATGTTTATTAGTTATTATTGACATAATACAGGCTCTGCTAAGTTGTGGATCCGATGGCCCTGTGTCGTTCCAAGAAATTATTATTTCTTATAACCCTGAAACAGCTACAGCAAACACTTGTATCAATACTTCTTAATTTAATGGAACCAATATATATTGTAACCATGATTCAAATGCTTGAATTGCTTTAGTTAAGAAATGACTTAACAGAATTATGTTACATGTGTGATGAGCATTTGACATTTAAAGGTCATGTTTCTACAAAATATTCATGACATAACAAACTTGTTATACCTATTGAACATTCTTTCTAAGCTAAAAATGTAACGTCATACCTAATTATATATATTATATTTGTTTTTTTGGTTCTAATCCAATATAGAAAATAGAAAATTGTTTCCGAGGTAAGCTTTGAAATTCGGTATTTTTCTCTATTACAGCGCGAGCTATAACACATATGAAACTTTTATTCAAATTGATTTCTCATTTTTCATTTTTATTGGACCCGATTCTGAAGTCCATGCAGACGAAGTCGCGGGCAGAAGCTAGTTTAGAAATAATAATATCATCTCGGAGTGTATGGTAGTGTTCGGTGTATTGAATAATTTCATAAATGCATGGAAAAATTATAGCTATGTAGGTAAAGGTACCTACCGAGTGCGAGTGTGAGTTACATAAACTTAATTGCATGTTACCTAAGCAGTGTAACATCTGTTCCACACGTCTACAGTTAGTTATGGTGTCTTATTATAAAGTACCTAGTTTTTTAGACAAAGGCCCTGCGCAGACGGACTGCTTCGGGCAATCGAAAAAACAAAAATGCAACGGGCGACGGCAGGCGCTTATAGGTACTCGTAAAATAACAGAAAGAAAGCTGGCAGCCTGTGCCAATCTAAAAGCGCCTATCGGAGGGTCGCTTGTCCTGGCAAACCCACCAAATTGAGAAATGCTAAAATTACTGCATATTTAGTACCCGCGCCAGCTGGGTCGGATAGGCGCTTCAAGATCGGCGCAGGCTGCCAGCTTTCTTTCTGTATACGGCCTAACGCTCTAGGGTAATCGAAAGGTCGAGTAGTCCATGTAGGTATGGTGTGAGTCAAAATGGCGGGTGTGATCATGAGGCGAGTCGCAGCTGGGGTGCGGGGCGAGGCACTGCGCAGTTTGTAACTTCACAGCCGCCATTAAGTTTGAATCGACCTTTACGATGGTCACTGACTAACTGCCTGCTGAGTTCTTGACCTTATGGGCGGCAAAAATGCTAGTGTTGTTATTGCTCTACCTTTGTTCAGGATCCTAAGCGTTAAGAGATACCTACAAAACTTTTTCTATTCCCTAAAAAAATCCGATTTGATGTTGAGGTGAACCTATCTTAAAGCTCAATAAATATACAAATAGAGTTTTTAATAAGGCTTAATAACTTTCATCTATGCAAAAATCCATATGAGCACTTGAATATTATATCATGAGTAATATTTGATGCAAGCACTTCAGCTTTATCGATCAATATGAAAGCCTTTACTGATAGCGAAAGGTCAATTTATTACGTAGGCGTCGATTGTTACGAGTATTATACAGCCTCCTTTTTCATTTAGAAATTGAATTCTGTAATTAATAAAGGTTACGTAAATGTTTTTTATATGAAGGAGTTCTCTACCCTCAGATGGAAAATTACATTCAATACACTAAATTCGTTTTCAGAATTCGTGTTTCTGCTATTTTCCCGGTTCGGCTCGTCCAGGGTAATCTTCAGCTATTTATGCGATGCTTAGGTATTTCATGCTGTATTACGTTTTCAACATACTAAGTCACAAATAAGTACTTTCAGAACATGACGATTAATATCAGGAGCTATTGTTTATATACAACAATAGCTTCTGATGTTAATCGTTGTTGGAAAGTTTCATAAATATACATCCAGTTTCTAAAATAGTAAGCAACATAACAAAAATGGTAATTGCTTGTCCAATGCTGTGACCGGTTTTTATAATCAATAAATTGCATTAGATTTAGGAGAGTTTAAATAAAGGTGGATGGGTGAGGATAATTATCGCAGTACTGCGAAATGCGTTCCCGTTTGGCCCCGGAAAAAGGGAATGGAGAAGCACTCCGGTGGTTTTAGCTGTTAGGAGTCCGGCACGCCTTTCAGTCTTCCCCAGGGAAGGAGATAGTCCATGAGGATTTACACCGGGTAACAAAAAAATAAATAAAAAGGGACCAAATAATTGAGGATGGATAGTGTGAAAGGCGATATCAGTAGAAAATATGCTACTTCGAGATTTACGAAATTTCGTCAGATAAAGAAGTATGGAAGAAGAAGAAATGCTACGCCTACCCAGGACCCAAAGATCAAACTATCAGGATATAAAAAAATCCAGAACGTGACCTACTTCAGCGACCAAGGTTAGTTTGACACGGCCCCTGTAAATTAGGACGTCCGTATTCAATAGAAACAAGGACTCTAAAAGGTTACTCTTAGTAATTACTCTTGTTTTATTAGTCCCGTCTAACTTCCATTAACTTTCTTTTTGAGACCTGGTTGGGTGAGACCTTTCTGGTTAGGACTAGTCGAAATGTTTCATCCTAAGGTTTAGTAAATAAAAGTTGGATACTCTTGACGATAAATAATACTGATGCCCCTGATACGGAAGTCCATCATCAAAATAAAACAGTTGGTATTAATTGCTTCTATTGACATTTATAAAATACGGATTCAAATTATAAAGTAAAATATTGTGACCCCGCTATCGTCGTTTTCCATGTTCTGGTTAAGTTTGGTCATTTTATTTTCTATGCTATTGCCAAACATCCAGCAAGCGAGTTTTTGATGGTAAATGAATTTTCAGGACCATTCCATTGCCAGGACCTTCTCCAATACGACAGGGTCTTGGAGATTCTTTGACGGATTTCGGATTCTTTGTAAGATATAGTGGAATAATGTAACGTTGAACGTTGGTGAAGTCTGCAAAGGAATTCTATTTATAGACGCGACCTAGTTTTATCTAGCATTTGATCGAGTTACAGAGGTGAAGCCTACTTAAGTATGCTTTTATAGTATTTACTTTTGTTATTTAACATTGAAAGCACTCCTTGCGTATTTTTATTCTTACATTTTTTTTTCATGACTAAATGTTTAATTATTTTTATAATAACTTCCGTGAGACGAATTATTCATAATTATTTAAAGATTCAACGGCTTACTCACGCGCATTCTCGGGATCGCCCGACTAGTTCAGACTCAATAGGAGTCGAACCCAGTTAGACCCGCGACAAATTTCAGTCCATCCCGAGAATGCGCGTGAGTAAGCCGTTGTATCTTTAAATAAAAATGTGTAATTACTAAAAAAACGTTTTTTTTTATTATTAGACAGTAGGAACAAAAACTACCAACAAAAACTATGCATTGCATTTAAACATCATTTGATAGTATTATATTTAAATACAGGATGTATTACCAAAATACAAGCAACATACATTGCAACAGGAATATATTTTTCCTATATGTCCATGTTAGGACTCCTAAAGGACCTTTGTAGTAATTCTCTTATAAGTCATTAATTATTTATCTCGATGAAAAATTCCAGGATCTAACTACTCAATGTTATCATTATCTCTATTCATTAACTGATGGCCTTGCATTGTGACTTTATCGGACGTGTTGGCTACTTTTTTTACAACATTAAACAGAAACCGTCAAAGTGGTCAAAATATCATGATCATTTCAGCCTGGAACCTCTGCCTTTTTTTTATACTGGGAAAAATGCTTTACGCATACCCCCCTCATGAGGGAATGAGGGGGGTTATGTGGGACTCCCCGGGCTGACCCGGTATACCCACTAAAATAACCCAGCAGTATTCCCGCATCGTCTGAGTGGAAGGGGACTGGGAAACCGGCGCAGCCTTTACGTCCAGTCCGCCTCCGACGATCGCTCGCCCTCACGGCGAGCCCTTCATGCCCTCCCCGTGTGGGGGGCTGGAACCTCTGTCTGGCCTAACCTCTTTTTTGGCATTCTCTAATAAACAACATTTCGACAAAATGTTGTGAATTGTTATGTGTGACAAATTGTTGATTTCGTACAATTTAAAAACCGTTTGACATCTTACTTTGCCCGCATGTACTTAACTGAATGTGTATATTGGCGATCGATTGATCTCGAGGTTAATCAACGCCTACATGTTGTGTTTAGTAAAATAGCTGTTAATGATGCCCTCATCAAACGACAACGAAAAAACAACGTCGTGTAGGTAGGTACTGTGGAAATCATAAAAACAAACTACTACAGGGTATTGAAATCTAGAACAGACCTATTAAAAAACTAATAGAGAGATTTATTTCTTTTTTTATACACCATGCGCATTTCATCCATATATTACGACAGTTTTGCAGATCATCAACTAATGTCAGAAACCGCCATGTTAATGGTGATTTAATGTCTAATGTGATTACTCATTGATAAAGCTATCGTAAAATATCACTGGCGTTTGCCTGCATGTTCATTTAAATTTTAAGATGAACTGTATCCAGAACTAACGAAATAAGCAGTGTTGTTGGGTTGACCGCACCTCCAAGGTACTAAATCAACCTTATTGGTATAAAATGGAATGTAACATACTATAGTCATCTATGCATTGTCTGATCAAATAACGTTATTGTCTATTATGGACCAAACCGACACCTTGTAATAACAAAAGCGTTTTCCCTAGTTCGAGGTTAACCGATGATACGATTCCTGGATATGCCATAATGTTTTCACTGTCACGATAAAGGAATGTACAACACTTACTAGGTTAAGTTTACCTAGATAAGTACCTATAAAAGCCGTAATTTGCAATACCCTGCCGCAGAATTTGGCCAATATGAGTTTAGTCTTCCCTAGGTCGGAAAGAAAAATAAAAAACAGGCCCTTAGCAGAAGGACTTCATCATTGCACCAATAATTATGTTTGACCTTACGTTCTGATATACGTTATTGCTTTATCCATAAAATTTTCTGGGAACAATACTTAATAAGCATAGATGTGTTAATAAAAACCATTAACTTACAAATAGACAAATACACACTTCGTCACACTATTACATCAACCATATAGATCTACGTAAACCTAGTTTAGTTAATGCTCACGACTGTTATATAAACAAAGTTTAACGATATATTTTCCACAGTTAGTGGTAACGTAATGAATTATTATCAAACCAACGATGGTTTCAATTCGGTTGCAGTCTCGTGAAAAACTAATATACATTTTATTGTGTTGGCTGATGACGTTTATAAATATAATCATTCCCTTTTGTTTCAGGATGAGCTTTACTTATGCACGCCCATCAGGATTTCACCGCACAGCAATTACTACATAGGTTTGTTAAAAACTTATTCGTAACTTGATAGCAATCCCACAATTATGTGGTTCGATGTAACAAAAAGAAAAATATAGGTCCACCGTTTGTTCTTAAGGCATTGAATTTCTATCTAGCTATGCAGAGTTCCTAACATGTAATTGAAAAAAAAACAAGTTGCCAAATTTAGACATAATGACAAAACCCCCAATTCAAGACAGATGAGCACATTTTCTAAATACAATTTTATATCTCATGCGTATCGGTTTCTTCAAGGGTCGAAAGTTAAAAAAGTTTCAAGGATCAAGTACCAACTTAGTGTTTTCGCACGTGTATGCCGGGAATTCTCCAAGCTGTTACACAATTTATAAACTTCTCTTATACAATATTTATGTTATTATACTCCCTCGATGGCTCGATACGTGCTTGTAAAGTTTCTAAATAATGAGAACTATTTCCACCGCTAGGTTTTGTTTAATTTAATAAAATATGTATTCGCCTGGAATTTTATTCCGGACGTCGCAATTGCGCAACTGAAACAATTGTTGCTTGAAGCAAATGATGCCTAGGTATAAACTTAAACCTTAGATGAGACCCAAGATCAGATAAATACTACTCCATGTATACATACATAATGGCCAAAATATAGAGCAGTGTTTAAAGATGGGATATACCTCAATCCTTCCACTTCTGTATCTCCCTACGGCCCTTCTTTTCTCCTTGTCTATGCCATGTGCTCCTCAAATAAAACTCCTTTAACGAAACTTTTTGTTACAGTTGGATTTGAACCAAACGCCACCATGCACACTGCTCATCACATGCTTCTCTACGGATGTTCCGAACCGGGGTCAAATGAATCTGTTTGGTAAGTCATACACATTCAAAATCTAGTCATACAAACTCATTAATCATTCATCTCATTCTGTAATTAGAGTTCATACAATCAATTTGAAACACGTTATTTTTTTGGAGCTCGCTTGAGTCTACTGAATACTGTATAGCCCAGTAAAAGGGAGCAAATGGGATGTGATGCATTAAATTCTAAAGGTTAGGCAGTACCTCTATCTGAAAATGTGAAATCTGGTTATACTAAAACCGATACAACACAGCTTGGGATAATATAATAATATGTAGAAGTTCTATTCATCGTTTCATGGTTAATTTGGAATAATAGTCTATCTAAAGCTGAAAGAAATATTCGGAAAATCATCAAAGATGTAAAATAGTCTCCAAGTGGTTTCTTTCGCTATTGACGAATTGTATTTTTCTAAAAGTATGTTTACCAAATTTTCAATAGATACCATGATAATTCTTAGAAAAGCAAAGCATTGCCTTGCCAAGTCCTTGTTTATCTTACCTGAGTCTGTGTTTTATTATAATTTACTCGTACAAACTCGGACAGCGTTCAAGCTGTGGTTCAAGTTTTGATGTTATCAGATTGTAGATAAGAAGATGCGGTTTAAGCACTTTTAATATTTTCAGCTTTATTGCTTTACGGCAGACTTATCTATACGATTCTGTGTTTTGACTGTTATGAGCTAATGGGGTATTAAACCTTCAACGATATAAATGGCCGAATACTGAAACGTCAATCAGTTTGAAGCCGCCGTTAAGTCTCATGCTGTCTCTGTCACTTTAAGGTGTGGCGTAGCGACAGATAGACATTTAAGAACAATTTAAAGTTAATTAGCGTTTCATTATTTGGTGGTTAGTCGCTTGCTTTAAAATTAGATTGTCATATTTACTTATTGTTTATTGATTTACACGACTTTAAAAGTCAATTACATAAATCAGAGAACAAGTTTATGAAACTTAAAAATATATAATATATTAACTTTGTGAAATAGGTAACGCATCTAGCCGTACCGTATTGGAGCAATTCATCTATTCTGTAAACGTCCAGCCTCTGTGAATGTGTAAATATATAACAAGGTTAGGCTTTCCTTCAATTGCATAATGTATAAGCTTGGTGGCCCGAGACTTGTTACGTAAGACTAAAATCAGAATTATGCAGGATTCATTTAAAAGGAGTGCGTACATTCTACGAGGTAATCAGGTGCATAAAACGAAGCAACTTTTCCCAAGGAACATAGGTCGAAATTTTAAAATTGAAATCGAAATCTATATGTCGCATCAACAAAACTGTAGGTATAAAACTGATACGCAATAACTTAATCTGGAAATTACCATGTATTGTGTTTTCGTTTGTGTAGATGAGGCCTTTTGCCCTATATTGACTGGTATAACGTAGGATTTTTAATATTATGAATGACTTTCCGAAACTTTTGTTAAAATCGAGGTTAGTAGTCCTTCCTCGCTGGAATTTCAAAGGATTAATTCGTATAATGGCGCTTTTATCTATGGGCATAATCTATATCTATACTTCTATACTAATATTATAAAGCTGAAGAGTTTGTTTGTTTGTTTGAACGCGTTTGTTTTAATCTCGGAAACTACAGGTTTGATTAAAAAAAATCTTTCACTGTTAAATAGCCCACTTATTGAGGAAGGCTATAGGCTATAATTTGCCACAATAACCGACGCCCACGCGAGCGGAGCCGCGAGCAAAAGCTAGTATAACATAGATGCCGTGTGTCGTCGAATAGTGACGTCATGATTCGTATGACGTTGTGTGTGTGTATTTTTATTACCTACTAGATGCATCCGATTGTTGGGAAATGATGATTACCTGAGATTTATGCCTGATTTGAAAGGCACCAAGGCCGATGTTATCGCTTATAATGTTGTTTTTATAACTTGTTGGTGTAGCGGTGTTATTCACGTATTTTAGTCTCGTATCTGCTTCTGTGGGATGTTTAAAATACCTGTTTACTCCCTTATTTTTCTAACCTTAACTGTTTTTACCTCTTGAAGTCCGAGAAGTCTGCACCACAAGTTTTTTTTCCTTCCTTTCGACCTGAAGTTTATTATTATTTTTTTAATTCGATGCGTCCAGTAGTTGGATACCTATACCAACCGCAGCTTCATTGTCGAGGTAAATCTCCAAGTTTGTTAAACTTTTGCCAATCAGTAATGTGCTTATTACCACGACTCTGTTGAAAACCTCAATTTCTGATTCCATTTTCTCTACTGCTCTTCGATATTATCCATCAAAGTTATCCTAAACCGTTATTTTTTTTTGTTGTTTGTAGGAGCTGCGGTGAGATGCAGAGTAATGAGGTCGATGACTTGTACAACACAGCTAGCCCGTGCCGAGCAGGGTCACAGGTGAGCTATTATGTCATTATCAAGAATGTCGTGGTGGCCTAGTGGTTCAATGAACGGATTTTCGTGCACAAAGTTACAGATTCGAACCCACCACAGCCAAGTACCAATGTGACTTTTTCAAAGTTATATGTACTTTCTTAATTATTATAAAATTATTGACAATCGGTGAAAGAAAACATCGAGAGGAAACATGGATTCCAAAAAAATTATAATCTGAAATCGCTACCTGCAGTGAGCCAGCGTGGTGATTAATGCTCCTTCCTTCTCTATATGGGAAGAGGCCTGTGCCCAGCAGTGGGACATTTATGGGCCGGTATTATATATAATCACAAGCCTACCATTTCTTAAACAGGTTCAGTCAAAGGTCATGAGTGCATAAGCACCTCAACTTTTGTATTCGCCATCTCAATGCTTTTCCATCTTCCTTCTTCCTACCATCTACTCATATCAATTTCTTGTAGTTATCCTGTCGTTACTGTAATTGTTTGCTTTCAAATACCTAAAAAAAGTCAGAATTGCGGTGCCATGCACTTAAAGCCCTTGATTTTACGTGTAAACCTCAGAAAACAACATAAAAGAATCAGATTAAAATCATGATTAAATTCGTAAATCAATCTAATCACGCATTGTTAAGTAAACGACACTGATTTCACACCTAGCTGTGTTAAATTATGTTTATCGAAATTCGTTTCAATTGATAAGAAACAAATATAAAATCACTGCTTCTATTCAACTAAAAAAACTAACTTCGTGATCAGAATAAATAAATCTTAGGTATAGGTACTATAGATAATGAATGACGCACGCTGTTGCGAATATCGATTTTTATGATTATGTAAGAGTTAAATTGCCGTAAAAGGTACCTATAGAGTTTTGACTTAAAAAAGGTTTGATGGGCTTGTGGCTAAGTGTAAGTCACAAATGTTGTAAAAGGGTGACTATTTGTGAACATAACGAGACCTTTCCGTGCCTCGGAAAGCACGTTAAACAGTTGGTGCCGCATACATTGATATTTGAGCCGTTGTCATTACAATTCTGACAACCAATTTTACCATGGGACTGTGTTAGAGTTAGTTTTAGAGGTCAGATAGGCAGTCACTCCATGTAAAATACGGTATTACTGACATTGGTAGCCGACCCCAAAATAGCTTGGGAAAAGGTTAGGCAAATGATGATGAGGGTTCGTACTTAAAAACCCAGTAGACCTCTACCATGAACCCTTAAATCAGTGTTGCCGTTGTGGAAGTGAGATGACACACTAGATTGTATTAGTAAGCGCGCTGGTACCTTTACCCTCCATAAACAATAATTTGTTGGCCTTTAATACTTTCTGAGGTTGACGCAAATCTTAGACATTGAAATAATAAAATATAGGCAGTCTACCCGTGACCATGACACCTGCAAAGGCGTTGAGTCTTCGAGAACTAAATTCAAAATAAACCGCTATAGAATCCGTTTAAAAAGTAGTTAAGTTGTTGTGTGTTCTTTTGAAACAGAATAAATAAATCTTAGTAGCTTTAAACTTAAACGTATGACTAACCACAATAAACACAGATCTTCATTTGCTATACCGCGTTTTATGATAAACTCGCTGTAATGTGTAATCGGGAATCACCGCACTTGACGTCGAGGAGGTCAAGTTTATGTGTCGCACGATAACATATAATTTTAATTTGAACTTTATGACTACGGCAGTAAATGTCAGTTTATTTCGTTTCCTAATCATGCTTTAATTAATCATTCCGGACACGTGTTTTTGGTCTTATATTTTAAAGACGGGAATCAAAGATCGAAGAAAAAGTATGGTTATTATGAAATTGTAACTGTTTCTTAATGTTCCTTTCTGCCTTTGTCAATATAGCCTCTGGAATATGGTCTGGTATGTATAGGCTGAAACAGAAAGACCTGTTTGTCAGTACTCTGGTTCAGGGAAATATGAAGTTCCCTAATGACTATAAAAAGTCACATCTCTGACTGCACCGGAATACTTCCGTTTTGGGGAAGACGGAGACCAACTGAAAAATATATCTATTAAGATAAAAAGTATTTAAATAAATGAAGACATGTAAAAATCAATGCTCATCCCTTCTCTATATGGGAAGAGGCCTGTGCCCAGCAGTGGGACGTATATAGGCCGTTTATTATATTATTATTATTATGTAAAAATACATATAACAATGATATCATATTAGTTTTTAATGTTATTTTCAGATCGTATACGCTTGGGCTCGAGACGCTCCCAGTCTGCACCTACCTAAAGACGTCGGTTTCCTCATAGGCAAAGACTCTCCCATCAAGTACCTCGTGCTCCAAGTTCATTACATGCATCGTTTTCCAGGTAATTTAAGTATTAGTAATTAATGTTATTGTGACTGACTCAGGTTAGGTACCTAACAAACAGTTGGGTTTATGTCTGCTTTTAGCTAATAAATACCGGACAATTCATAGCTCATAGGCAAGTCTCTTTGCCTCCCACAATATTTAGTTATGTACTAATATAATAACAGAAAATTATCCAAAGGTACATTATAAATATAAATAAATAAATAATAAATAAATGTGGACAACATCACGTACATTGCTCCGAATCCAAAGTAAGTAGCTTAAAGCACTTGTGTTATGGAATCAGAGACAACGAAGGTACCGCAAACACCTAGACCCGAGACAATGTAGAAAAGTGTTTTACTACAATGAACCGCCCGGAGATCGAACCCGAGACCTCAGAGCTGGCGACAACTTGAGAACCAGCGTGTATGCCACTCGACCACACATAAATATTTCTTTTTTGTAATTAAGTAGATTATACAATTTTGTTATCTTTCAAAAATAATTGTCTTAATGTACACTCTAAAAACTCAGTTGTATATTTTGAATACCTACATCATAGAAGTAAACATCGCTAGATGAGTATATTAAAACAAACAATAGCAATCAAACAAAAATGTTTGTTATATAATTATGATAATATCAACATCGTTATTAGATTAGTAAGTAGTAAACATATAGTCACACACTGTTCTTCATCCTTGGTCAAATATATTTGGAGTTTTGGCCTCGCTGGTCAATGTGAATGATGGATGTGTTTCCACACTCCCTTAGTTTATGCGGAAATTCTACACCACTATTCCGCATTTTTTTAGTTGCTTGTCGATCCTATTCGAGTTACAAAAATATATGGAGATGCCTACTGAATAATTGGTGTCAGAGAGGTGTCATCTATACTTATACACTGATAATATAAATAAAGAATAATAATATAAAAAATAATAAAGATGAAAGATTTGTATTTTTTATTTTGCTATGTTTGTAACGCTTAAAATCTACTGGAAATACTTTTACCATTACAATGCTACATTATCCCTGAGTTATATTATGGGTATATGAGGCTATATTTCTTACTAGAAAAAGGAACCGCGAGCAGAGCCGCGGGCTACAGCTAGAGTTGATAACTTGTAACTTAAATATCTTCGATAATATTTTACTTTTAAACGTACCTAAAAGAAAAAAAATTCCGGAATTTAATTTATTTATGCGAATAAGTTTTGTCAATATTATGTTACTCTACGAAAAGTAGGTATATTATATGTATGAGTAATTTATTTATATATTTGTTTTGTTATGGATACAATATTTTTGTTACAATAATAAAAGACGCATACTTTGTTTAACTTATATAACATTACTTATTGTTTTCAGAGGATAAATTCGACAACTCTGGCGTTTTCCTTAAGTACACCAAAGAACGGTAAAGATTTATTCCACTTACTCATGATCTTAAGTCATCATTTTCCCAAGCTATGTTGGGGTCGGCTATTATGATATATATTCAGTATATTATGAAGCATTTTATTGAACTCTGGCAGCAAAAATTCAACAGAATACGGAGAGACTGAAAGTCGACCCCAACATCGCTTGTAATTTTTTTTTATCTATTTAAAGGAAACCGGACAAAAATGTATGAAGGCCTGCCTAAACACCAATAACAACATTCAATATAGGATCATTGGAAACGTTTTTTTATGTACTTTGCCCATTGTTTTGGCGGCTACCAAATCACTGTGTGAAATAAAAAAAGTTAAAAACTTTCCCAATCATATATTGCATATTATTGGTTAATAGAAAAAGAATCCCGTACTCCTGTGCCAAAATCATTTCGGTCACCGGTGACCGAAGTAAGCTTCAGCTTAAGGCGCATTTTAAGCGCACATTTTCAAAGAGCACCATGCAGCGCTGCACTCCGTCTTCATGTAGAAAATAAAGTTATATTTTGAATCGCTCTCGCTTAGCTTTGCGTCGCGTCTCGGTGTGACCTGACCCTAATTTATATACTTCTATGTTTTAGTATGCCTCGCCAAGCCGGCGTGATTCTCTTGGGCACTGGCGGTACAATCCCTCCGAAGCGCATCGAACAGATGGAAACGGCTTGTACTATCAACGAGAACAAAGTCATACATCCCTTCGCTTTCCGTACTCACACACATGCTTTAGGTAAGTAAAAATAATAATAATATCTTGGGACAGCTCTCACACGGCCATCTGATCCCTAACTAGGCAAAGCCTGTACTATGGCAACCAGACAGTAAATAAAAATACACATACAAAATATAGATAAATAACACCCAGACACAGAACAAATGATCATGCTCATAAACAAAGATTTGTCCTGGGTGGGAATCGAATCCACGACCTCCGGCTTAGCAGTCAGGGTCACTAACCACTAGACCAACAGGCCTGTCAAAAAGTTAACTAGAGGACAAATGTGTCTGGGTGTAATTTAACCATGTTATGTATGTATTTAGAAATATTAAGTATGTTTATCAGTGGATACCATTATACGGGCTCTGCCTAGTTTGGGATCATATGACTGTGTTTGAGGTTACCTGAAATATTATTATTTATTATATTGACGGCATTATAGTTGGCATATTTAACCATTGGTTGAGTTAACTAGGGATCAAAAAACTGGGCCTAACTCTCGGGTAGTTTGTTGACGGACAAGGTATTTACAATACTCAACGAGGCTTTACATAAGACAAAGTGAATAAGTGTGAGATTCGCCAACATTTTTTTTAACAATGTGGAATGTTTATTTCTATTAAAAAGCTCTATTCCAATTCCCTACAGGTAAACTGGTAACCGGTTACGTGGTCCGTCAAGACGAGAGCGGTGATGTGTGGTCTCTGCTCGGCAAGAAGGACCCGCAGCTACCTCAGATGTTCTACCCGGTAGTCAGCACGAAGCCAATAGAGAGGGATGACGTGTTAGCCGCGAGGTGCACTATGAATAACACCCATGAATATCCCGTTAGGATTGGGTGAGTTGAGGGTTTTTTGAAATAAAACTACTTTTTAAATCCATTCTATCGCGGCTTATTTTTTATTTTTAGTTCCCAGTCTATCCGTGACTATCGCCTGCTAAGGCGTTGAAACGTCAGGATCAGTACATATGTATCATTAGAATCCGTGTATTTTTATTATTATTCAATGCCTAACATTCACATATACCTCAGATCGGCGTTTTTAAGTCTATGTTAGACCCCACTGCTGGGCAAAGCAATCCTCTTTTCTCTTCCAAACCGCTGTCTTAAGCGATTTCTGGTCACGTGAGCCTCGCATACCTAACAAGATTCATCTCCCAACCTACGCTGAGATTGACCTCAACGGCGATATCCTTCCTCCGGCGTCTAGTCGGTCTTTGTGAGTTGGCGTTAAGAAATATAAGGAGAAATTCAGTTGTTGTTCAAAAATTTACTTATGGCGATAGAAATAAGATCTATTATAGAGGAAGAATAATTTCCGTTTTTTTTTTGCCTAGATTATGTGTGTGTGTTTGGTAGCTATTGAAAAATGTCAAGTTGTTCAAAGAATAAGTAGTAATTACTTGTATTATTTATGGGTAGAAAAAAAGAAAAGTGTAGCTAGTAGTCTAGTTATAGTGTAGCCATTCCGATATCTCAAATAATAGTGTCTACTTAATTGAGTCACGGTTACTTAAAAAAAAAAAGATTCTTTCGAGCTTGATAAATAATAATATGTAACTTATTATACAACATAAATAATTTCTTCTTCTGGTTATAACTAACATACTTCAACAATATTATTATTTATAGAGCAACAAACAAGGACGAGATGTGCAACTTCTACCTGATGTATTGGGTTGAAAATGACACTCCATTGGAACAAAAGTACTGCTTCTCCGGTGGCCCACCCTACTACTATTGGAATCGAGCCCGAGAGAATCTGAACAACATTCCACCAGCTGTCCTTTAAATACATTGACGGTTTACAAACAAAGAAAAACGGTAACGGACTACGTATTAGGAAATTCTATTGTTATGTTTGTTTAATCCCTTCCACTGTTATTATTATACATTGAAGGTAGACCAAGAAAAAACAAAACAAGACGTTGAATAATAACGGACCACGTATTTGAAAATTCAATCGGTATTCATTTTTTGTCCATTTAATTTGGAACTGAAAGTTCATTTAATCCGAATTTCCAAATAAATAATGCAGTTATTCGACATTTTGAAAGTAACTAATATTGAATAACGTTTGATAAATTGTTTTTTTTTTTGAAAACCAAAGGAATAATAATTATATCTTATGGTGAAAGTCAAAGCTCAAATTATATTTGTTGGCAGCTATACGATCTTGTAATTAATACGTTATAATATCATCTATTATAATTTTATAGAAAATAATGATCTAAAAATTCCTAAACATTCCGCATTTAAGACTAAATTTGTATAATTTTAATTTATTTTATATTAACATTCCTGTTTTGGAGTTTATTTTATATTATTTTTACTTTTTTTTCTGAAATATTTTTAAGTCTTTTGGTACCTATGTAGAATTTATCCAAAAAAGTTGACTGTCGCATATCAACAATATTTGGGCATAATATTTTTTTTTTATATAACTAACCTTATTGTTAGTTCTAATACATATTTACAATTAGAAAATGTTTAATTTATAATTTCGCTGTACTAACATCTTAATTTCTAGTCATAATCAGTATAAAAGACTTGATCTTTCGTAAAGCAGAAATATCTAAAACGAATTGTATTTGAAGTAATTTTTTTTAATAATTTCTTAAATCAAAATCCGCTGAAAAATAATAACATTGTTAGTAAGATTGCACTTGTTATGGGTCTCAAAAACGACTTAGTTTTTTTTAACACGTTTCTTCGTTAAAAACTGGTTGAAAACAAATAATATATTAAGGAGTCATAGGCTCATAGCTGAATTAGAAAAACAAAAGAATATTTTCATTATTTGAAATTGGAAGTCATTTCAAATGAGACGCTTTATTTATTGTTTTTATTGGCTTTTTATAACCTTAACGTGCTTAGGCCATATATAAAAATAATTGTTTTTGGATTCTTTTTTTTGACGGGCTGACATAATCATTTATAACAAATCAGATCTGACTTTAAAAGAAATTAACAAACAGAAATTGTTTGACGAAAGTAGGGAAAGATTGTTTTAATATTTTTTTAAACCTATTCTGTACTTAAATTATTATGACTGTAAATAGTACTTTCAGTATTCCTAAGTATAATATCTGAATATATTGATACATTCCAATGACTCTGGCCTTGTATAATGGATTTCGATTGAAAGTGTGCAATTTGTAACAATATTAACTAACGAAAGCGTCAGGTTTTGTCATATTTTACCCAAACTCTAGAATAAAAATTCTGGATGGGTCAAAAAATCAGTTTGCTTACAAACTTTTTTTTTTAAATGTGGTAATAAGGTTAAGTAAAACCTCAACTAAGTATCTATTTATGATATCTCTTTATTAAAAGTCTTTTTTGTTTTTTTTTTCTGAATAAGCCAGATAATTCATAAAATAATAATTTTTATAAATATTATTATAAATTGCACACAATCACTTTGTAAATAATTGTAGTTGTTAAGTCTCACTTATTCAGGTGCTTTTGTCAAGTATTCATGTTTACCAAAAGTTTCTGAATGACTTAGTTAAATGTTACTTTGTGTTGTCAGTCTATAGTCGGGCACTCGTTTTTGTATATTTATATATTTTTAAGTTAATTTTAAATTTATTAATAATTTGTCTTAAATATTTTACACTTTTAATTTATATTCCTTTGCAATTCGATCTTGAAATTGCATAATTTTTTTATGGCAACTTTTTTATCAAATGTATTTTTGTTTTCAAGATGAGATCTTGTAATATTTAAAATGAGATATATTTTTACTGACCTAAACTTATTTTCTTAACTTATACATTCTATTGGTGTCTATGATAAAGTTTTGAGATTGTTTTAAATTGAATACCTTATTAACTATAAGTAAAGACATAATATTATATATCATAGACTGTTCAATGATGAATAAAATCGCTTTGGACAAAACTGAAGCACAAAAAAAGAAAATATTTGTTATATTATAATATCACATACAAATATATCGTAGTTATTAATAATTCCAATTTATTAGACCCTACTTATCTAAAAAGTGCCTACAACAACATACAGCCAAATTATTTTTAAATAAACGCAAACATTCCTATATATTTCGGCAGTTGATTTTTTTAATTAATTGCATAATATTGTGTTGTTCAAATTTTCTATACAATTTATTATTTTACTATTAGATTAACTAAAGGAAATTATATATGTTTACATTTTATATTTTCGTCTCTAGGTAGTACTTTTAAGCATCAATGACTTGTTATCTTTAGAGAGCATTTTAAAATCTGTGTTGATAATTTAATATACATTCCATTTTGTTTTTGTTATATTGTTAGTTTTAACTAATAATGTATGACCTGTTGCCAAATAAATTGTTATTGCTGTCTTTAATTCGAATATTAAAAATCCTTAACCGTAAAATATCTATAATGAAAGAGTCACGAAACCACCTGTTTGAAATGTAACGGTAAGTATAGAAAAAAACTGAAGCAAAGACAGCAATCTATACTGCCAAATGAAATTTGAATAAGGAACTCAGTTCCTTAATAATTAAATCAATATTTATCATTTAGGATTAGAAAAAACCCTAAATACACAGTCTCATACAAGTCAAAGTACCTAGTTACTTAAGCATGTGAGAAATTTAGAACAAAAATATGTTATAGAAATTCTACCTTATCCTCACGGCATAAAGTGGTTTTTGCGATGAGAGACATTTCGTAATGATTGAACTACTGTTTGTTTGAGATTCTACATCTTGGGATTTTTCTATGTAAATGTTATTTATTCTATCGATAATCATATCTATGCAATGTTTGTTTTAAATAAATGCTCTTTAAAGGAATGTTAGTATTGATGTAGGTACGTGTCAAACACGACTGTCCCTTAATGTAAGTTATTGTTCTATTAGCATAATATTGAATGTTTATCATATCTCTGTGTTGCTACAAGCATTCAAATCGATATGGCCCTGTGGTGAAATGTGCGATTTTCGACGTCTTAATTAAGATTTTTTTCTATTTTTTTTTAAATAATTTTTCTATAAGTTACTGATATATGAAAAGCTTTTAAAATCGCACACTTCACAGTGAACAAGAACTTGCACGCAACAAAAATTTTAAAATTCTTATTCTTGACCAATCTGTCAATTCAAACTTACGTGCAATTTCTTTAACAGTTGCAAAACATACATGAAAGTTTCGCACTGTTTATATTGGGTCGTACTACGACGCGCCCAAAACCTTTTTTAAAGGCCGGCTACACATCTATAAGATCTGTTTTTGTCACTTATCAACAGAGTGATTAGAGCGAGTGTGTTTAAATATATAAATAAATAAAACATTCCGCGTTTGGCTGTCTGATTAAGTGTTTGGAGCTGACCAATTGGGTATTTGGAAAAAAAAATATATCAAAAATATACTTACAAAAAAAAATTGAATTCTAAGAACGACACACTAGATACTCTCGTATTGAGTGAGTCACAAGCATTCCGGTATTGCTAATTAGACAGAGAGAGAGATATCAAAATGTGACGTCAAATTTCAAATCGCCATACTAATCTGCGGCTGCCCCGTACAAGTGGTCGTTGTGCGAAAGAGAGATAGAATGCGTCTACCACAAACTTTTTTTTTATTCGTGTATAAATTTATAATTGTTATTTCCCAGTTTTGTGTAATTTACGATTATTTTTAGATATAATATATCATAAATCAGTATTTTAATAGTAGTCAAGTACCCAATTGAAGCTCCCAACGTCTTACAGGTGTTCATCACGTTAACGTGAAGTAGTCTCGCTCCAAGCCCAAGTGATGATAGGACATCTACAGTACCTTTATCGATCTCCTGTAATATATATATACCTTTATGTCATTTTAAATGAAATTAAATTTATAAATGTATATTTAGACACGGCTTAAGCCTAATCAATGTGACCCCGGATTCCTATTGTGAACCTCAATTATAATGTGGTAATATACTTATCGGTAAAGTGCAAATATAAAATCTATTATATTTTAGAGTTGGTGTTTTATTTCATGGTATCACTAGTTGCAAATCATCTAACTATATCCTTCACCTTGACAAAGAAATGTTCCTTAGAGTAGGTAGTGCTTAAGCCCACAAACAATTATTTTTATTATCTATACTTACAATAAATCTGTAGAAGTGAAAATTCTGTACATTGAAAATATCAAAAAAATTAATGGCGGGGTGTGTTACTAGACCGACACCGAACCCAAAAATGTGATTAAAAAACTGTCTGTCTGTTTGTTCAGGTATCACGCAAAAACTACCGGTTCGATTTCGATGAAACTTGGTATAATTGTTCTTTAATATCCTGGGCACCACACTGGGTAGTTTTTATCCCGGAAAAAAATATACAAAAAAAAAACAAATTTAATTTTGCGGTTCGATCCCTAGACCCGAATACTGTACCAACCGCAAATAATAAGTTTGTCGTAGGTTACGTCACCCGCAGTGGAGTTCAATAAGGGGTGCTGCACACGGCCAAGTAACTATTTATTAATCTGTGACACGGCTAAGATACTATAATTATTTATCTATACTTTATATATATAATATATTATATTAGCTATACTAATATTATAAAGCTGAAGAGTTTGTTTGTTTGTTTGAACGCGCTAATCTCAGGAAGTACTGGTCCGATTTGAAAAATTCTTTCACTGTTAGATAGCCTACTTATTGAGGAAGGCTATAGGCTATATATACTTTTCTTTTGGAAATCTATCCCCTAAGGGGGTGAAATAGGGGTTGAAAGTTTGTATGGGAAATTCGGTATTTTCAATGATAGACACATGAAATATCGTATACGGGTTTCTGAATAGAAATAAATAAAGATGTATTTCAGCGATTTTAAAAATCATCCCCCTAAGAGGGTGAAAAAGGGGTTGGAAGTTTGTAGGCATATGAATTGTGTCGTTTTCAAAGATAGACACATTCAATTTCATACAAGGGTTATTAGTTAGAAATAAATAAGATGTATTTCCGAGATTTTAGAAATCTACCCTCTAAGGGGGTGAAATAAGGGCTGAAATAGTTGGTATGTGAAGTTCAGTATTCTCAATGATAGACAGATGAAAAGATAAATAGATAAGATAATGACCATCTAAGACATATCTATAATGACGACTCCCGTGGTCGAGTGGCGTTCACTCCGGTTTTTAAGGTGTCGCCAGCTCTAAGGTTCCAGGTTCGTTCCCCGGACGGGTCCATGTAGAAAATCACTTTTATACATAGTCTGGAGTCTGGGTGTTTATGGTATGTACCTTTTTTATCTCCGATTCCATAACACAAATGCTTTTGCTACTTAAGTACTTTACTTTTATTATTATTTTAACGCCATTATATTAGATGAAAAATTTTATACATTCTCCTTACTTTGAAAATCACAGAATACATCTACCTTTAATACTACTCTTTACTTTACGCGCGAGCGAAGCCGCGGGCAACAGCTAGTTGGATAATATTAAAGAATTGCTTTCTGAAAAAAATAATTTTAATAAATAGGTAGGTGCCTAGCCATATAAATACTAGAGAGAAAACGCTCAGCAATCGGTTAAAATGTTCATGAAAATAGTATTAGTTTTTGATACTAGAGGGCGCTAGTGGCAACGGACAAAACCTAGTTTTCTAGTTTGACTTTGCAGGATTTAACATACGTCACACTTTTACTTTTGCTGAGTGTGAGTGAGTGTTCATGTCTTAAATTCTACGATGAATGTTCAAGACAGCAATTTAATAGCTTAGGTAGTAGTTGAGAAGGTGTTTAAAACAAGCGAGGCAAAAATCGTTGCGGGTTCCAAGACGTTTTTCTGGGAACGTTTCCCTGGGACACACCACCCTTAAGTGTAGGTATCGGTGGTAATTGTTGCCTATCATAGTAGATTCAGGCTTTCAGGAATATCATTGTAGATCCAGACTTACAGGAATTGCAATAAAAGTGAGCCGGGCTTGCTATTGGGCTATTAAAAAAATAGGCTAAAAAGATATTTTATCGATATGTTTCAAAGTAAAAAATAGACAAAAAGATATTTTATCGATATTTTTAGACGTAAATTATGTATGAAGGTACTTAGTTTACTTAAAGTTTATAAAATAAAAAACAGATAAGAGCTTGTTATGAGACAGGTAGTTCTATCTATAAGCTATTCCGAGAGTTAATTAACCTGTTAGTTACCGCCCACACCGTCTAACATAGCGACATTTATAATGAGAGGATATCCGGCCGGTCTAGGGGAAAATTCTGTAATTTTCACGGTCAAAGCTACAAGTGAAAGTCGTGCAACAGACACGACAGAAGGCCTACAAATGTAGGTGCGATACTACCAAATACTAGTCAAAGGCTTCAAACGACTGCTAAGTAATAGCATCATACCTGCTGGTAGTCGAAGAAGTGAAGTTTATTTCATACTTACTTACTGCTATAATGACGAGAAAGAAAATGATACCTAAATTATCGCAAATTCTCCATTGTGAAAACATGAAGATTAGGTAGGCCAAAATAGGTGGCCCCAATCAATTAAAATCTACGAACAGAAATAAAGCGGGTAGCTAAAAATTACAATTTAAGTACCTACCGTAACAACAAGGTGTTCTTATGCGCGATTGTGGCTGTTGCAATCCAATCGAAACGACAAGATTAGCCTAACCATCAACATACCTACCTACATTAAAAAAAAACGTGGACCACATCACATAATTATAGGTAGGGTAGGTATGCTTAAATAGCCTCATGCATGAAGGTAAAGAAAAGAAACTTAAGATCTATCTCTATCATCATCTATCATCACAATATTAGGAAGCCTAAGTATCAAGAGCCCAACTTCTTTTTTCTTTGATTGAAAGTTCTAAGTTTCAATTTCATGAAACGTTGTGGAGTAGAACTTCTGCTTCGACCAGTGTAGTGGTTTCGCCGCCCACACTAGGGTGCGGCTCTGCGAGGTGGGGAAAGGGCACGTTTCTGAACATCTGCCGGCTCCCCTGCCGCGCCGCGCGTGGGTCCTGCTCCTGCCGAAGAGATTTGTCTTTAAACGAGGTTAGTGTGGGTACCATGATATAATTCTACTGGTAACCTTGACCGCAAGGGTTGACCTTTGATTTGAGAGCTAGAATTGTGATGCTCGCTTGTTTAAATTATTAGATAGTTACTTAATCTAAGTATTGGGAACTCAAGTGAAGGTGCAAAGTTTTTTTAACTTAATTTGTAATGGCTTTGTAGACGTTTTAGATCGTGTGATGATGATGGAAAATATTGAATATTTTGAATCTAATGAAAAATAGAAAATAAAACAGAAAAATATAAGAGATAACTAGGTTTAAATTACCTAAGAACTTTAAAGTCTCGTGTGTTGGGCTAATTTTATTTGCAATTTTCAGACCAGGCGATGGGTGGTCGAATACATAACACTGGCCGGATGAGTTGCTTGGTTGGAAATAGGTACGTAGTACTTACATATTTTTTACAAGATACGCGTTTTGATTTAATAGTTCAAAAAATGTCTTCCTACATTTTACAAGTTAAATGAAATTAAATTATATAAATATAATTTCGAAAAACTTTGTCATTTTTTATTACAAGAACATATATTATAATTTAATAGGTTCTTCTAATAAAAAAAGACAAATCGGACAAATTAAATGCACTTTATGTTATTCGATCGATTTAATCACGTGAATGACGAATTCTTTGCAAAATGAGGTAAATTGTAACTCGTTCCACAAACCGTCTCTAAAAATCACTTATTATGATTTGAGACCACATTCAAATTGAACATTTGTTAATACCATTCCCAACTTACCAATTATTTTGTGAAAAGGTCAAAATCTAACTTTAGCAAGGATTTCACCCTTGTACAAATTACTTTCAATTAAATAGTTTCAAATTTAATTTAGACATTTCTAAGTTGAAGCAGTTTTTCAATTTCCACCCATTTTCGTACCGGCCTATACCTATATTATTATAATTTTTCATGTCAATCAAAACATAAAAAAAAATATAATATCTATCTTTAAACAGAAATAGATTGAACCACGAACTAAGATAGAACATGTTCAAGTAATTCTTTACGCAACTAGTAAATATAGCAAATTGTGTGACCATTATAAGTGTGGAGGACACGCCCGCGGAAACCCATAAATAAGCGTTACGCGACATAAGCCTGTTTCTAGTTGTTACGTACCGTTGTTATGTATGACTTGGAGGTAAGAAAAAAATACTTCAGTCTATAAAGTACTGGAAATACCCTTTTCAAAATCAAAAATCTCTTATTTCAAATTAGGCTACTATGTAACACTTTTTGAACGTCATCGTATACACAGACAGCACCCTGATTCGTCCACCCTTCACTGCTTCCTAAGTGCTCCAGCTAGGGAGAAAAAACGGCACAACAAACTCTCCAGCGGCTCGCTGTTTCATATAAAAAAGTAATGACAATAAAAATCAATTACTTAGTAAATGAATATAAAATGAAAATAAATAGGGACCGCGCTATATACCCAAATGTTTTGATGAACTAAAAATAAGAACTTCACTTTAGAAGCAAAAAGTAACATATGAACGTCAACGAAGCTGTCTTAAGTATCTTCATCAAGAAGCCAATGTTCGCATCCCTAATCTGAAACGATAATCTATGGTCGACAAATGGTAATAGGAATAAAAGTGTCATTGTTATTTATTTATTATGCATTCATGTGGAAATTAATAAATTAATAAAAACAAGGAATATAAAAGTGATTGAAAATGGGATCTAATGCAGGTTGTCTAATATGAAGTCGCCCCAGAGGTACGGTAGAGATTTATGTATGTAGTAGTAAGTATACCAGTTAGTGACTTGCAAAAATGTGGAAAAACACTATTTATTTATTTCAAAGACATAATTTGGAATTTCTTGCCAGTTCTTCTCAATAGCAATGACATTTTGGAACCACGCAACTAGTCTTTTAACGTTTCGAAAGTACCTGAAAAGGTAAGGCTTTTTCTTAATAAATGCGTATTAGCAATTTGGGTCGCACACTACTAGTTTTCTAGTTAACCTCTCGTGCTAAGCTAAATGCTTTTGTTACAAGTGGCTTCACGTCGGTAATGCAATGGGTGGGCTTTGAACCTGCGACCATATGATTGCAAGTCCGATGCCCTAGCCATTAGGCTACCGTCGCTGAACTCCAAGCACAAGACCAGTTTCAAAGTAATTGATATAAAAAAATTAGCGATACAAAATTTTGGAACTCGACCCGTCGACTCTCGGAACCAACATTCCAATAATTACGTGGCAATATAGACTTATTGGCATACCACATCAGATACGAGAATCACAAAAGAAATATTATGTCGGCTTACTAATTAATACTACTTTGAAATATTCGTATTGAAATGAGGTTAACAAAATATCTGTCTGGATTAAACATGCACACCGATAAACATTTAGGATAAGTTTATTATTTTAGTTACTCGGCGGCGACCTAGATGGCGTTGTTAGTTGAGAGCCAATTTCTGAATCGCGCTATGGTTTGGTGTCGTGTGAAATCATAAGTAATGTTAAGTATTATTTTTGTTTGAATCGCTTTACGAGTAAATTGAACACTATAATTATACAGTGTTTCATTTCTCGCCATAAGTAGCCTGCCGGAATTTATTCATGGTCCTTCGAGCCGGATAGGCTTGGCGGGTTTTTGTATTGTTCCTGCGTCAGTGGTACGGTAGTACCACCCGATTCGTCACTACTGGCAGTGGATCGCTGCCAGATCATCCCTACAGCGAGGCGCCACGTGCGGCGCCAGGCAGTGGAGGAGCCGAGTGTCTACAACTCGGAGGAGCGACGGACGGGAAGTGGCAGGCAGCAGTGGAGGTTGCGGAGCGCTAGAGGGCGCCACAGGTGCATTATAACCAAGATCAGTGAGTGTGTGTGCGGTGATATATTGTGAGTACATTTATATATTATAGTAGAAGAAATTAATTTCAAATTAAAAACTAATATTCAAAGATTATTTGGAACTTAGAAAATTTCAAGAAAAATTTGAAGATAGTGAAGTAACTTAGAATAATTTCAATAATTTAGGACTTGTAATAGTTTTAAGTGAATATTGGTTGAGACGGGGAATCCACGCCCGATTTTAGTTAGAATTTAAAGTTTAAAAGACTTGTAAAATTTTGCTCATTTATCTCTTGGACTTAGAAAAAATTGGGTCATAAAAATATTGACTTAGAAAAATAATTCAGTTTTAACGTTGAAAAATAATTCATTGTTTAGTTAACTTTGTCAATTAAAGTAAATTGGTGTTCGGTTCAATAACCAGTGGAATATTGTAAGAATTATATGTAATAAAATTGTCAAAGTAAAACTATAATATAATGGAGTCGTTTAATGATCTGCCGGAAGATATAAGGGCTAAAATGCTAAAAGTTAAGACTAACTTTAAAAAGTCTCCTAAGGATCGTTTGACGGTTGCTTATATTGAAACAAGGCTAGATAACTTAGAGCAACAGTGGACCTTGTTTACAGATACTCATACTAAAATTATTAGTCAGGTTAAGCGAAGTGATTTGCATAGTTCAGATTATTACAAAAATAGTTTGTATGATGATGTAGAAGAATTATATGTTCAATTTAAGACCGAGTTAAAAGAAATGTTGTATAAATTAAAAGTGCCTGAATCCGAAGTAAAGTCAAGTTCAAATAGTCAATGTGAGTCTTCAGCGAGACGTTTCAAGTTGCCTGAAATAAAAATACCTACCTTTTCCGGTAAGTACACAGAGTGGCAGACATTCAGAGATTTGTTTTTAGGGCTTGTGCATGAGAACAAGTCACTGGATAATGCTCAAAGATTTTATTACTTAAGGGGACACTTAACCGGAGAAGCCGAACAACTACTGCGTAACATTAAGGTGACATCGGATAGTTATCAAGTTGCGTGGGAGAAATTAGATAGCATGTATAATAATAAAAGGTTTTTAGCGAACGGCATCTTGAAGCGTCTACTAAGTCAAAAAAGTTTATTGTCTGAATCAGCAACTGAAATTAAAAACTTAATAAGTACAACTGCAGATTGTTTAGACTCAATAAGAAATATTGGTGTGGATGTTTCATCTTGGGATATCCTGATTATTCACATTATAAGCGCTAAATTAGATAGAGAGACGCGTAAAGCATGGGAGTTGAAGGTGTCTTCAGATCCAAGTGACGAATTACCCACGTTTGAACAATTTTCTAATTTTTTGATAGGGCGTTTTAGAGGTTTAGAAAATATTGATTCTAAGGGACAGCATAGTGAAAAAAAAATTACTAAATCTTTTCACGTTGTTAAAAATAAACCGGTTGTATCGTGTGCGTATTGCAGTGCGGATCATAAAATAACGGCGTGCAAAAAATTTGGAAAGGAAAGTAATGAAAAACGCCGTGAGTTCGCATTAGATAAAAACTTGTGCTTTATTTGTTTAAATAGCAACCATTCCGCTAAAATATGTAAAAACATAGTCCGATGCCAGGTGTGTAAACGTCGACATCATTCTTTATTACATCCCAGTGGTGATTCTGGTTCTGGTAGTGCTGAAGTTGAGGCGATTCATCAACCAACCTCGTCGACCAGTCGAAGGTCAACGGAGGAGGATACTGCCGCGAGCAGTAATAAGTTATCTGTGCAAGCAGAAAGTTTAGATAAGCAACTTGTGTCTTGTTTTTCGACAGGGAACTGTTTTAAAACAGTTCTATTAACTACAGCTGTGGTGCAAGCTGAGTCGAAAGATGGGACTTATTTCCCAGTTAGGGCTTTATTAGATCAGGGGTCGCAAGGTTCTTTTATTACTGAGGCTATGGTGCAGCACTTAGGTTTAAAAAAGCTTGCGGTCAAAAACACCGTAGTTGGTGTAGGTGGAGACAAAAGTGTGACTTCCAAGTCCACAGTCAAAATTAATTTAAGATCGAGAGTTGATCCTAGGTTTCAAGTTAAGGTTAATGCGCATGTCTTGAAGTCGGTTACGTCTTTTCTCCCAGTTGCGAAGGCAACTAGGGTAGAATGGGCAAACCTGACTCTGGATGATTTGGCTGATCCTGAGTATCATACGCCTAATAAGATTGATATCTTATTAGGTGCGGAGATATACAGTCAAATCATTCAGGAAGGCATTAAAAGAAACCTCAACGGATCTCTCTTGGCGCAGGATACAGCGTTCGGTTGGATAATATCAGGTACCTGTGATGTAGACACGTCAAATATCCATTCTCACATAACGGTGATGCATTCGTATCTGGAAGTGGACAATATGCTGAAGAGGTTCTGGGAACTCGAAGCCGAACCATCTGTACCAAAGAAAATGCTGACAGATGATGAAATTAAATGTGAGAAATTATTTAAAGATACTACTAAAAGGGATGGAGATGGTCGGTTCATCGTGAGACTGCCGTTTCGTAAGGCCGACCCGGACTGCATGTATGGTGAGTCCAGGAAAATAGCTGAAAAAAGATTTAAACATTTAGAATTTAAATTGCAAAAGAATATTAAGTTAAAAGATGATTACACACAAGTTATAAGGGAGTATTTAAATTTAAATCATATGGTTAAAGTTTCTGAAAAGGATAAATTTAAGAAAACAGCTATTTACTTACCACACCACGCAGTAGTCCGGGAAGACAAGGAGACTACTAAAGTCAGAGTAGTGTTTGATGCCTCCTGTAAGGGAAGCAATGGGACGTCATTAAATGATGATTTATTGATTGGGCCGCCACTGCAAGCCGAAATACGTCATACCATTATGCGCTGGAGACAATATAAAATATGTTTGGTGGCGGATGTGGTGAAAATGTACCGCCAAGTGCTGGTAAATCAGGAAGATACCCCCTTTCAGAGGATTCTCTGGAGAGATAGTCCTGAAAAGGAGCTTCAAGAGTTCGAATTACTTACCGTAACTTTTGGCACCGCATGTGCTCCATATTTAGCTGTGCGGTCACTGCAAGAATTAGCCTATAAGGAGTGTCAGAATAAGCCTGGAATAGCAAAAATTATTTTAAATGATTTTTACATGGATGATGTGATGACCGGGGCTGAAAATCTAGAAGATGCTTATAAAATATATAAAGAGTTAACCGAAGTGTTAGCAAAAGGAGGGTTTCCGTTGCAAAAATGGAAAAGCAATTCTAAGGAATTATTAGCTAAAATATGGAGGGCAAAGGGTAATAAGGATGAGGAATTGAGGATTAAGGTAGATGATACAACTAAGATTTTAGGACTTACCTGGGATCCGCGTGGTGACTTCTTCCGGTACTCTGTAGATCTTGCGCATCTGGAAAAACCTGTTACAAAAAGGAGGATTATATCTGATATATCCCGATTATTTGACCCACTCGGATGGTTGGCTCCTTGTATTATAACAGCAAAAATTCTAATTCAAAAGCTTTGGTTAGCTGGTATTGGGTGGGATGAGCAAGTTCCTACTAATTTAATAAAGGAATGGATTACTTACCGTGAAAATTTAACTGCCTTACAGAATATTAAAATTCCACGCTGGATACACACTTGTAAGAAATATAAGCGCGAGTTGTACGGGTTTTCCGACGCTTCGAAGGTGGCTTATGCTGCTGTTGTGTATCTGCGAGTGGTAGATGAGGTGGGGAATGTTTACGTCTCGTTGGTTACAGCTAAAACAAAAGTAGCTCCCATAAAGCAAGTGTCTATCCCTAGACTTGAACTTTGTGGGGCCGTCCTTTTGGCTAAGTTGATGGTCGAGATAGCCGAAGTCATGCAAGTTGAAAGGGACCAGTTACATGCATTCACTGACAGTGAGGTGGTTTTAGCCTGGCTTAACAATCATCCGAGCCGATGGAAGACCTTCGTGGCTAACCGGGTTTCTGAAATCCTACAGATTTTGGATACCCATCACTGGTCACATGTAGCCACTAAGAAGAATCCTGCGGATTGTGCATCACGAGGTATTTCTCCAGCGGAACTATCAGAAATGACTATATGGTTTGAGGGGCCAGAGTTCCTAAAAAATAAGGAAATTATGTTTATGAAACCAAAGCACCTGGTTACAAATCTTGAGCAAGTTAAGGTTCACACAGCAGTCGTTAACTCAACTTTTTGGCAAAGGTTTTCTTCATTCTCGAAGCTTGTTCGTGTGGTCGCCTATTGTCGTCGTTGGTTAAGGATAATAAAAGGTTCAAGTAGTAGGCCACGTTCACAAGCATTGGATCGGCTAGAAATTGAGGATTCGGTACAAGTCTGTGTTAAAAAAAGTCAAAAAGAAGGGTTCTCGGAAGAGTTGGAAGAATTGCGCAAACACGGCATAATAGATAAGAAAAAGAAAAAGTTAAGGACATTAAATATGTTTTTGGATTCGGAAGGCATAATGAGAGTTGGTGGCCGGCTGGAAATGTCGTCGCTGTCTTTTAACGAGAAACATCCGATTCTTATACCTAAAGAATCGTTTTTAACCGGACTCTTAATTGCCGACGCTCACCAAAAAACCCTACACGGAGGCCCGCAACTTATGAATACCTATTTGAGATCGAAGTATTGGATTGTGGGTGCAAGGTCTCTAATTAAGAAATATTATCGGAGCTGTGTCACTTGTACGCGTTACTCAAGCAGGACCACATCTCAACTCATGGGGCAGTTACCTTCCGCGCGTGTTACCCCTAATAAGCCCTTTCTTATCAGCGGAGTCGATTACGCAGGGCCTATTAATATTAGAACTTCGAAGGGCAGGGGTAACAAGTCTTACAAAGGATATATTGCTCTGTTCATTTGCATGTCGACCAGAGCCGTGCATCTTGAAGTAGTTAGCGAGCTGTCTACTCAAGGGTTTATAGCCGCTTTTAAAAGGTTTGTCGCAAGACGAGGTCGCTGTGCAGAGTTAAACAGCGATAACGGCACAAATTTTGTGGGTGCTGCTCGAGAGTTACTGTGTCTGTTCAACGAGGAAAAAACTAATTTTAAACCTGAACTAGCAGATTATCTTGCGACCAATGGAACACAATGGAATTTTATTCCTCCTCGCGCTCCAAATTTCGGTGGACTATGGGAGGCAGGAATAAAGTCCACGAAGTTCCACCTCAAACGAGTAGTTGGAAACTCTACATTGACCTATGAGGAGATGACCACCGTATTATCTCAAATAGAGGCATGCCTTAATTCTAGGCCCTTGTCTAGTGTAGAGGATCAATCAGAGGTCGTAGTGTTGACTCCTGGTCATTTCCTGGTGGGGGAACCACTCATAGTAGTTCCTGATGCGAATTATGAGTCGTCAAATATGTATACTTTACGAAGATGGCAACTCCACCAGCGAATGACGCAGGACTTTTGGCGTCAATGGTCTCAGGATTACCTTCATCAGTTCCTTCAAAGGTATAAATGGGAATACCAGAACCCGGAACCATCACTGGGTGATGTGGTTTTAATCAAGGAGGACGATCTACCCCCGGCGCGATGGTTGCTAGGCAGGATCGAGCAAAAACATCCGGGACCCGATAATATCACGCGGGTAGTCACAATACGCACCAAAACTTCTTTAATTAAAAGACCTACCTCTAAGATAGCAATTTTACCAGTATCTAAATAGAGAATTAGTTGAGTGATTCGTTACATTTTGGACTGTTGCATGGTGGGCGGTTGAAGGACATTTCTCATTATGTCCTTGGTGGGCGGTATGTCTGGATTAAACATGCACACCGATAAACATTTAGGATAAGTTTATTATTTTAGTTACTCGGCGGCGACCTAGATGGCGTTGTTAGTTGAGAGCCAATTTCTGAATCGCGCTATGGTTTGGTGTCGTGTGAAATCATAAGTAATGTTAAGTATTATTTTTGTTTGAATCGCTTTACGAGTAAATTGAACACTATAATTATACAGTGTTTCATTTCTCGCCATAAGTAGCCTGCCGGAATTTATTCAATATCTGTGGTACAAAATAACAGTGGTTTTCTCCATAATTTGCATGTATCCCTATTGATCTTATATTATTTGGGTTAAATAATTACTGACCTGGAAGCGAGCATAAATTAATTACTCATACGTTTGTATGAGTACAAGTTAATGTTTGATGGTTTAATTATAACATGTGGTGCTACTATCGTATCAAAGATCTGGTTCAGGCTTTAAAATAAGTTTTGAGTGAGAGCATTAATTAAATTCTACTTATAAACTATACTATACTTATCCACTTAGATTGTGTACGTATTTTAATTACGCCTTCAATAGGTTCTCAAATTTACGTAATTTTAAACCACTTAAGTCACCCAATAAACACTATAGTAACCTGACACCGAAGCTGAAGTGCTACAAACTTATCTAAACCTGTGGCGGCGTTGTTGTTAAATTTAGAGTTTCGACTTTTCTTTTTCTATTTTTTCTTTTAAAAAAAACGACGCCCGCGCTAATGAATTTAATCCTTGTATCGCGGGGGTTTCACAAACATTCATATCACATGCACAAAGAACACCCAGACTTGGAACAAGTATCTGTGGATCACACAAATGCTTGTCCCATGCGGGGATCGAACCCGCAGCACGTCGCGCACAGTGGCAATTAGCGTGGTGAACTATACCACTCGGCCATCCGTGCAGACTCAATAGAGTTTCCGTGATTTTTAAGCTAAAAATATTTCCCTCACCCAAGTGTACAAAGAGTCAATTAAATCTTAATTTCCGATTATCTTACAATTATAATAATAATATAATACCGGTCTATTAATGTCCCACTGGGCACCGGCCTCTTCCCTTATAGAGAAGGAATGAGCATTGATCACCACGCTTGCTCATTGCGGGTTGGCGATTTCAGATTTTTGGAATCCAGGTTTCCTCACGATTTATTCCGTCACCGTTTGTCAATTGTGTCTTAGAATAATTAAGAAAGTACATACAACTTTTGAAAAAGTCACATTGGTACTTGCTGGGTTTGAACCTGCAACCATGTGCATACGAATCCGGTCATTGAACCGCTTGGCCACCACGACAAATCTTACAATTAAGATGAAAATTTAATTAGTAAAATATAAGTTCCAGATAGGTCAACGGGTCATATAGCACAGTAGCACTATGGTGATCTTGAACGCTTCGTTTTTCGAAATTATAATATCTAAAACCCCTGACTGGTACCACAGCCAACTATTATTTTATTTATTTTAAGCCTGAACTGTCCCACTGCAGGGCAAAGGTCTCCCTTTCTTCCTTCCATTTTTCTCTCTGAAGGGCCAATTGAGGCCACGGCCAACTATTAGAACTAAAATAAATAACAACAATGTATGACTTGCCATATCCAGTACCCACGTAACAGTCAACCCCTACATGCCATGTTCAACCATACACTGGATATTCATACATCCATACATACATTATGTTTCGCAAGACATCGCGTGTGCCGTGACGGCAAAGGTCGCGTGGCGCCGCATGTGCTAACTTGGCTTCTCTCGGATTATGTGCGAAAGTGTTGTTCTAAAGCCGATTCTTATTATGACGTAATCACGAAGGTGAATAATTTATGTGAACTTTAATACGAATTAGGTATTGTGGGTCAATGAGCCACTATTTCTGGTTGTAGTGTTTACGGTGGTCTATTTTTGTTTTTGTGAATGGGTGTGAGTTAGTGATTGGTTTTGAATTTAGATGAAAATGTAAAGTATAGATACATAATTATGTGACTTAGAATTATAGGCTTAAACTAGTACGCCAATTAACTCATTATAAAGTACTTACTTAATATGTTGATTTTATCTCTAAAAGAATATAACATTGTTTCCTTCTAATCTCAAACTCTGACTGAAGCAGACTTAAGCTGAACACTGAAATATTCCATTCAGCGAATTACGAAAAGCTCCGTTTAAATGACCAAAAATCGTTAAAACGGATTATTTCACATACCTAAACATAATACAGTAAAGGCTCACAATAATTTGGCAGCTGAGAAGGTGAAAGAAACACTTGGTATCCAAACTTCTACAAAACACCCACGCTTATTGTGGAATTTAATTTGCAACACCACGTGTTTGATTCGTCTCATTTCAGTCCTGTCAGTTTCAGCTGAAGCAATTTCACGTTTCCTGTATATTTTCGGATATATCAAAGGTTAAGCCCGTATTCCATTTAAAGGTTCTACGGGCTGAATAAATGTGCTGAAAGGTTTCGCAGTTGATAAAGATTAGAGGGTTGATTTTTGGTCGCAAATATAATTCGAAGCCTTGAAATTTTTGTCCACAATTTTATAAGCGAAATACAGCGTGTTTGAAATCATGTTCTAAGATAAAATATGTCAATAATAAATTGTTGTTGTTTTTTCGCGTAACACAACACTTCAGTATAGAAAGCGGGTGGTAAACAATTCTTCAGCTACTAGGTACCTACTCGTACATTCAAAAACAATTCTTAATCCTAACAAAATTAGCGTCAATTTCAGTTGTTTTAAACCTAACACACACACGCATACGCTCCATTAACTTCTTGAGGGCGTTCGCAGGTGTGACGTCATGAGATCCTGTCGCACTGGTAGACATGACATGTTCTACCAACGAATGACGTCATTTGACGGGTCCGTGGTTTAAAGGTAACCATCGATAGTAAATTACAATATACAAAGAGCCTTTTCACATTGTACGGAGAAAAAGGTATTATAATTACGAAACCTCTTTTTGAAATGGAGTTTGAACAAGCATTGTTAACAAGCACTCGGTAACTTTCAGCTTAATAAGATATTATCAGTCTTAGATTGAATCAAATATAAATAGCAAATTAAAACATGGCTTAAGAGTTTAATTAAATAATTAAATTGTTTGATCATTGCCAATTTTACGACCTTTTCGAAGCTATTATTCAAATTTATATGTTAGTGTTGTATAAAAGTTGAAATGAAATCAAAAAGTTTTTCAAATGCTTTAAAATGTTTATAATAGAATAGCTGTTCCCCGCGTTTCCACCCCCAGTACCTATTTTTTTTGTAAAAATATAATCTATGTTACTCAGGGTGAATGTAGCTTTGTAATGGTGCAAGAATTTTTGAAATCGGCACCGTAGTTTTTAGTTTGTTCATAACAAACATACACACAAAATAAAAATCTTTCCTCTTTATAATATCAGTGTAGATACGTAAGCGTTTAGGGAGAGTTGATTTTGAACCAATATTTACCAATTTGAGAGAGAATTTATTAAAAAACAAAAAAAGCTTTACTTTATGAAAGTTCAATACACAACTATTTTATAATAACAATGAAATAATAATCAAATCAATAGACCGTGAGGTCAAATTGTAAATTTTTTTACGCTTAAACCGAAAATTTTTCTTTAGTGGTAGTACGTCACAAATTTGGGCTAGACCCTACTAATGGTAACTCCTATACAAGGAATGAAATCTTTACATACATACCTATCACAACATTTTCCATAATCCGGTACCTATTAATGATTAAACTAACCTATTACAACACAAAAGGTTCACTAAAACGTATCGATTGCACACCTCTTTCTTTGTCTGAAATTAAATATTGAAGGCAATCAGGGCTTGGTGCTCGTTATAATGCATGTCTCTGATGTCTGCCGATAGTTTGACATGAACGGATGACGTCATTGCTGCTGAATAAGGCATAAGCGGACGAATTGTGTTTTTGTTTTTTTTCCTGTTAGTAAAATATATGTTAATATAATATAAATAAATGTGGACAACATCACATACATTGCTCCGATTCCAAAGTAAGTAGCTAAAGCACTTGTGTTATGGAATCAGAGACAACGAAGGTACCACAAACACCCAGACCCGAGACAATGTAGAAAAGTAGTATGCTAAAATAAAGTAGCGATGTAGTATGTTAAAATAAATATACATGTGACCATGTTCGAAAAACGATCACGTCACGTCACGATGCTTGTTACCAACTCCTCTGCATTGAACTAAAGGCAGAATTTTATTCGTGAAATTAACATGGTTTCATTTATTTATTCAAATTAACATCAGTTTTGTTTACATATGTGTCAAATGTAATTTAAAACCGTCGAATACTACTACTACTAGACTGCACAGATAGCCGAGTGGTATAGGTCACCACGCTTAATACCACTGTCCGTGACGTGCTGCGGGCTCGATCCCCGCATGGGACAAGCATTCGTGTGATCCACACTGCTTGTTCCAAGTCTGGGTGTTCTTTGTGCATATGATTTGAATGTGTGTGAAACCCCCGCGACACAAGCATTAAATACATTAGTGCGGGCGTCGCTTAAGAAACGCCTTATACGGGGAATAAAAGCTTGTTAAAAACCACCCTAAGTTGATATAAAACGCTTCAGTTTACAACTTAATACGTCAACATGTCAACGTGTAATTAAACGTTAGCATTGAAGAATGTTAATAATTTATCATACGGATTTTAGTACGTATGGATCGATAAGTGCGGACATAAATACTTGTTTATTTGAAAGACGCTTCATATATTATTACGTATCCTATTTTTGTTTTAACCAAATAATTCTGTATTTACATGGTAATCTGAAATTCATCTATAGGTACCTACAGGGTTACTCGTAAAACACCTGCAACATCCCAGCCCCCCTAGCCAAGTGACATTTCTACAAGCGATAACGCTGATCGAATCGCTCAAATGTATGGAAGTGACAAGTCTGAGTCACGTGACTTATCGAAATCAAATGTCATTTCCATACATTTAATGTCATTTAAGCGATTTCTATCATAGTTAATGCTTGTAGAAATATAACTTGGCTAGGGGGCTAGGAGTAGATAACTAAAATCATAAGCAACAACATTGGTTCCACGACTTTGGATAATTCATTAGTTTTTTTTCCGGGTAGAGAGTAACCGGACAATTTATACATTTTGGGAGGTCATTTTTATATAATATGTATAGAAGAGGTCCTAACACACTTCCTTGTGGTAAATTGTCAAAAGTCGTAGAACATTTATTATTATATGATGTTAGTTTTCTAATGCTTCGAGGTTGCAAGTGTATTACAAATAACTCTGTATAAAAAAACTACAGAGTTCTTTGTTTCTACGTCTGCAACTACCACTCAGATTTGTTTCTATAGCTAAATACCGTATAGTATATGGAGCGGTTGTCTATCAATTGTATCGTTCAAGTATAATTCGGAATACCGTACGGGACTCATTTGATCTCCACAATCCATTTCACCGAGGACCTAACACAGTATTACTGGTATTACGTTGTAAGAATTTACGACGTATTTAGTGATTTGTAATACAAGCGGCGGTAACCTAATGTGGTCGCGGGTTCGAATCCACTCATAACCCAAGCACATAATTATTTAGCTTACAATGTGCTAACAAGAATACTAGTAATGTGTGACAAAAACAGCTAGCAAGATTAAAAAAAAATCTAGAATGTAACAATGATGATAGCCGAAAATACTTTTTAATATGCATCATTATCATCACGGGGCAGGAAGATGGGCCCTGCTCTTATCCAATTCATATGGGGTCAGCCCAATGCGTATTTTTCTTCCATTGAGTACTTTCTTTCTCAATAAGATATAATATAATAAAATAACCTTAAAATTTACGTGATTTTATTAGAAACTGTTACGAAATAAGACCTATTATTTTTTATTCTTTTTTACATTATTAGTTAAACTCATCAAAGGTAAAAGTTCACAAATGTTAGTATGAACGTCCGAAGAGAAAAAGTTTGCGATTTAAAATAGCTGCAGTGACGGAACGGGATAACTTGGAATTTATGCGACTTCACTTCGGTTAAATGTTTTGAACTCTGACGAAACTGTTCGGTTCACTACGTAACGAAAGAAGCTTTACTAGTGTAATTTTTAAACAAACTTTATTTACTTTAAATGGTTGTCTTTGATCTTTGAGTTTAATTAGTGGTTAGTGTAGATGATGCAGAGACAAATAAAAATGTCTTACTTTACGTAATTATGCTAAATTTAAATTTTATATAAGAAGCACACTTAATAAAAGAAGTACCTATGCTTTGGTATTAATTAACTACATTTTGATGCTTTTATTTGTGTGATTACTTTACTCAGAATCCCGGAACATATACCTAGGTGAAACTCTGTCCTCGTCTATGTTGACTGCCCTGAATTCTGAAAATAATAGAAACGAATAATCACATTTAAATATAAAAAAAAACTGGTTAAAAAAAAATATGAAAACGTAACATACTTTATTATTTATTTCGATAAATTCCAACCATAAAAAGTAAATCAAGTTTCAAATTTAAAAAACAATTCTATTTTTTTAATTAAAAATAAGTAATATAAAAGTTAGACGTAGAAGTTTACGTTCAAAAATATCGCGATTAGGAAAAACTTTTTTTTTAAATTTGATTTCCACGGCTTTGAAAACCAATTACATGAATCAATGCTAATCAATACTTCGTAGACATAAAATATTTAACTAATAGGTTTACCGAAACGATCAAATAAAGCTTAATCTTATTTTTAATCGAAATAATATAACGCAATAATAAAGCAATTATGAGAGCTAAGTAAGTAATTATACCTAATTGGTATAGGAAACTAATTACCCGAGGCTTTGGCGCGTAAATCCTGAGTTACTGATTTATTTCTAACATTGACGTCACAATGTCTTCTTCGCCTGTTATCGTTTTTACCTTTTTCTGTTGAATCCGACTTTAATAAGAAAAAGAACGGTAATAATATTTCTAGTACTTATTCCGGCGGATATCTATTTTCAATTCTGAGACTTCTAAGAATATTTGTTGCATTTTTATTTAATTAAAATTAAATAAAAGTGTTATTCTACAATACTCATGACGCGAGAATGGGTAGACCTATTTTTATGATCCTTGATTTGTAATGGCGCCGAAAGCGGAAGGAAGGAAACGAAGAGGCGCAGAAGAAATGGCGCAACAATCTCCCCAGCATCGCAAACTCAACAATACCATTCAACATTTCCACTATGTAGGTATGCAAGAAGATTTTTCAGTCGTATAAACCAAAACTATGACATAGCTACCTATATCGGTTACAAAAATATTGACATAGGAATAAAGAAAAACGAATGGAAAACAAATCTTGAATTTCAATAGGTAGGTACTTAGGTACCCACTAAAAAAGTAAGCAAATAAAATCACCTCGTACTTAAAAAATCAATACAAGCTTTTAGATTTTAGATTTTTTTATTCATTTATTTTGAGTAGTCGTGGTATAAAACACAAACCGTACAAAAATCTTAAAAATTTCCCCATTTATGTCTTTAAAAACTCGTCCTTGGATGATTCTGCGCATGTGCAAATAAATTTATCAGTGTGAGTGTAGAAAACGACATATTTTATTACATAGATCAGATAATATTCATAAATATTGAACGGAATATGATTGAACGTGGAAGAAGCCACATTGCTTTTCGATTATATTTATGTAAAAGTAAATTTTAATCATAAGTTTTATTTTAAAACAAATTAGGTGGGTGAGGTACCTTCTACATAATTTCAATTATCATAAAAGGAACTAAAACCTTTCGTGGCTTCAAATAGAATTATAGGACATTCTGAAATTGGACTATTAAAAAAATAATTTTACCACAGCTCACTTGCATGGAAAATTGTAAATCAATGTTCCTTATTATTTTACTTCTTTATTATTGTAATGCCTATTCTTATCATGAAGTAATTGTCCTATGATACCCACCTAAAGAGTGGTTTAAAAAAACATTTGATCGCAATATGAGGGTTCTATTTTTATCTTCTATACAACCACAGTGGGACACAAATGTGTTTGATTCAGTAAATTTAGGTGAAATAAGTAAATATAGGCTTCGATATGTCAAAGGTCAATTTACTTTAGATGAAATGATTTCTTGTCGGGTCTGACGTCATTTGTCTTTATGCCGCGTTCAACAACTTTTTAAAGAATACGTATTCTCAATTGCACTAATTTTTATAGTTAGTATTTTTACACAACGTATTGATAAATGGTAACTGAATACACTTGATATTTTTGAATTGTAATTCAAATTTAAAGAACATATTCTCCTCTTTTAATAGAAAAATTAAAATTATATTGAAAATCGGATATTTCATAACATTAATAGTTTATACATCCTGGAATTGTAATTCACAAATTGAAAACCTTTTTTTTATGTTCAACATTGAATTATTTTATCGTTAGTTCGATCTCATATGAATGGAATCATATATTTTTAGCTTTTACTAAGTAACGCCTACGCTATTACGAATGTAGAAGGAAATAGTGTTATACAAGTGGTTGTATGGTAAGTAGGTATTACGTAACGCTAGTTTATTTATAGTGTCATACAGTCGACATCAAGAAACTCTTAACCACCCTAAGTTGAAGCAATAAGGATGATTTTCGTGTGTCGTTGGTTACAAATGACTTGTAGTCGACGGTATTTAATTCGTGAAATTGTAGTAATGTTAATTACTAGACGACAACGAATATTAACTGTAACGAGTGTTGATAGCTTTTGACTTACCAACTTATGTTACTAAAATGATTATGTAAATGATAATAATATGTAGGTATATTAAGTTGGGTGAAACATTCAAGTTTTAGTTTGGAGTAATTGCAACTTACTTCGGAATAAAAATTGTAGACCTACTTTACTGGTGTGCAAGTATATAACAAAAAATTATTTAGCTTTAAAACACTTCGGGGCCAATTTGACACAGAAAATATATAATTATTATATTTTATAAAAAAGATTATTTTTTTAGAAATGTCAGCGATTTTTACATAAACTCTATTTACATTTATGACATCAAATATAATAAAGATTATAACTTAAACATACTAAAAACATACATATTGCTGTTCCGTTTTTCATAATAATAAAAATAAACCTATCTAATTCAATAGTGCTCAGTTGACACGCGCCGTTAGCAGAGGGGTTAGTTTTCAGGTAAACAAAACGGGTTATCAACAAAAATAATACCATATGCATGTGACGTAGGCTCGTGTCCGTTTGCATGACGTCTGACGTCAGAGGAACCACCCCCCAACAGGGGTGGCAGGGCCTACAAAAAATATAGTATTTGATGTTTGAAATTCAAGGTTTGATATTGAAGGTCGATCGAAATGTAATTGTCACTTCCTTGGTATGTAAGTCATTCAGGTTAAATTTAATAGAGGAGTTCTCTAATGGTGTAGTTATTTATTAATAACTTTCGCTTTTAAGATACGAGGTTTTTACTAATCTTTGTAGTCAAGCGTTTAACAGTATTTTTTTCTACAAAAGTAATGTATAATATTCACAAATAAAATACATAATTAAGTGTAGTAATTATAGATTTGAACGTCCGAAATCCGAAATTCTGGACGTCAGACGATAGTACATACCTAGGTATGTACGTACGATCCATATACTAATACACCCATAATATATTATTTGGTGAAAGCTGTGATATTGAAACAAATTTACTTAAATTATTCAATAGTGTAGAACATACTTCCATGTGTTATTAATTTAAAATAAGGCGCTTTGACATCGATGCCTATAAAACATAGTATGACGTAAAATACAAATATTTCAAGTCTGAACACAACAACAATTTTTATAATTTAGATATTGCCAAAAAAAAACTTAATAAAAAAATAAAACATCTGAGACGTATACAAGAACATGCTAAAATAATAGGCTTACATAAACCTATCTTACAGTAAATGATCTATAAAATATTGAAGAATCTGAATGCTTAAAAACTCCACTTGATAAATTATCTAGTACGTAAAAAAATGGCCACGCTAATTTGCGATCAATTCCACAAGATTTTCAAAGCCATTCAAACTCAAACATAATAACCCGGGGAAATGGTTTCAAAGTCAGAAGATAGCTGATGTGCGCCACGCGCCAATCAGCTGAGGTTCAAGGTTCCCCGGGTCAATGCTGTGAGGGGCACAGCGGGGACAGCGAGGGGGGAGACGCGTGGGCGTCGCCATAGCAACCGGCCTACGCCACCCCCAACCCAGGTAGTCAATCAATTACGGTGAGAATACATTTCTTGTATAATGACGACCTTGCTGTGATATATTGCGGTTGTTTTTTGAGAGAGATAATTATCCTGCCTACTTTATGAATCCTTCCATTATTTGTATTCCTGGAAATATTTTTAATTTATACAAAATCGTTAGTTGAAGACCGCACAAGGACCATTATTTTACAGCCATATCGAATTGAATGATAGTAACATTGATTTAACATTATATTGTCTTTAAGTTAATTTAATTTTAAGGCTAGTCTTGTCGCTTCGCCATTACACAATACATACAAGAGAGTACTTAGATTAATAAAAAAGGTATAAAAAATATTTTTCAATCAACTTTTTCAAGTATTGATTGTAAAAATTTGTGATTTGAATCAGATTGTAAAAATTAATTGGAAATATTAATTTTGTGCAATTTACATGCTAGAGCTCACATATTAGTACTTAAACAGAACATAAAAATGTAATTAGTGTACCTGACTAAGATATTATTCGTACTACGAAATGTCGTAGCTCGTAGGCGTTCGTAGCAAATTATAATAAAATAAATAGTAAGTTAAGAAGTTTAAACTTTAAATGATTTGAAATAAAATTATTTGGAAAATTCTTTATATTGTTGGATTTATTTAAAAGGGATTTGTAATATATTATTTACTATAAAGGAATAAAAGCTACGTCCCGGCGTAGCGTTTTCCTATTTTCTAAAGGTCTGTTTCAACAACGAAATTAAATGTATTTATTTTACTAAAAGATTTTTGCTTCTGAGATTTTATTAGAAGACCTCAAAAAGGTTTACAAAGGTAATTACATCATACTGTTGAATAAAAGGCCTTTACGGAGAAAAATGTTAATGTTTAAAGTGTTTAAATGTTTTATAGGTACTTCAGTTTCAGTATTAACTAACTATGTTCCGCGGTTTATTTCGTGTAATCTTTCATCGTTCCTGTAAAAATATTTTTTCATTATTATAATAACTTCCGTGAGACGAATTCATAATTATTTAAGGATTCAACCGTTTACTCTCGCGCATTCTCGGGATCGCCCGACTAGTTTCAGACTCAATAGGAGTCCTTAATCATGTGCTGACACGGCGGCGGCGCGGCGGTGTCGCGAGTCGAACTCCATATTTTTTTAGTCGAATTTCCATTGTTTTTAATATTTATTCTTCTATTGAGGACGGAGACAAATCCAACATATCGAGGATCATAGAAGCCGATTTCGGGCAAATCGGCTTCGATTCTCGAGTTATAAGTGTTGTAACAAAAACGACTTTGTTTTTTAAAGTAAGATAAATGTTTAGTTTTTCACACAGGGCCTAACATTTTACATGAAGTTGATTAGTGTTATACTGGTGCTTGAAAGGCTCATCAATTTTATATCGAGTAATCATAACTGGCACGTTGGTCTAGTGGGTAATGAAGCTGACTGCGAATGGACGATTTTGATATCAATATTTGAAGTTATGAAATATTGATATAATATCTAAAAAAAAAATCACAATCTTGTTTATGAAACAGAAGTTTGTTTTAACATACGATACAATATTAACTGAATAAACCATAATGCAAGGCGCAGTCACAATCATAGAGAATATAAAATAAACTAAAGCTTTTATATTTAAATAGTTCAAAATTTAACGTAATTTTATAAAATCCCTAGAAATATTACAAACTTAAATGTTCAATCATCCAGTGTCACAACGTAACATATAAGATACCTTATATATTACATAAAAGAATACATAATTCTATATACTTCGAAGCAAAATACCTCAGGCGCACTGCTCATCACCGTTGACCCATGAACGTTTCACGCCGGCCAGTGGGTACTTGAAAAGTGTATTTATACTGGGAAGGTTCCTCCTAAGCTTATATAGGTCTTTTTGTAAAAAGGTTCTTGGGAAAAGGTGGGTGTGTGCTCTTTTTAATAGTTTACAAGGCATGAAATGTTTTAAGTCGATCTTTTTCGAACTATAAATGAATTTGCATCATTTTCGAATTCCGTATTTGAAATGAATAACATTTAGAAGTTGGGTTTTTATCAACTTTACGCTAATTACAATTAACCGTTTTTATGTTTTTTAAATTGACTTGAGTCTTCCATTTGTAAAAAAGCACAATATAAGTACCTAATAATATTACTTGGTTGTGAATAAAGAACTCAATTTGAGTTCCTAATGTTAATAGTAGTTCATACATAAGACAAATTTCTGCCTTTTCACTCAATTAGCTGAGCCCCGGTCTCACCCGCGTTCTTCCCATTCTCGTAAGTTGGAATTCCATCAAAAACTGAATTTGTCGATTTTATATTTGAATCCTTAACTATTAAGTTTTGTTCCCTGAAACTCTGGTAATTTTCTTTAACAAAACTGCCTCAATTACTCCTTAAGATTTCCAACACATAATATTATTAGTTGTAGCATTAATATGATTTTCACTCAAATTATACCATATCTAGTTCACAATATACCTACAAAAAGTATGACGTTGCAGATAAAGGGAAAACGTCTATCGGGTTTACGTAACGGAGCGGTGGACGGCCACTGAATATTTGAAGGCAATCGTTTCGAGTGCCTCATTTTATTTTAATCGCATCAATATTTTATTTGTCCCGTCACAGAAGTTCTCGATATATGTCTCGGTTCAACTAATAATGTGTGGGCTGGAGATATCGTACTTAGATGAGTTAAATGGATAAGATGTGTCTGTTGAGTGGCGTGTTTTTTGACAAAAGTTCCTTTGAAATAATACCGAATTTCTAGAACTTTTAAGACAGTTCGTACACGCGTTGACGCAAATCTCCGATACCCGGTGACTCGTGCCTATGTACAAAACTCTATGATTTAGATGGATTCTAAAATCCTCGGGTATCGGAGAATCGCGTCGCATAGAATACAAAATATTTTTTATTGTATACAATCAAAATACTAGAACGGGCTACGTGAATTCAAAAGCTATGTTTTAAGGTATATCTGTATTTGTCATTTTTTAGGGATCCGTACATCAAAAGAAAAAAAAGGAACCCTTATAGGATCACTTTATTGTCCATCTGTCCGTCCGTCTGTGTATCAAGACCCCTTTTCTCAGGAACGCGTGGAAGTATCAAGCTGAAATTTATATCAAATACCCATATCTACTGTCCTTTGGAGCTGCGAAAAAATTAAACTTCTAAGCCAACGCAATCAATAGCTATACAGCCGTTTATGCCGCAAATTATCGACACTCGCAAGGGAATAAAAAAATACAGAGTAATTCCCGTAAACTTAGTCTTAAAATTTTGGTACGAAGCAACGTGTTATCTAATAGCACCAGATAAAGCAAAAATTGCTAAAAAAGTATTTTTTTAATTACAGCATATTATGTCAAAAATATTTTTAATAATTTTAAACTTAGGTTTGTACGAAACCCTCGGTGCGCGTCCGACTCGCACTTTGCCGGTTCTTTTTAATATTCTGTCTTGACATATTCAAAACTTATACTTACCGCGAACAAAGGCTTTACTTTCCTTTATCTGAAAGCTATAAGTTTTATTAACCGTCTTCTTTCATACATCTTTGTGACCGTACACACAGCGCCACACCCATACACTCTGGTTTAGAACAGGATATTACGATAACACCGTCATCCTCATTCAAATGGTGCACTTATAGTCAAGAGGTTCAGACTACAGGTGCGCCGGCGCCGATGCGCTCTTTGTCGGCAGGCGGAGATTACCGAGCGAACACGAGTGGCAATCAAGTGAGGGTTCATGACCTTCCTTTTTCTTCTGGTTAATCTGTTTGAATATTTTGTAAAATAATAATTATTGGTACTAAAAAAAAAAACAAAATTTAAATCATGAAGAACGCGTCATTTACTGAAACAATTAATACCAGTAAAAAAAAACTTTTTTTTATGTTGATTTTTTTACTTTGTTACTGTTGATATCGGATTTTTCATCTTTTTTAAAAGGCTTTGAGACTACTCCAAATATTAGACCCTACATTATTACTACACCACACCAAAACCGATCCCATATAATTCGACTTTTTCGACACTATCTTACGACCCTTTTGTATCGGGGTTGATTAGATTCAGATATCAGGAAACGTTGGCGGCCTGTTATCGGGGTCAGTGACCCACCAACAGTCCAACGCGTACGACCTAGATTTCTTAACGAGGGAATAGGTCAAGGATAGTTCCTGACCTAATATTTTGTATAAAATCCTAGCTGTGTTAAGATATTGTTCTTTCTAGAGTTCAAATTGTACAGTCCAGAATTTTTCTTAAAAACTCCATTGTCGATATTATTATGTAAAAAAGGTATTTTTTTCTAATGTTTACGCTAATGTTAGACAAATGTTAATCGGCCCGTGACCATGACACCTGCAAGCGTGTTGAAACGTCGGTAACTAAAATCAAAATAAATCGCGATAGAATCCGTGTAAAAAGGTACTTCAAAATAAATGTTATTACATACATAGGTATTGAATAAAGAATATATTTTTCAATAAAGAAATGTATTTTAATAAAAAAAAAATTGAAATGTATTGAATTCTAAAGTTCCTTATTTAAACCCGCAAATTAAGAACTATGGACGAATACACAATATTTCCTGTCTCTCCCATGTCAAGCAGTTTCTGATATAATACCGACCTATAAACGTCCCACTACTGGGCACAGGCCTCTTCTTTAAAGAGAAGAAATGAGCATTGATCACCACGCTTGCTCACTGCGGCTTGGCGATTTCAGATTCCAATTTTTGGAATACAGGTTTCCTCACTTGATGATGTCTTAGAATGATTAAGAAAGTACATATAACTTTAAAAAGTCACATTGGTACTTGCCTGGATTCGAACCCGCAACCATGTGTCTGCGAATCCGGTCATTGAAACGTTAGGCCTCCACGACAGTTTTTGATGAATTACAATAATTGTATAAAAATCTCATTTTAAAAGGTTTTTAAAAGCGCACTTTTGCAAACTGGCTGTTTCTACAATAACGTTAAAATCTTTTGATGTAAACGAAAAAGAAAACATCCTCTCAAACATAAACGATTCAATAAGACTATCGCTTATCATAAATCTCTTAAGACATAAATTAAGTAATTCATTTATCCTTAAGTATTTTTCAAACAAGGGTTACTTATAATGCGTGTGGGCGTACCTTATACAGCTTATGTTTATGATTAGAGTATAATGTTACCAAAGTACAGTCAGCTACATAAGTAATAAAAAAGAAAGCGAATCTGCCCCAGTTTCGCATAGGCGCATTATTTGAACCTCCCAGGGGGTAGATTCTCAAAATCGCGAAAACACATGTTCATTTATCTACCCAGAAACGCGTGTATGAAACATTATGTTAGAAAATCAGTAATCAAACTTCCAACCCATATTTCACCGTTTTGGGGTAGATGAATACATAGTATGTACATAGCGCCTTAAGCCTTCGCGATAAGGCTTTTTTTGTTTCCTAGTCGCAATACCAATTAATGGACTTTAAATTGTTTTGCTGGACTTTTGTAAAACTGTGTTCATCTACTTTTTTTTCTGACTGTACCTACTGTTTGTGTAAGTCATCGATTTATTATATTTTTATATACTTTGAAGTTTTCTTCCCACTTACATTGAATATTGGAAATGGCGATATATTAGCTAATAATCTTGTTTTGATAAAATATAAAAACATGTAGCGTTTAATTTTTTTTTTCTGATATTGCCGTATTATCCAACTGAAGATCGACAACCTTCATTCTTCACATAAATTTCTGTCCCTGTTTGAGCCAGTCTTTTGAGTCAATCTTACAATTCGAAGTCTAGTTGATTCTTTCAACTACGTTTCGGTCTGCCCCTATTTTAGCTAGCTTTGATAGAACCCACACTGTGGAAACAATAATTAGTTTGCTTCTCTTTTATATTATATAACAATCTTGGTCTTATAACAATCTTAGTCTTTTAATTAATTTTAATTGATTAATTTTATAATTAATCTTAGTTTATAAAACTACCATTGATCAGTAATTTTTTCATTGGTTTATGAGTCATTATGTTATATGTTTCTATTTTAAGACCTTTTGAATGGTACTAGTCTAAATTTTTTACGTTTTGTACCATTTTATTTACTTAAAATGTGGCCAAAATTCTTCGAATTAAAGAATAATTTCTTAAATATTCTGATTGGAGCTTGGAATGAAATCTATAAATTAAGGACGTACGCCCACTGCCGGTTCGGTGGAATGGAGATCCTTTGACGTATTCAATTCGATTGCTACAAGATCATGGAGTATCTATACATATAGCGACCAGTGACTTAAACATTATTTAATTTTGAAATATACCATTATTTATCAACATTCTGAAGCGGCGGTAGCCTAATGGCTAAAGCATTGGACTTGCGGACATGTGGCCGCGGGTTCGAATCCTAACCATTGCACTAGCGACGTGAACTCTCGCATAAACAACACGTATTAAGCTTACCACGCGGGTTTTTAGGGTTCCGTACCTCAAAAGGTAAAAACGGAACCCTTATAGGATCACTTTGTTGTCCGTCTGTCTGTCTGTCTGTCAAGACCTTTTTTCTCAGGAACGCGTGGAGGTATCAAGCTGAAATTCATATCAAATACTCAAGTCTATGGTCTCTTGGAGCTGTGAAAAAATCAAACTTCTAAGTCAACGCGATCAAAAGATACTCCCGTTTATGCCGCAAATTTTCGACACTCGCAAGGGAATCAAAACCTACAGGGTACTTCCCGTGAACTCAGAATCTTGAAATTTGGTATGAAGCAACGTCTTATAGCAGAGATATAGGAAAAATTGCGAAAAGTATACATTTTTAGTTATATCATATAATAAAAATATTTTTAATAATTTTAAACTTACTACCCCTTTCCTCATGAACGCGTAGTGGTATTATATTGAAATTCATATCAAATACTCAAATCTATAATACCTTTAAGCTGTAACAAAATCAAACTTCTATGTCAACGCAATCAAAAGAAACAGGAATTAAAACCGCATATTTTGAAACTCGCCACTACTCGCAAGGGAATCAAAACCTACAGGGTACTTCCCGTGAACTCAGAATCTTGAAATTTGGTACGAAGCAACGTCTTATAACACAGATAAAGGAAAAATTGCGAAAAGCATAAATTTTTAGTTACATCATATAATAAAAATATTTTTAATAATTTTAAACTTATTACCCCTTTACTCATGAACGCGTAGTGGTATTATATTGAAATTCTTAACAAATACTCAAGTCTATAATATCTTTAAGCTGTAACAAAATCAAACTTCTACGTCAACGCAATCAAAAGATACAGCAATTAAAGCCGCATATTTTGAAACTCGCAACTACTCGCAAGGGAATCAAAACCTAAAGGATACTTCCAGACGACCTGGAATCTTGAAATTTGGCATGAAGCAACGTTATAAAGTACACATATAGGAAAAATTCCGAAAATCTTAAATTTTTAGTTACATCACATAGTATATTTTTTTTAATAATCATAAACTTACTAGCTGACCCAGCAAACGTTGTTCAGCGATTAAAAAAAAAACAGATGTTGGCCGATTCTCAGACCTACCCGATATGCACACAAAATTTCATGCAAATCGGTTCAGCCGTTTCGGAGGAGTTTGGAAACAAACACCGCAACACGAGAATTTTATATATTAGACTTGCTGACCCAGCAAACGTTGTTATGCGATTAACAAAAAAATAAAAAAATAGATTTTGGCTGATTCTCAGACCTACCCGATATGCACACAAAATTTCATGCAAATTGGTTCAGCCAATCTAAACCGAGATTGATCCAAATTGTGCCTATTTCTAGTATTAAAATTATGTCTATCACTTCTCTTCTTAAAGAGATGAAGATTTTTCCGAACATACATAATGTTTTCATATATGTATTGACAAGGTACCGTCAGCTTTCCACATTGTTATGTTATGGATTTCATTTAGCAATAAAAATACCATAACTTTTACTTATATACCTACAGGTTTGTACGGAACCCTCGGTGCGCGAGTCTGACTCGCACTTGGCCGGTTTTTTTATTAACAAGAATACTACCAAAACTTATTTCTGTAAATTTTAATTTTCTAAGGGCCTATTTCACCATGGTCAGACAACTTCATTCGAGGAATAATTTTGAAATTTTGACAGTTGTTTCATACAGAAACTGTCAAACTTCAATATTATTCGTCGAATAAAAGTTATCTGACAATGGTGAAAATGGCCCTAAGGCTAATAAGAAAAATCTTAGTAGCTATACAATTTATGAAAATGAATATTATTATAGGCAATACAAAGGATTTCGTGTCAATTTTGTCAGTTTTTTTTATTTTTCAATAAACCTATCAAGAATCAGTTCAACACAATATAAAGCTAAGTACCTACGTATAATTATGTGGTACTAATCGTCCCTTACCGTGTTCACAGTTGGTTGACCGTAACCAACTTTAGTTTTGGAATAAACTTACTTCATTAATGAAACCGTTCTCGACTTCTGTTTGTTAATAAATGAGTACATTATGTTTGTGCGTAGAACTTACGTTACGAAACAGTTCATGTATTTGTATTGCTAGTAATATTTTATTTCATATAAAATACCGAGAACTACTTAACTCAGATATACTTTAACATTTTGGATGAGACAGTATGACATTTTGTGGTGATGACAATAAATTAATAAATGTGAACAATGCTCCGAAACACCACAACATCACATACATACACTCTGACCCGAGACAATGTAGAAAAGTGTTTTGTTTTTCTACATTGATCAGTCCGAGTATTGAACCCGGAAATTAGTAACCCCAATTTCCTCAAAACTGGCGACACCTTGAAAATCGGTGTGTACTCCACTGGAACACCGGTCATATGTACAATAGTTAGTAAGAACGACGAATTTAAACAAGCAAACGGTATGTAAGATATTGCCGCACAAAAAATTTGGGATTATACACAGATACATTCAAATCACAAGTGCAAAGAACATTCAGCAGTACAAACATAATAATGTGGATCGCACAAATGCGTTTCCCACGCTTGGTCGTGGTCGAACCCGTAGTGCGACGACTGCTAATTAGCTATACCACTCGGCAATCCAATTTTTGTAAATTCCAATCCGATCAGAAAATATCTGAGTGTATTATTAAGTCCAATTCGTTAGCATGCTAAAAAAAGAAGCACACATCCATCATATTTAACACCATCTTGTAAAGTCTCTACTTAAATAAAAATAAGTATTTAATCAAGTTTTTTTTTTTCATTGATTTACCGCGTATCGCTCTCACAATTGAGACGAATCAAACCAACAACTTTCAAGTTAAAAACCATCAATTCGTTTAAGCTACAGAGCATGCCAAAAAATACATACCTACATAAACTCTTAAAACAAAACACTTCTTCAGGCGCTGACGAGTAAAAAACGCAACTTTTATATTATTATGGTGTAAGCAACAACCCACCTGGGGCTTTATTCTCAAAGTCTAAGCGGTTAACGCGCTGTTAAATGTAGGGTTAAGAATTTATTTCTTTCGAATTACTATACTTTAAGTAAAAATCTTGTAAATGGACTAAAACGTATACACTACTATTAACACTACCCGGTGACTTCCAGAACACAAACAAAAATTTGACGACCTGGCATTCTTGAACTAAGTATAATCTGCGTTACGCCACGGTATTATTTGTTTGGACTTAGAGAATAACCCCCCAGCCAGCCAAATCGATATATTCAGTACGAGTCAACAAGTTTCGACCTTCGATGAATATTTTACGAAGTTATTCGGATTACCAGATCAACTAACTTCAGTTTGGATTAGAAACTAAGGCTTACCGAGTGTAGGTGATGTGGTTAATTAAAATATTTTGATTGGTTAATTACTATTAGTTTTCTTCTAATAAATAAATCTATCATAACAACTAGAAACCCCTTTTATTTGATGTGTAGTTTATTAATACGCATTTTTTAAGTAATATAGCGGCCTGTAAATGCTGGGCACATGCCTCTTCCCATATAGGGAAGGATTGAGCATTGATCACCACGCTTGCTCATTGCGGGCTGACGAATTCAGACTTTTTTTTTGAATTTATTGAAAAAAAAAAAAAAAAATTCAATAAATTCATTCCTGAAATAGATTTTAAGAAATTTTGTTACACGATATGAATGAATATTAAAAAAGAATCTTTTGTGGCATTTTATTTGTAACATAATACCTGATAAGTGGGTGTATTTAATACTGCTTATTATAATTGTTATAAATAGATATAGTTTTGGTTGATACGAGCCTCTTCAGCCTAAGGCGTGTAGTAGGCGATACGAAATAAACAAAAATATAACAATATTATATTAATAGCTTTAAACACGGTTTTTCCCCCGCAAGTTGACACCTTTCCCATTTTTCGAAATTTTCCTATATTATTTTATATTTATTCTGCTATTCGGGAAGGAGGCATCAAATCAAGAATCGAATAAATCGGACAATCTCTTCTCGAGTCTTTGTTTTATATAATAAAATAGTTATAGGGCATAGATTGTGACTTTGTCGTATTTCGAAGATATAAATCATTATTGGTACCTAAGAACTAACTACGTAGGTACTGTGTATGATATTGTGTAGATTTCTGAGAAAAATCTTATTAATACATAAAATACTGAGAAAATACTCGTTTTATACATAAATGTCTCTAGCAATGAAAACCTTTTCGACGATTCCCAAAAAGTTACCAAAACGACAGAAAGCTAATTTCCTTTTTAATTTCCCAATGCCTTTTTAGTGAAATAACAAATTGATTTCAAGATTTTTATTAAAGCTTTGTCATCTAAAATGAAATATTAAGTAATATTAACATTAGTTTTGTTCTCACTTATTTATTTATTTATCTCAATTATTATTAACTATTATCCTCATTAGACAAAGTCTCAAAGAATTTGCGTTAGATGTAGAGAAAACATTAAAATTTGTTTACGTATTTACCCGGTATTTTTCGGGTGGATCAACAAGTGGCTACCCGGACCGAGCTCTGGCCCGGATCCGGGGAAGTGAGCGGCGGGAGGGGGGTGCACTTCGTAGCTACGCAACGAAGCTCAAGGAGTGGGGTGGCAATGATTCTGATGGCACTTACAATTTTAACAGGACAGCAGACTGTTGGTACCTACTTCTTTTAGGATAGCTTTAGAGGTAGATTAAGTGAGGATGACAGCAAGCTACTGCTATGCGTATAGATAGAATCATATTTAAAATTATAGTAGAAAAATATGTTTCTATTTTTAGGATTGCTAACAATTATAATCAGTCATGTTCACATTTTTACACACATTGTATTTTATTTTAGAATAATGAGTTAGAACTTGTCATAGACAGGGCGAAAAAACGGATAATATTTCGTAAAGTCTTGAGTTTGTACAAAGGAAATTCAACCTGGTTATTGTAGTGTATGATAGTACCTAATTACCTATATTTAAGAGGTTATTTATTAGTGACAGAGAGATATGAGAATATTATGAGCGGTTAATCGGGCGGTGAAATGCGGTGCTCGCTAATCCTGTTCTTACTTTCAAAATGATCGATATTGAAACCTAATTATAATTATTAATTTTTCCTACATTAGGCAACAAAATTGCTTTAAGCATTTAAGTAAATGTCTCAAGTTAGTAAATTGTATGGTCACCCTAATTCAAGGCAAGCAGACGTAGTCACGTCCTTGATGTAAGATTATTATTGAAATCGTTTTTCTGATTGTAAATATTCTCATCTAAAATAAAAAAAAAGATTTACGTGGGCATCAAATAATACAACGCCTTGTTTAAATAAACAAATATATTGAATTAAAATACAACATGGCTCGGGTAATGACCTCTGTAGCTTAGTTGGGAAAACGACTGAAGCGTTGAACCAGGAGTCACAGGTTCGAGTCCTATCGGAGGTTTAACATTTTTCCTTCATTCTATTTGTAGGTACTTTAATTTACAAGTTATTGTGACGAATGCGGCTTAAATCAATAAGAATAAAATATTTTGAAAAAAAAATTCAACTACATCATAGTCATTGTTTTGAATTATTCTTCAATATTTTAATTTTCAAGATTTATGTAGGTATCTATACATGTATACAAAATGTACCTACAACAAATTCACTGATACAATTATAAAACTACTCCCGCTTTAAAATATTAAATTTACTCGGTCTTGTCTACAGAATTAAATTTTATGACGTAGGCACGAAATACATGTTTTGTTGCAACAAGTCTTTTGAATAAAGGTCTTAAATATCTTAAATACTTACTTCAGGCCGTATTATGGAATTCCCCATAACATATACCTAATAATTAACATTTATAGCTTTTCCCCCTATAAAGGAATTTTAATTAATATGGACATGTTTGTGTTCTGTAGAGCTTTCGTTTTTTTTAGAGAAACCGAAAAAAGGAATACCTACCTTTCTACGTAATACACTAGTATATAATTGCATGCAAAACATTACATCTTGGTACTTTTAAGATACGCATTCATTCATGATGTAGGTAGGTATATATAAAGTAAAATAACACTGTAACGTAATTCTAAAATAAGCCTTATCAAAAAAGTATTTATTATTACTCTTTGAATTTGAAACATTTATTTTTTATTACAATATTGAATTCTGGCTCTTTTCCACAAAAAGACAACATCAGCCTTTTACATAAACAGCATATCTAACTATCTAATGGTCGAATACTGAAACCTCAATCAATTTAAAGCCGCCGTTAAGTCTCATGGTGTCTCTGTCACTTTAAGGTGTGGAGTAGCGACAGATACAAACTTTAAGAACATTTTAAAGTCAATTTACGTTTCGGTATTCAGGAGTAAGCCTTTCTAAAGGTAGAATCATTTTGGATTGTCCAAATATATTGTGGCTTTCAGGCCTTTTTATTTCTTTTGCCGAAGCACAAAGCTATCGCTGAATGAATGATCATTACCATCAGCAATCGAAACAGGTCAACAACTCATAATTTCATATTCGGTAGACATTTCAAAACGTCATTTTATATATTAAACTGTACCCAATTATTCAAACAAGCTCCATAACACAAAGTAAACTACAGTACCCCTTTTTCCATACTTCAAAGCACGAGGTTTTAAATAACAAATTGAATGCAATCATAACGAAGCAAGTTGGCGGGCAAACGCTAGTTCATGACAATACTTATTGATTTAAATCAATAATTTAGTGAGATATGGACGTATTTTGATGCACCCGTACCTATTTATAACGAATCATGTTCTAAAGGTTTTTAGTGGGAATTTTTAAACTGCGAAGTTGAATAACAAGTACGCGATTCGATGGTTTATGAAAGCTTGTTACGCCAGTAGTGTTGCAAACACGTTGCCAACGTGCTCCTTTCCCCCAAAGGAGTCAGGATACCCTACTTACTGTTGGAACACAGCGCATGGTTAATTGACTGTGATCATCAGTCGTAGTAGTCAGGGGAGGTGTAATGTCTGGGTCTTAGAGATATGTAGATTACAATACCTTTGAATTTTTTTTCAAGAAAATCGCATCACCTTTCCCTTGTTTTATATGTTTTGTTGGTGTGCGTGTCTTCCGTGGTTGCAATAAATACTTTTTCTTTCCTGTTTTCTTTTGCACGCCTCATAAGCGAAGCGTTGAGGTGGGTATTACTGTCAGTTTACGCACACCGAGTGATTCTCCAACTTAAAATGACACTTTTTTCTTTTTTCTTTAATGCTTTTATAAGTGAATATAAATACACAAATGTTGAGAATAAACACAATTTGTAACACTCATGATATCTTTAAATCTGTTTTTATTTTATTGTTTAAACTAATTAAAAGATTGTTTAAATAAAAGTTCTGTCTTGGACGTCCGTGTGTCTGTATGTACGGATCCCGTATCTTGTGGTCACGATAACGAGCGAAATACTTCACTTATCGAGTTATTTTTTTTATAGACGGCGATGACGGGCCTGTTGGTTTAGTGGTTAGTGACCCTGACTGCTAAGCCGGAGGTCGTGGGTTCGATTCCCACCCAGGACAGATCTTTGTGTGATGAGCACGATCATTTGTTCTGTGTCTGGGTGTTATTTATCTATAATAATATGTATGTATTTAGAAATATATAAGTATGTATATCAGTTGTATGGTTACCATAGTACAGGCTCTGCCTAGTTTGGGATCAGATGACCGTGTGTGAGCTGTGTCCCAAGATATTTATTTATTTATAGGCTTCAGTATTTTGAGGAATATAAGCCTATTATTTTTCACGGTATAATTCGATGTAGTTTAATTATTATTTACAAATAATTTCAATTTTATTGTAATGAATGAGATTATGAGGCGTGCACTTTTGGATTTTCCAACTATTTAAATTATATATCAATTCTGTCTTGGAATTAAAATTACGTCATGTGAACCCCAGTCTCCCATACTATGGCCGGCAGGACCAAAAGTGATTATAATTTAAATAATCGTATCTCAAAACTAACCCAAATGCCATTTTATTTCGATAAGTTATATTAAATCTGCGTTCCTAGTTTTCGATAAACACTAAATAATATTTACTATACTAAGTAATAATATCTTGTAGCGTATATTACTGTATGTTTGAGTAAGATTAATCAACGTATCGCTGTTTTATATTGACATGAGCAACAAGTGCCATAGATGAGGGGCAAGTTGCCAGCTAAGTACTTAGGAGCTGTAACAATATTGAGAATAAAGCTTCGAGATTTTCATAATGAAACTTGTTAGTAAACTAATTAAAGATTGCTGTGAGTGTGTCAAACCAATTAAATTAAGATATTACTCTTGTCGTTATTATGAAAGACCGTTTGAATGTAAGGAGTATATTATTCTTAGGTATATTTATAAATAGATTAAATATTGATGATGTAACTAGGTATTTATATCTATATACATAGTTACATATATAATTTATGAAATATGTAATGATAGAATAAACATGAGCTTGTTTCAATTTTAAAATATATGAAAATTAAGTTTAAAAAAAACTCAATTAAACCTCAAAGTCAACAGATGGAAAATAGCTTTATTTTATTGAAAATTAACAATTATAAACTGTTATGCATCATAAAAGGGGACCAGCAGTCCAAGTAAAAGGTATAATCTATGATAAATATGACAAAAATCCTACAAAATAAAACAACAATAATATTTATAGTCTAGGTACAGCACTTCAGTAAAAACCCTATGAAACAAAACTATATCTTAATCAATAAACTATAAGGTAGATTTTTGTAATACTTAACTGTCTTGCAGTGCACTGTACAACTTACAAGATCTCATTTACCACGGAACCTTGGCTCAAAAACAACTAGAGAGGACGTCTTGATCAAATCCTAATCATGACTATAAATAGCGTTGTAACGGAATACATAACAGCATAGTATAAGCATTACTCAACAATGTGGTAGGCGAGACGACGTCTGCGATTGGTCAGCGGCCGCCATTACACTCGTATACGGAAAAGCGCGCGTATCATGTTACACTGCGCGTACGCAGGGCTATCAAGTTTGGTTCTTGAAACTTTTGATTATGAAAAACTTTTGCTGGGGCCTTATACACTATGTCCATGCAGTTAACGAGCTGTTACGTGTAGGATTAAGAGAGGTTTTTTCTATTTCGACCATTTTAAAAGTATAGTAATACTTTCGATGTAATAGTCGCTACACAATGGGAGCCAACAGACGGACGGCGCCACCGAGGCCGGCCCAGAAAGAGCTGGCGGGACGATCTGGACGTGTACCGCGAGGACTGGTTCGAGGTTGCATGTATGGAGGGGCTTGGGGGAGGCCTTTACCCAGCAGTGGGACAGTATAGGCTAAGGAAAAAAAAAGTTATACTTTGAAAATTGTCAAAGGACCTAAAACGTATATACTAAAACTGCTCCATGACTCTCAAAACACAAAAAGATTCGACGACCCGGGTTTCTTGAACTAAATCAAAAAATATTTAGGGTCTATTTCACTATTGTCAGATAACTTTTATATTAACGTCGAATAAAATTGACGATTGTCAGTATCTGTATGAAACAACTCCTCGAATAAAGTTATCTGACGATGGTGAAATAGGCCCTAAATATTTTATACGCACAAGATTTATCATTAATGATACCACCGTACTTTTATTTGCTAAAGGGTAGAAGGCCTTTTGTTATAGCACTACTTGGAAATGGTACACATATGTGTAACAGTAGACCAAAATTTAAATCAAAACATGTCTAGCGTTTTCCAGGCATGTTTGACTCTACTTGTCATTATTTTAAATTATCTATATTAATAATTTCGTTCAGGGCTACGGTAGACTCGATCGAAACCTTATATGAATAACAAAACATAAAAAAATATTGATTTCGAGTCGACAACATATATCCGCAAAATTCGGATTATGGAGAATTTCGGTAGATTCTAATGGCACTGACAAACAAAAAAACTGCAGTCGCCATCTTGGGTGTAATTAATAAGGTCGCGTTCCGTAACAGATAATTCTGCTTCGAAGTGATTCAAGGAGTTTATTATCATACAACCTCCTTGAAGTGATTACAGTGCTGACAGGGCGTATGACAGTTGCATGATAGTTGGAACCAGAATCGTTTCGGAACGCGATATTTATTTAGCTTTTTTCACGTTCCGTTGCATAATATACGCCTCGCCAACTAACACATCGCGTACGTCGCGCCAAAGAAGTAGCCATCACAAAGAACTGTGACTCATTTGACTGTGTAAAACGAAACGTTTATATTATTAACACAAAATGTACTTATAAAATATATGTGTAGTCTGTAAGGTATATATCTATGGGCCTAAGTAGCCTGAAAATGCCGGCAACATTGAGTTAATCATAACAAAACTTAATACTTTTCTTCAGTCGTTGACGTTTCGCGAAAATATTGTTTTTGAAACTTTTTTTATGATAAACTCTTTTTTATGTGTTCTTTCTTTAAACCTGAGATTGGCCAATTGCGATAACAACCATAGAAAAAAGAATACTAACCATAACAAAAATCAATGCTGTCAGTCAGCGGTAATTTTATTTCTTAATTACATATTATTATTATTATAGAAACGTCTTGCCGGAAACATTGATTGAATCATAACAAAACTTAATACTTTTCTTCAGTCATTGACGTTTCGCGAAAATATTGTTTTTGAAACTTTTTTATGATAAACTCTTTGTTATGTGTTCTTTCTTTAAACCTGAGATTGGCCAATTGAACCGATATTATAGAACCGATGACTACAGAATATTTACCTACATTGTGTATCATGAGTCACATTTAAACCGAGCGGAGCCGGGTTTTCATCTAGTGTAACTTAATTTCATTAATCTTTTAATCCAAAACAAATTTTTTTTGCTTATTTCACATAACCTCTCCACTTTTCTCTCTCAACAATTAAACTAAACTAATTAAATTAAATTATTAGTCTTATATTATTCTCAAGAAAAGTTTTCTCTTCAAAACATTTTCTCATAAAAAATACTATTAATTTTCAACGTTTTCCTGTATGGTCTCACGTTGTGTCGTTAAGGAAAGTTGGTGGTCGTGCGTCACAGTTGCGTTCAAACCGTAAACCGTAACACGACGTTAGCTCTACGGTTCACCAACTTTGTGATAAAAAAAAAGTTTGTTAAGTACTTTTTTTTTTGTAATACGAAACACGTTTTCGAGATTTGGTTTTCATTTTCCTTCTTTAAAATGTGACGTGCTTTTTATTCAGTTGTCATTGTAAGTCTGCAGGGCGTATTCCTTGGTTGAACTTTTTTATAGTTAGGTATGTTAGAAGGGTGTGTAACGGTTGATATAATAACAAAAAATCTAACGTTCACTTGACCTAATTTCAGTTAATATACTTTTGTTTAATATAACGATCAATTGAGATAATAAATTGTTGATATAATTTCAATTTACCTAATTTTTTATGATATAATGAACATTTCCTATAATGCACATTTCACTTAATTCTCGTTTAGTATAATATTCATTTACTATAATACTTATAATCTCTAAGTAATACTTAATATAATAATTCATTTTATTAGGCTTATTGCTATTTCTATAAAACAGCATTTTTAACCTTTAATTAAAATTTAAACATTCTCCTAAAAAGTCAATATGGTGGACAGGTACAAAAGTTAGTGACAGAAACGAATCGTTGCAAAACCGACTCCACGCAGTCTTGTCTGTCCTGCCCCTAGAGTGTTATTTAATTTCGCGTAGGCGTGGAGGGGCGAGGCGGCCCGCGAGTTGAGGAGCAGGTGATGTTAACGGGCGCCGCCGTGACTGAGGCTGGCCGGCGAAGCCGGCCAGCAAGCCGAAGTCGCGGTGGTGACCGTTATCACCATCTGCGACGATTAGCTCGCGTGGTACCGCCGGAGCCCCGCAACGCCGGAGCCGTGACAGAAACCATGCCTGCTGCATGCTTGCATGCCTGCTCCAAGCTTGTTTGCATGCCTGCAGCATGCCTGCTTGCATGCTTGCTGCATGCTTGCTTGCTTGCCTGCATGCCTGCTGCATGCTTGCTTGCATGCTTGCTGCATGCTTGCTTGCATGCCTGCTGCATGCTTGCTTGCATGCCTGCTGCATGCTTGCTTGCATGCTTGCTGCATGCTTGCTTGCCTGCCTGCTACATGCTTGCTTCCAAGCTTGATGCATGCATGCTGCACGTAAGTTTAGAGATGAGTATTTTAATTATTATGATAAATAAATGGCGATTGTCTGCTAAGTGAAATTAATGCTACCCGTTGTTCTAAAAGTTCTGCTATGAAAGGTAGACCCGTAATATTTAGTCACTATATTATTATGATTAAATATATATCGTATTAAGTTTTTTTTTTTCGCTTTATATCCTATACACCTGCCAGCCAACTATTGTTACCAGAAGAAACTGGATGCAATCTGGACTTTAGGGCACTCCGACTCGGATAGGTTAGGTAAGAACTGTGACCATTAAACATGAAAAATAGGGCAAAAGAACATTAGGTTAAATGAACGTTATATAAAAAGAATATTATACTTATTGAAGATTATATAAAACAAATGTTATACTGTATGTTATTATATTAAAGGAAGATTATACGATATAAAACATTAGGTCATATGAATTTAGGTCTTTTGATATTATAGCAATTGAAAATTATATCATATGAACGTTATTCGAATTGAAATTAGAGCATTTGTCATTATAACAAACATTACACACCCATGTTAGAAGTAGAATGAATATACAATTAATACATTGAAATAAAACTACTTTAAACGGATTCTATCGCGGTTTATTTTGATTTTAGTTCCCGACGTTTCAACACCTTTGCAGGTGTCATGGTCACGGGCAGACTGACATGACACCTGCAAAGGTGTTGAAACGTCGGGAACTAAAATCAAAATAAACCGCGATAGAATCCGTTTAAAGTAGTTTTATTTCAATGTCTAATATTCGCGTAAACCTCAGAAAACAATAATTAATACATTATTTCTCTTACGTAGCAAACAGTTTTGTGTTTGTGTATATTACTCATGTATTTTACTTATGAAAAGTACTTGTAAGAATAATCAGCGTGATTAAGAGTAGTTGATCGCTTTTTGTTACAACTTCTGGAATAAAAAACTGTTTACGTTCAATATTATATTATTATGTAACATAGGATACTAGGTCATTTATATGTGGCTATCAATCACATGAATTATCACTTATATCGGGAATATATGAAATACTTGTACTTGTATTTAACATGGAGAGACTATGTGACTTCCAAATTACATACATTTTCATATGAACCAAACTTTAATATGCGTATCTTAGCTCAGACATAAAGATCAATAATTACAACACATGTACAAATGTTATCCTCTGATGCTTCAGAGATGAATTCTAAGAATTGGAAATGATATCTCATTAGAGGAAAGACTAACGAGATCGCAATTAATGTTGGGATGAGTTTGCCGTGGGTTTAAGAGACATCATTATAGTTACTTTGCTTTGGGTTAATATTATTGTAATTGTAAGTTAATACTGGAAAAATAATAAACAGGATGCTAATTAAACTGAGGCTGCACGAGTGATTAAAGCTTGGAAATATTTTTACCCTTAAATATATTAGATATAATAACTTGATAGTGTAAGTTGATAGTTGAAATGCTAATTAAACTAACTGCTATATAATAGCCTTCTTCTCATCAATAATCTAAACTTTTCATGTAGGTATGCATCATCCTACTAATACATATTATAAATGCGAAAGTGTGGATGTTTGTTAATCAATCACGCAAAAACGGCTGAACGGATTTGGGTAAAATTTGTAATGCAAGCCTTTGACATGGAAAAAGACACGCTTTTATCCCGATTCCTGAAGTAGTTCCCGAGGGAAAATTGAAAATTGCTTACGAGCTAAGCCGCAGACAGTTGAAATTTGGTATTTTACTCTATTACAGCGTAATGCAACGTGGTGAAAATTTTATTCAATTTTTTAGTAAGTACTTTCACATTTTTTTATTTATTTTTTGACCTAATTCTGATATCCACGCAGACGAAATCATGGGCAGAAGGTAGAAGGTATATTCATCAGCTATAAAAATTAAAACATACAAGATAAAATCAGTTTCCTTTAAAACTCATCATCTGAACTTTCGCAGGATTTAGGTTTTGATTCCAATGAAATTGCTTTTCTAGTTCATACATTACCTTGATTTTATTCAATCAGAAATGTCCTTTACATTCCAAACTACAAATTTAACACACTATTGGATGTCAGACCTTCGTCATAACTCATATCTAAACCGCAGCAAACGTAGGTATGATATTATATTATTTTATTATAAAAGCTGAAAACTGCTATTGATCTGTTTTAACATAAGGGTTTATGAATGTTTGGTTCAGGATTAGTTATCGTTAAACAATAATGTTATTGGTATATTTAATGAATTGCCACTTTTGCTGTAAAACAAAATGTAAAGCAAAAGTTATCCCAATTTATGATAAATAAAATAAAATGATCTCATAACATTTTTTTAGAAATTTAATAATGTCAAAGGGAAAATATCTACAATGAAAAATCTCGTCTCGTCGTCGTTTTTTAAAAACCTTTATTTATTTTTTCCATTTTTTAGTGTACACCAAAAAGGATACTGCATTTTAGGGTTCTAAGTCGATACGGGTAAAACGGCGGTCTTATTTCTAATATTTTTTTAAATAAGATAAAATGTATGGTAAATTATAAATGTAAAATTTTGAGCTTATATTATCCAAATCATTACAGATTAGGCTAATTGTCTGTATTTGTCAATCAATAACTTCGTATAACCAAACCTTTAAAACCTCGATGTACTCAACTATATCATAGGAGCCAAGTCACTACACCACACGTTGAGAAAAAACAAATGCACCGCGGCAGCCGTGTAAACAAACATGAGCGGGCGCACCGCAGAGCAAGTAGCTACACAGATGTGGATTTAGGCATAATAGGAGATTTTTTACGTAATATTTTTTATGGAATTAGTTCAATTTCAAAGAATATAAGCTCTTTGTAGAGTGTCACTACCAGCATCCATGAGATTATTTACTATCTGTTTAAAAATTAATGGGTTTACAAAATTAGTATATTCCATTTCGAAAATGCTTTTTTTACCTTAAGTAGATTACTTTCTATTGTCAACTATCGTTCAACAAGCAAGTTAGAGTTCGATTATTAGACAGTTATGAGAAGTGTTTTTGCATTATTATATAATATTATGGCTGTAATAATATATTAAATATTTAGGTTCGGTTTCTAGACCGTATTCAGCTGATGACGTGTTGTTTATGGTGCAACTAACTGTCTTATCCCGACAATAGTATAAAAACATTGTATTAAATTGAATATTACAAATTATTCTAAAATGTATTGTATTTTAAACAGCAAATATATTATAAATTCTAGGTACAATGAAGTTGTACTTCTCAAGATGCTGTTCAGATTAAAGTATTTAATTGAGATGTCTAGACATTGGCCGTGGGAAGAAATTTAAAACTTCAATTTGTATGGCGTTTTTTTTATTTATTTAAGTCGATTTTATTGTCATGGAAATAAATGTATTCAAAATTTATTTTTAACTTGCTATTATTAGATAGAACATACTAGTGACATTTTCTAGGTATATATGTATACTATTTGTCTAATATGACTGTATTTTTTCTTTAATTTAGTTTAATGAATACAGCACACACTGGGCTCTTTGTGACATTGTTAATGGATTAACTTCTCTTATTATAATGTTTTTATCTTAGTATATACAGGCTGAATAATGTACCAATTTTGATGGATGATAATACAGAGACCGCCCAATTTTTTTCATTATCACAAATTGTTTTACAAAGTGCCTATAATCTTATAAAGGAGAATATTTCATTTAATTTTTTTGTAAGTATTTGATACGTAAATATTTTAACTCTACGACACAATATCGCATCTGCATTAGTTTACTCTATGTCGAAACGTGAGCCAAACAGCGTGGAGGGCGGGCGGCGCGGAGGGGGGTGGCGCCCCGTATATGGCTTGCGTTGGCGCAGTTACTATACAGTGAAGACCAAAAATTTATTCTATTATTTATTTAATATAGCTTTATTAAAAGAAAATGTGTGTTATGCTAAAAAGTAAATTCGCTTAGTATTTTTTATAAAATAAAAATAAAGGATAATTATTTTAATTCTTACAGTTTGTCAAACAAAAGACTAAAAGTGACAAACATTGAGCATGGATATATAATTACTGATGTTTTAGCCATTATACGGCAGTGTTTAGGAGTGGGCGCTAATAATAAAGACCATAGACAAGGAACATCTTAATAATCATGTTATGTGGAACGTTGATTTTTTTTCTTTTATAAACCACTATTTAAGTCATCCAGTCAAGTTATATAAGGGGTCGGCTTTTAGTCATACTAGATTTTTCTGTATATATTTCCTTCTGTTACAAACAACGTTCTCCTCGACTGTACTCCGGGGCGCCGGCTGTTGTCGGGTGCGCACGCGACGACGCCCCGCCCACTCGCCTTTGTGTGCGTGATTGTGACGCCGACAAGTCTTTCACACTCGCACCAACTCATTCCTTCAGATGATCGCGTACACAACTCTGAAATTCAATACTAATTTTCCAACACATTTGGCGCTAAACAATTAATATGGTATGTGTCGAGTGTCTTCTGTTTACCAAATTCAAACAAAGAAACGTACTTACAAAACTTGAAAAAAGAAAACAATTCAAAACATAAGAGCCTTATTAAGTATTAAAATTTGTAAACGCTTTTCCGTATTCAATTTTTTCAGCATAAAAAGAGACGGAATGCCTTTGAACGTTTGATTGTAAGACGACACAATTTTCTTGTCTAACAATAATCAGCTGAGGGAAATCACTCGTAATAGCAATCAGAAACTGTCACTTCCAAACCCTTGAACTGTCTTAGTTATTATTATTCAGAGTCTAAAGGTTTAGAATAAGTCTATATTTTATTTTCATGCCTATAATATGTTGCTGCTCAATTGAGCTTCTTTTAAAGGTATGTATGAGTTTGTGTTAATTCTCGTGAAATAATTTTATTACTATCACGCAACGTAATAGTGTAAAAGTTTGTATAGAGTTTGTTTTTTAAGAGAGTGAAACTGTGATAAATTTAATATTTATTAATTACTAGCTGACCTGACAGACGTTGTCATGTCAAATAACTAACGGATATGTCAAAGGTTAAATTAGAAAAGTTAATATTATCATCAACTTTTCTTTAATTTTTTAAAAATTTTCGCGCAACTATAGTTCGTTTATGAATTTTAAGAATAATCTTCAGACAGCAGACAGTCGACAGCTTTAAAGTTTTTTTTTTTAATTTCATGGAAGACACAGACTAAATAACACAATAAAACATCTAAAAGAAATAGCAAGCCAATTATATGTCTACTATCTGTCTGCATCTAGCAACTTATTAGCAAATATGAACGATGAACATGCACACTAAAATTACATAATTACTCAAACTAGTTGCCTAATTACTCATGAAAAAAGGAAGTGGATGGACATCTTCTAGCCCGCGATACACTTAAAAGGTTCAATGTCATATTGACTACATAGTTTATTAAAACTTCTACATGCTGTTGTTATAACATTGGTATAGATTATGAATGATCTTGCATATCAACTTGTTGGTCTCATGGTCGTAAACATGATACGGCGCGGGAGGTCTTCGGATAGGGTATTTGGAATCTTGCCCAAATAAATGGCTAGGTTCACCTCCTATTACGAGGATAACCATATTATTACTTGCTATGAATCCATATTTAAAAAGAGTACCTACACACTTACGGTCGTAGTGAAATACGTTAATGGTTACTGAAGGCCTCCCATATTATCCACTAGCTCACGGATCCGTCCGCGAGAGCGTTGGTTATCGCGGAAATTTCTCTTTTAGCCTTCCTCAATAAACTAGTGGGCTATCTAACAGTGAAAAAATTTTTCAAATCGGACCAGTAGCTATTGAGATGATCGCGTTCTACCAAATAAACAAACAAACTTCAGCTTTATAATATTAGTATTCTAAGAGTTGATTAACTTAAAGCAATAAAGAAATCGAGCTGTCGAATAAATAGGAAAACGGCTCCGAGTACAGCAGTTGGCTAATTCATTGAAATTTTCTAATCAAAGCTAACTGAGTAAGAGTAAGGATGTTACAGGACCACGCCATCTGCTTACCGCTTATCGTACAACCATATTTAGCGATGAAATGAAAATCATAACCTAATTAGTTGGTACGGTGACGGGTGTACTAGTAGGAAGACTTTGGGTGAGTATATAGGTCGAGTTACTGGCGCCATGCCAAGGAATTAGTCACCCAGTGTGCAGCCAACGCGTGACGTTAACGTTAAAGGTTACTTGTGATACGTGAGATGTGGTTTTCAGATTATGATGTGAATTTTGTTTGAAAGATATCGTTAGGTGATTTGGTTGGAGAATAGGTGGTTGTTTGTAGATGGTGGAGTCGGTGGCTTCTTTACATTTCCTTAATAGTTTTCATGTAAGGTATAAGAGCATTACCCTAAAGGTCTTTAGGTGAATGTATTTTTTTTGAGATATATAAGTATTTATATAGTGGCCATGCCTACATCCAAAATTTTTTATGGTTACCAAACTTTTTTCTTGTCGCAAACATACATAGGTACCCGTCAGTTTATTATAAATTGTTAAAAACCCATCTGCCCCTTAGACAAAGTACATTTCTAAAATCGTTAACAACGCTGATCGAATCGGTCATATAAATGTATGAAACTGACAAGTCTAAGTCACGTGACTTATCGAAGAGAAATGTCATTTCAATCATCGTTAACGCTTGTAGAAATGTCCGTTGTTCATGGGGGCAGGTGACAAATAGGAGACTTTACTTGAATCAGATTCGTCAACATTAAATATTTCGTAAAGAGAGGAGTTGCGCCAGCCTTTTTCCGATATTATGGCTATATTAATTTATTCAACATAAAATAAAACCTTTTTCTTTGTTCAATGACTAATTAGTTTTGAAATTTCAAGTCTCATAGTTCCACAAGTGGTCCACAAACCTGAACCACCTCGGATCTAGACCTGTATAAAATTATATACCTACCTAAATCACGTACCGAGGATAAATTGGAATTAATTCGAGTTGTAGCTATGATAATTAACACAAATGGAGTTGATCGTAGCTGGTAACTAACTTGAATTATCTAGTTGAATATTACAGTAAGATTTTAAGACAATATTATTATATCTCTAGACGATCATAATATTACGAAAACTTAACATTAATGACTTAGGACTTTGCAACTTACTTATCGGACAAGCTAAGTTTTTTTTTAATTGTGCCAATTTGTTAGAACATTTCTGCCAGCGTCAAGTCTTGACAAGCTTTACAGGTACCAGTTTTAGTGTATTACAATCCAGTTTCAATTTGACTTGTCAATACTTTATACATTAATAAACTTCATTTATCATTATAAAATCAGCTTACTGAAAATTTTACTGCAGTCTTGTGCAGCGTCTGCTTTAACAGGTATGTTGTATTGAGATGGTGACAATATGACTGTCCTTTTTAACCGACTTCAAAAGTTCTCATTTCAACTGTATATCGTTTTTGTGCAACAATCCGGCAATAGAAGATCGATTTATAAAAAAATGTGGTTGGTTTTAATAGGGTATATTTCAGAAGGGATCCCATAATTTTTATTACAATCTGTTTAGTAGTTTGATTTAAAAAAGGAACAATTGAAAAATTTTACCAAAATGTAAAAATTAAATAATTAAATATTTTTAACTTTAATAATAATCAACATTTCAGTAAAAAATAAACTCAAAAACTCCATACAAGTGACGTAACCTAAAACGATATCGCGAGCCTGAAACACTAAGCACTCACGTTTACCAGGAAAATCGCTAAACAAATTACGTCATCATACAAGCTACCTTTGTTTCTCAAAATTCAATTCTCTAGCCCCTTTATCCTATAAAATAGTATAAAATATTGAATGAGGTTACTGAAATGAATGGTATCTGTCTCTCGTTAACAGTGTATAGCTTTCCGCGAGAGATTAGCTAAATATTTACCACGTGTTATTTACTATGAATGGTACAATTCTTCGTTACTTAGAAGCGTTAGTAAGTAAACATTTTCTTTCAAACCAGTGATGTTGGTGTTGTGGAAGCGGGACGCAGCTATTCACAGCGTAGCGCCATCTCGCTTCCACACCGGTAACAGTCTTGCTTCGAGAGCTCGTGGTACAGGCACTGGTCGGCTGTTGCTTCAGAATTAAGTGCTTTGCAGTGTAGTAGTACTTACTCGTCATCATTTATGTATTCTCTTTGGCTGCAATATTTAAGTGAGGAAAAAAACTGGGTTTATTGGTTTGACTAAAGCAAAGCCGTTGTGAGCTGAGGTTTGTCTCCTACTATATATATACTCGTTTTTGATTCGTCTGAAGATGGTTACGGAGTTTCTTGCCGGTTCTTCTACATTGAAATGACTTTTTGAAACCGTGGAACTAGAGTCATTGTACGTTTCGAAAGTGCCTGAAAAATCAAAATCAAAATATTTTTATTTCTACTAGGCTAGACTTCTAGCCTAGTAGAAATAAAAATATTTTGATTTTGATTTGATATTATTAGTAAGACAATTATTACATGAAATATCTGCAAAAAAAATACTGAAATAGTAGACTAGGCTAACTTGTAGAGTTACCTCAAAACATTTTTTTTTAATGATTAACTGTAAAACGTTTGTTGATGTGAGTGAGTGATGTTCATATAAAGCACATCCATGAAGGCTCACATACGGTTGGCTAAATGAAAATAATAGGTCAGTACTTTTTACTCTAGAATAAAATGTATCTACACTCTTTATCGCGATTCTTGCAGCTAGTACAAGATGTTTATAAATCTAACCGCGAGAGTCGTAAAAGTCGTGTACAATAAGGAACTGTGCAGCTACGGTACACATGGTGTTAAACACACAAACACACCCCCACGGATGTTTCTAACTTATAAAATGGAGCTGTTTTTAATTTAAGAAGTAGGTACCTAAATTGATTAATATATACAGGATTAATTTAAAAGGAGTGCGTATTTTCAATGAAGTGTGTAAAACTGAACAACTTTTTCCAAGAAACATAGGTCCAAATCTTAAAATGGAAAAGAAACTGTTCATACAAAGTGACAGGTCACTTGACTTATGTTTTCATGAAAAGATGATTTATGCACCTGATTACCTCGTTGAATGTACGCATTCATTTTAAACTAATCCTGGATTTACCTACAGTTTGTTAATTTGAAAATAAGGTATAATATCTGAAAAAAAAAAGGTGGTAAATAGGGAAGCCAGGGAAGAAGGAGGTGAAGAGACTAGAATAGATAAAGGATTCCTACCTTTATTTCCGTCGCATGCGCTTAATTAATATGAGCACAGCTTTCTTCTACTTTATTTGACAGTAGAATGTTAAAATTATTAATTCCGTAAAACATACAAAACCCTTACAAAAATTATCCCTATTCACCCTGGCACCATTTGACGATAGACCAAAAATATAATAATATAATGAATTTTTATTGCAAGTAAACAATTTCTGGTTATGATAATTATTAATTACATTTACAAGCTTATTTAAATAAAACAATAATATTGTGCATTAGTTATTTTTTGTCTTTAAAAATAATGGATTTAAACAGCATTATAATGACTTTGAATTATTGTATTTCAGAAGTATTTAATTGACGATTTCCTTGGCATGTTCCTAACCCACTATTAATTCATATGATGGCAACATTAAACATTTTATAATGTTGTTCTTGGTTATCTCTGTTTCGTCATCGAATGGGTCATGTAAGGTGACCATGAATCATTCTTCGATCATTCAACAATATGTTTGAATATTATTTTTAATTAATTCAGACGTTTAGTGGCATTAATCCCTAATCTGAAATAATACATGTCACAATATCGAGTTTTTTTGCACCGCTTATAACTTCAAAACGTTTGAACCGATTTTCATGATCCTTTATTTGAGTGCGTCCCAAATAGCAAAAAAAAATATTTAAAACATTGGAAAATTTACTAAACAAAATTATTATGTTCATGGGGTCGGGAAAACTTGATCGGATGGAACCGCGGGGCACAACTTGCACTAGCAATGTGGGCTCAGCATTACTAGTATTTTTAAGAGACGCCTCGTGTTAATCTAAATTCTTGTGTTATCACTGGGTTCATCTCGGTAGTACAATGAGTGGGTTTTGACCCGACCACGACATGATCGCAAGTCCGAAGCCCTAGCGCCGCTTATATATCTAATAGAATATAAGACAAGAAGACTTAAAAATAATCATTCATAATCTTAATTTACTGTTGCGGATTATATTCTTCGCAAATGTGACGAGCAAATACCCAGTTTTCAGTCAATAATACAAACCAATTAGTTATCACAGAATTAAACGAAAGCTAACAGTTAATTTTACACTCAAATATTCAATCATAACTTAATCTAAAACGTTCATAAAAGTCAACCTGTCTCCACTTTCCACCTTGAAATGACAGAGATAGCATGCGAGTATTCGGCCACTACTAAAATACAATTTATTGGGACTGTCCGCGATAAAACTTAAAGATGGCGGTATTACTAACGCCCACTAGACTAGCTTTTGGCAGAGGAAACATAAATATTGCTGAAACAGTCATAGGTGTGTCCGATTATTGTCAATTCCATGATTTTCTGCTGTTTTTTTAAATATATTGTGTTGTCACGTATAGTGTCGGCCTTCGGCTCGTAAACGTCAATTGCATTTTGCACAATACACTTTTCCAATGGATGAATCATATGACAAAGAAAAACAACTGTAGCGTGCTGCCAAGATGACATCTGTAAAGGTCTTACGTTAACGTACGTTAGGACGTACTCGGCAAGTACAGTAATATAACTTAAGTCTATTATAACGATTTCTAATGTAGTAGACAAGCCAGTACGTCCAGCTAGTTTGAGGTAGAGCAAGTTTTTCATAGTTTTTCAACAAATGACTACATGACCTGAGAGCAGTAGAAAAGAGAAGTAATACAATTCAGATTATTAGTAGAACCTGTCACATCCCTTCGGTTCTCTCAAGGCTGTAGAAATAAATAAATAAATGTGGACAACATCATATACCTACATTGCTCCGAATCAAAAGTAAGTAGCTAAAGCACTTGTGTTATGGAATCAGAGACAACGAAGGTACCACAAACACCCAGATCCGAGACAATGTAGAAAAGTGATTTTCTACATTGACCCGTCCGGGTTCGAACCTGGGACCTCAGAGCTGGCGACGCCTTGAAAACCTTTGTGTACGCCAATCAACCTCAGAGTTCGTCAAATAAAACACATACAACTTTTTTGTCTTTCAAGAGAGTTACATAACCACATACACTTTTCTATTGTTTTAACTGTACAATTAATAGAAAAGTATACCAAGTTTACAAGTAAGTACTTGTAATGGTTTTCCGTCTTTAAAAATAAAACATACAAAATAATTTGTCTCAATAATTTTTCCCCTTCAAAATGTTGTGTATTTTGACAGCAATTCATTACGCCGCAATCAGTCAATCTTCATTACTGCGCATCTGCTATAGATCGTAATTTTCCGGGAATTCATTAATATAAAATAGTCGTCGAAAGTTATAACAAGTACGAAAATAGATGCACCTACATCGTATACTCCATTTGTAATAATACAATATAAAAAATTAAACAAGCAACTGAACTTTATTCTTTTCATTTTCACATTTTCATGGGATATCTATAGTTTACTTATAGAGAACATATTAATAAGATAGAGAAAATATCTTCAGGCATTAAACCCGCCTATGTCCAATGTGCGTAAAGTAAAAAAATAATGATAAAAATATTTTAAAATAAATTTCTCGACTATAATTTTTGCTTTTGGACGTATGATAACGCTGAGTCCTTCGGTTCGTGGTCGAACTTTTCTTCTGTTTGTTGGTAGGCCTCCCACTAGGAGGACCGACGACATCGTCAGGGTTGCGAACAACCGGTGGATGTAAGTGGCAAGTCAATTGGGAGGCATTTGTTCATCACTGGAAGTCTTCTGGTTGATGATGATGATATACAACAAAATATGTCTAGGGCATAGCAATAAATTTTAGGAGACCATAAATGCTTTTTTTTTATTGTAGACTAAATCCCCAAATACTCGATAATTTTAAATTAAGATCAAATTGAATAAATGTAAGGTTAGACTAACAAGCCGTTAATCCTTACTCAATTGAAATCCATTCAGTAAGCTTTGATTAATTAAATAGCTTAAGCTGGTAGTATTTAGGCGCCATTGTCTTTTGTATTGAATTTTAAAACAAAAGAGAATTATGTTTAAGGGCAACACAAATTATGTAAGAGCCTACAATATTAAATTGAAGATTATAATGTTGCATGGCAACCGTTAATTTCCGCCGGGTATTTTCCTACTTTGTATCATGATATTTTTTTATAAAGGATAATATTTCAGTGTGTTTCCTTAAGAGTGTGTGGGTGGCAGTATGAATTGTTTGGATAACAAACATTCAAATCCCTTTTTAATTGTGTATATTTACGGTTGTTATTTTTATATACCCAATTGAGGTACTTTGAAAATAAGCTCTTTGAAATCTTATATCTTATATCTTGACAACCCACACACGGCTATCTGATCCCAAACTAGGCAGAGCCTTGGCAACCAGACAACTGATAAACATACTTATATATTTCTAAATACATACATATTATACATAAATCACACCCAGACACAGAACAAATGATCGTGCTCATCACACAAAGATTTGTCCTGGGTGGGAATCGAACTCACGACCTCAGGTTTAGCAGTCAGGGTCACTAACCACTAGACCAACAGGCCAGTCAAAATATCTTTAAAGTTGTCATAATTATGTACATTTTCCTAAGTATTAAATTTAAATTTATAAACCTAAACATTACTTTTTTGTTAGTAATTTTCAGCAATAAGTTTCTGAAAAGTAGTCATGAAATAATGAAGCATATGAAAAGAATAATGCTGTAAATTCGATGGGGCTTAACCTTTGACTATACTAAAACAATTTAGTTACCTTTAATATATATTCTCAGTCTATTTCAATGCAGACTAAAGGGTATTCATGTTTCACTTCTTTCGAGTCTAGTCACGTCTGCATAGAATTCAGATTCTCCGTTGGTAAAATGGCAAGCATGCAACAAGTATTGAAGCTGGGAAAACCAATCTTTGGGTTCCACTAGGAACTTGTTTGCTGATTGATCTGCAATTTTAGGGTTCCGTACCCAAAGGGTAAAACGAGACAAACCTATCACTAAGACTCCGCTGTCCAATCCTCCGTCTGTCACCAGTTGAACTATCCAAAGATGATGTATTTCAAATACTAAAAAAAAGAATGAAATAAATCTTTATCTCTTGTCACCAATCCTCATAATTATATAATAAAGATGTTTTTTTTGCTTGCTTTTGCTCGATATTGATAACGGCAGCAGGTAGATGCTTCAAATATTGACACATTATTCAGTCATATTGTCACTTATTTTTTTTTATATACCTAGTATTTAAGGGGTTTCGTTCCAATACAATAAGCGAGATTTTTTTGTCATATTTTTATAGATATTTGTACGGAACCCTTGTTGTGTACAGACTTGTACTTGGCCGGTTATTTTTTATGATGGGTGCAATAGTTGCGTTATATTTTATGCATAAATCGTTCCCACTTGTTTATCAGTTAGGGACGTAACGCAAGATCGGAACGCCGACATTTGGCTAGACGTCCATTCGAGGTCATCGTCTCTTAGTGGGTAGCGTTGGAAAAACACAGTTTTCTTAATACGAGAATTATTTATACTAATAAACTGTATACATTTCCACTAATGATATGTTTTGTTGATACCGTAGTTGATATTGTAAGTATTAAAATAAAAAATCATTGTATAAATAGAAAAGATATTTATTGACTTCGAAGCGTCTACAGAGTTCAGAGTACAAACAATTAAATGATAAATTTATTACTAACTTACATTTAAGGTTCATTTACCCATGTTAAATTAAATACATGAACATTTAACAACCGATAAACTTCACTCAAGTTGTTTCCGGAAACAACCACACAACCCCATTACATCAGGATTCAACGTTCTAAGAAACAAGAAACCAAATCACGTTAATTCACACCAACGCAAGCCGTAAAGTTGTGACGTCAACAAAATTTAGGCTGAACTACATTTCTTTTGCGTACCATACAATTTGGTACACACATATAAATTTTCACCACTACAACTTTCAGTGCTGGCTTTCAGCCAAGCCTCCTGTATGTGATTCGCTCTTTTAATTTGAGTTCTATACAAAAAAATATATCACAGTGTTCGACGTTTTCGAGCAAATGTTCACGTGGGCTATGACTCAGCCTATTTGATTTATTCTTCTGTTTCTTCCTGTTACTACACAGATAACAGAAATAATGTCCATTGAAGGTCCTTTGAATGCTTACATAAATTTGTTTGATACATATGAAGCGATGGATGCTAAATCAATTGATTGTCGTTTAAGTCATTTTTAATAATATAAATCTTTGTCTTTTAATCAAAAATTATTTAAACTGAAAAATGTTAATCATCTAGTATTTCACTTATAAAATAAAAAAATTCAGATTATTAAATTCTAATCATATTTTTATACGATATGAATGTTGTATAAAAATATGTCAAATAATATTAGAATCAATAACATGTGAAAATAAATCTAATTTTAAATATGGGTACAAATACAAAATGAGAATGTTTAAAATACCAAGCGTCTGTTAAATTGTCTACAATGTTCAGAAACGTTTGCGTAGCAACAAGCAATGATCAGTGCTAACAATTAAGATTTTTGTTTACTGTTGAAAAGACATGGTTTAATTTGTTTGCGAGAATACCTAATTTCATGGTTATACCTTAATGATGCAGTAGATAGCAATTAAGCTAAGTTAATATATAAACCGGACGAGTTTTTTGTTTTTAAAAACGGTCTAATCTCTAGATTTTTCAGTCATAGCGAAGAAGGTATTACGTATGATAGCTGAACTGATGAAGTAGCGTATAGGCTATATTATAATATAAAAAAAAATAAGGTTCTACGCAAAATTAGAAAAAGCCCTTTATTCTACAATACGCAGAAGAAGTCGCTGGGTACGGCTAGTTTATAAAAACAAGCAGTGTCTCACGTTCCCGTGAATATTAATTTTCAATTATTTTTTATGTTTACATATTGTGCTATTCAGGATGGAGACGAATCCAACAAATTCAGGTTCAATCGGTCCACCCATTTTTATGTTATAAGTGGTGTAACAAACCCATCTTTGTTTCATATACCTACATATAGATATTGAAGTCTTTTAATCTTTAATATTTATTCTGCTATTCGGGACGGAGACGAATCCAACGAATCAAGGATTATTTTAATTTTAACAAACCCGACTTTGTTTCATATATGTAGAGATATAAATAATAATAATATGATTTATTTCAGACATATTTATAGTCCATAATTGGTTGTTACCACAATAATATTTATTATAAACAATTTTACATAATTTCTTTTGTGAAAGCAGATAAATGTGTTATGTTTATAATATTTTTGTTGTGTCTTTTTGTTGTTTTGTTATTTATTTTTATGCTTATGTAGGTGTTCTGTCTGTGTTAATGTAATTGGAAAACAAACCATGTCAACATAAATAAATGAAATAATAAATTCACAAGTTTTACATTATTCTTACAGATAAACCCTTATTAATATGCTATGTGGATAAATATAACTTTAGAAAAATATTCCCAACATAATATTCATCCACCTGTTTTGAATAAGGCAATCGAGTCGCGAAGCAATCATATTGAACACTCAATTTTTTTTCTTATACTAATCAATATTATCTGGTCCTACTTTCCAAAATTTGTTGATACCGACTTTGATACCCACCTAATTCATTATAAGCCGTGTTTTACGTAAGAGAACATCCTGTGACCTCTATACCCAAAATTATTAGGTAATGCAGTATCCCTTTGTAAGACTGTCTTTAACCAATAATATTTTTAATTAATTACCTGAAATATCCCACTAAGGTCTCTTCACTCTCTTTATTTAGGAGCCTTACATTTTTTGTCGAAGAAGCCATACCGCTTCGCTTTCATTTTTATTATATAATTAAGCTACTACACCAACAACGAAGGCCACGTGGAAGACCCGAGTGGAGATAAAGGGACACTCTGAATGCCGACACAAAGAAAGAAACAAGTAGTGAACTTAATTATCCAAAGATAAGGAAAGAAAATGGAAAAGAAAAAAGAAACAAAGGCCTTTTGAACCGCAGTTGGACAGTTCTACCTCAAAATAATTATGTAATAAATATACACCTATATTTCTGTTAACCCCTTAAGCTAATATCACAGTCTTAATATGCTTGTTTTAAGAGTTCACGTCGGTAGTGCAATGGGTAGGAATCAATCCGGCAACCACAGTCATGATCGCTAGGCCGACGCCCTAGCCATTAGGCTACCGCCGCTTTAAAATGTAGTACATAAAACCAGGTATTTACAAATCGTTATCTTTGAACCCAATTACTCCTTGCGTCATACTTACCTACTTGTACTTTGACTCTTAAAGCAGTACTGATGTTGTCGTGGAAGCGAAACAACGCTCTACATTGTGGGTAGCCCCGTCTCGCTTACACGGCGGCCCCAGTACGGAGTTCATGGTAAGCGCGGAACCGTTGCTGTGAACTGTTGGCGTTAGATTTATTTTGTTTGGATCCTACATACGAGATAATTGTGATGACGTAGGTACCGTATACGTCAAATATTCTAATTATATACCTATATCTTGTTATGATCAATAAGACTTGTTTTGTAGGAAAATTAGAGTCTATTGAATGATTGGGATATTATAACTGTAAACATAAATTACCTTATTTGTGATTTTCAATTCATTTAATTAATTCTAACTATTATTACAGGGGAATATATATAATATTATCTATTTTTTAAGTGGAAGATTTCACTAAATATTAAAATGTTAAACTCTTGCTACGCTTATTAGTAAATTGTAAGATTTAGAATTGAAAATTAAAACTGTACTAGACTTAAAATTTATGATATGAATAAAGCTATATAAATTAAATAATAATTTAAAAACCAATTTCAAAATGTCGAAATAAATCAATTGAAAATAGACAGGATAACTCATCAACAAAAATTTGGACAAAAGCGTCCAAATCGGACTACTTCAGAGTCAAAAAAATTGAAACTGGACCCAAAAGACCATTCAGGACGGAACATTTTGGTCTATTTTCACGTAAAACTACTCGTAAAAGAACGTGTTGACGGACCGTTAAAATAATATTTTTCCATAAATTTCTCGTGAGACACGAAAATTGTAGTAGGATTGTAGGACGGACCGCCTGTTGCTCCTGGCACTCTGCCAACACTACGCTCTGCGGTTTTTCACAACACCTTGTTCAACTAGATAATAGCGTCTATAACATTTTGGACATGTTTTAGAGACTTCAAATCTTCATTTTTTAACTTTGCTTTACCGCCATTTTGCCCTTTCATTCTTTTATATTATTTAACTCTAATAGTTTGTCAATAAATAAAAAAAAATCTGTATTCTTTCACGCAATTTGTTAATTGTATGAGAACTAGCTTTTGCCCACCGGCTCGCCCGCGTGAGTTTCTGTTATTGGATAAAAGTAGCCCGTCCTTTTTTATGTTCCAAGCTTACCAGGACAGGCTAATGAAACTTAGTTTAGGCTAAGTTTCTTCAAATTCATTTCAACGGATTATTACAGACGAAACTGTTTTCGTGTTTTTAAATTAGTTTGGATATCCATATTTTCTCTTCTGTCAATAAGTCTAACATATATATGAAAGACAATCATATTGAAATAAGAAAAAGTTTCAAACAATGATCACATAGAAACTAAGAAACCTATTATTTACTTATTCTTCGAACAACATATGGAAATGTTCTACTTTACACCCACGTAAATATCCAGTTATTTGTATCCAAATATTATTTCCTTCTAGAATTAAAATAATAACAGTATACTGTTCAAGGTCAATACCGTATACGGTGTTGACCTTGAAACTTGTTGCTTAAATAATGTAGTTGTTAGTAACATGCCAGAATACTTGTGGTATCAATCAAGTATGGTTCAACGCTCCCAATATGTTAGCTTTGCACCTTATTATCTGAATAACTAATCTAGAATAATAATACTTACTCCAAAATTTATTCCGTAATAGAACAAAATTTTGGTTTTTAGTCTTTTGAATTGTGACAATAAGAACCGTGTTTTGTCTCATAAACAATGTTTAACTATGACGGGTGAATTAAATTCTTAATATTGTCTAATAATAGTAAAAGAGACACTAAGTCTGCTGACGAATATTTCAAAAAATCAAAATGAACATTTAAACAAAAAAAAATTGTAAAAAAACTATAACACGACTATAAAAAGAGGTCTAGAAAGCATAAAACAAGAAAATAATTCAAATAGAAACCCAGAAATGTATAGGTACAAAAATGGTCAAGGTAGATCCAGTAGTTGAATGCCTCAACTGGTTTTTTTTTATTAATATTTAACAGAGAACTCTGTCGCTGAGCTACGACATAACGTCCCATAAAAAAAAAAACAAATCACAATACTTATCAGTAAATCTAACTATCACACAAACCAATACTTGCTTACTTAAGCTTCTAGCTTCTTCGAAGAAAATTTTAATTTAATCTCATTCACGAACAATAAATTCCCGGAAAATTTAATACGTCACACGTAGGTCGTTTCCCAAAGATTTCATTCAGTAACCATTATAGAACTATTATTATCAGTGCTCTATAAAATGGCATTCCTTCCATTGCGTCTTCGACCGCAGTTAAACTTTGTCTACGTCACGAAAAACATTTGACGGGTGCGTGTGCGCTGATTGACGCATTTCTTAGAAGCCAATGGGCAGTTTTCATTTAATTAAAGCCAGTTGGTTGCTGGTATTCAATAGGTATTAGGATAAAGATTATATTATGCGGGCAAAGGTGGGCATTTTAAATGTCCTTACTGCTTCTGTTTTCCATAAAATTCGGGACCCGGTTTTTTTTTCTATTTTGCCTGAACTGGAAGACTTCACTTCGCCTGATCTTAAGTAACAGTGAAGTCCAGAAATGAACCCGAGATGAGTCGTTGTCGATCAGCCTCACCTGGTCGGCGTAAGAACTTTTTCACGTTCCGAAAAACCCGGTTGCTGAAAAGGTGTACAAAAATCTTTTTACTCATTTAATTTGATAACTCAAACTAACAACCGAGTACATCATGTGACTTTGGTCATGACATTTGATTAACAATGTTTACTGTTGATAGATATTTCATCAATTAACAGCAGATGGTCTCCAAACTATTTATTGAATTAGCCAGTAAAATCGTGACCTCCAGGTTAGGTTGGCAGTTGCTCTATGTAAAATACGGTATTCAGATAAATCCGGTAAGATTGGAAGCCGACCCCAATACTGTTTGAGAAAAGAAACTAGGCAGATGGCGAAGTCTCCAAGATATCGTATATCATTATTTCAAATAAATAATCTACCAGGATACTGAAGTTTTATCTATCATTTTTCATTGTACATGTAAACGGCAATCGGTTTCATGGTCCGCTCGCAATAAAAGCTCTTTTATACAGCATGAAAAACATGTTACCGGCGGGTGCGTGCGCGCCTCTGACGCATATCAAAGATGCGCGACGCCATTTCTTTTCCACTGTACGTTCCCGATTTGGCTCGCAGCCAAAGACGCCGCCTGGCGTACGGCCAACACACCAAATCACCCCCTCTTGGTGCGTAGCGGGAGACCATTCGAATAAGAAAGCGAAATTTAGCGATAGCTGAAAAATATCGATAGAATTCAGGTATGTTACTGTGCGGACACAGTGACTGCCGAGCAATCAAAAATGTATTGTCTGTCGATAACTGGTGACCTCGACTTGTTCAAAGCCTTAAGCTTTTTTATCATCGTAATACTCGACGGTTGCGACAATCATCGTGATTATGATGGCTGGCATTGTCAGCGTTTATTTCTTAGATATTTATCAATGTTCTTCGGAACAAAGCAGATTCAAGCGAAGATAAATAATGTTTATAATATTATTGTAAAATACATTAACATAACTCCGTTATTCAAAAACATGGATTCGATATTAGTGCATACAAGGATTCATTCGATATATTCAGTAACCTGATGGATTTTATGAAATAGTGTTGTGTGAATACTGTGTGCATATTCAGAGTCGAAAACATTGGATAACGAATCACCATTTTCGACCTGACTCGATTCGAATGTCGAAACGACCCGAATAACCCCAAAGCTTACGCGATCAACGAACTAAGGACATAGTTGAAACGCATTCCTAGCTTATTGGTGTTGGTGTAGACTTTACGATTGAAACCGAGTCGATTCAACAAGCAAAGGTTGGCCTATCATAACAGATTTATTGCTGTTCATTTAGGCCGCACTCAATGGAACATCCACTTAGTTATTGAAGTGTTTTCATTTTGATACTACTTTGTGGTTTGGTAATGTCTGTACAAGTACAATGTACATAGATTTATGATTTTGAAGTTTTCAGACGCACCTAACTGTTATATAAACTACTTTTATTATTGAGCTAACAAACACTTACGGAATTTTCATTTTTAAATTGCTATTTGTTTAAAAACCAACTAATATCGTGCATATAATTTATTACAATACAGATATTAGTGAGACACAGGTATTTTAAAACAATATCTATCTAATGAAGTTTTTTTTAGCTTATTTATTATATTCGCAATTATGATCGAGTGTCCTAAAACTTTTATCAATTATTTAGTTCCATTCGAATTATATTTTAAGTAGACCACGAAACCTTCAACGTAAAAAAGTAATAAAAAAAACCAGTAAAATTTACATGAATCATTTTAATGACGCAAAAATAATGATGCCACCATCTTTTACAAGAAATTAGGAATTGGAGTAGAATTCTTTCAATGACGAATAATGATTCGTCGGTTCGCTTTGTTGTGCCATTAACACAATTTCTCGGAGCAATTCTGTAAGCAATTTGATTGGTTCACAGTCTACTATATTCAGGAATTTCATGTCATTTGTTTCACTCTGTTGCTTTCATTCGACTGAACGTGCATTCGTGAGTAGAATGAGGTTAGTTGCTTTTATGTTTACCTAGTACTCGAGTGTTGTGTTATCCTACGCTTTAATAGAATTATATATTTTATTTATTCTTTAATCAATTGGTTAAATAAACATTATTTTTAAACAGATTTTAAATTTCTAATGACACAAATAAACAGCTGACAAGTCCGAGTATGTTAAAATTTAATTAAAAGCTGAAACTGTGTCTGGAGATTCAAGAATAAGTACCTACCATGATTTTGTTGAAAAGCTTACTCGTCTTCGCCTTCTGCAGCCCTACAAGACTTTATCACAAAACAAGAACGATTAAATTTCCTGAAGATGCAACATACTACAAAGGTCGTAGCAAATTTTAGCATTTAGGATGTCCAATTTAAAAGAAAATTGAAATAAAATTGCAATAATTAAATGACAACATTCGATAATTAATTTAAAAATACTTCTAACATAATAATATAACATTCTCGTATCGTAATGTTTGTTAAGAAACTCCTCCGAAACGGCTGGACAGATTTGTATGAAATTTTGTGTGCACATCGGGTAGGTCTGAGATTCAACAGAAAACATCTATTTTTCCCACCCCTAGGTGGCCCTTTCCAGATTTTTATTACTATGGCAGAACAAAGTTTGCCGGGTCAGCAAGTATTTTATAATTACGTGTTTAATTGAATAATATTTTAAGTAATTTTACTGTTCAGAATGGACCACCGCGCATGACTCACTAAGAGTCAAGCGTCACAATTGAGACGCAGCTGCCAAAGGATCTCAGTTTACTTTGCGCACGGCGCACGTGTCGCTCAAAACATCTCGTCTAATAACGACACATGTCACCGACATTGTACACACGAATATAATCATTGAGGCATAAAGCATAAAAGCTATAATCGCGTAGCAAGCTTTGATAGTTTCTTCAAATGTCACATTCATCGCACTCACGAATGTAGCTATTAACCCCTTAATATAAGGGCTATAGTCGCATAGTAAAGTTTAAAAGCTTCTTAACAGACACCATAATTTCAATTGCGAATATAGGCATTATGACTTATGTTGTAGTCACATAACAAACATTAAGGGAATCGAGTAATAACTCGTAGAGAAGAAAAAAATAAAGTGTTTGTTCGACAAAATAACGGCTAATTACAGGTATTTATGAAGTCGAAATTTGGTAATATGTTGATGCTAAATTATGGGTAATAATTAACGATGTTTCGTTGCTTAGTATATTCGACAACACACTAAGGGAGAAGACATCTAAACTTTAAAATTTTGCCATTAACAGAAATTTTCAAAGTTGTAAGCTTGTTTCTCGTATGCCAATACCAATTTCGATATCCCTTTTCATTTTTCTAATTGACTTTTCATTTTCAAGATGATTGTATAATTGACTTGGTTATGCTTGTACAAAAAAATAATTCTCCAATAACATCACGTAACACAAACTACACCTAACACAAATATAAGGTGGTTATAACAAATTTTAGCAGGACCAACTCAACAAACTCTATAAAAATCAATTCCGTATTTTCGCTGTGCTGAGCTAAGGGTCTGTTTCTAAAACACTAAAAAACTATTTCTCACAAAGGATCAGCATTAGATGAATCCGGTAATTTAAGTTTCGGGGTCTTACTTTAAGTAAATTTACGAGAGCAATGCGCTTACGCAGCTGTCGCGAACGTGAGCGCGAACGACAGCTGTTTTGTATAAACTTCGTAAATGTATGTTAGTTTTATTCAAACAATTGTTTTGAGGCTGATTTGAGAATTAATGAAATTGGAACAACAACGCTTTTATTTAAACGAACTAAGACCTATAATATACCTCTATTCCCGTAACTCTGTAGCAATTAATTACGATCAAAATTATGGATTATCAAAATTGCTATGAAATTTTGTTTATTCGGTTTCATCGGCCTCTTATCTGTAATAAAATGAAATTAAATGTAAATGTAGAGTATAATAATTATCACTTTTACACGTCATACATATTATATTATTTTTGAGCTCGCTAGGGTCGACACTTCCTAACTGGCTACCCTAAGAAGAAATGTCGAAACAAGCTTAGGGATCATAGCGTCTTTTACAGTCCAGACAACAGTAAAAATTTAACATTGAGGAAATAAATGTAGGGTCTTTGTATGTGGTAAGTTTGAGGGGCTCATAATTATATCAAACTTCATCACGACTTAAACAATGTGTCAAACTTGATTTGGTTAGAAGAAATAGCATCTGAGTTGACCACCAAAGATGTGCTGCATAACACTATTATTTTATTAGTTAAAACACGATTGTGCAATATTAGCCAGTAGTACTACGCAAATGTATTGCTTCCATCAATCTATAATATAATAAAATATCTTGAAACAACTCACACACGGTCATCTTATCCCAAACTAGGAGGAGCCTGTACTATGGCAACCAGACAACTGATAAACATATATATATATATAAATACATTCCTATTATAGATAAATCACAAAGTTGTCTATATAAATCTTTAAAAAAAATGTGTCTTTGAAAATTGTTATTTCATAGAAAAAACTATGCTTTTTGCCGACGATACAATCGATAAACTATAATAAATTAATTTTTTATTTATTACAACACTTGGCATTATGTGGTTGTGTAATTTGACGTCACATTACAGAAGCAGGTGAATGTTACTGACGATATCTGATTAAAATCTGAGTCACTTATGACACCCACGAGAGGTCCCGGTGTAATCTAAATTTAGCTCAGCCTATTTATAGCGTAGGAAGATTACAGTCTAGAACTTTTAGAGAGTTTATTGGATTGACGATTTTGTTGAGTGAATTTTATTTGGATGTGACTGATACCGGTTAAAAGGCTTTTAATGTTTTATCAAGAATAAAATAACAGTTACAGAAAGTAAGACTTGTAATAAATAATAGATCTTCCTAAAAATAAATTGAAACTAATCAATTTATCAAGAAAGGGTTAATAAATAATCTCAATGCGGTATAATAGGGATTTATATAAATAAGTAACCAATAAAAATATTCGGAACTTCTTTTCCTAATTTAATTAACTGTTTTGTTTCTAAATTACCAGCCCCCTTAGACAAGATAAATTTCTAAAAGCGATAACGATGATAGAAATCGCTTTTAAATGACATTAAATGTATGGAAATGACATTTCTCTTCGATAAGTCACGTGACTTAGACTTGTCATTTTCATACATTTGAGCGATTCTATCAGCGTTAACGCTTGTAGAAATTTCACTTGGCTAAACAGTCAATTTTATTTTTGTGATTTTGGGATTGGTTCTATAATTAAATTTGTTTATAATGATCAGCGAATTGACCCCTTAAGAGCTATTGAGTATATTCTGGTACATGTTATGTATATAAAATAGTCTGCATTTTGATCATGATTTTGATAATTTTACTATATCGATCAATTTTTTTACAAAAAGAGCTACTCGATGAAAAATGTGCAATCATCTTAAAGACACTTCTTGATTGAACTATTTATTGTTGTTCTTATAGCATAAGTTAGGTTTCTAACTATTTTTTTTTTGTTGAAACCGTCTTTGAATATAGTCGGAGGCTTACTCTATAATTTGCAGGCTCACTACCGGGGTGCCTTCTCCTCTTTCACAGAGGAAGACCATTTATATAATTATAATATATTTTACCGAGATAATTTCTGCAATTTCTAGCCAGTAATCATGACAGTATAAAAATACCTGTACAACAAAAACTGTTTCTCGTGCCTATGCATCTAAATATCTCCTTCCTCTTTTAGTTGTAAAAATTAATAACGTATTACATACTGAAAAAAACAAAACTTAAATAATATTCTAAAAAGAATAAAATATTATTTTAATTTTACCGTTAATATTACCAGATTGACGTTTAATTCAAAAAGTTTTTGCTTGTTTTGAGTTGAATACAAGATTATAATTATTATTTTTCTAAGTAAAGTCAACGCTACACATTTTCACGCAAAATGTAAGCCAGCATTATTACCAACATTAACACATTTTACGATGATCTCTTCTCACAGTTTCTTGTAAACAACGTTACGTAACATTCCTATCCCTTATCCAAGGTTATTTCTTCGAGTATTTAAATGAGTAAGTTTGACTTTACCAAATATTAATGACTAGCTGTAGCCCGCGGCTCTGCTCTCGGTCCTGATTTTTTTCTGGTTAGTTATATAACCATATTACTCGGGGATACATACTAATTGTCTTCTTCTTAGCGTGTCAATCAATGACAATATATTCTATTTTGTCAGACCAGAAAATGGTACTTTAGTTTTTGAGTTTATTCGTTACAAAGTAAGAGACAAAACGTATACAATCACAAATATGTTCGTGATAGCTGTCATAATTAAAATTTAAACTACCTAGTCTACAATATGTCTGTTCTCTATCAGTTTGAAATTGAGTTTGGAAGCATTTATTTTCTGACCTTGTGAGTAAGTCCTATTCTAGACTTAGTCTTATCAATACTTAAACATATCAATACACAAACAAATACGTTCTACTGAGCGCACATTTCTTTGCGATGATGATGTATCACCTTGCGGGCTTTATGCCCAAAGACAAGCACTTCTCTAGTAATTACATCATCACACGTATTAGGTTTTGATTTCATAGGCAAAGAATCTATGATATTAAAATGTCTCGAGAATATTAGCCGCGACCATAGGAGGGAAAACCAGTGGTCAGTCCAGTAGCCATCTTTTGTTTTTCTGGTACCTTTTTTTCTAGAATTTCCGATTATTTCAAATAAAATGTAAAAAAAAATGTTGTGGCTGATGTGGACTTTGGACTTTCCAGCCAGTTAGTATATTGTTGTATTGCTCAGGTATTGTACTCCACTTCATGAACTACTAATATCAAGCTATATTAATTACGAAGCTTATTGGAAATGCTTAGCGAATTCTCTTTTGTTCAGATTCTTTCCCTCCTAAATTGCATCCACACAATTTCTTCAATTAGGATAGACAAAAGTGCAATGTTAATAAATGCTTTATGCCGTTTATGCGCCTTTATCTATTTGTAGCATTTTTTTTTAATCTCTAGTGCTAAGCTTCATGCTTGTGTTACGAGTGGGTCCACGTAGGTAGCTCAATGGTGGGATTCGAAACGGCAACCACATGATCGCAAGTCTGACGCCCTAGCCGTAAATCTACCACCGCTGAAATTTCCAAATAATTCCATTGTTTCCTAATTAAATGAAGCCATTAGAAGCAAATTACTTCATACAAAAAATCACGATCATAAATTATTTCCCTGGTTTCCAATACCATTAGTTTTTTGGCAACACCTTTCGTGATCTCATTAGAAACTTATGTGATCTAATGGTCTGTTAGCTGTCTATACTATGTCATCGACTACGAAGGCTAGTACAAGTATTGGGTCGAGTGCTATCCGGATTGTTTTGGAGCAAGCGACTTGTGGTAATTTGCCAAAAAGTGAGCAATTGACATCGCGAACGGTGATTTGGCGATCGGTGGTTTTTGGCCAGTTCGCTCGTGAATGAAGATCTCGTCTAGATTTGGGTTAATTGTTGATCTAAAAAAATTTTGTATCGTTTTTCTGAATTCTTGCACGATTTATAATATTCTCTCTATAAGTTGATTAAAACTGGACTATAAGAACACTTTATGTGCTAAAATCTACGTAAGTGTAGTATTAGATTAATTTCTAATTCTCTCACAATGCATTTCAAAGAACCATACTTAATTTCCCAACACAACTGTCACTGTTAATAAAAAGAAAAACATTCTTCAGTCAGATCTTGTACATCATCAGATTACCGAACAGCAAAAGAGAAAAAAAAACAATAATTAAGGAATCTTCAAGATCTCCAGCGGTTGGTAACGTCGCTCGACGGGAGGCGCGGCTATATATAGATGCGCGCGCGCCGCCGGTACGCGTGCTTCACGGCGCATGCGCGACGCTTTTAATGTGTGCGTGCGAGTGAAGCGGTATGTACCTGGGGGAGCAGTGAACTTACGACGCAGGTATATAATGTATATGAAAATGTTAAATAATTTAATTACATATAGTTCAAGACTACAGGAAGTAAAGAAAATCGAGAACTAAAATATGAAAATATGCGTAAAGCCGAAGTAAATAGGAAAGAGATGCAGCAACGAGAGTAGGTACTATTCGCCTAATTTTTTTATAACGAGTTTAATTACTTAAATTAAGATTTTAATAAAGTTTTGACAATAATATTGGTTTTTCATGCAGGTAATAACTCTCAGAAACAAGTCTTTTTTCTAAGTCAATATTTCAATGATCATCTACGTTCTAACTACTTTTTGTCTTTAGAAAATGCTTATATAAGTAATTTTATTTAAATAAAAGCAAGAAGACAAGGAAGTACCTAAAGCTGTAGTAAGTATCTTGAAAGCATCTGACAACGGCGCAGAATAAAACGAAAACAAAAGCAGATCAAGATACATTCAATACCAATATTAAAGGACAGGTGGTCAATAAATTAGTATCATTACACGAATTCCATTTCATAATCGTAGAAGACAAAGACAATAAAGCAAAGAGCTCCATAGCAGACGACGTAGTGACGTTCGACTCGGCGTTCGGCCAAAACAAAAAGTTATAACCCACATCACCTTAACGTATCATCTGAAACACTAAGTAAATCATTCGAGCTCATCCGTCGCATAATTTTGGAAATTCTATTATGTATCTTGGGATTTTCTTGCTTTGAAATTTATTCATTCTAGTTTTACTGAAGGGCCTTTGCCCAATTTTCTGTAAGTAATACAAGAGATTTGTAAACTGCAGTTAATTATTACATTATAGCGTGAACCTATTTATGTTAATGGTCTACTAAAGCAGTGAATGAATCGTTTGGCTTCGTTTAATGTAGGTCAAAAGTAATTTAGAAATTGAAGCAGGAATCTTGCAGGAAAGAGAATTATACTAGATAGGGATTAGGTAAGAGAGAAAAGGCCTGAAAAACAAATGGATGGAAATGTTATAGAAAGTATTAGTAATAGCGAACTATACAACAAAACTTGATAGAGCTGATAAACAGTACCAAAAGCAAACCTGATTGTTGAAAAAGTTCTGGGAATCAAAATTCAAATGACTAAATCAAAAAACCTTTGGAGTTTGATTAAATTTGCCGTTTCTTCTCCACAGCTAGAAAACTGGAAGCGGTGAAAGATTAGGATTAGGGTACTAAGTATATATGTGTACGTTGACATTTATAAAAGTGCTTCATAGTAGTTAGCCTAATTCGAAATAATGTTTTTTTTTATTTGGTTTTTGACCAGGCCTACTAGAACCAGATGGTCTGTACACAAATTCGGATCAACAGACGTACAGAGTAATTTATAAGTAAATGATTCACAAATCTTTCCTGAAATGTCAGTAGCGTCTGGATGGCAGCACATGTGCAGATTTTGAGTGTTTCGAATACCTACAGGATGTGATGATAGGTTGATTCATAGCTTTCATTCCAAGTTTATTTTAAGACCAAGATTCTCATCAAAAGACTGGTGGAAAAATGTCGTTAAATATTGGAAAAAATAAATATTATCAGCTACATAAAATTCTTGATTTAAGCGGGTCTCAAAAGTAAATCACGAAAATGCACTAACGGTTGGTTTTATTAAATTACACTGTGTTGAAAGATCTATAATTTGGACAACTAGTCAGTAAGCATATTTTTTTTAATTTACTAGCAATGTGGGTCGCACGTTACTGGTGTTCTTGTTAACCCCTCGTGTTAAGCTAAATGCTTGTGTTACGAGTTTGTTCACGTCGGTAGTGCAATGGGGGGGATTCGAAACTGCGACCACATGATCGCAAATCCGATACCCTATCTATTAGCCTACCGCCGCTTCTAGCTCCTTCTGGACTAGGTTTAAAATCTATTATATTTATATAAGTATGTTTATACGTATACTAGTATTACACCGAACAAAGAGCTAACACCATAACATTTCTACACCCACGGTTCAATCTGAAGCATCATAAACAGATTTTCCATGCATAACAATATAACGCGCATTACGTGCCACAGTCGCTTGCAACGCGCACACACGCACACATGCGCAGGTCGCGCAGGCGCGGCGGCCATCTTGCCTGCGCGTGGGCAGCCGGCGGCGAGCGGCACGTGCGAGCTATTTTGGGCGGGCGCCCGCCCCGCTTGCCCCGCGTTTCGAGTGAATTGCGTAGACTCGACGATTGATTTGATTTTATTATTTTGTGTGGGGTAGGTGAAATTGTTTTGGTTTTTTATTAAACTGTTAGTCATAGGAAAAAAAAGAATATAGTTTTAATTTAAATTGCCTCAATTTCAAAGTTATTTGCCGAAATCCTACAAGTTTTATGTACATGTACCTTACATTGTAGGCTATAATAAACACCACAGTAAACCGTAATTTACGTGTATCCAAAACTGCATCGGCTACCTACTGGTCTCATGCTACCAATTCAACTAGTATTTTCCTATTTAATTGCCTTCTTTATGAATATCTGCATCGAATGAGACCGTCAATTAAAAGGTTAGTCGTGTCTCCGTCATAGTCTTTGCCGCCATACCTAGCCGCGGCCGCTGGCTGGCCGGCTCACATTTTCCTTCTTGATGTCGTATTTAATGAGGCGTTCACTAGCCTACAGATTGTGTGTTGTGTAAACAACCATAAATTCATATTTTTTTTCTCTGACACTTATAGGTTTTGTTGGGGTTGTAAAATTTACTTGTTAATGGCGCAATGCCGGTTTTAAAATCGTCGTAAATATTTTTCCTATAAAGTTTTTTTAAGTACCTATAGTATGACAGAGGCGGTCGGACGGAAAGCCGGTAATAGTAATTTATATATGTACATTGTAATAATTAAAGTAACAATTGTATTAAAAATAAACAATACTACATTTATTTATTATTTTGATTACAAATAGAAAAAAAAACAACTCCACAGTTAGTGATAAATCAATTCGAAATAGACAAGTTCAATATATAATAACGATTGCAGGCAAGCACAAAACACAAAATTTTGTTTGTAGAAATGATATTTTCAAATCATTTGATAAACAAACTCAGTAATTAATGAAATTTGCAGAACAATAAAATCGAATGTCAAAATGAAGAATTTTGAAAATCGTATATTATGTAGGTACAGTAAATTGATAAAAAAATGCTACATGTCATGAAAAATAAAACACCAACAAACCAAAACAATGTAACAACACAAGTCTCGCAACTTGAACAATCAAACATTGTCTGGGAAGGGAATCCGCGGAAACTAACAGAGTACCTGACTTTTAGACTGACACCATGCACTCGAATACCTCTGAATAAATGATAAATGCTAGCCTACCCTTCCTCGAAGTACTTCGAACCGTGAAGCTACGAAACTCCTTGTATTTGTATTTCTTCAGTATTTGTCTCCTGTCTAATTCCTGGTACCGGAATATACTGATGTATTTGCCTGCTGCAATTTGTATACAGAATCAGTGATATTCTTTTGTTTGACTATTGCATGTAATTTCTTTAACTTCATATTTTTATATTCGATTTTTTTTTTTGGTCGTGCCATTGCTTTTGCAATTTTATACATTCGAAAATTCAAAATTTTGCATTCAGACAGTTTTTAGCACTTGCGAAATAGCGTCTGCTTCCCTTAATTAATCTAGTCTCATATGACCGAGCTATATTTGAATTCCACACTATTACAATAAGAAGAATCTAAAAAAATACAAAAAAACATGTACTTATTCAATCCAATCCAGTAATCGATTAAAATTACATACCCATTGCATTCCAAACAGCTCTAAGTTTAAATAAATTATAATTTCTTTTTATATCGCCATTAAAATTGGTTATAAAAAGCTTACATGTAGTACACAAGTAATTGTACCTTCGTGGTCGATGCGATTGAAACGTAACCTATCGTGTGTTCTTTGAGAATTTATTTTTTATGCTCTTGACTATATAATATGTACGTGCTAGGTGTGATGATAGACAATCGATAGAATGTGTGGATTGAGGTAGGTACGAGGTTTGGTGTAAAAAGTGTTCTTTATTTTTCATGCTCTGTATATTTTTTACTGTACTGTACTATACAGGATTATTTTTTATGGAGTGCGTATGGAACATAGGTCTTCTTAAAATTGAAAATGAACTTTTCATACAAAGAAATTGACAGGTCCCGTGACTTATGTTTGTATGAAAAATTTAAATAAATGTGTTATATAATTATGTTAACGGAAGCGGGAACAACTTACGCAGGCTACCGCTAGTTTTTCATAAATGATATGTTATGATATTTTTATAACTAAAGAAATGTTTTGAGTAAAAATTGTAATACTGTTTTATCCAAAATATATTGAATATTGAATTAGCCCAACTCAATATAAACAAACTTCTGCCTAGCCTTTACCCAAGCTAAGTTGGGGTCAGCTTCCAGTCTCACCGGATTCATCTGAGTAAGTACTGTATTTCACATGCAGCGACGTATTTGACCAGCACAGCCCATGTGACAGTGTAACGCAGTACCCGACGTGGTCAGACCACTTGTCAGAATTGTAACTAAATTTTAAAATAGGAAAAAGCGCGTACCTTCGCTAAAAGGTAGCTGAACTCGAGTTTTGAACTAAGGATAATGTAATCGCACTTATTCAGGTACTTACCAAACGCAACAGCTACGTACAAAACTTTCGCAAACAATTCTTGACTCTTTACGTCAGCAAACTTGGAATTTTTGTAAACAATTTAGTTAATAGGCAAGTTGCGTCGAACCCTTTCAACTTCTTTCAAAAAAGGTCAGCGACTTTTACGCTGAACCTGTATACATAACGTCCCGTAGACGTTAACGTGACTTACGTGTGTCAATGTTTATGTCTATAAGCCTTACTGTTCGTAGAATGAATTATATTCAATTATGTTAACATTTTGTAGTTGTCTGTCTAGTCGTGATTTAATTGTACAGGTTTAGTGATCGGATTTATATGGACACAATAGCGGCTATACCTAACTACGTATAATATGTGATAATATCTATATAAAAAATAATTTACGAAATTTATATAGGTACGCTCATTACTTCAGAACGGTTAAACTGAATTGGATTTATTTTTTTATAAATGTGTTCGGTTTTGTCAGAATTAGCTTTGTATAAAATACAATTTTAAATAAATACAGTCTTTTAAATCTCATTATACGAACCACCACCATTTTATATGCGCACACACTTGATGGTGTATAATTGATTGTTGGTAATGTAATTGATTGTGGACCAATTTGAAAAAATATTTTTTTCGATTGGCTATAAAACTAATTATGTGACTTGATTGAAATAAATAATAATTTGAAAATTTTACTTTGAATGTCTGAACAAAATTACGAGCGTACCGTCAGGCAATTGCAAACGGTTTTTTTACATTCATGTATAATCTTTTCTTTTCGTACTACTAGGTTTAGTGTTAGTAGGTACTTTGTTGTTTGTTACTTTAATAGAAAAGGTACGTATGAGACCACATGTTATGATACCAATAATATGACTATTTTGACAGTACATCTGTCGTAGTATCAGACTATTCTAATAATTTACGCGCATATAATGCGACACCTACAGACAGGTTGGCAACCTCGACACCACCTCGAACCGTTCGTAGAACTCATATTGGTATACTGATTGTGTGAACACAGTGACTATCCTTTATATTATAATGCTGAGGAGTTTGTTTGTTTGGTAGAACGTGCTAATCTCAGGAAGAACTGATCCGATTTGAAAATTATTTCAGTATTAGATAGCATGTTTATTGAAGCGATAATTGACGTCCACAAGGGCGAAACCTTGTGCAAAAGCTAGTCTGATATATCTGATTAAATACTCTGCATCACATTTAAGCATGACTTGAAGGAGTTTTTTAAAAGACCAATATATGTATTAGCTTAAACATGGGTAACATCAAAAGTGTTAAAATATATTAAATAACATCACTATGTTCCACAATTAATAGTAAGGTATAAAATTTTGCATTTATTCGCATTAATTTAAGTTCCATTTTTGTAAAGCATATTTTTCTTCTTTCAATACTTCTTACTTCCTCACTAATATCCTTACTTTAACGCACAGATAAAGTTACATATAAATGCGAAATTAACTTTGTCTGTCAGTGTGTTACGCAATCACGCCTAAACTACTGTACCGATTTAAATGAAGTTGGGTGCGGAGATAGTCTAGAGCATGAGAAAGAACATAGCTGCGACTTGCTACTTGCCGCGATTGCCGACACCCCCGTGGGTTGAGTCGTCGGCTACAGCTAGCAGGTATATTTATTTATTAGACAATCTTTCAAAAACCGAAACGTGGACACTGAAAGTTTGTCGCCTTGTCCTACAGTCCAAAAACTCAAAGTTGCTCAGCGAGCTTTAGAGCGAGGTAAACTGGGCTGGGCGTCTCTTTGAAGGATAACGTTAGAAATGACATTATCTTGAGAAGAACCGGAGTGACCGACATACATTACAGAGTTAGTAAGCTGAAATGGCAGTGAGCTGTTCATATCTGTCGAAGAACTGATGGCCATTGGCGCCGACGAGTTCTCGACGGCAAATGTAGTGTAGAACGCCCCCCAGCCCAGTTGGACTGGTGACCTGAAGAAGGTAGCTGGGTCGGACTGGATGCGGAAAGCGGAAGATAAGGTGTTGTGGTGCAATTCGGGAGAGGCATACGTCCAGTAGTGGATCACGATAGGCTGAGTTGATTTAAAAAATCGATGGTAAGCCTTACATAGGTACATATAGACTAGCTTTTGCTCGCGGCTCCGCCCGCGTAGGCGTCGTTTATCATGACAAATTATAGCCTATAGCCTTTTTCAATGAGAGGGCTATCTAACAGTGAAAGAATTGTTCAAATCGGACCTGTAGCTTCTGAGATTAGCGCATTCAAACAAAAAAACAAACTCTTCAGCTTTATAATATTACTATAGATAGAGTCTATTCACTGCCGTGCATCAAGCCCCTATAAGGTTCTTCATCTTTTACAGCTCGCATTTATTCGCAAAATCTCTACGAGTTCATGCCTACAAGGATTAGAATCCTTAAGGGTCGTTCTCAAAAAAGTGGCACCGATCGATTTAATTTATCAATTTTTAAAAATGTTTCAAATATTGAGTTTTTTTTACAGAAATCTATTGGCAGCGTTTGTATTAGGTTAAATTGATGAAAGGGAAGCAGATTTACAGAAAATTGAATGAGATACAGCCTTTCAAAAATATGGCTTCACAGGTTAAAGAAATATTGTACAGGTTTATGAGAAAACATTACCAAATTATAGAGAAAGAAACAAAAAAACAGTGTAATCATGCAAAATCAATGTTTATTATTTAATTAACTGCAAACAATAACAGTTCTGATGGAAAATAACATCTTCTATAACGAAAAAAAAAACAAAAAATTAAAAAGGAAAACCTTCGTCTTAAAATCTAATTAATGAACTTTTAATCAGTCTGTAACAATCAGCTGACAATATGTAATAGCAATATACTTACTATAGTGCTATTACATATTGACAGCTTCTAAATTATAATAATAATATTTTGGATCTTGTATGAATAGAGTTCCTAAGCCAATCACACAAAAATAATCAATCACATAATAATCGTAATAAATGATTATGATTATGATTATGAATTTGAAATGAATTCAACGAGGCGATTAATCGCAGGCCCTTCATCTAATATATTTTCCAAGAAGTACTTCTTTGGAGTTCCGGAGGTAATTCTATTTCAGACAGAGCTGAAAATGGTGTAGATCTATTAGAACACTTACTACTTCTTCTTCTTCTGTCTAGCACTCTAGTCTTATCCCAAGCCATGTTGACTTCGGCTGCCAGACTTACAAAATAGGTCAAACCGTAACCATAATCCTACTTCCTACTAATATTATAAATGTGAAAGTGTGAACGTTTGAATGTTTAGATGTTTGGATGTTTGTAACTCAATCACGCAAAAACCGCTGATCGGATTTGGATGAAATTTGGCATGCAAGTAGTCTTTGACATGGAAAAGAATATAAGCTACCTTTTATCCCGATTCCTTAATTAGTTCATGAGGGAAAATTGAAAACTGTTTACGAGCAAAGCTCTGGGCAGACAGCTTTGAAATTTTGTATTTTTCTCTATAACAGCGCAACGGGTGAACATGTTATTCTATATTTTATTACTTTCACATTTTTCATTTCTTTTTGGACCCAATTCTGAAGTACATGTATACGAAGTCGCGGGTAGAAGTTATAAATTAATAAATAGCTAAAAGGTATCCAAATAGCAATATATATAACCTAATTTAACTTTTTTACTGTTAACGTAAACATGCAGTAGATATACTAAGTATTTCATACCTAATTATTTCGATTATTCTTAAAAAAAATGCATTTGACAAAAAATATATAGGTAAAATATCTATAACCTGTTAACAATCTCTTTAACCTGTGCATTTTCAACAGGGTAAAGAGAGTCTGGTTAATGAAAAAACCTAAGTAAACATTCAATAACAACAAAACGGTTAGGCTGTTTAAAATATAATTTACAGAATCATATATAGTTACCTATTGACACATTTTAAGACAAAACATAACGAAGCAGTTTACACACAAACAAAAAAAAATAGGTCAGGTTGTAGACAACATACGCGTTACAAAATCCTATTGTGATATCTCGATGTAATTCCTAAGAAAACTGCGCAATATTCATCGCGTCTTTCTTTGACAGTGGTTAGCCAGATAGTGTCGGCTCAATTTGCACGGGGGTGAGGTGTTGCAAACATAATAGTGATCGGGTAATGGACGGTAGTGTGCAACGGCAGATTGTGGAGAAAAATTCTCTGGACACAATTTAAACACGGATATCTTTAAAACTATTAACATTCAGAGCTTATAGTTTAAATCACCTTATAACAATGATATAAAGAACTGTATTTGATTTTATTTGAACGCTTATGTATAGTATTTATTTTTTTATTTCACCTCAAAGTCAGACATATCGTGTTTGGACACGACAAGTTACTGAGAAAACGACATTACAATATTATTTTTTAGTAACTGTATGATATTAAACTTCTTAATTTTACTCGGCCTCCACGTAAAAAGTCTCTTTTTGTATATTAATGTGAAGAAATATATAAGTCACCTTAAAAAAAATACACTTATAGTCTAAAAACGGCCCGACAGGTTACGGTGCCACTTTTTTGAGAACGACCCTTAAACATTTTGAATATTATACTACTCTCGAGAAGTATCCAGTGAAGATACAGCCATACAAAATGTGTTTCGTTCGATACACGAACATTAACGAAGACATCCGAAGTCTTGTTTCTATGCCAATTTCTTTGATGCTTTTAAAAATTATCTTTTAAATTTTGTGTGATAACAAAAGAAATAATTTCATACTGAATTTACTCTATATTTTTGACCATCTCGCCCAAATCGCATATATTTTATGAACATCATTCTATTGCTGGAAAGATGCCAGAGTTATTTTTAGAAACGATTTCAAGGATTCAATAGCGTAAAAACACGCGTCGAACTAACTGATCATCGTAAAGCAATGAATATAAGAAATTGCTTCATTTGCTATACAGATTCCAATTGTTTTTAAGAACTAAAATATATTTTTTATATAGATCTTCTGCCTTTTTTTATATTTAAAGTAAAGATTTTGTTAGATGTATATTATTATAATAACGATATTTCAGCCTTCGTTAATTCCGAAAGTTTCTATACAGTCATCATTATAATATTATTTTTTAATTGTTTCAATACAACTCTGTGTTGTAGGATTTTAATTTAATCCCACATTATTTGGAATTCCTTTAAAAAGGATAAATTTTTAACGTTTTCTACACTTCACACTTCAAATAAGTAAGTAATTAAAAATCGAGAACGTGAGTCTTTTTTAACGCATCATTAGACCTGCCAACCCTGAAAGAGGTTGAGCGCGACGTTTACTACACACAAAGCTACTTATAAAAGGGCCACAAAAAATGGTGAAACGGTGGCCAGTGGACATTTCATATAATTATCCCGTCATTAATGGGCCGCTGAAAACAAAAGCCCCTGAAAAACCCTTTGATTTGCCGCTCCATCACATTTCCCCGGGTCAAAGGCTTCAAAACTCAATAGGGCCTGAAATTCGAGTAAATGTACTTTCACATGTTGCTTCAATAAACTTCTATAAAATTTTCTACACATAAAAAGAAAATTACTTAACACTTTTTTTAATAAATAAAAGAAAACTCACAAAAATATATTTTAGTTCATTTAAAAGTTGTAATATATTATCTGTTTTATGTGTCTTTCCTATTTCAAAGATTTATAAACTTTCTTACCCGGAAAAATAAGATTTTAAGCGTTTTCATGTTTTTATGACCACTCGTAAAATAAATTTCATTTGATATAAAAACAAATAGCTTTACTTAAAAGACATGGGTCCAGTTATAGCTGTCTGAATTAAATAAATTATATTAATCCACCAAAATTGGTTTAATAGCCACTATCAAAAAGTTATTGCTTTTGGATGTCTCAAATGTCGCTGTCTAAGTTAGGATGGTATAGTTTTTTTTTCAGTGAAATGCACTGTGTTTCCGAAGAAGGATTTATATCGTTCCAAATTCATCGGAGAACAGTGATACTGGCTGATAATCGACCCGCCACTAAGATGGCCGACCTGGCAACATGACGGCCAATTCGAAAATGGAATGTCATAAGTTTGGCAGTTACTTACGTATCGGTCGCGATGGCTGGCGTGAGGTGAGTGAATGGACGCGGCAGCGCTGGCGTCATGAGAAGCAGTAGCAGACGGCGTCTCACTAATTTTACCATCTGGCTCGCACGCACCACTAAGTTTAGCCGCCCCAAGATAGCCCCGGTCCACGACCCATCGCGCATAAACTTTTCACAATTAGACTATTATTTTTGGTAGCAAAGTCAGTCGGTCGATTATTAATAGAGGCTTTTCCGAGTTTATATTCGTTACGTGTGTTGTGGTGTTAACTTTTAGTGAATTTATACATAGACGCTTATAAATAGGATGTGCTGAAGTTTCGTCTGACGGACGGGGGAATACCTTCCTGAAATATCGTACTACGGCCGGTGGTTTGCGTGTTTTCGGACGCATTGGTAAACGATTATTTATACATTGATTGTGAGGATTTTACTCGCGGGAGTTAGCGCTACGCGGCGGCATGCGCGACCCGCTCCTGCGCACCGGCCGTCGTAGCTCTAGCGTGTAGGCCTGTAGGGCTACCCTGAGGGGTGACCTCCGAAGTTTAAAGCTTATCAACGGATGATAATAAGAAAAAAATATATATATTTTAACGAGATAGAGAACAGAAAAAATATTTAAACTCCTCATTTTGTTTGTTATGTGTACTGTGTAGCTTAAGAAGGTTTTTCGTAGACCTTGGCTACGCTACGTCTACCGAATTAATCGCAATACAAAAGGCTTGTTTGAGCATTGATAATAAAAGAAAATTAGGAAATTAGATTGTAATACATTTTTGCTGAAGTTATAGAACCAAAGGTTAAGTTGAAGGTTGAATGAAATCACATCTTAAGGTATATTAATTATTGGCAATAACAACAAAACGAAATGAGTTTTGAACTACGTTAATTAGGTAGAATTACCTAATATAATCTCATAAATAACGTAGTCCAAAACTCATTTCGTTTTGTTTTTAACACGCTTTTATTAGGTCGACCTGTATGTATGTAACTATGTAGTCAAATCTAAGAAAACTAATTTAACCATCTTCTAAAGATCGTAGTGTTATGAAAATTGGCAGTTGTATGTGATTTTGATGACAATACAATAATATGGTACTATCGAGCTGATCTGATGATGGAGCCGGAAGAAATGAACTGGAACTTCATGAAGGATGATCGTATCATAGCCGTGTTTGGACTTGTTAGAACGGTCTTGTAATGAACGTTGACCATGATTAGGTTTTAAGGTCTGAATACAATAATATGGTACTATCGAGCTGATCTGATGATGGATTTTTTACTTTTACGTGCACCTATAAAAGCGTGCTTTTTTGTGTTTTTTAAACTAATAATTTATTATAAGTGAATAATATTTTCAAGTTTATTTATTATTACAACAAACATAATATTTTCATAATGTATATTAATGAAAAAAAAAACTTTTTATTTTAAATTAAATTACCAGTAGATATTAAGCATGAATGCGTTAAAAATAAATATGAATAATTTGTTTTTATTGAAAAACCGACAAATCCATAAAATTGTCTTCCAAAACAATACAGTTTTAAAAATGTATGATTTCTTTTGTTATGTAATGATCTTTATAAAAAATAATTATAAACATTGTTTTTAATTTATTAAAAATAAGATCATTAATAATATAACACTTATTGAAAGAAATATTTATATTTTTTTTATTAAGGATTAAACAAGGTTAAATGCATCCCTTTCCTCTTTTCACTCTTTTGGTTATGGAAAATATTAATAACTTGATGTTAGATCATTCTGATTGTATTGCTATAATTATAATTAACAAAAAACATACCAAATCTCAAGTTTCAGATTGATTACTGTGAAATTCAGTAAGCTATAAAAATAGTATCGATAAACACATATTTTTCGTTTTCATTTGTTTTTTTTTTAATTCCTACAGCCAATCGTTTTTAAAACTGATAGAGAAACTATATTTTTCGTTTATACAGCGATACTACAAAATCTTTTATTTGATCATATTCTGGCTTTAAACAGGAAAATGTTAAAGAAGCCGTTGGTCCATAAGTCATTACGCTCATTAGTCACCAGGTCATTCATCTGTGTAACTCGTTCTCTGAAATTAAGATTGATGGAAAACGAAACGGACTCACAGTCGAGAGAAATTCAGCTCAAATTTTACGTTGAAAAATGAAACGAACTTGCTATATTATGTCCAGCCTTATATTCGCTTTTATCAAAATACATAAACTATAATCATTAATCGATAAAAAAAAAATCCATTTTTTCTGTTATTTTCATCATTGTTTAGAACTAGGAAGAGTACAATCGTAGTACAGCTGAGTAAGCTATCTTTGGTTATCCAATTTTATCTCAGAAAAAATATGAGCATTATGATATTGAGTTAATGTTTTTTGTTGCATGTTTTTTTTAATGCTTATTAGCAATGTCACACATTATTAGTATTCTTGTTAACCTCTCGTGGTAAGCTAAACGCTTGTGTCACTAATTGGCTCACGTCGGTAGTGCAACGCGCGGATTGGAACCCGCGACTACATGATCGCAAGTCCGATGCCCTAGATATTAGGCAACCGCCACTTAAGTATGTATTTTGCAACATAAACCTTGAGACTGACGCAACCACACAACTGACAAATCTATATATATAAAAGAAAGACGGGTTTGTTACAACACTTATAACTCGAGATCGGCTGGATCAATTTTCATGGTTTTTGTTTCGTTGGATTTGTCTCCGCCCTGAATAGCAGAATACATTTTAAAAACAATGAAAACTTGACGAATAAATATTTATGAAAATTAATCATTTTCCATTTAATTATGTTCCTTAGTTTCGTACCTGTCAAACATTTGTTTTCCTCCTGTCATCCTATCAAATACTGTGATTGACATTTATGCATGCGTTCAGAAATGTATTTTGTGTAATTATTTAAAAAGGGTGAATAAACTTTTGTCTGTATTTTTTTTAATCAAATAAAAAGGTTGAAAGGTGTATTAAGCAGATTTGAATAAAAAGGGCAGTATCCAAAGTAGTAGTATATGATCTAAACTATTGTCAATCAATGTCTATGTCACGAAAGTTCAGCTACTGTTATATTTGTTTGTTTTGTGTGGTTTTGTGCGAGTACATATTCAGTATTAGTATTAGTAACAATGCCACGTCCTAGAAGATCTAATATTTCCCAGCGAAGCCGTACCGCAGTAAATATGAGAGTTGCATAAGTAGTTGCATTGCTGAACGATCTATCTGCTGATGATTTAACTAAGCAATTCAGTCAGTTTTTGCTGACACGTGTTTAAAGTACTTAATTTTTTTTTTACTTCTATTTCTGTATGTATTATTTATCATAATAAAATACTTTTTGATATCTAAGTATCTGTATTTTTATTTTGTATCATTGTATTACGTTCATCAAAGCCTAAATTAGTTCAGCTAAAAGGTAACGCGACATTCATCGACTGTTAGGCGGTACGAAGTTCGCCGGGTCAGCTAGTAACTTATAAATTTAAATAATACTAATTGAAATCAAATCTAATATAAACTCCCTCATCCGTTTCTCCTTTCTATGACCAACTCCAACTAACTCTTTGTTAAGTATGTTCAAAAGTAAACGGAAACGATCAATTCTATATTCTCAGTTGCTTTTACTTAGTGCTAACGAACGTCTTATGGGCAGAGTAAAATTAAGAAAGACAATTAAGTATAAGTCTAGTAGCAGTACTAATCACACCATTATAAAATTAAAAATCTTTAAACCTTCTCTTTTTTTATCCTGGAGACTAAATTGACAAGTATACATGTCAAAACTGACGCAAAAGTTATTGGAATCTATGTAATTTTATCATTTTTACTTGACAATTTAGTCTACAAGATTAAAAAACATACTACAGTCGTTTACAAAAACAAATGAATACACCAAACATTATAAGGAACTCGTTTCTTTAAGCAAACTTGTTAACAGTGAAACCCTTTCATCTTCTAATGAAATAATAACAAAGTATGTAAAGCGGTGATTGTTAACCTGAACATAACCTCTTTTCTTTAACGACCAATTTCTTCAGACCACTGCAATTTGCGCCTACTAATGAAAGAACGGAGCGACTCCTTTGATTCTCCATAAATGGCCTACATTTAGATTTTCTATAGCAGTAAAAAACGTATGGTTTTTTTACGTTTATTTCAAAAATAATTTGGATTTTAAGAATTTTAACCTGTGTTATTTGGTCATATTTTGTGAATAGCCTGTTCTGGACACTACTACTGGACTGGCCTGGCCTTTTTCCATTCTTTTCAGCGATCCCAGCCCCTGATTTCTTGTTGCCAAATCCCAAGGAAGGTATCCAGTTTATTCTGCCATCTTTTTGGTCATAAGTTAAAATAAATATAATTTAAAAAATACTACATAATTATTAATTTGTCACAAAATTTACACCAACATCAGTCAGAAAATAATATTTAAACTATTTTTTTTTTCATGATTTTTTCATTTATATTTCTACTCATAATATAGCCATTTTTTTATTTTAGCTTTAAAGAGGCCACAATCAAAAGAATTTATAAAACATTAAACCTGAAATTGTTTTTTCAATATTCTACACTAAACTTCTTAAGATAAAATGTCTGCCTATTTCTCAAAAAATACAATACAAATCATTAGTAAACAAACTGAAATAGACCAAAAAATTTATAAAACAGAAGCTCTGTCAAGAAGCATTTATGATATGACAACGAGCTGCGATATAAACTGAGAACTATGGGGGGGTTGGTTCTACCCCACACCGCTTGCCTCCCGCCAGACGGCCAAAGTATTTTAGTCTGGCCTGATCTGTCAATTTGAATTAGCAAGTGCAGTAACAGCCGAATGGCTAATTGAGACGCGGAGCGATAATGCACGGATATGCGGTTAAGGTAGGTCGTGGTAACCATTTTGGTTTGTATTGACATGTAATTGCTGGGAACGTCCGAATATTATGAAATAATATGATGTGTTGGACGCTTATATAATTCAATATTTTAAAAATAACGGAATTATAATTCAGATATCATTCTGATTCTTTATTTAAAAATTACTTTTATTTTACACAACTTAAAATTAGAAGAATCATGCTTGTAGGTTATACTTGTTTTTGCTATGACACTCTTTTACCGACAGAGCGCGTTGTCGGTAAAAAGGTGTTTAGTATTTTTTTTTGTATTTATCGGAGTAATCAAATTTTATACATACCTGTAAATTGTTATGTTTCTTTACATGATTTTTAATATGGTATCTTTTATAAGAAAAAATCTTGAAAACCATAATAATTATTCGCCGAACAAGTCACTCGTTAAATAGACTCAACTGAACAGTAAATAATGTTCAATTATGTACTGAGACAAAAGTTACTTAGAACCACAAAATGAGCTTATATTTTTATTTTCTTTGAGGATGTTCTTTCTTAATGACATTAAAATTACATATTAATTTTTCATTTATTTATAACATGCGTAGTTAATATACATAATAATATTTAATTCCCTCCAGAATAAACAAATGAATTCATATATTATATGACGTCACAGTCATCTGCAATACAATAACAACACCGTCCTGCAACGGTGTTACGACAAAAAAAAGAATTGTGACAGGAAGCGAACGCAGCCGGTGAACACAAAAAATACGGCGCGGTCATCGACCCGATTGTATACCCTTAGTACATCCTTCCTGAAAGAATTTGTTCCCGTCTTCTTTATTGTATAATATTAATTAGTTATAAATTATGACATTTATTTTATATTTATTTCTTGTTTTCAGTTTTCTACTTATAAAATTGAATGTTATTGAATATATTCTGATTAATGATAAAATGTTGATTCTAAAATATTATTTTTTATTATTAAAAATACATCTTGACATGTTATTTATTTTTTATTAAAAAGCCGATTTAGCCTAGGTATAAACATCATTAATCTCAGAATTAGTATAAAGATAATAATTAACTTGAAAAACCGTAACAATAACTTCATCACCTAAAATTTAAAAGAAATAAACTTATTGACAGTTCGTAAAATTACATGAAATGTGTTTCGAATCAATTGTCATGGCGGGTTCATTATTTCGTCGTTGTCTCACACCCCCACAAAACCGGCGCCTGCGCACCGGTGTCTGAAACCCATTTATTCAAGTTAGGAAGTATTAATTTGCTATGGATTTATTATGTAAATACTGAGGGGAAAGATTCATTTATTTTCTTTAACTTCTGCTGCTGTATTGTAGATCTTAATTTTGGCTAGGTCTTATGAAATATTGCAGAATAAAATAATGATACCCCAAAAAGAGTTTCATTAATTTCTAGTATCGTAAAGAAACATATCGTTTCGACGTAAAGCCACTCAGAAATCAGAATCAGAAATAAGAAATATTTATTTGTGAAACATAGGTACAGTGGTTGGTCATGTTTAAAAGGTAAAAGTGCGCTATGATCAGCCTATTATAGGCATACAAACATTATCTTACCCACAACCCAAACAATTAGCTTAGCACAAGGGGTTAACAATAATACTAGTAATATATGAGACCCACATTGCTAAAAATATAAAAAAAATATATGACGATACATTTTCCACAGCTTTCATAAATTATGAATCTTTAAAGTAGTTGCATATTACCTACTTCTAGACATAGACTAAACATTCTCATGTACATGTCAACTGCAATTTACGTCGTTGATAAACAGTACAAAGTCAAAGCTAAACAGCATTTTAAATGCTGCGCAAGTCGATAATTATCATAATTATTTTGTTTCAAGTCCGTTGGTAATTAAAGTTCTCTATGAATACACGAGTACTGAGTTTACTGAACTAATTGTTCATAATAGCCCGGCTCATGATTTATTGATTTCGTCGAAGTAATACTGTTTAATGTTGGTAAATTAATTTAGCTTTGATATGAGAGAAAGTATCCTTGGTTTACTCTTTGGTATGATTCTTTATAAAAAAAGGTTTTTTTTATGATTTTTTTCAGTATTGGAAATCAAGAACCACTCGTAGATTTCAATCGTAGATATCCTTTTAAATAAAATAAGCAAAGTTCAACATTTTAAAATCAAGCTCTTCCGTCGACAAACTTTTATTGTCCCACAATAAAGTGAATTCACTTCTTATAAATTAAAATAACGAGTATTAAGTTGTAATAAATGTTTACTTGCTTATTAAGCGTAATTTAGTAAAAAAACGTTTATCAAAAATCTAAAAAACAAAACACACCTACAACTTCGTCAAACTGAAACAAATCTCTCGATACTCGACAGGAAGGGAACAAAAAACATATAAAATACATGCGACACACGAGCACCCTCAGTTCCTCTCGTGCCCCCCCCATCTCCCCTTACCCTGCCCCCCCTACCGCCCTTCGTTTCAGCCGCATCCGGCGGGACACCTGCGCGCGCGCCGTCACGGTTGCGCACTGAGTTATTAGTTTTTAATACTCTCAGCCACGGTTTTGTTTAATGAACTTTTTAGTGATGATTGAAGAGAAAAATGGTTTTGTAATTGTTGATGGTGAGGGTTTGTTGAAGGGAAAGTTATGACCAGAAAATTAATATACCTAATGATAGTTAAATATAACAGTAGATTTTTGTTTTTAAAACATGAATTAACATTAGAACTAAAAGTAATGATAATATCTTCGTATTGAAAACAATGTTTTCATAAAACTTGGAAAAATAAAAAGGTTTTTTTTTATCCTTCAAGAAGCGGTGCTTGCTAGAATACTTGCTTCTTTCACATTCACTATCTAAATTCAAGTCTGAAATATTGGGTGACCATTTTTAATAACGGAAGAATAACAAATTCTTCTCTCAATCTTATATTCCATATTCGAATCATAAGTACTCAAAATTAATATAAAATATAATATAATAATATAATATCTTGGGACACCCCACACACGGCCATCTGATCCCAAACTAGGCAGAGCCTGTACTATGGTGACCAGACAACTGATAAACATACTTATATATATTTAAATACATACATATTATACATAAATAACACCCAGACACAGAACAAATGACCGTGTTCATCACACAAACATTTGTCCTGGGTGGGAATCGAACCCACGACCTCCGGCTTAGCAGTCAGGGTCACTAACCACTAGACCAACAGGCCCGTCGATCGAATTCAAACGTGTATCATTCTTCCTTTTTAAAAGAAAGCGTTCAGAACATGCTTCCATGAGTTTCATATACAAAAAGCGATGTTTGAACTAGGAGCTATGCAAACAATTCTGTCTCTACTGCTACTCTATTATTCAAGGACCGCTAAGTGGTAAAGCCATCCGGTTCTCTGGTCATATATTATTCAGGTTCTGACTTGACACGTCGGCGCTGACGCTCCGCCGGGGGGAGGCCACGTCAGTTCCATCCCCAATTATGCACACGCTGAAATGTCACAAGCACTTAGCGCAGAATGACCCTTAAACCTATTGGCCTTTTATTTCAGTATTTTGTGGATACGGGTTAGGGGTTTAGCAGTTCAGATTGGATACATTTAGGTTTTTATTGGATGTCTTGTCGAATGAATATGTAATGTTGCTTGTTGTATGTTGCGGTTTTAAGTTTGTTTTTTTTTTCTGTATTTTTTTTTGGAGCGTTTCTTTTTTATTCGAATTTTAGTTATTTAATTATGTTTCTCGTGTGTCAATAACGTGAAAGTGGTATGTATAACTTGCGACAAATTATATTTGCAACTAAGTCAGCCGGATTAAAAATATAATTTTCAATACTTCATAAATTAATATAAGGTAACATTAAAATGTATAATAATAAAAATATATTAGAAGTAAAACAGAAATTTGCCTTTGATATTCTCAAATTGAATAACACAACCACACAGTTATTAGTTCACAAACAACACTACTATTAAAACAAAAGAGCATCCATTAATATTTAAAAGCGCTACATTTTATTTGCAATCGCAATACTTTTAATTACACCTGACGGCTTGACCATAATAGCGAACTGCATCAAGTTATCCCGAGCTTATTTCGGTCCACGGAACATCGAAAACCGCTTAACCAGAGAGTTTATTAATGAAAATTGAGCGACATCCATTGTAAGCCGACTGTTTTAGACTAGACCTTATACGAATGTGGGACAAGATATTTTTGAACTAGCTGTAGTCCGAAAATTAGTGAGATTCTAGATTGTTGCGGAAAAGGGAAATTAGCAAGATTGGAACTGGAGAGAATGTCAGGTATTTTTGTAGTTTGAAAATTAAGTAAATATATGGCATAGATTTAACTATTCCTTGAGACAGTATTTCATAGAGTTCTGTGCAATATGTATTGAGTTTGACGTGTTATGTCAAAGGACACCGTACTTTAAAAAATATAGTGTTTTCTTTAGAGTAAGATAAAATTTTGTAAATTACAAAATCTATATTCATACTTTTTCTGATACTTGTATTTTTATGTATTTTATAGTGTAGGTACACTAAAGAATTTAATTCTTTGAGAATATTATTTTCAAAAGCCAAAAAGTATTTTATAAAGCACCAAGATTGCTCCAAAAAAATGTCTATTAATAATAATGTGTAAACGAACGATAAGTAGGTACTGCATTTAAAACGTCGGTCCATCTTGATCAATTAAACATTTAAGTAAAAATAGTTCTGCAAGGCAAGTTACGTCACGGGAATTGAAAAAATAGTAATGCAAAATTTATGTAAATATTTTGAATAAACACATAAATTATACGCAATATTTCTCGACAACTTTATTATTATATAATTAAATTATTACACATTATTTATTGACATGAATATTTCTGAAACCATATTCAAAATAACTTCAAACCAAAATGCAATTCATTTTGGTTTGCAGCAACCGCACCGATGATAAAGGATTTGCGTACAATGTGACAATTAATGTGTCCACGTGTGACCGTCACATATGCAGACATGTGACCCTCCCACGGGACACCTATGGAGTTATTATTGCTTTCATATTAGCATACGTACGTACTGGCAGATTGTGGCGACAGGCGACTCACAGTATAACGATGCATTAAAATTATTCAGTTGTGATGAATTTTAATAAAAAAAAAATAACCAATCAATTTTACTAAATAAAAAAACTGATCTGGCATTATTAAAAAGCTAACAAATTTATAAAAAGTAATGATGTATTCAAGTCCAAGAGTCCACTTTAAATATAATTATGTTTATTATAATTTCATTAAAAAAATATTTTCCAGAACTTTGACAGATCAGTGTATACGGGTAGTCGGATAGTAACCCCAAATTTTAATTGGAAAGAAGATAAGGAAGAAGATATAGCGGGATTAGTCTAATTGCGTTCTTTAGTAGGCCGATAACAGCTTTATATTTTTCTGTACTGTTGCGTCGCACGTTATTCATTTCTTTGGTGGAAAAGACACTCAATGCAATAATACAGTCTTTTGAAAGATCCTGCAACGTTTTCTAAGGTGTTTTACTAAATCAGTTAACAAAACACTAGGTGAAGTTTGCAAGCAGGCGATAATGAACGCTCATCGAGTATGCACCGCGGCTCTCATTAGCTGAATAGTTTATTTCGAAGCTTTCCACGGCTTCGCTAACTAGCTAAATTGTACAGTTAATACCAAGATTGTCGAATAATTATACTTAAGCGCTGTTTGTTTACTGAGTTGTCCATTTTATATTGGAAAATCAATGGATGGCGCTGCATTTTAGAGTATCAGTTGCATTATTGTCGCCTGAATAAATATTCGATTTTAACATTCGAATTAAATTTAATAGAAATTAGAATATGATCTATTTTTTGCGGGGCGGAGCCCGTTAATTTTGGGCTCTAAAAATACAGTCGGTTTCTATAGTGACGTAAACAAGGAAATTAGGATAAGATATGTGAATGCAAGCTGACTAAAATAAGCCACTAGATAATAGGAAAAACTTAAGTTACTTCGGCAAAGTTAATTTTCCCATTATTTCTTCAAACAATCCAACCTCATCTCCTGATCCATGATATAGTTCCAGATATAGCAGCAATTACTCACCTTTGTCTGGCAAACTGGCAATCATAAGTATTGTCGAACTGCCGTTAGCCTGTTCATTACTCTGAAAGCATGTCGGAGAGAAGCTAGCTCCTTGTCTATAATTCAGTGCATCTCCGATCCTATCCACGTTAAATTATTTTATAGTGCTTCTGTTTGTTTTCTGTTTCATTTGTTTTAATGCAAGAAAATCGGAAGAAGATTTTACGTAGATAATGTTAAATTGACAATCGTTAAGCTTTGGATGATTTTGTTTACAATAATTCTTCTAGCTTCTTAACAATTTTTGAGATTAAATCGTTACCTTCAGTTTTACCGCAATTTATGTTCGGCATATTTCGGTGTACTGGACATAATAATGATGATGATGATCTGTCTCGATTTGAGAAATTTTAATTTTTAATCTACCACACTTTTAAAGTCATTATAATTTTGAACATTAGTCATACTATTGGATACTGTATTATCCAGCAATAAGTTAGGTGGTCACATAGGAAGTCGCTTCACGTGAAATACGGTATTCAGCTAAATTCAGTAATACTGGAAGCCACCCCCAACTTAACTTAGGAAAAGGCTATGCAGATGATAATGATCACATTTTGAATAACTAAACATGAAATGAAGCAATTAAACCCCGATATCCGCCTCATCAATGTCAAAATGTCAATAGCAATAATTCTCGACCAATTTTAGAATAGTTTCAGTCGATTAGTGTCCAAGGTAAGTGGTAAACTACGGGCATTTTTTATTCATAATAATTGCTTTAATTTCAATGTAGTGGCTTCCACTACAGCCGTCAAAACTTGGCGATTGTCAAATGTTGGTTGATGTCGTAAAATGCTTTGTTTCACTATTTAAAATTAGTAAAAAAAAACAGTTCGCCCATCGAAAAAAAATGCTGATTGTTAAGATCTAATTGTACGTCATTTTTACGAAAAAAAATTCGTTCTTAGAATTGATAAAATAATCACCATAAATATGATAGATACTCGAACACATTTTTACATGATCATCAGATTTTCATTTAAACTGAACACTTTAACAAACCGATTTCTATCTGACCTTATATTGACCGCTTAGTTCAATACCAATCGAAATAAAAATAGCATACCAACAAACGGAAAGCGATTAGAATATATTTATCACGACCCAAGACCCTATTTTAGTCTCACACGTTTCACGTAGGATATTTCAGATACTTGGTCAAGGATTCGCCTTCGTATTCACGGATCTACGGAACTCGCAGATCGATACGCCGATTTATAAATTCATACTAGCAACACACATTGTCGTCATTACAGTTGACTAGTCGGACAGTTCATGCAGTAAAACGACAAAGTGGTCTAACTTAGTATGACACTGCAATTTCGTTATTAGTAGGCAGGGATTTCAATCGGATAAATGGTATGTAATGTTCGTTTCCAAGACGGCTGGCATATAGACAGTTTTACTTGAGAATTTCACACATTTATTAAAGGTATTTGATACGGTATTAAGGTTAATTGGATTTGTATCATAGGTTATTCATCGCGTGATAGTGTAATAAAAGAAAAAGGTTTAAGAAGTATTGTCCATTCTACTTATGCTGCTGAATTGAAGAGGTAGGTATTGCAATAATATAAAAAAAAATGAATGTTGAACTAATTTCAATGTGTGAGTAACACTTTTCATTTTTGCTTGTATATATAATTGGCTTTTACTTTATGGCGTTTCTTTCATGAAGTTTTTTGATGGTTCTTCTCCACAGAAATGACACGACCGCGCGCACCTTTAGTCATTTGTTGTAACTAATTAACATTTCTGAAACGCGGTTTGCTAGATTTTTTTTATTACTTTGGCTGTTGACATTCGTCACATTTGCATTTATTTAACTGGGCCATCCAAATTTCGCGTTGGATCTAATTTGCAAGTTTCGAACACAACCAGAAAATAAAACCAAGACTATGCCTATCCCTGTCTGTATGTTAAAGTTTTTGGGTATTCAATAAAAATAATTTTTTGATTAAGATGTGATGGTATGCTAATACGTAATACCCCTTTGCACAATAGTGAAGACTGCAAAACAAACACATTGTTACGATGTCGGCACAATGCCAGTAGTACGACAAACGTAACGCATGTCTGAAACGAGGTAGTGGGATTCCTTCATCACCTGTCACAAAATATACCTGTCTAACTAGTATATTCATTTAAATGTCCGCATCATGTAATTAGTTATATACTTCTGAAGAAGATAAGTACATAATGTAGATATGTGACGTTTTTTTTTGTATGTGATACGTAATTTCAGTGTTCAAAGATTTTTTGCGACGTATTAATTTGCTGTATTTAAATCCTTGGTTTTGTAAATGTATTAATTTCTTTAGTGATATATATTCTTTAATTATTATTTGATGACAAAATACCGCAAAAAAGGTTAACGATACTTTATTGCAGTTAAACGTGTGGATTACTTAAAAAAGAGAAGAATGTCTCCTTTGTGATGAAAACGTTGATTCAAGTTACTAATTAAGATACGCACGTAATACCATACGTAAATACTAATCTCTATTATAAAAGCCCACGTCACTCACTGACTCACTGACTCACTGACTCACTGATTCTGGAACGCTCGCACACTATGATAATTTTTAAAGAAAGAACACATAACAAAGAGTTTATCATAAAAAAGTTTCAAAAACAATATTTTCGCGAAACGTCAATGACTGAAGAAAAGTATTAAGTTTTGTTATGATTCAATCAATGTTTCCGGCAAGACGTTTCTATAATAATATTTACTTTACGCGCGAGCGAAGCCGCGGGCAACAGCTAGTAATTTAATGTTTAATTAGAATAATCTTCTTATAAAGATGTTTTAGCAAAAACAATAGGCATCATTACTCGTTTTTTCGTTTAAGTACTAAATTTAATGACTGAGTTGTGTGTTTCGTAATTATTATCCTAATAGATAGGCACAAACTTATGTACCTATATGCTTATATAAAATATAGTACCTGGATCACCGAGCTTTGCTCGTTTTTTTTTGGTTGTGTGTTTTTTAGAAAATATATTTAAATACGAATTACATACTGATGAAATGAGGAAGTATACCTAAATAATATTTTTCGATCTTACCAACATAATAATAAAAAAATATGAACTGGTTATTTAAATAAAAAATCACGAGTGCAATTAGTTTATCATTTACTAGCTTTTGCTCGCGACTTCGTCCGCGTGGAGTAATGACTTCCGTCAGAATTTGGGTTTTTCACATTGGTAGTTATCGCCTGTTCCATGGTCTATCGATTACATGTACTAAAACCCTTTCTTAATGCTCACTTGCTTCACTGGTGGAACCTACATACAAAGTTTTATGTGAATCCATTGAGAAATAAACATTTTCAATTTACCACCCTTTTCTCCCCTTTGGGGGGGAATTTCCAAAAATCCTCTCTTAGTGGTAGCCTACTCCTCCCAACAAACACACATGCCAAATTTCAGCTCTTTACGATCAGTAGTTTCGGCTGTGCGTTGTCTGTCAGTCAGTCAGTCAGTCAGTCAGTCAGTCAGTAACGGAAGAGTTTTATATATATAGATTAGAAACAAATACTTAATTTTTCACAGCTTATCAATAAATCACAAATAACATTAAAATTAAAAAAATGTCTTAGAGACTCAAAATTACCATAGCGTTAAGAGCAAGCCGTACTCTCTACATCTGAAAATAAATAATAATCGAGCGGATTAAGATCGAGGCTGGACGACGGCCAGTCTTCAGCACTGATGAAGTCCGAAACGTTCATTTCCAACCAAGACTGCGTAGACCGAGCTTTATGACCCGGCGCCGAGTCTTGCTGGAAGGACCATTCTTGGTTATTGAACATGGTGTTGTTAAGGGCACTACCTTCTCAAGAATGGTATCTTGATACCCTTGTGCTGATGTTTTGATACCTTTTTCACAAAAGTATGGCTCAGTCACTCCTTCATAGCTAATAGCTCACCAAACCATCACTAAAGTTGGATAATGCCCACGTTGCACTTTGTCGACTAATTGGAAAACTTTCTTAGAGCTGTGAGCATAAATACGGTCATTTTGCTTGTTAAATAGATGCTCAATTGTTAAAAAAAATCTCATCCGTAAACAATTTTTTTCTGTACTCTCCTTTTGCGAACCGCTTCAGTAGTTGTTTCGATTTTACCAGCCTATTCGTTTTTAATTATCAGTTAAGAAATGACCAGTACGTCTCTTAAAGGCTGCAAGTCCTAAGTCAGCTTTTAAAATACGAGACATTGTTCTAGATGCTAGTATATTCATCTCCCGAGATAAAATCTTTTGCTTTCGGACAGGATTTCTTCGAATTTTTTCCTTACTGCTTTGACAACCTTTTTCGTACGAATACTACGTGGACGGCCTGATCTTTTTTATGTTACAAACAGAGGAGGTCTCAATGTATTGGCGCCAAAATGAGAAAACACAATGAACAATCCGAACAATCATATAAAAATGTCAGATTCCAAATTCAAATGTAATATTTTGTTTATTTTCAATTGTAACAGTATTGATGGCCGTAAATACAAGAATTGCTCGTTTAAAGATTTAAGATTACTAAAAACACGGATATAACGATATTTTCTGAGAATGAATCCTAGCTAGATCGATTTAACGCCCCCGAAACTCCCCGCATACTAAATTTCATGAAAATCGTTGGAGCCGTTTCCGAGATTCAAATTATATATATATATATATACAAGAATTGCTCGTTTAAAGATATAAGATAAATAAAATGTTGTTGCTTTGAGTGATTTTAAATTTTTTACATCAATAATAAATTAAATAAAAAAGCTTATAGCCTGTCTTGATTTTTATTCAATGCATAATATGGCATCATATTCATGCTCGTGAAGATACCTATTAAATTAATGCTATGTTGTATATAGGATATGTGTGCATAGTTGAGGGTTCGAAGGTTACATGCCATGCTATTAATATACTTTCTTAATTATTCTAAGAGATCACTGACAACCAGGGAACGTTAACATCGTAAGGAAACCTGGATTCTAAAAATTTGAATCTGAAATCGCCATCCCGCGATGGGTAAGCGTGGTGATCAACACTCGTTACTTCTCTAAGGCCTGAGGTGGGAAAATTATAGTCTGACATTATTATTTATGTTAGAAAGAAAGAAAAAACTGTTTATTTGGCGCAAACAGGAGTATAACCAACAACTTTGTCTACCTAAAATTAAACTATCTATTCTAAAAGTAGCTATTTACGTTAAGTTTTTGTTACAAAATATATATACGTAGATATTCATTTATGTTATGTATCAAATTTGACTTTGACACTATTTCCCTATGAAAATTTCATATTGAAACCTTCAAAGTTTGGTCGTTACATAAAAATAGTTGTGGTGGAAATTCTTTAGGGAAATAATACCGATATCATATTATATTGTTCAGTGAAGTAATTTATTTGAATGTATCACAATGATAATGTTAGTAGATATGGCTCCTTTTTGTGGTATGAATAATATTTGATTACACCGCCATTGTTATCGAGGGTCACGGCAGTTTATTTGGCCGAGATCATGAAGAAAAGGTATTTTTTTAATAATTAGATAATTCAAACTTCACGTTGGACGCGTCGCCTGTGATTGGAAAACCTAAACACGTGTCTTATATTTTCAGCTCTTTAATTTTTTATGCCCTGTCTTCATTTTATACAGGTATATATATATTTTTTCCTAGCCTATATTAGATTCTTCCAAACCTCTCTATTTTGTACGATTTCTGGCCACGTGCGCCTCGCGTACTTGATCATCACACCTGACACCACTTTTGCAGAGGTTGACGGCGATGTCCTTCGTCCGGCGTCCAGTGGGTAACGCTCTTTGCCCATCGATCAGGCTGCATTCGTGCGACGTGACCAGCCCTCTATGTGATGTTATCCACATTTATGTTTTCTTTTTTTTTAAAACTGTAACTCCTGAATATTTATACAAAAGTTCATCGGCCTATCTATGGTTATATTAACGACTTTGTAAGTCATCCGTTAACATTGTTTGTGTAACACGGCAGGGACTTAAAAGTGTTTTATAACACCATAAATCGAACTATGGTGTCAAATCGTAAACTTTCACAGCGCTCATTAACAGTTCGTAAGAAGATTTAGAAAAAGTTCATCATCTATATTAATTATAATTGAAGTGCTTGTGTCATTTAGACGTATCTACGTACATTTTTTTCTTTATAAATCATTTTGACCGACCGGAGGTTAGAACCTTTTATTAGGAGTAAGTTTTATTTTTTGTTCCATAGCACTGTGGTACCAAAGAACGGCAAAGTACCAAAAAGTTTGACGTAGTTTGCATTAAGCCATTGTTGTTTTGTTTTCTCACCTTTCTTTTTAGTTAGGTGTTTTAATTTAGGTTCGTCATGAACAACAATTCCAATCACATGACAATTTCTTTAATCTTTTATTGTGAGTCACGGTCATGAATTTAATACACTCAAGGTTGCCTTTACCTCTTTACTCTTAAAAACAAATATACCTACCATATCAAATAGGTATACAAGTATTTGTTAAATATTCCGGCCATCTCATCTTGAATTTGAGTATTGACAGCTATCACACCTTGTCGCTTATCAATGGACCATTGCTATGTTAGTGATAACAACATCCTAACTGATAATAACATCTCATAGTTTGTTGACCGAAACGACGCAGTAACAAAAAACAAAAAAACAAGATTATACGGTACCTAATGAAGAAAACCCTGTGTGGCCCCATCAAAGGTCTAAATCTAGAAGATTAAAAATTAAAGTAAGACGCCATTATCAAATTTCTGTATAAAACCTGTTATTTTTTGTGGCAATAAAAAAAAACTGCGACTAACTTAATAAAATATATTAAGATTCCTACCTTATTAAAAAGTGTAAGTACTGTAAAATGCGCTTCAAACTTAATGGCGACTGTGAACATGAGGCTAGTTGCTACGCAGTAACAAATTCATGCACCAGCGGGGGTGCGGGGCGAGGTACAGGTACAGCACAACGCACTACACAGTGGCCATTATATTTAAATCGCACCATACCCAACGCCAAATGAAATTATTTGTAGACATTTGATGGGCCTGTTGGTCTAGTGGTTAGTGACCCTGAGTGCTGAGCCGGAGGTCGAGGGTTCAATTCCCACCCAGGACAAATCTTTGTGTGATGAGCACGATCATTTGTTCTGTGTCTGGGTGTTATTATTTTATCTATAATAATTATGTATGTATTTAGAAATATATAAGTATGTTTACCATAGTAAACAGGTTGCCATAGTACAGGCTCTGCCTAGTTTGGGATCAGATGGCCGTGTGTGAGATTGTCCCAAGATATTATTATTATATTATTATTCACGTTTACTTGGAGACGGTATTAAATCTATACGGAAAGTAAAAATAAGAATGTAAGAGTCATAGACAGTAGACACACTGAGAAAGAAAGAAACTGTCTGGTTGACTCAAAAGCGAGCCAAGAGTGTAGAGACCTTTTTACTCAGCCTCCTTGCTTTGAAGATGATTCAATAAACACAATCTTACCAATTCCTTCTGGAATATTCTCGGAGTAATATTGGCGGATCTGAATCATTACAACAGCAGTCGGTACTCGTCACTCGTAACCTGAACAAGGTGCGTCGGATGCGGAGCCACATGGCCACAAGACGGCTGCGGCACGCCCGCCGGGGGAAAGAAATGTATGGACCCAGGTTATGCAACTTGTAGGTGCTTGATTGTCCAATATAAAATCGGAAAAAAATACCTACGTTTTTGTTTTTTTTCTCATTTTTCAAGGTTTGAGCTTATGAATTATGTTTTCGATGATATAATATGACACACAATTTTCAGATTTTGATTATTAATTCGAGGTTATCCACAAAAAATTTTTTTTGGGACTAATAATTTATTGTTGAAGATTAATATGGAAAGGAAATATTATCTCTTGTATATTGTAATATTTTACCCGGTCTTCTTATACATATCGACCCATACGTTATACCTACCTAAAAGTATTTTGCAAAAAAATTGCCAAGTCTTTGTCGCCGGTCACGATCAAAATCTATACAATTCTATTCCAACACAGAGACACTCGTTTGTCGTCTCGATAACATCTAAAGATACTTCTCAGAAACAGTGTTCTGAGAAAGCTCTTTTGAAAGCGATTTTCCCTTAAAATATTAAATGTATAAAAGGAGATGTAATGTATTTAGGAGATCAACTTTGAAGTCTTACAAAATGACCTTCAAAATGTTCTTGTTCATATTGTTTTTTAAAAACCTTAGATAGTTCTTAAAATACGTGGACAATACTTAATTTTTTTAAGTACCTGCTATGTTTTATTTTAATAAATTCAATTTAGCAGTCTCATTTGAAAATAATGTTTAACAACAGACATATTTCTCAATCAGTCATGTCCATATTATTCGACACAAGAAACAGTGAGTAACATTAAAAATCGTTGGGGGCACGTGTGGAGGGATTTCAGGCGATTGCAAGAGTAGGTACCTACCCGCATATTATGTTTGGGCAATTCTAAACTGGAAATATTCCTTTGTCCAATGTGGTACAATTTTTATTTAATTTTAATGTCAAAGCAAAGCTAGCAAATCGTAACTACTTAGGAAATCAAAACGCATGCCGTGGGGCTTCGGCATGGAATAGAACGTCCTCCTCTCTACCAGTGGGTGTCGTAAGAGGCGACTAAGGGATATAGAAACGAGGAGAATGGGCAGCAGCGTTCTCCTAAAGAACTGTAAGTAAACAGTGGTCACTACGTGTAATAAACACTGATATCGATAAATTTGATCTCTTGTGTATTCGGTAACTACGTGTAGATAATATCACTGATGTCGATAAATTTTATCGTGAAAAAATTGTAAAGCAGCAATACAGGCTTTTGTTATAGTAATTCTAGCGTTGCATAGATGGAAAAAAGATAGAGTTCAAGAATCTCTTCCAGACCAAAGGCGATCGAAGCATTTGTTTTAATCTTTGAGAAAAGAAAATAACTAAAAACATATTAAAATCAGTAGCCAGTACTTTGAAGTCTATTTTCTATTATTAAGACAATATTACCAAAAAGTTGTTGTACCTTAAGTCTTAGTGTGTACTTCAGACGGTTTATGAAAACGATTTGTTTAAAGTATTCGTATTTTTTTTTAATTAGACATATTATTATCTTACAACGAATCCTACATTTGAACTTGAAGATAGAATATTAAAACTTAATTCTTGGAATCAAAGGTTCAAGGGCATTACGTAATTTTGTATTTTTGCTTGATCATTTGCCTAGTCTTTTTCCAAGTTATGTTGGGGTCGGCTTGAATTCTTACCGGATTCAGGTGAATACCGTGTTTTACATGAAGAGATTGCCTATCTGACCTTCACAATACGTTTAATTAAGCAACGCAATATCCCATAGTATTATTTATTATGCTCAATTAGTTTTTTTTTATTCTAATTCGATTTTTACTTCGCACTTTATGATTTTCTTGAGATCTTTACAATGTTATAGGAAGGATTCTGTCTTCTACCAAAAATATTCAAATGTCGGCAGCTAAACGGGATGAAAAAGATAAAATGCTTAACCTTTTTTAACGTTTGTTTACAATACTCGCGCAGGCGCAGATGTGGTGTCCCATCCGAACACTAACCGGGGCCTGCAAATCTGCAGTTTATGACTTCCATCAAGCTGTGCTCACCATGCTCCGATAAACACACTTAACTCTCTAACTAATAAAACAATGGGTTCAAGTTTCGCTCGTCATGATATTATTAGCTTTATGAACCCTTAAAGAACTTAAAATTTCCAATCCACCAATCAGTTGCCTTGGATTTGAATTATTGGAATTATCTTACCAAAATTAAAACCTAGATATTTCTGGTACTGACCTGTTGCCGAGCATTTCTTATGTTGCCGAAATAAGAAAATACTCGTTAAAAAAAACACATTATCAGCTGACACTGCAACTGCAGCTGACCTGACCTCGGAGACTTGACACGAGTGGCGCGACCCGTGAACTTTGCCACGCAACTCTACATACGCTCGCAAAAGTCTTATAATCACTATCTAACATGCAATTTCACAGCTAGAGGACCTAAATCTTATTAATATTATAAATGCGAAAAGTAGCTCTGTCCGTCTGTGTGTTACGCAATCACGCTTAAACTCTTCTTCCTGCCCTTATCCCATTCATATGGAGTCGGCGCAATGCGTATTTTCCTTCCATTCCTCTCTATTACTCGTCATCGCGGCATCCACTCCTTTCTTTCTCATATCATCTTTCACACAATCCATCCATCTCTTTTTCGGTCTCCCTCTGCATAGATACCCATCCACAGTCATACTTATAACAAAATCAATCACGCTTAAACAACAAAACAGATTCAGTGGAAATTTGGTACAGAAGTAGTCTAGGACATAGGCTACTTTTTGTAGTTACTTTTTGATCCAACACCCTCGCGAGCGTAGTCGCAAGCTACGAAGAAAGAGCTTTGTAAAAAAAAACTATGTTCTAAGGGAAAAGGTACAGTATCTAAACCTCATTTACTTGAAGTATCTATGTATTTTCACAATATTTCATTATTACTAGTTAGAAATCTATTATGATTTCCATAATGACCGGCAATAAGTTTGAACTTTTGAATTAAATAAATGCATGAAATTTTTCAAGTAACTGCAATATATTGTTTCATGCATGCGGCCATCAGATTGACCTTGACTTTTTATATAACTACATAGTTATAAAATAGCTTTAATCTCTCTTGGTTCATAACTCGAATTCGAAATATGACAAATTATATTTTTTTTACCGTGACGCACTCTATAAAAAAATTCAGAAAAAGAATTTGACCGAAAAAATATATTATGTTTAATATTATATATTTTGCAAGGAAAATTAAACAAATCACACTCAATAACGTCTCTTATCTAAACATGGGAAAAGTTTCCTTCTTTTTCAACGAAGTAGGTGGTATCTCGATCGATAAAAGAATATAAAAATGATCGAAATGAATAAAGTGAAACCTATGTGATAAGATATTCAGATCCACGATAACACATTTTCAGACAGACCGTACTGTACGTCACAAAAATTGATAAAAGTATCTTAAATCAAGGAAAAATATAAAATAAGCCATTTGTTGGGTTTACTATAATTTATTCAAATACAACTAAAATATCATCTGCAAATAAATTGAGGACAATTTGGGCCATCATTATTTATTTGCAGTTTGCTTTGTGAATATAAACTCTATAATGCTGCACCATGGAAAAACAGCATCTCATTTAAAATTAAAACTTAAGCATTAATATTTTTACATTAACATCTTAGAAAACTAAAAAGTCCTTGCAATAGATTTCTACCAGAAATATACTCAAGGTTAATGAATTATAAATACAAAACAAAAACAGTAGCTTTAAGGCCTACTGAATAGTTTTTACGATAGTAATTGGGTAGAATGAAGATGGTTTATTAATGTAAATAGGGTAACTAATAATAGAGTATAACCTACAGCAGTGGATGCGGAATTTGGGCTTTCAGTGGTGGATGTATCGTCTGCCGGTGTAGTAGTATCACCAGCTACGGTTGTGGTATCAGCAGCCACTGTAGTAGTCTCACCAGCTTCTGTAACTACTTCTGGCCCTGGAGCAGCAGTACTTACTTCATCATCTTCATTCCTATCAATTATAACCCAGTTACTTTCCGCATCTAGGAAATGTGTACTATAAATATCTTCCCAGAAAAATATAGCGTTGCCATGAGGATTTTGCGGTGAGGTTTCTAAAGCAGAACTTGTTCCTATGTCGCTGTTGGCAAGTACATGGAGGTAAAAAGAATTTATAGCAGTAAATGGTCGCCAAAGAACTCCAGACGTCGGACTTATAGGCTCACTGTAAAGAAAGAAAAAACACAAATTAACGATATTATTACAATATACAAGACTACGTATGTTCTGTGACAAATATATACTTCAACTTACCCAGTTTTCGCAAAGTTAGTCCATCTCTCGACAAGAATATCACGGATCATTAGGTCTCTATCAGATGCTTGTCCAGTTGTACCAGTATAAAACAAATATGCCAATTCGTCACTATGCGCAGCCGAATCAATTTCCAAAGGTTCTTCAAGTTCTTTTCCGAGAGAACCTCTATAAGAAAACTGATACAAATATGTTTGTCCACCTGTACTCCTGGAAGCTCGATTTCTTGCTTCCCTGATACTAGAAATCATCATCATTGTGTGGCCATGATATTGGATGTATCGATCAATATTTGATATGCCAATACTCTCATCTCCAAAGTAATAATTTCTTATTCGTTGAGCTACTCTTGATTCATCATCATCGCTGTCAAACTTTAAGTCTGGTTGTAAAAAATCAGTAAAGGAATTATCCATTCTTGACAACCAATCATCGTTTAAGGCTTCATCAGCTCTAATTGTACCTTCCCTATCAACGAAACCAGTTATGAAAGGAATTTGCAAAAAAGAACCATCATCAATGATTTGCTTAGGACTCTTAGTAAGAAAGGGTTCTTCATTAGCTAGATCTTCTTTTTCTACACAAGGGGCAAAAGCTAATGAATTATCGGTTAATTCTAGTTCATTTATTATTGCCATCAAAGCTGCCACATTGGTTCTTGCAAACACTTCAGATAGTTCTTCAATGTTAGTTACAACATGACCGAGACCTTCAGCAACTAGTACGGCATATTTTAAGTTATCTCTAGATACGGCCCACGGTGCTAATGCATTTCCACTTTGAGAAATAGCTTTTTGAACTAATCCGTTTGCCATAGGTGATAAAGTAACCAAATCAACAGCAGCTGCTCCACTACCATGGCCAAAGAGAGTGATATCATTTGGGTTTCCTCCAAATTGTGCTATATTTTCTTGCACCCATCTTAACCCTGCAATGATATCCTTTAATCCAGCGTTACCCGGAGCAGTTTCTGTACCAAGACATAAAAATCCCAAGACTGATTCGCGATAATTTAGGGAAACCACAACGATACCCTTTTCAACTAAGTTTTTGAAAGATAGGTCTTCTTCGTGTGTTCCGTCGAATTCTTTTCCTTTGATCCAAACCATAACTGGCAGCTGACTGGTGATACTGGTAGATTGTGTGAAGATGTTGGCTACCAAACAATCTTCAGTACCTTCGTACCCAACTCCCAAGGCTCTGACGCATTTTATGTCTTTTCGATTTGCTACGAAGTCTTGTTGAAAATTAGGAGCTGGAAGTGGGGCCTAAAAATATTATAATAAAGTTGTAGTATACAAATCTCAAAAGTACTTAAATGCAATCTAAATTTATTATTGTGGAATCTAGACATTAAAACATCTTTAAAAATAAAGCTTTGCTTCCGTATCTCTGAGTGTTCCAATTGAAAATAACTTAACTTGACAAAAACCTACCTTGAATCTATGAACACCAGATGTAGAATCAGCGTAGGGAATACCGTGGAACTCATAGTAGATTCCATCGGAAGCTATAGATCCAATCACTTTGCCCTGAGATATGGTCACTTCAGGTGCCTGCTCTTGGCCAAAGGCCAAAGCTAACACAGAACAAATGGAATATAACAACAACATTATTTCTTCACCACTGTAAGATGAGGACTGGATTTTCTATGCGTGAAATCGAATCATCTCGATAAGATTAAAGAGATCGGATGCTTCTATCACGTTCTTTTAAGATCAACTAGATAACGTCACCGATAGTGTGATAACGTTCATCGTATCAATTGAATTTCTATGAAAATATTGATAGTATTTTTGCACACACTTAGGAAATAACATTACCGTTTGAGACTCTATCATAATGTAAGTACTGAATAATATTTAGAGTAGCGCCAGATGTCACGATAAATGTTGACTTCGTTTGATTTTCAGTATTACTTACGTATAGTACCTTACTATCTCACCAAGGTAAGTTTGAGTGAAATGACTCCTAAGGTAATCAGACTACATTTGTATTAAAGATAATTGTGGACTTTTAAATATATATATTATTATTACAGTTTTTCTTCACCCTACTTGGCTTTTATACTGTAGGACATTAAGGTTCATCATATTTATGTTAAAAATATAATTGCGATTGTTAGTAGTTTTTTGTGATGAAGAATCCATCATTATCATCTCTCTTGCCCTAATTATTTCGGGACGACACAGCGTATTTTGCTTTCATTTATCTGTACTAGTCGGCTTCATATCATTCAGTCCTTTCTTGATAAAGATTTGTGTGTGTATTTTATTCATTATAATCAAGGCTCACTTTTAAATTGCTTATGACAATAATGACCCGTCTAGTCTTCATAAAACTTTTTGTTTCGGTGTTTTTATGGTATTTTATTATACTTACACAGTTTGGTGTCAAATTGGTGTCATCTGCCAGATTAAAATATAAACAATAGTAGCAAGCTTTTAAATCATTATCATCTCAATTTAAGGGCACAACTGTAATAAATTAGCACGAATGTCATCACAAAGAAGAATTCCAAAATGTGTGCCAAATAAAGAGGTCATTGACCTAATCTGAATAATTAAAAAAATGTCCCTTTAAATACCGTTATTCTATCAAATTTAGACCTTTTGATCATTTGAATATGAACCTTATTTGTATGATAGTACGGGTCAAAAATGTTTTGTTTGTTGTGGACGTATTTTTTCAGTGGTTCCCTTAGAGGGGGTGTTACGTGCGGGGCGAGGGGTTGGCGGGGAGGTTTCAAATGTGCGCAACACGTGTATGCGCCCGCGCCGCTCAGAATTCATGAGAATTTCTGATTCATTGACTCTTGTCATATTGGAGTGAATTTTGTTTTGTTGTAATTATTTTATTTCGCTATCCAGACGCGATGATTCATTTTATGGTGTTTAAATTAAGTGTATCAACGTTTTGGGTTTAATTAACATGCAATGTTTGCATTCCGCCTTCCATCAAATCAAAATATCTTTATTTTAAGAAGCCTTTCCTAGCACTTCAGAAACGTAAAAAGAATCTAGTCGCGCGGTTCCAAAATGTCATTCCTATGGAGAAGAGCCAATAGCCAAGAAACTCCATATTATTGAAAACACATTGTGTATACCATATTCCTACTATTCATGTTTATCGTAATTACTTTTATTATTCAATTCCGTAAATCAATGATTAGATACAGATTTATACAAAAATAATAATAAACCAGAATTATATATGTATATATATCGATCTTATTATTGAGAGCTTCGCTGATGTGCTCTCCAGTGACTGACAAAGCCAATTTTTGCAGTGAATGTTCGTCCACATTCACTGCAAGTCAGCACTCCTCCCACATAAGTATACTGGATGGCCGCAGGTGGTCGGGCTTTTAGCTTTTTATATTAGTGTACCTATTGCCTACATTTTTGCGTATAAAAGAACCTTCTACCTTAATACCCATTTTTTAATTACAACACAGTAATATTCTTTAAAAGTAAAATGAAAACCAACCTCTTTGCTCAAATAAAAAACAAATTCTTTGAAAACTGAAAGTTTTTGGAGTGGAATTTCAATTCATTTAGGTAAAACAAATTTACCCTAAATTGTATTATCTTGTCTCCCGGGTTGGTTCGGGATGCGATGGTCCTAACATGTGTTACACCACGTGGGTCCAAAGAAAACACAATTACACCAAACAGTCATAAATCACAACAACACATAACAGAAAAACCAACCTTAAAATGATAGCGATAACGTTTAAAATTGTTTTTTTACGTGAAGTACGTATGATTTGCATGGTTAGACGGTGTTACCTTGTGGGAGACTCCAATGAGACAGGCGAAAGGTTAAACGTTATGCGTACCACATTGAACAACGCAGCTCTGAGTTGTGAAGAAAAAATGAGGTTTTAAACAAAAAATTGTATGGCCTCGATATTTGAGACTGATTGTATTACAATAAGTTGAAACAGTTATCTCAAAACGATACCTGAGGCTTGATTCCTTGAATCCTTTAAATGATTCGTGAATCAATTTCGAGGTTCTACATTTTATCTTCGATTTCATCTCCAATCAAAAGTTTGAAGTTAATTGTGTACCTTTTTTTATTATTAAACTAATTTAGAAAATTATGCATGCGTTTTTTATACGATACTAGCTAAGGCCCGCGGCTTCACCCCAAAAGTAGGTTCCCGTAAAACATGTGATTTATCACACTCTTCTGTATCATTCACTCACGCACTTTGAAAATTATGAGATGTAAGAAATACCTGATAGATTTTTAATATAAATCTGGTCCTGAAAATAACGTACATAAAACAAAAAGAACTATCCAATTTCGTGCAGTCGTTCTGAAGTAAAACGCCTTACTAATCTGCATCCTAGCCTTCTCGCAAGCTATTTTGGGGGTCGACTTCTAGTCTTACTGGATTTAGGTACCTGAATACCGTATTTTACATGGAACGACTGACTAACTGACCTCTACATAACTGGGTAATACAGTATCCCATCAACACTAGTCGCCTCTACTCCTCACAATTAACATAAAGCACAATTTAATATAATATAATTACAATCACACCGCAAACCGATACTTTGTTTAATAACATTAATATTGCATTTCCTTTGCGAGCCGTGATGTTGTTCTAATTCGTTTACAGTTTTTATTGGGCAGCCGCTAGGGGGCGGTATAGTCACGTTCACTTGGTTTATTGTATGGCGGGGATTGTTTTACCGTGTTGTGTACACATACGTGCTCACTGTAATAGCGGAAACTGACCATAAGCTCCCATATATAGTAATTTCACTGTAAGTTTGCCTGCTACGGAAATTTTAGAAGTTCGTGCACCTTTTCTGTGGTTGAATGTTTCTTCGTAATAGACACTTGATTTGATTCATCGTGGTTTAACAAAAGACTTTCGACCCCTCGTGTAGTTAGTTATACTAGTTTATAGACTGATTTTCGAATTTTCTGAATATCAATATCTAAGTATTTTAAAATGTATATAAGTATATCACATGACGTTGTTATACTTTGTACTTGCCTCTCTAAACAACAAAAAAAAAACAGAATTACGATATTCTTTTCTTCAATTTATATCACAAAAGCGTCCTTAATACTGTTACCTTGATTTTTCCTCAATTTCTATAAACAAAAGGCTCATATACTGGTAATATTTCGTTCTTAATTCTGAAGTAAGTACTGCTTATTAAAAAAATATTCGTGTGAAGTACAATGTTCAATTAATTCCATTTTTTGTATGGAAAAGCTGGCATTTCTTTTCACTCGAATTTTTTTTTTTTGGTAATACCTAAGTATTATAAGCCCTTCAAATTATTTATTAATATTCAATTTTTATATTACTAAGTATTACATAACAAAGTCCTTCGCCGCGTCTGTCTGTTCGCGATGACAAAAACTGCTGCACCGATATTAATAAGTTTTTAACAATGGATTCTCGTTCGCGAGGTTCGTCAAGTTTTTTAATATATTGGCTAACCGACCTCCACGCGGGCGAAGCCGCGGGTATCAGCTAACATAAATATATAAATGCTTTCAGCGTATACGTAGAATATTATTTTCACCTTTACAAAAGATTTCGATTGCAGTAGTTTTAGTAGTCTGAACGTTTTCCAAAGAGTTATTTTTATGTCTAACGACAGATAAAATACTTTCAATTTTCTGATATTAGTTTCACACTAAAGAGAGATGCAGTCAAAAAGAAATAGGAAAGGCCCTAGTTTAATTTATGTATTAATTCCTAAAAGAAACAACGTCATTACCCGGTTTCCACCAACCTGGAATTCATTTTGGACTGCAATCAGAATATAATTTTTAATCCCTGCATGTCACTTCTAGTGCACTTATAAGTACATTAAACTCAAGACTCCTGAGGAGTGCGCTCGCGCCACTGGCGAGGGGAAACGATCAAAAATAGAATCCTCATGGATTCCATTGCATGTGTAGCCATGGTGCTTAAGCTTCAGCACGAGCCAAGCTCTACCAAAGTAATTTATGCGAAGATACGTTTCTTTTTTGTAATAAAAAAGCGTGACCTTGAAATAAATAAAAAAATATATGATATCTTTTCGACAGAACTAGTTAGAGAGCGGGTTAATTTTTTTTCGAAAAATTTATCTAATCATATTTCTTTTAAAATTGAATAATTCTCGTTGTAAAAAAACTGTCATCGACCAATGATCGATAGTCTTGCAAAAAAATGACAACCAAAACTTTTTCTAACATTTTTGCCAAGGAAATCAGGAAAATATAATTGAATTGAATTATGCTTGATTTTGCATTATTATTTTAGAAGGATATAGGATATATAAATATAAATAAAAAAGAAATCCTTTGAACATCATATGAAACGAATTGTGTTTACTAAAATGTTCGTTTCAATATAAAATTCAAAAGGGAATGTAGTTTACCTATTGACAGATTTATGGAGTAATTTGGAGACACTGGGAGGCAGTTAATTATCATCCTAATTACATCGGTTGATACAATGAAAAGCTTTGCGCTATTAATTATTTTAATGTTGGGGAAAATGTATGATTTTTTATTTTTTGGTTATGTCTTCGTTTGGTTATGGTAAAATCTATTTGTACTGATTAATAATTTTTTTAGACAAATTTTTTCAGTGTGAGATAGCCTATTAATTGACGAAGGCTATTGGCTACTGTTTGTCGCGATAAACAACTTTCACGCAGGCGGAGCTGCGAGCAAAAGCTAGTAAATAATAAAATAAAATTTACCCTCTAATTACCATGAGAGAAAAAATATATATTTATTTTTTATAGATACCTACTAGATTTTAAATAGTAATGATTGAGCAAGTGAGTGTTATGTTTGTGTGTTTACAATGTCTTCCTTCGAATGATACATGACTAAAAAAAAAACTTTATTCAAATTAGCCTACTAAGTAGCACTTTCTAAACGTCGACAAACTAGCACCCTGAAGCGCCCACCTCTCACCGCTTAATATTTCATTAAGATCATTTCATTTACAATAATTTTATGCCAATGAAACACATTTCAAAATATAAAATGCAAGTACTTACTTATACATATTATGTAGTATAAACGAGTAACTTTACAGCAAACTTGCATAACTTTTTTCTAACTTAAGTAAGTGAAGTTGCTGACATTTCTCCCACAATTATCAAGAACTTAAACAACTTGAACGTAGGTATTACTATGAAACTTTTGCTACCGGCTTTTCATACTAATAACAAAACACTTGGTCAACGTTAACCTTATGACTTGCCTTCAATTATAATTAAATTCTGAAAAATATTTTCTATATAATTATCTGAACTTGGCCGAGGAATTTTCATTTGTTTTTTTTTTAATTGGTATTAAATTTGAGGTCTTTGAAAGTATATGGCATCATGTACAAGTTTTACGTGTAATAAAAAAAAAACTTTTTTTTACTAGGTATAATTGTCTTTAACAATCCATAGTTCTATTCTACTTGAATTTCAAATTTCCGCCAAAAAGAAGGTCGTTTATCGTTAATGTTTTTGCATCTTAATCCGGGTAACGTAAGTATACTTATATTGTATTCAATTTTTGTGACTAAAGGTAAAAACACAATAATTAAAAATTAAAAAAAGAACTATTCTTTTTTTACTAGGTTTTAGGTTTTTTAACTAGGATTGTCTTTAATAATCTATAGTTCTATAATTCTGCTTGAATTTCAAAATTTCACCAAAAAGAACGTCGTTTATCGTAATTCGGGTTACGTAAGTACATATTGTATACAATTTTTGTGAATAAAGGTAAAATACACAATAATTATAAATTAATACTGTACGAAAAATAGTTTCAGTATTTCATTTCAAAGCAGTCATTTTTAAATGACAGATGACAAGACCTTTGACTTTCGTTTTAAAAGACACTTACTGAACTAATGCGTTATGCATTTGTTTAAATTTTAAGTAAATTCGTAATAGAAAAATGATTCTATTAGCAAGGTCGATATCTATCAGTAATCAATAAATTAAATGTGATAAAGGCCCAGCGGATCAATAAACAAATTTTTGAGCATAAGATTGCAGACTCCAACCCATAACAAGCTAGTATCAATCGGCGAAGGAAGACATCGAATGTACCCCAAAAATTGAAATCAGAAATAACCAACCCGCAATGAGCCAACACGGTACTCAATACTCAATACTCAATATTTATTGCTTTTCCATAATGTATATTGTAACAGTTGGTATGTTAAAATAAATATCGAAACAATTATGGACCCTGCTGGGCACAGCATATTTGTAGAGGATGATCAATGCCCGTTCCGTCTCTCTAAGAGAAGAGGCCTGTACCCAGCAGTGTGACATTTATAGACCGATACTATTACTAATCAATAAATGATTTTCTTGATACAAGTACTAATAAAATAGCGGCTTTCATTATGTGGAAGGAATGCTTCATAATTTTATTTAATTTCACACTACTAACAGCGCCACGTGGCACTTTCCCAACAATTACTGTAATGTTTCTTTGCTTTGTTTATATTTCTTACCTTGATTTTTGTATGTATGTGTGTGTGTGTGTGTATTTGACTTAATTCTTACTTTTGTGATCCTTCTAAATTATTTAATCGTTTAATGTCTTTGTCAGGTGTTATTTCGTTATTGAAGAAACGGAAATTATTTATTTCAAAGTTTAATTTGCAGTTTTCTTTGAAGATTACTAGCAACGGGCCTCGCACATTAAATAACAATAACAATATTTTTTTCTGTAAGTATTAGATACAGAAAAAAATAATTTATCTTAAAAAAAACAAGTTTAAATAGAGAGTAATTAAGTTTTCGAGAATCAAATTAATATAAATCGAAATCGCTGAACTATTTGATTAATTTTCGATCAAATTCCTATACAAACCTCTCTTGCATGTTCTAGAACATGATTTTCTTAGAGTTCTGAAGTTTCGCTTATCATAGTCTAAAGTTAATAATTTGAGCACTTACAAAGTTTCAAATCAACTCTTATTACACTACGAAGATAATACTCACACAGCGCAAGCCTCTCTTGTATCGCATTTGTCTATAACTAGGGTTATCCCGCGGTTTCATTTTATATATTGGGTATTTTTCCATTTTTTTTTAATATTTATTGTGCTATTCGGGACAAAAACAAATCCGTTGGAACAAACCCAACATAGTTATATATATACTAACTATCACCCGCGGCTATGCCCACTTGTTTCAGTTTCATGTTTTTCATATTTTGCGCTTTACCCTATAAGTATTATGTGAAAGCTTTGTCACAGTAGTAATATTAAAAAGGAGGTATCCGAATATTTTTCAAGGTCAAGAAGCTTGGACAGACATATAGAAAGGTAAAGCACAACTACTCTACGACCACAGCGGCCGTAGAGTAGTTGTGCTTTGCGAGTCTAAAAAGTGATACAAGATATTGTCGTCTCTTTTTCACCCACCGATTATGTGAACTTGCATCTCACACAAACTGTATGTACCTTGTTTCAGACTCGTCAAGACTCTTAGTTTACTGGAAAATTTCTGTCTTATTAATCTAATTACATATTTCATTAAAAAAAATGAGTGTTTGTAATTGTGTACCCTCGTGAGAATTTATACTTTATAGTGATTCGCGCGCATCTTAAAACTTCACTCTCATCATTTTTTGATAAGGAGCCTAAGGAAGTGTAACTTCAAAAACATAAAAATCTGTGAGGCTGATATTTAAAAAAGAAAACAATTTTTATATAATTGCAAGGAATTATCACAACCTTGATTATTTAATAGATAAATTACCTCTATGGAGGAGGATAGTAAATTGTACTTGAAAATAATTCAAAATAACGAATCAAATTCAATATTTCAAAATAACGAAAATTGGTCGTCATGGCAACTATCTACTTACCAATTTTTCCAAGGTTACCGCATAAACAAATGCGTGTTTGTGAATTTTTGTGTTATACGATGCGCGCGCATCTTAAAATTTCACTCTCATCTCAATTTTTTCACAACGCGCCTAAAGAAGTACTTATACCTTTAAAATGTCGATAGATTTTTTTGTAATCCTACAACTAGGCGATATTGGTGGATTACTAATCTAATATCTCGTAAATGTCGTATATAATATTAAGTATAAAAATCTTCGCTCGTTTTTTCGACGGAGACTTAGTCTGAAACTTTTATTTTTTTAATAAACACAAAACTGCTTACAGTCAATATCAAAAATTGTTTCCAGCACTCTAGAATCTTTATTCCTTTCACTAACACTTTTTCTACTTAAATCACCGATACAATTTCCTGTGATATAATTACTTTTTTTTTTTTTTTTTTTTTTTTTTTTTTTTTTTTATTGTTTTAAAGAAGGCTTACAGACTAATTATAAAAAAATATATAAAAAAAAATGATACTTAAAATTGCTAATAACAAGCCTCCACATGTATATATTGTTATAAATTTAATAAACCTAATCTATCTAAATGTACTTATTATCCATTAATCGTATGTATATGTGCATAATATTTATAAATTGCTACCATTATCATGCTAGGTATATTTATTCACAAATTATACTATTGATAATATCACCACAGTTTGAGCGCCAGTGTAATAATTTTAATTATTTAAAGAATTGATTTGCCAATGTTCGTCTCGTTGTGCTAGCAGAAGTACAAAAAAGATCTATGTTCAACTCACGCGGTAAGTTATTGACGCTAGACGCACTCCTGGCAAAGAAAGCATTTTGCCTATAGTTTGTAGAGGAAAAAGGAACGTTGATTAGTGGACGTTGACGTAAACCAAGCTGATTCGTCCGTAGTTCTATCTTAGCAACAAGCTCGGAACAGTTAATAGTGCCATTTGCTATATTTATTAGAAAACTAACATCATTTATGCGTCGTCTATATTCGAGAGGTAAGAAATGGTATCTGCGGCAACGGTGATCATAATCTGTCGAATACTGATGCGCTCTGAAGTCAAGGTATTTTAAAAATTTCTTCTGTACAGACTCAATACGAGACTTATAAATCTCATATTGAGGGTTCCAGACCTGAGACGCATATTCTAAGTGACTACGCACAAATGAGCAGTATAATATCTTTATTGTTTTTAAAGATCGGAAGGAAGCAGACGTCCTAATTATAAATCCTAAAGCCTTTGATGCCTTTTTAACTATAGACTCAATATGCTGATCGAATAATAGCTTACTATCTAGTATGACACCAAGATCTCTAATGGAATTGACTTTATTAATGCTATGACCATTCAATGTATATCCTGTACCTATCAGAGACTTTTTGCGCGTATAAGTAACATGATAACATTTAGATACATTGAGCTGTAGCTTATTTAGGTTACAATAAGTCTCAAACCCGTAAAGATCCTCCTGTAAAAGATGTACATCTGATTCATTATCTACTATTTTGAGTATCTTCATGTCGTCAGCATAGAGTAGAATATAGGAATATTTAAAACAATATTTTATATCGGAAATAAATAATATAAATAGGTGTGGGCCCAGAATTGAGCCTTGTGGGACTCCTGAGGGGACAGATGTCCAGCCAGAAGTATAACCTTGGAGCACCACTGCCTGAGTCCTATTTTCAACATATGAGCAGAACCACCGATATAAGTCACCATGTATTCCGGCCGACAATAGCTTGTCCAGTAACACACGATGATCAATACGGTCAAAACATTTGCTGTAGTCGGTGTAAATTATGTCAACTTGCGCGTGCTGCTCCATCCCTTTGGATATAAACTCATGCGCAAGGATAAGGTTAGATGTGGTTGACCTTTTTCTAAGAAATCCATGTTGTTCGTCACCTAAACTACATTTGACCGCCTCGTAAAGATCGGTATATACCAGACGTTCAAGGATCTTCGAAAACAAGCAAATTTTGGATATGGGGCGGTAATTTTCGATTTCACATTTGTTCCCTTTTTTAAAAATTGGCGTTACGTAAGCAGATTTCCATATCTTGGGGACTATTCCTTCGGAAAGAGAGCGCTTGAACAGAATGGTCATCGGTGCAGCTAAGCTAGTGGCACAGTTAACAATAAATAATGGCGGTATTTGATCAGGACCACCAGATTTACTCAAATCCAGTGCTTTAAGCAACTTGAGCACACGAGTATGATTTACTTCGACAGAACTAATGCTTGTTGCGCTGTTAATAAAACAAGTACTACGAGGGGTATCTGCGTTAGAATTATTGGACTCCGGTTCCTGGAAAGTGGTAGAAAAATAAGTAGAAAATAAGTTGCTAATATCCTGACCCGTACAAGCCGACGTATTGCCATATGTCATGACATTTGGAAAAGTACCGACATTTTTTTTACTTTTTATGTACGACCAAAACATCTTTGGGTTAACTGTTATAGAAGATTCTATCTTCTTCATATAATCTTCGAAACATGCCTTCTCCAAGATGATAGCTCTGCTCCTCAGAATAGAAAATGAGTGATAATCCGATATATTACCATACGTTTTATATTTACGGTGATATTTGCGCTTTTCTTTTAGTGTTTTTATTAACGCAGTGTTATACCATGCTGGATGATCGGATTGTCGCACCGATTTTTGAGGTATATATTTATCACGAAGTTCGTATAACTTATTGTAAAATATGGTAACCGCTTCATCCAATGAGTTCGTTAGCAGGAGGTGTGGCCAATCCACGCTATCCAGTTCAGATTTTATAGCGGAATAGTCTCCGCGCGAAAAAATATACCGTTTTGTGATATTGTCGCTCAGTCTATGAATTTCTACAAATTTAGATTGAATAATTAATGGCTTGTGATGGGTATCTACAGGTATTGCTAAAGGATTAGTACATTCGGTAATTATTAAAGAGTCATTCGAAAATATTAGGTCTAATAATCTATTATTTATGTTTCGTACACCATTATATTGTGACAGGTTACAAATTTCGAGAGTGTCAAAAAATTCAACTAGTTGTCGATTTGAATTTAATCCCGGTATTAATTCATTACTATGGCCACAAACCCAGTCAACATCATTACCAAAATTAAAATCGCCTAATATAATAAATTTGTCCAACGGATGAGTTACTGATAGCTCATTTAGTTTAGCTGTAAAGTTATTTAATTGTGTATAATATGAATGACCCAAGTTTTCTTTACAGAGATAAAGCGCACATAGATGAACATTGTACGTTACCTGAGGCCTGGAGCGCTTAAGAATAAGTGACACCCACATATCCTCAGCCGAACTGCGCCAATCCGGTCTCTCAACCACAATAAGTTCACGCTTGACTGCGATCAAAACACCACCACCTCTTTTTTGAGCTGTTCGGGAATAGTCACGATCCCGTCTCCAAACAATATAACGACCATCAAATAGTTCACTGTCGTAAATATCGTCCACCAACCAAGTTTCCGTAAATACTATGATATCATATGAATTTAGACACACATTATGGAATAGATTACTTGTTTTTGTACGTAAACCACGTACATTCTGGTAGTAAATGTTAAATGCGAACATTACGTATTAATACAGTAAAATATATGATTAACCTAATACGAATACGATTCATTCGAAAACTCAAACTAATTATGTAGGTAGAAGGAAATAAACTATTCGAACGAATCGAGCACAGAAAGACACAGTTTGTACAAAATAATAACTTTGAATTAAATAATTCTATTGGCGCGTGAATGGAAACAAAAGGTGGGTTCAGGTAGCAAAAAATTAGCGGCCCGAAGCAAACAGTCGTACGTTGAGTTGAACAGCACTGTAATTGTAATCGTAATCGCACTGAGCACAAAACAAGGTCGCAAATCGATAAATACGAGACATCATTGTATAAATAAAATAATAAAGTATTAGCTAGACACAGTGTGTCAATACACCGAGTGTTTAGGAAAGCGTGATTAGCACACTTAATTATATGGTACTCGAACTGTAGTGTTGCTAACAATTGTGATATTTGCAAAAAGTTCAAGTAAACATTATGAGATAAGTTAAAGTGAGACGTTAACAGTATTTTGCATAAGATTATACTATTTTTCCTAGATCTTTTTCCGATTTGATTATCAGCACTGGGGATGTATCTGTTTTTCTTGCGTGTATTTTGGCGTGTTTGACCCACACATATCGAAAATCCATTTCACCGACAGCTTTCTTTGTCTTCGATAATAACATTTTATTTTTCAACGTTAAATGGTCATTAATAAATATTTTACCGTTACCAGGCAAACCAATATTACTAGTGATCAGACTTGTCGTTTTGGATTCATATCTAGCTGCAGCTATAAAATCTTCCTTTACATAGCGGTTACAAAATCCAACAATGATTGGTTTCGTATGGTCTTTTTCACGCGTAGGTACTCGTGCAAGAAAGTTTATTTGAGTTTTAGTAATGGGATAATTGATTTTTTGACCGATCTTGGCCACTACATCAAATAAATTCTCACTTTTTGACTGCGGTATCCCTTTGATCTCTACGTTATTTAAGCGCAACCACTGATCCTTACTATCTGCCTCATCATCCAGTTTATCCAATCTAACTTGGAGCTCATCAACCTGTACCTTCACTCCTTCCAGCTGCATAATACGTTGTTCCATATTATTCATTTTAGCACCGAATGTATTTAACATATCATCGAATTGCGTCTGAAACGATCCCCTCAGGTCAGCAAATTCATTTCTTAGAGCTGACATTTCATTCTTTAATTCCTCAAGAGGGGTCAATTTTGCTGCCAGAGCTCGTATTTCCATCAAAACAGCAGAATCAGGTTCCGATATTGGTGACCTTGGTGGTTGCGTAGCACCAACATTTAACTGTCTACACTTATGACAACGCCACGAGTGCTTCCTGTCGCCCAGCTTGCGATAGCCGCCTTCGGTAATACCAGCACAGTGATAATGCAGCGACTGATTACAAGCTGTGCATTTTGCACCCTCCGTCAGTTGCTCGTCACAGGAACCGCACTTTTGTGATTCCATCTTGCAATTAATGTAGGTACAGTCGCACAAAGTTTGAGATACACTGGCTAATTTATTATTTGGTTGCCGTTAATACGACCGCAAGCTACTAGGCCTACGATGTGAAGGTATGCATAAATATAAATGTGCGCGTTGAGTAAGTTGTCCTCACAGAGGCAACACAACGTAGGTAGACTCCAATCGCCCTCTGCGCTGCTTGATCTATGGCACGACCGCTCGGGTGATTCACTGAGCGCGGGCGCACGCCGAAGTGACACTTAATGCGCGGCGCTCAACCGTGCGAGTTGTGTGCACTGCGCGTCAAAAACACTTATCATGCAATGGCCACTTAATGACTTTGACGCGAGCGATTTTTAGTTTTGCACTTTATATTGCTGTTTCAACACTGTTATTTCTTAAGCTTTTTATCACGGAGTATATTAGGACACTTGTCTGACACTTTTAGCTATATATTGTTAATTATGCAACGGAAATTACTATTATAATATTAATTTTGGCACAGACTAAATTTTGGTACATGTTACTCGTTCGATAGAAAGGGCAAAGGTGATTACTTTCCTGAAAGCGATCTTATCGTCAAAAAAATAAATTCAATTTTAAATTTCGCGATACTCTGCATGTATTCTTACGAGCTTTGGGATGGGAATTAATAAATTTGAACTTTATGGTTTTGATTGTAAGGTTGAGATTTGAGTAGTATTTTTGGTGTGGTTATGAGTACCGACGTGGGTGTTTAATGGTTGAGGAGTGAGGCTTGGAGACAGCTGTCGTTCCCTCGGGCACCACTAAGGGTTTTGTTTACAGCACACTCTAATGACAAAGATCTCAGCGGTACCTACTGAATTGCTTTAGCGTTGCTTTACTTTACTTTGAATATTTAGTCTCTCTAATTTATGAAGTTCGGTGGTTAGCGATTTACGTTGTGTATGGAAATTGAGCCGAAAATTCTGTAGATAAAATTTCGATAGGAAATAGATAGATTTTATATTGCAAATGGTTATGCAGTAACAAAGACAACGTACATATTTAGCATACTTATATATTTATAATATCACCTTGAAAAAAACATGAATTAAAAATTTGTCGACGTACCTACATATTAAAAATAATTTATCTTTAAAAGAAGCTTCATTTAAATGTTCTCATATTTATTTTTTAAAACGACGTTGATTATCACTGGAAAACATAATTTTAGAATTCAAAATGACTGCCTCGGTTACTAAAATTAAATATGATTTCATAACTTGAACCTTACTGTTGAATCATATTGTTTTCTGAGCTTTACGCGAATGTTAAACATTGAAATAAAACTACCGTTGTTGATATATGTCAAAACTTAAATCAAAATAAACCACGATAGAATCAGTTTAAAACTAGTTGTAATTTAAAGTATGTTTAAAACAAATATTTATTAGGTGACATGATAGTACAACAGCAAGAACAACGATTATCTGATCACATTTATCTTAGCGACAGGATTGATCAGTATTCCGAACGTAACCCGACGACCGATTAAGAAAGGTTCGTGGTGTTTACCTAATGTAACAAATACATGGATATTGATTTCAGGAGTTGGAATTTGCAAGTAATTGTTGGAAAAAGGTACCTACTTACAACTTTTTAATACAGAATAGAAATTAATAACATATAAATTAATACATGTGCTGTTTTGATGTGATGATCAATGCTTGTTTTTTTTCTTTTAAAGGGAAGAGTCCTGTGCCTAGCAGATGGATATTTGTAAGCCGGTATTATAATTATTTTAATCGCTACATATGTCTGTCCTTATGTATGCTTAAAATGTAAAAATACACAATGGATTTTTTGATAGATAGAGTGATTCAAGGGGAAGGGTTTATGTGTAACTAGCTTCTGCCTGCGACTTCATATGCGTGGATTCAAAAAAAAAAAATTTTAATGTAATAAAAAATGGAATTAAATTTTCACCCGTGTTATAGCTTGTGCTGTAATAGAGAAAAATACCAAATTTCAAAGCTGTCTGCCTACGGCTTAGCTCGGAAACAATTTTAAATTTTCCCTCGGGAACTAATTAAGGAATCGGGATAAAGGGTAGCCTATGTTCTTTTCCATGTCAAATGCTACATGCATGCCAAATTTCATCCAACTCCATTCAGCCGTTTTTGCGTGATTGAGTAACAAACATCCACACTTTCACATTTATAATATTAGTAGGATAACGTGCGAAATCGTGGCAGGTTCACTAGTCATGAATAAAATTATCAAGAGAAATAAAATAGTTTAAGTATTTTATTTAAAGAAGATCATTTTCCGTATGAGAAGGCGCTTTAGTCCAGAAGTAAGCGGTATCAGGCATAGGTATTAATTCTCTCACTAGAGTACTATTCACACTATATTTTTTACAGCCAGTCTGCAAAAGTATGTAGCTACAAAAATATTGTTAGAATTAAAAAAACAACATTTTTTTCTTATTTGTCTGTATAACCTATTAGTCCCCGATCGGCGACCGGTCGCCGCAGTACAATAGAAAATCAATTGTGTCTCATTAGCGGTGATTAGAGAGAATAATGATCGCCATCGTATAATAGCAAGAGGAATTAGAAAAGATATGAATACAAGTAAACACTTATTTTCACAAATTATTTAATACCCTTTTGCGAATTGAATAAATTTGACAGAATTATACGGCAGATTAGTGATAGCAGATGGGGCCTCATTTTTATCGAATCGGGGATAAACCCATAGAGTTTGAAATCAATATAGCTTAAAATTAGAGATATAAGGATCTCCTTTGTTTAATATTCTTAACTTAACTCAAGATAACCATGGCATAATTTGAAATAAAATTTAATAATGCAATAATGAGAATCATCTCTCGTTTTTCTGTCGACAAGTACCTACCTAAGTTATAGACTGATATCTATACTCGATATTTGAACGAAAATATTAACTTTTATTATCATCATGTCAGCCTCAAGACGTCCACTGAACATAGGCCTCCCTAATGATTTCCAGATCGGTTGGAAGCGACCTACTTCCAGCTCCCTGCGATAAATATTGACTTTATTAAATGCCAAATGCTTTCCCTACACTGTTCACAACAAACAAATCGGCAACAGCCAATACTTTAAAAAATGTTTGTTATTCCTGCCTGCAGATATCTGTCGACATTTCAACACAAACACTGAAACACACTCTACACTGCACCTGTACATACATATTATGATGTATACTATATTGCATACATTTAAATCTTCCAAATGTTATTGAAAAATTTAATAGTTTTTCGTCGTACAAATTAATTCCTTAGGCCAGTTTTTGATCCCAAGTTAACTCAACCAATGGTTAAAAATGGTAATTAAAAGTTTCAAACTTCTTTAGAACGCGTTTATTCATACATTTTTATTCCAACAAATAGATAGATAGATAAATCCTTTTATTGGTACAGCAAGAAACACATAACAAATAAATTGAAAAATAAGAAATACACAAAATAACAAAAAAAAAAAGGAGATCAGAATAAAAGTTAAGTAAAATAAGGAAGTGTGGTGTGTGTCTCAAGGCTGTACCAACTGGGTGTCCAACTCAGCATGTCAAAATCAGCGTCAGGTAATAAATCCCTGACGCTGATTTTCATTTGGAATTTCCGGCAGTGACATCCGGACGCCTAGTAAACGGGTCCCACTCTTACTTGGTGGGGATCCTGTAATCATGTAACACGAACATTGACTGTTTAATAAACTAAATAAATGCTTAATTAATCAACTCTCCAACTTATTTGACCATTCGATAGACAAATAATTCATGAAAAAACGCGTTTTGAAACAATTAGTTAACCATTGGTTGAGTTAACTAGGGATCAAAAAACTGGGCCTTAGAAAACCACATCCGTCTTAACCCATTTCCCCTGTATGTTCCTATTATTTTATCCTGTAATGAGACCCCTTGAAACCAAATAAACAATTCTTAGTACAACAAGTCTCTTAGCCAAATAATTTAACTAACTTTTCCCATTCAAAAATTTGTGCCGACTAAATTCATTCATCATTTAGGCAGTTGTATTTACAAAGTTCTTGCAACAATTTGTTTGTTAGTTTATTTTCAAGAAGATTCATAAATAAAAATATTTTGACTGGTACGAGAGTCTTAAACTTCAAATTGTTTAGTTATTGCCTTGTAAAACTAATACCTGAACTAAGTAGTTACAAAAACAGTTAAATGCTTCTGCTAAACCTATTTGCCAGCAAAAACCAGTAAGAAATTCTATTATAACGTTTAAAATTGTGTCTACTCGAACCTGAGTGTCATATATTCATTTTTCATTTCTTTAGATCGTCGAATATTAACCTTGTTTGGCAAAAACCCAAAAAATTCGAATCTAATCTGAATAAACCTAAACGTTTGACATGATCGGTAAGGTTGTAACTATAAATTATAATTATTATTCTGATCAGTTGGGTATACCAAATAAATAACAAAATATGCATTATTCATGGTTCCGTGATTTCTTTCCGTGCTGGCCGCCCGCAAAAGCACACGCCCTAGCTGCTGAAGAAAGCTCTGTAGGGCGGGCGACTTCCTCGACAGCTGCGCCTCTCCCGGCCGGCAGCAGGAACTAGGGGCTGATCGACGATTGGCCACGTCGCGTGACGTCACCCCGCCGCCGACCAATGGGGGGGATCGCGCTCTCGCTCGGCCGCAGTTCTCGTCGCCGCGCCTTCGTATGAGCTGTGTTTCGCTGCCGGTCTCCCCCCGCGCCCCGCGACGAGCTGTCTCACCCGCATTCTAGTTGTGGGTGTCGCGCCGTGCAGTCCTCGCGTGTGCCGCTCAACTTAGTGCGCCGTTTGTGAGTGCTTTATATCCCGCACGAGTGTCAGTGTGACGGAGGATCCCGTGCCACCCCGCGGAGGATGTTAACAGCGCACGGTGAGTGATGTGGATAAGTCGTCGGTCGCTTATCTCTATACAGCGCCACGTGAACGCGCTCTATTTATAAAATGTAAACACGCAGCTAATTTGATTTAAGACTATATTGCGGCATTGATACTTAAAAGCGAGAGTACGCGTCCGGACAGAGCACTAGCGTTTGCAAATTAACAATAAAGACTCGGCGCGCGACGGACGAGATTGCCCAGTTCCTGTAAGACGGACGAGCTAGTGACGTTTTGATGTCGATAATTTTACAATTTTGTGTCTAGACCTAGCCGTACATTCGAAAAGTGGATATTCTTCTGTTAACCTTGGATTGGTTCAGGGCTGGCGATAGCACGATAACGTGACCTTGGAGCGAAGTCTCGCGAACGCCGGCCGGCGCTGGAAGCGCGCGAGCTCACGGAAAATGTCCAGACAAACAACGATAATGGTGTAGCAAACAATGATAATTCTGTTAATGTGAGAGATTCGTGCAGGAAACACAATGAGAAAATATATTAAATGTGTACTGTCAACTGAGACTCTATGGAAGAATTTAAATATGTTCATTTGTTAATGTTAAAACAAATATTAAAATGCAAATTGGCCGAGCAAAACAACAAATCATTAAATGACATTGATTCCTGTCATTGAGGTTTTGATCAAGCAAAGGAGATGTAACTAGTAATTTTGGATGCGTTTCAATTAACAACGTGCAAGACTGTTTAAGTGAGTAATGAAACGGTCCAATGAGTAATTTAAATGAACATGAATTTGTTTATGGTATATGAACATATTCAAGAAATTGTCGTACAGTATTAATTATCAGTCTCAACAAACGACATACTACAAGTGTTCCCTTTTCTAAATGGCTGTAATTTCTACAACACGGTTTTCCCTTATAGCTGTTGCAATTTTTTTTAATGGCATTCGAGTCGGGTCTGTCCGGTTGAGATACCTCGATACGGTCAGGTTCGAGGCGTCCCACGACTCGTTCCACATATTCAGTTCTTTCGATTTGCAATCGTATGTTCAGTGGGCCTGACACCGATTGAAAGATTTACGTCTTCACTAAGAATCAAGAAGTTCAGTCACCGAAACATTTTCATGTCACAAGTTCAAACAGCAAACTAATAAGAATTTTATGATAAGTTTATAAAAACATTTAAAACAAAACTTGTCTGAATGTTTACCAAAAACCTCATCGTGCTCTACCAAGGTTAAAAGACGTTTAAATAAAAAAACTATAAGCAAAAACGCAACTTAACAAAAATTAAGAAGATTTGGGATTCTCATTCGCACTTACGCACATTCGATGTTGAAAGAGCAGTTGCCATATGTACTATATGCGCATTCTGTCTAACATATAAGACGTGCTTTTGTGCGAGTAGGATGGAGATAATTCGCATCGAGTGAGCGAACCGGCCATGCGAGATGCTCAGCCGTATCATAAATATTAATCAGGCGCTGGTGTCAACAGCCACCGCGTAACGCGACACCGCCACGATCCGCTGCTAGCCTGGTACTTGAGGTAGTGGCCAGACACACTACTCCAGACAAACATGACAATTGGACGTAGGACTTATTACAAGGCTACGCATTGAATGCCAACAAATGAAAAAACATGCAAGTTACGATTACAGAAGCCGCTGCATTATTTTATAATATAAGATATTTAAATTCTGCATAAGATAGTTGAGATAAAATGTTTGTCTTCTCCTAACTTGCTCTTTCTGCTGCAAACAGGCTTGAAAATAGTGATAATGTTATCATCTACACATCCGTTTGTACTAACGCATTCAGCCATGACCTGCCCTACAACTCTCAGCCATATACTGGTGAATGCACTACAGTTTTATTAAACATTGCAGTTTTACTAAACAAATAATCGTTAACAATGTTTATCTTCATCAATTTAGATTCTAGTAGATTAAAAACATTTTTTGTTACATAATCGTAAAATCTTCGTGTTATTTTAAGATTTGAAGTTTCCGAAAATAAAACAAAACAAAGAAAGTATTTTAAAAGCTTGTAATTTTAATCTGAACTTTGACATTTTGAATATTTTACGGGGAGTTCTTTCAAGATGTATTTACTCTCTTTTACTGATAAAATCACGCAGTATGGGAAGTCTTAGGTGTCGTCGGTTCTTCGCACCTTCGACCTTCAAGTTTGACATTTTACATATATCCACCAACAGGTTTTTCTTAAATACGCAGAAATAAAACGGGTATTAGACACTTAATTTACATGTATGCATATTAACAATGGGCACACCGGTTGAAACTAATTATTCTAGTTTAAAAAGATAACGAAAGTGAGCGAAACTGTACAAAAAGTGGTTTGGGTCTGTCTGGGTTTCGTATTTATTCACTTTTTAACAACAATTGCTTCCAATAATTATATTTTAAAGAATATATAGTAAAGAGTTGTGAATTGCGCCCCAACTTAAAATGTTCCAATTTGAATCAATTTAAGTATTTATTTATTGCTCATTCGTATGGGACTTAACATAATTACTACGTTATAATTTAAATGAATAAAATTATCATCATACTATCAGTTATGTTGGTATCACTCGCTCTACATGCTTATTATTATGATGACGACAGCATTATAACAAGTACCGACATTCAAATGTGCCCGACGATGTCGAGTTATGTCTAGAGTGTTGTTTTGTTTAATTAGATGTGTACTTAAAATGTAATTAAAAACGAGTTACCACTACGACAGCTCAGCTTAGGGATAATAAAGATTTAATTGCACAGGTGCTGAATAGAATAAAGTAAGTGAAATTATACGAAATAAAACTGAAGGAAAATAACCTCAGGCCGAGATTGCGGACGAGATGGTAATCTTTGGAGACATTTCACACGAATAAAGACTTCATTGGAAGACGGATTACAAAAGTTTCAGTGGTAATTGAAACGTTTTGGGCAAATTAAAATTAAATTCTTGAATGTTGACGCTTTTGCCGAGATAAAAAGGAATTTGTTTTGGAACCACAAACAAAAAGGAGAGTAAAAGTTGAGACAGAAAGTGAAGGTTTTTAAGGAGATAACATTCAGGACGAATTTTCGAATAGTAAAAGAACGAGAAGATACAAGCAAACGGGTGAAGATACAACGACTCAAGATCAAGACACGCCGGTTGCTTTTTGCTCGACAACGATGCGTGTGAGCACATCTGCAAAGTTTTTGCTTCTGTATGTGTGTGTAGCGACACGTTTTTTGCTAATGTGCGGGTGTGCGCCAGCGGTCCGCTTGTGGGTTCTCGACGTGCGTGTTCAACTGTCTTTTTTGTTTTTTCTTCATTAATATTGTTCATTTTATTACCGACCTCTACTACTGAGTAAATATTTATTTAATTCTTTACTTTCAACATCATACACATCGTTAGTATTAGCAACAGCATTGCTTATAAAATGTATACAATGCTATCACCTGTGACTATTCTAATGTGTACATGATACTTTGAAAGCCATACCTGCATATAGATAAAGATAATTGTTACATGAATGTCACCTTACATTAAAAAGATAATTTGAAATAACATGTATATGCTTCATAGTGAAGCAAGGAATAAAAGAGCGATTATCAAAACTGTTTCCGTGATTTAAATTAATTATAATAAAAATCAAAACAATAAATCTTTAAAACTTCATTAATATTATAATTCGAGTCATGTTTAAAAAAAAAGTTATTGCAGAATTCGCCTAATAAACCAATGCTGGCGTAATTGACACTCTACTTTTAACTTTAATTCAATAACGTGTTGGTGTATATTTGTTTGGTGAATTCAAATTGACATATTACGTTTATTGAATGTGACACTCGTAATAAGAGTCACGAGTTGTTGCGTAACGCGAACGATCTCGTCCACTCTATGTAGAATACTAAAGTGGATTTATTTTAGTTATTTTAGCACTATGTTAATAAACATTTCTTGCATTTAAAAACATTAAAGTTTTAGGTTTATTACTTGCATTAACATGATTTGAATTTTGTTCCCCAAAATAGTCCTGAAATTATGGATGTTATATTATTTGTTGTGTGTCATTTGTTTATTTTTTTTTTCTTTCGGTCTTTGCCTTCTTTTTCACAAAGTGACTCTCCTCAAATTTCCATAATTCGTTATGTTTTTTTTTTATTTAATATTTGTTGATATATCTACCTAATATTTTTAGTTTTCCAGTCTTCATTAGCATACATAATCCCGTTCGTATCATCTTGAAAATTCTAAGATTTCAATTACATTAGTTTTAAAATTCTAAGAAATTGTGAGACCTTTAATAGAATATTCCATGTATACAGAGTACCTGTCTTTATTCATTTATTTCTCATCGCTCTACGTCAGGTTTACATATCTCAAATTTTATGTAAAAACTAAGATTGCGTATGAATTATTACTAATCTAAGGTTATATAAATTTGTCAACATCATTCACTGTAGAAGTTAAGTTATCTACTTGGATATTATTTTTCAATTAAATAACATTATTAGTTCTCCCCAGATCTTTGAGATACCAATAAATATGATATCAATAATAAAAAAAAAACATTTTTTTTCCCGGGTTTGTATAGAAAAATTTAAGGTCGACTGGTAGAGAATGCCTTTTGGCATTAAGTCCGCCTATGTACCTAACAGTGCATGAAGTATTAAATAAATAAATAATAAAATCGCTAGATGTTGATTTTGTAGATCGTTATTTTTCTATTAGGTACCCAGTAATGTCAGATACTGATATATGTAGTTGTGTAAAATCTTCCACGTACGTTGTCACCCAAGAGCATTCGTTGACAGACGCGAGGCGAGTGATGGATGGGTTCTTATCACGCCTGATAACCTTCCGACGTCTTCCCCCGGCACCCCACCTCGGAGATGCTATGTTCTAGCGAAAGTGTGCCTATAAATATCAAATAACGACAACAAAATCCTGAAATACATTAGCTTCGAGAAGAAAAATACTCCACTCTACCATGGAAAAGATATTTTAAGGATATTTCGTTGGTTTTGCTTATTTGATACAAACTGATGTAATCTTCCTAAGATTTTCTTGTTTTTAAATTATTATCCCAAAATGAAACAATTGAAGAGAAAACATAGAGAAAGATCTACTTTTATGCTACAATTTCATTATTTATTGAAATTACTGTAATTATTTTCTTAATATTACATAATTATAATAAATTTCATCCTTATTTGCCAATAGTTCCGTTATTTTCTTGGGACTCTATTTCTTCCAGCATTAAAATTTATGAAATAACTTATAACAGCAATTACTACAAAAAAATTAAATGTTGTCATTATCATCGATTAAAACTCTTCGACCTAATAATTTTCCATTTTTAACGCGACATAATGATGATACTGAAATTAAAGAATTATATTAACTCATCAATTAATATTTCAAATGTTTGTCACTTCAGTTATTTTAATTCAAACTCTTTAACTAAATACTTCTTTTGTTTTTAACATGGATAAACCGACAGTGACAGCAAAAGCATTTCGAAATTCAAATTTTATTTTTTATTCATAAAAAAAGTTTAGTTAAAACTCAAAATGGTTGCAAATCGGTGGATGTGACCATAACAAGCATCGCAGCATTCAACCAAAATAGGTAAATTCGCGCTGTCAGTAGCATAATCTGCAATCAAAGGTCATGTTTAGTTTGATAACCTCGTGCCAAGTCATTCTGTATTTTTTCATTTAACTCCTACTCACTTATTTGTTTTTAACGATGGTCAATATTTTTATTCATGCGTTGAATTAAATGTAACAATGTTTTTTATTGATTCGATTGATATTTCTAGTAATACCTAGTTAGGTTGTCATAAAATAGTTAAATAAATGTTTTTTTTGTGCTTTGAAAGTTTTTCTGCCTCTTTAAAAGTTTCATTCTTTAGTTTTTGTAACAATCTACTTCGTAAACAAACAATTCAATACTGGAAAAGGGACTTTCAAATGACCTCGCTCTGACCTTATCACAGTCCATAATTATACGAAAAAGGCTGAAGTGAGAGGGATTTTTTTATTTTTTAAATATTTATTATCATCCTAAATAATAAGTTATTCAAAAAAGTAATATTACTTTCATCGTTTTTTTTTAACTAAAAGAATCTAATGAACGTTACTTACGTGCTAATTACCAGTTAAATTTAATGTGTCCAACTGCATAAACTTCTGGTTACTTTATCATCTATTTAGTATTTAATTAATTAACTATTATTAGATACTAATTGGGTAACGTTAGAAAAGTTATACCAAATTACTTATTTATGATTCGACAAATTTCGTTCGATTAACTCTTTTAAATTGTGTTAATGATATAAAAAATATTATTATGAAGTTTTTTTAATGGCTAGCAAGAATAATTATCTATTATTCCATACATCTCTTATCATAAAAAAAATGATATTAAAATTACGGTGTCCTAAAATCAAATAGTAATTAAATAAAATTATTACAAAACTCTGACTCAAAAACAACAGAGTACCCGCGTTTATAATACAGTCACAGTGGACAAACTAACATAATATCTAACGCCTTTATTTACTTATGAATAAGGTTGAGTTTTGTATTTTATTGTAAACATCATGGGACATTATTAAAGCATTCTCAATACAAATTTTATTCGCTAATCACGTCTCGATCCGCAGTATCTTTGTGTTCTGTATTCATTAGTGAACTTGTCGTGTGTTATCACACGCTGTGGCTAATGGCTCGGTATCAAATATTGACTGTTTTGCTATCTTATGACGTCATCCAGTAGTCGTACAACACTTGAGTATTGGTGTCTGTCGATTTGAATAATCATAAATGCCAATACTAAAAGGCCGCGCTCTTTGAAGTTGTTTCGTGAATGTAACAGTATTGATAAAAAATGTGGCTTCTGAAGTTCGTAATGGAATTTATACACAATGTAGAGTTCGCAACTATTTCATTATGATTCTCGCCTTAATCCGTCAAATTTGTAAGGCGATTTTAAAGATAATCTTATCATAATTTTAAAATACGTGAAGATAAAGTTTACCATTCACGTTTTTGATGATAATATGATAAATCACTTAAATTACCTACATGTTTTTTCGTTTACCACACCGAATTGGCACGAGCTCAGTTATATAAATGTACGAGTTCTTTTTTCTGAATTTCAAACTAGTTTGCCGAGTTTCTGATTCTAGATTTGAAATGCACCGTTCACTATTAAGTATAATGAAGTCGGCAGGCTTCGGATGCATTCGGCAAATTTCGGCTATTCTTGGTTTGCGTTTTAGCTTCACTGTCAGTGGCAGTAAGCACATCGGCATCGTTTGCAATAATTGTCAGCGAAATATAATTTTATTTATCTGCGGTATGACCAATAATCAATTTAATTACTGTTGTGATAATCATAAAAGACGAAGGAAGTTAGGTGTGGTTTAATAAAATTACACTGATAACGCGTGCCATTCATAATTTTTACAAATTAATATTTGATGTATTATTTTATTATTAGTAATATAATAACGACATCACAAACTATAGAATATAAAATTAAGGAACATGTTTACGGACCGTATTTTTTTTTTGATACTGCTATTGTAATTTAAGAAAAAAAAAATGGTAACTGATGTCTTAGACTTAATTTTTAAATTTCAAGAAAGTAACTATTAGTATGATCAATGTTCTAGGCTCTAGCCATTAGAGTTCCTCTTATGGTTAGAGTCTAGAAGCTAAAAATTTGAAAATTTTTCATTTATTTACAATACCGAGAATTAAAAAATTATCCTCCAACTGAATTCAATATGATAATTTTATGAAGACAGAATCGAAATGAACATGGACAAAGAAAGCTAAGTTAAATATGATAAATCGATTATTTAAAATAATTTAAATAACTTTCATTTTAGTATCAAACTAATACCTACTACGTATCGTTTGACTATACTAGTTTCAATTTATATTCATACAAAAGACCTCATATAAAGCTAATATTATTTACTGCGGAAGACATAAGACCGGTTTTTCTCAAAAATTCCACCGAACCTTGATGTGGATTCTATTATGCATACTGTAACATTAATATCATCGGGTTAATGACGTAGGTACCCAGTAGAATTCGATAATGGAAATTAAAATATATGATAAATTAATTATTTACAATTAAGATTTTTTATCATTTGAAAGTATTTGAATGAGATAATTATACAGGATTAATTTAAAAGGAATGCTTATATTTAACGAGGTAATAAGGTGCATAAAACTGAATAACTTTTCCCATGAAACATAGGTCGAAATATTAGAATTTAAAATCATCTTTTCATATAAGTTCATAAATATTCCATTTTAGGATTTCGACATAAGTTTCTTGGGGAAAGTTGTTCAGTTTTATGCACCTGATCAACTCGTTGAATATACGCACTCCTTTTAAATTAATCTTGTATATATAATACTAGCTGTAGCCCGCGACTGTCGGTAATATAAAAGAGTCGAATTTTAACTCGGTAGTTAATAAATTCGTTTATACCGGGCATGAATGAATGTAAAAGAAGGAAGAATCACTTCAGTAAGAGTTTCTCAAACTAGTTTTCATTATTTTCAGCAGTCTGAGTCAAAGATAGTTCGCGAAGATTTCCCCCGAAAATGGGCCTGCATAATCAGTAGATACTCATTGCTGTCACTGCTATTATAACTTTATTAACCCATGATAGACCAGCCGTCACACCGGTATGACACCGGTATTGTCTCAAGCCTAGCGGTCTAAGAGATACGTTACCAGTTTCGATGATGATATTTTTCAGAATAAAAACAACTTGGAAAGTGATAAATAAACAAATTAATTACATAATTAGTACTTCATTGTTAGGCTAACTAATCTTCCCGCCCTCGGGTAAGGTAATAAATTTTCCTAAGGTCGTACTAATATTGATATGTGTGATAAGATGACCCTGCATTGTCTCTTGGAGGTAGCTTTAATACATCTTCCGCGGTTTTCTTACATGTTTGCAGAGTTATACAAAGCACCCTTGATGCATTGGAAGACTATTGCATATCAATTTATCTACAAATAGATATTATTTGTTATCCAACAGATTTTGTTTAAGAGCACTAGTATGGCTTCGGAATGCTTTTCAGTTTATTTGCTAGTCAAATATAATGAGACCTAACGTGGTCGGAAGACCAATAGACTAATTACCAATTGCAGAACCTTACTGGAGTATACAAACTTTATAAAAAATATGATCAACAATATACATGAAGGTTTTAGTATCGTTGGTTAGTTCCCTATTAACATTAAAATAAAATATTGTTTTAAGTTATATTAAGAATGTTTAAAGATTCAGTTGATTTTAGGTGCAACAAATTGATAAAAACAAATATAACAAGACGTAATATGATTGCGAACACGAGTGCTCTCACTGCGCATGAGTTGAAGTGTTTTTCAAGTAAACATGCTCACTTTTCAACCACCTTCCATACACGCGTACTCTTAAATGTGATCTGCAATCACAAGACAATTTATAATAACAAGTTGTTTAATCCTAATTTATTTACTCATTAATTTTGTAATAATTTATGTCAAGCACATTATTTGGGACACATTGCAAATGCTGCAAGGCAATCCGCTATCCCTTTCGCCCAATTAAAGTAAACCTTAAACACCATTGACCATGATGATAGACTGGATTTTTTTAATCAAAGAGAAAGGCTTAAAATATCTGAAGCGCAAAACATAACTAAAAATGAATCGGTTGTTACAAAGAATACAGGTTCGTCCGGTCTCTATCATAGAAATAAATAAACTACACCTACGCTCCAAAGATAGAAAAAGCTAAAAATAACTTGAGCATTATAAAACCTGTGAAACGCTAAGTTCACATCATTAAAAGTGGAAGTGGAAGCAAGCTATAGTGGAAACTGAAATTCCGCCAGCCGACACTTACATGGGCGAGCTTCGAATGAATGAACGCTTCGGACGTTTTCGGAAGTGGTCGGCCATCTTCGGCACCCAAGGTCACAGGCTAGGGAGGTCGACCCATTTCCACGGGGCACGGGGATCGATGGGAGCGAGAAACGCCACCCTAAAATTTGGGTGTTAGGGTTTTCGGCGTTTTCAATGTCAAGTGATTCATGACGACCGTGCTTATGAGTTTCACGTGTATATTACTGTATGCCGTGACTTCCAACTGTTAGGGCCCGATGACTTGCTCGCCGTTTTGATTTGCGGCCACATTCTTTTGTTTTTCAGACGTCCCGAGTATAATGTTCGGCGGTAAGTCTCAAAGGAAATCTACTTATTTCATTGTCCTTCTATTGAGGACGTAATTAGGTCCTTCGGGAGTCTTTAACTGTTTTCACTGAAAGTTGAGAACATTTTAGTCCCTTCAGTGTAGGTATATTTATTTGTCTATTCTTTGTTCTTTCCTTTAAATGCAATTAAAAATATAATTATCTGAAAACGCACTTACCCGGACAAAAGTAAGAAATGACAAGTGCAGATAAGTAATTACACGACACTCGAAAGCGAAAAGATAAAAACGTGTAAATCTAATATCAAAACAAAACAAATATTATCATTCGTATCGGTATGGATACAATGTTCAGTAATCTTGCTATATCAGTATTCAATATCGAATAATCATATATTATCAGCTGATTTAATTCGCTATCTTAAAGGAACTCGAATTTACGTAACTTGAGCAAAATGAACCGTAAAAATCTTACGCAATTGTTGGTAAATGTAGGTAAGTTCGTTGCTAATTGCACTTATCACCCAATTATTTTCTCCTTTAATCAATAATATTATTTGGTGCGTGTTCATAACAACTTACAACTTGCTTGCAGATACAGTAAGTAGTGATAATAATATACAAATTTTAAGAAAAACAAATGTCGAAAATAATTGCTGGTTTCAACTTTATCTGAAGATATGTATCTCACGTACAAAACATAGGTCTAGAGGGACTATGAATAAACTTAAGAGTGACATAAAACTGTGTGGTTTTGCAGTTATGCTCCTATGAAACTTGATCCTCGAAGTAACCACCTTGATAATGCTTGTCCCAAGAATGTCATTACGTGCAGTATTAGAAAGTAAATTATTGTATAACTGCACTATAAAGTTTTGTGTTTATTGCTCTTCACATGGCCGCGATGCGAAATAAAATCCAATTCAACCATAGAACACGAGATTGAATCAAATCTTCATATCTATTGGATAAAACAATTGCTAAACGAATCACGTCGGATATTATGCAAAATAATATTAACAGCAGGTAAAATAACAAAATAACAATTGATACTCGTTTCCTCATTACGATAACATTTCAAAAATGGAACCCCAGATAAAAAAATAAATTCCCTCTAGTGATGTCCAGGCTACATTCTGTATAACCTAATTGTGTCGATAAATACGTTGTGTCACTTATCTTTGATTGTCGTGATAACCAAAGACTTCCTACTTCGGGCGTTGTGCGCTTGAGTTGCGAAACTCCGTGCATTGTCTATTCGCTTCCTCGCTCCTGACCTTGCGTCGCACTATATCGAATATCTAAATCATAAAATATTTATATTTTAACTGTAAATAATTGATTTAGATGTGAAAATTGTGTTTAACTTTCCTTTTGTGGAATAGGATAGATATAATCAATGCTTACAAATTATTTCTGAAGCAGCGAATATTCATGAGCGGCAAAATGTTTAGTAAAATATTTGCCAATATTATAACTAACATAAACGATCTATGTAAAATGGTTTTGCAAACTGTAAATACCTGGAATTGATACGCAGCTAGTAATAATTTGATGTAGAATAATTTGGTTTGAAGATGTTTAATTAAAAAGTTAATTCCATGAAATGAGACTGAAACTTACATTTGAAATATTAAATACAAGTTTTGATTTTAGCTGAATAGATGATATAGAGCTACTGTAACAAAAATTTCAAATTAACACTTTTACTTTGTTTCATAGTGGCAAAATATTTTTTAGAAGTTTTTTTAATAGGCAGCAAGATATTGTTTATCGTCGCTTTACAACACTTATGATGCTGAAAAGAACTTCTAATCAAATAAAAGTGTATTGCAAAAAATCTTTGATTGATTGGATTACATTCACGATATGTGGCATTTAAAGAACTTACAAAAACAGTCTCATACAAATTAACGTAAAATAATGAATAATTAAGTATTTCGTCGGCTACACCAACTCAAGTCAAGGTCGCGTGTCTACGTACTATGAAAACGAATGAAAAATAAAACGGCTGAGTAAATCGTTTTGTAGAGCCTGAATCATGTTTCTTATATTGTAAGGAAATGTAGTTCGTAATTATGCATCTTACTCTTCATAGAGATGTCGTTTTCCAATTAGGAAGTTTTGTTTGGGTAATGTGCCGGTATTTTTCATTATTTTTTCAATGGTTGTAGGGATATGTTTTAACATACCAAGAACATAAGCCAGATGAATTGAAAAATAAAAACAGTGAAAAGAAAATCAGAGTTCCAAAAATTTTTGAACATTAAAATAAAAGACAAAACACGATTGATTCTAGTTAGAAAGAAAATGTTTGCATGAACTTCGAACGTTTACTACTTATATATCGTTGTAAACTTAATTTGTTGTTCCACATACCACATAAGGATTTCCTTTACATGGCAAGCTCCGCTTACACATCCCAGCCAACCTTACATTCTAACAAAAAATATATGTGAGATTTCCGTCGGTAAAAGAAACATAGCTACCAAACAGTTTGCACGTGGGAGGTGCTATGCGCCGTGAATATTAAGCGATAGCGATCACTTAATCTATCGCTCGAAGTACAGTGGTAGGGGGGCTCATGATGCATTGGCGCCAACTAGCGGGATTAATATAATTTTTGTTAATTGAAACGGACTTGGAACATGTCTTCACCAATTGGTTCGCACCAATTTTGGATTCTGGAACGTCTAAATATAACATTTTCATATGTCACAAGACCCAAGAAATTTGGTTGCAACTAGTTGTTGAATGCTCTTAATTTGGGTCATAAATATAAAAAATGATTGTTGTTAACATCCTTGGGATGTGAGTGAACAGCTGAAATTGAGTCATTGTTTGTCCTTTAAATTTTATTTCTTTAACGATACAATAATTTTATATTTTTTACCAGTTATTTTCTACGTTATTTAATTTAATTAACTTGTAATATCTTATTTTATTATCAATTACGATACCTTTCTAGGGTTTATTATAATTTATTATTTTATAAAGGTTGAATAAAATAAGTCTTGATCACTTGTGCGTACCAAATGGTAGTATTAATTTTAGTATTTGGAAAGGATGAGAGTAAGTTTCATAAAAAAATGGAATTTCGAAATATCCTTTGTATCTTAACTCTACATGACATACAAAACTAGTTTATGTTCCTTCTAATCCTTGATATCTAGTGTCCTCGACAATTGCCGGGATCCGCTTTGATTAGGAACTGCACGTGCTCTCCTCAACTAGCACCCGCCTAGTTCCTCCGTATTTACTTAGAAATTGTCAACTACAATTGTTTTAATCTGACTCTACAATAGAAATTCGGTCTGTAAACTCAACGTAACAGGATACTAGAATGACGTCATCCAAACTATTGTAGAGGGAAATGAGTATAGTATAACTATTATATAAAATTATGTAGGTATATGTTTTTCATATATGATTTATAATGCGAAATAAATCAAGGTCATGTTAACCATAGAATATAGGTGAAACAGGAATACGTGAAAATCGACCACAAAATAACAAACTGCTACAGAAATGTATTCAGAATATTATAATTAACAATTAATTTTAATATTATTAGGGTAAAAAATGGGGCATGTATGTCTGTTTTCCTCTAGCGTTATCAAGCTATTTGCAATAAAAAAATCTAGACTATGACTCAAAATGCTATTAAATATTGTAAGTACTTATTTTATTTTTTTACCCATCTTATTTTATTTTCCATGGTTTCCTTCATAGTGATTTTATAGGATTAAAACTGATTTATTGGTGTCCTTTCGTATTTATTGCAAATATTTTTTCATTGACAGTATTATTTCCCCATACGTTTTGTCCTTTGAATTCTTGGCTAATTTATGTGGGTAGCAATGTTAAGCTGAATGTTATCGCGTAAAATGAGTGCATACCAGGTAATTATGTATACTATAAAGATTATACATATTCTGTCTCGTCAATCGTCATGCCAAGAAAATTAGCTGCATGATTCTAAAAATCTTGGCAATTAAAGTATAATGGACAAGTACGAATTTCAACTTTAATTCACACAGTTAATAATTTTAATTAGAATTTGGATACCATTTTTAGATAGACAATAGCTGCTTCTAATGTCAAACTTGTGCAAAGATCATGAACACATTTTTAAACTCGTAGATTTAAATTAATTGTGCATTCGTCAATTACCTGCAAAAAACAAAACAAAACAATTCTTAACGCAATTGTAATAAGATACTTATTTAGTTGTCATTACGATTCTGTTTACAATAGTAGACGAAAATTGTATAGTGACGTAGAGTAGCCTTCACGTTTTTCATCGAGACTGTACTTTTGAAGTTGGTTCAGAGCGGTTGATTTGCGGAAACATAATACGTTTTTTTGTAAGTTGATGTCGTAACTTCACGGTCAATGTCGACAAGTCGGCCTTGCGACTCACTCGAGCACGTCTCACGCTCGATATCGTCCGAATAGTGGACACTAGTTACGTAACCCAGCTATTAATTTGCTAATGTACCCTCGCGTAGAGAATTTAAATCGAGTGTTAATCGAATCAAATCGTGTTAGTTCGCGACGCTCATTGGTCGCAAGTTTGATTAGCAAAACTTTAATCGAAACATGTATACTAATGTATGTTTATTTTGACGATTTTTATTCGCATATGTAATTCAGAGATAAACAAGTCTTTGTTCTGTGTGTACCAGCCACCGTCTGCGAACAAAAACTCTATTGATTACAATAGAGTTTTTGTCCGAAACAACTAAAGTATTAACTAAGGGTGTTGTTTTTTTGTACGAAACGACAGTTAACAAAAAAACCACGTAGATAAATGGAATATTTTAAATAGCAATTACGTCCAGTGCCAACCAACCTCATTATAAACTCAATAAGAATACCTAATTAATCAGAAAATATTATTTTAATGTTGTATAAACAAATAAGTTGGTACGTGCACTTTCTACATTACAATGACCTGTCTAATAGTCCGCTGATTGGTGATAACCCCAGTTACGACGTTCTGTGTCAATCGTGAACAATATAACCAATAAATTGCAGCAAGTCATTGACACTGTTACATTACATGAGTAACATTAGTATTATCAAGTGTAAGCGTCACAGCTCGCCTCTACGGTCGCCGTATTTTTAGCTTAGGCCGCACTAAAAATAGTACAACAGTTATTACTGAATTAATATTTCTAAAAACGGATCGTCTACGCGCGGTGATAACGCGCCCGAGACCGATAGTACGAATGACGTATCATCCGCCATATTGGATTGTTTGTTTTCGTTTCTTGTTGACGGATTTTTTGTGGATCTTGAGTGTTTTTTTTAAGTTTAACAAACTTTTTGTATCGATAATAATTAGTTTATGCGAGTTTCGTTACTTTTTTGTTTTGGTGGTGAATTATATTATTAAATAGCTATAAAGTTGGATTCCACTTGCATCACGCACTATCATTTACATACTTGTTACGCTTTACTTTGTGGGTAAATATTTCCTGAGTTAAGTATACTTTGCCGTCACTGTCATCAGTTTATAGGTATGTTAGTTAGTACTTATAAGTAATTAATGTCTAATACTGAATAATTAAAAGACCAAAGGTCAAAATTATCTAATATATAAAATTCTCGTGTCGCAATGTTTGTTACCAAACACCACTGAAACGACTGGACTGATTTTTATGAAATTTTTGTGTGCATATCGGGTAGGTCTGAGGATTGGTCAACATCTATTTTACACAGCCCTAAGTGATAGGAATGGCCCTCTCCAAATTTTATTAATATGGCAAAACAACATTTGCCGGGTCAGCTAGTATTTATATATGAACTACTTATATTCGACGGGTCCTACGTATACTGGTGTAACCCGCAAAACAGCAAAAAACTTTTTTTGCACCAAAAGCCTTAAAAATACCTTAACTTTATATCCTGTAAAAATTATATTAAATTATCAAGTAATTTCAAAGATACAAACTTGTAAACTAATATAAGTGACATTATTTTCAGCCACACGACCATCTACACTGATATAAGTCACTTGCACCAGTGTAGGTAGTCGCGTGCGCCGCGACACGTCAGCACAAGTGTCACTCACTCTAGTATGCGCGCGGCTACGGAGTCGGGAGCACGTTAAACACTGGTATAACTGCGATGCGTTTTAGTTTACGTATTCATTTATTAAAAACTATCCAGATTTTGTTTGTCTTGAGTAAGTAGTGGTAAGAAGTCTCAACAATGAAGCGCTCACGAGGTCAATTAATGATAGATTTATTGGAAATAGCATGTTAAAAGAGTAAAATCCTTTAATTTTCCTTTATTATAAGTATAAGCAAGTACACTATATACTGGTATAAGTGGCCACTTGTATCAGTTTACAGGTTTTAACATAGTAAAGAAAACAAGCTACATCAATGCAAGTGATGCTATTTTCCTAAGTATAAAAAAATAAGAAAAAACAATAATGCAATCTTTTTCCTTATAGATTCAAATATAAGATATCAAAATTTCAAGTATTTCCATTGATTTATGACAAAGTTACAAGCTTTAGAACCTTTGAACCGCTCTCCTGAACAGTTGTGTTTTAGCACTTGTACTAGTATACGTAGGACCCGTCGTATTTATAGTTAGGTACTAAGAATATGAGTGATGATAAAACATTATTTGTCTATATTTTCCATTATACAATTCCTTTCTTTTATTTAATTACTCGGTGAAAGTAGTAAGTCACATCATATAAATTAGTTAGCAACATATTGTTGTACGGTTTTTGTTGTAGTGTTGGACGGTTATTAAGAATTTCATAGTTTGTACGTGCATCTATAATTAACAGTTAGTTGTTTTGTTACTTGAACGTGTACAACAAATATTGCTAACTGTTTGTAATAATTAACGTTAAAAAAGTATCATGGCTTAATAAGTTAAATAGCGCACTCTATCATTGTTTCGAAATATGAATTCAAATTAAAATTCAAAACGCTATATTAATTGTTAAAACTTATGTTAATAAAACAAAACAAACATGTTGAAATTATTAAACAAAAAAGAATCGTTCTTCATTTGAATTTGAAACAAATAGAATCTATTTGAAAAAAAAACTTTTCATTCGAGTATCTATTAAATAGATACTCGAATGTAGTGCGTCCTCTTTAGTCAATTATTTAGTATGTTTTCATTACTATAAACACTGTTTAATCTTCTGAATTAAAAGTAAACATAACCCGTCCGAAGGGGCCATGACATGTACCTACCAGTGTCTAAATAACTAAGCATTCAGTTCGGACAAAATTGATAATATTTTGGGTAACTTAGACTTGATACTGGCCACACTTGAATAACAATCGTAATTCAATTGAAAATCGTATCACTTGATTAGGTACTCGTGATCATTTAAGTTATAAACGGGGTAAATGTCATCACATACCACACATCAACGATTAAAAAAAAATGGCGTGCTCTAATTTAAATACTTTATAATCAGAATTCTTTTACGTTCTTTCTGGAACATTTCAACACTCAAATATCAGAATTTTTCAATAGATTTTCACACCTTTCAAAATATTTCCTTAAATTGATCGAATACGCCACTTTCATTTAATACACCATTAAACAGTACAAAATATAAAACGGTACGTTAAATGAGTGAATGCTAAAATATTAACCTGTTAGTGTGAATGCCGCCATGACAGTTTATCCGAAATAGCTATTTGACACGCCATCCTAAAGACGTAGCAAGCAATAAGGCGCGGTCGTCTACGGCGCACGCTGTGCACGATGGCTACGCTATATTGGCTACAAATGAATGCAGTCATTAACGCTTGTTTCTTTAGTTTTTTGCTAAGCGTACAGTCAACAGCAAAAGTAGATGATGAATTGAGTTCATAACTTTTGGAGTCAAAATTGATCACGAATTTAAGGCAGCTGTACCTACTAGTAGTAAATGTTTGGTATAATTTACAATGTCATAGTTTTGAATTACTTCGACGCCACACAGTTCTGACACGAGCTCCGTTCATTAGTATTGACTTTCTGATTTTGATCATCTACTTTTGCTGATGACTGTACGTGGATGTTATCCAAGAAACAATATTATCACTGCCTTTTTCATACAGCGAAGCTTACACGTGCTCAGCGTCTCAGTGTGATACAGTGCAGTAGCCTTTAGAAGTTGAGAACCTAGAACTAGTTTGACAGGTTAAAAATACGTTCTAAATTTTATTTTATTCAACAATAAAACACTTAATGAATTCATAATGATTTTTGTGTCTTTTTAGTCTTAATTTCAAGGTTTATTTGAATATTAATTTTACGCTTTTTTGTTTGTCTATAAAATAGGAGTCGCGACTTGCAATTGTTATGAAACTATAATACAAAAGTTTTAGGGCTTTTTAGCCAACACTTGCCCTACACCCTACCCCACATTATACACCCAAACCATAATACCACTTATGAAACCGCTGCACCCAAAGTCTCGACCCTGTCAGAGGGATCACGGCATCTCATTAAAAAAAATCTATTTTTTATTTAGGAACTTCTGTAATATCTAGCTGGTTTTGTAAAGATATCTGAATCTGACTTTCCACCTAACCTGTTTAGTAGGTCGCTAGGTTTTTAGAAACGAGCTTTTGACACGCACGGTATCTCTGATACCTACCTCTTTAGCCTAAACGTATTTCTACCTGATTTTAGTGGATCTTAGGTCAATGTATTCGATTCTATACTGCAATAAAAAAGTTAATTTGAATTAACACACGATGTATTCGATAGCAGAACTACGCAATATGTGAAACGAAAATCTTCATTAATTGAACTAACTCATTGCGACTCTATATTTTTTGTTGGGTTTTTTTAATTACTGTTTTATCTTTTAGCAATATTTTCAAGTAAAATGACGAAATATCATAAATATGTGTCGTTGCAAATTTTAACTCGTTTATTTATTGCTATGTAATATTCATTTTAATTATCTTGTTTCAGGTATGTTCTGATCCATTCGAAATGCACACAAGACACGGTCGTCTGGTCCTGTCTTAATAAATTGGCTGTAGTCTGACCTCCGTGGATATTCAAACTTCGAAGCGATTCCGACCGTGTGACGTCACACTACGTAAGTATGTTTTCGAACAATGCACTCCATTCAAGAACCGATTGTAAAATTTAAAAACTTTTTGATGTTTGAGCTTCATGTTATGTAACAAATAGGTTGTTTATTTGATTGAAAGTACATGTTCAAATTTCTTGAGCGTTGTGTAGTTTGCTAACTGTAGGCATACGGTTACACGCTTAAATACTAGCTGACTGAAATAAAACGTCACCTGTGTCGTCATTCGATTGTTTTTTCTAAAATCTCGTTGGTGAACACCGTTCGTACTTTTTTTTTAAAATAGGCCTTTGCTGAGTAATGGGTTTTTACCACCTGGTGTAATTATAATGTAGGTATCTAATCGGCTGAAGATAAAGAACAGAAATCGACCATATTTCAATCATGTGATTTCGTAATTATAATAATTTTCGTTATCATTTAATTGTCTTTACCTATCTCGAAGTTTAGCGACCCATATCTGTTGTCAAAACAAAGCAATGTACTGTGTGATTCGTTTCATTATATAATATTTGACGGCCGAGACGTAGCCTTGTAAATTTTTCGTAATTTCGTTTATCACTTACGTGTAAAGAAAGGCTGAGCATTTAAGGTTTCTTGTACACAATCTATCTTAATGATATTCATAATTATGTAAGGAAACGTGAAACGAGTTGCGATCGACTGTACTAAGTTGTAAATCACTTGGATAAACAACGCGTAAACACATGCAGGTACAAACACAGACACAAAATACACACACATGCATCTCTGTATGTATATTGAGAGAAATATAAGTACTATTCAGTTTTAATCTCAAATTCACATCTACACATTTTATATAATCTATATCGTAAACAAATCATGCGCTTATCTTAACTTGAGATTAAGATGGATCGGTAAAAACAATGTTCGCACTTTGAAAATTTTGGCCATAAGGGAGAATGATACGGATGTTTGACAGTTTGAAGGTTCCGTAGCTGTTTTATTAAGATCAAGGAGGATGTTACTAACATTACAAGTAACTTTTAAATTTTTCTTTCTTTCAATTTCGAGTTTATTTAAAAAAAGTGAAATAAGTAAATGAAATTTAAATACAGTCAATTTTTTTTGGCAAATAATTATGGCAAGTAAAAAAATGCTAAAGTTAATACTTAAACTAATGAAGATAATGTTACAGATATTATCTTTATAAACCACCTCAAAAATAATCGCACTAAATTATCAATAAAATATACAGATATTGTTTTTATTGCTACAAAATAATCGAAGTCTTGTCTACTAAACTTCAATTAGTGAAGTCACTGACAACGCCTTTTGACTTCAATGACATGCTTGCATAATAACGCGATTACGACATCGTGCGTATAATATAACTTTAAGACACAATAAAATAAAATTAAAAAATGATCCAAAATACGTTTTGAATGTGAATCTGAAAAGTCTCCAAATCACAACGGGACTACTACTTACAAAAAAGTGTTATTAGTGTTAATCCGTGCTAAGAACTATCTTTGAGTCAAATTTTATCGAAATTCGCTGAGTAAAGTAAATTTTTGTAAAAAACGTTTATGTACTGTTACCAGTACTCGGTTACCCTGTGTTGCAGGAGGCCAGGCCTTACCAGATTACAAGATCTAATCGTGGTTAGTGTATTTCTAATCCATGACTATAGTTAGCCAAAAAAAAATAGTATCTTATAATAATTTTTGAAGAAAAAAAATATAAGTAAAAAAAGAATATTTGGTATATACCTACTACTTAAATATAAATCTGTCTACAACTACATGTTTAAGTTGAGTCGTTTTTGTGTAAAACCTAATAAATACTTATATTAGTGGGTCTCAAAACACGTCAATAATATGGTAGATAAATTAAAAATAAATACGTTTTTAATCTTTTACGTCTCTCTAATCTAGTTACGTCACATTTCGAATGAATAGCAATGAAAAAACATTGAACAGATGTTTTTTCAAGGTACCTATAATAAATATAGGTATAACAACATAGTGGTGTATCATAAATTTTGCTCACATACTTCATTAAACGTACTTTTCTTTTAATAAACCATTAATATATATAAAAAAAAGTTAATAGGCTATTAACTTTAAAATCCATTGAATTAATCCGGTCGTTAGGGCCCTACTATTACTTTTATTAACTATTCATAGCTTAAGGCTTTAACTTTCAAACTACCCTTTGATGTTTATTAAATCTAATGTAGATAAAGCAAGTAGTATCAACCAGTCTGTAAAGGACGGGTATCTTAGTAGCACGGCCGGATTTTTCTTTATTACTAGGGCTGGCACGCATAGTAACTGAATTATTTTAATTGGATAGAACGCAACATTTCTCATTCTAGTTTATTGGTACGTTTAAGACAATTAGCATTGTGGAATTATAAGATAAATTACTTGCTAGCACTTTTACTGTGCGAATTAGGATTAAAAGTGACCATATCCAATTGATATAAATTGTAAGCATTTTCCGTATTTTAATTAAAAAATAATTAAATACACCTAATTAAGACGATATTTTTTAACCCTAAAACAGTACCTACTAGGCATACCATTGTTCGCCGTGTAGAGTTAAACTTTTCCTACAATCAAACTAGTTTTTATCACGCATTAATTGTATAACAAAAAACTTTGATAGGTAGGTACATAAAATTAATTACTTGTATTTCTAGAAGCTTAACAGGTTTAATTAACTAAAAGTCGATTGCACAACTTTAGACTTTAGACATATGTTTGAGCTTAAGCACCAAAAATAACCCTGGATTACGTATTGTGTTTGATAATTTACAACATGCTTTTACCACATTTCTCTGGCAGCCCTAACAAGAGTAGACTAGGGCACCAATCAGGCGCGCCGCGTAGAGCGCGAAGTGCGCAGACGCATCGCTTCGCAGATAGTAATTTAGTGTCGTTGGTACTCGCTACCGAGCTATCCCAAACCGGTCCGCAAGCAATTAAGTGACACAGTAAAAGTATTAAAAATAATAACTTTTAACGCATACGTTTTACATCGCGTCGTTAAAACGATATTAGTTATCTACAGCATAAATAAGAGTATCTCTTTTGTCTTTTTTGACTGATATTGGCAAAGAATAATGTGCTTTTTTTATTTAAAAAAAAATTACAACTTATAGTTGCCTAGGTAACGCGAAGGAATGAATGATAATGTAGTATTCTCACTTTCCTTTTCGTCGTTTGAACGATGTGGGATTACGTTCTACTCTTGCGTTCAGTAGATTAGGTACCCAATCGGTCTTAATAAAACTAATTGAAGACTAAATAAGTTGGATGTAAATTCTAGGAATCCAATTGATAATTGACTCAGTAATTACTTGTTTACTTTTGTAAATATTAACGTAGACAAGTACCATATTTAGATTTTTGAGTAGCACACTATATCACACTAATTTATAAAGGTCTAAGTTCATGTGTATGTATGTTTGTAATCTAAACGGATCGACCAATTTTAATGAAATTTAGCATGAAGGAACTACCTTCATGCTAAATTTCATTAAAATTGGTCGCTCTGGGTTAACACATAGACTAATCAGAACAATATTTACTACTACTATATGATGGATTGCGGATAGCACCGCGGGACTTGGCTAGTATTTAAAAAGGTAAGCTTTTGCTAAGTAGGTGTAAACTTAAATCGTTTGTTTCCACAAAGGTCGCAAGGCTCACAGCACGGTAAACAAACCAATTAATGGGTTTTCATCAACACAACTCTGATTTGATTATGGTTTTAGTACATCGATAACAACTTTATATATTGCAGAGAAAAAATCAAAAGATTTTTCATAAGCACCAAGGAATTTTGGAAGTGCTTAAGTTTTAATAAGATCATAAACACAATGGCTGTTACTTCATTATTTCTTAACTTAAATTAATAAAATTGTAAGCATTTTGTATAAAAATGCATGTCGCCATGTTATTGCAGTCAATTCACCAGTTCCCTTTCATTATTGACGTCACATGTGAAAATGCTTGTTAATTTTTAATTTAGACATAAAATTGATGTCTTGTGCGCCATGTTGGATGTAACGCATCTCCGTTCGGTGTTGGTTAACTTTTTAATCATTGTGATTTAAAACCTAATTCTTACAACCTGTCTAGTGCTAGGAACCTAGTGACAGGTGCAACGCCATTTATAGGCTGGCCAGCTTTTTCAGCTTCATACAGAAAATATGTAAAATAAGCCTTAACCCACTGACATAAAGTCGTGTGCGATTGTATAAAAAATTGTAGAGCCGTTGCGCTTACGCCGTTCCCATGCGATCTTCACGTACAGCCCACCTTTTTTTTTCTTATCTGAAACGGGTCTACAATGAGAAGATTCTGGTTTTGCAAGGCAACTTGCAATGTCGATATTCGATATTATCGACTGGATAGGTATTTCAGTTTTGTTAAAAAACCCAAGTTACACGTATTCCAACCTCTTTCGAGATCTTACCGTTGTTCATGTTCTATGATAATTATAATTATCTTAATTGTCTACGCATACAACGTACGTAATAATTGTTTGTGATGTTTAATTTTTAAGTAAATATTTCATATGATATCTGCAAGCGTTGACATCAAAATATTATTATTGTTCATGTTAATGTTACGTTACGTAACGTTCAGCGTAGATAACATTATTTTAAAAGTAACAACAACAAACAAAAAAAATCTTAATAATATAAAATGTAGGATCAGCATAAATGAAAAATTTTTGCTTATAATGATTTATTAAAATTAGTGAAAATTCGAAGTTTAAAAGCCAATAGTTAAAATATTATTCTCTGTTATCGCAAAATTATATTTTACAAACAGACTATTTTCTTACGAAACTAAAAAATAGAAGACTTTATAATCACACTTTTACTCTCAAGATGCAATTTAGCATCATTCGAACTTAATTCGTTGTGGATGACCACATTACAAGCTTAGCTACTAGCCTTAGCATTGGCATCATAAATATGAGCATTATATTTAATTTTTAACAATTTGAGTCGATTAAGTTGTTTTAATACTAAAAACTTGATGCACTTGTGTGATGATCGCGATGAATTAAAATCTATGAGTAAAAAGAACATGATTTAAAATGCTACGTTGCAGAGCCTGCATAAAAAAAATGTAAATGCCCTCCGTGACTAGGACAGCTTCTTGTGACCTTGACGGCGGCCATTACTTTTTTTCGCGCGTTCAATGTTGCCAACACGACGCCGTGCGGTGCGTTCGCTATTTCGTTTTTATTTTTCTTATAAGGAAACTTGTTATGCAACTTCTTTTTATTTGAAAGAGGTATTACGGCAATTAATGGAGTTAATTTCTTTAATAACCATATTTTAATTCTGATAAAATGTAATTACCTGAGGCTCAAATAGCTAACACTGAAAAACGTAATCTTGCTTGAAGAATCACTCCAGATAATAGTATTATCAACATATCTTAATATATATTATCCAACAAAATGGGCAAATTGTGATAAATTTGTGATTTAATCGACTTTTTTCACGGAAAAATATTTTTCATTAGTTAGTTTAGAACAATAAGTAGATACCTAATCTATTAACTATTTTTAATGACGAATTTATGTTAAATGAATGGTTAATTACCTGTGTGATATTATTTTTAGAACATAACATATCTACGTCACATGACATAATATTATGATTTGCTGATACTATTTATAAATTTATTTCTAAAATCAGCTTCGGTATTTATAATCGTGTGTGAATGATTCATCGATTTTCTAAATTTAAATGTGTGGAGTATTGACATGAAACGTGGACCACAACGTGAAACATTGATAATTTAATTGACTTTTTATCAGAGCTGATTTGTAGTATTTATATGCAAACTGAAATAGTAATTTGCGTACGTGTTAAAAATAAGTTTTTGTACACCTGTGTTGCTATCAAATAAAGTAAATTACTGTGACACGGTGAAATTATCTTATCGTATTATTTTGGCAACTAACGGTTGGAGGTAAATAAATATCGATTACGATAGCATTTGGCAAGAAGCATGTGATGTTATTATCTGTACCTAACGCCTGACAGGGCTTGGTAATCCGCTTCCTCGTGTAGATAGCACGTAAGACAGATTTGCCGACGAATTTTGCTAATCAAGCGTTAAGATTAGTCTCACGGAAATCTAAGTTTATTAGAAACATCGATTTACTTAGCTTATAAGTACTATGTTACAACATGAAAACTGTTTGAGGTTCTCGTGTTAATGTAAAGAAGCGTAAGTGTTTAAATTTTCCAGTGAAAAAAAACAGCAATAACTTTGTTTTTTGTATTTACTTAGATTTGATAATTCTATACCTAATTAATTAATACTTACAATAGGTACCTAAAATTATGAAGATATTTGGGTGTAATATGATTGACATTGGCCTTAATTTAAAACTCGTTTGAAACATTATGTTACTCCAATCAATAACAGTAAAAAAAACAAGTCACTCCAAAGTCACTTGGCCGTTGATCGCGACTCTACAACTCCACAACATAAACAGCAAAAGTAATTCACGAAATAGTTGAAACTCGCTCTCAATCTTTCCACTTTCTTCCGACACATCGTTAGCACTATATTCAAGGACAGACACGATACACACCTACAAGGGCGTAGTCGAGTTCCCCATAACCCACAACAACATTAATTTCGACTCTATCTTACTTGTGAATAGATCTTAGTTTTGCTTAAAAAATCTACCTAAAGACTCTCGTCCCGCAGATTGAATAAACTGCTTGACACAGATTCGCGTTTTGGGTCAGACGGGTGCGAGAGCCCAGTAAACAAAATGCTATGCCCGTTACGACATCTCACGATTGGAATGAAAGATTTCTTCAAAAGTAGCACATTATTTATTGTATTTAAAATATATCTGGTTACTGGTTTCTTTAAACTAAAAGACATGGAACAAGTCAATCAAAAAACCTGTTGTTTGAAGCTGAAATTAAATCAGTAATTATAAATTAATTTTACTTTAATCCAGTGGTATCAGTTCAGTAGCCAAAAGACTAAAAAAAGGAAAAAATCATCACACGTAATTTCGTATCATGTATTAAACAAGTTTAATCGTTCACAAGATAATTGTTGTGCAATGTTTAAATAAGATAACATTCCAGTAAAATCTAGATAAAACTAGTAGCTTCGAGTTGAATTTCGATACTAAATACGTTAGCTATCATTATAGGTACCTTATTTATTTCAAAATATCAAATATTTATTCAGAAGCCATAAAAGGTATTTGCGAAAGAAAATAAACTGAAAATTAGTACGTGAAAAGAAAATAAATATTGTAACTACGAGTCTCATATGTAAATAATTCTGTTATTGATGACGGTTGGCTGGCTATGGAGCAAATATCCCAACCTCCCTCGATAAAATAAATTGCAGTAAAAATAACTGAAATAAAAAGTCTTCAGAGAATGTCAAAGAAACAAATTGTGTTTAAAATAGAATGAAAACGTTTTGACGTCCTTTCATTTCACACGGGAATTTTCTAGACATGTTCTTTCGTATATTATGGTTGAGTACAACTGTTGGACGTGTAAAATAAAAGTTTAAATATTTATATAATGTACGTATTAGTGTTGTAATGTTGGTCACCCTACCTTCATATCCAGTGTCGGTCCCGATACGATCGCTACTGGCGCCATTCGGCTCCACACATTTGCATCCGAAGAGAACATCTCTTAATACAATTTGACATTGTAATCTTCAACAACAAAGGAATGACCTGACTTTGCCTTATCAGTAACTCGCTCGAACATTTTATCATATACACCTCGACAACAACCAACGCTTTATACTATGAGCATAAAGTTAAATATTCAACCGTAAATTTAAGTTTGTAATGAGTATCTGGCTACATCTTTTTTAAAGGAACAATTGAAATAAAAAGACAGTTAGTGCAATAACTTCCTCAAAGCTGTCTAAACTCCAAGCAAGAATGTACACAATTTGTGTAAATAGAAACAAATCCAGTTTCATATTGTGATATTCCCGGATCGCACAGCAACAGGTTGATTGATACGGAAACCTATAAGATGGGATTTCGATCTCAATCAACGACTGAACTATGAGCTTCAGTTCTGTTATTTAAAAAAAAAACATTAATTATTATTATGTAGAATGTTTTTCATAAAAAAAAAATATTTTGTTTATCAAAACCATAGGATCTCATTACTAAATAACCATAAAATTAATTAAAAAGTTCGTAATAAAACTTTATAAACTATAAAATAGATGCAAAGGGAGAGATAAGCGGCTTCTGATTGGCTTAGCAGATGTAAATTCTATTAGTAGGTATTCAATTAAACTTAGATTTCCTTTTTGGATTTTGCTAATCCTTACCACTTAGCAAAGATAATGTTTATTTGATGATGGTAAAGGCCTTTGAAAGTATTGCCTGTATTATTTTCACTTAACTATTTAACTACAGCTATGCTTATTAATGTTAATAAAAATATTGTTAGAAAATTGGTTCTTACCTGGCTGATTAAAACAATTTCATTACACTATAATATTTCAGGTATAAAAAAATATCAAAATGCTTTTATACATAAAATAACATATTGCGAATAAGAATGGGTATTATTTCTTTCCTTCATTTTTTAAAAAACGACGCCCGCACTAAGCAGTTTAATCCTTGTGTCGTGGGGGTTTCACAAACATTCAAATCACATACACAAAGAACACTTACACCCATATTCCAAGACGTTTCCTCGAAACTTCCTCCACCTCCACTCATTCGAGGTTACCTTAAGGACTACCTCAAGGAATCCTCGAAATCGGTATTCTTGGTTGAAACTCGATCTTGTCATGAGGTAATCTTGAGGATCCTCCAGTGAGGTTGAGTCGAGGTCGAGTCGAGGTAAAACGTCATTGAATCATAGACTAAAGTATACATTTTGTTTTTTTTTGTCTATGGTCACTCAAAAATTGTCAGATTGCTGTTTTTTATTGTCTTTGTGATCGCGTCGGTCCTGTCATCCTGTGTTGTTATGTTTACGTTGATTTAATTATTTGTGTTGTGACTTGAAAGTTTTATTCGGTTTTTATTTTTATTGTTTCAAGAAATATGTCTGGGATTTTCTGCATCCCGTAAATAACGGCGCGCAGGGTAATCGTACGGATTATCATACAGATAATTCAGAAACTGTAGGAAATCCATTGAAAACACTTATAAAAACTACTTATTCAAATAAATTCTACAGTTGTCTTCACAAGCATGAGCGAAAACAACGTAAATATGGCCGTAAATCTTCCTTGAGTGTTCCTTAAGGTACGTCGCGATGTACCTTGAGTTTGACAGTTGTTTCCTTACCTTGACTGAGGAAAAATGCCGAGGGACGCCAAGTGGAGGTGATTTTTTACAACTGTGAATACCGATTTCCTTGAATGAGGTTGAGTGGAGTCGAGGAAGTTTCGAGGAAACGTCTTGGAATATGGGTGTTAGACTTTGAAAGAGCATTTGTGGATCACCCAAAATAAATGCTTTTCCCATGCGGGGATCGAACCCGCAGCACGTCACGCACAGTGGTAATTAGCGTGGTGACCTGTATCACTCGGCTATCCGTGCACTCTTTTAATGAATTGCTTTCTAAAATTAAAATAAACAACTTTTTTGTTAACCGATTATGTGCGTTTTATTTGGATTTTAATTCCCAACGTTTCGACGCCTTTGCATTTGAGTTGGTCAAAGGCAGATTATTAGAACCATTCTGTTTCTAAAAATTAAGCATATTTATCATTATTTACACACAAAAATCTATATTTACATCACGCAAGTATTTATAGGTGCATATAAAACATAGTCCTCAGTTCCTACTACACTTGTAATAGCTGCTAATGTCCTTAGAGTTAGAAAATCACGATTGAGCGTACCATTCGATTCATCATTCACTGTGCGTCGCGCGAATCACTTGCATATTTCATGTGCAGTCACACGTCTTCCGTACAATGGCTTACTACTAGCATAAGATTAAGTGCAGTGTCGTTGTCACCTTCACGTTTAGTAAATTGAATGCGAATCTTAATTAATATAGAAGCTAGTTGAAACAGTCTTGTGATATCGTCTTGAAGACTTTTCCCGAATACTGAAAAGCAAATCAACTTTAACTGTCCTTTAATGTCTATCTGTCGCTACTTCACACCTTAGAGTGATAGAGACCGCATGAAACTTAAAACTGATTGACGTTTTAGTATTCGGCCATTATTGAATTTGTTTCTCATTTGTTTTGCGCACTGGACGAACAAATTATCCGAACTTTTTATCTTGTAGTCCAAACTTATTTGACCATTTGATAGACAAATAATTGATAAAAAACGCGTTTTGAAACCATTAGTTAGCATATTTAATCATTGGTTGAGTTAACTCCTGATAAAAAACTGGGCCTAAGTTACGTCATAGAAAAGTTAGGTCGTTACGTTATTATATTTAGGTAATTTTCTAAATATACCTACGCGTAAGCTTCTTATTAAATTTGTTTCTTTCATAAGAACCTTCCTCGAACAATAACAAACACATAAAAAAAGCGACATTGGTCCAGTAGTTCACGCGTGATGAACAAGGGAAATAGGATTAAATTCTATAAATAAATACTTTGTGTTTAAGTAAATATTATGCTTTTGAAATAGACACTGGACTGAGCTCTAAATAAAACTCGATGGAAGAATATTTAAGCTTATTTATTTTGTATTAATTTTTGTTTTATAAATCTCTGGTCTGAAACATGTCCATGGTCCATATCAATTTGTCAGTCAATATATTGAATTACGCTTCGCCTGTTTTTTACAAGTCATAATGGCTCGACTTTAGCCCGGCTTTACTCAGCTTTTTTCACTAAAACTTTCCTCTTTGCTCGTATTTCATAATCCACTAAAGATTTCCGTCACTTTCGTAGAATCCTATATCGAAAAGAAGTTTTTAGAAAGTTGTAAATAAATATATTATTTAGGTAGGATGTGACGAATTAAAATGTTATTACGTTTTCGTGTTTCAAATCGATAACGTTTGAATGGTACGCCCAAATGACATTAGTTGATCGTTTCATTTCGTTTGATCGATTAGCTTTTTATGATGAACTTTCTCGTGTTTTTGTAAAATTAATGTATGCTAGCAATGTCAAAAATAACCAAATGAACCTGAAGTTAAGCAAATACTAACTACCTTTACTGCTTAATGAATAAATTTAATAGAGTTAAAATATATTTTACTAGCTACCCTTGCCCACTTCGTTGGGCGTCAACGATCTAACCACAAATCTGACAACTGACATAAAAAAAAATGTAATAAAAAGTATCCTAAGTAGGTACTTCTAATACCTCCAAGAATATTACGCATACGCATAAAAGCGTAACAAACGAACTTACATTCACATTTTATAATATTAGTGATAACATAGTTGAAGTAAAAGTGAATATTTTCTATTATGTATGCATACTCTTTTTGTGTTCCCAAAACACAACATCATTAGTCACTTATCGTGAATGTAACCATTTTTTGTTTTTTTAATACTTAGTTCAATAATTCAAGCACTATTGGACTCGACCTTGTCATTCAAACCAACAGTGTGATAAATGTTTGACACAAATATCGGTACGAGCTACAATAATTACAATCGTACCATCACGACGTTAAACGCAACAGAATGTAATCTCCAACACCCACACATGTTTGTACACACGCAAACACATGCAAACATTTGTGGTTTTCTTTATCATTACATACGGGACAAGTGTGGTTGTGTTGGTGAGGTGACGTCATGCAATTGTCATCGCTGTCACGGCTAACAAGCGGCACTCGGTCACCGTTCTTGGTTTTTGTTCTGCGTGAAAATTCTTATTTGTTTATCGTAACTAATATACGTAGTATTACTGTATACTTATATTATATATCATAACCACATTTTTCTTAAAGAAAGTTGTTATACGTATGATTAAAATCCTTTCTCTAACAATTCAAGTCAATAATTATGTAGTCATTTAGTTAGTAACTCATTGTACCTCGTTCAAACTTGTTGAAACCACATTTTGTCTCTCTGACAAACAAGGACAATACATTAATTATATTACGGATAAAACTCAATTCCAACGCTGTTTCAGTCATGTGTAACGTTACATTGAAGGCATCATTTCGTTTAGAACTCCATTGCGCAGCTATCACGTGCGATTAATTTGAGCATCTGATTAACATGCAATGTATATTGTATACTATGCTTAATTTTAGTACTTCTTCAGCTATTTCTTTTTATATTTTTAAATTTAATTAGACATTTTAATTTACTTAAATATTTTGTCTTTGCTTTATTTTGTCTACTGTAAATACAAGTGCTGGTTAATTGATGTAGGTATAAGATGTTTCGGCATTGACTTTATTGATACAATTGTTTTGACAGGTGTCAAATGAAAACATACCTCGTGAGAGGAAAACGAGCTAGAGTAGATTTAAAAACCTTTTACTTTCTTTTTCACTGAACTTGACATGGGTCGAACAGTTAGGAGACACAGCTAAACAAAGCGTTTTGATGATGTCATAGACACGCGACTTAGCGTAGTAAACATACCTTCGATTATAGTGGTTAATTGTTTGGCAATATGTTCTTGTTCATTGTATACATTTGCAACAAGGGCAATGTTTAAAAACATGTCAATATAATTAATCGAAAAGACCAAACCAAAATATTAGAGGGCTCAAAAAGGCTCACTTTTAAAAATTAAATTTTAAGTCGCTTATTTCATCGGCATCCGAAATTCAAATTAATTTCTAATATCCTGGGCCTAAACTGATCCTAAAAATCTCTTTGTGCTGCCTTCCGCAAATTTCAAGGACAACCCTTGATTCGGGTTTTCGATTCTCTTTTTCACTGGGAAGTGACACGGTCGTCGGTCGGCAGTGAGACCTTGCCCCCCCCCCTTCCTCCTCCAGCCGCGTGCCGCCGTCCGCTGACGTCACCCGCGCCATCTTGCGACTGTGACGCGTTGCTTGGCAACCGAACACACGCGACGCACTTAGACAGGTAGTATCGCGAATTTTATCATGCAAATGATTTTTTTATAGTTTCTTCTTCGCCGGAGATTCATTAGCATTTTCCATGCCGAATTGCATGTTTAATTTCATGCTTATCTATTTCACAGTTTGTGTATAGAAACACGTAAAATTTTTAATTAATGCCGTTCCTCTCTTTTGACTGCAGAGATTTATTTCTACATGGTACAGAAAATATTATTGTGATGATTTATTTATAAGAATAAAACTTGTCTTCAAATTAATTTATATTTTACAAAACCCATATTTCATGGTCATAAGACACAGCATTCTTTATTAAAACCGCTACATTAAATTTAAAAACTTGTTTTGCATCATTATATTTGCTGCTCTACACAGGTGCCTGTTATCAGGTTTTTTTACCACTTTGTACATGTTGAAAAACAGGTATGGATTAGTTTTTATAAAAATAATAATTGTTTTTTTTTTTGTAATTTGGTGCAAAAAAAAATATGACAAATGTTTTTGTATCTTTTAACATGAATCCGTTTTTTAATGTTTTTATGAAAAGCAAAAAAAAAATATTTAAAATACTTATGTCCTGCAACTATTTTATAAAGATTAGAAACTAATGTTTATTGACAATTAAGAGTAAAGATGGAAAGTTAGAGAAAACTTCATCAGACAGGTAATTAAAGACAGTCTGTCATACAGAGGCAGTACTACTCACAATCTCTTAAGTTACTTAGAGAAAACACATACTACACGGCATAATTTCAATTTAATAAATAATAACGGCCTATAATTTTTTTCGACGACCTCCGTGGTCAAGTGGTCCCAGGTTCGATCCCCGGACGGATCAATGTAGAAAAACACTTTTCTATATTGTCTCGGGTCTGGGTGTTTGTGGTACCTTCGTTGTTTCTGATTCCATAACACAAGTGCTTTAGCTACTTACTTTGGATGCGGAGCAATGTATGTGATGTTGTCCACATTTATTTATTATTTATTTATTAAATGTCTCACTACTGGGCACGGGCCTCTTCCCATATAGAGAAGGAATTTCAGTTTTTGAAATCCAAGTTTCACCACGATGTTTTTCTTTACCGTTTGTCAATGGTGTCTTATTATATTTAAGAAAGTAACTTTGAAAAAGTCACCTAGGTACTTGCCTGGGTCGAACCTGCAACCATGTGCATACGAATCCGGTTATTTAACCGCTAGGCCACTGCGACACTTTCAAGTACTGTAACTTTTACTAATCGACTTGAATAGAAGGAGAAGGATACCATAACTATTATTATTTTACTCCACAATCTAAAATATCAAGATAAAAATCAATATCCTTTTGATAAATTAAAATGTAATATGTAATTGGACATTTTAATGGCCCCTCCATAGAGTAGTAGACTACTAGTATTCAATTTATATAAGTATTGTGGTCTAATTAGGTATCCATTTTTAAGTAGAGCTTTTCCGTCGATCACAGAAAATGCTTTGGTACAAAATTTATATATATGTATATACATAAAAAAATTGTCGTTAATCGTAAACATTCCCAATTATAGTAATGATAAAAAATACTAATCACTTTTTAGTTTAAAAAATGTAATCTTCTACAAAAACTTGAAAGAAATATATCGTAAGCAATTCGCATTTACATTGTAACGAGCTTTAGAATTATGACACGAAGTTCGTGCAACCCCGTTAAGTACCTGAATGCAATTAAACTATTTTTCCACGCATATAGGTATCACAGGTCGTGACCGTTCACTGTTGAACAGAACCCTTTAAGTCTACGTCATCAAGCTACAAAAAGAAAAAAAAAAATCTTAGTTAATAATTACACATATTTTGGGCCGTCATGTCAAAAATGCAGTAATAAAACAAACAAAAAATGAAACTGAAATTTTAAATCAAATATTAAGTATGTATGTAAATTGATTCTAAATAAATTAAGTTTAAAACTTATAATTTTCTATTTATCAAAACTTTGAAATTTAGTAAAGTTATAAATAAAAAAATAAATTTCAGATAAAATAAAAAAGAACGAGTAAAAATATCGAATGATAAAATCAATGGTTTTTCTTACACAAGTGCAATTAAATTTAAAAAACAAAATAGTTGTAGTAATTGATTTTTCTTAGGCCAAGTAAGCGCACTGAAAAGCCCAAAAGCTCCTGTATTTTAATTGTTTGTAATAATTTCAACTTTAAGTACCACCCTTAATGTATTACGACTTTTATAGGCAGATCTCGTGCGTAACATAAACCGATTAAAAACCTTAGCAAAAATCAATTAACGAAGGAAACATAAAACAACCTTGGTCTTATTCAATGATATGAAAATGCTCTATTTATTGGCATTATAACAGCAAACAGTACACCACTCATCATTTTATAAACACAACTTTATTTTCGAATCAATAAGGTTGGTTTTACTAATGCGCTGTCACCACTAATGTGACGACCGTACATTAAGCACTTATGTGGACAGTACAAAGCTTTATTGACCGATAGTAAGATAGCATGATGTAATTGATACACCAGTTAATTATAAATTAATACATTGTATTATGAGTAAATGGTGTCTGTTGTATTTTCTATAATGATATCGTCGACATAATAAGATTATCTCCAGAAATGGACCCTATTTGAAACATTTTTTTTTAATATCATGATGATGCTAAAATGTATCCAGATATTATAAAGGGCGATTACTAAATCAAGTTAGTATCTAATAGCTGTTGAAGCACTTGTACTACTAGGTACTCGTACTTTAGGCGAAAATCCAAGTGAAACCTTATTTTTTTCAATTTCAAAGATAATCACTTCTGCAGACAGGGTTTTTATCGCAGAAGTCGCAACAAAAAATTTTCTTCACAAGTTATCCAGTTAGAAAAAATATATATATATATAAAATTCTGAAAACATTTATCCTTCTTCAATTATTTCATTTCATGCCTAAGTACGCTAGTGCTAACGTAATGATTGTCATTCAGTTGCTGCGTACCAAAATACTGCAACCCTTTGCTCATCTGTTCCACCTGTAAAAACCGTTCATAAGAGTCAACAATCCCTGTCTGTACATGTCCATAATTTGGCAAGTTGACCACTTGCTCTGGCATCACGCCTACAGCGGCAGCCAAATATAATATTGTAAACAATACATTAAATATCAACAATTATATTCATCTACTTTATCAAAATCGTTTAAAAGAATTATCGAACTTGGCTGCAATGCTGTCGTGTCTAATTATTTAGGAAGAAACATGTTTCTCTATTCTTTTATGATAGTATAATTATCAATGTTTAATCAAAACTCTTCTTTATCATAGTAGTCTTCGAATAATAATAAGTGATATTCTTATAGATCTTGTTGAGGTTCAACTAGAAATCCTGTTAGTGGGAACATGTACCATGTTGTCATTCCAAGTTTAATATTACAGTGATCGAATTGCTTACTGTAATTACTACAATACATTACTGTTACATGTATTACCAGTACCATGTATATTTAGAAAACGATAACTATTGAAAAATAATGACATAATTTTATATATTTAATTTATTTTTATAATTTCATATTTCGTGGAATAGATAGTCATATATTGTTCTCGTAAAATATTCATCTTTTTATGTAAAATCGATCATAAATATCCGTCTACAAATTGTTTTTTTAAGTGTGCTAATAAATTTATAATTTATTTATCAAAAGTTCTCTATATCTACACGAATACCTGTCGTCTATAAAAACAATTCTAAATACACAAATAAATACAATTCCTGCAGTCAATTTATTTTAAATTCAATATATTTATTGCAACTTTATCCTGAACTTACTAGGATAAATCAGCAATAATAATAATCATAGAAATTCCAATTACGTCACCTTTTACGATTAATATTCTTTACAATACTGTTATTAAGCTTTATAACAGGTGTTTTTTAAGTAAATTAAAAATTGGGGTCAATTAATTGTCATTGTTCCCTGTCGCCATTCGTCTGTCTTATGATTATTTTTATGAACTAGATGTGGACCGCGGTTACCCGTGTTAGTAGATCCCCTTCATGTGAAACATGTGATTTATCACGTCTTCTGTCTCATTCTCTCAATCACTTTTCATATTATTTAATGTTACATAAACCTTATACTGGCGATAACGAACACAATTAAAAAAATATTTAATTTGGTAGTCTTTCGGAAGTTGCAAGCTTAGCAACACATTTGTCAATTCATTTTTTTCACTTTACGATTCATTTATCTTCCCTTATTAAAGTTTTTAAGTGAAGCAAATATATTCAATTTTAATTCTCCATAAATCCCTCAACGTATGCTTAAATTATTTTTTACGAAAATTACATATTTCCAGTTTCGTATAATGACTGCGAGTATGCCTTTAGACATCTGAAATACGTCACCGGCCTCTCATAGGTAGACCCAGTTCTAGACATTAATATCAAAGTTTTCCTTGTAAGCGCGTAGTATTGAAATTAATTTTAAAATTATGCAACAAATTAATCAAACGTTTTGTATAAAATTGGTTTCTTTTATGTAACTAAAAACTCTAAGTAGGTACTAAACTTATAGGCACGAGACCACGAGTATAATTATGTATTGACGCAACGAAAAATATAATTTGGAAAGTATAATAAACCTTCGGATAATAACTTAACTAAGAATTTAATGAAAATTAGTTTAATGTAGACCATTGTTACACCGTACCTTCTAACTAAACCATACTAACTAAACCATGGAATATTTTTTTTTATTTTTATAAAATATCAGAGTAGGTATCTGTTTACACTGATACTCAAAACTACTATCTTTCTATAGACGATGTACATAAATAATAAAAAAATATATATATCAGAGCGTTTGGTGCAAACATGTGCCATTAACGACACCTGTCATATTCCAACAATAATTTTAGTTAGAAATGTGTCAAATGATTTAATTTCCCCGCTGAACGATACGAATACACCATACATTTACGAAATAAAACATTTATTCAGTAACTGCGACGGAGTGCCGATAAATATAAGTTACAATTGCAAATTGCCGACTATCACAAACTAAATGTCTGACAATTCCATTGTTTTACACCTTTGTATAACTAATGTTCTGTATTCCAGTTTTTTTATGGAAAAAATTGCTCCATTTCGCTTTGCTTCGGCAATATTAGATTTACTTCGCGGAATGTTTTTGTTTTCCCGAAAAATTCTTGGAGTTTCTGCGAAATATGTGAGTCATTTGAAACTGTGGTTCATTATGATGGAAGTCTCTCTATACGCGCCTTAATTATCAACGTGCTTCAGTATATTTAATACTAGCTGCCGGAGATCCGCCTGCGGTCTCGTCTTTTTTAAATTATAATATAGCCTATCACCCGGGGATAGTGTAGCTTCCCAACAGTGAAAGTTTTCTTCACATCGGTACAATAGATTTGGAGCCTATACAATGCAAACAAACAATCAAATCTGTCTGATAAATAATATTAGTGTAAGTGTTCAGAAATATAGGGGTATACAATTGAAAACCAAACACATAATCAAATATAAACTTATTTAATTCCTTTTACACACTGCCTTGGCCAAAACATACTAAAATAAATCACTTATTGTACTTGTACTTACTTGCTAAATTAAACTCTGGATAAATCACTAGACCACACAGACTCTAAAGATTTTAACTCGTTGATTCTTCGGTGCACGGTCTTTCTCTTGATAAAACCCGATTGTTCATTCCCTATTTTTTAATCCCGCCAAAAACTGCATATCTGAAGTCGGCGAGTGTTCTTCTTCTTCCTGCCCTTATCCCATTCATATGGGGTCGGCGCAATGCGTATTTTCCTTCCATTCCTCTCTATTACTCGTCATCGTGGCATCCACTCCTTTCTTTCTCATATCATCTTTCACACAATCCATCCATTTCTTTTTCTGAAGTCGGCGAGTGTTATCGACCAAAATATAGTTTGGGGCTGCCAGATACAAGCAAACATTAGTATAGATTAAGGAGAACAAAGCGGACAACTTTATTCCAGTTACACTTTCTAGATAAAATTCTCAACTTATTGCGCACTGAAACATAATTCCTAGTAAAGTAAATCGATAGAGATAAAAATGAAAACTGTGGAAAACTCTCGAGGTCTGGAATAAATCGCATTTTCACATAATATCATCATCGGATATCCGCTGGCAGCAATTAACTTTCCAGGAGTTACACGTGCCGGCACACATACACGTGTCCCTGTAGCTATATAACATCACGTGTGTGTGCGTGGGATGTACAAAGTGCCACCCTTTCAATGCATCGCCCACCTGTGCGGTTATGACTGAAGTGAAATAGCAATCAAATTGAACGGACACCCTGAAAATAATTAAATTTTCAGTTTCCACGAATATTGCTTAATATATTTTTTATAAAAGATTATGTATCTACAAAATTATATTTTAAATACACAGGTTTAACAGATATCTTTTCTAAATTACCCTAAGTCAATCATATCGAACCGATAATACACAAAATCATTGACGCAGCTAAGACTCGATTTAGATTGTATTGTCAAAACATACGCACTGATTGAGTTCTGATTCCATTGCGATATCACTATGTACATTAGGATTCTGGACATAATAAACGCGTGGGTGCTCCCTACCTCCCCTTTCCCCCCTCCTCCCTCACCAAGGTCGCGCCGTTCCGACTAGTTGCGCGGCTAGGGTGGGCAAAACAGGTGTTCGTGGTATGTTTAATATCGAAATTGTAGAGATTTGTTTATGCAGATTTTATTTGTGTTGATTTATGTGAACGCGATGATTCGAACGTTTGAAGTGTTTGGAACAATATCATGCTTAGTTCTGTAGTTTGTTTTTTTTTTCTAAAAAATTGCCTATTTGAACAAATATTTTATTCCTATATCATGTATAAAATTGTCTTCATACTTCCTTCAAGAAAATTTCCTTTACCGTCTTACAAAATACAATTTCTTTAAACTCAAAAACAACACAAGAAATTCTACGAGAACTTGACCGTGGAAAGTTTTACAGAATATTGATGTTAAGCCGTACATCCCTATTAGGCGCCACGAGGCGTTGCCATGGTTACCAGATTGTACCGGAGCGGCGACATTATTGCATCCGGGAATTCCGCGTAAAATCAATTTATCTGATGTACCTGCAAGGACATATTTGCTCTAACCGGAATGCTGTATACAAACAATTTAGTTTTAATAACAAAACCCAATTAAAGATTCTATCCATTCTATGTAAAACAGATTAATTATAAAATATCTATATGGACAAAAGGAATGTTTTAAGAAAGTCTCGCAAAAAAACGAGATGAAATTATAAGTGAAATATATATGAAAATATACATTTACATTTTTTTTTACATAAATATAAAATATAAAAAAAACGTCGTCTTGGCCTAGCGGTTCAATGACCGTTTTCGTATGCACATAGTTGTAGGTTCGACCCCGGGCAAGTACAAAAGTGACTTTTTCAAAGTTTTATTGTACTTTCTTAATTATTCTAAGACACCATTGACAAACGGTGAAGGATAACATCGTGAGGAAACCTGGATTCCAAAAATTGGAATCTGAAATCGCCAACCCGCAATGAGCAAGCGTGGTGATCAATGCTCAATCCTTCTCTATATGGGAAGAGGCATGTGCCCAGCAGTGGGACATTTATAGGTCATTATTATTTATATGAAAATAATGTATAACGTAGGTCACTACATAACATTTAACATTGTTTTGAGGTATATTAATATTTTTGTTAAAAGTGTTAATACAAGTATTAGCAATACGTATACCATTATATGTGGTACAGTCAGCATCAAAAGTCGATGACCATATTCAGATTTTCAAAATCACTGTACATTATATCACCCATAAATCGCTCAACAAGATAAGGCGCCAGTATTGAATGAACATCATTAAAGTTCAAAATTAACTGAACACTACTCATCAAAGGTCACTGAACACCATTTTGTCAAAAATTGCTGATCGTTATAATATCCGAAAACATCATAACATTCAGTTTTACAAAAGTCACTGAACAATATAAAATGCTTACTTTGGTTATCTAGTGTAATAACGGCAACGTCCAAAAATAACTTAACATCATAAATAACAAAAGTTACTGAACATTACTTTGTTTCGGATACGTAGCGTGTAAACTTATACTATCAAAAGTAGCTGAACTGCAAACTAAAAAAGTACTCGTTACTGTCTTCAGAGTTATAAATCCAATCTTGTCCTATACAAACCAAATCATGTAAAAAAAATTAAATGAATGTAAATCTCGAATTTAACTTTCCAAAATAATTCTGTTTGATTATACCATCGACTTGAATGATTTTTTTAGTTCGATTGAATTGTAACCCTATTCGTAAAGCACTTTGCAATTTTTTTACATTCAAGGGTAAACAGTTTTTTAAATAATCTTTATTTATATAAAAAAGAATGTAGTTCACATTAACAATTTCACAATATAGGTAGTTTTAAATCTTTAACAATCAAGTGGGTGAAGTGCTGTTCTCCTTGCTAGGCTATGCAATAAATAGCCTGTATTAAGGAGTAACAGTGCCGATCCCCTCTAATTATATTACTACAATTGAATTTTAACACTGTTTTAATGCTTAAATACATATTTATTAGTGCGCAAGCGCGTTTGTGTTATGCGTGTGCGTGCGTGTCTGCTGTGTGTGCGTGAAAGAGTCTGTGTGTGTGTATGTGCGTGAGTGAGTGATTACATTAGTGTAGATGTTTTTGGTGTGTGGTACAATACATAAACTTGTCATATTTCAATAAATTATATATACTTATAAATTATATAAATACCCACAACTATGTTTCCCAAAGAATTGAATTAAAACGGAATCTGCGTGATTTTTGGAAATGAGTCTTATTGCTTTACGAATAAGGTTACAATTCAATCGAACTAAAAAAATCATTCAAGTCGATGGTATAATCAAACGGAATTATTTTGGAAAGTTAAATTCGAAATTTACATCCATTTAATTTTTTTTACATGATTTAGTTTGTATAGGACAAGATTGGATTTATAACTCTGAAGATAGTAACGTGTACTTTTTTAGTTTGCAGTTCAGCTACTTTTGATAGTATAAGTTTACACGCTACGTATCCGAAACAAAGTAATGTTCAGTAACTTTTGTTATTTATGATGTTAAGTTATTTTTGGACGTTGCCGTGATTACACTAGATAACCAAAGTAAGCATTTTATATTGTTCAGTGACTTTTGTAAAACTGAATGTTATGATGTTTTCGGATATTATAACGATCAGCAATTTTTGACAAAATGGTGTTCAGTGACCTTTGATGAGTAGTGTTCAGTTAATTTTTTACTTTAATGATGTTCATTCAATACTGGCGCCTGATCTTGTTGAGCGATTTATGGGTGATATAATGTACAGTGATTTTGAAAATCTGAATATGGTCATCGACTTTTGATGCTGACTGTACTCCTATCGAAAACAGTTATTGCAAACAGTGGCTATGTACCAAATATTCGACAATCTGTTACCGATCCCTTTGTGCAATTAATTATATCTTACCTACATCAGTTTGTTTGTACGATATCTATCCCTTGTTCTCGAATAGAATTCCAGAACAATATTTTGTTGTATACTGTATAACGAAGTCTCGCATTCTTAAGCCTCACTAACGAAGTAAGGCATTCATTTGTTTATTAAAAAAATACAAAACATTTGCTCTGTAAATTGGACTGTTCAAAGCGTTTTTTTAAAAAGGCCATCAAATAACACAGTTGTAAATCATAAGATTAATAAATCCAATGAGATTACGAGTAAACACTTTTATGTTCAATTCTAGGTCATTCCATATTTGGATGTCGAGAGCTTTTGCTACAGAAAACGAGAATTAAATAATATGTTTTTGCATTTGTGGTATTGCGTTATGATTTCAAGCGATCTTTGCTTGTAACACTTGGCAAATTCCCATATTGACCTACAAACAAAAGATAAGCGAGTGAATCAGCTTCTTATTATTTCTCGCTAGCATTAAGAGAATACTAAGGCAAATACAACTATCGAAAGACATGACTAACAAGGACCCATCATTTAGATTGAAATGGATAAATCACCTACTTTTAGAGGTATATAATCTCAATATATTAAATGAAGAAATCGCTGGTTTACTGTAAAATTGGTTAGCTGGATACGTTAGACGATTTAAATAAAAGTAATCCTTATGTTTTGCTTCATTGGTTGCTTATTTCAATATATTGATAAATGGAATAAATCTAAGAAAACAGACAATCAAATCACTCCCGTAAACGTCCTTCTTAGAATTTCAGCGATTATCGAAAACTCCAAACAAATCTGTTTAACAGAACACTCACAATATGAAACCCCTGGAATATCCACAAAGCTCTTTATACCCAACTACATATATACCTACGTGCTTAATATATAAATAGCGATGACGTAGGCGGGCCTGAAAAACTCGCCCACGCAACGGTCCCAACGATTTTTTCATTATAAGTGAATGTTTTATTGAAAATCCGATTCGTGTCGTATTTAATATGTCTGATTTTCATGAAGTAAGATGATATTGACAATTTGCAAATAGCACTTAACGTGAATGATTGCTATGATAAAAATCTCAATGCAATTTTCAAACTGTATGAAAGTCACCACTACAAAATATGAACAATTTATTTCTCTTATGTAATGAGATATTAATGATACTCCGTATCCACGTTTCATTTAATTAAAATTGCTATTAACATAGTGCATACAAATACGTGGATAGCTGGATTGAGTAAAAGTTTCTATGAAATTTCTGTCGTTTTTCACTGAGCGAATACGAGTAGCGAGGATTATTAAATTCAGGAAACTGACCGGACGCGGCACGTGTAACGATTCTCCCTAAAATATATAATAATATTATATTATCTTGTGTTCGAAAACTCTCTGACTAGAACCTTTAGGGTTAACCTTAAAGTTATGAACATTTTAAAGGTACATTCAAGTAGGACTGTATTTTTTCTTAAAAAAATGTTGTAATAATAATTTCTCTCACTTTCGTTAAGTATATCCCTGATAGCAGACTTTTTTTGAAGCTGAATACCTATTTATAGATTTTTGATATTGATTTAAGGATTATTATTATTTACGTTTTCGTATCAAAACCGTCTGAATCCCACTTTCTGCCCACCCAAATTTCAGACTACGAGTCATTATTTTTCACGGAATATAAGCGCTCTTAATTTGCTCCGCAGTTTTTTTTCCTGTTTCATTTTTCTCGTCGAGATAATGCCTTCCATTAATCTAAACTTCAAGCTTTTCTCTTGAGTGTTACCTTGAGATACTCCCAGTTATTTACCTCCAAGCAAAGCCTAGTTCACGGCTTTACGCTTATGTTAACCTTTTAAGAAAAAAACTTAATGAGCCGTGAGAAAAAAGGGAAAGAAGGTGTCTTTACTGTGTAGGCTTCACTTGAATTTGCATACACTTTGTTCCAGTTCATTTAATTAAAGTAAATAAGGGTGTAGTCATTTGTTTTGAGTAGATTGTTTTTTGTTTTTGATAAATGACATATTCATTTAAACAAATGAAAGTGTAATGATGAAAAAGAGAACTGATATAGATATATGCTTAAGGGAATTCGAATGAACGAGTAATTAACATGTGTATGGTATTTAATAAAAAAACCTCGTAAAAAAAACATAGCTACATAACTTCAGCCTCTTTTGTTATCCTGTATAATAATGGTGTTATAGTGGGTGCGTAAATCGAGTTTACCTGAAAACAAACATTTGTGTTTGGATATATACAACAGATACATGGATTTGAAAGCCAAGCCGATAATAAGACCATAATATAATCACCTGCAGTGGCAACGTGATAATGCATGATTAGACGACGCAAGTGCCGCGTAACAAACCACCTATAAACACAGTGACCTGACACCCTCTTACCCCTCCCCCGCCCTGCACCTACCCCTGCAAACACCCTTTGACCTACACACGGGCAATACCAGTAAAATGCACACAAACCCACACAAGCATACTCTGATACACACGAACAAGCTTTTCATGCGTAGTTCAACGCACACACGTAAAGAAATGGGGGAGACTGGGCAAACATGACACCGTGAACTATATTTCATGCATATACGAATTCACATGCACTAACACACAGATAAAATTGAAATTGGTAGCATTGAGAATGATAAAATTCTTCCCCTTGGCAACAGAAACACGACGGAAAAATATGTTGACACTTTAATTTAGGTGCTTCAAGTCCTAATCGCAAGGCGTCAAATTGAAAACATTTTTCGCTTTCATATTTAATTGCTTTCAAAGAAAATATTTCGCGCAATAAATTTCAGTTTTACAGGCTTAAGTGGCCTCATTTATTTAAAGTCTTATTTATAAATGAATGAGGTTTATTTTTCGACTAATCACGCGTTTATATCAATTAAATCGTACACTATAATTATATATCTAAATAAGCGTCACGTAAAATAACTTACGTAGTCCACTTATATTATCAAGGTTGTCTATTTCAATAGAGTAGGCTGGACAGAGAACTTTTACTCACAAATAGTCGGTACATTAGTGTTTCAAGAATTTTCCTTTTAGAGTTTTTCAACGCTCTGGTATAGAGTAATAATAATAGATACCTACACATACAGCAGCTATGCGTCTCTAAACTATAATACAATTATGAGTATTTTAAATGAAGTATTTATAATCGAATTAATTAGGTTAAAATAAAATAAACTATAACATGCACCAGGTGAAAGCTCAAATAAAAGAACTTAAGTAAACATTGAATAATATTTTGCTGTCATACACTTTACATGTAAAGTAATGAATTGTTAAATTAGGTCACATAAAAAACAACCTAGAACTTAATCACGTCAGCCCCACAACACGCACTAATGGAAACTTAAGGAGCTAGGGTCATTTGAGGGCCTGTATTATAAGCATATAATGCAACAAGCAAAACGACAGCAATGATAAAATAAATGCAAGTAAGTCATAATTACGGGCACACAACATAAAATAAGAAAATGTTAATTAAATTGATTTTGGAGGTATTGGCAAGGAATATAAACAAAATCTAACAATGGTACACTGGATTTTCTGGAAATAATTTATTTATTTATTTATTTTTAATTTAAATAGAACGGCCGAAACCAATTACACTATTTAAACATATTTATAACAAAAAAAAAAAAAATTCTGTATAACAAAAAATAAAAGAATATTTATGACAAAAAATTAAAACAAAAAACATATTTATAACAAATAATACTATTATTTATACGGATACTATCATGGTTTTTGATTTTGATTCCCGACGTTCCAACGCGTTTCATAGTCATGTGCAGATAAATTTTCCTGTTAATAAAAAATTGAAATTTCACATTTTTGAGAATCAGTAAGCAATATAAAACTAGCAAAATGAAGAGTGGAATTTACATCAAAATTTTGCGGCCGATCTACATACTCGTAATAATGATGAACCTACGCATATAGCTATCAAAGATGATACATCTAAAAGAGTTTTACCTGCTGTAAAACTATTCAGAACAAACAATAATGATAACATTGTTCTATTGAAATGTGAATTTTCCGCTACATTTTAATACAGTTTATCATAAGATGTGGTAAACCGATAATGTTATTACATGGTTACTGTGGAGCTATTACTCAAAGCTTAGCTTAGGTGTGTATCATGAAACCTTGTAAGAAACACACGCCCTTTGCTAGGGTGACGTGAACCGCCACCCTCGCGTGTTTGTGAACCAGCGATAATTTATGTACCGTGTATTCTTATAAAGCTAATAGTAATGCAAGAAGTACTATGGTACATAAAGAATAGCTTACACTTTACAAAGGTAATAATGTACTCTAAAATGATGAACAACTTCCTTGGAAAACCAAATCGCCAAAACAAGCTAGAGTAGAAGAACTACACCAAACACAAAAATTACAGGAACCTTATACGTAGATATTAGAACAACAAAATGTTACCCAAAGTAATGAAAAAAAAGCACTGTAGCTACTCTACACAAATGAAAAGTTATATTAAGAGTATTTACAGAGGAAAATTAAATGAAATTCATTGAAGATAATCCTATTGAAATGGGACAAATTAGTTGACAGTACTTGTAATTTGTGAAACATTATGAATATTTGTTGTATCAAATTGGACAAGATCATCTGAGATTGGCAGAATCTGTTGTAGTTCGATCTAAAGTTTTTCTTTAGATAGTGGCTTAAGAATATTTCCATTTAAATTTCATGTTACATTAATTATGGTATAGTTAATATGAATTAATTTAATATCTCTAAGAATATCACTAATGTTATCAGCTTTATCAGTATTCTGTTCCATAATCAGAGTATTTAGTACGGGCCTGTCATTTTCTTTTACATCTCCATCGTGATCATTAACCGATGTATAATTATTGTCCACGTATGCGTCGACACAATATTCAGGGATCATTATTTATATTTATAGCAAAGTGACAATAGGTTTTGTGTCTCTATGAATATTGGTACTGTTGTCATGGTATATAAAGATGTCACCACCCACAGTCCAATCATTTTCAAAGTTTATTTTAGACTCCTTTCTAATACACATAAAATTCTTCACTTTTTGTGTGTAAAGAGCCTTTGACGGACAAAGCATATGATGTGAATAGTACTACAAGTATCAACAAATAGCATTTTTCGTTTGTCTGAAAATTTATGACGTACAATACTTAGCGAGTAGACTTCAATTAACAAACGCAAAACTTTGTAGAGCTGAATTTTAATAATAAAAGTTTTTAAACTCTCTTTCCACGTCTATCAAATAACCGTCAGTTTGTAATTTCAATATTGCTTGCTCTGCCCACGCAACTACGCCACATTCAAAATAACCTGTACTGAATAATGTAATACCGTCTGTCAGAAAATTAATTTCCAATTCATGCATTCACAACAAGTTTAAATTCTAATAAATAAACGTTTATCTAATTAATATATATTTCGCAAATTATTTCTGTTTCATCTTCCAACTTGTCATTAAATTTGTTTTGAATTTAAATTAATTAAATAACTTTACCATTTGGAGCAATAACATGTAAGTATTTAATGAAATTTTCATTTGATTCGGATTCATTCCTCTTTGTTTTAAAAATCAGATAACCGACGCACATCAGGAAAACAAATCAATAAACACTACATTCGTCAAAATCCATCAATTTAAATGCTAGGACGGTACATTCGTCATCCGTCCACACATTTATTGCTATAACCAGTTTGGATTCTACTAAAGTAGACAAATGTCATAACATAGCTTATCTGTATAGTATGAAACATCAAATTTTCCATAAAGCGTACAAGAGGTCTCACAGATTTGCATAACGACCCTACTATCAGCCCACATGACCCCGTTTTTTACCTAACAGTGTTAACATTGGTAATCAGCGTTTTCCTGTTACGAACACCGTGTCTGTTATAATCTCATTTTAATCGTAGATATCTCGTGTTTATTTGTTTTTAAATTCTATTTCACCATTAATGTACGGTGCTTCATTACTTGACGCATAACGATCTCACTTTTCTCATTCACTCTAAGTGTCATTAACTAAACGATTCTGAGCTTACATTGGGAATCGGCCAAATGTTTCTTAGTATTTTGCTAAACGTAAACCTCCTACTTTATTTTGCTTTATTTTGTCGTTATTGTTGAACAAAGGTGTGCCATGAATAATGTATGCCGATATTAGGTACATTATACATATTGTCAATGACGGCGTCAACTTGAACAGATTAGTAAACAGTTTTATAGAGAATAAAATTTTAATCGTTTTCATATAAAAGTCTTCTTTAGCCTCTATATTGATTTCAGTGTCTTCAAACCTTATACAAGTATATCTTTCTTTTTCAATATCATTGTTTGTGGCCTCGGTTATTGAACTAGGCTTTTTATCTTTAAGATTTCTAAGATCCTTTCAGTTCACTTAATTAAGCGAGCTCAAGATGATAACACTGTTTGATAAATTCTGAACTATTTCAACTTCAATACCTTATCTCGTATCAAAAGGTACAAAATCTGCTGTCAAAGGTTTTATACAAAATTGAGATTACATATTAGCTTTTTCTTATAACAAACAACCATTTTGTGAAATTTTATGGCTTTATGAGCTTATGTATTGGACCACAGTAGTCTGTAGTCCATTGTCATGTTACGCGACTGATTACGTAATCGTTGTAAACATTATCACTTAACTGTTAGACACGTATTGGGAATGTGTGATGTCCGGTCGGTTTGTGTCTTGCTTTAAAGCTTATATTGATTAAGCATCATAAAGCCTATTATATTTACACGTGTTTTATGTTAGATAATTTTGTCATCATCGTTATCTATTGACATTTTTATACTCGAAATATTTTTTTATATAAACTTACAAAATAAAATTAATTAGGAATAACATTACCCAGTGCACCATTATTCATTTTAAATGAACTATATTTATCACCAGCCATATCATGAGGAAATATTTATGTTCAAAACAATCTCTTAACGAGAATAATGCTTTGAGAACTGTGACAGATAGTACTATCTGTTATGTCACTACTGGATTATCGATAAATAAAGTAGCGGACGTACAACACTTGAACTAATATGACACTTATGGCTAAATACTGAAACGTCAATCAGTTCTCAGACGCCATTTAGTCTGAAGCTGTCTTTGTCACTTTTTCGGCATAAAGTAGCGACAGGTAGATATTTAAGAGCATCTTAAACTTAACCAGTGTTTCAGTACTCGGGGGTCTAACAAACGAAGTTGATACTTAAATCTATTTATTCTCAAGAGGCATTCTTTATAATAGTTTAGAATATCCAAATTATGCGGCTTACCTAGAATTTGCATTTATATTACGTCACCTTAACTATCTGTCATCAGCCTTGCCCCGACTATGGTCACAATCACGACCATGGCTCCAAGAGACAAGTGCGATGACGAGAGCTTTTAACCTTAACTAAACGCCACATTAATTTATAACCTTTATCACAATGCCAGTAAGGGTCAGAATTGATTTATTGATTTACGTTTATTTATCAATATCGTTTTACTAGGAAATGTGTTGTTTACTTAAAATGGGCTTTTTGATTCATGACTTAAAGTTTGTTTTTGTTTGTGTACAGGAAGCAGCTGTTGACGTCCGCAGTAGCAGCCAGCCCGAAGGCAACTCTTTTTCTCGCCCCCGCTCCCCGCACCCCCTTCCAAGATTGCTGCCACCATGGGTCGGAAGAAAATACAAATATCCCGGATTACGGACGAACGGAATCGACAGGTCAGTAGAAAGACTAAAATAATCAAACATTTACAATATAGCAGCCAATTCATAATCTAAATTTTTAATTATAAAATATTTTTATAGCCTCCGCTTAAATATTACTTATCATACCTAATTACATATGGACGAGTCGTAATTTGAAATGATTTATAGTGAGATTTATATATGTTAACCTTATATAATAATATCGAAAACCAAAAGTGTTTCGACGATCATACATAATAATGGCGGCTGTTAGAGTGAAATGACCTTACCATGAGGCATGACCTATCAGATGCGGCCTATCAACACTCCCACTGCAAAACATTATCGCGAAGGGACAATGACCGCTCCAGCTTGTAATTTATTAATTATACGATTACACTGTATATCAACCTTGTCCAGTTTATGATGACCCTACAAAGCTCTCCTCATCTCCCCTCTCTCAAAGTACATTTTTAATTACCAGAGGGCAAGGAAGCTCTTTGAATATGGACTAGTACTAGCAGCAGCAGACATGTGAAATTAAAATTGCGAAGGTCAATTTACTTTCGGTATCCCAACTTCCTTTGTTCTTTACTATGTGTGAACCTACTCTAAATAAAAGAACATCGTACGCTATCAGACTACATATTTGAGTACCTATATAACAGGAAACATGTTTAGTATTTAATACAGTTGTTTCTAAACAAATGAATTTACCCGAAGGTATATCGACTTTTTAGCAAAATATTAAGGAAAATCACAAATTAACCGCAGATGATGTATACGAACAATAGTGCATAATTTAGTGGCTTAGAATATTGAAGTTTAAAACGTATTTCGAATGACACATCACGTTGATGAGTTCCAGTAATAATTATTACTTGATTCCGTCCGTGACCCAATAAAATGCTTTTGTTTTCATTATATCAATATCAAAATTACAATATGGATGAGTATTTTAATGATAAACATGCTTTCTAGTGTAATATTGTTCGGAATTACAAAGTACTTTAATTATGTTGTTTTTGTGTTTATGTTGTTTATTTATTGTAATTGTGTCTATGTGCTGTGTCCAAATTAAATGTTCTTTCTTTCTTTCTTTCTTAAATATACTACTCATATCAATCACGAAACACACAACACCTTGTGGGTTTAGCTTTGAACTAAATGAACGTATGAAAATTTTCTTGCCAAAAGATTCTGCCTCCAATACTCCAAAAACAAAGTCCCAAAAATTTGATGTTGACATAATTATGTACATGATATCCCTAATAAAAATTTTTTCTTCACGTTTCAGGTGACGTTCAACAAACGCAAATTTGGTGTGATGAAGAAAGCTTACGAACTCAGCGTGCTATGCGACTGCGAAATCGCCCTCATCATTTTCAGCTCCAACAACAAACTCTACCAATATGCAAGCACCGATATGGATAAGGTTGGTTGCAATCACATAAATATTTGTTGTTAAATAATTTCCCATACATAAATTCTTGTAATTGTTAGTCTAAATTTTAGCATTACCTAATACAGCTACACTTCGAACACTACTTCAGTATCTAAACTGGCATTTTTATCATTCTTTCGATTTTTTTATCTTACTATGGATCTTTTTAACGAGTAGGGGTTCGCTGTATCACAAATAGTTCCATTTTGTATCACTTTGAGACGTCATGCGATATTTCAAAAAAAATAATTTGAAATCGTTAAAAATTTAAAAAATACTTTTCCATTAATTTTATTAATCTACGTGACGGATTAAAAAATTGTTTAGTCAACATCTCTATTGGATCTTAAATTCATCTTGATCATCAATTCTAAGCATTTTTAGTTACTCTGTTGAATTTTTTTCTTTAGTATTTACATTTTTAACATTGTTTGCGTAAAATACACCATCGTGAACTGCCAAAATATTTTGCGTATTATGTAAATCGATGTCGGCTGAATTATCATTACTTTTGCATATTTCGCGATCAATATGTATGTTAATTCTGTTACAATAGCTTCTTGTTCTTTCTTGTTTGTATTGACAATGTTAAGGTTCCAAAATAAATATTTATTGATGGTGTTTAATTTATCACGTTCAATGTTTGTGTTAATAAAATCGAGTTCTACTATTAATCGGTTTATAGGAAAAAAATAATTCCATACAAAAGGTAGTGGAGTTAATTTCTTATTACGTGCCTCCTGGTTATTTATTGCAGTCACGACTAATACGCCCCACTTATAATACTAAGTTTTATAATAATTTAATGAAACTCGCCGCTATAACAGCTTCGCTTAGGTCGTTATTTGCATATTTTTTTATTGTCTATTCAATGCTAACATTGACTGAATAATGCGAACATAAAGATCATACAGTTTAACCAAATATACTATTTGTTATTCCTATTAATGATACAAAGCCAAAGAGATGTTATGCTTAGAAATGAAAAATATCCGTTTCATTTTGAATAGAATAGAAAATTTAATGGAAATCATATTTGAGTAACATTGATAGAATTGATTTAGAGAAAAAAATATAAATTTTTATAAGTGTAGTTTTTCGAACATCTGGTACTTTTAATATTGTTTTTTTTTTACATTCTATAAACTTATATTATCAGTTTATTTACATAATATAAATCATCTTGCTCTCACTGTCTGTACGCTTACATCTTTTAAACTACACGACAAATTCGAAAGGCGTCCGAACTACATAGAGTGAAGTCGAGAGGAAGATTTTAATGTATATAAGCATTTATTACTGAGTGAAACCGAGGCAGGTCCGCTAGTTAAAATACAAAACAAACACTTATACTCGAAAATAGCCACTAAATCTAAATTATTACACATAAATATAAATACAAAAGCCTAAACTAAAGCTAGGGCGTCGGGCTTGCAATCATGTGGTTGCGGGTTCGCATCCCACCCATTGCTCTACCGACATGAACCCACTCGTAACACAAGCAATTTAGCTTAACACGAGGGGTTAACAAGAATACTAGTAATGTATGTATTGCAAGACGTGAGCTTTATAAAAAAAACATATTCAATTGAAATAAACAATGGAAGCATTACAAAACGAACACTACGAACCAAAATTTCTATTGCAGGTTCTATTGAAATACACGGAATACAACGAGCCGCACGAGTCCCTGACCAACCGCAACATCATCGAGGTACATTAAGTACGGCGTCATCTGTGTGCCCGTGATCGCAATGCAATGTCCATGCAAAATTGACTTATACCATTAACCGCGTGCTTTGTACTTACACACAATACCTAATGCATATATCTGTTACTAAACAATCCCTGAGAACAAGTTGTTTGAACCTCACTAGATTATAGATGTAGATCTCGTACCCAAAGACCTTGTGTAAACGATATCACATCAATATATAGAAGTAAGAATAGACAAACACGAGTAATAAAGAAGCATGTTTATTTCCTGTTAGAAAAAAGGATCAAGTACAAAACACCAGACACCCAGTTTTATACTAACATGTTTATGAATAGACACCCCAAATATTTATGTTATTTTTTCCTGTACCAGCATGGGTTTCGTAAATGTATTTGTGTTTATTTGAATTAACCGCGCCTACCTGACTCCGATGTTTTGATACAAGGGTAAAGTCAGTGTTGCATCATTGCGTTCGACACCACACAAATGTACGCTAAAAAATTCACGTACAATTTTACCTAGTTACACGTAGTTTTATTGAGAGCACTGTTTTATTTTGACCCTCCACTACATACTGAAGTGATACTATCTAAACAAACGAAACAGTAGCAATTACGTTTAACGCGATTGACGCTGATAACGCTAATGGTGTGTATAGAGGGTGTAATCTAATAATTTAACTGATTTTAATGCATGCAAGATTAATACAGTACGCGTAGAGTATTTATAAGTTTGGCTCGTCAAGCCACCTGAGCTGTTTTCGCTGACACTTACAGGCACTCACAAAGAAAGAGCATAAGAACGGAGTGATGTCACCGGACAGTCCCGAGGCTGAACCCGAGTACAATCTGACACCAAGGACCGAGGCAAAGTATTCCAAGATTGATGAGGAATTCCAAATGATGATGCAGAGGAACCAGTTGAACGGGAGCCGTGTGGGTGTGGGCGTGACGGGAAGCAACTACAATCTGCCCGTCAGCGTCCCCGTCGGAAACTATGATCAATCACTGCTGCAAGCTAGTCCACAAATGCATACCTCTATCAGTCCACGGCCATCTTCTTCGGAAACCGATTCAGGTGAATAGAACTTTTCAAAACATTTTTCAACGCTTTAAGATCCAATACTAACCAGTCATTTAAAATTCTAGTATACCCAAGCGGCGGAATGCTCGAGATGTCAAACGGCTACCCAGGATCCGGGTCCCCGCTAGACGCGGGTTGCACGCCGTCGCCGTCGCCTGGGCCGGCGCCTTCGCCGCACCGGCACGCGCACAAGGCTCACGCGCATGCGCCGCCGCCGCACCACTCGCCGCGGCATAACAACCTGCGCGTCGTCATACCCAGCTCTATGCCGCCGCCGCAAGATGATATTTCGTACACTGGAGAGGTATGTAAAGAATTGTTGCTTGAATCCTTCAGGATGAAGATGTAAATAATCTAGTCCAAGTCCTTTTTATATTATAGGGAATAAATACATACGGAAATAATCAAGGGTGGCCCTTGCCCAAAAGCAACTTGAAGTTCATTGACAAATGTGATGGTTTTTAATTAATTCAATATTTACCAATCCAAATTATTTCATGAGCCTGGCCTAATAAATCTCAATTCATAGATATTTCTTTTGTGCACTTTGTGTGTTAATATATTATTCAAAATCCATAACGTATTCGTTTCCAGACACCGCTTGGCTATTCTGGACTCGGCAACTTTGGACCACAGGACTTCAGCATCAACTCGGACATGGGCATCGGACTGACGTGGGGCGCGCACCAGCTGCAGACGCTACAGCACAACAGGTACATGTCTGTGCCCATTTTGAATTACTTCTTATATGTGTCCCTTATGAGATCCCATCAACTGGGTCCAAAATCCAAAAGAATCGAAATTAAGGTAGTTCCATTTTGACAATGATTAAATCTACATTTTGAAATTCTATGAATTTATGACGGTAAAGACTCAGTTGGTGTGATTTTTGTGTTGTCCTCTAATAATATTAAAATTACTAACAAACATCCAACAAAAAATCAGAGACTGTAACTAAATAAAATTTAAATTACTAACAAAATATTAAAAAGAAATGTTCCGCCGTAACAGTGATAACACTGCCGTGACCAGGATTCGAACCTGGGTTACTACGGCCACAACGTAGGGTCCTAACCACTAGACGATCACGGCTATCGGAACTGGTGATTGTGTTGGCGAAAACAACGAACTCTTTGAACAACATTACATCATAGCGTGGTTACGTGCGCAAGAGTTTCAAAACTCAATGCAACAATTACTGTTTATTCTATATGAAGGTTTATTTACAATAGCTGTAACTGATTCAGTGTCTGGTGTAAAAAGATTTATTATTATATTCCACTTAAAAGCCGCTTTGTTGTGTTCTCTAAAAAGTTTTTAACTTTTCTACATTTTCGGTTTAAATTATTTGAAAGCTTTATTCCAATAAGAAAAATGAGTAGGCAGCAGTAAAAACTTTAAAGAAAAACATATAAAAACTTCTCATATTTATATGGACTCTAGAATTGACGGACGTTGGCACACTATCCTTGAATTATTTTTCATGTCTTTTAAAAACATAAAAAAATATTAGAAAAGGTTGTGTTAACAACAAACACAAGTAACTGACATAACTTACGTTTACGTTCACTCCAAATTAGAAGGCAGACCTAAAATTTAAGGACATTTTTTCATGTCAAGGACTTAACAAAATTCAAGAAAACAAGTTCAAAGAGGCGAGCCGTGTCAAGTAATCGTTACGCTTGATCGGCACCAGATTGGATAGGTATATAAACACAAATTAAAAAAGTTAAGAAAAAAGTTCGATTCATTCGAAACACTTTTTGCTTCAAGTAAATGATTTGTTGAATCGAATAGGAAATTCAATTAGTATAGAGCGATTGTACTTTGGAATATATTAACAAAAAAACAAAGGGCTGTCTAGAATAATTTTTTGGGATGCAAATTGTTAAAAGACAAAATTCAGCTGAAACATTTTTTTTTATTCGTAAATTAGAAGCGATCTTTGAATTTCGTACTAGTAATAGGCATTTCCCTAAGCTAGTATCAAGGTTTATTAAGTGCTAGAAAAACCTCCAAAAAAGCTCCGCCGCGACAGTGTATCACTGCCGTGACCAGGATTCGAACCTGGGTTACTACGGCCACAACGTAGGGTCCTAACCACTAGACGATCACGGCTATCGGAGCTGGTGACAGTTGCACCAAAATTAACACTTAGTTTAAAATGTGAAAGTTGCAAACCAGTTTTTGTAATCAACTGTTCGACATTGATCAAGACATTAAATATTTAATAGTTCTCAAAGAACACAAAAGATGGCGGTGTTGTAAAAAAACAAGAGACGAGCGTTTTTCGAACGCTATTTAAAAAACATTAAAACTTTTTGTTCCTGAAATATAAAATAATTTCCAAATATTATGAGAATGGTCGTAGTGTAAAATAAAAAGTATGACGTCACAAACAGATGAGTTTGACCGTAGGACTATTAGATTACTAGCTTCCTTTAACAGTAAATTAACTTGCAGATAGTGAGGAAACACTGGCCGTTTCGTATCTTGTGAGACATAAAATATAGTTGTCATGACGACATTGAAATAAGTTATGATATTTGTGGAACAGGAATTGCTATTTTTTTGTTTTTAATACAATATGCAGTGTGAGAAGTTTGAATACAATTTGTTGCAGATATATAGTATTTTTATACAAATTTTAATTTAACTCTGTCAGTAGCAGCTGTCTCATAGAAAAAAAAAACTTTAAAAGATAGAGCTCCGCAACGACACTGTATCACTGCCGTGAGCAGGATTCGAACGTGGATTACTGCGGCCTTAACTTAGGGTCCTTTCCACTCGGTTTTAACGGCTATAGGAACTGACGACTCAATCATTGAAACAAATGACAACTCAATTAAAGTTCCAAATATTTTACTTTCACTATAGCTCTACGTTTTGCCCCTTATTTCGACTACTACCTACGTAATTTTGATACAATTCAGTAGATGGTGCGGTTTTTAGCAACGAGTAATTAATATTGGTCGTATAATTTACAATTCAGAACAAACGGTATGGTCATATTATTATTATTGTAACCAGTAGCGACCTCAATTCTTTTGTTTACTCAATAATTGAACTGTTTCTTTCATACATACAAATATTATTTGTAAAGTGCGATTGAAACTTCATGGCGGCGGTGGAGTCAGTTACATTCTGCGCAGTACCTCGCCCCGCACCCCGCTGGTACTTGAATTGGTTACTGCGCAGCGACTCGCCTCATGATCACAGCCGACATTATGTCTGAATCGCCCTGTAAGTGTTACTCTCGCGCGTTTATGGGGTGTACGCCCTATTATTTATTAAAATTCATTTTTAATACGTGTGTAAGTATGTAAAATATTATCATGAGCTAACATGACGCAGTGGGGTTGTGATCATTGGAAGTCACCAGAAAAAAAAAAAAATTAGAAACAATTCTAACCACTAGAATATCACGGCTATTAAACCTTACAGTACATCAAAAACAACATTCACATCCTGACACAATGACCAGTTTCGATGGCCTTTCCTGCTCCCCTTAAATGTTCCGAAACAGGGCAACCGAGGGGTAGGGCTTTTTACATCCAAAGCTCAACTTTCAATGGCCATGCGGCTGCATCAATCAAGTGCAGATCATTGCGGAATAAATTAACTTTATCGGTTGTAAGTCTTTTAGTTGCATGTCTCTTATTGGATGTTATGAATTAAACATGTTTATACGCGCTTGTCAAGTATATACTACCGTTATGACTTGAACAGTTTCGATTAAGTGTTACATTTTTCATGTGACGTTTCTCATTGTATATGCGCATAGGTTCAGAGCGCATGTAACGGGGAAATAAGTATGAATATTTTTGCATTTATGATATGGTGCCTGTTATGTTTTAGATTGGCAATTTTATCGAATTTTATTAAAAATTATAATAGCATTTATTTCTTAGTAAATGTATTTATTATGCAAACTATAGCAACAAAAATCATGTTGTCATGTTGTCTTTTTTATAATGTGATACAACTAAGTATTAAGGACTATTTTTTGTTTGTACCTAAAGACATATACCAACTATGTTTAAATAAACCATCCCAAGAATTAGATGTTCAATAAAAAAAATAAAAAAAAGAATATTATATTTCGAATACAATCATAATTCAAATGTTATTACTAATACTAAAAAACAAATAATTCCGCAACTAATGTAGATAATTTGGTTAAACAGTAGCAGCTTGCCAGTACTGGGCGGTGGCGGGACGCCTCCGCCAGCGGCGTCGCCTAGCAACGTGAAGATCAAAGCCGAGCCGGTGTCGCCGCCGCGTGCGCCCGACCACATGCACCGCGCACCGCCTGCGCCCGCGCCGCAGCCCGCCCATCTCTCTGGAGTCATCGATGGTGTGTTTCAGACCATTAAATATTACGTCACCGATTGATTGTGAGCGTTGTTAGTTTATAATATTTCTGGGAATGTTTTGGATTGTTGTTGAATTATCTGAAAATAAATCTGAAAAAACAAACTTTTGTTCCCAACCCTGAAATTTTCAGAATCTTCGACACCCCGACGGAGCTTTAATCAACAAAATTGTTTTGAATTTAAAATCTGAGATAAGCTAACGAAAAGATCCCCTGAACCCAGAACTGAAAGAAACCCTGCCTTATCTTCGAATTTAATCTAATTACTATAATATACAAATCTCTTCGGTAAAATTTTAGAAGTTCCTAGTTTCTCAACAGTTTACAATATTCCTAGAATTATTACAAACTGGCGATGCTTTCACAAGCCTTCAGTGACATTAATAACCTAACATATTAACTAATAGCAGAAAATTTATACGCGCATTATTATCTCTTCATTATAGCTGACTATGGTTTAAGCCGCTACACGTTCTCTTGTAAGACTCAACTAGAGGATATTAACACTCATGATGGATATGCGGAGAGTTCTTACAGAGGTCTGATATAATTTATTTTTAAAAACACCTTCGCTTCCAGTGAAGTTTATTCTAAATTAATTAGAAATTTCATTTGATTTTTTTTTTGTAGTAATTCAATTTATATTCAAAATTAATTCACTAAAAATAACAATAACAATTAACAAAGATTAACATTAAAAATTACAGTGTATCGGCACGTTGCAGGTTCAGTATCTTCAAGTAACATGGGCTCGCCGGCCGGGCAGGACATGCGGCACTCGAGCGCGGTGCCGCTGGACTACGAGCAGCCGCACACGAAGCGGCCGCGGATCGAGGGCTGGGCCACATAGCTAGGCCACGAGGCCTTCGGCTCGTACCCGCGGCCGCTGCACCCGCACTGCTAGGCCGCGCGCCCCCACCGCCCCAAGGCCTCTTCTCTATCGAGCTTCGGCGACCGTCCTCCGCCTCTACCCCCGGTACTGGACACAGATACCCCGCGGCTCAGTGCTAATCTTATCACTCCAAAAGTCTGATAAGCAAAAGGTGCATCCAGAACACGGTGCTTAAATTTTTGATGGCACGGTCGACTATCAACGTTCTTCATCTATGTGTCGAGCCACTACGGGCGAACTAGTACATTACAAATTCGTAGATCTCTAATGAGGTCATATATTATTAAATGTTCAACTTTACACTACCCTCTATCAATACGTAATTAATTATTGTAATGCACACGAGTACACTAAAGATTAAGATTAAATGTTAAAATTAAGTACAATAGATGCAACCCTTCTGATCAATTTTGAACTTTAAGTACATGTAGATAGAATCTAATTCCCCTGTAAATAGACGACATTATATGTGCAATCCGTGCCATTGTCTGTTTAGCTTAAAGATAGTCAAATTAAAATTAGTGACTTTAAAATGTAATTCTGCACTTGAATGTTGAAGTTGAGTGCGTCTCAGAAACCGGCCGGACGGAGTTGTGTAGTGCGATGGACACGGACACATCGGAGTGACTAAGTGCGTGCAAGACTTATAAACAAACGACTGTTGACTTTTTGTGTTAGTGTTTTAAAAAGTTTTTTGTGCCATTTTAAAAATTATAATAGTGTGACATCCGAACTTGAATCTGTAAATTAGTAGTCGTAGTGTCATCACAGAAGATAATAAATTATATGTATTGTAAAGTCTACTTTATCTATTGACATATTTATACATGAGAATCATAATGATATTTACATAATATGTATACACGTCCCGTTAGGAACGAATGTTATGTATGTAAGTAGGTAATGTTAGCTAGAGATGAGTATATAAAGATACCACACAAAGCTTTAAAATTTCTTATGATAACACTTGCACTCTAAGCAGAATTGTAAGTAAAACACTCTTTATATTGTACAATTTAGATCTCTTGACAATTCAACACGTGAGTACATAGTTAATTTGACAGTAAAAGAGTATAATGTCAGAGACACATATTTCTAGACAATGATTTGTGCTATATTCTTATAGCAAGCACTTTGGTACACACATACAGACAACTACAGTATGTTACTTTTTTTACTAATCTGTCTGTATTATTATACTTACATTACCTTATAATATAAATCCCATTAATAATATATATTTGTATGTATGGTCTTATCTCGTTACAGACCAAAATATTATCGAGTCAATTTTGAATATCATATGTAATTAATTGTTAAGTATGTGTAGGTTTATTTAGTGGCTGTAATGGGTTACGAAAATGTATGGAACAAATTTGTTGAGTACATTTGCTTTTAATTTTGTTAATGTGATCTGAAGTATATTTTATTTCTACTTAAATAAAGTTATAACTAGTAGATATTGTAACAATGAACAATATACCTACAAGTCAGCTTTAAGCACATACAAAATTATATTTTACATTAAATAAAATATTTACACTAAAGTATGCACTATATCACGATCCGCCCTATTTTTAGATGATATTGTCTGGAATAAACTGTACATTGTATCGTCCATAGTTCATAACGTCCTTCATCTCCTGCTTCCTAAATGTTGCTTACCCCTCATCCCGAAGAAAGTACTCCTAAGATCATTCTTTGTATATGGCCCACCTGTAGTTCCAAAGAGCCAAGTCCTCTCTCCCCTCCTCATATCTTCTCACTGTAGATGCCTTACTCACAGTGCCTAAATGTACCATTTTGTACCAAAATTTGTATGTTATAGCATTATTGCTTTAATATTCACATCCTGAGCGCTTACAATGAGATCTAAAAGCAGGATTGTTTCCGTTTTATGGATAGAAGGAACGAGACGCCGCTATGTGCAGTTTAGTACGTCATCTCCCTTCCACAATGGCAACAGCCCTGCTTTAAGAACTCATAGTACAGGCACTGATAATCTTAAGTCATATGATGATATTACTTGTTCCGGCCGTAGTGAGCAAAACGTTTGTTACGGTACAGTCAGAGTCGGAAGTGAATAGAATACCGAACGCAAAGATGTATAGATGTACATTGGATGTCCCTAATAAATATAAATGTTTCCTGCTTTCTAGTTAGACGTCCGACCCTTGCGGAAGTTCTTAGTCTATTTATTTTTGTACTCGACTGTACATAATGTACTCACTACAGTCAGAACGATACCTATGATATATTTCTGTACCACATTTGTCAGTAAAACTGTATGAATGTGATTATTACTATAAAATATAAAATAGTATAAGTGTAACGAACAACTTCGCATCATAGAATATCGTCCCTTCAAATCACAATAACAAAATGCTAAATGTACATTTGTTAAATTTGTACAGGGAATTATCCATTTTTGATGTTCAAAAGTCTGAACGCATAAGAATGTTAAAAAAAAATGTATTTTCGCATTGTAAAATAAGTACACGGTTAGTTTTAACGAATTAATATTTTATTACCGGACATAATTGATGTTGACCCGTTTAAAGGGAATTATTATAAAGATCATGTAAGTACACCTTCGATGTTAGATTAAATTGTTAATGTGATATAATTACCTACACTGTTACAACCCTGGGCCCGTTCATTGTTACAACTACCTTTAGGGTCGTCACTCTCTTTTGTATTGGATTTGTAAAAACTCGTGACGCCGCTTTGCTTGTTAGCGTGACGATGTTGCAAACTTCTCCACCGGGTCCCGTAGTTTGAGATTCTACAATTGCGTTATCTGCTGTTTTCGGTCGTTCGTTCCTAAAGTTCCTTTCACTGGAACCGTCGATGTGTTTTGTATTAAAATTTGCTCAATATGTTCGGCGATGATGCGAAACCCTTGTTTCTTGTTAGACTTCATTTCTAATTGTCCATCGTAGAATGGTATGATATAATTAAGTGTTGCATTGTACAGTATCGTACACGTTCGCTGTTACCTATATACCTATCACGATACAGGCGCACTGGTAAGAGGCCATAGCCAATGAACGCAATTTTGCACAGAAACACATTGTTATCGGATGAAAATGTTTACAATAAGTGAAGTTTCCTTTGTATTTGCGTAGTGCGATAAAGTAACGGACGGTATGTATTTTATCGCTTGCACAGACTATTCTATCGAGTATATTGTATATTACAACAGTAAGCTGGTATTGGGAGCATTATTTCCGAGGTTGTGAGCTTTGCTATCGGGAATGAGTTTCAAGTTTAATTAATTAATTAATATATTATTATTCATTTGGACGCACAACCGTGTTGTGTGTTAGTGTAAAAAGCGTTTGTTTGATCTTTATATGTACCTACTTTCGTAATAAATATGTGTTTACCTGTATTTTATTTCGCTGTGAGACAATAGCAAAGGGCTTGTTCAGTTAACTTATAATCTAGTTCATTGCATTTAAACAGATACGTAGTAATAAGTATGAGTAAACAGAAACTATTGCTGAACTTCACAGTAGATGTCGGTGTATTTACGTTCCCCGTCTTATTTGCTATTGCACCACAGTATGGTATCGTGAACAATTCAAATAGAATATAGGAAAATAAATACATATCCTTATTGAATACTCAAATCGATTTCACATTAATTTCTCTTGTAACAACAGTTGTGCAATACATATATAACAAAATGCTTAGGTAGGTATTAGGTATATTTTCGTTTGAATTTTACAAAGAATGCAAAATCTGTTGTATTTTATCGATATTTTTACTGATAATTTGAGAGAACACCGACGGTATTCCGGAGGTGAATCTCGGGAATATTAAGTCATAATTGTGTAATTATTTTATAAGATAAGGCCGGGCCAAATATTGCATTAATGTAGGTCATACGGCGCTGTATCTCTGTGTTGAGGCAGCCATTTCTGCCCTGTGTATTATAATTGTATGATGAATGAAACATCTCAGTGGCTGAATGAAATATTGATGTTTATCGACAGTGTTAGAAAATTGTTATAAATTATTTTGATGACTGTTCGAAGGATAATAAAGAGTTGGATGTCAAGTTTCGTTTTTATTTTGTAGTTACACCTTTCCTTTACCAAGTAAATATAAATTCTGTAAATATAAATTTGAAGCGTGTCTGAGTGGTTTCGGGTTCGAATCCCACCCATTACACTACCGACGTGAACCCACTTGTGACCTTGTGTCACAATTCAGCTTTTAGCTTAGCACGAAGAAATTAATAAATGTAACACTATATTAAGATAAATTTTAATCTAAAATAAAAATATTACTCAGCTATTGAGTCCTTAAAATAAATTAAATAATCAAGTAATATTTGACCGATAACATAATTACGAATAGTCCTTAAATGGATATGACTTTTTTCTAAACCTACTTCATTATCAGCTTATTCTAAATGTCTTCCTATTTATTGACAATGGGATCTCCAAATGCGCAACGAGAAATGGAAGCTTCATTTTCATCCAAAGACTCCATGTCATGAGACAGAACCCTTCGTCTCTTTCTATCTTTCTCGAATATCTCTCTCACTTCCTTATCCAAGTCGATCGAACTGGACCTCCTTGAATCAAATCTATCGATACTAAATGTATTATGCACCATAATGCTCTCATTTGTAACGTTAATCACTTGTCCATCTAAGGTTCCATTAGAGTGAGCAGTAGATGGTCTACTGTCAAAATGCAACCTGCTGTCTGTATCTATGATCTTGATTTCACTATCTAAGTCTGTTTTTGGAGTGGGAATCAGGAGTTCTTTGGAAACAGCACTGGTAGGGGTTCTCTTTCTTCTGAACCGGCAAAATTTGGAGAAGCCTCCGATCCATTCTGAGATCAATGCTGTAGCGGCTATGAGGAAACCAGCTGCTAAGAGCAGGAACATTCCCTGAGTGTCTTCGAGTGTAAGGCCTTTTTCTTCAGCTGATGCAATTTTGATTGTGTCACCGTTTGCCTGGAAATATCAAAATGGTTAAGAGTATAATATATAAAGACTATGATGCCATTGGAGAACAGTTTCCGATCACCTACGTATAATAAAATAGTCGAACTTTTCTGAGAGTCATTATTATCATCGTATCAGCCACAAGACGTCCACGGCTGAACATAGGCTATTGCATATATTGGGGGATTCCAATTAATTCTGAGAGTACATTTACTGAAAATTATTTAGTGAAAATAAGGAATACTTACTGCAAGCAACTTCCCTGTTATACTGCGCTGCATTTCAAATCGTACCTCGTCGAATATTTTATCAACCAGTCCGCTTTGAATCATTCTTCCAATATCTGTGCTCATTTTAGCTGAGTATACGGAATTGTTAGGAAATCCCATTGTCACTCCAAATGCTACAAAGCATTCATTTGAAATATGGAGAACGGCTCTTTTTGATCTACAATTAATGATGAAATTAATTGAATGAAATGATTGTATATTATAGTTACTAGGTACTACTACCTGTTTACATCTTTTATATACAACTTACTTCGTTGCAGTAAAATTGGCTTGTACGATATACTCAAGTTCAGCTTTTGATCCCAAAAACGCATAAGGCCAGAAGAAAGCTTTAGTAGTATTCCTGATACCGGCTGCCACATTCGGAACCAGTTCAAGCTTCTTGAACAATTTGTTGGTATAAGGGTCTGATGAATTGAAAAACCATTTTTCCCACCCACCTCGATCTGTGTGAAATTAATTAAACCGTTATTCAAAAGTAGCGGAGTATTTTTTAAGTTTTTTTTGAAGATTAGTCTTTTTTACCTAATGTACCGATCCTGTAAAATCCAGCCAACAGTTGCTGTATGGTATCCACAGTTTCAGGAAATATAGGCAATGTCACAAACGCTATGATGGAACCAGTGTAGCAGCTCGTTATTATTATCGTGAATATCCAATACCAACCTAAAATTAAAAACGTAAGTTTTATATTCCTATGAACACTCGCTACATTATTTTGTTCAATATACAATAAAGACTCACCAATCAACAATCTCGTTGTTATTTTCTCCGTTTTACTCCATGAATTTTTTCCGAGAAATGTAAAGCAATTTGTAAATGTTCCGAAAACATACCAAAACATATTTTCTATTTCTCCAGTGTTATATATAAGGTGTCTCAAAGTATGTTTGTCAGAGAATGCCAGTGGAAACATTCCAAAAAGGTATGTGAAAGTCAAGGCGACCCAGACATGCCAGTGGAATGGTCCGAGAATGGCTCGATACCTGAGAAGAAGGTGAAAAATATTTAAGGATTCAAACAAAATACTAAAACTAATTATGCATGCTAGTAAAAAATTGTTACCGTGGTAATGCCGTAGACATGAGTGTGATGAAAGCCGCACAATCTTCAGAATGTGCGTAAGACATATCCATATCTCTAGCTCTATCAATAGTCATGTACATTCCCGCTATTCCTATATCTGCTCGACCCATCATGACTTCTTTAGCTACTGCATCTCCAGGTCTAATAAACGATACTTGTTTTAATCAGCGTACAAAAAATTACAGTAAAGAAAAGACTGAATTTATTTACCCTAAATTCAAGTCCTGTGGTTCAATGATTTCAATAGAGAAGTTGTTTCTTTGAGCCAATAATTGTATTAATCGTAGTTCAACACCATCCCAAACTACTCTAGGGTTTCCACCGTCTAGATCTGTTAGAATTCTGAATAAATAGAAAAATACATATTATGTGTAAGGTAGTTTGGATGATATTTATTTGTGACAAATGAATTGGTACCTTTTAAATACAAATGGAGGCTGGTGAGCAGCAGCAACCACAAATCTATGTCCAGCATAACCGTGTGTCATCTTGGGAGGAAATAAGTTCACATTTCTTGAAAACTTCCCGTGTGTCCAAGAATTGATTACCACAGGTTTACTAGCGCCCAGTCCATCCGTATACAATTTATGTGTATACAGAATGTATGGGGACTCCTAGACAGAAAGACCATTAAAAACAATCTGCACAAAGTGCGGAAAAATTATAAGTTTGTAGCTTTACTTACCAAAAACTTATCATCGCCTTCCTTAAAACTCTGTCCGATGACTAGTAAATTAACAAACATTCTTGACATAGAACTAGCTAAAAACTCTTGCACTGCCCATTGAGAAGACCTTGCAATTAAGATTACTTTATTCTCAGATTGTTTGCCTAGAACCTTTGCACTACTCTTAACATCGGATAAGAAAATAATGAAATGAAGACATTGAGATTTAGCGTTTAAAAGTTTGGGCTCTGTTAATTCATAGCTGTCGTTAATAAACCCATGGACAAAAGTTATTGGAAATCCTTGCAGGAGATTTTGTAATAAGTAACTTTCTTTAGATTTCACTTGGCTGTCATAAAGTATCACTGGCGTACAGTCAGTTAGATAAGTCAATGTCACATTATGCAGCAATGCTACAAGCGAAGGTATTTGATCGAATGTCGCACTTTCATTTAGGAAACGTTCATTCCATAATTCTTCTCTGGTTTTAGGATACCCATGGAATACGGGATCTAACGTTCTTTTATGAATTTTTAGATCATCATTATATGAATGTTTGTCTTCATTAAATCTTCGCCATGTAATATTTTCATAGCATTCATCATTATTCCCAATATATGTATCAGATGTATTACTATGACTGTATATTTCTCTTTTTGCTTCATTTTTATAATACGTATCTAATATGGACTGTGAAGGATAATATTCAATTTCTTGGCAAAAGATGTATCCAGTGACAAAAATACAAAACCAAAATACTTTCATGTTGTCTGCCTTTGATTTGGTTCGTTTTTTCATATGTGAGGCATTTTATAGGATGATCGTGACCTTCAGAAGCGATGCCACAACACAGGTGTTATGATTGAAATTTAATTTTTGATGCTTACTGCGGATTCTTTATGGTCACGGTCGTAGCCGTGACTTTTAGATTAATTTTGTGCAGCCAATATTTTTTATATGAGCTACCTGTCCTTACCTACCGTACGGAAACCTACTAAATAGTATAGATATGGTTTTTTTTTGCGTAGTCGTTGATATTTGTTCTACAATTCAAATATAATATATAATTTCTTAGATATATGAGCTCCTAGATTATATAGACTCTATATTCTCTACTAATAAATATATATATACATAGGTATAACAAGTGCATTTGATGAAGTCAAGAGCAATTTCTTTGAATCAAATTGGTAATTGTTTGGATGAGGAATAAATTCATGTTTATAAAATACCTTCGCAAATTATTTGCAATAATTTACAACAAAAATGGCGTCAAAGCGTCGTGACGTCATAACTGATTAGCTGAACGGCGTCGTAAGGTCACCCAGCTATGTCGTTGCGACGCTTCTCTGATCTTTGTGAATTGGTTTATTCTTAATATTTTTATAATATACTATTTAGAGTTATGTACGTAATGAATTTAATAACAAAGTAAAGAAGAATTTCAATCTATGTTTATAAAATTCTTGCGTCACATTTTTGTAACCAAATTCCCCTAAAACGGCTTGACCGATTCTAATAGGTTATAGGAGAATAGCTATTTTTTATATCTGTTTATTAGAAATGGCACTCTTCAGATTATTTTTAATATGGCAGAATCACTTTTAATGGGACAGCTAGCTATTATGTTAAGAATTTCAAAAAAATGTATAAAACAAGTGATGTATTCACACACTGTTGACTTCCTTTCTTTGCGACTTCTCCAAATGCGGGTCTGCTGGCAGAGATTTCTCATGAAATAGACAGAGCCTTTGTACATTTTGTTGACCTATATTATGTATTGTTTACCTATTATGTGTGTACAAAAATTATTAAATAAAAATAAATGAATATAATAATAATTGCTGAAAAATAAGTTATTTTTCTTTCAATAAACAACGCTAACTCTGAATTAACTCTCACCTTTCGAAATTTCACCACACATTAAAAAGAAATCATTTATATTAGCATAAAAAGAAATCTATAATATAATATGACGTTATGGGAGAATATAGAAAATAAAAAACGCTTGTATTTATAAAGTTTTATTAATCAGCACTGATCACAAAATCTTTAAAGTTCTTGTACAATATAAATAATGATGCCGATAAAAAGTATGAAATTAATTTATTCTAAACATTTAACACTAAAAGATCTCAGTGCTTAGTCATGTCCAAAATTCATTGTTCTAGCCGAGACAAGAGTAAAAAAGTGAAACTACCAATTTTAAATACTAATCCTATATTTACAATAAGACCTATTAAATAATGAATAACTTTTAAATAAGATTCGTAGCAAGCGCTTCCAATATCTTTAGTTGCAATAGCATACCAAAGCATTTATTCTAATAGAGTACATAAAGTGAATTTACGTTGGAGTCATTAGTCAAGAAAATTATTAAATGGAAAACGTCGAAAAAGAAGAAGAAGAAAAAATAGAAATAAAAAATTTATGACTCAAACGGGAATTCGCCTACTATAGAATTAAAAAGTATTGTCGTACGTTCTAAAATGGAAATAAACAGTTGTATAGACATGTGCAACATCACAATTACACACAAATGCGATGTGGACAGACGTCTACACAATGCTAAAAATTTGTTTACATCAAAATAATTTGATTCATCAATTTAGGATTCCCTTCTCAAAATTTAAATACAATTTTTCAAGAACGCACTCACACAATACCAACCTAAACTAATACTTTACTTACTACCAACTAACACTATATTTACAAATTATCAAAGGCAGTGTCAACCACGAAGCTGGCAAGATTAGAAAAACATATTTTCTAAATTTTAATATGGCTTTCGTTTAAAATTATTCGGAAAATGGTAATCATTTTTAGGATGTTTGCAACCTCAAAGGGATAAATACTGAGAAATGTAACTTGATTATCACGGCAAAATAAAACGTGTCTATGTAAGTCTTCATTAATTCAAAGAGTATCATAATCTAAAACAAACACAAAATAGGAAATCTTATTGCAAAAACGTTGCACGAGTATTGTTGCCTACATGCAATTAACACTAACAAAATCGACGTAATCTTCACACTAGACGATTGAAAACACTTAATATCACAGTTTCCAATACATTAAGGACGTATTTTAAGAGAATTATATAAGCAAAATGTCTCTGTTGATATGAAATTGTCAAAGTTTGCTTTGTGACCATCATATCTAAATGGCACTCATCCGTTGGTGACAAAACAATTTCCACTATGAATTACACAAGCAATACCCTTCTTGCCTGTTGGCTGGATACATTTGATGTCTCAAAATTGATTGAATTAAGATGGTGGTTAGGATATAATTTATACTAAAGTAACTGTTTTGCTTATTCTCCGATGTCATTGTCTATGCGTGAAGATTTGATGCCAGATTTTCCTGTCCAGGGGTAGACTTCGGGACAAGGTTGACATGTCCTCATGTATCTTACTCCAGATTTGTGCCACAGGTTGCACACTTTAGGATTGTTGCATTTCTTCGGCCGATCCTGGAAATTTATAAACATAATTTGAGTTCAAACTTCTGCGTCTATTACAGGATAGTATTCTGGACTTACGATTAAAGTTTTCATAACAAGAATAAAACATTTTTTGAAGTAACACCTACACTTGTCTTCATGCTAATACTTCTGTAAATATTCTACCATAGGTATATGATTCTGGACACAAACCTGGTAATTACACTGGAAGGGCTGGAAGTTGTTGAGCCGGTTGATAGGCGTAGGGTCTCTGACCCACTGCAACGCTTGCCAATTGGTCACGATCCATACGTCTGGCATTCGGTTGATGAAGTCCAAGAACATGATGAAACCTTCTTTGTGGTGAGGTTGAGTGAACCACGCTGCGTGGTAGAAGAGACCAAATGGAGCCCTGGAATTAAGAAAATTATTGTGAAGTACTATAACAAATTATTCCTCTAGTATAATTACCTTCATCTTCTAACTGGACGAGGCATTAAATATCTTTTGTGGTTTAGTTGTCTAAAAGTTAGCTAGTCGGTAGTATTTTGCAACTTACCTATTTGTTGTGTAATGTCTGTCAAAGTTCTTTAAGATCATTTTGTAAACATTTTCAGGTTCAGGAGGGTTTGCACAAGCGTCACCCATCGAGCAACGGCCTCCGTTCAAATCTTGCCACATCACCATAGGCACTTCCCATACACCTGAAAAATAAAAAATCACATTGTAGCTAAACATTCTGAGAAATCTGAGAAAAATGAGAAACACCCACAGCATAAATGTAAAAAACGAAATTAGTTTTTTCTGCTATTCTTTTCTTGTTTTAAAGTCCGTACCTGGGTAAGATTTCGTTGGGCAAGGAGGTATCATGCAGTCGTGGAACAATTTGTAATCCAAAGTGTAAGGCCAGCTTGGTGGTCTGTTCTCGTATACGGGTAGCGAAGAATCGTAGGTGAAGTTAGCATCGTACAACATTTTAAACATTTTGTTTCCACCGACGGAAAGGAAGGGCGCTCTCATGCCTCTAACATCTTCCAACTTGACTCCACCGTATGCTGATAGTATTTCTCGTTGGCCACCCACTTCTCTGTACCATTTCTTTTGGGAGAATTGCTCTCCAAAACTATGGCTAAAATGATTAAAGTTATGTTAGTATACCCTTTAATATTTAACGTAAACAAAAGGAAGAAGGTAAGCAATAAGAGATTAAATTGTTATAGACATCCAGAAAAAAGTAAGTATTAAATATTAAAATATTTGAATAATAAAAAATAAATAGTACAATTAATTTGAAGACGAAAGAACAAAAGTTATACAGAATGTGAAAAAATTTTAGTTTGAGAAAATTGTCGTTTTCAGTCTATCTTGAATGAGTAAAGTGGTCATCGGCTCAAAAACGGTCAAATCAGCAGTATTCCGTAAACTTACGATATTGTATGTGACGCCATCTCGTGTCCAGCAGCGTAAAGGTTCTGTACTTGACTGTAATCGGTCCATTCATGGGACACGTAAAACGTAGCGGAGATCGGGCAACCGTTGGGGTTGACGCGACCCTTTTCAAACAGGTCAGCGTACAGACCCTTGTTCAAGTCGTTTACAGAGTCATCAAAGGTCAGTAGGACTATTTGTGGTATCTGCTCCACCGGTAGGTCGCCTGTGTTCGTAGGATGTGATGTGCGTGTGGGTGTGTAAGTCGTGCCAGGAAGAGGTAGAGAAGTTTAGGTATTTAGAAGGGTGGAAGAGTTAAGGAAGAGAAAAAAATATAAAATGATTAGTTTAAACATAACATACAAAATAAATTTTATAAATATAAAGATGGCCGAAAATACCCTGTTAGTATCGAGCCTAAAGTCTATCAAAGGACCAACAGACTCCAAGAGAGAATTCATACTAAGTGACTTACGATATTGTATGAGAGCCAAATTCGTGACCATCTGCATAAAGGTTTTGTACTTGACTATAATCCGTCCACTCATGGGATACATAAAAAGTACCAGTAATCGGGCAACCATTAGGGTTTTTACGCCCTTTCTCAAAAATATCTTCGTAATGCACTTTATTCAAATCGTTCACAGCATCGTCGAATGTAATTAAAACCAGTTGCGGTACTTCGTTGACGGGCAAATCTCCTAAGTCACAAATACCATTAGCAACAATCGTAACACAGGATTTAACAGCGGTTATAGTGGAAGGGCCTTTTAGAAAGTACATATTTATATTACACAAGTATAATCAAATGGTTAAAAAACAACCTACCGGGTATTTCCTTTCCTCCACAATGACAGTCAGGTAAAAGACAGACGTCTTTTCGGCATTTAGCTGCAGTCTTGTCAGGTGTAGGCTGAGGATACACAGGCGCAGATCTGCTCGGAGGATTAGCGTAGATGTCGACGAACTCGGTAGTTTTGGTAACGATGGCCGTAGATGGTTTCAATGTTGGTCGGCTGCGACTGCTCAAAAATAATACGTCTTAATTGCTGGAATAAGTGGTGCAAATAACAGTGCATAGAAATGAAATGCGCAGTGCAAATGTAGTTAAGCAATTTCCAGATTTTATGAGCACATTCGTAACGTATTTACATTTTTGTTGTATGTATATAAGTACAAATGGTATTTCAGTAAAAAAAAAACATTATTAGGTTTACACAAGAAATTATTAAACTTCAATACTCAGTTTATACAAAAGTCGAGAAAAATAGTAGAGTCGTGAATAAATTAAGAATGTGTAATGCATGATTTGAATTATATTTGGTTCTAACGTGGGTGGTGTTCCTCTGTTCGGGGCTGGCTGCGATTGCGCGTCGCTCGACGTCGTGTAGTGTGCTGAACCACGGCCTCGCGTGCTCGTAGGCCTGTAAAGTTGATATTACCAAGTGAACAAAACATTCACTTAAATCCTCCCGGTTAGTATGCGTGATTTAAAAGACAAAGCTTTTTGAAATAATTCTCAAAAAATGATAAATCAGTAATAATAATTTTGACTGTGAATATGATGTATAGTGTATATAAATAATTTAAAATTTCCAACATTGATTTCATTTCCAACGCTGATATATGATTGGCTATGTAATGACGATAGAAGAATGTTAATTATGGTGTTATAAAACATGCAGTAGCGTACCAAACACGAACACGTTTCGGTACACTTATGATCCTGGTGCACTTAGAAACTAATAATGAGTTGCTATGTGGTGCAATAATATTACGTGAAGCTACATTGAGGAACTTGATACCAATATAACTAATTGTCTCAACTATAAACATTCCACAAACTACACAAATTCCAAGAGAGTGCAGGAAATGGAAAGGTTGCGTCAGGAGTTAACAATTCAGAATTCAACTCAACCGACATGAAGTCCCCCAATGAAAATAGAATGTTAAGCGAAAGAGTTTAGATGTAGGTGCTATTAAACGATTGTCGGATAAGATGTTTGACTTCATGCTAGTTACTCGCGAGGCAGAAAATAAGATCATTTTAATAAACGAAGCCTCCACCCTCAATAAGTAATGTGAGATAACTTCAGGCTGCTTAGACTACTGGCCGGCGAGTATTTGTACCTCTGGTATTTGATTTCGTTGCATTTTGGATTCGCTTGCAGACTGTTATCTGATGAGCATTTGGACGACGATTGGTAACTCCTGCGCCCACCTCCAGGGTTTGTCGCAGCTAACTTTATGGCGGGATTGACTCGTGACGCTCGCGTCGGAAAGGAAATACTTTTAGTCGTCGATGTCGTCGGTTCATATTTCAAAGTCGTTGTCGATTTCGTAGTACTTGTCGTAGATGCGATTTCGCTTTCGACTTTGTTAATTATGTGATTTTCAGCCTCTGTGGTAGTTTTGAAGTCGTCCGTAATAGACAAAGTTGGCTTTACAACTTCATCAGGTATCTCAACGGCTTGTTTACTACTTTCTGTAGACTGAACATCTTTGATAATGTTTTGAAACTTGCGCGAGCTTTCATGTTTTGGTTTACTTGTTATTAGACTACTAAATTTAGATTGATAAGTATCCCTACTGCTTGTTTCACTTCTAAAATCATTTGATGTACTTTGTGTAGGCGATGAGGGCATAGAAGACGTTGGTAAGTTTGCATAAGTGAATGGTGAACTACTCGTAGGAGTCATAGTTGTAGTTGTTGATGAAAAATCTTTTGCTTGGCTTTCCTTCTCACTGTCACTGACAGATTCATAAGTTGGACCTACATATTGAGAAATACTAGGCTCAGTTATAATTTTAAGATGTTTAACATTACTGCGCAAAGGTTTTTCATCAACATACTTCAGTGGTTTTTTCTGGTAGCCTATATTAACAATCTTTTCTTCATCTCTTTGTGATGGTGTTGTAGTTTTAGGTGTAGTAGTAGTTGATGTAAATTCTTCAACTAACTGCGGTTCTGGTGAACTAACAAAATTATTCAAAAATGCTTTGATAACAGTTTTTACTTTACCATTAAATATTTCAGTTGTTTGGTCTGGCACAACTTCATCTTCTAATCGGTAACTGTAATAAGATGGCTTAGAACGCGAAATCTTTTCTTTCTTTGTGTTGCGGTTTCGACTGGGCCTACGAGTGGTCGTAGCAGATGCTGTAGTGGATGTAGTTGAGGTAGTATAACTGCGTGTATTTGTTGTATCGGCTGTTTTAAATTCATTGCGTAGATTATCTAATGTTTTGTAAGGTGAAACTGCTGGTTCATTCCATGTGTATTGTGATCTATCATATTCTCTTGTCGGTGGCTGCTCATCTAATGTATCGTTTGGAGCAACACTTGATATTTCGTTAATACGGGCGTTTTGCAAACCAGTATCAATCAAGACGTCAGTATTAATAACATTTTCTGTTGAATCAACAATTTCTTGATTATTCGCAGACAAAAATGGTGTTGTTCGTGTATTCACGGACTTGATATAATACTTTTGCGAGGTTGTTGGTGGTGTTGTGGTTCTAATCTTAGGATTTAAAGTCCTCGCTCTACTTGTTGGTCGAACATAAACAGGTATATCGTCGTCATCTTCGCTAACATCAGGACCGAAGTCGTTTCTACGCATTGATCTGTCAGAGGACGAATCATATTTACTAGTGGATTCATACGCCGGCGCTGGTTCCTCGGAGGAGTCTCGACTACTGCTACTAGTATCGTAATAATAGGTTTTAGATTGCGTGTGCCTAATACTACCTCGACTATTCGGTTTACGCGCGTTATCAAAATCTTCTAATGGTCGCGATAGAACTGTTAACGTATACGGATTGTTGGTATTGTTTGATCGTCGGATTGAAAAACCAGATGTTAGTGACACAATTTTTTTATTATTATTACCATTGGACTTGGACCTCACCACTTCCACGTTATTATTGTTAGTCACTTCAGAAGAACGTCTATAAGCAGTCGGAAGCGTTTCAGTCGTTGATATCGTGTCTTGCAATCTATGTAAATTGTCAGTCCTTTCGAAGGGTTTGGCTAAGGAAGATATATTTATGGAGGGTAAGGGTGTGGATGGGATCGACGATGTAGTTTCGTCTGATGGCTTTGAAGAGGATTCAGGAATTGGACTTTCATCTGTGGATGATCTGTTGAATACAAAGCAAAAAATCTTTCTAATTCAAGCTCTATAACAATGCTACTTAAATAAATATTTTTACTTGTAGGCGCAAAACTATTTTCTTTGTACACATATTAAGTTAGTGGACGAATTACATAGTATATTATTAATATTGGACTACTGAAACTAACAAAGATACCACAAAAGCTACATTTATACCAATAGATAAGAAAGTAAAGATAGATAGTATTGACATAAGAATAAAAGATCGTATAAAATTTGAAACAACCTTAAAAACCGATACACAGAAATAAATTAGTCAAAAGTTAGATGTTTGAATCAGTTAAAAGGTTGCTCTCGGAAGGTGAAATTTAAATGAAAAATTAGATGACAGGTGATAATGAAATTTTGATAGAATGAATGAAGCTGGGATGATTTTAAATTTTAAAGTTCGTTCTTTTGTAGTACCTTGGGGTATATCGAGACGGGGTCATTGCTTCAGTGTAGGGTGCTGTAGTAGGACGTTGTGTGGTCGTGGTCGTGGTCGTGCTCGTGCTAGTAGTAGTGGGAGGAGTAGTGCTATAAGTGGTGGCTTCATACAAAGTCGTCCTCACGCTGCTTGGATTATGATCATAACCCAATTCATTACCTTCGCCCCTGGATCGTAGGCAATGGCATTGTTAATTCATTGTTACTTTAATATTTAGTAAGACTATAAGGAATAAAAACAAAATCTTAAAATAGCACTTAGTCAACTAACCTTGTGGATTGGCGAACTGGTGTTTGGTATTGGTTCTGGTTGTTTATCTGAAATGATTTTTGACAAAATAAGTCTCGTCATAGTCAGTTAAAATAAAGTATTAAATATCAAACATTCAACAATTATCTAAAGACAGTCATACCTGGATAATTATATTTACGAAACGACATAAAAGAAATATAAATTGTAAAGCTTAGGTATAATACCAGAGCCAAAAACTAAATCCTAAACTAGATGTATTAGAAAAATCAGAAGAGATGACGATTACAATAAATCCAAGTTAGAAGGCATACCTGAGGTTGTATAAGCTCGTCATCGTAGTCAACAGGCGCAGGTCTCTGTGTGTACGTCTCTACAGGTCGTCGGGCCGGCGCAGGTGGCGGCGTTCCTCGGTACGTCTGCTGCACAGCTGGTCGGAGCGAGGCCGTGTTATATTGCTGAACGTAGTCTGCCAACACCAGTTAGTGGGTTACATGCATGACAAATACCTGTTATACCTATAGGTGCGTATTCTTCACAACCCGGAAATGGTAGGTTACTTTTATACATAAAGGATGACTTCGATGACCCGTTACAAAATCCTTTTATATGAGTGTTTTGATATTAATTTATATCTAGCTCCGTTTTTTACTTTGGTGACTTAGGTAGGAATTTAGTGGTAAGGTAGATAAACGGATTAGGATAAATATTAAAAGCTTGATCTTCTTTGTATAAAATTAGTCTTAAGTGAAATATTATCATAAAAAGTATCATTAATATTACCCTGAAAATTAACCTTTTTTTACATTAAGTAAATCTGTATGATTGCCACCAAGGATACCGCATTGCTAATTAAGGAGATGTAAGTACTGTACAAGGCGCAATGATTACTCATTTTTACCTTAACTCTATTACTTTATTATACGATTCTAATCTTAATAAGTAGTTTTTAATTGTTAGGTAATCATGTACTTAATTATACAATTTATATAATTTTATTACATTAATTAAATTTCGTTACCTGTATCTTTGTACAGTTCGCCATCTTCATCATACACAGCGTAGAACGGGTCGTATTGATCAGGACTGTAGTTCTGAGATCCATTGTACAACATCTTAGGCCGAGGGTTTGCAGAATAGGATACCGGGGTAACACTTTCTGTCGGTTCCAAGCTAAAATACCATTGATTCTTTATAAAATCTCTTAAAACAACGCGTCACATAATTATAAACAGTTGAATTGCAAATAATACAAAGCAATAAAGTCAGTCTTTCTACAGTCAGAGTCAATAGTCGTTGTTAGTTTAGTCAGAATACATTTAGTGCGATAGATTTCAACATACTGAAGGAGTTCTGTACAAATGTGAGTTAGTTGTGCCAAAGATCAGCTCCAATTTATCTCAATGTTAGTATATAGTTTTGTTCTTCAAATTACCTGTTTGTTTTATCGTCATGTTTAGTCTTTGTGAATCTAGTCTCTTGGTTGTGGCTATCACGTGGAGTTGTCAGTTTCATTTGTGCGACAATATTCGGATGTCTTACTCTCCCTCTTACTTGTTTATCTTCGTTTTGAGAAAGGTCTTTTTGAGTAGTCGGCTTTGCTAACCTATGCCTTACAGTATAGGGACGCAAAGTCGTTTGATTCAAGTATTTTGGTGGTTTAATCGTGTTAGGTCCATTTTCATGAACAGGTCTTCTAATATGCATAACAGTTCGATTTCTAGGCATATGATGAACAATCTGATAATTAGATACTTCAGGACGAATAAGGGTATTTGGCGTAGGGGTACCGTAATCTACCAACACAGGTATAGGAATTTTTCCATTAACATTCTTGTTAAATTCTTTTAAGGGAGCTTTTGTAACTACTGACACATCGTTATGGTTTTTAGTGGCACTTTCTGGTTTGTGATTATGGTGTTTTATAGGTGTCTTGGGCGGTCGAGGCTTAGCATTTAATGAGTCAGCTTCATCTTCATAACTATTATCATCATACTCTTTGTAGTTTTGAGCCATCTGTGGCCGTTGTGGTTTAACCTCAGTGCTTGGCATATATTTGGGCTTTACAGCAGGCTCATAGTAATATTGTTCTTCATCATCATCATAATAATAATCATTCATTTCCGGTGACGGTTTTGGAATCGGTCTTCGTTTTGGTGGTGCTTTCGTCGTTGTAGTTATGACGTTGTTATTTTTTGCATTAGCAGTGTTTTGATAAAGACTGTAATTTTTGACTGGTGACTCAGACGGTTTGATTGGTTGAGCAAACAAATTCTCTAACTTAAGAACATTTGCTGGAGTGCTTGATTTGAAAGAACCAGAACGCAATGGAACAAACTCTGTTGACGGGTGTTTCCAGTATTGTTGTAGAGCTGAAAGCTGCTCATTAGCTAACTTCGTTACGGGTTTAGGTGTTGAATGTTTAAGCGCTATATATGCATTATGAGGTTTAATTGATGAAACTAAATAGGGCTTTGCGGTCGCGCCTAAATGAGGATGAAGTGCCAATATCTTTTCAGGTTTCAGTACGTATTGTGGTTTTGGTGTTGATAATATAACGGGTGATCCTGTCCCAGTGATTAACAGGTATGGCTTTGGACTAGCAGTATATGTATGCTGGATTTCTCCCTTAGCTTTTTCGTCGTAATTAGGTTTACCTGTACTACTTATAGGTCTATTGAAGCTATAGCTAATTGGTAACTGTCGGTCGTCTTTGAAATTTGGTGGTTTAAGTTTTGGTAAACTAACGCCATCTAGAGGTATCCCAGGAGTTTGTTGACGAACATATGTGTTTTCATTATAAGATTGTTGCTGCTGTTGTTGAGTTGGTCTAGTTTGTTCTGGTCTCTGAATCACCTGTTGATTTGATGGAGAATGATTCAAGGGCGAACTAGATGGCCTAATATTAACTACTTGACCTGAGTTCCCAGGTCCAGAAGGCAGTGTAAATGGTTTCGGCGTACTCATGCCATTATAACTGACTGTAGAGCTTTGCACTCGAGAACCATGCTGTGATGCTGTTGATACATCGATTGCAGAGTTCGATATTACTGCAGGTCTAGGGTTGTAGTTAGGTTTTCTAGTAGAATACTGGCCATTACTCAATTTCGTCAAATATGCATCAAAATCAAAATTTGGACTAGCAAACGGATTTTCTATGTCCTTATACTTATAGCTCGGGTGTGTAAATTCATAAGGTGGTTTGAAATCATCCTTATGACGGTTATCATCGTCGTCATCATCCTCTTCTTCTGAAGATTCACGTTCTTCTTCAGTAGATTCATTTTCATCTTCGTAGTCTTTCTCGTTTGACGGTCTATCATGGTTGTTATTTTGCGGAGCTTTACCGTTTCTTAACGGCTGTTGATTATTGACATGTTGCATTTGATGCTGATATTTACTTCTTTCTTGTTCGGGATGCCTGTAATTGTCTTGAGAGCGAGGTGAAGTTGTCAGTGGGACAGGCCTACCAGTAACAATAGTACTAGGAACATGTGACGAGTCAGGAAATGATATAGGATTATTATTGTGACGTACTGCCAATGGCGTTGAAGATTGGAATACATTTATGTATTGGACGTTATTATGTTTAGGATTATTATTGTTATTATAAAAACCTCCGGCTAAGGAAGTAAATTGGCCGTTATTTAAAGATGATATTGGTGGACTTTTAGTGATTATTTGTGTAGCAGCATTCAAAGGATTATGGGCTAATGACTGACTAGATGGATCAGGAATGCTAGCTTTAAATGGTATTTGTGAGTTAGAATTGCCAGTTTGGTAAGATAAAAAAGGGTTAGCTACGGAATAAAAGTTATTGTTTTGGTTCTGTGGACGACGAGGATCCTCGTAATAATTATTATTATTTAAGTTATTAAACGCCGCCTGGTATCTGACATTATTTCCATTGAAAACATAATGAGATTGTGGGTAATCAGTTATTTTAATTGGTTTCACATAAGCCCAATTCTTTCCCGGAGATTTATAACCATTTTTCAAAAAGTATCTAACTTGTCTTTTTCCTCTGTCTGTTTCATCTAGTGATGATCCATCGTCATCTTCAAGATTAGCGTCAGTAGTTATTTCAACATATTCCATCTCTTCACCACTATCACTTCGTTCAGACATTTCATCGGGTTTTTTAGTAGTTGTTGTAGTAGTAGTAGTAGTAGCAGTAGTAGTAGTAGTCTTATTAAGTACTAAACCTGTATTGCCTACCACTACCGCTTCCCTTTTCTTTCTTAAGACTGGCTTTTCAGTTACGTCATTAGTAAGAATTTCATTCGTCTCAATGTCTAATTGTCTGTCAATAGAAGAGTCAGTCACGGTGTCACTTTTGTCTTCACTGCAAATAACGACAATGTCTATTAGTTCTTTATTTCTAGTCAATTAAAAAGTCTTTTAAATCCTTAGGTGACTTACCTATACGATTGTGGTGATGGAGTAACAGTTCGTCGATCGTCAACTTGAGAACCAAATGAGAATGAGCCAATTTTAACACCGTTCTGAGGCAGAGATGCGGGAATGATATTGGAGTTGAGAGTTCTTCCGGAGCTGATAGACTGACCTCCGTAACCGTCTCTATCCTTTTGAACCTGTCCTATAGTAGGAGGCTGTCCTCGATAAACACGCTGTTGTCTGTCGTTTTCAATTTCCTCAACTGGTGGTAGATCGTCAACTTCTTCGTAAAGTTGTTGTTGCTGCAAACATAACAAAATGTTAATTATTATGAATAGTTCAGTCTTTCTTAGGTATTATAAGTAAACTACGATTCACAAATGTGTCTTTATCAAATATTTCTATATATTTACTAGCTGACCCGGCAAACGTTATATTAATATAACATATTAAAAATATCTGGAGAGGGCCAACCCTATCACTTAGGGCACTTACGGCCAACATCTATTTTTCATACCCCATAAGCATAAGCAACAAAATTTCGGAGGAGTCCAACCGTTTCGGAGAAGTTTGGTAACAAACATTGCGACACGAGAATATTATTAAATTAGATTGATACTGATGCTTTACCTGTTCTCAGAATGTTGTATTTATACAGATACGTCTTACCTTTTCATACTCTTGTCGGTTGAATTTCGGTTGTCCTCTGGAAGTGACAATGGGGTTGGGCTGGGCACGCGGCGGCGGTGGAGGGGGCGTGCGGCGGGGCGGCGGGGGAGGAGGAGGATCGCGCTCGTTGATCCGCTCCAGCTCCTCTCCGCCGACCGCGCTGGTGCCGTCACAGCCGACGTTGCGCGGCCAATCGCAAGTTTGGAGCTCGTGGCTGAAAAAATGGACACAAACTAATTGCAAAACATAGACACAAGAGACAACTGGCATTTACTTGGTCGAAAAATTAATTCATATGTCAATCAGGGAAAGAAGTTAAGGACATGATATCTTTCATGTTTAGGTTAATAAAATTGACAAATGATATTTCCATGTGAATGTTCCCAAGGAGATATTCCTCATAAAACAGTGGCGTGTGTTTATATTGCTCTCAGTCACGCATTAGTTAGATATTATAATATGATTTTCTCACAAGTCTCTAAACCAGCGAAACACGGTATTCATAAAACTCGTAAAATTTAATTTATGATAAGTAATGTTAAAGATTTACTAGACACAAAATAAAACAAAAAACTGATCGAATGATTAAATTTCGAATAAAATATTTTACTCTTTACTTGTTCAATGTCATTCAGCTTTTCAGCATTTAGTTAGTATGTCTCTACAAGATATAATCTTACCTGTACATAAGGCCACCAGTACATGACTCAAGTAGAGCGCCGCCAAACACGCAAACGTAGTACAAAGTGCAGTCGGTGGGGTGGGGGTAGTAACCGAACTCTTCGGGGCAGTCGAAGTCCACGTCCCGCTTGACGTCAGCAGCCACGGGTACTCTGCGGACTGGGCCGGAACGGGACCGCGACCGGTCTGAATGAGCGCCGAAGCATTCTGGAAATAAACGATAAAGATGATTTATTTAATCAATAAAATAAAGTTTCTATCTAAGGTGCGACGATGAACTTGAATAAAAAATTAAGTCGAAGGCTTACACAAAGGACGTATAAATTTATTTAAACTTTATTTTAATAAAAATTACAATAAATATTTTATTTTAAACTTAACTATGTACACCTAAAACTAAGTTTTAGAAATTAAACAAAAAAAATAGCGACATAAATTTAATCCAAATCGCGATCGAATGGAATTCTGAATTCTTGGTCAACAGTTGAACGTTGAATGGCAATGCTCAACTGTTGACCAAGGTAAAGATCAGTCATTGGATGACACGAGGTGGCAACAAGAGGTTTGGAAAAGTAAAAAAAAAACTGTGTAGTTGGACTCCACAAAGTGATTATAAGTATGAATTCAAATAATAAATGTATTTATTGAAAACGAAAGTGTAATAAATTGACCAACAGCTAACGATACAGCCATAAATAAAAATTACACTAACAATGTCGGTAACCATATTGAACACAACCACATTGTCTTGCACGAAAGTGATGCGAAACGGAGCTCATAACAATTGTCGCAAGCGGTTGCAATATCACGAACGTCGAAACTGTTGCCGATACACTTTCAGATAACCACACACTAATCGTAATAATAACCAGAAACCGCCAACGTAATTGTCGTACTACACGTTGACGTACACTAGAATGCAGTTACGACACTGTCCTTGCAGGCTTGCATGCACTGCTTGCAACCGAATTCCTGATAACACTGCCTTTGCAAACTGATCATTTTATCTGATCAACGTAATCCGTAGCTTGTTAATTAATTTCGTTGAGTGCGTAACTTAGAAATCTGTCACTTCTGCCGTCTATTCGATTGTGTAATATCGATTCATCGTAACAATACCGATTGTTTTCTTTTTGATTTCTGTGTAATATGTTAGAAAAAGCATTAGCAGTTGATGTTGAACTTGTGGGTAACATTTGAAACAAACGGGTAATCATAATGTCGTCGCATTGTCTTGCACCCTGAGTACTATGTGGTAACATTATGCCAGAACAATGATTTATTACGTTGTAAATATGAGTACATTATGAAGTACAACCGACAAAGTCTTTCTTCGAAAAGGTATATCGTACAAGGTGTTTGTGTATCGTACATATGTACAAGGATCGTACTTTGATTAGAATACCGTGACTATAGTGACTTTTAAAACAAAAAAGTTTACCTTCCATCAGGTATTTGGCGAAAAATAATCAGAATTTTATTTCAATAAATAACCACATTATTCAGTAATAATATTTGATCACCATTTTCAACTTCATAACATTTTCAACTAGACAGACCAGGACATTACTTAGTGTCTACAACGAAACTATTTTGATGTATATTTAAATTCACATGACGATCTACATAATCAGCATTGTGAAAAGGAACCGAGAGTTAAGAGGTTTTATCTTAATCGCGAACAATTTTGTCACGTTCACATTGTATCACGAATTACGTGGGATTTGGGCCAGTCCACGAATTTCGCGCATGTATTAAGATGTTAAGTAGTTTGTAGTTCTTGATTTTTATGACCAACTCTTGGCTAATTTTGAACGACTAGTACAGAAGTCAACTATTTAATTTAACTTTTTCATAAAATGACTCATTCCTCTTCAATTGTTAATCAAGATCATGCTTGCGTTATATGGTTTACAGTTGCTTTTATAAATAAGAACTATTTTTGCCAAACAATTATTATTTAAACGCTGACTGTGGGAAATCCAACTGAATCTACTCATATCTCACTTACCTACCGCATATTATTACTTAACAAATTTTACTGTAGTCAACCGTCCATCAGTGATAACATTTTACCCTTGACAGTACCTTAATGTCAAAGGAATAAAGTTTAATTTCATTTTATGTATGTTTCTTGGGCCTTATACCTTTTCGGACCATTAAATAACGAAACACACTCTGCTATTACCTACTTATATTCTGTAAATAAATTTTAAATTCAATATATTTGATACCTACCTACTGGGAAATTATTTTATTTTTATTTTTTGGCCGGATTTGTACGTCCTAAACCTTTTGTTTGGTATTATACTGGTTATACACAAAGCGTAAACAAATAACTAAATTCATTATAAAGATAGTACGAATTTAGTTATTTGTATAGGTACGCTTTGTGTAGTAGAGACATTTTACTTTCATTTATAAGTATTTGAATAAATTGTCAATGCCACAGTAATTCACGCGTCAAAATTTAGATAATCTCCAGACCGAATTTCGGCCTCGGCGGCCAAGCCATGTACGCAGGAGATATTATAGTGCACAAGTGTGTGCGCGAACACAGGTGCACTCTCTGTTCCTGCACTATCATTGTCCGATGACTGATTGATGATTGGACAGGGATCAGGCGCAGGACCAACGGCTTTAAGTACTTTAAAAAAAATCGAATGGAGTTCCACCTACACATCATACTACATACTATGAATTTTACATCAAAGCTATTTCTGTGTACAATAGCAATGACACAGGTAGGAATAACCGAACAATATACAATTATCCACTAAAGTTAATAAGCGGACCTTATCTAGATACAACGCCATCATACCATACATTTCGCAAGACAACCTTGAGTTTGAAACAATCTGCTACGAACAATAGTAATAGTAATAACCAAACAAATGCTTAAGTTTCCCACAAGTAGCTTATCCCAAAGGCAGTTGCATTTCATTACATGTCAAAGGAAAACCAACCCTAAATTGGAGACGTTAAGAATGATTGGAGGTGCAGGTTATTATGCCAGTGTCGACATTAACGACCGCCAAGATTCAGGCCGTGATCTGCGCACGCGCTGCTCCAAGTTGCCTGCGGCTTACTTAGACACCTATCATTTTAAAGATTATCAATTGGGTCTTAGTGTTACATTCATACCTACATTATTGAAACAACCTACAGTATAAGTGTTAATAATCGTAATATTACATTGAGCACTTTTTGCACAGGTATAGATATAAATGATATAACTAAAGCAAAAACACTGTACCTATAAAAGACTCATAAAAACTTTATGAGTAGTTACATTCTTGTACCTAGAGTCATTATCTATAATGAAACAACGATTAGGAATTTAACCCAACAGTAATTGCCTCAAACAGTTGCAACAAACGACGGATGCAAAATAGACACACGCCCATCCTAATGGTTAGCTAAACCATGGCAAAACCTTAGGTAAAACGTAATCCTAGTCTAGAATTATCGTACAATGAAATCGACCCAGTTATCGCAACGACCGGTTCAATACTCGTATTAACTTATTAATCAATCAGCAGATCCCTTGATCGTGGCTGAGGTGTTGCGAAAGGCAATAAATCCGCAATTATTTCCCGTGGACTACCCATGGAAGCATGAGATCCATAATAATACCTAGTTGTGTGGGAAATGATCGGGCAGTAGGCGATTTATCTGCACGTCGTAATATGCCGTGTTGAAATATTCTTCAAGCTTTGTGTTCACTCAATGCTCCATATACTATGCTACACAAATAGAACCCGGCGTTTCAAGATCGTTGACTCCGACATTCTCAAGCGTTCTTCCTATCCTACGTCGATTGCGTTTCCATGTTTGTGAAATCAAAAAAGAAACTCAATGACTATTAGGCGATAACTACAGGATAGGTGTGGGTGGTAGAACGTCGAATATCGCCAAGTATTGCGAACATATTTGCATTCTGCAGCCATGTTGAATGCATTTACTTACACCCACTGTGTTTACTAATTCTCAGAAAGCAATTTAAATTGAACTTGAAAAACAAAAACTTCTGTATCTTTAATTAGAATACAAGTAAAACCAAATAAATATTCCAACGCCTACTAACTGACTCCGTAATACTCAACAAATATCTCAATGTCTCTTAGTTTGTAGGAAATAAATTGCCAAAGAATTGTCAAACAATAGAAAGAATTATATGCGAAGGAAATTCCCAAGTATGAATGAAATATATTTCCACAAACAATGCTTGAGTTATGTTAAACGGGCCCAGGCTATGCATCAAGTAAAATGAATGTCTGATCGCCCTTACATCCATGTTAACTCGTTGTAAAGATTTTCGCAGCGGGCACTATCAGAGACGCGGAGTGAGAGAGAACATGACGGCAGGATATGTATGTGGCCACGTGGGAGGTAAATGGACCAGGATAGTCAATAGGTGGGTGAACCAACTCCTAGGATGCGAGTAGGCGAGCATGGACAGACGTGATTGTATTGAATGATTTATGATATCTATAATCTCGAAATGCTAATGTAGTTAATGCAAATAAGATTAAAACACTGAAGAAAACACTTGGATGTATCAAGCGCAATTTATGGGTGTTAGACATGTGAATGGTAAACTCGAACGACCAGGTCTTTACACAGGTAAGATTAAAGATCATGTATATCGAACTGACGTGACCCTACAAGGTGAATTCTTAGGAGGCAAGATTGCAATCAATTTATTTATTCTTGTTATAATGCAACTGGACCTAAGAGGTCAATGGCTGGTTACGTTTGAACATAAAAACAATTATGATCATTCTGCTCCAATATTAGGCAAGATCTATATTTTGCTTACACATGAACAATACATTAGAATCGTGATGGCGTGCCCTTTGTGGAGTGTTGACCTTTAAAATTTAATTCCTATCTGTAGCCTATATCACTTCGCCAAACTGCCCATTCGTGGTTCGCCAGTACAATATAGATAATGATACGTCAAAAGCAGCCTTGGACCTCTCACTCACAATAAATTCATTATTATTAATAACGGCCATGTGGGCGAGATTTTCGAATGTATCCAATTAAACTTTTAACAATCAATTTTCGGTTTAAAAATGTTTACTCGCTTATTTAACGACTCCGACCTACGTGGTATTATAACAGACGATAAGGACAACGTTGACAAATAAAATGGATTACCCAATTAAAAGTGTCCAAGCTGAATTGGATGTTAAATCTCAACATTGGCCTATATTTAAACGTTCTTCATATATTATTTATAAACGTTTCTGTAAAACCTGCCTTCAATTTGGTGTGTACTAAATGCAATTCGCTTGAAATATATGTTTTTGTTTTAGCAAAAGTAACACGAATAGATGAACTTCAAATCTGATGCAGATGTTTCATTACTTTACATAAACTCAAATATTGTGATCATAAATATCAAAACTCATGTCCATAATTACAGACGATTTATGTCTAATGTTCTCGTTAAAGGTAATTCATATGATTTCTGTATTGCCGTAATATTAATAGTTTTACCGTGAGTAGCGTGTAGCAATAATGCCTTAGGCATCGCTCTAATAGTGTCTGTGTACGCCCAAAATATGTTATTAATCTTATTTATTAATGTCTTAGAGATGAGAGATTAATTGAAACTTATCAATTAATACATTGCTGCTAACAAATTAACCAACGTTCTAATGTCGAAATCATAAAAGAAAATATTCGTATATCTGACCCGTGCCAACGTCGCTAGACAAACATCACGAAATATAGCTTATGACTCAGGAATAATGTAGCTTTTTAATAGTTAAAGAATATTTAACGGAACTCGAAATTACTTCCAACAAAATCACATGCTTAACCGTTTTCTAAAATTAAATATTTTTATTATTGAATATTGATTTAAGAGTATTAGTGTAGAAATATACTTTTGTATCGTCTCCTATACTTTTATCTAAGTCAGTAATAAAGGGTTATTTTACGAAAAGTACATGAACATTGTTTCTTCATTACTCTATCTTGTGAGTACAGATCTTGCGATTATTTTATCTTGCAGTTAAAACAGTGTATGCTAATTTGCAGCCTTACAGATTTCATTTGCAATCTTTCTCAATAATACTGGTTCATGGATTTTACGTTTTCGAGTAACTTATTGTTAAGAAATCTTGCAATTTTCGTTTAAATTTCACTACTCAAGCAATGTTATGCAGTAGTTTCGCAACTGTATGTAAAATATTTAAAAAATAAAATATTTAAATTTATTTATGTAAAATATTTAAATTTCAATAGAGAGACATACTAAAATTTTAAAAAGGTATTTGTACAATTATAATTTTCCTCGTTGGTAATAAGCATTTATATTGTTTTATAAATAGAATGCTTATTATTATTGTATAGTCTGTATATTTATATGTATGGTACTTGGAACTATGTGGATTAAGCCGATCATTGCACTACGTTGCGACAATGTTTTCCGCGTCCGTAATTTTAATACCGTCCAAGACATAAACTCTTGACATCCTTACGAATAAAATATTATAATAACAAAAATATATTTGTCTTTGTTCTTCTTCTCATTTACTTTTTTTAAATACACGTTGTCGTTTGAGTTTTAATGGATGTGTATTTGTTACAGACAAACTTCATCAATCATTCAGATTTTAAGTATTATTCACCTTTGATTTTTTTTTTTAATAATCAATTCCGAGAAAGGTTTAGTTATTTGTATTTTAGTACTTCAAGCAAGACTGTTTTCTTGTGTCTGAATTTACATTAAAATAATAATTATATTTATTTATCTCTTGTATTTATTTATCTTGCTCGATATTCCCGCCACCCGCTTACATCTCGAGCCGTTATTTTAGTTGTCACGGTATACGGCCTCGGCACCGTAATAGCTGCCTTTTCACTTTTTTTATAAACAACTCTTAAAATATGCCTGCACGTTGCAACATTATATACTTGAATATATCTCAAGGTTCATTCAAATTGTTCTCTGAAGGAAAGGTTATTTTCAAGCGATTCCTTTGTTTTGCATCATAGTGTTAACTGTATGTGTATAGATTTTTAACACATAGACAGATCCTTCGAAGGAGTAATGTCCAAATTCAAGTACCTACTACGCGTTTTGCGTTCCAGAATATTACAACTAATATTCGTTATTAGGAAAAGTGACAAATAATACACAATAGCTTTTTAACCAAAAAAAAACGATGTTTGTGTACTTTACGCCATTAATCTTTTGTATATTTACTATTTCTGTCTATATTTTATTGGTCTGCGGTAGTTGAGTGTCATCGAAGGACATTCCTTTTAAAACAGGGCTAGTACTGCCTCCTACGTGTTAATTACACTCTGTATTGCAACAAAAATAGTAGAGTAGGTATACAAACAATAATTAACATATTTTATTAATCGTTTTAGACGCCTGTATATTTATCATACAAGTTGTAGATACTAAATAATTATTATGACTAATATAACTACAAGACTTTAGATTTACCAGAAATATGTTATCTGAATCTAGAACACCTTAAAAGCCAACCTTGGCATTTCGTTTAATGTCAATTTAAAGCAAATATTATGTACTTGATATTAATTGTAGATATCTGATAGACGCGTAAAACGTAGGACGCAAATAATTATCCTTTATATTCGGTATTAAAAGAATAGAGAATAGTAACTAATCTAATTACGTAATTACATACAAAAAGTGTTTATTATGAGTTATCGTCTACTGCTGGTAATCACTTCCTGCTCTATTTAAATTACCTTGAGCAATTACGTATAATGTCATGAACGCAATTCGCATACCACTATAAATCAATTAGATCAAAAATGTTTTTATATTCCCACTTCAGTTGTTATTAAATTGATATTACGAATTTTATATTACACCTACATACTATAAAAATAAGATGATAATGTGAGCTAACGCAATTGGGAATCGAATTCCTGGGTACTGAAAGATTTGAAAATACATGAATACACGCTCAAACTCTTTTCTAATATCAAACATGAAAAGAAGTATCTCTATTATAAAAGCCCACGTCACTCACTGACTCACTGACTCACTGACTCACTGATTCTGGAACGCTCGCACACTATGATAATTTTTAAAGAAAGAACACATAACAAAGAGTTTATCATAAAAAAGTTTCAAAAACAATATTTTCGCGAAACGTCAATGACTGAAGAAAAGTATTAAGTTTTGTTATGATTCAATCAATGTTTCCGGCAAGACGTTTCTATAATACTTTACGCGCGAGCGAAGCCGCGGGCAACAGCTAGTAATTAATAATGATAAAACAAATGATTTCAAAAATGTATTTCAAGTTTGGAAACAATCTCTGGCTAAATAACAAATAATGGCCGTAAAAAGAAAAAAAAGTGGATATTTAAAACGTAGTGGTTTTTTGTTTTGGATTCTATTTACATGTAATTTACCTTCAGTGTAAATAAAAACGTTCATTTTGCTGGCTCTACATTGGCCACATAATATGCTAATCGTTTTTAATAGTTTCCTTTGAACTCGAGAAAATGTCAAGACTCTTGGCTGTATTGTGGGTGGCAGATCGTGAGGTAAAGTCCACCACGCGTCTAATGTAGCAACGGAAACAAAATCGACCTTAAACCCTTGGCAATGGAGGCGATTTTCATGATAAAGTCTATCCAGTAAATTGCAGTTTATTGTACGTTATGTCTTTAGCGATGATATAAAATATTTTTGTGTAAATTATGATGTTGATACAATGTTGTAGTAAGATAATGAACATCCTGACTCTATATCAAACAAGTGCTGTAATTTTATCGATGATAAATTCTACTATTTTGACCTCGGTTACCTATATTTAAAACCATAATCCTTGTTATTCAAATAAACAAAATGCTTCGTAGCTGAAAAATATATGTTTAGACAAGTCACCTTCTTATCATTTCTAGAACATAAAAGCGTTTGTTTTAAAAAATAATAATGATATTAACAAAAAAATAGTTTTTATTAAAAAAATTGCAATGAGCCAACATAAAGCTATAACTCAAATAATTTTATGGATTAAATCTAAACGCGATGTATTTGCACAAATATAAAAATCATAACTATGTTAGTATAATAAAAAACAAATAAACGTCAACGTTAATATCCGTCACATATAATTTACTCAAATCTTGATCATAATACCGTCCAGTGCATATATCATTTGCACCTTTTTTTTGTTATAAGTAGTTATTTTAACTCTCTTGTTTAATGTCAAGGTAGTATGATGTATCCGGGTTGTTATACCTAAATTAAATGTACCTTGTATTATATTATACGACAATTGTAGCAATTTTGCCCTTAATATTTATCGATATGAACGGTTGTCGTCCCTGCAATAATGGTGTCAATAATGTAGAGGCAAAAGCAATTCTGCTATTTATTTTGTGAGAAGGATTATATTGGTTATGTCGAGGTAGCCTAGTGGTTCAATGACTGGATTCGTATGAACATATTGCAAGTTATATTTACTTTCTTAATCATTTAAGCGGCGGTAGCCTAATGGCTAGGGCGTCGGACTTGCGATCTTGTGGTTGCAGGTTCGAATCCCACCCATTACACCACCGACGAGAACCCACTCGTAACACAAGCATCTTTGCTTAGCACGAGGGGTTAACAAAATTACAAGCAAAGTGCGACCCACACAGATCTTTAAAAAAAATAAAAATCCAAGACACCATTGATAAAGAAGGTAGGATAATATCGTGAGATAACCTAGATTCCAAAAAAATATAATTGAAATCCAACCTGCAATGATCAAGCGTGGTGATCAATGCTCGTTCCTTTTCTATATAGGAAGAGGTGTGTGCTCAACAGTGGGAAATAGATAAGCCGGTATTATATTATACCGGGTGTAAGTACGTGTAGTACTTGAATATAAAATAATGATATGTTTCTTTGGGTATTGTCAACATCATTGCCCTTGTCCTAATTATTAGGGATCCATGCAACGTCATCTTTGCTTTCATTTATCTCTATTACTCTTCATATCAATCAAATTCATCCAAATCTTCTTTGAGCTTCATATACATGTATACCCACAGTCAGTCTTATACGAGTAACTTGGGTGTTGTCAAGACTTTTGATGAAATAGTATTTAAAACAGAAAAACTTCACAAAATATATTTTCATTCATAAACAATTTAAATTTTTTAAATTAAAATATTTTTTTTTTTTTTAGAAAGATTACTAGCAATGTGGGTCTCACATTACTAGTAAACTTGTTAACCCCTCGTGCTAAGCTAAGATGCTTGTGTTACGAGTGGGTTCACGTCGGTAGTGTAATGGGTGGGATTCGAACCTGCAACCACATGATCGCAAGTCCGACGCCCTAGCCATTAGGCTACCGCCGCTTCGAATTTGTACGCAACATCCTCTTCAAACAAATATTTAGTATACCTAATTACGTAACACTTGTTTATTACTAAATATGAAAGGTATTTATGTATCATGATCTAGGTATTAGTTATTTTGATTTCCAGTATTAAAGTTATGCTATAACTCGAAATTCCTATTGTCTTTAAAGGGCACTCAATCCTAATTTACATTCACAAATCGGTCGGCAAGCAGTCACGATTTTCGCTAAGAATGATTAATACCTAGATATTAGAATTGTTGTATAATTTTGACTCATTCCATTCTTTATTATGAAGAATTTAGAGCAATACCGTGGGTTAATAAGTACTTATGTAATGTTGCTTGTTTTAGAACGATTTTGTCTATAAAAAAATATTGAATAAACCTATCTACATCGTAGCTCTTTATATAAGAATAAGAATAATAAGAATAAATTTATTACTTCCAATGTTAACAGTGATGTCTTAGTGCTCTAACTTAACTTTAATTAATACTATATTCTTGAAGACAATCTAATTTTGGCTGTGGTCCCCAAACTAAACTCTCGCTTGTATCTTGGAGACCTGAGTGATGGATGTTACTTAAATAATACTTCTTATTGGGTATAGTGAGATCAATCAGCAACAAGTAGAAAACATTTAAATCAAATTGAAAGCCTAAATAAAAAATAAAATTAACAATATGATGTACCTTATGCTCAGCCATTTGGAAATTACATGGATCTATACGAAAATACACATTTTTAATACTACTATTTGTTTTGGGTGTGTAACGGTTGATATAATAACAAAAAATGTAACGTTCACTTGACCTAATTTCAGTTAATATACTTTTGTTTAATATAACGATCAATTGAGATAATAAATTGTTGATATAATTTCAATTTACCTAATTTTTTATGATATAATGAACATTTCCTATAATTCACATTTCACTTAATTCTCGTTTAGTATATTATTCATTTACTATAATACTTATAATCTCTAAGTAATACTTAATATAATAATTCATTTTATTAGGCTTATTGCTATTTCTATAAAACAGCATTTTTAACCTTTAATTAAAATGTAAACATTCTCCTAAAAAGTCAATATGGTCAGCTACAAAAGTTAGTGACAGAAACGAATCGTTGCAAAACCGACTCCACGCAGTCTTGTCTGTCCTGCCCCTAGAGTGTTATTTAATTTCGCGTAGGCGTGGAGGGGCGAGGCGGCCCGCGAGCTGAGGAGCAGGTGATGTTAACGGGCGCCGCCGTGACTGAGGCTGGCCGGCGAAGCCGGCCAGCAAGCCGAAGTCGCGGTGGTGACCGTTATCACCATCTGCGACGATTAGCTCGCGTGGTACCGCCGGAGCCCCGCAACGCCGGAGCTGTGACAGAAACCATGCCTGCTGCATGCTTGCATGCCTGCTCCAAGCTTGTTTGCATGCCTGCTGCCAGCTTGCTTGCATGCTTGCTGCATGCTTGCTTGCTTGCATGCCTGCTACATGCTTGCTTGCATGCTTGCTGCATGTTTGCTTGCTTGCATGCTTGCTGCATGCTTGCTTGTGTGCCTGCTGCATGCTTGCTTGCATGTCTGCTGCATGCTTGCTTGCATGCCTGCTGCATGCCTGCTGCATGCTTGCTTGCCTGCCTGCTTCATGCTTGGCTTGATACATGCATGATGCATGCTTGCTGCACGTAAGTTTAGAGATGAGTATTTTAATTATTATGATAATTAAATAGCGATTTTCTGCTAAGTGAAATTGATGCTACCCGTTGTTCTAAAAGTTCTGCTATGAAAGGTAGACCCGTAATATTTTGTCACTATATTATGATTAAATATATATCGTATTAAGTTTGTTTTTCTTCGCTTTATATCCTATACACCTGCCAACCAACTATTGTTACCAGAAGAAACTGGATGCAATCTGGACTTTAGGGCACTCCGACTCGGATAGGTTAGGTAAGAACTGTGACCATTAAACATGAAAATTAGGTCAAAAGAACATTAGGTTAAATGAACGTTATATAAAAAGAATATTATACTTATTGAATATTATATAAAACAAATGTTATACTGTATGTTATTATATTAAAGGAAGATTATACGATATAAAACATTAGGTCATATGAATTTAGGTCTTTTGATATTATAGCAATTGAAAATTATATCATATGAACGTTATTCGAATTGAAATTAGAGCATTTGTCATTATACCAAACATTACACACCCATTTGTTTTAGGGTAAACAATTCAATATAAAATATTGTATAGAGTAAACTGAGCAAAACATAATATGACAATTCTTAAATTGGACCTCTATTCTCTAAACATATGACAATTCTTAAATTGAATTCTTTATTATTACTTTTTTATTTTTCGAGGTTTTCCGGTCTCTTCTTGATAAGTTTTTCTATGAAACGACCAATTACCGAACTACTTACGACATTTAAGAACATAATACCATGGGAACCTCTTTGGTAAGCTTAAATGTTAGCTCATCTCCGATCGATAGCCTTCAGAGCTCAATAATGGTTTGCGGTGAGGAAACTCATCTTAATGTTAAATATAGTATTTTTAGATTGATGTGTGTTAATTGTGGGTAATGTGTGTAACATTAAAATTAACACAATCAAATCATTTACGGACCTTTGAGCCTTGACCTCTTAGATTTTCTTAAAACAATTTTTCTTGTTAAAATGAACCCAAATCATTTATTTCGCATCAAGATCCATACTGCGAGTGCTTGTATCTTCAACTAGTTCAGTGAGGTATGTAATATTTAATATTTTTTATTTTAAATATAAATGTACATAGGTACTAATTGAAGTGGTGGTACCAGACATAAGTCTGGGCATCGGACTTGAGGTCATTGGTTGCCGGTTCGAATCCCACTCAGCGTTTAGCTCAGCATGAGGATTTAACATGAATACTAGTAATGTGCGACTCACACTGCTAGCAAACTTTCAAAATAAAGTTACGACTCCTTATTTATGTCTTGCACTACCCTGTCAAAAATGTATCATATTGTAATATCTATAAATACAAAGTTACAAATATAAATCCCTTTATAACTAAACTTGCTACAGATGAAAAGATAAAGTAAACCCTATATTTATAGCAACGATTGTATTAATTTCTTATTTAATTAATCGTGAAAGGTTAGACTGAGCCTTGTTCACTCGTAAATAAAACAAGTTCCGAAATTATTACTCCAGATAATGTTTCAGACATTCTTGAATTAAGGAATTTGAGTTGCATAATAAATATGCATAGATTGCTGAAATGTTGCTTGGAATTTATTTCAGAGCGATAAATGGTACCGGTTCACGCGAAAGGTACCTACTGATATTGAATGTGAATGCGTATTTGTAACCTTGTTTAAATATCAAAATTAGCAAAATTTTTTTTGTACTTTTAAACAGTAATGTAAAATGGCGGACTTAATGCCTGAGGTATTTTCTACCAGCCAACCAGAGGACGACACATCTACCTGACTATACATGTATATATATTATAATAAACCTACATTCTTTTTAAAGGATGATGCAAAATTATGGTAGCCTTCCTTACATAATTATGCCTTATTTAAAAGAAGAAATATAAGTAAAATATATAATTGATCTTCCTTAACATATCCATACCGTAAAAATATGTTAGTATAATTATGTTAGTACGTGTCCACTAAGTATATAAACCTGAAAGCTTCAAAGGGTCATTGAACCAAGCATTTATATCCCGACTGATTTCAAACATTAATCCTTGCACACTTGCCCATTGTCCATTCGAGCCGCTTTCCTCATAGCTAGAATAAACCTCGTTCAATTGAATAGTTGCGACATTTCCTACATTCCCCGTGACAAGTGGGCGCAGCAACCTGCGTCCCGGCGACAGATAGCGACACCGGCGCGTGACTATCGCAACACTGCAGAACGGTTGCCCACGAGCACGCAAGCTATAAGCGACGAGTGGGTCATGCTATTTTAAAACATTATAATGTTGGTGTTGTGTTTTTAAGGTTTTAGGGTTGCGATTAATCAGGACTTTTATGATAGTTTTATTTTATAAATAAGAACAATGAATGTTGCGTATCTAAGCTGCGCAAAGCTTGCGTAAGCGAGCCCGCAGCTCCAGCAATGGCAAGGACGAGATCAGGGTGTTTTTGGTCGGTGCAAGTTCGACATATCCCCACGTACCTTTAAAACATATTATTTAGCAGGATTAGGCAGGGATATAAGTTTAAAATCCTAACCCAATAAATATAAATTGACATATGTTTTGGCGGTCTATCGCTATACGCTATAAACTAATGACATAAATTCTCACACAATAGTGATTGGTCGTGACCATTTCATGTTTAAACTAAATAAAAGAAATACAATAACGCTATTTTAATAATAGGGACCAATGATTGTTCGCGTCGTGGTGCAATACAATAGTTATTTGAAACAAGGGTAAATGTCGGGCTGGAATGTAGGCGGTGGACTTATTTACTAACAGTTGATATTTTAAATTGTAGCATAAATTTATGTGATATGATTTACTGGCTGATACTTGAAATATTTAGTTACGAATATTAAATTAGATGGATATAAAGTCAGAAGAAGACTGAAAAGATATGGATGGATTTGAAATGCTGAAATAACGAGTTATATGATGCACGTAAGAAAAGCAAGCATTCCACTAACTCAAAATATATTTGGAAAATGTGGCCTAAGAATTGTGTTACCAAGTGAACAATTTGTATTAACGACATGTTGCCCTGTTTAGTAAATATTGTACTTAAACTCTTTTACTTTTTTTCTGAACATGTTTAATAGACGTCGACATAAACATTTTGCCTTTATTTAAATCCTGTGATAGGAAAGCCAAAAATATTGCGTTCGGTATGTTGATAAAATCCCTTCAAAATCTGACTTCCCTTGTTTTATTATTAAACCGCGGTTCGCTCATAGCTTAGAGCGTCCTAATACCGCAGTAGTATAGCCGCAGTGGTAGCTAAACAATGTGATTGTTACATTAAAACTCATATCGAAAGTCGTATCATAAATTCATTCAGTTAAAATCGGATTTGGCAATTGCATGTGTAGTTTTCTTTTTCTTAAACAATGGCACGTAAAATAGTAGCGATGGCATACGATAACTCATAGAGGCGGCCTTTTATTATTTTTTTGAAATTGTTCTACTTTCTATTTGCTTTTTAAAGAATGCTTCTTGAAGAATTGATCACAGCTTTAGCTTTTTTTTTAGCTTTTTTTGCTTCTTGAAGTTATTTTTTTCTACATTCCCGCTCTTTTGCAGTCAATTCAATGGTGGACTCGGTTTGACTAATTAACATTTTATTAATGAATGTTGTTTAACACTTATGGCCAGCAATGGTTGAAAGTAAGATAACCTTACTTGTAAGGTATTAGCATTTTGGAATAAGGTATTTAATGTTTCTTACTTAAATAATTAATTACATTAGTTTATGTTTAGCCTTTAAAATCAACAAGTATAGGTACTGTACTACTATTAGTACTAGTATAGATACGGTACTGTATGAATCACAAAGTCCCACAAGTCTGTCACTATACACACACTCCTCTAGAAGGGTCCGATGGACACCTAAGCCCGACCGATGGGTTTAGCAGAGCTTGCGGAAGTGATCCCGCAGCTCCAGCAAAGGGAAGGACGGGATGGGGGTGTTAGACGGGTTGGGACTAGTCAGTGCTAGTCTAACAGACCCCCACCCTATGCCCTCAGCGTGAGTCTTTAGCATTTCGTCAACACAAAAAAAGGTAGATACTGTATGTATAAAAGAAGACTTAGCGAAAATGTGTTACAATCTCACCTTTACATGGCAAAATATCTCAACCATTGTACGTAATCAATGATAACCTCCACATGACACACTTGTTAAAACTAACTAACTCAAAACAATTGACAACATGTCTTACGATTTCCAAACCCCGATAATAATACACCAAATGGAAGGGACATGGACATAATTCCTAGATTGGACACATCAAACTTATTTGACAAGTGCCTTCAACACATAAGTACAGTGCACCGCTCGTGTGCCACTTAAGCAAGCTCACTCTTAATTTCATATCAGTAAAGTTCAAAATCCCAACTTGTTGTTTCTACTATTGTTCAATCTACCGAACGTATAACAAAAAAAAACGAGTCAACAATCGCTTAGATGCCTTTCACACGCACACCGATACCGGTATTAAAGATAATCTAATAACAATTATAAAGTTACCAAAGCTGTTCCGTGTTCTGAATAGACGTCAACAAACACGAACGAAATCGTGACAGGATATAAGGACGGACAGACCGACAGACGGACAGTTTCGCTAAACAATTACATAAATTAATCTCGCCTAAAGCTCTGCTCGAGTTGTATTTAATATTGTGTAATGTAATTGCTATGAAAGGTACTGCTATTTCTAAAAGGTTTAAATTTATAAAATCAGACACTCATCACGCAAAGATTTGTCCTGGGTGGGTATCGAACCCACGACCTCCGGCCTAGCAGTCAGGGTCACTGAACACTAGACCAACAGGCCAGTCAATTATTACTAGGATCAAGGTTTCGGGCGTATCTTATATATATCCATACTTATATTATAAATGCGACAAGTACTCTATCTATTACGCTTTAACGGCTAAACCACTAAATCGATTTTGATGAAACTTGTTTATCGTCTATACACATAGGTACGTGCATAGCGTCGCAGGCAACAGCTAGTGACGTATAAACCAAAAATTGAGTTTATTTAATTAATATTATGTAATAAGTATTAATATTTCACCGTAACAGTTGATTACACTCTGGCGAAATACACGCATGTATTGACAGCTATATGTACCGTGATTGATAGCTTACCTACTCACAGAAAAAACATAAATTCTAATAATATACATAACTAGCTTTACCCCGCTGTTTTTTTTTTGGATGTTTGTTACTAATTCACGCAAAAACGGCTGAACGGATTTGGATGAAATTTGGCATGCATGTAGCCTTTGACATGGAAAAAATAAGAATAATAAGCTACCTTTATCCCGATTCCTCAACTAGTGCCCGAGGGAAAATTGAAAATTGTTTACGAGCTAAACCGTGGGCTTATACTTTTTTTTTTGGGATTACTTTCACATTTTTCATTTCTTTTTTGACCCAATTCTGAAGTCCACGCAGACGAAGTCGCGGGTAGAAGCTAGTAGATTATAAAGTACTTATGACACAGTAAAGATAGCATGCACATTTGAAAGTCAGTAAAGAAATAAAATTAAAAGGTCAGATTGTTTGAAATCCGTGTCAATACTTGATTATGATTCATCAACTTCATTATTTATTTGTACATATAAATATCGATACATCGGTGTTATAATAATCATATTTACCAATCTACCTATTATAGTTTATTTTTGACAATTATAAGCAAAACACTTAACAGACAATTATAAAATAAAAGCTTGCATGCGATTTTTAATTTTTATTTCTTATAATTTTATTTTCTCTGTAACTTTTATAAACTTTTTTTTCACTTTGTACACCACTTTTACTATTTTATAATTTGTTAATGAAGAGCGGGGTCTCCTAGCACAGGTATAACTTTTACTTAAAAGGAGGTCCCTATGTAAGATTTACTGTAAAAGTTGTACAAGTTTCTGAAATAAACCTTTTTTTTTTTTTTTTTATGCTATCTAATTTATAAAAAACTAGCTATTTTCCGCGGCTTCGCTCTCACGTAGGTATAATTAAAGACATTTACTAGAATAAATAAAGCCTATGTTACTCAGGAATAATATAGCATTCTAATGGTAAAATAACTTTTAAAATCGGTAAAATGGTTTATGAGATATCCTTTACAAACATACAAACTTTCCTTTTAATAATATTAATAAACGTAGATTTAATTTTGAAAGTACCAACACGCTGTTAATTTCTATTCTTACCTCACAAGTCAATCTTAATTCTAAACATGAATAAAGTATTTTCAGGTCATTTAAAGTTCGATGACCTCTACAATACTGCAATACAAACTGAGCAGACCATAAAGAAATAAAGTAACACCTTAAGCAGATGCATTTACGACCTCTTTAAACACTTTTTTGTACACTAAATAGGGACATATACTTGGTATAACGCAAAGCGATAGCAAAATTTAGCACAATTATTGCTGTCAAATTGCCTTGTGTCGCGTGTGATACAACCCAGCAATACTTATATAAATTTTTTACAAATTTTGCTGCCAATATTGCTGTTGCAAGTTACTTGCTTCCAGTAAAATAAATTTTAATACAATAAAATAAATAATAATTACAAATTCACACCTCGGTTTTGTAGATAACTATGACTAATTAATTTCCAGATTTATCTTTTATGGCTAGGGTTGTCAATTATTTCGTAGTAAATGGCATTTACAACTCACTGACATTTATCGAGGTCCGATTCAAATAGAATTTACCTACAGTGTTATTTCAAAGTACTGTTTGGTTTATACATATATATTACAAGTCAAGTAACATAATAATATATTATATTCAAATGACACGCTTTTTTAAAAATACATATTTGCATAAATATTACTTAGTAAATTAAAAAGTCTTCACGTCCTTTGTTGTTCCCATTTTGTTTCACTTTGCCTTCGTAAGAGGTACTGATACAAAACTAGATAATATGCTTCTTCAATTAATTTAACTGATTGAAATGAAGTTATTTACATATAAATATACACACATAAAACTCATTACAGGTACCTACTTACTACCTAAGTAGTGTAATAATATATTATAATCATACACTGATATTTTCTGATTTAGAATTTATATTTTTTTAAACTTCAAAATAAAATATCTCTGGAATTTGCTCCTTTATTAAATTATCGACCACTTGTTGCAACCCTATATTTAAAAAAGATCGTTTAATTCAGGTTTTGTAAAAAAATGATGAGCGATTATATCATTTTATTACGAGAGTCATAACCTACGACATATTGCTTAAATATACGATGACTCAGAAATCATAAATTATACGGCGGTGCCAAAGCAATTTGTATCTTATTACCTACGACATAAAGATAATCTTACTATTTGTAATGGAGCTATTTCTTTGTTATTAAATTTATTTCACTAGTGATTAGACAATCCATAATTAAGAGTTGTTAATAATTTGCAACTTAGGTGAATCGTAAAAGTCGTATCTTGTCATCGTAATGTTGAATTTTATTAATTAATTCAATATAGGTCATATTAAAAAGTAATAGCGATTTGATGCCTTGTATGTTAGCTGAAAATTAATTATTATAATGTTTACGTGAAATTTATTATATGACAATAAATACTTCCCGGGGTCAAGGCTAAATATTGGTCAACTTCTTTCATAAGATTTATAGAGATATTTTGACCTAGCAACTTTATTTTTTTTAAGTCTTCGTTTAACATTATCACGAAATTTTTTATAATTTACTAAATTACAGAAAAATCATCATAAATCAATTGGTTGCGTGAAAAATTAGTTTTTATGCTCAGGTGAGTCAGCAAAAACTGCTCATAAGGATTTTATTTTCTTTAGACTATAAATAAATATTTTAAGAAATAAACTTTGTTGTTGAACAATCAATACTTGTAACCGAATAAAGAACATCTATTTTTAGATTGTCGACGTAATGTAAGTCATCGAGTTCAGAACACAATTTTAGATTTAAACAATTGTTAGGTTTCAAAAAGATTTCACACTGATGTAACGTTTCGTGAAATTGTAGCGAATCATCAAACGCTTTCAGTAATTATGTAAGAGACTGAAATTACTAAATTTATTTATATTTTCATACAAGTTAGTTATGCCTCGCTGAATACTCACGCCTTGAATAATCAGTCGAATCAAACCTTACATTTTAGTGTCATAGACAAATCGCATATTAGAATTTTGTTTTTGAGTATGTTCGTTACAAGCAAGCAAATCATTTCTCTTTATAATATTAGTGGAAATAAGTAACTATCGAAACCGCAATATTCCAAAACCGTAATTTGATCTTGTTATTAAAATAATATACTTAATTTAAAACCTAGACCCAATACACACCTAGAACAAAAAACTTAGAAGTAATTGTTATACGTTTACTTTATTAAAGTCGGACTAGTTGTTTATTTAAAACAAACAGCTAATTTTGTATATTTATTTATATTCCGAAAATGTTTACTTTACCGTTCTTCATACCGTACGTACATTGTGTATATTACGTATTATATAAATCCACCTATATACCAAATAAACAAAATAAAGGCACATTTGCACCGACATGACCTGTTACCACAACTTAAATTTCTCTTATAAATGTCGCCGTCAATCAAGTATATCACGAACGTTACGTCATCATTAGTATTTAAAGATGGAAGGAGAAATAAGAATACAGTTTATGTGAAAAGGATGTACCTTAGTGATTGAGTGTTGTTGACCTCATTGATGTGTGGTTTGGGGTCACGGAAAAATCAACATAATAACATTGCTATCGCATACTATATACTTTACACTTTTCCTTGTCTTTCTTATCATAAGCGTAGGTACTTGCTTTTCTTCCATTCATCCCTACTATCTCAGCGAATTTTCATTAATTTATGTATCAAAGTAAATGAAAATTCACCTACTATGGCATGTATATATATATATGAGTTATAGAAGATCTTTTTTAATTGGTTTGCCGTCATGATCTGAATTTTTTTTGTTGTTGTCGTATAGGGGTTGATTAAGTTCAACATTAGACGTGTTCCTACTGAACTTGTTGTCTTCCTCCCATCATTCTCTTAACTTTTTCTGCCCTACAAGGAACACTCGATTATGGAACAGCTCATATTTAAATGAACTTTTATATCACCATCAAACTCGGCACTGTTTTATTTAGTTCAACGCAAGTATTACATTATGCCTGTCTTAAGACTTGAAGCGGTAACATTAGAACGAAATGCGCAAGACTGCAAGATTTGTGCGTAAATTGTGCAAGACAGCACCTGCAGAGTATCCGGCAACGCAGTCGCAGGCTATTGAAGCTGCGAGTGGTTGCATTGTCACGCGATACGGTAACTTGAGTTACAATTTCACAAATATTTTTAATTGCGTGGAATACATAATAATTAAACTAGTATACCTTAATGCAATCGTTGTACAACAAGAATGCCCAATAGATTATTGATGCAGTACTACTTGTCTAGAGCTCGGCGACCACTAGTTAAAAAATCCGCAAAAAAAAAATTTTTTTTTTTATAAACGACGCCCGCTCGATATTTAATCCTTGTGTCGCGGGGGTTTCACAAACATTCAAATCACATGCACAAAGAACACCCAGACTTGGATCAAGCATTTATGGATCATACAAATGCTTGTCCCATGCGGAGATCGAACCAACAGCACGTCGCGCACAGTGGTAATTAGCGACCTATACCACTCGGCTATCCGTGCAGTCAATTTCAGCCAATCATTGGTCAACAATAAAATTACCTCACGGGAATTAACTCGAAAAGGTATTAATAGAATTATCTGCTTGCTACCATGGCCAGTGCAATTGTATTCTAATCGTGCAACGATAATTTAAAAGTTAGCATTATCCAACAGTTTATCTTTCATTGGTGAAGAATGACAGACGCACACATATATTATGCGACATTTTTGACTTGCCCACACAGCCAATAATAAAAACGCATAATTATTGCATGCGATATCGTCTGTAACTATGGAAACGAATAATAACAGCGTGCAATAGTGACATTTCGCCATAAAATACAACGAACATTCAAAGATTTATGAATAATTCTCCACATTATGCTACAAATAAGACTCCTAACAGAAGTATTTATTACTTTTCTTCGAAACAAGTTTTATTGTTAGACTATCATGTCATCTCTTTTAAATTGATGTTTTCCTGGTAATGTTATTTAATCTGAATTATACCATTATATAACACATAAAACTAGCTATTTCATTTTGACAATTTAGCTTAGGTTGACTAACTTACGTGTTGTATGTACACATGTACATATATATACCCCTGAATAGAAAACGAGAATTAACTCTTACACGTTCTTGGATATGTCTGTCTGTAGTTATTTTATTTATCTATTAACTCTCATCACTATCATTACAGGAATGTCCAAATTCAATAGTGTGGCCTTAATAACAGTTTTATAATTTAACTATTTGAACTCACTCAGAGAACAAATAAAAGAAATCTATGCTGTCTGCTACGTCATTAAGTGCACGCAAGGTACGCGTTATAGGTCCTACGAGTAGGGACCGCCAATAGACGTGGCCGTCGCCTTCGAAATACATAATTGTCGGGTACACAAAGGTTTTTACACCTTAAAGTGACAGAGCATGAGCCTTAACGAACTTAATGACGTTTCAGTATTCGGCCATAATTATTGTATTTTATCCAAATAATTTTGTATTTAAATCAAAATAAATTTGTGAAAATCTCTTTCATACATTGTGATTAATTTCAAGTAAAAGAATACCAACATTATTTTCACAAAAAAAAATCAAAAGACGTTGAAATAAAACTACTTTTAAACGGATTCTATCGCGGTCGATAGAATCCGTTTAAAAGTTTTATTTCAGAAAACAATTTAATAAATCAAAATACGAATCACTAATTTAATTTTGCAAAAAATAAAAAGTGCACAGTCAAGCACACACTGTCTGACCGTAAATTATGTTAACCAACAATCAATCTTGCATTGTAAGATAAATGGATGCAGGAAATAGGTCGCTATGGTAATTGGACCATATTCACTGGATCTGTAGCTGACAGTTATGCATTATTGCAATACTCGTGTGACGTAACGAAAATACCTTTAGTGCTTTTCCATTATAGATATATGAAACTGTCTTATAAGGTAGATATTTGTATGCAAGCAATGCATACGTATAGGCAGGGGCAGCGTTTACATATTTTAATATATATTACTAGCAGTTCGCGCGAATCCGTCCACGTGTTTTATTTTCTTAGGTTTTTCATGTTTTGCGCGGGATCCTTATACTTTTTCTAAAATAAAAGTGTTTACTATTTATTCCTTTTGTTTCAGGCTATCATAATACTTTAATGTTTTTTTTTTCGATACGACTGGTAGTTCAAGAGAAAAGCGCTTTAACAAACATTCCGTCGCTTTATTCTATCTGAAAAATGATCAAATTTAATCTCGTTTAAACTTATTAATAGCTTAAGACCTTGGTTACATTGGCATACTATTATAAACTGTATTTACTATTAATTAAGTTCTTAATTGATTTCTCAAAATGATTTAATGATATCCATATAAGTATTATAGATTAATTACAGGATGAACTTTATTTCATTTATTTACTCATGATTCGTAAGAAGAATTTTTGATATAAATTAATTGGGATCAAAGAGTGTGACTGTTATGTGTGTAGTTTACAGCCTGTATCGAAAAGAATATATTATTTGTTTAAAAATTGATAATAATTTTTAAAATAACAACATTGGTAGGTACTCTTTTTAATACGTACTATGCCTTATTAGTCTACCAAACAATTGATGTTAGACGTTCTCTACTATTCAGCGATAAAAATGTCGCAATATTTTTTTTCATAAATTTCTACTATTAAAATTTCCAATCACTGAGCCATGGAATTTCACTATATAATACAATACAAACGCACAATACGTAATTCAATTTCATAATTTATTAGAACTTGGAAATCGCGAAAGTTAAAGTGCAATTGCACAAGTTGCTCTCAATTTACATATTGTACAAGGAACCTTGAGCAAGTGGTTGTAGATAATTGTAATCATTGGTTAAACAACCTTCAGATTAATCAGTACCTAGTCAGTACCCGCTTGTCAGTTGTCATGCAATTAGTTAGGTACCTAGTAAATATCAATAAGAATATAAAGAAGTATATTAGAGCTCATTTCAAATTGTACCTACAGTTTGTTTTATGTTTGACGACCTCCGTGTTCGAGTGGCTTACACACCGGTTTTCAAGGTGTCACCAGCTCTGAGGTCCCGGGTTCGATCCCTGGACGGGTCAAGGTAGAAAAACACTATTCTACATATAAACAAATGAACGTCAAGAACTACTTTATAATACGGTTATCTTTGTAATTTAAGTGGTGGTAGCCTAATGGCTAAGGCATCGGACCTGCTATCGTGTGGTCGCAGGTTCGAATCCCAACCATTGCACTACCGACTTGAACCTACTCGTAACACAAGCATTTAGCTTAACAAGACGGATTAAAATGAACACTAGTACCTACCTAATATGCGACCCACATTGTCGAAAACTTGAAAAGAAATTGTAAGTGTACGTTCCCTTTGGCTACCTAAGGTAAAGTTTGATGTTCATGCAAACAAGTATAATAATGAAAAAAAAAAGATCAATTATATTACTGTAGTGTCGATGTATTGCACACGCACGCGTTGCACTACCTGTCACGGCATACTGCATGTATGTTTTTCAATAACGCATTTGTTTTCTCACGAAAGTTTCAATCACTAGTTAGGTATAAATTAGTTATGACAGGAGGAAGAGATGTATTAAGTAATAACTCGTGTTTAATAGTTTATTGAATAATAGAAATATTTGGGTCTAAGACAGTTTTAATACCTTTTTATAGTCTTAATTATTCTCAATTAGATGAAATCTATCGTGAATCATTAGAATAACTACTGAGTGTGAGAAATCCAATTATTCTTTAAAAAACTTTTTTAAAAGAACTCATCTCTACAAAATTTACTACTTCTAGGTGTAAATTCCTTTCTTAGAATCTATAAATGTCCATGTGTTGGTGTTATTTGTCTTTATCTTTTATTACTATCTTCAGAAATTTCTGAACAGTTATAACATTTTTCAGAAGCTCGGCTTGGTTATTATTTTAGTCTATTTTGAATCTTACTGCACGATGAGTTTTACTGATGCTTGAACAAATATTTACCTGAAACAAACAAGGATTTTTTGTTAATACATATTATGAAATACACACAGCAGAAATATTTAGTGCCTACTTAGACTTATATAATTTCCATAACTAGACAATATCAGACGAGACCCATAATTTTATTCTTCTTCTTCCTGTCCTTATCCCATTCAAATGGGGTCGGCGCAATGCGTATTTTCCTTCCATTCTTCTCTATTACTCCTCATCGCGGCATCCACTCCTTTCTTTCTCATATCATCTTTCACACAATTTTATTATGAAAACGTAACAACAAACATGAAATTTTTCCATGGAAATTCTTATATCATTGCTTTTGTACATATCAATACATTAGTTTGTTTCACTTTAAAACCAAATTACATAAGAAAATCAATATTCAGTTTCCCTGACAGTAGACCACCCGAATGTTTCATACCTCAGTATTTCAAATTTAGAATGTCGTGTTCAAATTCAAGTATGCAACGCCTTATATTCTAAAAATCATTCAGCCTCGTTGGACAAATTAAATAGCTGTATCACGATCCATCGTAAATTACCATGCGCGCGCGCCGAATCGGGAGTGTAGTGTTATAAATCATTAATCATCTGAGCGTAGAATGGACAATAGGTGTAGAACGTTATGCAGTTTGCAAGTGATTTTGTAGAAAGTTAGGTATACTATCTAATATATTATACACGCATTTACATATTATTCACATTAAATTAAAATCTGAATTAAAATGTTTGACTAAGATTCTTGAAGTTATATATAAATGAATTCTTGAAGAAAATAAAAGGATCTCTTTGTCAGATATTGTATCGTCTTGTAGTCTCTCCAATAAACTATTCATTTGGTTATAGTCTTCAATATTAATTTCAGATCAGATCAGGAAATTATTATCAACGCCAATAGAACTACTGGAGTTGATAATTATCTGAAAAATAATCTGAAATGTTTTGAAATTTAAAATGTAAAACAAACTTAAATTATTTAACATATTTCATATGTAGAAAAACTGTGAATTAAGTAATTCTTAGTGCCAAAAATACTTGCAACAAGCATAAGCAAGACCTATTACTAGACTATTGCGTGCAATATTTCAGTAATTCTTTTTATTGCATATTATTTTATTTCAAGTTAATTGCGTCATTTTATAAAATTTAAAAACTATGTAAATGTATGCAAGTTGCCTACACTGCATAATGCAACAAATTTCCCCATAATCACTTATCCCAGATTGCAAACTTGGTTCTCTCGCACATTAATCTTATACTTCACTTCACTAGCCATAGCTAACGGGTAAAATAAGCATAACAAAATACGGCACGGGCCGGCATTATGCAAGTGGAGAACCAGTCGATGGCTATTTAGATATATCGAATTAATTCGATGCTCATTACGTAGGATTAGTGCAATGTATACAAAACTCAGCAGAACAAAGACTGTTATGTCTAGACTCTATGTAAAAGGACCTGTGCTTCGATTAGTTTGAACACTAAGATCGTGTTTATACGCTTAGTTGATAATAATGAACCTAATTGTAACAATTTTCATTTTAATGTACATTTATTAGATGATAATTTCTCTACAAACCCTACTAAAAACCTTTATAAGGGAAAACCCACGCGAAGGCTTTGCTACAGTTCCACGCCCCATATAAAGCCTTAAGACTGTTGTAGTTAAAAATAAAAGCTAATCAAAGTGTTAAGAGCTAAATAAAAGATTATTATTTTTATGAAAAGTTTTACAGGACAACTCGCACACGGCCGTCTGATCCAAACTAGGCAGAGCAAGACAGCTAATTAATGATCATGCTCATATCACGCAATATTATTCCTGGTTGGGAATCGAACCTACGACCTCCAGTTTAGCAGTCAGGGTCACTAACAACTGGGTGTTCTTTGTGCATGTGATTTGAATGTTTGTAAAACCCCCGCGACACAAGGAATAAATTCCTTAGTGCGGGCGTCGTTTTTTTTTAAATAACAAAAAAAAAAAAACTAGACCAACAGGCAAGTCAGTAATGAACAATGGCGACGTGTGGCGGTGATAGTCCTTCTCTCCTGGACTGTCAACGTAGTAGGTTCGATGTCGATGCGTAAACATAAAACTAGCTAAGAAACACGTGCAAATAAGGCCAAAAATACGAAACTAGTTTAAAATACAACCTCAAAATGCAACTACAAATAAAAAAAAAATGTCATCATAAAAATTCATAGCACAATTTCAGGCACGATAAGTTTACATTGTAGAGCCGTCCGTGCGCGAAACATTTGATTTATCGACTCGTGTTCCGGATTCCATGAACTGTTCCATAATATTACGCCATTTCAGTTACGCTTGCACACTGGCAAATTGATGTAATTGACTTGAAGTGTTGATAGGCTTACTAAGTGAACTGTTGGAATGAAAACAGTGGTGCGTATTTAATAGACACTGTTGAATGAGTGAAGTTAAAAAAAATGCAACAAAAGCATGGATGAAGATGCGGTAGTCTAATGGCTAGGACATCGGTTGGTTTTTCGAACTTCACCGTAACACTACCGTACCGCTTAGTAAGAGGGGTTAACAAGCGTACTAGTACCTAATGTGTGACCCACATTGCTATTAAGCATTATAAAAAAAAAATGAAGGCGTTTCGATGGCCTGCTACCGTTTTGAAAATTTTAGTTATAACATCCACTATACACACATGGACTCGTATAAAACATGTCATCAAGCATACACAAACAGCTACATCATCTGCCAAACCTATTCCCAAGCTGTGTTGGAGTCGGCTTCCAATTTTACCGCATATAGCTAAATACCGTATTTATATGGAGCGTAGGCCTATCTGACCCCAAAACCTAGTTTACTAGGCAACGCAGTATTTCATAGAGACTCGTCAGAATTGCAATGACTTAAATATGATGATTTCCAAGCACTACTCAGTAGAGAAGCGATAAAATACACTCAAGTAAATTAAAAAACTCAAACTTGCAATTGAAGAAAAAGACTTATAATTGATTTTAACATACAATATTAGTGACAACTATGTGATACAAAAATATATATCATGCAGTTCTGTAGCTGAATGTACTTTCAACCATAAAAATGTATTATTTAATACTTGAACAGCAACTAAGTACACTTAAACACAGTGTGGTTATATCAGTTGCATCGGTTTAATTGCTTCACAGACAAATGTAACAGCCTAGATTAATTTGCATTTTAATGGCTTACTCTTGTTATATACCTAACTTAAGATTACAAGTAATAGTTAGACTTGGTAAGATAAATTTGTCGGAAAACTTATCCAACAGAAGAAATTAGACTACCGATAGATCGTGATTGCGTATAAAAACTTTGCAGTTTGATCATGTGGAAAGCCGTCTGTCTACTCTGTAGAAGGACGCAATACCCAAAAAAATAATTTTATTGCATTCGGAAGGAGAAGATTACACTGTCAATTTGAGTCGCCTATGTAAATAGCTATATATAATATATCTTCCCAGCTTAGCCGATTCGTACTCGCTGCGCAGGGCTTGCGCGAGCGATCTCGTGGCTCCAACATAGGCAAGGACGGGACCGGGGTATTTTTATTCGGTGCAAGCCCGACATATCCCACGCCGTGTCCTCACCGCGGGTTAAGTCATTAGACTTTCACCACCAAAAAAAAAACAAAAATATCTGTCAAAAATTTCGTATCAGTGAGGGTGTTAGTAGAATAATTCAGAGTCACGTATCTTAATGCAATTGTTGTATATTAAAAAGCTTGAAGCGTGATACACTAATTGACCTTGACTTTAAACCCCCATTATCTACTGAATCACTGGACTATTTCGCAGACAGTAGCGTGGGACCAATCACACATCTCTCCATATGAGATCGTGATAAAACCTACGTGCGTTTTTATATCGTTACTTTATATTTCAAGTGGGAGGTAGGTATATATATGAATGTACCTATTAATATTTAAACATGTACTATGCGTAAAAAATATAGTTAAAAATGTAATTGAAAACAAGGAGTCATGTCTTGATGCAAGTCCACATTTAATGCTGGTACCAAATAAATATTAAAAAAATTGATGGTATTTTATTTACTAACTCGATTTGTATGTTGGTACAGTGTGCAGGTCCAATTAATTGTTTTTAATAAATGAGACTAATTTTTTTTAAATAAATACAAGTATTTTTTTTTATAAAATAAATGGCATGAGAAATGCTTTTTAATAATAATAAAAAATTAAAGCTTGCCTTTCTTTTAGAGGATGCGATGTATCAAACCTCTTCTTAAATAATTAAATATCTGAACAATAAATCCAGTTCGAACGGCACTTACTGGAGATACCACCTTCATACTAAAACCAATATCCTCAACTTATCTCAAGCCATTAAACGTAGCAAAACTGTTATGAACACCCATTCAACCACTAATAACAAATATACGTAAAACCGCCTCTATCTAAACCTCACTAAGGTTCAGTTTTGCAAAATAATTGGGTACAGTTCACGTGTGGATTACTGTACGCTAGATAAAAGTCCGCAGCGTGTACCTGCGCACGCGCCGACGTTCTAAAGTGTGGTGCAAGTTACATCATAATGGCGCATTTGATTCACTTACTGATGAACAATAAAATACGTAACTACTATACTATAGTCATTTATTGTAAACGATAACTATTATTTAAATTTATTTGCCAACGAAACTACTTGCATTATCTAATTCATACCCTAGTTTGTTAAAATCATACTTGTGTTTTTGAATTTTAAATCTTGTACAAATATGTTAAAGTACATAATGGAGAAAACGGAAGTTTTTAAGTTAAACGCCTAATAGGTACAGTGCGACTCAAACTTAATGGCGGCTTCTTAACTATGTTTAAAAGTCGGACAAAAAATTAATACAGGTAGGTAATAATAACATACATTACTGAACATAAATAACAGCGTATGGATGTAGTTGAAATTAAATTGATAGGTTCGTAGGTAGGTATAGAAATAACAAACGACGAAAAACTTGAAATAAATAATTATCTTATATATTTTTTTCTCTCTGTACACTGTTTTTACAGCGAATGTCCAGTATACCCACAAGTCTTTTTTATCGCATCAAAGGCAGCAAACAACTAACAAAAAACTTAATCTATTTCACTGTGGTTGAAGCAAAAACAATTGATTAAAATATTTAAAAGAAGCTTGTACTAACTGATGACTTACTATATTATACTTATGTGAATAATATTGACTTTATTTTTTTTTATTGACGCTTTTAATTATAATGTGGCTTTTATCATATTTTATAAGAAGGTAAGTTAAATTTAAATTTATTATTACAAGAGATAAATAAAATTTATTTTTAATAATATCCGCGCATGATTTTTTATAAAGTGGAAAGTTTTACTAACTGTCAAATAACTTACACTAAGAACACTCAAAGTTAGAATAAACGTTTTTCAATAACACTATAAACTATAAATCTATGTCACACGGTTTCGAACCCGCAACAAATCGTTAATATTTTGAAGTTGTGACGCAAATTTAAGCGGCGGAAGCCTAATGGCTAGGGCGTCGGACTTGCAATCATAATTATGGCTGCGGGTTCCCCAAATCCCACCCATTACACTACCGACGTGAACCCACTCGTAACACAATCATTTTGCTTACCACGAGGTGTAAACGAGATTACTAGTCACGTGCGTACCACATTACAAGTAATATTTTTTAAGAAAAAAAAAATCGCCATCTCTTGCGACTAAAACCGTGTTTAAAGTCATCGAGCCTGTGCTTATAGTATATCACCCAAGTCTTGTTAAAACTGATCTAGTTACGGGCTTACATAACACCTTCAATGGAAATAATTTCCTTTATCGATGAAATTGGACGCCATATTTCTAATTGAACTAAAATTGTGTAAGCAACGGGAATTTTCAAGACGTTAAGTAACAGTTTGTACGCTGTGAATGTTGTAGTTATCTGGTGTTATGATAAAATGGTAATGAGCAAAATATATAAAATAAAAAACAGCAAAAAATAAATAAAATAAAATAAAAAAAATATTTTTTATTTTACATAAATATTAACATACAGAGTGCCCTTCTGGGTAAGTCTCCCCCGCCTCAAGTCCTTCCCTTTAACCCTTTCTCGTGCCACCTTGATCCAGCCCTCGCGGGTGAAGCCCTCATGCTGCGCCGACCACAAATAAAATTGGGCTAAGCGCAAAAGACTGATGATGAGTACTCTTAAGTATTCAGAAGCTAGCTTTACGAAATTATTTAGGTAATTATTGATAATTACATACCATCCATACATTGAACATAATCAACTATTTATTAAAATTAAATATGCAAATGCTTCAATCATTTTAACCGCACCTTATTTGTACATACAAACTTACAATTAGGATAGTTGTATACGTATGTCGCAATAAATAGGCTGATCTGTTTAGTTGATCTCATTTATTGGCAAAGGTTCTTTCGATAACAACATCATTATCGAATACAGAAATGTCACGTCACTCAAGACTTTTATTTGAATGTTTGAATACTATAAAATAGGGTTATCACTGCAGTAAATACTTTGTGTATTAAGAAAAAGAAACCATTATTACTATATCTCAAATATTTTTTCTTGACCTACCCTTTAATATTAAGATTCATTCTTAGATTTAATTTATTATTCGTAAATTAACTAAATCAAATTTTAAATAAACCAATGATGTACCTGATATTACTCTACCAGTCTTATTATAAGACACATTAATAAAGTTCTTAAATAAACAGCATGCAAACACAATTCATATTTCTTTTCTAATAAGTGTCACAGTAAAACGTTATTCATCGCACTTAGAAATTCTGTTCATAAAGTTAAGATTATAATCAGTATATATTACATGGTACAGCCCTACTCACGCCTCTGTAACTGCGTGAAAATCTCGCGACAGATTTAGTTCAAATGATAGTTAAGTAAGCATTTCTGATATTGCGCAAAACAACTTGTAACTGTAATAGTTTATGGTAAATTAAACTGACAGTATTCTCGACTGGATTTCGCTAATCAAATGCTTGTATGTTTGGAAATACATGGACTATAGATAACCTAAACTGTGGTAATATTTTAAATGATTTAGAATGATATACTTGCATTACTACACTATAAATACTGCAGTTATTGTCAAAATCTGTGCATAAACTAAGCAACTCTTAAAAAAAGTCAAATAAACGCGATACAGATTTTTATTGAGTGAAATACATCAAACTGCGTACAAGGTATTTTTTATTAGGAGGATTAAGAATAAATAGTTAACACTGCAAGAGAAAGACAAAAAACAATTGGCCAAAGCAAAGATATCAGCAACTGAGTTAAACCCAGTTGTCCAGCACCTCGGATTATTTTTTAATGTTCCTAAATTTATTTTAAGAGATGTTATTGATGATTAATGATCAACTATACCAAACTTAACTACGCCTTCTATTACAGTGCAACGGTTATATCACATTCGCTTCACTGTATAACGCATAAGTGACAATACCTCTTCCTCATATAAATCGTCGGTTACCGCACCGTAATACTAGCAATCTAATAAATATTCCTTAAACAGCCCACAATATTGCTCCACACTGTAAAATGACTTAATAAAGAAAACAATTGCATAAGAAACTGTAACAAACTAATCGTTTCCTGAACGGAAAATTGCGGGAATTATTTGCGAGGTATTAAGGTGCTGTTTCACTGCCGCGGTTCACGAGTTCTACGCCCACGTAGATGCGTGCCTTCGCTTGGTGGAGTTTGACGCTTCATTCGTGCGTAGCGTGTCCGTTGACGAAGCTTCTCACTTACACAAGGTACATTTCTACAATCGTAATCGCTGATCAAATGTATGAAAGTGACAAGTTTTAGTCACGTGACTTATCGAAGAGAAAATTAAATGTCATTTCCTTACATTTAATGTCCTATAGGCGATTTCTATCATTTTTAACGCTTGTAGAAATGTACCTTGTCAATTGTTTATTGTTGTTAATAATTGTTTCAGGCGGTTCGACTTACGTTTAATGAAGTCTACCGTAGTTAGCCGGTGTGCAAGCTCTGACTGCTTCACCGGAGTTTGACGAAACCTTAAGGGCCTTCAGACAAAGCAATAGTAAAACTAAATACCTAGCAACGTTGACTAAGCTCACCCCTACGTAGTTTGGACTTGACTTAATGTTTTGCTAACAATCATAATAAGGCAAACAGCAAGAGAAGGTTTTATAAAAAAAAATACTTAGGGATGTATTTTTGTTGCTATTTTGCTGGCTAGCATGAACTAGGGATGGGGTATTCGCTGTGGAAGAGCGCCTTTATTCCGATTAGAGCTAAGATCGGTACAAATTTATACTACGCACGAATCTTTGTTGTATGTATGTAATTACGTTGAAAAACACTTTAGCTGTTAAGATGTAAGACTGACATGGAAGCATGTAAGGTTTACATAGATGGGAAGGAAATGTAGGTATATTGAATTGATCTTATTGAATATATTACAGATGATTAATCAGTTTTATCTGAGATAATTCTTTAATATAAAGACTTTGAAGATAAATAAAAATAAGCAGTACCTTGATACGTCTGTTCTATTAAGTTGTTTAGTTTGATTTTGCGAAAAATATTTAATTAAATAAAATAAATTGATGCTTCAATATCTATGCATTGACTTGTTAAAAGATGGACTTTACGCCAACGTTTCGAGAGATGAAGCCTTGATATTAAAATAATAATAAACTTCTCTCTAACTTGTAAATACTTTCAATGTGTAATGTAATTATTTTTGTTTAAATAAATCTTTTAAGCAAAATATAATCCACTTTTCTATAACCAATTAAGATGAAATTTTGCGTACGTATATAAGATTGGTGACAATATTATAATGGGACTTTTGAGGCGGTCTGATGATGGAGTCAAAAAGTGGAAATAAGACCTATGTAGTAAATTTCTCGCATCGTTTTCGGTTTTGTTTAACTTGCCATCACTATCACTGTGAGCATGTGATTGAAAAGCTTATGTTGGATAAAAATATATTTATTGTAAAAACTTATTTTTCTATGAGATGATATACCTAAAAATATATGCAAAACTAATTAAAATATTTTATTCGACTTAAAAAGTTAATCGATCAAAGTTATATTAATTATGAAATACCCACGCAATATGTTACCAACATACCAATCAATTGAGATTAGACCAATTAAAAGATTATTAAATATAATAAGTATCGATGATGAAACTAAAATTCGTAGGCATTATAGGTCGAAATAAAAAAAACATCACTTAAAGTGACTCAGAAATGAGGTAACACTTGCAAAGATTTATAATATGTAAACTTGTGCGTCGAGGCATCAAAATGCCTCATTGAGTTACGTCAACAAATCCATTTAAATTAAGGCTAACATTAACAAACAAGAAATTTACTTAAAATAACCATTTTATAACAACTACTAGTCAAACTAGCTTGCCGATCTTAATTACAGTTCTAAACTTTATCAAAGACATTTTATTTAAAAACATTGACATAGTTACTCGATAGACTGTACACTTAGGGCCACATTAAGTTACGCCACACGAATTCGTGTTTATTACAAATACAAATGGTTTAAAATTGCGTCCACGTTTATAGAAAGTAGTTGCAACAAACGGAAGGACAGACAGAATGATCTGACTATGTTTATGTACGTGATTCGAGACAATTTGCGTCTGAATCCTGTCTTGCATAAGCGTAACTGTAACATATTGGTACCGTTCGATTTGTAACCTTATTGTTTACGCTATAAGTTTGATTTTGTAGTTACTTAATTCTAATCTAGATACGGTTTTAATTTGAAATGGATAATGCTTATTATCTGTGTAGATATTCTAGTACTGTACTCTTACGTAAGAGATTACACTTTTACAATTGATTGTATCAATTTTAATTTAATAGTAGGTTTAACAGAAAACTAAGAAACATTTTCGAATCATACCTCTGAGAAAGAGATTTTATATAATGATTAGATTCGTTTTTCTTTTTTATATATATGAAAAGAATGAGTATTAAACCAGCTATCGCAGTTCAATTGTTTTTCCTGCTTTTAAATTAATTTAGCTAATAAAAAAAGTACATACCATTCTACCAAGTATAACTATTTCATTCATATTCACAAAAAGACAATAACAATGACGATTAGAAACTTTTAATCGATTGAGCTACTCGATCGGATCCATTCACCGGACGATACTAGTAAAGCAACAATGTTAGTTAATTTTTTTTATTAAAAAAAAATCTGATCAGTATACTAGGTTTGAATTATATGAAATAACTTGTAGCATCGAGCTATTTAATATTTCAATACCGTACATAATAATAGAGGCAAGAATACATCCCTCATTGTCTCATTAAATTGTCTCGAAAAATATGGTTCACTTGGAACACTTTTATTCGGGATATAGACGTATATGTACGTCTAACACTAGCTTCAAAAATATATCTTACAATAACACATATTATGCTCATAAATAATACATGTCAAGTAATAATTTCAATCTGCAACAATATGTTATTTACTCTAACCATTACCATACTCCGTACAATCAAAAACACATTATTAAATGTCAGCCCTTTTAAATCTTGCAATGATTCTGCTCCACTTACGCTAGAATTAGATTCAAGCCACCGTCCGAGTCCGGGAATTAATCAACAATGGCCAGTGAAAGTTGTGCGCGACTGTACACGTCCGGAATATTTTATAGTGTTACGTTTATCCTGCACGGCAGTGTATGCTTTTAGTTTACAGTTTAGTTTTTGGTAACAATGGGATAACGATAAGAAATAGAGGTTACATCATTTATTTCGCTATCGATATTTGGTGTTATGAAATATGTCGATAACAATTTTGTCTAAGTGCAGTCTATACGTGCGAAATTTGAGACCGACTTTTATGGAGTGAATGGTTGAAGTGTGACTGACCAAAACGGATGTGATTATCATCGCTCCTTTATACCATGAGGTTAGACGCAACAGCCGTGATTTATAACGCATATTCTTACACTACAATAATTGATTTCACGTACATGTAAAAACCCGCGTTTTATCGTATGAACGTATGAACATACAGAATAGCTGTTTCTTTAGAGAATATTGTTTAAATTTTCCAATTGTTTTTATTTTAAAATCAAACTACTGAAAATATTTTCAATTTTGATCATTTATATGGTATTATTATGGCCACCGTTTTCGCCAACATAGAAAAACAATTGAATTCAGAATCTCGTTACAAAAGAACAGTCAATTTCCAGCTTAGTTCCACAAACTCTAATCAAGATTTTATTTAAACCACCTTAGTCGTTCGCAATACAACTCTAGAATTAAATAATTTCCTTTCAAACCACGAACGAAATCACATTAGATTTTATAGATTTACGTAAAAGATAGAAATCTGAGTTCAGTACGTGGATAGAATACTTTTGCCGTTTTGTCTGTATGGTAGTATACTAGACTAGACTTAGACATTCCTTCTTAAGTAACTGGAAGTTGAGAGACTTGATTGTCGATCTCTGGCATTGACCGTAAGCGAAAGCTGACATACACCAGTTTTTATGCACATGTATATGGCATACAACATGTTGTTTGTTGTTGTGTTTTGCTGTAACCAAGGCTTACCGGTTGAATGATCGGATTCGTATGCACATGGTTGCGTCTTTGAACCCAGACACCATTGATAATCAGTGAAGGAAACATTGTGAGGAAACCTGAACCTTGAAATCGCCAATCCGCATACAAGCGAAGTGATCAATGCTCATTCCTTCTCTATATTGGAAGCCTGTGCCCAGCAGTGGGACATGAGCCGTCAGCAATACTTGGATCTTCTTCTTAAAACATTCTAAATGCTTCGTCAACGTTCATATGTTTTTCCTTGGATCAGCTTCAATACCAAGAACTTTACATATCGATAATACACAAATGTCAACCGAATCCCAGTCCGACCAAGTACCAAGATAACCTTCATCAACTTGCCAGCATCTAGATTTGACAGGTTCTGTAACTAGTTCGTATTGCACTCGATGCGTATTGCTCTTATTTACTTGCGTGTTTTAGCGCAATCAATTGTAGCAAATTATTTTTACTGGTAACATTATAGTGTTGTAACTTTTGGTGTTGTTATTTTAATTTTGTTTATCAGTTAGATTGGCAATACGACTTAGAAGTTATTAGTATTAATATTTATGAGGATTTATTATTTGTTTATAGATTGAAACATTATATTAAATCATCTGATGAATTGATATTTAATTTAAACTATTCCAATCACTGAAATCGTACATATGGCAATAGTACCTAATGTAAATATTTATGATCATTTTGTGTATCTTACAATTAAAAATGGTTTTGGAAATATTCTTCAATATCTGTAAACATGACTCACAATTCGTAAATTATAATAAAAAAAGTGTCTACTTCAACATCTCAGCTGGCTCCCACTTACTTTTACACTGACTTACAATAGTAAGAAAAATATCTTTATTTCTATTGTTTTCTGAGGTTTACGCGAATATTAGACATTGAAATAAAACTACTTTTATACGGATTCTATCGCGGTTTATTTTAATAAATATACCTATCCGAAAGCAACAATGTAAAGCCGAGTCTAGACAACCTAACCTACATACATACATCACACCATTACCTAAATAAATACCAAAGTATTACCTAAATAATTACATCCTAGCGTTACAAAATACATGAGCCTGTATAATAGGGCCCTAATTGTGGCGTTGTGTAATACGCATGCGCGCTAACGCGGCGGGCGTGACGTGCGCCTGCGCTGATGCGCCGAGAGCGACGCACTTCCGACGTAATCACCTGTTACAGAACTATAGACTTCAAAATAAATAGATATGATATTTTTCCTTTACTTGATATTTCTTTATGCAAATATGCTTTTGTAGGAGGAAGAAGGCAAGAATATTATTATATTGTAAGAGTAAATCGTTTTTTTTTTATTTCAACTGGACTACTTATGGGACGGTAGGCTTTTATGGATTTCTGCCAGAGCTGCGATGGGAATGCACAAGTGATCCCGCGGCTCTGGCTAAGGCAGTGATGGGACCGGGGTGTTTTAGTCGGTTAAAGTCCGACATATCCCCATGCCGTGCCTTCGGCGTGGGGAAGTCATAAACTTTTCACCACGCAAAAAAAAGGCTTTTATTAATTTAGTTTTTCTCTCAAAATATTATAGTTTTAATTCTAAATAAATATGATTTATACAGGAATATACTTATATCAACACTTATCAGGTTGGAGTACCTGATAAGTGTTGCTATATGTAGGTATATTAATGTCTTAAGAAGACCGTGATAAGTTGCAATAGCAGGAATAATTGCTTTTGTACTATTAAAAGCATTGAATTACAATAATAGTTATAGGTACCTACTTTTTATGTCTCGAATAGAAATCCAACACATTAGAAAGTCAAGTTTCGACTCTACATTATAAAATTACTCAACATTTAATTTAAAAAAACCACAATATTAAACTTACTTTATTTTTTCCTAACTCTGTATACGGAGAAACAAACTTCTACCATCACGATGTGGCTGCGCGTGCGACCGTGGGCACGTTTTCATAACGCTAAGACAAAACTGGGTTACTTGCCACTGATCTCGATTTCATACAATCATACAATAAATTCAAGATTAAAACTTAGGACCATTATATGAACGTGAGGCCGCGTTTTGATCGCAAAAAGTTGACCTAGCTTGTGTTACGAGGTCGAATTTTTAAGGTGTTGTTGATCTTCGAAAGTTTTGATCTTCTATATTGATAGGTATTATAATTATGTTTTATTTTAGTTACCTACGTTAAGAATCGAAAGGACAATCGTTGAATCACTAAGTATAACATAGTTATATTATATCTATATTAATATAATAAAGTTGAAGAGTTTGTTTGGTTGATCGCGATAATCTCAGGAACTACTGATCCGATTTGAAAAATTCTTTCAGTGTTAGATAGCCCGTTTATTGAGAAGGCGATAGGATATAAGCATAATTTGCTGCGATAACGAAGCCCACGCGGGAGAAACCGCGAGCAAAGGCTAGTATATTTTATAGAGCACAGAAAAATAAATGAATTGAATTTAATTTATCGAGCTGTGATAAGAAATAATAATAAAGTTAAATAATTAAAATTATGATTTCACTAAGGTTATAAAATCACTTCAATTCTAAATACAGAAACAATAAATGCATTTGCATTTAATTACAAAGTGGCAAAAGCAATTTTGTTTAATTTAACTTAATAATAATTTATTGCTGACTGTTTCCGACCTCCCTAATTACGACAATCATCAAGCCAATTAAATTCATTATAATTAAAGAATTCTGAACTATGTAGGAAGCATACGAGCCTAATAAAGTGATATAGTTGCCAAATTTAACAGGAACACAATAGCGGAAAGAATCGCATACGATATTACCCTCCCCCGTTCCGTAATCGATTATCGATTTTGTAATCAAATCGATGAAACGCGCGTCCGATTTTACGGTGGTCGCTTACGACCTTGTGTAGCGCCACCCCGCTGCCTTCGCACGAAGTAACACCGCCATGTTGTTACCCCAGTCACTTACATGCACGCAAACTTTGTTATACTTAAAGTTTGCTAAAAATATCGGCATATTAATGTCCCATTACTGAGCACAGGTCTCTTTTTTGTAGAGACGAACGACATTAATCACCACGATGTTCTGCGTGTTGGCGATTTCAAGTACTACTTTTTGAAACCCAGGTTTTCTCTCGATGCGTTTGAAAAGTACATATAACTTGAAAAATTATATGTACTTTTCAAATTTTCTATGCATGTTAAATAATAAAGAAGATACTGTCCAGTAATTGAACGCTAGGCCACTACACGTTGAGTCAAATATGTACAGATTTTGTTTAAACACTGCATCATTAAATAATTACTCTTCTATCTAAAATTGTAACTATCAAGTCTTGGTTCCTGTTATACCTATCTGTAATTTTTAAGTACCTAAATAAAGATTATTATTCTTTGCTAACTTAGTTTATGCGATAAATGCCTCAAAAACTTCGCACAATTATTTGAGTGTCCTCAGTTTGTTCGCATATTCGCACGAATGTTAGTGACCGGTTTTCACCTTCGCCAAGCCGAAGGAAATACATGGCCACTATCGCTTTCTAGCCCACAATTACTTGACGAAAGGTGCTATAATTATTACAAAATGTAATAACAGTTGTTAACAGCTGCTTTGTGAAATGCCACTCGTTATTAAACTTTAACTGTAACAAATCACGGCACATTTCTTGGGACATACCACCTGCTAGGCAAAATGATTGGTCTCATATTCATATTGCAATGAAAGTTGAGATAAATTCAGATCGCAATAATCATTAATTTCAAATTACGTCAATTTCTTTTAGTTTTATTTATAGTGGTAATGTATATTATGACTTTTTGATTAACCTTTTAAGAACAATTTGTAATAAATCGTAATAAAAGAGAGCACTTTTTTGTCAATATATGACTGAGTTTCTTTGAACCTGAAGATTATTTCTATGCATCCTAGAAATGTGGATCGTGCTTTACTAGTGTGTGTTACTCCTTGTGCCATGCTAAATTCTTGTGTTATGTATAGGATCACCGATCACGTCGGTAATGCAACGGGTGAGTTTTGAACCGGCAACTACAAGATAGAAGTCCGCCGCCCTAGCCATTAGGCTACCGTCGCTTCATAGCGAAGTGTAGCCATACATATACATACATGCTTAGTACACATACAGAAAAAAAGTACAGCATATCAGCTCTATGATTATTTCACACTAAAACTGCTATTTAAAAATTAATTATACATTAAACTTTTTGTTATTTCGTTGAAATTAATTTCATGAAATGCAAATTAAAATAACAACGGATACTAGGGTTGCAAAACGACACGCATGATTGGATCACGTCGTGTTGTAAGAAAGAATGCGAAATGAGAGACTGTTGATATACGTTGAATATATTTAGGCCAGCCCTAAGGCGATCAGATGTCGTTCAGTACCTATTACATATAATTTGCTTTCATTTCAATTAGGTATATGTTTTTATTTTTTATTTAAAATATAGAAATTACAAACTCGAAATTGTGTTTTGAATTACTAGTGCATTATTGTAAAAAAAACTGTTTCTTATTTACAACATCTAAAAGTTTGGCTCTAGAATTGAGACTCAAAATTCTTTTTATATGTGAAAATATTCTTAATAAAACAAATACTATTATTTTATCTACTACCTTTATGATAATTTTATTCTCGAAAATAAAGTTAGTGCACAAAATCGATCAGGAGTATACAAGGACTGATTACGTTCACTATTGTGGTTTAATATCCACTAATGAGATATATTTTCAAATAACATAAAATACCTAATGACATTGCATGTTTGGCCCAGTTATAAAAAACGATAGTGTATGGGTGTGCCGGGCCCTTAACTGATTGACGGATATTGCCTACTGTATCATGAAACAATTTAGTTTACGCAAACTGCGAAGTAACAATACAGGCAGGTTTATGGTTTACTTAATCAAGTACCAATGACACACGTACAATAACTTGCTAACTTACCGCATCATTTATGTCTTAAAATAAATGTTTCTTTTTTTGCAAATAATATAAACAAGATGCTTTATATTAAAAATAAGACGCTTTTTTTAATTTAATTTTGTAAATCTTTAATCTGTTTATATGCCTCTTCTGTCAATATTCTAAACATACTAAATAAAACAAAGAAGGTCCCACAAACTCCTCTAATAGGCTCTTGCGATTATTATTCATAATACACAGCCTTACTTCGAAAATTACAATATAAATTAGATACCCCGCTGTGACCAAAATTGACAAATATCTCTGTTCTGCTAATACAATCAAGCGAAAGAGATTTAAGATGTCACTTGTCTCACCCGGTGAAAACAAAAAAAAAATAACACACGGCTATCTGAATTCAAACTGGGCAAAGCCTAAATTATGGCAACCAGACAACTGATAATAATACTTAAATATTTTTCAATACGTATACATACTATAGATAAATTACATCTAGACCTACAAGACACAGAACAATTACTGATCATACTCATCAAGTTATCACACAGAGATTTGTTCTGAATGGGAATCGAACCTAAAGCCATAATTAACCTTGTCATGAAAGTTTCGATAGCAATCTTCAACTCTTCTGAACAAAGTACTTAAATGCATTGTCTGCACCCATCCCTAATTTATATAAGACAAGGAAATCGTCACGCCATGTCAACGAAATAAAGGCGAATATAATCTCTCTTGAAGCATTATAATATCTTGATTTAACTTCACACACGATCATTAGGAACTACGTTTTATGTTTTGATGGTTTTCACACACCTCACTTCCCACGGAACACATTAGTTTGTAGGTATATATTTATGATTTACTTACGTCATTATTCTTTAAACTCGTACTCAAGGGTTGCCACATCTGACGCGATATAAAGAACATAAGAAAAGCGAGATCAACAGCAGAAAGACTAAAAAGTTTCAATTATGGCTTTAACTTAGAGATATTTATGACTTGAAAATGAAAATATTACTTGTCTTGTAATTATAATATTTGTCTTATCACGAACTTCTATCTATCAGCAATATGCACATTACGAACAATCCCTAAAAACAGCGATTCCAATCTCGCTGAGCTTATTTTTTGTACCACGCGATAAGGGTCAGTACACACGGTCAACTGATTGCATCGAGCAGCTGATGCAACCGCAAATGCATTTTATTGGGGGCAACGAACCAAGACCGGACGATCGACGGATCTTTTTGATGCATCTCGGTCGATGTGTAATGCCTTCGGATGCTTAGATGAAATTCCGGCCCCATCTAGCAATATGCTGCAAGATATTACAGCAGCAATTTGTATAATATCACCTATTTTTATTCTAGTGTAAAATGGGTTTAAAATTGTTTATCCAATTCCAAATCTCATTACAGTTACCGCCACAACACATTAGTTTCTTTTGTAGCCTCCAATAAAACAACACCAACAATCCTGAACAGTGCATGTTACCACAAAACCTCATTCATGCCATGAATTTTAAACCACCATCATAATTTACCACTAAGCAGATCTCCATAACTATGGGCAATAATGGGAATTATCCTAGATTGTATACAAATGATGTATTAAAACAAACATCAGATCCAATCATATAATCGTAAACTAGTGACACGTAGAATCGATTCGTCAGACTCGAATATAATCGATCATATTAACATCGATTGGGTCGATGGACTATAATAAATGTTTCGCGGTCGACATGTTGCATTCGTTGCAACACAAAATTAACTTATGAAGCTCGTGAGATGTAAAGGCATGTTTGAGATGATCGAAGTGATGGCAATAGTTTTCACTTCCGATTTTATCGATAGATTGTTTTTGTTGGAGATGGGACTGATTTGTTGATTACGATTTAAGAATTGATAAATTGATAGAAATTGAATGACTGATAGTAAAGTATTCACTTCACAGTTCAAAGGGCGAATATATAACGCACTAAGTCGACGCCCAAACCCCACAAGGGGTGTTCGTAGTGGTCGTTGCTAATGTTGTTAGTTTTTCTATAACTCCGGCTGGAAGCCCTTAAGGTTTCGCTATAAGTTCGGTGAAGCAGTCAAAGCATGCGGTTAGGCTAACTGCAGTAGACGTCATCAAAAATAAAACTTATCATGATCATAAATTTCAAAATATGAATGATACTCACAATTAATAAAGGGTCTAGCTTCCTTCATCATTCAATAATGATTAAGTACTTATGATTACACCCTAATAAAAATGCGTCGCAATGTAAAGTACTTTCAGATTTCAACAACGCAGGACGGTGGTGTAATCGCCGATATTGAGTCCATATTGTTTTGCCGAAGCAAATTAACAAAAGAAAAAGAAATTTGAATATTCGATGCTAATCTATTACACTTTTACAAGCAACCGAGTTTGATCCAAATAAGTTTCCCAATCCAAAAAATACAAGCATGGGAATTCGGATGTTGCGTCCACAAACATAATGGATAAAATGCCTTGAACAATTATTTCGTCATTTGTTTTCGTTTTCGGTCTATAGATATTGGTTTTCATTAGAATTAAATGTTTGATGATTATTTTGTAATACAAACCGGATTTAATGGTTCATTTCATGTTGTAACTGCAAGCTACCTGCTCTTATATCACGCTTTACCTGTCCTATGCTAGATATCTGATAAGTGCAATTACTATGGAAGGTACGTACAATTTTTAGCATAAATTATTTCAAGTCAGATAGTGATTGACTAATCCATTAAACTGATGACATTTATCGATAAAGCTTTTTCGAGTTGTTAGCTGATTGTTCTGAGATAAAACCTTGCTAATCAACTTAAGCTTAGTTAGCAGAACATTGTTATCGTTTTTATTATTAACACATCAATCGATCAACAGCTGAGGTCTCGTTTACCTTTTACGGCGTGTTTTATAAGCAAGGTCGTATTGCTACACTTTGTATCAATGCGGTCTAACGATTCTTGATGGAAAATCGCTTTATGATCGAATCGAAAGTGTTTTGTACTATGTGCATTCATAATTCATTACATTAGATTAATGTTTTTTTGATTTTATGATTGACAATCGATTATCAGAAATGTATTTATGGATTTCTTGGCATTGAATGTCACACAAAAAAATATTTTTTTTTTTCGAATATAAACGTTACAATTTACGAGTATAACAGCATTACTGTGCCCTAAAGACCTGATACTCTCAACCTTGTATCGAGATTCCACGTAATCGATTCCTCGCGACATCGATATTAGGTAATAGGGTGGTAGGTACTTGATGTCGCAACTCTAATGACCGGCAAGGTCGAGGCCGTCGACTGAGGTCGGCACACGACCTCATCGAGTGTGGCTTTCTCTATGGCTCAGTTCCAGTTTGATTGTTTTCGTGCTAATATTGTGCTTATGCTAGTGTTATTGAATTATTATGATAAACTTTCTAAATTATGAAAGCAGGATGTAAAATATTGACTCCATACCAAATTTTGAAAAAAAAAGAAACATCAAATAATGAATATTTATCGAATGACGTTCTCAAAATAAAAAAATGATTAGATCGATTAAAATACTGCTAATGAAATAATGCGTAACATTCGATTTAAACCTGTTCACATTTTCCACAATCTTGACATCGTCATCTATCGTTCGAACTTCAAACGTATCAAAATTACTCATCGGATCTTGAGAAGTCTCGGTCGGTCGACCTTTGATTGCGCCGGCGCAGTCCGATGCATCGATCAGAGGGAAAGTGAACGATTACTCGATTACTGCAATCGAGTTATTAGGTGGGCTGACGTAATGATCACTTGTTGCACTTTTTATGATTGTAACTATTGTTATGCGATTACGATTTAATAATGAGATGTTCGCAGCACCTCATTGCGTATCGTAGCGTGCATTGGACCGTTGCGGTTTGTAAGATACTGGTTTGACCCAGAGCTGCAATATTGAGGTTATATTTTTTAAGAATAAATATATTTATTTTTCTTGCATGATTTTGGAATTGACAGTACTTTGACTACGTAATACAATAATTAACTTTTATGTAAATAGGTATATATTATATGTTTCGTGCGTAATGAATATAAATAGGTACAGGGCTTATTTCTATGTGGTCAAGGTACTAATTTGACTAATAGTCTGATTGCCTAACATTAATTATTACGACTTATAAACTTGTTCTATGACTTACGACGTTGGTAATGGTTTAATTTACGCCGCTTTCAAGTTATCTTGATAGTTTACCTGGAACAGAATAAACACATTATAAGAAAAATAAATACGATGGACATTTGCAGCGGATGAATAGGCTTTCTACAGAACAGCGTTATTTAAGCTATGAAGTATTAATATTAGACTGAGAATAATGCGGCGACTGATAATAAAGGTAAAGCCGCGCTCGCCGCGGCTGGCCCGCGAATGGGTGAACATGAGAAAGACAACATAAAAAAGAAACTGAGACTCCTCCGTGCCTAGGAAAGCACGCTGATCCGTTGGTCCCGACTGTTATACAGTGATCTTTGACAGTCGTCAAGTCATTACAATTCTGACAATCAGTTTTACTATGAGATATTATGTTACCCAGCACTGTGTTGTGAACGTCAGTTAAGCAGTCGCTCAATGTAAAATACAGCATAAGTTAAGTATGGGGAAATAAACAAGAAAATTAATATTATATTTTTCACAACTACTCGTTAGTAACTAATAATTATCGATAATCACATTAATTCTCAAATATATAAAAGAATTAAAAAAAATTGTGTAGGTAGGTATAGTTGAAAAAAAAAATTTTTTTTAAACATTTATGTTCATTAGAACGTTAAAATATGAGATGAACTCGTAACGACTCTTGCCAAGTTACTTGCCGGGTACTGTACTAATTAAAATGTTAACGTAAAATTGAGATATACTCGGTTATGTGATGTAAACGTCTGATAGTACCTACTAAAAAAACAATAAATCTTCTGTACATACATAAATGCATACATTTATACGCCGTGTAATTATTGAAAAGCGTTAACTTGAGGCCGTAACATTTATCAGAGGCGTTTTTTAAATAATACTATTGTGCAACACTGTATGGTTGTTTGTTACGAGTGACAGAGGTTAATAATTGTCAACCAGATGGGTTCAAAAAGGTTTAGAATATGAGTATTTTTGTCAATTAAAAACGACGTTTATTCGGTAGTTTAACTATCATGGATGAAATTTGATGGTCCTTATTTTTTGAAGTGAAAACTTCTTTAGCGGCGCCGCGCTGTGCACTTTTTGGGATGGGTAAAAAGTTTTAGACTCGCGTCAGGGGTCACGTGACTGATCCTAAGACGCGGCGCAGGGCGCTTGCGCTAGTGTGAGATCACATCCGGTGTAAGCATAGAATAAATATGTTAATGGGTGTCAGAGTAATTTTTGACGTGAAAACTTCTTTATTTGTGCAAAAATATGTAAAAATCGTGTAAAAAAAAGTGTTTAAAATATGGAAATTGAACATAGTGCATCTATTAATGATATTATTATTTGCTTTCACTTATCGGCTACTCCTGGAGTGCTGTTTGCCCGTTGTTTTTTAATGCTTACTAGCAATTTGAATCTCACATTACTAGTAGATATTATTGTTAACCCCTCGTGGTATATGCTTGTGTTACAAGTGGGTTTACATCGGTATTGTAATGGATGGGGTTTGAATCCGCGACCACATGATCGCAAGTTCGATACCCTAGCCTTTGAACTACTCCCGCTAAAATGGCTGTGGAGTGGGAATTTTATTGGTTTTGCGTGTTACATTATTCAACAATTTAAAAAAGAGCACTTAAGTTCAAGTTAGTTTACCAAGAAGGTAGGTAAGTGGGTATAATATTCCAGAGTGGCATACAGTTGCTAAGGAAACCAATTTACATAGTTTTAAGACGGTAGCTAACAAGTTGCGTATTGAACATCTGTATTACACTTCGTTAACTATAATTAGTCCATCTTTGAGTTGAACCAAACAGACAGTCGCCCTTATTCATAAGAAAATGAAGGCAATGTCGTTGACTTAGGGTTTTAAAATTTTGATATTGCAATTTTATTTGTACTAAACTTTTGACTAGCTTTTTAAAACAATACAAGAAAAAGCTTTGCTTTAACTACTTATGAGGAGAATGACAAACAGCTTTCGTACCAAAATTACTTTTATAACTTTTACAACATTGTATTAGTAATTTAATAACATCTTTTGGAAGTTAGGTGAAGTTCGAAGAACGGTAAAGTTCTGTGGAACGATGTATTAGATGTTTATTGAAAACGCTGCCACTTTGCACATTATCTTCTAGTCTTTGAATAGTGACTAACCACAGATTACTCACGACAAAAAAACCGAATCGAATTTCTTCAGAATAGGTCAATCAAACCAACGAGAATGACGAAGCTAAAACATCGCAAGGACATTTCAAATCTTACGAATACTAATGTATTCGCTCTTCCGAATCACAATGAAAATATGCACCTTTGGAGGCGACATTCAAGGTTCAATATCTTTCCATTGTGTTACCGCTACACCCAACTACTAAACTAAAATATTTGCACATAAATTAACGGTAATCCTAAAGAAACAAAACGAAAAACAAATAACACTAAAACTGTGTTGCTATGAATAATTCAACGTAGAAGCCTTGACAAATGTTACCCACAAAATTTGGACCAACATACTGTAAATTTTAATAGAACATGCAATAAAGCTTCAGATGCTGTTGTTGGATATGCTTCAAAGCAATATTGTCGTAATCTGAATAATTAGGTGTCGTGACAATAAACGCGGATCAAATGCCAACCCTTAGTAAGTGTTTCGAAGATGAATGACCTCGAAGCAAATACCACTCAACTAATGTGTTGACAGATAATCTAAATACTCATTAAAAGCCGAACGATAATAAAACGGATCTTATCGAAAACAATACAAGGCCTTCAAGTAAAAAAACCATTTAAGCGCTTTAAAGCTTAAACAAACTAATGCAAATGCGAGCATGCAAAAACCAGATCTAAATTAATCAATCTAAAGTCAAATGTCAGTTGTCTTAAATACAAGAGTCTACAAGTTACAGGGCGCTAGACGACGCGGTGAAGTTAGATGTCATTGAGATAGAGACAATTGTTCACGGTATGGACGGAGCCAACAATGGATCATGTATACGCATTGTACTGTCCGCGTGAAGAATAACGGAGGAAGCTGAGGCCATGGATCTAAACCTTGGACGGATGAATAGCAATGAATGGACTCGACCCCATCGACGCTTACCATACAATAGTGATCCCAAAATGAGCTAAGATGGTTTTTAATTGATGTTGTAAGATGCAGTAGCGTGTAACTTTGGAAGCGGAACTAAATTATAATTTCCGCTTCTAAGAGACAATAGATCGTTATGAAGTGTTGGTTGTATACGGGCGCCAACTTCATCTCCTGGGTACCTGGGCACCCATCATATTGCTAAACGAATAAAAATACAATTTGCTTCGCAATTTTCCACGCCAACGGCTGCTGAACATTAGATAATAGCCAATCTTTTGTTTATATTGAACTGTTTACAAAGAAGTTAATTTCAAACAGAAAATTAAAGCAATTAAATCTCTATTTATTTTTAAACTCACAGAATAAAAAAACTTTGATTACACATTTTTTATTCGCTGTCATTATGAAATGGTATCGATTTAGAATTGAATTTGTTACTTCAACCGATATCCGAGGTTGCCATAAATCCACCGACTTTGTAATATAGAGGCTTAAATATGAATTGTAATATTTTGTCAAGGTGATCTATTAATATTTTTAATCTAGCAGCGTGACCTTTGTGCGATACTTTCAAATAAATATTTCTTTGGTCTAGCCAAAGAAATATTTAAAAAAATACTTGACAAATTGCATTCTCAATGTAATCTATACTAAAATGGAACCGGAGCATGACGAGGCTGTGTTTTAGAAATATGAAATACTTTACAATTATTAAAATGAAGGTTTTATTACAAAAAAATATTCCACAAATTATAATTTTGTAAGTCACGTAAACTTTGCAAATTGTTTTTTGAAGGATTATGATCTGATAACATGCAACGATTAATTGTACGATACATATAATTTACGTACACTTATGATAATTTAGACCTTATAATGTCTGTAGGTGAATGCTATATTGCGTAACAAAATAATAATTTATAACATCCTCTTTGTTTTACATATTGCTGGTTAGTTGCAAGGTAACGCGACAAGGAAATATAGATATGACATAATAATAATGTTACGGAAAATTTACATTATTAGTTTAAATCAACAAACATTTTCTTTACCTACTCATATAAGAAATACCTTAAAATAACAAATATTAAATTAAATTTTCTACAATATCTATAAATATATAAATCAGTTGATACATACGTAACAATAATTTTCGTAAAAACAAAATAAATAAATAAAGAATCCGTCATTTGGTTGCGATTTTGCAACAATGCGAGAAATTTATGGACCGTGCGAAATTAATAACAGAATAATTAGCGTTTTTAAAATGTGCATTAATTTTATAATCGCCGAGTTAGATAAGGATTTGAATAAACAGATACTTATAAAAAGGAACTGACATAATTTTATTATTCATTCTTTTCATTCATTCATTATATCATTTTCTCTTTTGTCGAAAATGCTTTTGAATAAAGTACATTTAGGTTAAAAATTAAGGAAAAAAACGTTAAAATGATTGTAAAGATATGAGTCATATTATACCTTTTTAATTAAAAAGTTGTTTACATAATAAGAACGTTGAAGAATGATTTTCTTTCATTGTTATTTTTTAATTATAGAATGGGTGTTGTATACAAAACTGCAACAAATCGGTTTTTTTTTAAACTTGTAAATTACAAATAGAGTGAATCCGCACGAATGCGTTGTAAATCAATAAGAATGATATTTTCAAACTTCTAAAATACAGCCAAACTTATCACCACACCAACATTTAGCGAAAGGAATATGAAAAACAGAAACCTCGGATTGAAATGGTCGATCAGTATGTTACGACATTCTCAAACGACTGGATCCTACATAGGCGCATGATTCGTTTTTTTATCGCTTACTTTTAGCTACCACGAGTTGAATTAACCGTTCCTTATAAGGAGTTATACAAGCAGCCAAATTAATGTCATTCACACACATAGCGGTTTTGAATGGAATTTATTTAACCGTTTGCATCACCCTATAGGTACTTGTATACACATCTGTACATTAATTTACTGTTACTATGTATTCATTTATTTATTGGTAAATACGTTTAGGTTTAGCAATATGGTAATACTTAATTTTGAAGAAGCAACAGTGACTTATTAATAAGGAGGGGCTCGGGGCTAAGTGTAAGCCGATCGTTTTTACCGATACTAAAGGTTAAGTTGCGGCCGCTGTTGGTTCGTGGATGGGTGACCATTCGTAAACAAACCGAGACCCCTCCGTACCCCGGAAGGAACGTTAAGCCGTAGGACCCGACTGTCATATAGTGATCTTCAATAGTCGTTAAGTCTACTATTCTGACAACAAGTATTACTATGGAAAACTCTATAACCGAGCAATGGGTTGTGGAGTTCAAATAGGCAGTCGCTCCTTGTCAATTATGGATTTAAGCTAAGTCCGGTAAGACTGGCAGCCGAGTCCAACTTAGCATTATAAAGGCTAGGCAGATATTGATCCAACCAAAACCTATTAATTACCTTTTGTTAACAAAAACATGAAACCTAATAGGCTTTTAAATTACCTATAAGATATCGTACATATTTCAAAGAAAAGCATTTTCACAATTTTTATAATCTTAAAACCCGTAATTTGGCTATCTTTACTCTAGTGCTCCCTGATTCTATAGAATGTAAATCAACTTATAATTATATGTATAGCAAAAAATGCTTTTTAGTTTCGATCAGCGTTTCGCGGGTTATAAGCAGAAGTAAAGTATGCCAAGGAACACCAATTATAATAACAGAGCTCGTAAACATATCACAAAACTAACAATTAAAAACGACCTCATTCCCTTTTATCTTCAAATACATACGTAAATATTCCTATAAACTTAGCCTCAATATGTCATAACAAACATTATACAATATCGCACCAAGTTCATTGCCGCTGGGCAAATGTCTCCGTGGAAGGTGAAAGTTTCACGTCATCGGTATAACCCGACCGGGTTGCGTAATAGCCGAGCAGATGTTGGTCTTAAGTAATAACATGCTATACGATTTAGCTGGGTTATTTGACATCTGATCATGAACTTTGAAATGTGGTAGGAAAGTGAGTATGTATGTACCTATGTAAGATTCAAAGTTTTCAGAAATAAGGTCATTAAAAAATCGGGTAATGATCTCGTTACTGTAGGGTTGTGATGGGATTATCAAGTGTAGAATTGTTGGTTTCCCAAGTACGTATTTTCTAAAAAAAATCTGATAATGATTCAATTTCATATAGGTTGTCGCATCAAAATAATAAGAAAAAGATTTAGTCGAAAATAACTTTCTTTTTATTGATGTTGTTATTAGATACAGTTGTGTGAAACATGCAAAAGTCAAGCGCTTTCAATTCCTAGCTCTTAAATGCTGTTCCTATCAATATTGATAAATATTGTTTGACTGGCCTGTTGGTCTAGTGGTTAGTGAGCCTGACTGCGAAACCGGAGGTCGTGGGTTCGATTCGTACCCAGGACAAATATTTGTGATGAGCATGAACATTTGTTCTGTGTCTGGGTGTAATTTATCTATATTATGTACATAGTTTATCAGTTGTCTGGTCACCATAGTACACGCTCTGCCTAGTTTGGGACCAGATGACCGTGGTGAGGTGTCCCGAAATATTATATTATATTTTATTGGTCGACTTTATACCAGTTATTCATATGGAGCGACTGTCTACCTAAAAAATCATAATGCAGTATCCCTAAGTAAGGACTGGCAATCTTCTTCCCTTTTAAGGTATAATTATTTCACGTAAAATTTGTAAATTGAATACCTTGATTATACCTCATTTATTAAGACTTTCTTTGGATGACTGTAATTATAATCAGTATGATTCTCGTAATATCACCGCGATTAATCATGGGCAAACCTTATTACTTTTTAATTATACTTTCCAGCATTTGGAATGTGAATACAATTTCACTTTTAAACATATTATAAATTTCTAATAATATTAAAGAGCGTGGACATTCGCAGATAAAACCTTTTAAAGGGACAAAAAAAACATGTGGCCACAAGGTTTTTATGAAAACAAGTGGTAGATGTATGACGTATGCGAAGACTCCTACGCTGAAACCGAGATAGGTTTTCCGTCCATTTTAATTATATTAGAAGTTTGTACTAAGTAATATTAGACCGGGGAGCGTGTATATAACCAATTACTTTTTAGCAATAAGCTCATGTTGGCAACAGAATAAACTATTTCGATGTCGCCAACATTACGAAACATTATATTTTCGGCCTCATACAAATAATATATTTTTTATTATATTTCGATGTCGTTAGAGCGAGTTAGTTTTTCGTCATTATTTGTTTCGTAAGACAAGGTCGTATATTTAATTTCATATGTACTTGTACGTAATATTGTCTAGTTAGAAGTATATTATATCATTAGGCTTACGATTATGTTTCGCTTTTTTTCTTTAATGGTTTGATTATTGAAGGTGAAACACATTATTAAATAAAACAATAAATCATATCATAAAATCTTAGATATTATTATTGATACCGTTGTTTTCTATCGTCTTTACTATAATACAGTAAAGGAGCTTTTTGTTTGTTTGCATAAACGCGCCCAGCCCTGAAACTACTAGCTTTGCTTGTTCTCTTTTTTTTTATTGAAAAAAAAAAGAGAACAACATTAGCTTTTCCTTACATCCCAGATGTATGGTTCTTACCTCAAGTAAGATACTTTAAGCTACTAGTGAAAATATTAAACTACAGGTACTAAATTTCTTAAAAAAAAAACTCTGATTACAGACGGTCACTATGCAAATTTTCATGCTTCCATAACATCCCATTCATAATATCCTATATATCATATCTTCGTCATCTCTAACATACAATGTGTTGTAGCATATTAGGTAATCAAGTTATGTGAGCACGCATCGCCTACTTACATAAAGTAAAACAATTAGTTTTTCGGAAGTACCGTACAATTCTCATATATTATGCAAGCATTGTATTTTTGTAAACCGACACTCATTATGTGTGTGCTGCGTGCAAATTTAATTTCGATTACAATTAAAACTGTAATAACACCCAGGCTCAGTAGGCCTTAGTTAGCATATTTAACCATTAGTCGAGTTAACTCGGGATCAAAAAACTGGGCTTTAGTTAAACTTTGTAGCAAATATAGTTGCGTAGGAAACTTAATCCATCCTGCTAAGGTCACACACATTAAGACTCCTAAAGATTATTCAAAAAGTCGATGCAGATACATATAAAATTCTAATAAAATATTCCATTCCAAAACTCAGTATATAAACAGTGCATTAATTAACTTTAAATGTACACTTATTTATATCTATAATAATATAATAAATAGGAAATATTTGTATTTCGTATGTTTGTAACGAATAAACTCTTAAACGACTGGGCCGATATTAACCCTTAAAATGCTACATTATCTGTGAGTAATATAAACAACATTTTTTCTTGAAAAAATTAGGGACCTCGAACAGTCTACGGCAACAGCTAGTAATATAATAAAGCTGAAAAAAATCTGGAAGAACGAATCGCAGAAACTACTACTACTTGAAAAAATATATAGTATTGGACAGCCCATTCATCGACGAAAGCTCTACGTTACTATTTGCCACGATTATATTTATATCTGAGGCCTTCCCGGTTGGAACCGGGAGAAAAAGCTAGTATTGGTGGACAACGTGATTTTTTCCAAACGACGAGTTAAAGAGTTTAATGCGGTATCGATAAAAGTAGGCTAGTCGCAAGTGAACGGACTAGCCGACCTCGAGCCACGCCTTGTAAGGGCGCGTTACTACGCGGAAACTGTCCGCCTGGGAAACAGAACGAATTCCTTTCGTTTTATAAAATGGCTCAAATGTTAATGACACTGGATCGTCGGATATGGTTTAAGGAGGTGGTGATTGGACACCGACTTGAGTTGGTTTAAATGCACAAGTTTTTTTTTTATAATATTGACTGTTCGGTTTTTGTTTGAAACGTCGGGAACTAAAATCAAAATAAACCGCGATAGAATCCGTTTAAAGTAGTTTTATTTCAATGTTCGGTTTTATTAAAAAAAAGACATTATAAAAACCCTGTAGACAAAAGACGTTTCGAGAAGCGTTAATGAGGATAGACATCGCAATGACAGTAATATATGTATGGCAATGACATCTGTTTTCAATAAGTCACGTGACAGTGAGTGGTCACTTCCATACACTTGCGCTGACTCTTGTAGAAAGGTCACTTGGCTAGGGGGTCTATTTTTTTAAGAAACAAATAAAGCAGTTTGTTTGACTTAAAATGCGATATAACTGATATTTCAACCTTTTTAGTATTTTGTGTAATGCCACTATTAGATTATAGGTACGAATTGGTGTAATAGAACCCTTCTAGAGACACAGTATCTAAGCACATTACCATCAAATATTAAAAAAAGGATAAAGAGCCATCAACAAGAAATTGTGTCAAAAACAAAACAAAACTACAAAAACGAAACAAACCATTCACAAATGAGAAGTAAAAAAGCATGTATGAAATTACGGACACTTAAAATGGGAATTATAAATTAAGTCAACTTTAAAAATCCAGAAGCTAGTGAAAGGCTGGGATGCAACCACTGTTTGGCCTTCATCCATCCAAGGCTGACCAGGACAGGCCATTAGCAACTGGACTTCCGCATACCCACATGAAGGTACGCATTTAAATTGTTGAATCAACGCCACTAAATTACATACAAATTAACTATTAAATATACATCGAGATCTTGTTACATGAACAAGATTCCATCACCAAGAAATCTTTATGTTAAGAAAGTGCCATACGTGTGTGAAAATATTGAACAGTAACAAGATAATTTCGTTCCGCGTAATTAGTCTGACATTTTACTGGTAGTAAGACGTACAAACACGTATAACCACCTCATACAAAGTACTAACTCAGTTTAAGACTTTTATATATTTCTATATATTAATCGAAAATTTGTTGTTTGTTATGACTAATAGCGATTTTGTTTCTAAGAAAAATTCAGGGTTATGTGTGCATAAACTTTTCTTTTAATGACTGAAATCAAATTAAATGTCAAAAAAGTGTAAATTGACGTACTTACCAGTACCCCTATTTTCCATCCATTAATTCTGTGTCGAGTTTATTAATCGAAGATTATAATTACCTGGAACCGAAACAAATTGATTAACATTTTATTGGTACTTAACAAAGATGTTGACATTTCATTAAGTAGGTCGTGTGCTAGGTGTTCATGCATTCTGTGCGCGCGCCCTTACGACAGTCGGCTACTCGACGTAACATTGTACCAGCGACTTGCATGCTTAATTTAATTATACTCATCAAATCTAAATTAGTATCATACCGCCTACATAACAATTATTTAATCAATCAATTAGCTTTGCAAGGAAAATAAATAGTTTATTATAATTTGAAAGCCCATATTTGGTACAAAAACTCTTTCGAATTGAAATTGATATAATCTTTATACATCTTCCCACTCTTTTTAGCCTCAGTAACTTCATTTTACTTACAAGTGTATTGTAAGTAAAATGTCGTTTGAACAAAACCACTCGCCCACACCGATGAGATAGATGTGTCATTGTGAATGTAAATTAATTTAAGCTGATTGAAATGGGAACGTCTATGTGAGGCGACACATGTCGGCGTCGTAATCACGACATCCACGCCGAGGCCTTTAATTACATGACACTCGGCGACTGACCAGAGCCTTCAAGGCTAATTGTAGAATGTCGTTTCTGAGAAAGGTTTATTTAAATACTTTAAATTATTTTATTTTAATTGCTGTAACGCGATAATAAGCAGATCGCACTTTTGGAGATCGATTTTTCATGAAAGAGTACAGTCTTAGAACAGACTCGCTATTTTTATATTTGCTTTCCTTGCAAATTAAACAAAAACTTTCAAATAAAGGATTTCTCTCTCGTTATTTTTATTTCCAAAGCTTACGATACCCATAATGATGATACTACATAGATTTATGTAATTATCATAGCAAATACAGTGAAGGTAATAAAGTTACGTTTAAATTAATGATGGAGATGGGAGCCGCGCATAATAACATACATTTTACTGACAGCTCATGTCACGACGACACATTAATATCAAAGCTGTAATGTAATCAAGAGTTTGCATAATAACATCAGTTTTACAAAAGCTCTACTTTTCAAACCGGTCGCTGCGACCTTGTAACGTAGAAGTAGGTGTTCGAGATCTGTCATGTTATATTAAGAAAAGAATTATATCTAAAATAAATAAACAGACGACGTCGCAAGGTTAGTGCGTCCGGTTTATCTTCCGGCGGAACAGAATCTCGGAGTTCAATTGACCATAACACATGGGTATGTGACCTCGTATTGTGCTTTCGGCTCTATTCACATAGGAACCGTAATAAAAGCCGAGAGTTATTACGAAATATTTTTAATTGCTGTTAATGAGTGTATTTTTACCTACTGAATAGTCATAACTAAGTTTCGAAACGGTCTGTAGGCTCTTCGGTTTTTATTGTGTCTCAGAAATTGACGTTTAAACGACAATGGAAATGAGATCCTGTTAGTTTTTTATTGCTATTATACACTTGTCTTGCCTTCCGCGTAATTGACACGGGTAAATAAATAAAAAAAAAATTGGATTATCTGTTCCATTTAATCTCGACTACATGGTTTAATTTCAATAATTTAAATTGAAAGCAATATTAAATCTGACTGGAAAATCGATTGGTTTTATATCAATTTATGAATATGTTTAATTGATTTTAAGAATTAATTAATTGGTCCTACCTTGAAACGTGAACTCATTTAATTGGATTCGTTCGAGTATGTTTGGAATTTTATTTAATTGAATGCAAGTCTGATCTGCGTCACTTGCCACTAACATAATGCACTTCCGATTTCCTTTTATAAGAGTTTTTTCAATGGCAAGCAATTACTTATAATTTATTATAAATATAATTATTATAAATCAAAATATTTCCATAATTATGCTTATTTTTGTTATATTTTTTTGAGTGTACGTCTTTTGCTATATTAGAAGTATTCGCCCTAATAGTGGTCAATTATTACCTACCTACTTACCTAGATCCCAGTAATAAGTTTACTCAATCACTACTAACTCATATAGGCAATACAGTACTCTGTATCCAACATAGTTATCACTTAAATTACAGCCCGAGCTTATTTCATTCCACAAACCATATACTTTACCATCAATTAAATTGCATGAGTATTGCATCAAATACATTCGCATGCAATATAGGGGGTGTCAAGTTAAGCTTATCGCGTGAACACATCTGGGATTTCATGTTTTATAAATCGTATGCAATAAGTTAGCCTCCCGCGTCGGTTACTTGAGCCGAAGTAATCCGAGAGTGGCCGAGAGTACACGAAGCGCTTTCGTAACCGCTGTCGTATGTTTGCCGACAGACCCGCTTACTTTTAATTAAAATAGCATTATGGTTACCATAGCAACGTTTGGAGTGCACGTTGTAATTGGAAAACCATTTGTTTAGATTGGATTTTCTGTGTAAATGTTGTCTTTTGCTAGATTAATATCTGATGATTTACACTGAAGTTGGTTAGGTTCATTAATACTAACTTAAACTTTATATCAATGAAAAAACAAAGACAGTAAGCAATTATGCGTAAAGAGACTTCATTAGCAACCGTCAACAAAAATCCTGAAAAAAAAAAAATCTAGTAACTGCGGGAAACACCGCGTTGCGCAGCTAGTTTAATATAATATGTTGTTTTTGTTTTTACGTTGTTCCTTCATCAAATATTGATTATAATATCACAGATTGCAAATTGTGTCATCCGTTAGATAACACTGCCGTTCAAAATACAGGCGGTCCTAGTTAAAAGGGCAGACATCTTACCAAATGTGTTTACCCTTTAGATAATAAATAATAATGCTTTTGTAGACCAAATGATTACTGGGCTAAGTTTTTCTTTTTTTTTTAAAAAAAAAACGACGCCCGCACTAAGGAATTTAATCCCTGTGTCGCGGGGGTTTCACAAACATTCAAATCACATGCACAAAGAACACCCAGACTTGGAACAAGTATCTGTGGATCACACAAATGCTTGTCCCATGCGGGGATCGAACCCGCAGTAAGTCGCGCACAGTGGTAATTAGCGTGGTGACCTATACCACTCGCCTATCGGTGCAGTCTAAGTTTATTGTCGGCCAGTCACAAAGATGTGTCTTACGCATAATAACTAACCCTAGAATATCGCGGTTACACTTCCGAGCAGGAGTAGTGTAACAACCACATATTAGAGTTAATAACCGTTAAGATCTCACCACGGAAGAGTGATATCGAGATACAGTGGCCAGTGAAAATGCATTCTTTGTCCGACCGATGCGGAAAGCGGAGAGATTCGCCCGACCAACCACTATAAGACAAAAATTTTTACTGGATAGGGTCCAGATTTAAATCCCTGTCCGACAGAATAAAGCGTAGGTACAAAAAATTGTTTATTTTGACCAAAACTATATTTTAATTAAATGTAGTTTAATATTAATAGACTGGCTGATATTAAAAATGAATGGAATGTAATTGAATCTGTGTGTGATGCAATCAATAAAATGTTACTGGCAACATTTTGATAAGTACCCAAACACATAACAATAACGCATAAATTCTAAACGGGGCACTGTCACACTTTTAAGCAACATAAGAGAAGTAAATACGTAACTTGAAATATTGTCAATTTCTGCCTTAAATATCACATCTAGTAAGTATATAATCTTTAACATTATGTTTTGTTCACACTACACGCGTGATAGCCAGACGCGGAAGAGTAATCTCAATGAAATAGAAACAGCTTTTTAATAAAAAAACATTCATAAAACACGCATGTTTGTAAGTGAATGTATTATTCATTATCAAGACAGAACAAATATAATACTCAGTCAATTATTCTCCTACTATTAATTTGGCAGGATTTGGATTTGAAGAAACAAATCAAGTGTAATAAATTATTAAATACAATCTACAATATTATTTCTACGAGCATCTCAAATAAATAAAAGTCACGGAAGAAACCTGGGCAAATAAAACACGATCGCATGACCGACGAGTTTTGTAAAACTGCTCGCTCATACTTCCTGAAGAACCGTCCGGTCAATAATCTTTTAAATATTGATTCAAGTTTTCTTAGATAAGCACTATCACTGATAATGATTACTGAACGAAGCTCACATTCGTCGTTCAAAAAAAGGGCCGGTCCGAGTAAATTATATATTTCCGTAAATTCATTTAAAATAAATATGTAAATAGTTGGAAAATCCAAAAGTGCACGCCTCATAATCAAATTTTTTTTTTAATATTTATTTTATCAGAACTTTGTCGCTGAGCGACAATACCGTTCCATAAAAAACAACAAATAGGTTTATATATACTCTACACGAAAAACTTGAAAAAAAAAACAATGAAAACCTCCATACTAAAATAAGGAGGTTTTTATCTCATTTTTAAAATGTCATTTTGTCATGTCAAAAAAAACTCATTTAAAATTGCGATTATTTGTAAATAATAATTAAACTACATCGAATTATACCGTGAAAAGTAATAGGCTTCTATTCCTCAAAATACTGAAGCCTATAAAAAAAAACCAACTCGATAAGTGAAGTATTTCGCTCGTTATCGTGACCACAAGATACGGGATCCGTACATACAGACACACGGACGTCCAAGACAGAACTTTTTTAAACAATTTTTTAATTAGTTTAAATAATAAAAAGAGATTCAAAAATATCATGAGTGTTAAGAATAGTGTTTTTTCTCAACATTTGTCTATTTATATTCACTAATAAAAGCAATAAAGAATAAAAAAAGTGACATTTTAAGTTGGAGAATCACTCGGTGTGCGTAAACTGACAGTAATACCCACCTCAACGCTTCGCATAAGAGGCGTGCAAAACAAGCTTGTGAAAAATTAACCGTATTAAAAACAATTGAATTGACATAATGTTGACTTCTATATTTTTCATCAAGACCAAACCTTGTTATCCAAAAAGTATTTAAGTGCCCCTGAACAATTACTTTTGCATAAATTATGTATCATTACAGTATGCTACAAAACATTTTATTTTGACAGTGATGCGGATGATAATTTTGACGCTATTTTTAGGTTTTAATTAGTTCGTTTTTTTATTATATTCTATAACTTTTTTCATTTCATGTTGAATGAAAGTTGTAAATATTTTTGTTATATTAAATTTCTTACATTACCATTACATTAATATTAAAATAAAATTGTACCAATATACAAACATAGTATACGTATCTTCAACTCTACATAATCTTAATTAAATCGTCGGAAACAGGTGCTACTTTATGGATATATTTCTAAGATAGGACACATTCCACCCGTAGTTTAAATACCTATGTAATCGAATGTAAAGTAACTAGGACCAGTAACTATACTATAATTTACATTAATTTAATTAACATAACTATGTCATGATGATTATGAGTTATGGCTCTAAAAGCAAACCTTTAAAATTAAGGTAAAAAAAAAACCAGTCGAATTGAGAACCTCCTCATTTTTTTTAAGTCGGTTAAAAATAGTAAATCAGGTTTGGTTCAGTTAAAATAGTATGTCAGTGTTTGATTAAACAGCGTGTCCTATTAAGCTTAAAGACACTAAATTAAATTTAAAATGCTTACGGACCAAAAATATACCTCGAGATTAGAAGTCGTTCTTGCAACCCACAGGCCTTATAGGGAGATAGCTCAGTAATACTAAATAAAAGTAATATATACATTTGCTCAGCTCACAGGATATTTCAACACCATCTAATACCGGTCGTGTATTAGCATGCATAGAACTTCGATTACGAAAATATCTCGAGGCTGTACTGCATTTGGTTAAGTTATCACGATGATATTGTATTGTGTAGGAAATACATCATGTTTGTTTTATTGGGTTTGTAAATAGGTGAAAATCGCGGCAGGTCTGACGCGGATCCTCTGCCAGAGCTGCGTTGGGAATATTCAAGTGATCCCGCGGCTCTGGCTAAGGCAATGATGGGACCGGGGTGTTCTAGTAGGTTAAAGTCCAACACATCCCCATGCCGTGCCCTCGGCATGGGAAAGTCAAAGCTTTTCAACCCGCTAAAAAAATTGTGGTCAGGGAGAGTAAAAGGAGAGTAGAGGGGAGGTTTCCACTGCGAAGAGACAGAATCATATCTGCTTTGCTGTTTCCCAAGCTATGTTGGAGTCATCAGTCAGTCAGATTTACTTGATTAATGTATACATGGAACAACTGCCTATCCGACTTCTATAATCCATTGCTTAGTAAAAAATATCGCACGGTAAAACTGGCTGGCTGTCAGAAGTATAATTACTTACGAAGGTTTAACGTGTTTTCCGAGGCACGAAGGTTTCTCGGTATTTTGAAAAATGGACATTCACGGACCAGCCTTTATTATCAGTCAAACCGTACACTTACTCTTAGCCACGAGCCTCTCAGCATTGAGAAAGAAACGGCTTAAAAAGCAAAAAAAATAAGAAAACAGGTAGATATGGGTTCACATAAACAACCTGACCAGTTGGAGATTTATAAATAAGTTTCTTGAATTGTTGATATAGTATCGACCCACACAATGATTTGTCGTTGCCTTGATCTTCATGACCTTACACCTTTGGGCTGAATTATATCATGACGTGCAACAAGCTTCAATTTCGACGACAAAATTAATGGAAAATTGAGAGCCCACGCTTAGTAGCCACTGTCTTGAATTTTAAAGCAGGTATCTCTGTTGTCACACAATAAGAAAAAACACAGCTTCTCACTAAAATACTCATTAGATTTAGACGAAATAGTAAACAAAGGAACTTAGTGAGTTTAACCGCAAGACATCACGCCTAGTTGGGTATTTTCGTGACTGAAGTTTACACAATCTAGTTATAACAAAATCCAAATAAAACACAATTTTACTACTCCAAAGTAAGGATATAATTTAAAACCAAACTATATTCAATTAAGTCGCTTTTGACTTTTGTTTAAATGTTTATTATGCTGATTAATAAGTACTGGGCTGTTTTAGCTCAGAAAAAAGACAAATGAAAAAACTAGGCGTTGCTGATAATGGTGCTGATTCCTCTGAACGCTACCTAAACTAAATTTTGCCATTGCTGTCTTTTACAAATATAAAGCGCGAGAAAAGGACGGCAACAGAAAACAACTAAATTAGATTTTAATGAGAATATTAGTCGGAACTAAATTTTACAGCTCTAATTTCCGTCTGTCCTTTTCTAAAAATGTGCTGTGTACAAGTGAAAAAGATACCGATAGACTAAAATAGTTTTGTACGTGTTTCACAGAATCGGAGTCATCATCTTTTCATCATATAACACAATAATCCTCATTTCGAAAAAATTAAATAAAAAGTAGGTATGAAAAAACCATATAGAATTGCAGTTCATTTCGACACCTTTATCGAATGATGATTAAACGTTAAGTGCATCACAATTTAACCCAAGGTATACTATCATCTCTTGACGGGCATATCATGTTCCATTATGAAATCAGTTTTTGGGAATGTGAGGTCTACCAATATGGATTTCGTCCTTCGCTCAAAACGGGTTGTTGTGTAATTTTTCAGCAACAGTTTAATGATAAATGATACCGTTGTATGTTGGCTAACGTTAGCTCGTCCTCTTTGAGTCATCATGAAAGATAACAGGATTTTACAAAGAAGAGTAGCTACGTGGAATGCATATAGCGCTGAATGAATCCTTGGATTAAAACTTATCCCAGGATTTAATAATACTTCTGGACTGTTTTCAACCTGGGTTTGCTTAAGGAACATCAACATTTCCAGATTCCCATTCCATAATTTAGGTCGTGGTAAACTACAACTATGTATTTAGTTAACCTACTGGGAATGTTAAATGTTCCTTATGAAAACCCAGGTTGAAAATAGTCCGGAAGTAGCATTTTTATTAATATGTGAAACCAATGTGTAAGGATAATATGTATTAACATAAGTAGAATCTAATCGCTGCAGCATCATAATCTACTGCAATAGTAAGTATAAAACGTTCTGAATGATCGCATGATCATAAAAATACTGGCAAATTCATTTAAGATTACAGTATCCATTCAAATCATAACTATACGGTTATTCCATCTAAGTCGTAAAACGAAATAAAAGGGTCTGCCTTCTACGGTTAAAAGTCTACTAATGGACTCTTGTAAGGACAGAAAAGGAAAAACGATCATAGGTGCTTCTATACAAACCTTTGTGTTTGTTCATGGTTATTAAAATTATACCTTACGTAGGTAAGTAAGTAAACATTCAACTTCATGTTCGGTACACAGCAATTCAGATATTTATCGAAATCGTTTTATAACCAGAAAATAAACTTAAAACGAAACCCATTTACAGCATTTTTAAAGCATCATTTTATCAACATCAATGATTATTGCTTTATTTACAACAATTATAATTACACTTTATAAAATAATTGAAGTATATCGTGATTTTTATTCGTTTATGTATTAATCTTACGCAATACCAACATTTCTTATTGCGTCATCTATAAGATAATAGCATTGCCTCGATTTATTTTATCTTTATTTTGTTATATCTCATCGTCGCTTACTTTCATTTCTACAGGTGTATATTTCTAATTACTTGTTACCTCTTCCTTTGATCTCTTATCACTTAAGTTTCCTATATATTTAAAGTCTAAATTCATAACAAACATTGCCTACACTCTTCTCTTTAATATTAGTATACATAGGGAATTATATATTTCTGTCTCTCTGCCTAAAACCTGGCAAATTCGTTCTTGACACTTTCATGGTCAGGGACATACAATGTAAAAATAAAGTGTTAATTCACAATTTTTTACGTAACATTAAATAAAATCTAGACCACGTATAAATACCAAATTTGAATTTAAAAAGAGCATTGTTAATTCCAAATGAATACTAGCCATATCATATTCATGATACGAATACACGAAACTGACGTGTTGTAACAGCTTGAAACAAGCCGCCTAAAGTTCTGTCCCCTTAAGAGTCAGGTGAAGTAAGCCAGTTACTTGCTCCAGTTACGATATTACATAAACAACCTTATTGGACAAGTGCGGACATTGCAGGCTTACAAGGGATTTGCACAATGCTATTCGGACTATGTTTTAAGGGACCTTTGGCGGCCGTTGACCGAATGTTGCCTCATGAGTTTGTTGATTACAGAATAAATTGCCCTTAATTATTACCTTCAATTTTTACGAGCTGTGTTTTTATGGAATATTTTTCAAGACAGTCTTTGTATTTTGTTGGTACTGTTAGAAAAAAGAACAGTAGATGATTTGATTAATCTCTGATAAATAAACAAAAAATAAATGGCTTTTTATTTTTGTTTAATAAGTGGTCAACACGAAATCAACCTTTTCTGTCAACATATAAAACATGGTATAACCGTGGCAGAAAGGAGGACAATATTTAATAGGAAATAAGGAACGAGTTTTGATCTACTTCCGAACAAAGAAGAAATCCTTGTGTTCTTCCTACTCTTACACTGTTAAACCACGCATAAAGATGATGATGGATATACACCTTGAAAAAGGGAAAGTCGCAATATTAACACCGACTTAAGATCGGAATTGGTTTAAGGTGTAATTTATTATGGGTTCTTAGGGGCGGAGCAGCACGCCAGATATTAAATCGATTGACCACAGCTTACTAGGAAGTAATGGTGAACTATTAGGAGCAAGTTGAGTCACAACTAAAGTCCAGTACTACTGTGTTATTTAACACAAAACGCTGCAGGTTAGATACTTGTTTCTGGTACCTACACTAGAAAATTCGAACCAATTCTGACAAATCTAGAGATGGCGAAAGATAAATATCGATTTAAATGTGCCTGACAAGGAAATGTAGCAATGGGCCATTTCGCAAACCATTGTCGATATCGAACCTTAATCTACATTATTAACTATTGTCGTTATTTTCTTTGAGTTTTGTAATACTGAGATGCAAAATGTTTTGCAATATTGTTGACAAAAAATATTAATATAAAGTCCTAGTTTGCAAAACATGGATGCCTCATTAGAAGTATTAAATAATTATTTGCGTCAATTTTTATTCACGTGATAATGTTTACACTTTATAAAATGTTCCTTCATCTGGCCCTTTCATTGTTTAAGATTTTTAATGTCGCAAAAGTAATTCATTAATACGCAAGAAACAGACGTAATACCTTTCTATTATTTCAGCAATAAACCAAATTTTAGAACCATGAAATGAACTACAAGATTTTTTTTTAATCTAATCTACAATTCGATTATCTATAATAAAATAATCGATATTTCGCAAACATTTGTCAATCGAGTCGGGTGACAGCTCGAATCGATTGGCGCAGGTTAATTGGAACAAGTGCATTTTATGTAATGTTAAATTAAATCTGTTGTCTCTGGTCGTAGTGACGTGAAACTTGTAATTGATTCGGAACAGAACTGGAAAAGCCAGTTAGATATGGTTCTGATTGTGACAATGCAGACCTGTCGCCGTATCTAGCAAATTCGTGACCAAATATAAGAGTTGTATTTTCTGAGGACATTTTAAATGTTTAACGTTGTGTGGTCTAGATAGGGCGAGCAGACCTTGTTTATAATAAATGTGAATTGTGTAATGGTTTTGTGTCGCCATTACCACGCCCTAGTATCACATAAGATTACGCAAAATGTGCAGGTTTTATATTTTATTTTTCACTAGTTGCGACCCTCAATGTCACCTGCAGTATATAATTTTTCGGGATATAAAAGTAGCCTGTATTAACCCAGGGTGTCAGGTACTTTCATGTAATTTTATCAAAATTCTTAGATTCGTTTATGCGTACAATATTGTGCTTCAGCTTATGAAAAACTAGCTATTGCCTACAACTCCACCCGCGTTTTTTTTTTCTAGTTAATAATATAGTACCTATAATTATGTTACTCAGGGATAATGTAACTTTCAAAAGGTGAAACATTTTTTTAAAACCGGTCTAGTAGTTTTTGAGTTCGTTACAAACATACAAACAAAATAAATACAAGTCTTTCCTCTTCATAATATTAGTATCAGTGAACAATGAAGAAAGAATGAAAAATTCTGTTAACAATAGATCCAAAAGAAATCGTGCACAAAACAATTCTCAGTACTTGTATGGTCACTGGTTATCAGAACAACAAATTATTATTTATCATGTCGTGTCCTTATAGTAAAGTGGGCCGAGCAATTGTTTATAATAACACCTGACAGTCACTTGTAGGCCTTGGAGTGTGATAACGTCCATTATCAATACAATCAAGCAGGATATACTACACTTCAAGTCTTATAGTTAGAAGTTAACCTACTTGAGATTGACTCTGTTCACGTATTATTACAAAACAAACGAATAACATTTTCAATTATCGAACTAAGTCATCAACAGAATTGATATTGTTTAAACTAAAAAGAGGTTACTATTCAATATAATAAAATAAATGACAGCCAACAGAATGCATTGATTAAGTGTCACAACTTTTCCGTCCTGGTAACTTCAATACAGATCTCCCGCCATTCAGTCTATTGTTCGTAATTCAAATTGTATAACAGATTAAAAATATATTTAACAGATAATCTCAATCCAAGCCCACTTGCCTAATTACGTAACGCTCAAAGAGACTCTAATTAATGTGTTGTCAGTATTGAAAGAGTTGTTACATTCGAGTCTTTAGGCATCGCATTACATTGATTTATGATCTAGAATAAAAAAAATGGTATCTATGACAGATTGCTATCAATAGCAACTGTTGTATTCCGTTTACGAAATAAGTGATGAGCTTTGACTGTTGTGAAATTTGTTTCGCGTGCTGGCTGTCAGGTTTCAAATGAAAAATTGGATAGATTTTTCATTGTTATGATGGTCAATGTGCTCGTATTTAGACTCCGCGGGTATACAATAACCAGTATCAGCCACAATTCAGTGCCCATATAAAAATAGATTACAAATGCTTTAGTTAGTAGTAGTTCCAGTATTTTTGAACCTATGGAGTGTCTTGCCGGTTCTTCTCCATAGGAATGACACCTTGGAATCGCGCAACTAGCGTCATTAACGTTTTGAAAGTGCCTGTAAAGGTCTACTCGAAAAAAATAAATATTTCATTTCATTTCATTTAATAGAAATATTTTTTTACTAATAGTTTTTTCCTATGAACTTTTTCAATACAATATTAATCTCTGAACGTTCACAGCTAAATCAAAATAAAAAAGCTGGCAAACAATCACCTTATTTTTTACAATCAACAACCAGATATAACAAGTGTATTTTTATTTTATTTGAGCCAGACGGCTATTACTCAATGTCACAAAGCTGTAATCTATAAGCACTAGGCCATATGTCTTAGTACCTACCTATGTAACGTACAGTCATCCACCCGTATACGACATTAGCAAACGAATATAAACCTTAATCCCGTGCAGTAAGGGCGCTGTTAATGTGAGTGTTGCTAGTGATGTGTGGTTGAATGTAACATAGTCTAACATGTTATCAAACATCTGTCAGCTGGAATATTGATGATGATTACCTGTAACAAAATTAAAAAACAACATTAGTATTATGATTTTGTAACAAATACATACGGAAGCAAACATACAAACAAGAAAAAACCTAAAAAACTTATATGTAAGTTATGAATTTACTTGCATGAAGTACCTTACGGTGAACTTATGCTGAATTTATTACTAAACATATTTTTACATGAACGTTTTTAGTACAAAAACCCCATCAGAGTGGATGACCTACATTCACAGTAGGTAAATAGGTAGAGTATAAATCTTTGAATAGATCATAACATCAACAAAAAGTACGATCATCTCGAACGAATTTATTATGAAAATCACACGTGACGAATACCATACAAACAATTTCGAATACATTACCCTAATTTCTGGCTATCGATCATACCTTTAATCGAGATAACTATCAATTCGTATCGCTTGTAACACCATCATTCGATTCACATACCGATTACTCGATTCCGATGAACGGCCTTCACTTACATAACATTTGCACTACTTTGCAAACATATTTTGGTTCGAAGCGATAAATCGGTGCCCCCGATTTCACGACTCGATTAATTAATCGGTTACAAGCTTGTTAATCGACTGTTTATTAACTGACAATAATGTATCGTTGCTGTATTTTTTGGTATTCTATTATGTGCTTTAGGTTATTAAATTATATCTATTTCATTAAGATTATTTATTTATATGAAACTTAAAACAAAAATGTCTAGTTTCAAAGCGCGAAATGTATTTTGAGAATAGGAGCCATTTTAATTGCTACTGGTGAAGTTGATGAATGATACAAAATACTTTGTTGCCAAAGTTATAGCTTCTTAAGCAATAACTAACAAACATATTAATAAATTAAAGAAACTCTTGAAACAACATGACAAGTAATTAATATAAGCAAAATTACAAACAAAATGTGACTCATTGTTACACATTATTCTATGTAATGCACGCACATAAATTTTTTGACTTTCGTTTGTTTCACAAAAGTGTCAATTTCATATAAATTACTCAGAAACAAATGAAACTCATTTAGGAAAAGCACCCAAAAAGAAACAAATACGACGCAAAGGGCGGCTGGGTCTGACTAAATCGACCATCACAGCCAAAGGACCCGGTGTTTAGGTTCAACTTGACAAGGCCAATCATGAGTTGGAGAAGAAAAATAGCAATCTAAACTCTAATTTTGACTTGAATTATAACGAAAAATTCCATAAAGAAATCATTGACAAAATATACAACAATTTGTAACAACGTCATTGCATTTCGCCCATCCAGATAATCCGACAACCCACGCTACGTCTACAGTTTCGCATTCCTTAATTACCATATCCAGATAATCCAGTATTCGTCTTCAACCATTTACATGTCCGTGCCATGTTCTCCTGTCGAACAGGAGAACATAAACTGCTTTAAAATTATGCAATGTCACTGCGCAAATAGATTTATTCTGCCATAAGGTATTAGCATTTAGAGATGTTGTGGAAACAGAGCAACACAGGAGAATGGTGACATTTTCTTTTTTTATGCCTCAAATAAGCAAATCACCTTGATGCCATGCGAATAAAGTGATACATTCACCTCTTAAAAATCTTCGGGAGTATTTTGTTTGTCAGTTGAATTGGTTAAAATAGAAGCTTGCTTTTTATTGGATCAGCGGCCGTACCATGACGTTTAAAGTATTATTGTTTCATTCTTATTCCAGTTTGGGAAAGAGATGGCGCTAGATAACCTTTATAACTCTGTCTCTTTCCCACACTGAAATAAGAATGGAACAATCTTACTTTAAACTTCATGGTACAACCGCTGAAATCATCCAAAATGTATCGTCATTAAGTACAATCAGCTTAAAATCCATTCCAGCAGTGAGTTAACAAGTACCGTCCAACCTTGCGTAACCCTAATTGGTTCATTACGTGTACATATTATTATCATTTGTTTTACTATTCCACCAGTGGGCGGTCGGCCAGTATTAGATAATTATCAACAACTTCACACCGTAATTTATCTTAACACATCGTTAGAGGCTGTTCCTGTTTTCTGTATTTATGTAACCACTTATTTTCTGTGAATTGTTTGGTTGGTAAATAATATACGCGTAAATAAATACAAGTCAGCCTAAGTAACGATGATGACGAATAAAATGTTGTTTTTAGTCTATTGTTAGAGCGAATTTCAGAGGAATAATAATGTTAATTTTATTTATTTTTTTTAATTTATGGCAAGCTGGCAGTCTCGCGTAGTGTATTAAATAATGTTAGCTACCACGAATTCCAACAAAAACTGTTTATAAAGAAGTTGTCAACTAAACAGATGACAGCGTCATGAATTGAAAAAATAAGTTTTTATTCTGGTTTTTAACTGCCTTAAAGTTAAGTTAGTAGCTAAATTTGGAAAGACGCCTGATATAAAAAGTAGTTACTGGTGTTTTTACGATAGTTTTTACGAAGAACTTATTTTTTTTCTCTTTTTCATCATCCGAATAGTGCTTACCGGAAATAGTTTTATAAACCTATTCAAACTAACAACAAAAAATATTCAATAACCACAAGTAGGTAAATAAGGAAAATATTACATTTGATGATGATGACCACATATGATGTCACTTTATATTTCTCGCACACATTCCTAGAATAACCTACAAAAAAGTAATTTTAACATGACCCTTATAGGTGATACTTTTATTTGTATACCAAGTGTAATTAGGATCTTGCCTGTGTTGGTACACTAGGTACCCGCTTATGTAAGTATGTTGAAAGATATTTAAGCCGAAAGGGGCAACAGAATTAAAATTTAGTAATAAAAGAGGTACACACTTTTCACCTTATAAATACAGCTAAATAAATTATGAAATAAGTTTCCACTTACAAGAAGTTAAGTAGTCTTTAAGCGCAAATAGGTGTCACAATAAAGGCTTTTTTCCTTCAATAGTTTCTTAATTGTAATGAATAATTTTAAATAAAGTCATCTAAGGCTCTCTTCCGGGTATTTAGTCTGAACGGCCCAAACCAAATGGCCCGCGGGCCATTCGGCCGTAAACAAAAGTCGCCTACGTTCCAAAGGACCGGTGATAAAAACTGGTAAAGAAAGTCAGTTTCATAAACTACATCAAGTACATTCGGGTGCAAAAGTTGAAATAAAAGATTTTTTTCTTAGATTTGTATTATTTTCCTTAGAAAAACAATCAACAATAATTTAAAATGTTTACAAAAGTTAAATTTGATAAAAAAATAATTTTAAATAAAAATCAGTCTTGTTTCAAAGAAACAAATCAACAAAATAAAAAAATACAATTAAAAAATAAGATTTAGTAAAAATCAGTCTTATTTTAAAGAAAAAAATCAACAAAATATAAAAAACTAGCTTCGGCCCGTGACTTTGTCTGCGTGGACTTCAGAATTGGGTCCAAAAAGAAATAAAAAATGCAGTTTATATTTTACAGAAAATACAAACTGCAGTAGTGCAGTAGGTAGGAACAAATACTTGAAAGCACCTTATCCTCTAGCCATGTGCTAACAAAATAATCATTGAATGTGGTAAAATCTTGACTGCTTAGACTTACTGCCATAATATAAAACCATCTTCAACGAAATGTGATTAGGTGATTTCAAATATTTAAATAGTTAAAATTCATAAACTAAGCGACTATTACAATGTATGCGACTGTACCTTTAAATTAATTTTGAAATAATTTTATCACCGGTCCTTTGAAACGTAGGCGATTTTTGTTTACGGTCGAATGGCCCGCGTGCCATTCGGTTTGGGCCGTTCACACTAAATACTCCTCTTTCTCCCGCAGGTTTTTTTGCAGTCCTCATCTTTAACGCATTTTTTGAGCTAAGATGGGCTATAAAAAAAAACGTAATTTAAAAAAAATAGAATCTACATTGATCTCACGTATTCTAATATTTAAATACGTCTATTAAAATTTACCCTCTCGGGTATTTATATTAATTATAAACGGAATGCACAAACAATAATCATTTGAATAATGTTTGTTCTTAAACAGATGCCATGAATAATATGCAATAAACAACACTAACATTCGCAATCTCCTCATTATTTGTCACAACATCGGCAAATGTTTAGCAATTACTAACAGCGACATGACAACGTAAATTATACCATTTTACCTGTCACCTCATAAGTTCCTATACACTAATTGATAGAATGTTGCTTTCTATAGCACCGTTATTGAAAACTCAACTGTATTTCGAATTCATTAGGTATATTTTTCTGTGATGGGGCTAAAAATAAATTGATCTTGTTCCGTTGCCTATAAAACTACACTTATAGTGCTTAGGTCACGGTTAGAAAGTGATAGCAATGGTTTTTGTATTTAAATCTAGCTTTGGATCAATTACTATACAGCGTCCAGCATTGGAGAGGTAGTTTATAGCTTCTCTTCAATAATAACACCAGAGAGAAAATAATTACAACGCTGAATAGCAGTAATTAATACAAAATATACTTCTTTACCGCAATTTGTGTAGTAATTATAAGAGTAGTTTGCAAGTTTAATTTCCTGAAATCAATTTTAGAACAGTTAACAATGTGCAATGCCATGTCGATGAAAAAATCTTCGTAAGTACCTAAACGCATTTATGTTTTTCAGCATAAGATTTCCGTACCCACGGGCACGTCAAGCCAAATGTATGTTCACAACATAATTACGAATTATACGGATCTTCAATAGTAACTACCTATGCTGTGATATAAATAGATTTTTTATTTTGAAATTTATTTGAAAGTTAAAGTAACTATATCCTTCCTTTAATTTTATGCATCCTATTTACATTAAAAAACTCATTTTCACACAGGTATAATTCAGTAAAAGATGAAAGTCACTAAACTTGTTTAATGTTTACTTAGTATATTTTATTTCAATACCAATACATTTCACATATTGTAAGTAAAAATAAAATATGGAAAAATAAGCTGTTACATTATGTATCTGAATCCCATGACAAATATAAGTGAAATACAAATAACTTTCAACAATTCTGTTCCAATCCACCCGTGTCAATGTCACCATTAAAATTACCCAAACTTTCTTTCGGTCACACTTCAAATATGATCACTATTACTTACATTATAAGATTCAGTATAACAGCAAAAAGAAAAAGTCAAAATCTCCCCGAAATCGTCTTAAGTCGGAGATCATAATCAGTTGCGTAAGAGTTTTCACTGCGTATGACAACTGCTGGGACAAGCTATCGTCACACAATGGAAGGCGGTAAAGAATAGACTAATAAGACGATTAATCAAGCTCTTGTTTTGTTACATGAGCGGATGTGAAGCCTTATACTTTCACAGTAAGATATAATGCACAATTGAACTGATTGGCGAGCTTATTGTGGGGTGAAGCCACAATACCACGGATTCTGTTCCATACATCGTTACCCTTTTGTTTCTGCGTAAGCAATTATTTCCTTTACCTTTACTTTAAAAATAGAAGACGATCGTTTGAGGTTTCTATTTTCTTTTTAATATTATGTGACCGGAATGATAGTGCTGTTATGGTAAATGCACTCCATTAAACAGTCATTATAAGTTTCCCGTGATCTTCTTCATGTTTTTAATTTCTAAACTCGTAATTTAAAGTTCTAAATACATTTTTTTTTTACGTGAAAGCTTCTTTAGCCGCGCTGTGCACTTTTTGAGATGGGTAAAAAGTTTTAAAATCGCGTCAGTGGTCACGTGACTGATCCTAAGACGCAGCGGAGGGTGCTTGCGCAAAGGCTCTCGGCTCCAGCAAAGGCAAGGACGGGACCGGGGTGTTTTTAGTCGGTGCAAGTCCGACATATCCCCACGCTGTGCCCTCAGCGTGGGTTGAAAGCAATAGCGTTTCACCCCGCCAAAAAAAAAAAGGTGCTTGCGCAGGATGTCATCCGGTGGCAGCATAGAAAAATTATGTCAGTGTCATTTTTTGAAGTGAAAACTTTTTGAAGTGTAAACATCTTTATCAAAAATATATGTAAAATTTGTGTTTAAAATATGGAATTTGAACAAAGTGCATATTCTATTAATACTTTTTTTATTTGCTAGTTTTCACTTCGGCCGGCACTCCCGGAGAGCAACCCGTTGTTTTTTTTTTACTAAGAGCCGTATCTATGGAAATCATGTGTAGCTACGATAATTATCCGGATAGTAAGACTCAAAGTTAGTATTTACCTCTAAGGAAAAACATGCTAATTCATAAATCATCTAATGTGAAACTTTTTATCTTAAATCTTTGCAGCACATAAATAACATTGTTATAAAAGTTTGTCACTGAAAGTTGAAGAGAAAACAGTCAATCCAGTTTCACATTTATGCCGTCATAAGAATTAACAGTTTCTTAAACCTAACGAAATAAAAAGTTACATCAAATTATAAATAAAGAATACCGCTATTCTCGTCCTACGTAATAAGCGAATCTATAACGTTTTTTTTAGAAACTCGTTATGAATTCGATAAAACAGGCTTAGCAGCTCGCAAAGTCAATAACCTTGATTCTTCCTTACATCTTTGATGTTTACCTGTTTTCTAAGACACGGCTAAGCATCGTTTATAACGAAGCTGAGGTACAAAAGGTCATTAGCCCTTCTGTGTGTTAATTTGTTATAAGATTTATAATGTTTTCAAATGTTAATAAATGTTTGTTATAAGTTATACTGTTTTCGTGCAAATTGCCAGATTTGACGTCTTTAAGGATTCGGCGGGAATTCGGCTTCAGGGCAGAAACCTAGCTAAGATTGAAAAGATAACGTAACCGCGCAGTAACTATGTGTTTAATAATGTATGTGTTCTTCTTCGCATCGTGATGAGCGAGATAATGAGAGATAGTAAAATGAAAATGACAAGGAGAGTGAAAACAGCTTACTAGTTGTCGCAGAGCACATTACTAGTAGTATTGTTAACTCCTTGTGGTTATCTTAATGCTTGTGTTACCAGTAGATTCACGTCGGTACGGTAGTGCAATGGGTGGTTCTCGAACTGGATACCACATGATCTCAAGTTCGACGTCCTGAGGCACACAGGAGCTCAGTTGGAATGTAGAGTTGGACAGTCAACAAGGATGTCTTCGAGTTTAAAATTAAATGATGATGCAACAAAATGTAACGTAATTTTCACTAATAAAGTTCAAATTACTTTATTACCGACTAATAACAGAAGAATTATCGATAATATCTTCATATTCGTGATCTTCGTGTCAGGGTTACAATGGAAATTAAACAGATCGTACGTACCATATGAAGGTTAATATCCACAAGTTTTACCTAATTATATGTATATTTATTACACAATTATTCTAACCTCCAATGCATCCTGCAGTTTCTCTTTGATGTTGAGCGGATTGATGCGTTTTAGTCTTCAAAATTAATTATGTCGGTTCTAAAAGCTTAATAGATTACCTTACGTAATTTAATATAGGTAAACTAAATCAAAAGGTAAAACTATTATCGGTAAATTATAAAACAGTACTCTGTAGAACAGAAGGTCAGGCTTTTAAACTGTCTGATCACTCTTCAAGTACAGAATATATGAATTTGAGAAGTTTTTCGGGTTTACGGGTAAGTTCAACATCGTATAGGACCTATGTCCTACACGATCATAAATTAAAGTAGATCACTAACCCACGTAGGTCCATTACAGTACAGTATTTAGATTACTGCAATGTAAATGTTTAGTTTAAGAATAATACCTAGATTAGCCTTGATATACAAATGTATCCTACTCGTAAATAAACAACAACTAATTTAAGCACAAGGACATCTAATTCAAATGACCTCCACATTCTAGTAGCTCTGTAAAAGAATAAGAATTCACTGAACCGAACTGCCGAACTCATAACTAGGTATGTAATAAATACAATAGTTATACGAAGAGGTTAGCAACAAAAAGTTTTTATGCGAATCTTTTACGGGTCTTCTGTAACAACCATAAAAAACCAATTAATACTATCAATAAACAAGATAAGTGAGCCATTTACCTTCAAATCAGCTGATGATAACAAAAACAAGAAGATTCTCCTAACGGGTCATCAGATGTTTCCAAACGAGTTCACTAAAAAACTAGACGCCATTATGAGTTTATCTACACCACAACGTTTTTATTGTTTATTTTTTCTTCCAATGACGTCAAGCTTAAACGGAAGTCGACGATTGTGTAACAATAGTTTCAGCGACAAAATTCCGACTGTCTGATTGATAATTAGCATATTTTTTTTATGTTCTGTGAAATTGTCCGCTCGGAGATGTTATTAACCTGGATTCGGGTCTAATAGACCAAATAAACGACGTTGAAGTATTACGAAAAGAAGCCAGAATTGTCCATTGAAATAAAAACGAGTTGTTAAAAAGTGCCCGCGGGCAAATAGAAGGCTGTTTTACGATCATAGCTCAGTTGCTAATTGGATCACATTATTTTTAGAAATATTAGTAATAGTAAAAGTGGATTCATTTAAACGTCCTTGAACCATACCTAAATTTAATTAATGTATTTAATTTTATGTATGTGTTAATATGTTTTAAAGAATCAAAACAGTCAGTTTAACGCAAATACTATGGACTACGTAGAGTGTACATTTTAATAAACATGTAAAATTTCTAAGTTCTTGAATGAAGAACATAAGAGAAACTGACACACTTCACTAACATTCAATGGAAGATAAATGGCTATAACTTCGTACCTACGTACTCATATTACATAAATGTCAACGCTATAAAGATGCGCCAAATTCAATTCACACATTCACAATGTTAATTCTAAATGGGCAAGTAGAATGCCGAACGAATTCATGACTTTCTTGCTTGGACCATTAGAATCGACTTACGATACTTATGGCATAAAAACAAATGGACAGTATTCCTCAATGTTAGGCCTGTGTCCCTACGTATGCATAACGTAAAGCAATTCTTAATTTGAAAATATGGATCCTATGTTTAAAAACAAGGACACAATATAGTCTGCCTTGAGTCTCGGTTTTTTTTTTTACAACCAGTAGCATTCGCATACGTCAATATAAATAACGATCAGTTATTATTGACCTTTTTTTAGACTAAATGTTAAACGAATCAGATATCATTGCCATCGGAATACAAGATCAATGCTCAAATAGGCTGCGGGTCAACCTAAATGTTAATTAAGTAGTTCATACATTCATTATTCCGGTTGACGGTCACTGTTTTTTGCTAAATGAATTAACCTGAAAATCTGACAATATAAAAACTTCCTCGTACAAGGGATAGTAAGATACATCTCGCATAAATCTCTATGAAAATATTTTAGTCAATGATTTCATCATACAATAACACTCATGTATGTAAAACCGTAACAAGTTTTTTTTTTTTAAACGACGCCCGCACTAACGAATTTAATCCTTGTGTCGCGGGGGTTTCACAAACATTCAATACACATGCACAAAGAACACCCAGACTTGGAACAAGTATCTGTGGATCACATAAATGCTTGCCCCATGCGGGGATCGAACCCGCAGCACGTCGCGCACAGTGGTAATTAGCGTGGTGACCTATTACCACTCGGCCATCCGTGCAGTCTAGTTAATATAAACACGTCTAAAAACTTATCAATATCTAATGTCATAATTAATCTTATCAAATAACCACACTGAAGGAAAGAATACTAAGTAATGTTATACGAGTTCACAATGCCCAAATCGTATCATTACATTTGACAGAAGAACTAAGACCAGCTTTTGTGTGAAGCGGCGATTAGACGATCAATTTAGTATCAATTCAATCTGTAAGTTAGGATTGACGACAAAATTTATAATATCTGGACAATACGTGATCCTTTGCAATCTAACATCAATCAACACCTTGCATGATCAATCTCACATCAATCTAACCAAGGTCACAGATTTAACTGATGCCAGATTGATCGTACGTATAATAGGGTAATTATAATAACTGAAATTGGGCCAATTCCCAAAGTAAGCCGAAACCGTAATAAAAAAAAACTCCGCTATTTAAACATGGAACTCTCTAATTCAGCCACTCTTAATGCTCATGGGCACCAGCTCATTTGACATCATATGAACCTTGTTCACCTTCTAAAATGAAATAAAACCTTTTTGAATATCTTGCATTCATTGACGCAATATCTATCTTCGGTCTCAGGTAGATTTAAGGTCATTCACTCAGAGGGCCCTCATATAAAATAAGATGAGGGTCTATACCCTGAATACTACACCTTACTCTGAATAAATCTCATATGACATGTGATCAAAACAAAATTTTAATGAAACTAATCGATTTTATCCTTCGTATGTTAAGTTCTTGGAATCGATTAAATATAAATTGGTGATTTGGTTACATTTTTATTGTTTATATAATTTATTTACTGCCTAAATAACATTTAAGTATTACATTTAAGTGAATGCCAAAGGTGGAGAACCCAGGTAGGCCAAAAGGGGAAACACGTTTCTAAGTTTCTGTTTTTGTTGTAACCAGCTAAGTTCTGCTAAAAAAAAATGGTGGGCCCTTTTGGATAAGGCAACGGCCTTAATAGAATGCTGGGGGTCTTCACCCGCCATCTTACCAAACAGTTTTATAATTTAATGTAATGACATTAATATTTATGTAATATTAAATACCAAAGGTTGCAAATAAAAGGTCCTTGTTGCATTTTAAAATTAATAATGACTAATGTATGACGTCATTTTAAATTCTATATTCAAAACCAGAAAAACAAAATACATAATGGCTATTTTCATTAGGTCCAGTCAAGTCCGAAATTGTTAGTCATTAATTATTTTCTTCTTTTTATTTATGTTTTCTTTTGATATTATTATAAATATTTTATTTTATTCAATTCTGAATATAATTATGGCTTATAATTGCCAGATTCTTAAATTTAAGAATGAATGTAGAAATCTGAACCTATTTTTAATCTGTTGCGTCTAATATAGTAATAATATTTCATAAATACGCACAACACGTACATTTGTATGATTTGTATGATAGACGTTGTATTTATACAGTATTGGCATCTGATATAGCAAACAATGAAACAAACATGTTTTTGTCTCATTGTTTGACACACATAGTTTGTAAACTATCATTAACACTCACCTACAATGGAAGGTAAACACTAATGAGGGGCAAAGTTTACTTAAAACAAGAAACTATTTTGTACTGAATTAATGAAGAACTGGAATACACAAACGTATGTGTTAGGTAATAAACAATGAACGAATATTATTGTTTTATTTAAAACTAGCTTTTGCTCGCGACTTCGTCCGCGTGTACCACCGTTTATTAAATTACCACCCTTTACTCCCCTTTGGGGGGGAATTTCCAAAAATCCTCTCTTAGTGGTAGCCTACTCCTCCCAACAAACATGCCAAATTTCAGGTCTTTACGATCAGTAGTTTCGGCTGTGCGTTGTCTGTCAGTCAGTCAGTAACGGAAGAGTTTTATATATATAGATGGTTGGAGGAAAATGCCAATTGTTATTCGAAACAAATAAGCATCTTGTGTTGTATCCTCCATAGCTTTTATACTCTTATTAATCCTCTTTTTTAATCTTTCATTATTATTCACGTAATCTATTTAAATATTCCAGCCCCCCTAGCCAAGTGACATTTCTACAAGCGTTAACGATGATAGAAATCGCTTAAATGACATTAAATGTATGGAAATGACATTTGCTTTCGATAAGTCACGTGACTTAGACTTGTCACTTTCATACATTTAATGTCATTTAAGCGATTTCTATCATCGTTAACGCTTGTAGAAATGTCACTTGGCTAGGGGGGCTGCACGCCTTGTCATTAGACGACGATTCCAACTTTTATGTCAAAATTTCTCATATACCTATGTGAACTGAAATTGTTCTTTTGAGAATATAATATTTAGACACATATAAGTAAAATAATATACCTATAATAACATCACTGTATTTTGTACACCATCTCAGAGGTGTATATACAGGATCATTGTTTATGGAGTGCGTATATTCAACGACATAATCAGGTGCATAAAACTGTATCACTTTCCCCAAAGATCTTGGGTCGAAATCTCAAAAATGGGTCAAAATTGAAAATGAAATTTTCATACAAAGAGACAGGTCACGTGACTTATGTTGGTATGAAAAGTTGATTTTCAATTTTAAAATTTCGACCTATGTTTTTTTGGGAAAAGTTGTTCAGTTTTATGCACGTGATCACCTCGTTGAATAGGAGAATATAAAAAAATTGCACAGTTTCGACACTGCGGCAGCGCTGAATGTACTCCACAAAGCGCGGCAAGAAAAGGCACAATACAACATAATAAATAAGTAGATAGGTATCAGTATACCGAAATTATTGATTCTTATCCTATTTTGCTTTAGATTGTAGCAAAGACCTAGTAAAACACACAAAGTGCAAACTTAACTATCGACGTGACATTAAACCGTGGCATTTGATTTGATTTTCTAGCGCTATACAGTTGTTTCCAGTCATTTGTTCCAAGTAAACCACGTAAATTGTACGCTGTTTTGTAAGAACATAAATCATGAACTACGAAATGTTGATGACGCTAGATAAACAAATACAAAAGTTCAAAGACTAATGATGGCTAATCAAATTGACGATTTAAAAAGATTAATCAATTCGGCCTTTCGCGGTCCACTGCTGACATAGGCCTCTCCCAACAAAAAAAACACGATCCTCCGCCTTCCGCATCCAGTCCGACCCAGCTACCTTTTTCAGGTCATCGGTCCATCTGGTGTGTTGGCGTCCTACACTAAGTTTGCCGGTTTGCGGTCTCCACTCAAGGACTCGTCTGCTCCAACTTTAAAAAGATAAGTGAAAAATTTTATGGATTTTCGGAAAGTAGATTCGTTCTGCTAACCTTTTACCAAGCTATGTTGGAGTCGGCTTCCAGTCTTACCGGATTTAGCTGAATACGGTTTTTTATATGAAGCGAACTGCCTATCTGACCTCCATTATCCAATTTACAGGATAACTAAGTATCTGACTTTTTTTATTAGACTGGTTGTCAGAATTGTAATGACTACGAAAAGTAGTATTCCCGCTAATTGGTCCAACTAAATAAGTGATAAATAGGTGCCGTATTCTAAAGTGTTATATCCATCATAGTACCTACCGTTGCATAAGTTGCTACTAAAACAATCATGGGTCGAAAATGTCAGGATTCAGACCCGATTGTTGATCTGAATACCTATGCCAGACTAGAATCATTTTAGTACACAATTTCTGCTATATTTTCCTTATTACTAAGTTGGGCATACATCCAAACACGTACTTATATCGTACTGGAAACCCAAATTATTCACAAGTGAATAGACCAACAATATTTTAAAAAATACACTTTCATTTGTTTAATATTTTCAAATTCAACTTTATGTTTTGTACAGCATTGGACACTTTGTTGAAAGAGGTTAACATCTCACAATAAGCAACAAGCCTTAGCCTTTAATATAAAGTGGTTAGGCGCGTCTAATTCGAATTCAATAAAACTTATCAGTCAATTACCGAAGGTTGTAATGACAGCATCAGTCGTGAACCTACTAAGGACATCTTAGCAGATGATTAGTTTAATACATTGATTAGTATGTTGATAACCCAAATTCGTAGTGTACTGTTCAATATATTTAGTCAGACCATTTATATTGCTTAATTAAGGTCTAAAACTCTAGTTAATAAAATCGTTAGACTGTTAACAAATAAGACCACCTGTTACGATTTCACCATCAATTAATTGTGGTTTGTAACGAGAATTGTTGCGTTATTTTAAGTCAGGCAATGTCGCGGGGATTAGTGAGTGTTGTTTATAAAAGGCGATGACCGATACTTGGCCGCTTGTAGTCTGGTTGACCTTAACGCCTTTATTAAGACACCAGAGGCACAATATAATCATCTCGCAAAAACTTATAATTAATTTTGACACAAATAATATATGATGTACGGCTGACCACACGCCAATGTTTCACGGAAATAATCATTTACGAAAATCAATCTTATTGCCTTACGATAAGCCTCTATTTGATATTAAACGAAATTTAAAAAACGTTATTATGAGGTCGATTGTACTCCACTATTTGTGTTTCGTTTTCGAGCATTGTGTGGTAAATTAAAGTTATTAAGCGTAACTAATAGGATTTTATTTTGATTGATTCAATATTATGTAACATGTGTTTAAATTAAGTAATATTGTGTATATTATTTACAATATTTTTGACACAATTCTTTGATTAATTAACATTGCTATTATTGTTTGAACTCACGCCATCACGTAGAGGAAAGAATGGGCCTTATTTAAACGTAAAATGAACTTAATATAACTAACTCCACAATTAAAGTTAGTATAAGGATTGTGTTACGCACTACAAGTGTAGGCTACTACATATTGTTTTATTAATATCGGTCATACAGGATTAATTTAAAAGGAGTGCGAATATTCTACGAGGTAGTCAGGTGCATAAAACTGAACAACATTTTCCAATGAACATCTAAGGCGAAATTTTTCATCATTCTAAGTTTAATCACTTTAAGATTTCGACCTATGTTTCTTGGGGAAAGTTGTTCAGTATTATGCACCTGATATCTCGTTGAATTTACGCACTCCTTTTAGATTAATCCTGTATATTATATTGGTCGTATAAATACTACAATTGTAACATGAAATAGCACAAGCTTATTGCATTACGCTATTCCAATAATTAGCAAAATATTCAGACACTATACGGTTAGACCACACGAATATTTATTTCGCGACCCCAAAGCGAGATGATTTATTAAGTCACAAGATGTTTACATCAATATCGCCTAACAACACCATTTACGATAACATTATGGTAGTCTTGTCCGACATACCACTATTATGTCGTGCCCATATCGTCACGTGGGTGGCTCTGCATAGATAATTATTTATTGCCAACTAATGTCCCAACCTGATAAATGTCCATTAAGCAAGCTTTACTTACACATGCGGAGCTTTGCAAAACCTTGTTTTGTAAACGAGTTATGTAATGACAGTTAATTGATAAAGAAGGTGTCAAATACAGATTAAATATAAAATGGAAGATGGTTTTTTTTAAGATTTCTAGAAATTTGGGTCGCACATTACTAGTAATCTCGTTAACCCCTCGTGCTAAGCTAAGATGCTTGTGTTACGATTAGGTTCACGTCGGTAGTGTAATGGATGGGATTCGAACCCGCAACCACATGATCACAAATCGGACGCCCTAGCCATTAGGGTACCGCCGCAAATACAACATAAAAAGCCAATCGTGTTTTATATTTCAATTCATATTCGAATGTCAAAGAAAATATCATTTAATTTTAAAAATGAAAGCGCGAACGGAAGCCTTTAGCTGTCACGTAGAAACCATTTTTTTTTTAAGTCAGTGGTAAATGATGTTCCTCTTTAACAAATGCTTTTATTTCTAAACGTTGCTTTGACTGTTTTTGTCTAGTTTAGAACAAGAACTTGGAGGCGTTAACTAGATATTTAATGAAGTGAAAAAGTATGAAATTAGGTTAGTGTTTTCCTCCCAACCTATTACTTGCAACAAAGTAACAATGAGGCTCGTTTTTAATACAATGTTTAAGTAGAGCATCTTCTCACTGACAATTAATTTGAGATGTTCATCACATGTTCTTGCACGCATTATGTCAATATGATAGATTTATCAATATCAGTCCTATAAGATTGCACTGAAAATGTTAAAAGTCTGACATATTTTTGACCTAATTATTTAAAACTATGCAGGTAGGATATTTTTTTTTCTTTCGTGCTTCAATAAAAAACATGGTTTTATCTTTAAAAAAAACCCTAATGTAGACTCAAGCAAGGATATTTATATAATATTTTAGATACAATAATACATAGTAATTGTTTTATACAATGTTCAAATATTTAAGTTCAATTATTACAAAAAGTTACATATTACCACTCGTACTATTTACGTGTTAACATCTATTAAATGGTCGATATTTTCCTGAATCAAATGACGTTGATGAATATGGATGTTCTATCGACATGCTCCAGTGATCGCTAGTGATGTGCTATTTTATCGCATTATCTTAATCCCAATCATTAGTGTATCGCAGACATCCGGAACGAATGCTATTGTAATGATTTTGTTATTTAACGATCGTATTGGCATAAATAAGAAGGATTAGTTTCAGTTCACGAAGTTGTTACAAAATGTACTCGTTTGAAACAGGTCAATTGGCAATTATTGAATATTTTTATGAGTATTTGTTTTGTGATAAATCGCCTTTTTATCACTTCTTTAACAAATTATTTATTATAAATCAAATTATTTAAAATATAATATCATCCTATGTAACGCTACAGACTGTTTTTTTTTGTGAAACTGACTACTATTGCCGAAAACTAATTGTTTAATCGGCATGTTTTTAAGTAGAGACTGAGATTATAAAATTGGTACGATAAAAAAATATGGCAAAAACCAGAATAAATGTTCTTCGAACACCTTTAAATATTGTTCAATCGTAGTAAAGACGTAAGTACAACAATCTTATATACAAACCGTAGAAGAAACTCCTTGGTATTTTTCCAAGGTTCAATCAAAGGGAATTTTATTAATCCCATCAGAATACGTGATTTCCGCAAATTAATTAAAAAGTACTGCCACATAATTTACAGGGAGGATGTATTGTTCTCGACTATTGTGTAGAATAATCAGGTACAATGTTTCTCACAGTTCGGAAGTGTGTGTTACCTCACATACCGTGTTTTTGTTTTCAATAGTTTGTCACGAGCGAAGTCGGAAGGGATACAATACTGTGTGAATGTTTTGTCGTTTGATTGTATGACTGATGGCTGCTTATTCCATATAAATGCTATTCCGTACTGCTATTACACATAATCTTCCGCTAATAATCGGTATCAATAGAACATACTGCTTATATAGTCCAATACAAATAAGTATAGTAAAACGTGGGAGATACCTAAAATATCAAGACCGGTAAAGTAATATTGGTAAGTATTAAGTTATATTATAGTTGTATTATACTATGGAATCAATCGTGAGGAAAATTATAAACGTACCTTGAAGTTATTCGTTCAATTTTCAAATCGACCAAAAATACCCCGGTCCCGTCCTTGCCTTTGCTGGAGCCGCGGGCCCGCTTACGCAAGCTCTACGCAGTAAGACAAGAAGTTCATTTAACACAATATTACCATTAAATAACATGCATTATTAAGTGCGTACTGCGTACTAACCACTTAACTATTCTGTAGCACACATTATTTTAAGCGTGTCGCAACTGTTGCGCAACACTGTAGTACCACACATCCTTGAATGAAGGCTTTAGAAGACGAGCACGCATGAATCACGGCTGTTTCATAATACGAGTTGTATGGAATCCTTAATGGTAAGTGCCGTATACACAGTGGCACCGCATGGGCTCGCATGGCTTGCCAACAACATTATCATTCAATATATTGAATATAAAGAAGAAACTGCTACAAAATTCCTTTCCAAGCTCTGGTAATTTAAAAGGGCAGATTTTAATATTTTGAGTGTTTAAGTCACAGAAGTTCATAACGATAGATCTGAGTAAATTTTCATCTAAGAATATTCTTGGTCAAATTCTCATTTAAACAAAAAAAAAACACAATAGGATTTTCCGTTCGGATGCTTTGATACAAACATACTCACTATCTAACGTGCGTAGATAAACAATCAACATATCATATGGTAACTTATTATTCCGCGTAGTGGTTTAAAAATGAACTTTACTGCTTCGGAATAAAGACACTTTCTAGTATCACTGTTGTATGTTGTATGGTAAATTGCACAGATACATACATATATACTGATTCACCTTTACTCAGATTGGCTGATTCGATCTTTTTACACAATATACGTTCACCATTCCATAAACTTCGTCAGTTATATATTTCATACTCTTTTTGTATTTGCATTAATAGTTTTTACTTTAAATAACTTTTAACATATATATTTGCACAATTATATAACACTAAATTATCTAAAGGCAATGCTAAGTTGTTGACAATAGTGCTATATTTTTCTAAGCAATAAGTGTTTTGTAGAACTGATAAATAAAATACATAAGTATTGACGCATAGTTATTTGAGTGTTTACCTTGATACCTTCTCGACTGTTTTCCCATATATGTTTGCTATTAGAGAAAAAAACTAGTATACCTAAACTAGGATATTAGTTTGAAGCCAAATAATGATAATGATAAACGATTTATTGTATCATAAAAGTATTTTATGTGCATTGAGCCTAAATAGGCGAACACAGATTTTAATAGTTCAGCTATTTTATTGTGGCCAAAAATATTAAAATGTTAAACCCACGTCTAATTAAAATGTTACTTGGTCTATAATTATCGTAGTCGTATTTTATATTAAATAGAGTTTTCCATTATTTTCCCCGAAATAAATAAATGCCTAGGCTTTTCAATGGGATAAGACAGGCTCTATAGACTAGATTTTAAGAGTTATATATACTACCTATGATACGAAACTACATCTCTGCCATTGGAATGTTAGTCACACATAACTGATGCTGACAACCGCTCCTTCACCCACAAAGATATCAGAACTAGTTTTCAGATTTGCTTGACATTAAAATCCAGGTAATTACACTTATTTACTAGAAACCCTACCTAAGTTAAATTAATTTTATCTCAAATCAAATGATACATGACTTGATGACGTTAGAACTCAATTTACCGTAGTATATGCGTTGACCAGTCGTATAGGTCAGTTAGGAAATATTCGCCATTACAAACTAGACTTGGGAAATATGCACGACTGCAGTCATCAGTGAAGCAGAACCTACATCAAGGGTTGACACATCTACAGTAGCTTATGGTTAAGTAAAAGTGGGGTCCAATCGATCATAAAGATGAGAAGGTAAATGGACGTTTAGATTACCACAAAAAATATAATATGAAATACCTCCATTCCTAATAATACTGGCGTATAATAAGCATGACGACATATTTTTATTAAATGCCGTCATGTATACTAATAAAAAAATATTAGACACGTATTTTTTCTATCTTATACGTTTACAAACATCGATGAAGATACAGAATGGTACAACATTTACTTAAAAGTGACGTCACAAGCTCACTTCTAAATTTTAAAGCGCTTTAACTTTGTAAATATTCATTGAAACTAAAAAAAAAAAAAAATTACTGACGGATAATTAGATTTTATATATTTATACCCAGTTATCATGCCTGCCCGTCCGGTGATCAAACCCGGGACCTCAGAGCTGGCGATACCTTTAAAACCGGTGTGTACGCCACTCGACCACGGAGGTCGTCAAAAGATATGTTTACGTATTCAAAAGTCCTGCGCCTAAACTGTTTCCATACAAGGAATCTCCTAGTTATTTAAAACAATGACAGCATAGTTCCTTTAAAACTCTACTCCTAATAAGTAAATATTGTAGGCGGAAATATCCAACATGTCATCAGATCGCATAAAAATACTTATAAATTACGTCTTACTTTATTATGTCATTAAGTTTTTTTTTGCGATAAAAGTTATGACGGATAAATGTCAAGTTTAAATCCATAGCTATTACACGTACAGTGCTAAAGTCCCATCTCAGTATATTGGTACGCATTTGCATATAAGGTAGGTTCCAATGTTGTAATGGCTAAGAGATACTATAGATTAATGTATCGTCTATAGTATTAGAATGGCAAGCCTACATACTCAATGGCTTCAAATATTTGTGGTTTATGACTTGATGCTACACTGTATATTAAACGCATATTCAGATAGATAATTTTACTTGTATCAAATAATTTTATTAGATTTTTGTTAAATTAATAAATCACAATGAATAAATGTACCCATAAAATAATTTCCGGTATTAAATTAATTATTTTAATAAAATAGTAATAAAATTTTTATACTCATTTTTATTTTATATTTAAGAATTCTTTATTTTCTTTTTTATTATTAATCTAATTTAATCTATAATTAAATAACATAATTATTATAATATTCATAAATACTCCTCTTTAAATCCAATAATTCTCTGAATTACTTGTAAGTTCATAGCTATAATTAATTTAGTTTACTAACCTAGTCTGGCATTCATTTTGCACCTTATGTCGCCACTAGCCATTACCTCGCCAATTTTCTATAACTCATCTAGTCAACACAAACTTACAAAATATCAATTTATTATAACCGACATAAATGTTCGTCTTCATAATTGCGTCACTGAAATAATAACAACGTGTTATTAAATAATAATCAAAAAGTATTAACCTTTAAGATGGGAAAATGGTGCGATTTCAAAACACTGTCTGTGAGGCATTGTGCTGACCCGTGCGAATGACGTGGGAAATGCTTGAGCATTAACTACTACTTTGTACAATTATCTCCGTATATACTAGCTTGGGTTTCGTAGAGGGGTAGGCTGTAGTTTATGTTAAGTTCTGTTCTCGATCATATGCAATTTTTTTTTCTCCTACTTTTGCTTTGCCCGACAGGGTCCATAATGAGCTGTGAACTTACTAAATAATTGACCACCTATATAACGTTATGGTATGCAATAAAGAATTGAATTGAATTGACCTAAGCGTATGCCAAGGGTATAGCGTAACTGTAAACTTACGTTTTTGTTTTAGTCTTTCCAGCCTTTTTTTTATGTTTTCAAAGTTGAACTTTTACGTTTCAGTTTTCTTTGCATTTTTGTCTGCTGTATCTACATATTATAAAGCGGCAAACAAAGGGCCAGTTTTAAGACAACCGGCTTTGTTGAAAAGGTCAAAAGAACTATACAGTGAACTTTAACCTCGAGTGTATTACCGCACATCAAAAGGGTGTTTGCGTAATCAATGTCATGTATATACTTCCTCGTCTTTCAATCATGTGAAATAATTATATTATAGACATAGGTAGTTGAAAAATATCAATATAGTGGTTTAAATATTAATGGCCTCTTCATTCACTTTGTAATAGTTTAGGCCCAGATTCCATTATTATTTTTCATAAATCTATAAATATGAAATGAAAAGTTCTCAGTGGTAATCTTCAAGAGATGAATCTTGAATCAAACTTTCGCTACACCTGTGAATTAATTTCAAACTCACTTACAGTTAGGTGACAAACGAAAACCACGAATTTCTTATCCATTTAAACCTTTTTTAAATTTTTCACACGCATCACGATCAGTGAAGTATTTACCTGTAACAAAAACAAAAGGTCGTTATTAGAAAGTCAAATAAGTAACATGAGTCGACAAATAAACGAATCGCTTTTGTTTTAAGAATGAATTAAATAGATTTAAAAAAAAAACGAGCGAGCCTTACAGTAGTCGCAAATGATGTGTAACATTTGACATCTCACCTTAGTAATTAAAAGAGATCGAATTTAATAAAATATTTTTTAAGCAGTGACAGAAATTAACCTGAAAATTTAAAAAATTATAAGAGCTAGATACTGAAATATTTTATTCGTAAGATCATAAAAAAAGACTAATTAAATAAAAGAGCAGTGACAGATATTAACCTAAAAATTTAAAAAATAGAATAGCGCGCGCTTTCGCGACTTCCTGTTACACACTTCCGTCCCATTTCACGAAATTGCAGGAAAGCGAGAGGAAAGATGTTACACATCAAAAATTTAAAAACTTTTTAGTTGGCTCAAACTGGCCATGTGTAGCTTACGCGTTGTCGTTTTATTTTAGTCTTCGTTATTCAAATAATTCAAACTTCTGCTTACATAATCGTTCATCTCTTGATTCGCAATAATAATGATTGTTGATTGCGGTTGCTAACTCGCACAGATAACTATGTGTACTAAATACATTGATGTGTTTGCTATGCGGTTAGTAAGAAACCACCTCGTTCGCTCTACCGGGTACAGTAAGTAGGCACTTAACGTAGTAATATCCTCAACAAAAGATAGCATTGATTATGTCCATAAGAGAATTTGAAAAAAAGAAACAGAAAAACGCATATAACGTCTCCGTTCCGTTGTGGGTAAAAATTGTAGGCCTGTGTCCAAAAAGCTTGATAAAATTATATTCATTTGTCATTTGTTATCCTTCCTTTGACTCATAAGGAAAGAACAACAATTTAATCTCAGGGCATTACCAGAGGTACACAACACTTGTCGAACTAATTATTTCCAATTTCGATTAACTCCTACACAAAATGCACTTGACTACTAAATACTAAAGAACAAAGAAGGCTAGGTTACCTAACTTTAATTCCACATAATCCATACGCAAATGACGGGCAATTTTGCAAACCGCATTTCTTATGGGAAACGGTTGAGTACACCTGCCTTCAGGGCCGGAGTGAACGGAACGATTTGCTCAAGGGTGCCTAAATGTGAATGTTTATCGCTCTTTGTTTTATTTCGTATTAACCATGGGGCAATGATTACTTCTTAGTAAATAGAGTATCATCACATAAGATATTTTAGTATTTTTGCTATTTAAAACTTAATTACATATTTATTTTACACTTTACTTTAGCTTGTTTTAGTTTAGGTATTGACTTACCGACGTACTATGTCAGTAGAAATCGTTCAAATCAATACTAAAAACCTATAAAAGGTCTCTTACTAAATGTCAGTGTAATCACTTGGAAAAGAATAATCCCACCGACTTTTGAACAACACTGAATCTGCCCCAACGAAAACATTTTTTTTTCATTAACTATTCATTCGGGTTAAAATGTCACAATTCAAATAATATATATTACATCGTCAGCCTCCTCAGTCCTCCCCTGCCAGTTGTTGTGACATCAAAACCCAACCATAGTCACCGCAGAGGTTACAAACATTCTGTGTGAAGAAAACTAATTGCAGAGATTCGCAACCTTTGAGTGTGAAACAAAGAGTATTAACATGGGGCTCAGCCGTCTAATTGATGAGCTCACTCATTATGGAGCAAGGTTTTGTAACATATTACTAAAGGATTTCTTTTTGAGTTTTTCTCACGGTTGAACAGTTTAGTGCGGTACCTACTAATAAATTTGTTGTTAAGACAGGCGAATTATTTGTCAAGACATATCCTTAGAGTTTACTTTCTTGTTGTTAATTTGTCGTTTCTGCCGTTTTTATTGTGCTGCACGTGTTTTTTTTTTAATATTCTGATATTTTTGTATTCTTTTGTATACTGGTTGTATTTTCACATGACAATATAAAAAGGCCTGTAAGCTATCTAGGAAAACCTTTTGATTACAGTCTTACAGACACCGTTAGAGAAAAAATATGTACATTTCTTAAATACACAATATCTCATAGTAAAACATAAATAAGTAGAGACTAATTTAATCGCAATATATCATTTAAAAGTTCATTTAAAAAGAAAAGTGCTCAAAGAACTCTGGGCGATGTTAAATCACTGTCGTAGAAATTCTCAACCGACTTGTGTAAGAGTTGTTAATGATAGTGTATGGAGTTGTAACTTGAACTAGATAATAAGCCGATTCATTATGGTCTTGCATAGGTTACTATAAAAACTCACAATTTTGTCGAAATAAAATACATTTTTATATGTTTTTTTTTTCAGCAATTTGATAGTATTTTTTATTAGGGCTACCGCAGTAGTATCCTGAGCGCAGTATTTGACTGCTTCGACGGTCTTTTAAGCGAAGCCATAAGGACCTCAGCCAGAGCAATAGAGAACTAACTAGGTAAGTAACGTTCACTAAGGGCATCCCTTGCGGACCTCGGACCTCGACGTTGCTCACAATCTTAAGGCAAACAGCAAGTTTCTTGTAGGTTCCAAATACTATAATGACACTAATTTGTAGATTTAGCATTTAAAAACAGGATTAATTTAAAAGGATTGCGTATATTTAAAGAGGTAACCAGGTGCATAAAATTGAACAAATTTCCCACGAAACATAGGTTGAAATCAAAAAATTTTAAATCACCTTTTGATACAAACATTAGTCACGTGACCTGTCACTTTGTATGAAAAGTTCATTTTCTATTTTAAGATTTCAACCTATGTTTTTTAGGGAAAGTTGTTCAGTTTTATGCACCTGATTACCTCGTTAAATATACTCACTCCTTTTAAATTAATAAAGTATTATCTACATTATGATATTATAGCAGTCTTAATAGAACGTTTTTAGACTTGTATCAGAGTCTTGTCCATCATAATTCACTTAAACACAATATTTTTTTTATAATGTCTACACCCATATAAAGTTGGCGAAATCTTAAAGTATGGTGATTGCATTAACGTATAATGTAAAAAATAAAGCTTTCTTAACGATTGCATCACGACATGAGGCCAAATTATACTGTAAATGTTTTGAGCGCATCGACTTCAACTAATAAATATCAGAATTACCAAAATATATTCAGACAAATAGATGACGTCATCACTCAATATTACAGACGATCAGCTTTATGAAAAAACGTATCGAAAATTCAATCTTATAACTAAGAAAATAAGAGTTATTTAATCTGATGAAGTGATGTCAAAAGAAAGTAATATTTGTTATTAATAGCGCACACTGACTTTTACCCGGAACGATTGATCACAGAACCGGATCTCTAATACTGTAAATATCTACACTAATATTATAAAGCTGAAGACATTTTTTATTGATTTAACGCGCTCATCTCGGGAACTACAGGTCTAATTTGAAAGCTTCATTAATAGTCCTTTACTTTTTCCGCGATAACCGACTCCCACGCGGGCTGGGACAAGACGCTGCCGCAGGAGCAGACGTTGTGGTGTCAAACTAACTTTTATGTCAAACGCTATAAAGGTTACATTAGAAAAGTTATATGGATGGTCGGTAAGTCTTCTATATTTTTTTATGTTTCGCACAACTTTTTTTTTCTTTCATAAAAACCTTCCACTGAATACCAAACACGATATAATGAATTAGCGAAATTGGCCCAACGTGGTGCCATGACTAAGGGAAATAAGGATTCATTTTTATAAAATCAAAAAGTTTTTATTTCTCATAAATCTCAAGAAGGCGCTCAAGAAAAGCTATATAATCTAATGACTCTAGGTGCGCGGTTGCAAAGTGCATTCCCATGGTGAAGAACCGACAAGAAACTCAATATATACCTACAGGGTATTACAAAACTGCCCGTAAAACCGAACAATTATTTATTATTGAAAAATTTAAAACCTATTAAAGTAGATAATTAGGTATTAGGTAAAATAGTAATAGTGTTAAATAATCGGTTTCCCTGACATGACAGCTTCGTAGGGTCGACAAAATTTTTGTCTTTGATAATCTTAATATATATAAATCTCGTGTCACAATGTTCGTCCTCGATGGACTCCTAAACCACTTAACCGATTATAATAAAATTCGCACACCATGTGCAGTTCGATCCAACTTGAGAGATAGGATAGTTTAAATCTCAATTATATAAAAAAAAATTGAGACCGCGGGCGGAGCTGCGGGAAACAGCTAGTTAATTATATTGTCACGGGGTATTTTGCAACACGTTGTATGTACCAAAATATACCTGTCCAAATTTTGTGGGACTAATCTAACTCGTTTTTAATTTCTCAATATTATTTAGCAACCACATAATTTGAATTAAGGTTTTTGACATTGACACATTCATTATTAATGGATTCTTAACAAATTCAATTCTTCTGTAACTTTAATGTTTTTATTGAACTTGATTTGACAATAAAATTAAATATCATATATTATAATGTTCATAGAAACATAATCTGTTAGAAAATTGCGCTTAGTTTTAGATTTGATTGCGCACGTACGAATTTCAACCCACAAGTGTCGGTAAATTACATTAGATTTATTGAATGTACACAACATTACAATTGGGATAAAATAATGAAAGTTTTTTAGGTAATAACCTTTTGGGCGGGAGTTTAATAAAAATAAGGATATAGTTGACTTAAACTAGTTCGATTTAAGAAATTCTAGAATTGACTTTCTAAAGTTAATAAATTTGGTTCTAGGTGTAAATTTATATCTATAAAAAATCTAGCCAATCCAGAAAGTTAATATTCAAGTATCAATAGCCGTGATGAAAGTAGTTCTTATTCCTGACTTCACGAGACTTAGGACACCCGGTGACAGGCGAGATAAGTGACATCGCCATAAGACGAAGTTTCGTAATACGTATTAAAATACCAATATGTTCACCTGTCACTGTTCACACGAGTTAATCTCGCATCGTTTGACGTCACACGATAACACATAATTACTTGTTGTGGCAAAAAGATTCGCGCTCTGTACAGTGAGCAAAATTTAGTTGATTTAGAATACAATATATGAAACAATTAGCGGTAGCGTAATGGCTAGGGCATTGGACTTGCGATCATGTGGTCGCGGGTTCGAATCTCACCAATTGCACTACCGACGTGACACAAGCATGAATTTAGCTAACCACGAGGGTTAACAAGGAATAAATACCAAATATCTTTGAAAGGAGATATAATGTACCTATATGTTTAAATGTTTCGAATAAAACTCTTCAGAATGCAGCTACAAACTGTTTCAACAATTAGAAAAAATATGATAATATACAGATACAGACAGATGTTGTTTTTAATTCAAAGATACTATGTTGACAAATTGGAATCAGTAATGTTGCTGTTGTGGAAAGTGTTTGAAAACAAACTAACATGAGTATCTTTTGATAGTACAAAACAAAGTCACTCCTGCTGTGTGTAGGTACGCTCAGATCTTTACACGCAACGGATTTTTGATTTTTACGATACCCGCACTTAGGAATCTAATCCTTGTGTCGCGGGGGTTTCACAAACATTCAAATTACATGCACAAAGAACACCCAGACTTGGAACAAGCATTTGTGGATCACACCAATACCAAAGATAAAACCCGCAGCACGTCGCGCACAGTGGTAATTAGCATCGTGACCACTCGGCTATCCGTGCAGTCATGTAGTTTTCAGCAATATATAGAGTCATTCAAGAAGAAGGCTTTTTAGAAATGATTGTGTAACCCGTGCAAAACCGGGGCGAGTCCGCTAGTTTAGTTTATCATCCTACTTATATTATAAATGTGAATGTAAGTTTGCTTAGAGGTATTACATTGGATAAGTTTTATGAAAAAAAATATATTTTTCTTTCAATATTAGATGTCATTTTTGTGGTTAGATGCTATTAATTGTTTTAGAGATTACTCGCTGGTATTCTATAATTTGTTAAGTTTTTGTAAAAATTGGCTAACCAAAATTCAAGCGAAGCCGCGGTCATCAGCTAATATATAAATAAAAATTACTCGCCGATATGTATGAACTTGCATAACTCTCAAACGATTGCACCAAATTTGATTGTTTTCGTTATTGTCAGGACAACGTTTGAATAAAAGAAAAGTTAAATCTTATAATACGAAAATTTAGTGAGAGAATGAGACAGAAGACTGTGAAAGATCATGTTTTACGAGACCGGGACCTAGGTGCTTACGCGGGTGAAGCCGCGGGCCACAGCTAGTTCGTAATGTATTAGAATCTATCTTGTTTGACGCAATAACGGGAAGTCATCAATGTCTTGCTCAAACTAAATGCAGTATCAACATTATAAACACAAAGATCTGGATATCCTTGTTTGATGCAAATTAAACATGCATTTGTGGTAAAAATAGATGAACCTATGAATTTATTAAAAACTAATAAGATGATCTTGAATTTCATCTGATTACGAAATTTTAAAATATCAAACATTATGAAATATTATGCATTGGACAGGCGTAATGTATTAAATCAATTTTATAATGCAAAAGCCTGATATAACCGTGTCAAAAATATATTATAACAGATTTATTGGTAATGATTTTGTCACAAAATACGCAAAAATGTAACCTTGAGTCCGTCCTCCTCGTATACAATATGCAAACACGTTATGAAATAAATATTTATATTGTTCAATCTATACCGTAATATTATAAAGAAAAGACTTGTATTTTTGTATATTTGTAACGAATAAACTCAAATACTACAGGACCGATTACAAAAATTCTTTCCCCAATATAACGCTACATAATCCTTGACGTACTCTATATATAATATACTTTAATTTCTTTATTTATATCTACGTGCGGGTTATACTATTATTTAATCTATAAACATCATTGTTGTATATTTTCTAAGAATGACATCAAAAAAAGATTCCACGTAGAATATTTAATTTAAGTTCATCACAGAAAAGTCGTGTTGCGAAATTTATAGTCTTTTGCATAATTGATTCCATGAGTATAATTATTTGTTTAAAAATATAAAACGAAATACAATTAATCTCTTAACACATATTTACAAAATATTATAATACCAAGCCCTCTTCATTCTGGCGGGTTTAGCAAACATGAAAAAATCATGGAATAAAATCACAGGCAGACAAGAACACACAAACGCGCGAATCTGATTTAAAATATTTCTTCACAGTATTAGCACAATATCCATTTCTTCGAAGCTGTTTCGTCAGTCGCATATAATTAAAGTTTTCGTCTTTGATATTATGTTTGTACATGCAAAGACGAGAGGCAATCATTTTCCGTTTCCTTATATATGTGTGACACAGATCTCACGGATTCTCGTTAACTAAGTAATCGATTTTATCAGACTTCAAGACCAATAACGACTATTCTTCATGATATTTGAAAAAATATGTACTTTTTTTGTCGTTTCTGTATGTGATAACAAGTATTACTTTTCTTTATTAATTTTACTTACTATACTTTATTTATTTAGAATATTGGCCGAATACTTAAACTTCAATCAGTTTAAAGACGCCGTTTGAAGCCATTAAGTCACATGCTGTCTCTATCACTATAAGTGTGAAATAGTAACGTTTTTTTTCTTTTTTTTTTAAACGACGCCCGCACTTTCAAATTCCTTAAATTTAATCCTTGTGTCGCGAGGGTTTCACAAACATTCAAATCACATGCACAAAGAACACCCAAACTTGGAACAAGTATCTGTGGACCGCACAAATGCTTGTCCCATGCGGGGATCGAACCCGCAGCACGACGCGCACAGTGGTAATTAGCGTGGTTACCACTCAGCTATCCGTGCCTATAGATATCTAAGAACATCATAAAGTTACTCAGCGTTACAGTATTCGGGGGCAAATGATATTAGCTAAGTATAAGACGGGGAAGTCATTAATATTATTAGCCATAGATTACTATTTATACAATGATTACATATAATTATTTCTTCCAATAAACACCGCCTAGAATTTAAAATTTATTATTTTATTTATACCGAGGGTCAAAGTATACAGCAAACCGTTACAATATGGTATTCGATAGTAAAAAATCACATAGGTATATTAAGAATAAATTAATGGTTTCGTGTTTTCAAATTCATTATTATTTGATTTATGTATTAGTATGATAAAATAACGAAGATATTATTTAAGAAACTATTAAAATCTACTGTTATTTTTTATTTTATTTTTTTAGGCTCACTAATATTATATATTCAGAATGAAATACGGTACCTTTTAAATTTTAGAAGCAGTCAATATACTTTGGTGAATAAGATATTGAAATATCATCATCATCTGCCTAGCCTTTTCCCAAGCTATGTTGGGGTAATCAGATATTAAAATATATGAACAGTAATGAAAAATATTATATATAATTAATTATTCCACACACAACTTCGGTTCTTCGCGAAACGTTAGAGATATTATGGTAATTATTATAAATTGAGAAAACATTTAGAAACCGATGTCAAAGTGAAACTAACAACGATGGATTCAGATTGATCTAATATGCATAATTGTAGTTTCACACAGCAAAATTTTGTAACAAACAAATCTTTCTTAAAAAGTTAAGGATATGAGAAAGTAGAAATTTATCTGTGTAAACAAAGTAAACATCAAAATTCATAAGTAAACTTCATTGAGACCAAAATAAGTCAGTGCCATCTGCTAGTCCATCTATCCATCTACTGGTAAACAGAAAGATTCTGAAACTTGCAATACAACCCAAATACCATTGAAATGAATAATGTCTTAAATATAAGCAATAATGCTAACGCTTTATTTTACACCAAAACAAGTTTACAGAAAACAAAATACATCATGGGTACATTTATAGTTGACTGGCCTGTTGGTCTAGTGGTTCGTGACCCTGACTGCTAAGCCAGAGGTCGTGGGTTCGATCCCCACCCAGGTCAAATCTTTGTGTGATGAGCACGATCATTTGTTCTGTGTCTGGGTGTTATTTATCTATAATATATCTATAGTATGTATGTATTTAGAAATATTTAACCCTTTCACTGTCCCGTGAGTCACATATGAACATTTCCATTGTTTAACTATTGTGTCTTTTGACGGGACAGGGAATGTGTTAAGTATGTTTATCAGTTGTCATAGCACAGACTCTGCCTAGTTTGGGATCAGATGGCCGTGTGTGAGCAGTCCAAAAATAAAATTAAAAATAATGGTCTTATCACTAATTGTGATTTTTTCCAGACAACCTATGCAGGGATAGGAGTAAGGAAGTATAATAAGTAGTACCTAATGAGATAATCTAAGAGGGGCATTACCTTCTTAATAACATACATTGTAACTTGCGCTCCAGTGTAAAATAAACACTGATATTTAAACGTCAATTGTGCGAACAAATATGTACATATATTAGCAAAACGGCAGCAAGCCGTTTCCTTCCTAAGAACGACACTTTCTTTCCTTTATTAAATACTACGTATACGTTACTTGGTATTAATTAATTGCGCAAGTATTGCACAACTTAGGAAGTGCACCATAAGAAGCATCTTGATTGATACTTTGACTAAATTACCGCATTTTCCATACAAAGAATAGGAGTATGATAATAGGGTTCGTTTAAGTCGAGCGAATGACAGAATAGACCCCGTATCTTGTACCATCGTTTTCATTGTTTGTCGAATGCAGACTTGTTAATATAGATATTCAGAAGGGGAATTCAAATGCCTTATATTCATTATAACAGTAGTAGCTTGTTATACATGAAATATATACAGAAACACGCATAAATAATAAAATTGAGGTAATTAATTACATGTGATAAAATAATAGAATCTGGAAGTCTAAACAACTGCTAAAAATATTCCGTCTGTTATCGAGGACGTAATATGCTTCTATAGACCTAAAGCTCATGTCAACAAACTGCCACTTAGATCAAAATACGCTCCGACAAACATGTTTAAGAAAAAGTCACTAATTCTTTTTTATCAATGCAAATTACGGATGAAATAAATAATTATTTATTCGACAACAGCTCTTCAATCGAAACTCCCAAAATTCTACACGTCTGAAGTAATTAGATGACATCCGTCGTTACGTAAGTAGCGCGATCTCGTGAAATGCGAAAGTGACCATTTCACCGCAACTCAAACGCGATTTCTCACTGACTTAGCATACAACGTTACGTACGAACCTGATTGTGGATTATGAATTGGTATGCTTCACTTAAACCGCAACATAATACACCATACGCATTGCTCCGAGTGATAGCTAGACTTTAAGGAAGACATCTTTAGAGTCGGCCCAGGGAACAGCTCTAACAGGCTTGGTTCACAATGGTTTTTTGGTCTGGTGCTGACGGTGAACAACAGGAATTGAAGGAACCGCAAACAAAAAAAATTACGGGTGTGTGTACCATTTATTGCGAGTTACTAATGATCGAATACTGAAACGCCAATCAAATTAGAGACACCGTGAAGTATAATGCGGTCTCTGTTACATCAACATGTGAAGTAGCGAATAGACATTTAAGAGCGTGTTAAAGTTAATTTTCGTTTCAGTATTCGGGTATCCAGACAGTTAAACAGTCATAGGGCACACACAGTAAGTATGTAATTGAGTTCCACATTTATTAGAGAGAGTTCTGACAGCAGAACATTCTGTAGTTTGACATTGGTAAAATTCATTGGAGTATTGTGAAGCGGAAACTTAAGTCATCCTACCAAAACGTGTTTGGGAGTGTATTTAACTAATTTTTATAGTTGCTATTCAAAATATAAACGACGATGAAATCAACGCATGTTTTGTATACGACCTTTTTATTACTTTAAATATTGCATTTTTTACTAAAAGTTGGAATATCAATGCGTTTCGTTTACTTCCTGCCTTCTTAACAAGAACGTGATTAATAATGAATCGGAAAATAAAAATCATCACTAATAATTGGCAAATCGACCACTATTGATATTGTATGACTATATCTTTTGTATAAACATTTTAAACTATGCAATTATTTTCCAATATTTCCGCGTTGTCGACGCATAATAACGAACCAACTTAGGTAAAAGAACATTAAGCCTATAAGCACCGCGTAGGTCGCCGGTGACCGATGAACAACAGATTAACTATTGATCGGCACCAAAGTGTTGCGTGGTACACGTAAATTCCAACTTCTAACCTAAGTCCTGTTATAGTCACATTGTACAAAAACCAAGTCCTTGAGCTACTAGGAATTTCTTTGCCAAAAAACCCAACCAATCACGGACCGATGTCAAAATTATGCCGGTTGTTCATGACGTCACCTAATCAAATATCGTAAGCTTGCTTATTAACCTTGAATATAAACATGAACGCGTCTACTCAAATCTTAACCTGTGGTTAGACGAATAACAAACATTACGCGAACAGATTATCGTACAGTCAACAACAAAACTTCATTAGCACAATCCGATTTACTTAACAAAACAAAAGAACTCATGTTGACTTGTTGAACCAATATTCTTTGGGTTCGCACGGGTAACACAGTAATAAATGGCCAATAGTTATACACAAAAACCTACCTCTTTGAACACACAATCTGTAGCCGAAAAATGCATTAAAATCCGTTACGTAGTTTAAATAACAAAGCGTAAAGACAGCGGTAGTAACTTAATTAATATAATATTAAACAAAAATTGAATAAAAATGTCATAATTTCGGGAATTAATAAATCTAAATTATTTTTGACTGACTTTTCTTTTTGACTGTACAAACGATCCGTTTATCAAGTGCTGTTGCGTACAACACGTGAATTAATTAGTTTGTATTAGACAAGACAATTCACACTTGGAGAGTTTATCGATAAAGAAAATTGAGACATGTGTTTAGTGCCTCTTTATACAGCTCTTGTTACAAGACTACTTGTTCTATTAGCTTTATAATAATTTTACGATAAACACATGTGAATTAGTTCCAACTGAAGTGCTGTGCAAGTGAAGGGCCATTGAACGAGAGGTGTAGTTATCGACGTTATAATCTGTCTTGACGGTTTGAAATTTATTAGGTTAGTTTTGCAATATTATTTTTTACATACATATAAGGGATGGAAGAGGTTTACTCACATTAACCTCCCCGTATTAGCATTTTGCACCACGCCTTTAATAATAAATGAAGATTTTTTTGTAATTTTTGGATACAAAATTTATATAATCTGGTGGTCTTTTCGTATCCCATTTCTCTGGGCAATAAGAAATTTTCTTAATTATACTCCGCAGTCCGAGTTCCTTCCGCTAGGTTCTCGTGTGTATCAATACCAAGCCATCAATAAAGTCGTTTGATTTTATTACTGGGAAACGGAAGCGCGTACTATAAGTATATACTTTACACAGTTCTTTCTAAGACAGGTATTTTTCTAAACAACACATGTCATGAGAAAGTTTTTGTGAGAAATTAATTTTGATGTGGTAATGAAAGTTTTTGTTATTAATATTTATATTGGACATAATTTTATAGGCCTTTATAATTTATGGGGTGACAACCTATAGCTGTAAGAGTGATTACATTTTATTTTTGCACTTTATAGGGTCTTCGTTGATCTAATTATAGAGTTCTTACATTATATAATTGTTTATATTACAAATATTCGAACTATTAAATGTCATTGTATTTAATTTTGATACTAACGTAGGTGTTAATGAAAATAAAAGAAGACATTATAAAATTATAATCTTAAAATACATCGTTATAACCTTTGTCATAATCACGATATTAACATAACATTAAATAAAAAAATAATGTCTCATATCAGGGCATTAAACAACATTTCAGTTTTAAATTAGCGTGACAATTTTATTCGACACTGCATTCTTAATCAATACCAGGTAATTTTTTGATCTCTTCTAAAAGCATCAATTATTTAGAGTACAGAAAAAAACGATAACAATTCACGCACCAGAAAAGACAACTCGTTGAAATTCGATTTGCATTTACGCAATCGATTACGTAACGAATCATCTCAATGATTAGCCAAAATAATTAGCGACGATGACATTGCGTCACGTGGTCAACAAGAGTGGAAAACACCTGTGCCTGTACTAAGAACTTTTGAAGTAGCACTGATGTGCAAGCGAGATGCCGCTACGCGCAATGTGGTGCGCGGTCTCGCTTCCACAACGCCAGAGTCCAGCTTTGAAAACTCATAGTAAGCGCGCCGTTCGGTAGTACAATGTAGAGAAAGAAAGTCATCGCACGCACCATTCATGACCGTGAAAGTCAGAATGTTGAAACAATAAAAAATATGCAATTCCGTGACTCCGGACAACGTTGCGTAACCGATAATGATCGCCTTCAATTTAACTATATATCAACATATATCAACTAGTTTCACGACGCAATTAATGAAACGAATAGCTTGGAGTTATTGCTAGTTAGACATTGAGCTGAGTATAAACCTTAAAGTTGTAAAACAATGGTTTTATGTTCAAATAATAATTTCTGTTTAATAATAATTTCTGTTTCTTGGGATACATATTTTGCTACACCAACGTCGAAAAATGTGGTACAATAAAAATTGCTCTACATAATTTTTTCAACACCCAAGGGATAGAGTAAGGGATTCCCTGGATCCTTACCGGCTTTAACAACTCAAATTCAAATTATTTATTTGAGAAACGAGATATTTACAATCACTTTTACACGTCACTTTTTTGAGCGCGCTGGAGTCGAAATTTCCTAACTGGCTTCCCTGAAAAAAAATGTCGAAACAAACTCAGGGGCAACAGCCTCTTTTTCTACAACTTAAATGAACCCGGTTTCTATATTGTATCTCTTACTAAAGTTCACTCAGTTGCATTAGCCAACATAATATACTAGCTGTTGCCCGCGGCTTCGCTCGCGCGTAAAGTATTATAGAAACGTCTTGCCGGAAACATTGATTGAATCATAACAAAACTTAATACTTTTCTTCAGTCATTGACGTTTCGCGAAAATATTGTTTTTGAAACTTTTTTATGATAAACTCTTTGTTATGTGTTCTTTCTTTAAAAATTATCATAGTGTGCGAGCGTTCCAGAATCAGTGAGTCAGTGAGTCAGTGAGTCAGTGAGTGACGTGGGCTTTTATATTATTGATTTAATGGACTTGTCAATCTGACTTTATTGTCAAATAGAGCCATCAATAACGACATATGTGTCAGCATATTCCAAGGTCGTAATAACAATAAACAAAAGTGTATCCTGAAGTTACGATATTACAGTATTGTGTAGGTCATGCAGTTACATAAACACTCGGATTGATTCATGAGATTTTTACAAGGTTAATGCAATATTATATGTGTCGATAAACACCTACATGGGCGTTAAACTGACCAACAGATGGATAGCAATAAAATAACTGTGTCATGATATCATCAATCAGTAACACACCTTAAGATAATGCAATTTATTTAATGTCATTTTAATTTAATAAAAATAGGTAGTATACTATTTAAGAGGATTAGAAGTTACGATATTATATAGGTACTTACATTCCATTTGTTGTATTTTGAATTTGGCGGTAGCCTAATCGCTAGCCTAGTCGTCTGACTTCTATCACTTACGTGAACCCACTCGTAGCACTAGGTGTTCACAAGAATACTAGACTAGTAATGTGCAACCACATTGTTGGCAAGCTTTAAAAAAAAACGTGCCTAAATTACAAAACCATTGCCGATTCCATATCAAGCAAATTTCCAAATTTAAGTTTTTTCAAACATCATTTCCATAAAAACAAAATTTGAATAACAATAGATTACAAAATGACAGTTTAGTAAGAATTATCTAAAATCAAGTTAACGCGCAAGACAATGAACGCAACAATCAATTCGTGACATCGCTGGCGGTGCCCATCTCACGATTCTTATGCGAGTTCTGTCACCTTGGTTAAGTAATCAACGTACCTGTATGATATATAAAAAAAATGCTAGTAATTCATAAAACAAAATGAAAAGAGAACTACATTGATGTCAACTAACCCTTTCAAAACTACTTATCTCTGTTTATTAATATTATTCTTTTTTATTGTAGTTCTTTTGTGTTTTATTTTTGTTAGGTGCGTTTATATTTTTCTTCTTTGCTTGAAACTTAATACTTTTTCTTCTTCTTTTAATCAATAATTGACTATATCGAAAGCGAAATAAGTATGATTTTGTGAAGTTTAAACTGTATGAAACCTTTAAGACTGCTTCGAATTGTTCAGTACATTGTACAAGGGAATTTAACACAAGGAAATTTAAAACAAGGGAATACATAATTTGGCAGTTGGACCGTATTTGGATCATTCCTTTTGGTTATTCATTAATCGAAACCTACTTTTAATATTTATAGGTATATTTATAACAATTTAAACGCGTAACGTTAATTAATAAAGTCAGTCACAGTTTTTAATTAAAATTACGACATGTTTTATTTACGACATCAGATTTAAGCAATAGTTATGAAGGTAGCCCTTGTAACAATTGAAGTAGGTTTATAACAAAATATATATTTCTTTAAAGGGAAGGAGGCATTTGCTCCGCAATGAGGGTTCTGGGTAAATTAAATAATAAAATGTTATCAGATATTTTTTACCAATGGATAGAGAGATTCAGGAAGAAGGATTTTCTGTGTAATATCCGTTTAAAACCACAAAGGCTTTGAAGGGCCCGCTAATTACATAATAAATAACATCACAGTTTAAATAATTATTTTATTTAGTAATAAAGTACAAATCCTTGATAAAAAAGCACAACAATGTAAGTACTAGACATAACGTTATCCCACACATATAAGTCGGCAATTATTAATAACAGATATTATTAAACATAATACCGTTACTTAAAAGGCGAATATAACATAGATGGCCTACTCTTGTTTAAATTAAGTACCACTAAATTATTTGACATTCAACCTTGACCTCTTCGGCATTTTTGTCACAATGATTATGTCAATCACTTCACTCAAAATGCGTGAGCGTAGTAATGCCAACCGAACTTTTTTTGGAAAAGCAATGGTCTAAAATGTACCTTACAGCTTTAACTTAAGGATGCTGGGTATTTAGAAGTTTTACTACAAATATGCGGTCGATGTTATATAACTAATTTGTAGTGTTGAAAGATTGACACATGTTTGGGCTTACTTAGGCATACATTGTGTAAATTAAGCATTTAGACTTTTTGCCTATTAACTGGCACTTCAGTCATTAATTTATCTTTCTAGTTTTTACATAGGCAAATGAGATACCTATATATGCGTAATTTTGAATTGTCTAGAAAGTTTTATGAATAATTTAGGTGCTTATTTTGAGAATATTATGAGAAGGGCATTAAGCTTTATCATGTTAGCAAAATAATGGTTTTTCTTATGTGAATTAATAAAACAGAACATTTAACTTCAAAACAAACTCAGATTTATCTAATGGCCTTAATCGCTCGTTACTTGCTGACACATCAAAAGTCAAAGGTCATTGCAGAAATATCATATTGCAGAAAAGACAAAGCTTAAAATAAATACAGGTATAATTTAAAAGAAGTGTGGATATTCAAAGAGGTAAAAAACAACAACACTTCATATTATGTTCCGATCCCAATTTCTAAGCAGTAACTAATTCGGTATATATTTGTTAATAATATTAGTTTATCATATATTAAATAATAGTAGCTTTTGCTCAGCTTAGCTATGCTAGCCAACTACGTCTGACAGTCGTAGTACGGTAGCACGAATTGGGTATAAACTTTTTCTTACTAGCAAACATTGCTATGCATACCAATAATTTTGGTTACCTAAATTATATTCTAGAATTCAGATCGCATTCTTAACATTTCGACATTAAATCCCTGGTTAGGAATAAATTGTGAAGTAAATCGTCAATTTCCTTATATTTTGTAATCGCTACTGGTCATGGCAAATTTAAAGCAATAAGATTTTTTTTACTGAAACCATATTTTCTAAATAAGAGCTAATTAGTTTTTTTAGTTTAAATTTAGGGATTGGAACGTGCTTCGCTGGATAATTCATGCGATAAAGGGCCCCCTTTATTTATGACTCATATGGACATGAAAATGAGTCCTTATACAACTTCTACATGAATTGAGATAGCAGCTCAGTAATGGACAGCGATGGACTGATAAAGTGATGACACAAATTGTATAATATAATACCGGACTAATGTCCCACTACTGGGCACTATTTTCTTCTAAAATTGTTTGTAGGGTCGGCTTCCCGTCTTACCGGATTTACCTGAATGTTTGTTTTAGGTTGTATTATTTGTATACGTATAAAACACAAGAAATATGACTTAGCAGTATATTATAAACTCCATTGTTCTCAATCAATCTCGTCCACATTTCTCTGGGGCATACAGACTAGATAAGGAATCATTGACCTACATTCTTTTGTTCCTAGATATAGACGAACAGACAGACACGCGTCGAATCACTAATGCTAGCGTTTGACTGCGTTTGTGAAACGGCGGCAGCCTTGGCCGACATTATCGTATTGTCAGATTTGTGGCTATAATGCTTTTATGTTTGGTAAGCTTGTATTATAACTTATAATAGTGGTTTTGGATATGGTGATGTGAAAGTGTCCTAATTATTCTTATTTAAGCTTACAACTTACACGAAAAAGTCTTAAATAATTGGTTTAGATGGGAAAAGTGCAAAAAATCTCCCAGATTAGATCTAAGTGCAAACGAGCCTTGCGTTTTAAATATTATGATGATCAGAGTAGGTATTAAAAAACTATGTACTTCGTTAAATCAAAATTTTTAATAAAAAATATGCTTACATTTTATTACAGCAAACATATCGAACTCGCTTTTTAAAATAATAGACGAGGCGTAAGCTAACTTAATACGGTTTTATGCCATCATTACACTTGTGTTATACAGCCTACTTTGACATCAAGTGACCGCACCATAACGCCATGTAGTCTAAGAAAGTGGTATCGCGACCGCCACATGGGAAAGTGACCATGAGCAACACACTAACACTTACTACTTCCATAAATGTAACATGATAAAAATATTTTTGAAGAAATACTTTTACATATTTATATTTTTTAATTTATTAATTTCTAATGGCGAATAATATATATTTCAGGCATATTATTATCTGTAGATTTCCAAAATCATTTTTGAACTAAGAATTAAGTAGTTGTTGTCATACAATACTATGAAGAAGTTAAGATAGTATGAAAAATAAAATTTTGGGTTATTGTAATTAAGCTGATTTTTCAATGACACAATGTATATTTTATATTTCAAATGCTTAGGTATTCACTATACTACATTCATACCTATATCTTACTACAGCTGGAAAATAATTTCAACAACAAAGCACCATACGTACGTATTAAGTAACCTTTTGTTTTATATATCGTGAAAAATGCCCACGGCCGAATCGATGTTTTTCTAGCGTATATTTTGCGTGTTACGGCCTCTTGTGAAATGCACATGCTGCGTGCCACTTAACCTCGGGACTACGGTACTATTAAAAACAAATAGTAATTAAATAAAATCATTGAAATTTTTAGGATAAAAAATGTTTTAATGGAAAAAATGAACGAATGAATTATCAGGCACTTGTTTTGGCTAAATTTTTCATTTTTCATATCGCAGCGGAAGTCTAAGAGAGTCTGCCTTACTGCTATAATTTGAAACCTATTATTATGTAACACATCTTGTCACTACATTTCTCTTTATTAAAGGATAAAAAAAAATTGAAATTTTAACCATCGTGGAAACAACCATATATATCATCCAACATTTATTTCGCATGAATTGAATCGTCAGAATAATATTTACTGAATGTTTACGTTTATTGAATAGTTTTCTTTGTTCTACTACTTTCAATACAAACCACTCATACATTGTATAGGTATTGATAATATACCAAACAATGCACATTTCAAACATTATTCTAAACAGCTTTATTTAAACGTTCCAAATAAATTATTAAAAAAAAAACACAGTGTAGGTATTGACATTCAAAATATATTGTAATAGGCTTCATATTATTTCCATAATATTTTAATAAAGATTAAAAATTGTTGATGCAATATATAAGGAGGTAAACAGATGATCGTCATAAGTCGTGTCCTTATAAAATATTAAGCTAGGATTAAAATATTACTATTCAAATCATAAATGTCAATATTAGAATATCATTTGGGCAGACGTTTATATATTTAGCGAATGGTTTCATGTCCAAGAGAACCATTTTATAATACAATATAAAACTGGATTCATAGAGAATGGTACAAAAAGTTTAGGTACAATAATGTATTAATTTATGATACGTTTTTTCACACCTTCCGCTTAAAATATATATTAATGTTAAATTTTGTCACATTGACCTAAAGAATTTAAAGATTTTACGGGACATTCTGAGCTATGTGTCATTTACCTTTTAAAGATTTTAAGCATTTTATGCTATCACATTTTTTTACTTGTTTCCTTAAATTTATTTAATCTTCTATTCTATTACGTGACGAGATTATTTTATGATTATACGCCTTCGGTCTAGACTAATTCGCAGGTTTATGAATAATTAAATTATTTCGTAATTTGACTTTGACAATGCTCATATTATTATATTAGCATTTATTTATAGACAAGGCTTAAGACGGATTAAATATCAATAATTATTTTAGGAGCAAAATAACAATATTCCATATAGATTCATATCACAAAGCAAGTATACCAAAATATGGAATTCAGTGGCTATAAGGAAACACATTACTAGACAAATAAAGAGTTTTAACGGATTTTTTACAAATCATCATTACATAATATACAACAAACTAATATGTTTACAAGCTAAATGCAATCGCAAAAAGGAAAATGACTGATTAATTTTCACCGTCTGTTACGCGCGGTTTACGCTTAAACAGCGTTTGACGTTAAAAAAATAACTATTCAATATGCGACTCATACAATAACGAATTACAGGCACACATTTCAACTACAATACATACAAACAGTAAAGTACCAAAGTTTAATGCATTGCCTAAGTAACGCCAACTTTTTCTGCTCCCGCCATTTTTCCCATGCGCGCGCAATGAAAACTCTGACAGCGTCAGCGCAAGCGCGACTGGTTGTAGAGAACGAAAGTGATTAAAACAAACGAATGAATTCTAATTTTAAGTTTCAAACTTGGAATTCGAAAGTATATATTTTTTTTATAAACTGTCAATGATGCTAGCTAACTTTTTAAATATTTATTCATTGGCTGGCATTGAAAGTGATATGGTAATGACCGGATCAGTATATTTAATATTATTAATTTATGTAAACCATTTCGAAACGTAACATTTAAGATTTTAAGAGTATTCCGATGAACCGCAAGTTTGCTAAATGTTTCTTTTTTATTGCTTTGTAATTAGGAAATTGTTTTACGTAAGTATCGTACGGGAAAGTGTTTGATATGTCGTATAATAGCCGCAGCATGTTCACTGACATTCAAACTTCCTACATTTGATTTGATGACTGGCTCTTTCTAAGTGACTGGACTAATAATTAATAACAAAATAATATTTTTATAAATAAATAAAAAAAATGTTTTTAATTCTCACCTGTTATTATAGCTAGGGTAAATAGCGCCGCAGCGCCGAAGGACCTCATATTTGCAATTAGCACAGATCACGGTCTTTGTACAGAATTATTTTCGTACACAACACTGGCACTTGTCACCACCGACGCATATTACACAGACGACGCGCGTAAGCTCAGCGCGCGTGCGCAGAGTGATTGCGGAGCGGCGCGGTGCGCATGCGCGGGCCGAGCTGGGCCCGTGGTGGGGCGGTTGCGATACAATTGTTAAACTTGAAGGCTGAGGGTCGGGCGGTGATGACAGCGTTTGTAGATCAATCAGAACTCTATGTTAGTGATAGTGTTCCGATTTCCTTCGAATTACTTCCACACATGCAACGTTATGCAAGGCTCTACCTCAAATTATTTCAAAGCGGCGTTAGCCTAATAGCTCGGACGTCGGACTTGCGATCATGTGTTTGTGGGTTCGTATCCCACCCATGGCACTGCCGATGTGAATCCACTCGTAACATAAGCAATTTAGCTAAGCATGAAGCGTTAACAAAAATACTAGTAATGTGCAAACCAAATTGTTAGTAAACTTTTCAATTCAAAATAAAAATAATTAACCAAAGCACTACAACAAGGGTAGGGTAATTCGAGTTCTGGTACGACAACGCTCAAATTATTATAAGGTCAAATTCAGATTTAAAAGCCTTTCAATGTAAAACTCAAAAACTAAGACTTCAATACCTTTTTTATCAAAAAGATTAATGTTATCATGAAACAATAACACCCACTAATATTATAGATCGTTTCTAGGCTTCCGCCATCAGTAAAGCCTCGCCCAAGGGTTACGGAAGCGAGGGAAAATGTCAGGGATTTGGCGTAAGGCGGATATCGGGCTGGGCGGTGTGTGGCGACTGGAGGCATTCCAGCAAGAGTATAGATAGGTATCGGTGCATTGTTGGAAAATGACCGGTTGCGATATGTAAATCGTTGAAAGGTACTTCGTACTGAAGTAACAGTGTGAGAAGAATGGTCTGCATGCGTACGTAAAATTATAAAATTTTCCAGTTCGGAAGTTTGTTCTGTTGATTTTGAACACCATTTAAAAAAGGCGGACTTCGTTTAGAAATTATATATTAAAATTCTTGTTTGAGGAATTTTAGTAAGGTAATTAAAAAAAAACATTATTGGACAACATTTAATTGAAGTTCCTACCAAAAGTGGAAATCAGACCAGAAATACAATTTCACATTTACTGTTCCACTGCTGGGCAAAGTCGTCCTTCCCTTTTTTCCATTCTTCTCTAAAATTTCATCATAGAAGCATTTGCGTGATAGCCTATCTCATGTTTAGCTTCGCAGGTATATAGATTCAATATTAGGAAAGCCACAACCTCATTTTGTCCAGTATCCGTCGTTTCCCATGAAATAAATCTCCAATAAATTCCTGAATAAAATAATAATAAATAACCAATTAAAAATTTCAAGAGCCTTCAATTTAATTAAAAGTAGATCAGTTACATCAACATTAACTTGTTAATTGACATTATAGAAGTACAAAAACGTATAAAACATTAATCTTAATGCCCAAAAAGTTATTTAAATTCGATCCTTGTCACACTTTGAGGCAATTATTTACTCTATTATGAAGGTAACGTATATTAATATCATTTACTGTAATAAAAAAAATAACTAGTTTCACATCGGATACGAAAACCTCGTAAAATGATTGCAAGAGGTTTTAATATCAAGGGAATATGACATTTTCCTGTTCCTACAGATATCTTCTCCGCATTTATTACCCGTAAATGGATCGAGATATTTTAAAAAGTTGTCATAATAATCATATAGTAAGCATTTTTATTATGATTTTAATGTTGAATACAATTGAATTTATTATAGCACTTGAAAAGATAAATAATATTTATGAAAACGAGTTACTACTGCAGACAATGAACTCTTAAAATAGAGCCAAAATCTTCACACTCGCTCATTGCAAGCTGAAACATTCCTAATTAAGTTTGCAATAGATTCTAATTGTATGTGTCTTATATCCCCCTGACGATAAAAAACTATAGTTAGAAAAACGTAACGTAAGGCTTTATTTAAGTCAGTCATTATTCAACAAATCAATTGACAAATCAAATTACTTCAACTTATATTTGACATCACACTATGTTGTACAGTATTGATTGACTATGACCCAATCTATTGGAATTGGTTGCTTCTCGTACAACTGCGTGCGTTGATGTCTTTTGTATGGGACACCTTCCGAAAAATATTGTTATAGATTGTATCACAGCTTTATCGTTAAAAACATACACTTATGTAATAAAAAATATTAATATTATACAATAAGCTTTAGAGTTCAATGTCAATTTGATTTTTATGTCCGTTAATTAGTATATATATTAGTTACCAAACCGTTTTTGGCTTGTGGTCATTAAATAATATCACAAAAGAAAAGCTTTGAACTAGAATTTCTTGAAATGATTCCAACTGATTTACAACTTTTCTGAATTTAGACACATAAAATTGATAACACAATAGTAATCTGATTGTTATCAACAAACTATATGTCCGGTAAGATTTTTTTGAACTTTCAATTATATCAGTCGAATAAAAATAGTGCACTTTTTATTCGACAGTTGTTCACACAGTATTTAAAAAACGAGGCAGTAAGTGATTTTAAAACAGACTGAATTGCATTAAAATCAATAAAAACGACAATTATATTCAATAACTCTAACTTGTATACTTTTGTTAAAAAACATCAATGACTCGAATTTGTTTATTAATGTAAATTGTTGCTATTAATAGTCGATTGAGTGACCGAAACGACTGTTTACTTCCACTTTCATTTGAAAGTTAATTCATAACTTCATGAGTCAATATAAACAACTTTATGGCAGACGCACCGGCCGTTTGCGATCGTAATGTTAACGTGTGACGTACACCGCCATCTACCGGCGAAATGGATCTTTAACGTTTGTTATGAAGTATATATTTGGTGTTTACTATTATATGATTTAACTGGTACTATGGTAACAAGCAGGGTAACAAGGATTACCTTTGTATAACTTATTTATTTTGTTCTGTTGTAATTTTAATTTTGTGTTGTCATTATTAATTTTATAATGTTGTGTCTTAGATTTAAGAAACTATAATTTTTTAATACGGGTTATGTTTAATTATAAACTGATGCCTGAAATAAAACATTGTTATTATTATTACGTCTTTCGTTTTTAAATGCGACTTTGTCTATTAGCTCTACAATCAAGAATATTATCCCTCTGAAAAATAATACTTTACATTTTCTGTTTAAAATTAAAATATAGATTGAAATTTGTGTCCGATTTTTTCTAAATAAATTGGTTGATATATAAAATGTTTAAGAGTTTAATAAAGTCTCTGGTAGTTAGAGGCATTGCCTTCTCCACCGCGGTCTATGAATATACCTGGAAGAGCCTGGGAATATACTGTATAAAACATCAAAGTTTAAATACACAACTTGTAGACAATTTGATAGACCCATCAAAGACGAATCATTCCTATGATAACTGGAAACAGAATACTACTTTGTAGATCAATTCATTTAAATTTATTCATTGATAACTACAGCAGTCTATTGGTCTGTTTAATGGACCGCCAAACACCTTCCACTTTCAATCGGAACAAACGCTCAGTGCAGTAGTGCAGCGTTGCGCAATACTCCAAAAACGTGATGTAGGCCGCGGAACACTTTCGTTTTCGCACGGACCGAATTGAATGCCGAAAGCGACCGACAAAAGCCGACGACGTCCGATGGTGGACGCCAATGGTGGCTGATGACATGTTTCCTTATTTATTGGATCATTTAATACTCCGGTAACTTACATGTGCACAAACTTTCGTTATGTGTACGAAAGTTTGCACATGACTGTCACATTTTTTCGCAATTTCATTTTCGACCAAACTCCATTTGACAATGCACGAATACCGCTAAAACTTCCCATACTAATGTTGTCCATATATCCGCGTATTTGAGCAAATGTAAGTGACCGGCATAACACGATTGAAACTGAAAGTGGACCCTACATTACGGTCAGGTGACCACATCGATAGTGAAATTCTATAAACAATAGTTTGTAACAATCAATTATCCTACTTTTCTCTGACGTAAACTTGGCTTGTGCTACATTTTATAAAATATTTGATAACCGCCTTATTGTGAGTTAGGAGTAATTATAAATTACATTGTTTTGTTTTGTTTCATAAATGCGTAGAAAAAAGAGAGAGTCAAGTATAATCTGAAAACATAAATAATACTAAGCGGGGATGACGGTCTTGCATAGTAGAGCTAAAATAAAATGGCTATCCTTTGTGCATATGATTGGAATGTTTGCGAAACTCCCCGTTACACTAGAATTAAATTCATTAATACTTGAGTCGTTTGTTTTGAAAAAAAAAAGACATCCTCAGTAAAAAAAGAACATTAATGGAAATTTTAGTGGCATACATTATACAGGAAATTTGCACCGTTTTTATTTAATCTTCATTTTAATCATAAGTCTCTACCTACCTATTAAATACTTAATTATGGGGTAAACAGTGCTTTGCAGTGAAAGTATCCTTCATAATATTTTATACCATACAGTTTAAGCACAGATTAATAAATAGTTACTTCGTAAGTTTAAGTGAACAACACAACTGATCCTGTTATAAAGGACATTTAATCTGAGTAAACATTGACTAATTTAGATTGGGTATTTAGTTAATGTGAATAGATTTCGCATACGAGTGTGAATTGATTTTGTTACCACGGTGTGTATTATTTAGTGTCCATGAATTAGATTTTTTACGTAATGTCAATATATGTGCCATAGTTAAATAAATCTGTATATTTGAAAAACTGTTTTTTTACAATCTCTACAAAAAAAAATTAATCGCTAAATGTGTTATAATTTTTTCTGGCAGTACCATATCGTATTATTGTAAAAAATAAAATGAACTATTTTTTTTTTCAAGTCTCATAATTTGAAAAAAAATACTATTGTTTTGTTTTAATTGGCTTTCTGGCTTTACAACACATTTTATAATATAAAAAGTGCGTAAACGAAAGAGACGAAAGACTGCGATCTAATAGATCAATTGTTTAACGAGAACGGAACCGCGTGATATAGTTTGTTTTAAATAAAAACAAGAGAGTTATTTTTTCTTTTATTTAGTTTCGGTCTAAATAAAAATATGTGGCAATTCCTTAGCTAGGTAGTAGGCCTGCAAGGAAAACCAGTCACTAAGTAAATACCTTCAGCAGATTTGATGATCAAAAATTGTTTAGCTGAACAAGTATAACAAAGGAAGTGAATTCTTTTGAAAGTAATTCTTTACAAATTATATTATGCAATGCTGTTAGTTAAATTTTAATAATAAATTATTAAAATATGTAGATCTAAAGCCTGTCTACACTTAAACAATACCAGGTTAAGAATTACAATTTCAAATGGCTTTTTTAAATTTCAGCAATTATGAATTCAACATTTCTTTAAGTTTTTAGAGCAAAATAATTGCCGGTACATTCTCTAAAAATAGGAGCGTTTAATTACTTTGAAAATATTTATACTTTTGAAGATTTTTTTAGAAAAAATACATAATTTTCAGACATTATTATATTAATTATGTAACACTATTTTTATAAATAAATTAATTTAATTAAGCATTAATAATGACGTGTTCAATTTACATATTTTTTTAGAAAACAATATGAAATTTGGTTAAGTTTTTATTATAATAATAAACAAAATATATTTATTTCTTTAATAACTTATGTACATTCATAATAATAAAACAATACATCAGAATATATATATACAAAATTCTTATCTTTTGGTGACTTTTATTTAAACTAAACAATAACAAACTTTATAATTGTGTAAGTAGGTGCCTCGATAATTGTAGGTTACAAAATATAAGTACACGATTACAAGTTGTATAATATAAATGTAGATCAGTGAAGTAGGTGAGATATGAAGCGATATGATATTGTTAATACATAATAACCTCGATTATTACGTAGTCATTACAACTTACTTTGTGATTAAAAAATATTTCAGTATCAACTGTTTAGTATTCATGCAATACCTTAATTCCTTGCCTTTTTTATTTTTTGTTAAATTGTAAAAAAAAAACGACGCCCGCACTAAGGAATTTAATCCTTGTGTCGCGGGGGTTTTCACAAACATTCAAATCACATGCACAAAGAACACCCAGACTTGAAACAATTGTCCCATGCGGGGATCGAACCCGTAGCACGTCGCGCACAGTGGTAATTAGCGTGGTGACCCACTCGGCTATCCGTGCAGTCCTTGCTTTTCTTGCTTTATTAAAACACTAATGAACATTTTTTTTTAATCCTTTAACAGTCAATCAAATCAAATCCATTTATTTGTGTAACACAGGTTGTAAAGGTGACATAATAATAAAAGAGTACACTGAGTTCTACCGCGAAGCATGTGCAAATGTTGATGTAAAATAATTAGAAGCTAAAACTACACAAAGGTTTTATGTTTTTGAAATAAAGGCATTTTATTTAGTAAACTGAGCAGATTTAGAAAATTTACTAGTGACCAGGTGATAAAAAAGAGGTTATATTAGAACTTAGTTAATCTTAAATTTAGAACATCCTACTCCGAAAAAGTGCCAGCATCCATACCACGTTGAATAAAGCAGTTCTCGTGCGATCATCGAAGTTAAGCAACATCAGACGCGGTTGTTAATTGGATTGGTGACCATTTGATAATACCGCGTGTCGTTCCGCGTGTCGTTGGCATTATGCTGTATCTGGAGGCCTTTAAAGTTTTGCAAAAAAACCAGTGAAGGCAAAGGTTTTGTTACGGCTCACGGTATCTGCAATAGAAGTTCGAAAAGGTACTTAGGTGTGATATTATTCATATAGTTATTAGCATTTTTCCGCGGCTTCGCCTAAGTGGATAACAGTTATTGCGTCAAAAATTATCTATGTCTACTTGGGCTCCAAGCTTAAACTAAATTTCATCAAAATTGGTTTAGCTGTTTAGCCGTGACAGCTTAGTAGACCGACAGAATGTAAGAATGTTAAGTATAAATATGTATAATGGTAATTGATAATATCTATAATCGAGGACTGTTCAAACATGTTAACTTTATGAACTTAAACAAAGAATAATATATGTAACAAGCAACAATTGTTCAACTTAAAACTTCAACTTTGCCCTGTAATGATAGTAATTCGTTTGAAGGACGTGAACTAAATTGTATGTTACATTACCAATTGGTTTAACTATTTTAACCTCTTGATTGCTAACCATAGATCACCTTGGAAGTTTGGTTAATGGTAACATATTATTATCCCATAACTTTTAATTTTAAAAAGTAATTTACCGACCTTTTACCTCCAATGTGTAAAATGAATATCATTCTTTGTTTCAAGCTTACTAACAATGTAATTGTATTTAAAACCCTCTAGCTGAAATTTTTGTGTAACGAGTTCACGTCGGTAGTGCAATGGATGGGTTTCGAACCATTTTGATAATACACATTCCGAATACTAAAGGTTTTTAAGGGTTAAGTTATATTTACATATCTTTAAACTTCTTTTACACACTGCTTGTTGGCCATATACTGACACTTATATATTAGGCAAAAAATATCGTGCCATATTCTGTAGAGGGCCACTCCTATCACCTAGAGATATAAAAAAATGCCTACAACCTTTTGCTCAGACCTACTAAGCATTCTCAACCATTTCACAAAATTCGGTCAAGCCGTTTCGAAGGAGTTCGACATCTATGAGTATATAAATATACATTTTTATAATAGGAATATAATGTTGAAAGAATTTCGAACAAGCCACTTTGGTACTACATACATTCTTATTGTCGAAATAATAATTAAGCAATTTGTTATCAGTCGGCCCCATCTCAAACCGCCAGATAACGTGACCTACGCATAAATGTAACATATATTATTACAAAGGTCTTTTGTAACTGGTACTATTAAGTATGTACCTATTGTAATAATTTCATGAACGTTAATAAATCACTCTTGTTACTTATGCTTTTAATTGACTTTTTTATTGTAGGGGTTTCGTAAATCTGTTGAGATGTTACACTCATTGTTTAGAATAATTGTTCTTACATATTCACTTAGTTATAATTATTAAATGACTTGTTGAATGTTTGTAAACGGTGTGAAATTACGAGCATATTTAAACATAGTTTCTATTATTTTAAATTGTTGCTAAATGATGTATCTAATTATACATTATAAGATAAATTGAATATTAATAAAAAATATGGTTTTTAAATTGAAAATTAATGAACATGTTCATTAATTTTCAACTAGAGCTGAAGTATTTCCCTAAGTCCTTATTTACTTAAATTAGCGCTAATAATGCTGGAAAATTGTGACATTTCTATACGATATCACAAAAAAAACAACACGTACCCAAACGGTCCTTAAAATAAAAGAAGGACCCACACTTGTTTATAATAAACAATCAACTTTTGGGCGTGGCTAAGAACAAAAAATGCAATGCTATCATAAATCTATTAAACTTTAACATGTTATTCTAAATTGAAATTGTATCACCCCATACACGATTTACATCACACTGTAAGCAACATTTTAAAATTGCCCCTATTTCAAAGCCATATGGCTGATAATCCTATATCATTATACGACTAACTTAAAGTATATCTACAAGGTTGTCCCGCGAATCACGCGGAAATCCTTTAGCTGGAATGCGCAAACGCAAGTTCGCGCGTGATTCTAGATCAGTTATCGAATTCCACGCGTTGGTTAACGTTCGTAGCTTACGGCGTGACTGCGAGCTGTGGGTGACAGTCACGTTATGTTATGGGGAACAGGGGTTATGCAATGTGCAATGTGCCAGATTATGGAAATTAGCATAAAAATAAGCTACATTTGTTTACCACTAAAACTCAATTAAAAGTAATTAAATAATAATGAGTCTAACAATCATAGCAGTAATTCAATTTTTCTCAAAGAAAAAGAATGTATTTCAATTAATTGATTTCATTATGCCTGAACGTATGAGAGAATAATAAAAATTGTTATTAAATATATTTATTTAGGTTTGAGGAAAATTAGCATCTCTGGCAGGACTCGAGCCCGCAACTGATTAGGCATACTATAACATACATCTTTACATAAACAAAGATATAGTATTGTCGAATAAAATATGCCCAATTGCCCAGCTACCTATATTTAAATGTTAACTAAACAATCTAAACATACACAATTACATTCTAAAACTAAACTTAGGCACAATAAAAACAATTGAATGTGGCATAATAACTTTGAATTAAGAACATAAATCTCGTCCAATGAGAAAGCCGTAAAAGGATTCTAATTATTAAATTCTATTTCCATAATCCTATCACAGGTGTTTTGACAGGTGGTTACGTTTAGTCCTCAACATGTGACAGTCTATTAACAAGAATTGAGGTCATAAAACAAAAAACGAGAGCTACAATTCTCTTTGACAGCAGCCTTATTTAGTACATAACTAATGTATAAAACAAAGCTACAAAACGGATCTCGGTTGTCGTTGAAACATTATTGCCAAGATATTACGTACTTAAAATAATTGACCTAACTATTTTCGTATGTTATACGGCCTAGTAACCTACTTTGTTTTAAGATAATGTCGAAAATTTAATGCAGTATCGGGGTTAAAATTGTGTGTATAACTTAAAAATCAATAGTACTGTTCAATAATAATATTGATTCCAGCAAATTCTATGACTGGCTTACACGGAGACAATATATAATACCGGCCTATAAACGTCCCACTGCTGGGCACAGGCCTCTTCCCCTATAGAGAAGGAATGAGCATTGATCACCATGCTTGCTCATTGCGGGTTGGCGATTTCAGATTCCGATTCCGAACGCCAGCCAGGAGAGCTGGGAAAATGACTGGCTTGCAAAATAGGAACGTGATCCATTTTTGCCAGCACTGGCTCGGCTTTAAAACACGTTCATAATATTATTTTGGTGCCATTACCAAGCCAGCACTGGCTGCTAGTGAGAGCAGCCAGCGTTGACCTCGCGTAAACCATACTTAAGCGTAACAGATCATTATCTACTTATCAAATTGTCAAGCGTACAGTTATTCATGTATACCAATCATGAGTCATTAGAGCTTCCAGTCGCCAAGCAGACCCAGTTTCAACGAATTATTTAAACATTATGAGCGCTAACAGACGACCTTGCGAACGACCTCAAAGACGGCAGAAACTTTAAAACTATCACTGATATTATTTACAATAATATATTTGCTGTTAAATAATTTACACTTGCATAGTTATGTTAAGAATTTATTTCATATTCAACCGCATATTTAAAATGGTTATTTCTTTATAATTATGTAGTAGTATTGATAAAATCGTTTTTACCAGATTTATAGGGATTTACAACATGAAAAGTGAATGGCAAAATATTTAGTTCAAATAAATACGTCAAACAAAACTAGACTGTATTGTTTGTCACTAAAGTTCACTTTACTTCAGAATTTAATAGTTATATTGTTTTAATTGGATCAGAATGCAGCTGTGGTCAAGTACGCGTAAGGGTCAAATATTTATATCCGCATTTTTTTATTTCCTATATGTAAAGCCATACTTTTTTTAACAGATGCTTGTGCCTATTTCATTTTTTATTTAAGGCATGTAACACACTGCATGTTTTGCACTTAGATAACAACGAGACGCCCGAGCGAATTAAATCTAATTAAACAGAGATCCAAGGTAAGGCAGTGGCAGTCGTTTTAGCGCCAGAGAAACAGTTTTTTAACAGCCTTTTCCGCCGGGTTTACCCTGGACAGAAACAGAGAAAAAACCTTTATTGTCATACACATAAACCAGCTAACTAACATAAAAAGAAAACACAATAGAAATAACAAGAAATTAAATAATCCTACTTCCTACTAATATTATAAATGTGAAAGTGTGGATGTTTTGATGTTTGTTACTCAATCACGCCAAAACGGCTGAACGGATTTGGATGAAATTTCGCATGCAAGTGGCCTTTGACATGGAAAAGAACATAGGCATACCTTTTAGCCCGATTCCTTAAAAGTGGTTCCCGAGGGAAAATTTAAAATATTTTACGAGCTAAGCCGTGGGTAGACAGCTTTGAAATTTTGTATTTTTCTCTATTAGATTACAGCGCAAGCAATTTTTCATTACTTTCACATTTTTCATTTCTTTTTGGACCCAATCCTGAAGTCCACGCAGAAGCTAGTAACTTTATTATATCATTGCACCAGTGAGTGTGACATTGAGGCACTCACTCAGCATGCTCTGGTTGTGACTACAATCACAACACAGAACTGATTTTCAGTGATTACCTCCGATTCTTTTATTACGGTTTCTCTTCTATTTGTGTATCCACGTCGACCTAGCCGCCATTCTCCAGTATATTATCAACATAATTATAGTAATCTAGATATGAACAACCTATTAACTTGTCGGTGTTGTCTTTACAACATTGTTTTAAATTTTATCTTAAGTGTGTTGTACGAATGCTAATTATTTCTTATGGTATTATAATTATCTTTTATTTTGATCGCAGCTAATCGTTTTAAGCTATTTATTATGTGTTACATAAGACACTAAGAGAGAGTACGTAAGTTTAATATGATTTAATGGATGGTTAAATTACGAATTGTTTGAGGTTGATTCTTGTACATAACAGACATTTGTTTGATACAGTTACAATGCTTCTCCCATCTCTTTAACTTGTTTATGGCTAGGAAACAAGAATATAATGATTAAAAAAGACACTATTCTAAAATTATTGATATAAATTTAGAAAAGCCAGGTGGACATTCAGTGGTAATTTTTGAGGATGGGTATATGACATTGACCGTATTGTAGAAGAATTCAGCTGTCAATATTCTGAAACTTTATGTGCCATCGCATTTCCGCGTATATAAAATTACCATACAAGCAACTAAGAAGCACTTAAGTCGTTTAAAATATGATTATTATACTTTTCCATGAAAATTGCCATCATTTCATACAGAAATCGTAACCTGTTTAATTATAGACCGACCTTTAATTTGTAGAAAAAACATGGCACAACAATTTCGTAATTATGATTTTGTATTGCCATTCTGGTATTATTGGAATTGTAGCAGAAACAAAAGAATGTGTGTCCTTGCTAAAACTTGCCGTGAATACTCATTAATTTACACTTTAAATTAATTGTTAAGTTTCTTTGGTACTGACAGCAGAGGTGATTGCCACAATCTGCTATATATTACTAGCTGTGCCGCGCGGATAACCCGTGTAAGTTGTTCGTCTTTTAGTAAATTTTCCATTGTTTTTCATTTATTCTGCTATTCGAGCTGGAGCTGAATCTAAATATCAAGGATCATGAAAATTTGTTCACCCGTTCTCGAGTTATACTTATGTGCAGTAACAAGCACGACTTTTTTGTATATACATATAGATTACACATAAATGGTCTAATTTTCTTAACTAAAGGTTCTTGTGAAGTAGTTTAAGTTTTGTGACTAAATTGGAGCCTAAATAATTGATTCCGGATCTACTGACCCCGTATGTGACAGTTTGTTGGCATTTTCTATTTAAAGAACCAGATTGCCCTGATCGACTGTTGTTACGAACATAAACTATATTTAACGGCAGTATTTATCATGCATTTACATTTTTAAGCGACGTATGTAATTATATTATTGTATGTAGCTGCTACAGCTATTTGAGTCCAGAAAAAACGAAACACTGAAGGAAAAATGTTTCTGTTTTCAGTATACCGACGCTATCTCCGACAGACTCCGGGGATAGTTGTTGATATATATATATAATACCCTTTGAATCCCACAGCTGGGCACAGACCTCTTCTCAAATTGAGAAGGAACAAGCATTTAATTAAAAAAAAATATTGTAATTATTGTGTTATTATAGTGGCTGGGTATAATTTATCTATATGAATGTATTTATAACTATGTAAGTATGTTTATCAGTTGTCTAGTTCTGCCTAATTTGGGATCAAACAGCCGTGTGTGAGTTGTCCCAAAATATTATTATTATTATTGCTCTTACAAAACTCGATATAAAAGGATAAAAAAATGAACATTTATTAAAAATCATCAAAATTATTTTACCGTCCACATTTATAGTAAAACCTCAGTAATCTTTTTAATAAAATTACGTCACGGGAATTAACACGAACTCATGCATTTACCTTTTAAGGCTTGACGTTTCGGCCGGGTTACACTGGCCGTGGTCGCAAGCAGACTAATCCGTCTGCTTGCGACCACGGCCAGTGTCTTAAAAGGTAAATGCATGAGTTCGTGTTAATTCCCGTGACGTAATTTTATTAAAATCATGCAACGCGATAGTTTTAAACTCAGTAATCTTTCCGCAATCCAACAAGACCATATAATAACTCAACTAACATTTGCATATCCAAACTACACTTAACTCAAATTATCTTATTATGCAGCCGTAGATGTGCCGAACCGTTGTCATTATGTTCCCGCATTCGGAGTAAATTGCAGACAAAAGGAAATGAGATCACGATCTACAGAACATTAAAACCGCAACACCTTGTATGTTGCGGTTTTAATGTTCTTCAGTGCGTCAAGATTGTCTTCCCAGGACCTTATCTGTTTGCCTAAACTGTTAAGCTGAATTATGTAAAATTAGAGGCTATTTTCAGATTTGATTATTATTAGTTTTGTTTATTGTAAGTTTACAATTTGTTTAATAGAATTTATAAACTTAAATACACACACACATACCCACAAAACCGTAGTAATGGTTTGTCTGTGGGGTCGGTGTAGTCGTTATAAATAGTAATCGTAGTTTTAATAACTGCCAGTTTGCCATGATAAAAATTATATGTTCTTGTTTACGTTGATACAGCACATCTGTATTATCACGTAATTGAATTGAACTACCTATTCTTACTGAAAAAAACGGAAACTTTAATTTTAACCATACTTCTATTCTGTCCAGCTACAGGGAAGGTCTCCCAAGTCCTTCCAGAAATCACCTAAAACTAGCCTTATAACCAACTAGCTTTTCCTATCGGCTCCACCCGCGTGGGCATCTTTTATCAGAACAAAAAGTATATATAGCCTATATGTAGCCTTCCTTAATAAATGGGCTATCTAACAATGAAATATTTTTGAAGTTATACTTCTTTAGGCGCGTTATGAAAAAATGATGAGAGTGAAATTTTAAGATGCGCGCGCATCTGTGACACAAAATTAACAGTATGAACCTGTCTGCTTAACCGCTCACTAAGTCTCGAAAAAAAAGCTACCAACAAAATAGAAATTGAACCTCGATATTAGTCGCGCATGTTGGTACGCTCGTCACCTCTGATCACTGTTTTCATATTTATAATATTTATCAACATGTTTCTAGTTTATACATTCACAACACGTGTTTTAGTTTCATACAAGTGCGAATTATATATGTGCTAATCACTACAATCACTACTGAATATAATTTATATTCAGTAGTGATTTAAATTGAATATTTTGATTGATATTACTTACTATTTGTGAATAATAGTGAAAAAAATTGTGCTTATATACTTTTTCAAGTGCTTCAATATAATTGAGGTTAACTATCCGTATGTATTATTTATTGATATAAATTAAAATACTTTTATTTAATATAATTAACACTTAATATTATTAAATTATTAATGTTAAATACTTATTTAATGATGCCAAAGAAGTATAACTTCTCACGCGCGTACATAAGTACACGCACCCATTTTTTCAAATCGGCTCAGTAGTTCCTAAGATTAGCTATCAACAAAACAAACAAACTCTTCAGCTTTATGATATTAGTATAGATGACAATATCAATAGTGCTAATGTAATTTTTTTATTTTGCATTGTGAAAAATTAAGATATCGATCTTCACTTCTTCTTTTCTGCTCTACAAAGCACCAACCTTATATTCATACATTCTATCGACAAGCTTATAGTATACAGTGTATTATGATTATAAAGTTTTCCTTTAAAGTTAACTCGGACTTTTTAAACCGTAACGATAACTTCTCGAAGGCTTTACAAGGCTACGAGCACAATGAATGGATAAAGCAGTCTATATTCATTTATTTCGTTGCGACCATTTGCAATGAAATAACAATGCAAGTTACCCTATTATTGCCGTTGTACAGTCAACAGCAAAAGTAGATGATCACAATCAGAAAACTGAGTTCGCGTCAGATCTGTGTGGCGTCGAAGTGATTCAAAAGTATGTGATTGTGATTGTAAATTATACCAAACATTTACTACTAGTACAGTTGCCATATATACGTATATCAGTTTTGACTCCAAAAGTTATAAACTCAATTCATCATCTTCTTTGTTGTTGACTGTACAATGATGATACCAGAATTGCGAAGTGAAGTCGCCTCAGATGATGTCTTATTGAGTAACTGATGTGAATTTGTTGAAAACATCGTATTATAGATTACATTGTATTGTAAAACATAGTTTCATGGGTTGTTTAGACTTCTTGTGTATTATTGGATTAGCTTTATTTACTGTAATTGCAACATTCGTAGAGGGAATATATGAATGGCTTATTGGTTTAGACAAGTCTAGTGATTAGTGAACCTGACTGCAAAACCGGAGGTCGTTGTTTGATTTCCACCCTGGACAAATCTGTGCATAAGTAAGATATTTTTTCTGTGTCTGGATGTAAATTATCTAAATCTTTGTATTTAGAATAATATTATATGTAATAGCTCCGCTAAGTTTTGGGATCGTATGTGAGTATCCCAAGATACTATGTTGATATTAATGCTATTTATTTTATTAAGGTACGTGTCTCTTTTGTCAATCGATGTTAATTAAATTTATAAAGCAAAAAAAACATTTTATAAAGCATAAAATGTATGTTAATAAAGTTTATATGTTGTATATGCTTAAGAAATCGCTAAAGGCACTGAACTATTATGTGTTTCGACAGCCTAACATAGAATATTAAGGGCTTAATTCGTTCAACCAATTATATATCAGTACAAGGGTGGAACTAAACTAAATGCAGAGGCCAAAAGCCGAAACATGTTGAAATAAACGTATTTATTGTTCTCAGGATCGATAACATACAAACTATTTAATTACATTTATATTCACATGCCAATAGTCATCAAATCATGGTATTAAACTTCAAAAATATATTTAACAATCCTGTAGCCTTTTGTTTTAAATGCATATTTTGTCGCAACCCATCGAAAAAGAGCAGTCCTCCTAGAGAAGTGAAATTTCTATGCGTAATCGCTTATGAAATCACTGAAATGAAAGGTGACGTACCTATAACGTCGTTTAATTTAATGTCGTCTAAGTTATTTCTATCATAGTTTACGCTTGAAGAAATGTCACTTGGAGGTATGTACAGGGGCTGGGGTTCTACAAAATAGATATCTAAACAACATCGAACATAGGTACCTACATTATAAGCATAAAATTATCCATGCAATAATGGAAAACAATAATTTCGTTACAATCGTACATTTTGTAAAACAAGTCGGCTTAATCGCCAATGACCCTTGTTTCGCTAAATGTAAATTGACCATATAACAACTGTAGGTATATTGTAACATTACACGTATATTTGTATGTCGTAAACTCGCCTTGAATAAAGCTCAAATGATTGAAGAAAATGACTACTCTAAGTTTGTAATCGACAAAACGTGTAGTCTTCTGTTTAATCTAAAACAAAAGATTAACATTAGAAATGTCATTGTAGTTTCAAATATGGATTAATTGGAGTGGCTTTTGTTTTAGTAGACTCTCTCAAAGTAACAAATGCAAAGTAAAATCATTTTATGCATGTGAATTACAGGTTTAAGTACATCCGTACTCTTGTGAACCACATGTTCTTTGTGTCATAAGTCAGTTTTTTTTACATAATGTTTATACCTAAATAATAAAAAATCAAATCATTCAATTTAAATATAATGTTTTTCATATAAATCGGCACTAAATAAAATGTTTCCGTTATTCTAAAATGTGATACAGATAAAGTTCAAAGATAATTTATTTTTCATAAAAGAGCAATGATAAAATAATTTAAAGAATGATCGTATTAATCACACTATTTCCTCTACAATAGGATGTAATTATATTTTCCTATATGGATCATGAATAACGTCATTTGATCACGTTAAATGTCACCATAATTAGCGTTAACAAGTGCGCATTATAATCATACCGGCCAATAAATGTCCCACTGTTGGGCACAGGCCTCTTCCCATATAGAGAAGGAGTGAGCATTGATCACCACGCTTGCTCACTGCGGGTTAGCGATCTCGATTCTAATTTTTAGAATCCAGGTTTCCTCACGATGTTATCCTTCACCGTTTGTCAATGGTGTCTTAGAATAATTAAGAAAGTACATAATTATAACTTTAAAAAAGTCACATTGGTACTTGCCCCGATTCGAATCTGCATCCAAGTGCATACGAATCCGATCATTTAACCGCTAAGCCACTACGAAGTGCACATTGAATATGTATATCTTAATAAAAAGGTGTGTACTGTATTAGCTATAAGTTATCTCCTAGAAAGCTTATTGTTTGTCAATTTATGAGCATACATAACGCACTTAATCTCTTGATTTTATCGCTTTTAAGATTAGTAGTTTTCTTTCTACTTTTAATAATAATATCTACTATATCGCTGGCTAAGTTAGTAAGCTAAAGACGCAGTGAGCTGGTCATGTCTGTCGAAGGACCGATAGCCGATGCAGCAGACGAGTGTTTGATTGGACACCACGAATCAGCAAAAGAGATGCCCAGCCAGCTGGACTGGTGACCTGAAAAAAGAAGCTGGTTCGGACTGGATGCGGAAGGTTAAGTTGATTGATTGAATGTTTGCGTATGTGTGTAAGTGTTTAGTGAATAAAGAACCATTGAGAAAACACGTGCGTATGATTATTTAAGTCATACTAATATTATAAATGCAAAAGTGACTCTGTCTGTATGTACGTCTGTTACGCTTTCACGGCTAAGCCGCTGAACCAATTTAGACGAAACTTAGTATTGGATAAGCTTGGATCTAAAAACGGATATAATGACACATAAGACAAATAATTATGAATCCGTCTCACGGAAGTTATTATAAAATTGCATTTGTCTTTCAAGCAAAGCTTTTAACCAATTCACTTGTTTTTTATAATTGTATAAACAAACCTTCAAAATCATTTTTAATACTCTACAGTCGTAGATTGTAACGCCCGTTTCTCGTAGATTTTACTTCAGCAGATATGTAAAAAGCGTGACTTTACATGACCACTGTGTCAAGGTCCGTCTAAACATCCATGAAATTGTTCACAATGTAACACAAAACAACGTATTGTTTATAATAGTTCTACTGACTTTGTTGTGACATTTTGACAAATTATGAATTCTAAATAGCAAAATAATTTGACATACCAAATTCAGAACTCATAACCAACCGATACTTATGTGGAATTGGTGATGATATATTGTATTTTGCTTGATCTTTTTTTCTTATACATAAAACAGAGGAATAATCAAGTAATACGTTAAAACTATAAGAAGTTATATTTTATTCCCGAGGTTAACGCGAATGTTATACATTGAAATAAATCTACTTTTAAACGGATTCTATCGCGGTTTATTTTTATTTCAGTTTCCAACGTTTCGACACCTTTGCAGGTGTCATGGTCAAGGGCAGACACGGAAACCTTGGCAACTAAACCAAAATAATCCGCGATAAAATCTGTTTAAGAATTTATATTGCTAACTATTTTCTTTGTTGGATTTAAATTTAGTTATAAAGTGTTTGGTTATTGCTTAATCCAAATATTCGATTGTAAAATATAAATAATGATTAAGAATTTTTATTTTATAGATGTTATATGATACCAGTTTTTATCGAATGAGAGCAATGTTTTTTAGAAAAGTTCAACAAGCTTTCTATGCCTTTTTTAAGTTAAGCTTGTTTGTTTTATTATGGTCATGTAGTGAAATTTATAAAATTAAAAACCCAAGCTGCATGTCTGAAATAAAAAAAACTCTATTGAGTTCGTTTTTAAAATTAATGATTTTATAACAGCATAAACTTATCGCAATGATTAATGAACGCGCTGATTGTGTTTTTTTTATTTTTGCCTAGCCTCTCCAAGCTATGTAAGTGACGAATTCCAGTCTCACCGGATACAGCTGCACTGAATTTTTCGTGGAGCAACTGCTATGACACGTACAACTTATTTTACAGGTTTTATATTTAACACAGTATGCTATGGTAACACTGGTTATCAGAATTAAAATGGCTTAAGTATTTTTAAGTAAGTTAAGTAGATTTATATACAGTAGCCAATATAATTAAAGCTATTTTTTTAATTTTTGGAAAACGTTTCCAATAAACATAATTTGTGATTAATTTCAGAATCATAATATTTGCAGCAAAAAATCTAGATATTTATTAGCAATTACGAAAAATTGCTTTAATTAATCTAGGACAGATTGAGGAAATTTGAGGAAATAGTCAGCCTTTACTTTGTTGTGATAGATAGTGGTTCCGTACCTATCATATCTTAGTGTATAATTCCAATAATATTTATTGTACATGTTACAATTTAATATTTTATTATATCTTTTTTAAAGAGAAGTTAGTAGATACATAATATTATATTTATAAATATTTTTCACGAAAGCAAAGAAGCAAAATATATTCCAGAATGTGAACATTATACCAATTTTTTTGTAAAATATCCGCTGCTTTAAATATTAATAAAAAAAAAACAAAACAATCAGCCAGTAAAAAACTTACTGACATTATGACGTTTAAGTTCCATTTTCAAATATCAAGACAGGACCCAAATTCGAGCTACATTTTTAAATTACCATTCTGATCTATTTAAACTACTTCCTATTGCTATCTCTTTCACACGCCTGTGTAAGGTAATATTGTCAAGGCTATGCAAATTAAACCAGCAAAAAATGTAAGAGACTATTTGAAGACCATAAAAATATCGACGACAGGAAATCAATTGATTTGTATCAGCGAAGAGAATGAATTAAGATATCTGTCTTAGACAATTATCGGTAATAATTAAAGCAATAAATTAATTTTTTATTAATGAAGTTTTATTACTAGTTCATACAAGGAAACTATTAATATAAGAACCTCATTGAAGTTTCGTCCCATACATGTTGAAGTATTGAAAAAAACTTAGGAGTATATACAGGATTATTTCAAAAGGAGTGCGGATATCCTACGAGGTAATCAGGTGCATTATACTGAACCACTTTTCCCAAGGAACATAGGTCGAATACGTAAAAATAAAAATCAACTTTTCATACAAACAAAGTCACGTGACCTATATCTTTGTATGAAAATTTCATTTTCCAATTTAAGATTTCGACCTATGTTCCTTGGGAAAATCGGTTCAGTTTTATGCACGTGATTACGTCGCAGGATATTCGCACTCCTTTTAAATTAATCCTGTATATTAGCAAGAAACTAAAACATTTTTTATTAAAACAAAGTATGTTTCTCTTTCCCCTACTGACAGTTTTCTCAGATTTAAAAAAATACGAAAAGTAAAACATAGCCGATTAGAGTTGTATACTTTATTTTAGCATAGGTTTTGGCACACCAATTCCAAAATGAAAAAAAACACAAAGATATTAAAACTGCAAAATTATAATAGCATTGTTACTTGTTTATCAGCGTCTACCGTACTAAGAATTTGCAAGAATTTTTTAACAATACCTCAGAACAATGTCAGCAATCTATCGCTCTAGATCGTGAAACATTATTGTTAACAAACCATTATTATAAAAGACAATAATACTTCAAACAATGTGCTCTAAATACTTGAATGGTTTTCGTGAACCCCTGTAATATAAACCACCATACCAATTGAGTTTACAATCGAAAGTAAAAAAGTGAATTTTATTGCTTGATTGGACCTCGTTTCGTTGACGCAATATACGACAGTCTTTTAGTATTGGTAAATAAACCAGCCTCATATACTGATTAATAAATTGTAACACCTGTATTTGAGTATTTCACATACACTTGCAAAATGATACGCAAAATAACATAAGAGTGCGTTCACATTGACCGAGTCGGAGAGGAGTGTAAATTATTATCCCGTTTAAACAGAATTTTGAAGGATTGTCATGAGGTTCATTTGAACATTTCTTGTTTTCTAATTATTTTTTTAGAGCCTACCATGAAATGTAAAATCAACTTTATTTTGATTACCTTTTTTCCCGTCTCTGTCAAGGTACATTCAATTTTTTTCTAGGGTTATGTATGTTTATACCCATGCGTAAAAAGTGGATTTTTGAGTCTGCTCATTTCACCTCGGAGGCAGTTCACCCAAGTGATATCAATCAGGTGAAAATTGTTGATAAAATTAGTGTTACTTTTATTTGTTCACCTTGGAACTATATCACCCAGGCGAAGTAATACGATAATAATATTGTTTCGTTGAAGTAGGTATATCTTTGTGAACGGGCCCTAACAGTAAATGTAAATTGTGGGATTAAGATGAAAACGGCTTAAGTCGGTGTTATTTTACTTCAACATGCCTTGTTGATAATGCACAGATAACCTTGATGATAAGGAAATATTAATGCTAAATATTTGCAGTTTTGGTTTCTGGCATACATACCTTATATCTTTCATATTTATTTGTGGTTAAAGCATGCAAATTATACAATTAATTGTTGAAAATATTTTGTAACAAAAAATAAAAGTCAGTATTTTATAGAAACAACAATATTTTTGCAACCAATACCTTATCTAACTTTCTTTATTATATTTAGGTAGGTACATATCTAAAAAGTCTACTACTATCCTTACTAATATTATAAATCGGAAAGCAACTCTTGTCTGTCTGTGTGTTACGCAATCATGCCTAAGCTACTGAACAGATATAAATTAAATTTGGTACAGAGATAGTCTAGAGTACGAGAAAGAACATAGGGTTTTGCCGAGATAACAGACACCCACGCGGGGGGAGTCGCAGGCTACAGTTTGTTTTAAATCTATACTAATATTATAAAGAGGAAACGTTTGTATTTTTGTATTTTTGTATGTTTGTATTGAATAGGCTCAAAAACTACTGGACCGATTTCAAAATTTCTTTTACCATTACTTAGAGGGATTCTTCCGAATCCGTATAGGCTATATTTTATTCCGGAAAATAGATGGGATTTTTCGTGGTAGTGAAAATTGTGGAGTAAGTCGACGAAAAAACTGCCGTACGTTAACGATTTTCGCGAACGCTGCCTAAATGGTTAGAGATGTATGGTTGACTTCTATAGAAAAGTTGTAGAACTCAATAATGCCTACAAAAAAGTCCGCGATGGTATAAACCAAACATTTATATATTTTAGCCATTATAACCACTTTTCCATAGAATAAAAGTAATTAAAATTATTAGCCCATGTTTATTGATCATATTATCGTCAAATACTAATCATTATCCAAATAAACTATTTATTGAGCAAGATTGTTTCAATAGCTATAAATTACTTTTTATTTTATTCCAATCGGACAATTCATTCAAAAGATATTACGAATATAAAATTGTTTTTGGTATTAAAATGAATGATGGCCGCCGGCCGATATTGTGTCGCACGACTCGCACGGCGAAACCGCAGGGGAGGGGGGTCCACATCTATGAAGAAATAAATATACACCCGTGCGAAGCCGGGGCGGGTCGCTAGTATTTTATATAAATAAATCATATTTATTACTGCTACTGTTCCGCTATTTAATTTTTTATCTTAGAATCATATGTTAATTCCTATTACATTTAAATTAACAAAAAAGCTTACCGCTTCTATCAACTTAACGTCTATGACACTAGAAGACGTAATCCGGGTATTGTGAATCAAAAATCTCAACGTCAAAACCATAATCAAATCCTAAAACCCCACTAGTCACGTTTATTTGCGCCCTGAACCACATTGGCAAGGACACCGCAGTTCTCACATTACTTAACCTTTACCCCACTTGCTAGAACCATGCCCATTCAAATACAAATTACCCATTCAGCATACATACCGTGTTGCTTTATGCCTCGCTTGGAAAATGACTAAAACATTGAACATTGGACGCTAGATATGCGTAACAATCTTACAATTGGTTACAATGAGAAATATGTGTTGGTTTGGGTACAGTTGGGTATCGCGGTGGTTTGCAACGCGTTGCCGCATGTTCCCCAGTATAAGGGAAGAGTACTCCGGCGGTTTTAGCCGGTAAGAGTTCGGCCTACCCCTCCGCCTTCCCCAGGGTGAAGGATGTCCATGAGGATTGCCCCCGGGTTAAAAAAAAAGGGTATGGTTGGTTGTTTGGTGTACTATTTTAAAGCATTTTTTTTATCCACCTTGCTTCTGATGCACCTTGCCAGGCCCACATTGCTAATAAGCTTTAAAAAAAAGTAAAAGATTATTTATGAAAGATTAAGGAAACAAAAACTTTTGCATGAAAGATTAAGTAAAAAAAATCTAAAGGAGAAATAACTAAAATTCAAAACTCAATACCATGCTTATTGTAGACGTCCAGTCAACATGTACCAGCACGAGGACCACTGCTGACCCAGGAGTCCGACTTTCGAGAAGCTGGATCACAAGTAACGCCACGCTCCCAGTTGAATGGACAGCATCCTGATTTGCTTACCGCTAAGTGATCTGGCTATTACAAATATTTACAAGACTGAACAGCGCGAGGCGCAAGAAACTTCCCAACAGCATAAATCAATGAACAAAAGTCTGTGGAAATACATCTTTTATTTGCTTAATTAAACAGATAAGGTGATATTTTCACTACTTTGATCTGTGTGAATTGGATCAAAAATGCCAATATTAACTTAATATTATAATATGTATGTATATTAATAAATAAACATTTAAATACTGGTCAAGGAAGTGTTATGGGGTTGCTAAATGTTACAAAGCCCCGTAAGGCGTCATAAAATTACCTTGCAATATAACCTTCGCCACATTTATTCTATCTTTAGGCATTAAGAACCAGAAATTAAGATTAAAGTCGTCAACACCTTCGCCCAAAGGTGTAATGCAACGTAAACAAGTTATTTTAACGTATTTAGTTAAGTAGAAGGCTTATTCAAGGCTCCTTGTTATACTAGCTGATACCCGCGACTTTGTCTGTACAGAATTATTACTTACTAGCTTCTGCCCGCGACTTCGTCTGCGTGGACTTCAGAATTAGGTCCAAAATGAAATGAAAAATGTGAAAGTAATGAAAAATGGAATAAAATTTCCACCCGTGTTATAGCTTGCGCTGTAAAAGAAAATAATACCAAATTTCAAAACTGTCCACCCATGGCTTAACTCGGCAACAATTTTAAATTTTCCTTCGGGAACCAGCTTAAGGAATCGGGATAAAAGGTAGCCTATGTTATTTTCCATGTCAGAAGCTACATGCATGCCAAATTTCATCCAAATCCATTCAGCCGTTTTTGCGTGATTGAGTAACAAACATCCAAACTTCCAAACATCTAAACATCCATATTAAATAAATAATAAATAAATAAATAAATAAAGAAATAAATAAATAAATAAATAAATAAATATCTTGGGACAGCTCACACACGGCCATCTGATCCCAAACTAGACAGAGCCTGTACTATGGTAACCAGACAACTGATAAACATACTTATATATTTCTAAATATATACATATTATAGATATATTACACCCAGACACAGAACAAATGATCGTGCTCATCACACAAAGATTTGTTCTGGGTGGGAATCGAACCCACGACCTCCGGTTTAGCAGTCAGGGTCACTAACCACTAGACCAACAGGCCTGTCAATATTAGTAGGATAGATCATTTTTTTGAGAACTCGTTCCCCTTGTCACCCTTAAAGGGTTATGTTATAAGGACTCTTGGATTTAATGGTAAAGTATTCCTTGGGACTGCCTATCTGGAAGTCACAACAGTTTTACTCGTTGTCAGAATTGTGATGACTTTACGACTATCGAGCGCGACTCAACTTTAACTATCGGCTTAAACTAAGCCATACGCCCTTCCGAGCTACTATTACTATAAACATTTAAACAGACAGAGAGTTACTTGATAATATAAGTATGAATTATAATGTCATTTTAATTAAATTACGTCACGGAAATTAAAGCGAACTCATGCACAAACCTTTTAAGGCTTGACTTTTGTCGCAAGCAGACTGATTTCAGATTCCAAAAATTGGAATCGGAAATCGTCAACCCGCAATGAGCAAGCGTGGTGATCGATGCTCATTCAATATGCGAAGAGGCCTGTGCCCAGCAGTGGAACATTTAAAGGCCTGTATTATGATATTATAAAACTAAATTATGACAAAAAAATAACATTGCTGTGCCTTCGTACTGCAAAGTATATACTACCTACGTCAGTACCCAAGGTCCCATAGCGCCATTTGATTGATATTTAATACGATACCTAAAGCCACCGACATTTTAATTAATAGGTGTAATTTAGCACAATAGAAAAAAATGTTAATTAAGGTCGCTATAATAATAATATCGATATTTGAAAGCATTTAACCTTAACATTGCATTTGAACTTATATGTGATAAAATTAAACTGTAATAAAACTAGGCACTTATAGTAAATAAATAAATGTGGTCAACATCACATACATTGCTCCGAATCCAAAGTAAGTAAATTGTTAAGGAATCAGAGACAACGAAGGTACCACAAGCACCCAGTCCCGAGACAATGTAGAAAAGTGTTTTTCTACATTGACTCGTCCGAGGATGAGGAATGACCCGGAACCTCAGAGCTGGTGACACTTTGAAAACTGGTGTGTACGCCACTCGACCACGGAGTCTTCTTATAAATAATATCATTTATTAATTTCTTTATATACAAATCAATCTATAATGGAGACTTCATGTCTTCCTCTTCCAAACATAGGCATCGGGTGGGCCGTTTCTGTGGGTATATCGTTTATTTTAATTTACTCCCTAATCAAATATTTAAGTGTTTTTACATTCAAGTAACGAAAAATATTTAAATTCCAAATCAAAAATTCATGTTTAACAAAATCTAGTTCGCGAACTGAAATGGCAGATTTTTATCATGTTTTATTTCCACATAGAAACCACTATCGCAGAACTTTAGAAAAACGAATATGTACGTTTAAAAAACCATTTCACATCTCATTAAATATGCAACGTCAAACCCAAGTCACGATTCCCACAAAAAATTACAGAATAAACTGCATAAAAACACCATATTAATTGACAAGTCACTGCTAATCTAATCTATTTGAATCAATCCTATTCTAGAACGAACGACCTTTACATAAATAATTATATTAATAGTACTGTGAGAACTGGTCGAGATAAATTGAGCTGGACACTTGGACACAGCCACACCATTTAATAAAGACCTCCTTCACCCCCTTCTGGCTTTAATAATAAAGTGTCATAAAGAGAAAACTATAGTTTTCGATAGGTCAAGATATGATAGCCGGTAATAGGTCCAGTATTATGTGCGCAATGCACACGCCTTGGCATTTTGGAATTAGTTCAAGCTACCGACGCGGTGTAGATACTATAAATAATATATGTATAAATATTTTAAATTAACTGCGCCCTGTGATTTTACCCGCATACTTCCTTTTCCGGTGGACTGTCGTCATAAAAATTAGCCGATGTGATAATTTAATCGAAGGTATAAACTATATTTTTGCATTTTATACATTTTGCTTATAATTTTATCTAAATTCGTTCAGTAGTTTAAGAGGATCAAACATTCATCTATCCTCATAAATAATCTCATTTATAATAAACTTGCGGAACTTTTCCGGTTTCGGTTATGTCCTGTGTGGGTATTGAACCCACGACCTCCGCTTAGCAGGCTTATCAGTCAGGGTTACTAACCAACAGGCCAGTCAGCGGATTTTAATAATCCGCTGCGTAGTTTAAAAATCTAAGCGTACAGACAACGGGAACGATTTTGTTTTATCTGTACTACTAACATTAAAAAGAAAAAGATTTGATTTTTTGTTTGTTTGCATTGAATAGGCTCCGAATCTACTAAACCGATTTGAAAAATACTTTCACTGTTGTTAAGCTACACTATCCCCGGGTGACATAGCCTTATACTATATAAAAAAATTAAGACCGCGGGCGGAGCTGCGGGAAACAGCTAATATAAAGAAGATATTATTAAGATCACAGAAAAGTTGGCAGTACTCATTTAAATGGTAGTAAGCTCTAATTGTACCAATACAGCCTTGATATATTGATAAGATGAACTGCTTATGAAGCAATGTCATTTTAATAAAAATGAAAAACCTGCAAGCAAATGGTTGCAAAAACCAATTATATCCTTTCACTTTTATGGATTTCTTAATTAATGTTGCAATTAATGACATAAAAATGTAAAAAAAAAACTTCTACTTGAATTGATCTAAGATCTCTACAATTAGTAACTTATTAGGTAACTCTATCTGCGCTCTTGCCTAAATCAACCGTCCTTTCAAAGATTCTTATAAATAAAATAGAAAATATCTACATATATAAACCACTTAATTACGTACTGCGCTGTTTATCTATATATTGGCTGGTTGCCTTTTTGTTAACATTCAATTGTTGTTTATTTATCACTCTTTCATTTCTTGACATCATTGAATCCCGCACTTTAAAATTTATAGCCCTGTGTGTGGGGATTAAAAAAAACGATCGGACTTGGAACAAGTATTTATGGATCAAAATATTGTCATTATAATATAAATAACTTGATAACTACTGGACCTTGTTCCCGATACCGGTTGGGGACAATTTTTTGTCTGATCCCAAACTAGGCAGTGCCTGTACTATGACAACCAGAAAACTGATAAACATACTTATATATTTATAAATACTCACTTATAATAGATATATAATACCAGTGTCACGATGTTTGTCCGGGATATACTCCGAAACTACTTAAACAATTTAAATCAAATTTGCAAACCGTGTGCAGTTTGATCCAACTTAAAAGATAGGATAGCTTGCATCTCAATTATATAAAAAAAATTAGACCGCGGGCGACGCTGCTAGTTATAGATAAATTACAACCTTGAACAAATGATGGTCCTCATCACATAAAGAAGTCCTGGATGGGAATGTTCGTACCATGCGGGGATAGAACCTGGAAAACGTCCTGGTGACATTAACCAATCGGTTATCCGTGCAGTCAAAATTTCCTATGTCCAACCTTTCAAGATGCCAATTCTCTTGCAGGAAGGCCCAAAGTCCTTAGTCTCATAAATAGAATTGATTAGTCTATAGCTAGATGATAAAAGAATCTATAAATCTTGATCGCAGGGAACATAGCATAAAATTCTTATTACTATTTTCATTATCTATAAGACCTTGTCTAAACTGTACTAGTCGTTACAGTAAGGTCGTATCGCATTATTAAATAATTTCGTATGTCTGTACATGTGAGCTAAATACTATTGTAATATACAGCTATTAGTTTAGACTAGTTTGGAGTCCAAGTGATATTATTATTAGAGCATAGGACTTTTAAGTCGATGGTCTCGTTTGAAATTAATTGTAAATAAAATTACAAATTTTTATTTAACATTTTTATGTTAAGTGAGAAATTAGTTTTAAGATGTGTTTTTTTTTAATTTTTTTTAATGCAGTGTCAACTACTGTTCTAAGATAAATTTTATGAAAAAAAAATTAAGACTAGGACCATCTCTAAATCAATTCCCACAAACGAGAACAAAATCATCTGCATACTTCTTATGGACAGTCCGTGCTTGTTGGGTATAAATCCAGAAAAAGTCTTCAGCGTTTCTAAACAGAGGTTCGTTATGAACTGTGTACCGGGATGATTTAGTAAGTGGGATCGTTTCAGAACAAAATTATATTTTTATCCGAATTTCGAGCGGACCCCGCGATTGAAATTGGATTGTGGGAGCCGATCTGAACAAGTCGAAAGCAGTATTGTCTGTTTTTGAGTGCTGCCTCATATAAAACAAGTGCAGTATCATCAAAATTAATTAATATTCCTAACCGCAAAAAACATACATGTTACATATTATTATTATCTTAATAAGGAAACAATCTAATCGTATGTCTATTAAAATCATTAAAGTTTTACAACATTAACACTACCAAATATAATAAACTGTTTGACACGAACGTGCTCTATTTTGTGTGGTGTCCGGCGATCCAAGGCCTTCCACTCACCTAGACCGGCCACAGATTTAGAAAACCTAATATAGCTGGCGTGGTCTCATATATCATTTGAAGTTATTACTTCCTCAGTACAATAAATACGGAAAGTTTTTGTTATATTTGTTATACAATATTTGAGGTAGTTTCAGGGAAATATTTTTTGAGTGGAAACTGTACTCCATTCATAATTATGTTTTTACTATCATCAGATAACAATAATTAACATGTCACTATTATTTATTAAAAACAAAAAATGTAACTTTGTAGTACATAGAGTATTAAGTTTTTAGAAAGATGACGATACTATAACGAGAAATATCTATAGAACCGTATAGTTGCCACATATAATAAATAAGAAAATATCTGAAAATACTACATACGCGGATTTGGAAAAAGGAGTTTTATTTATTTATTTATTTATTTATACTTCATACACATACAGTGTAAAAGGCGGACTAATATAAAATAATGCCTGAGGCATTCTCTACCAGTCAACCATGGGGTGATGCAGAGATAACAAGTAGTAGGTGCATTGGATAAAAATACAAGTGAAAAGGGAGGTAGCTAATAATAATATACATAGAATAAAATTGAGAAAATACTAATAAATACCATACATATACTTAACATAAATAGAGGAATACATAATATACATTACATAAACATACATATACATAATAAATTAGGGAAGAAGAGGTAGTTGCGATGATTCTGCCACTTTTGCCAGTAACAAGTTGCGCACTTTTACTTTGAATGCTAAACGGTTAGTGGACATCCTGATTTCGGGGGGGAGGGCGTTCCAGAGAAGAACAGATTGAACAGGGAAAGAAGAATTAACAAAGCCAGAGCTATGTGAAGGACACAGAAGAAGAAGGTTGTTAGAGGACCGAAGGTCACGGCTATGGTTTTCGCATAAGTAACGAAAGTAAGGAGTTAAGTAAGCGGGAGGAGTTGGAGATTTCAGAAAAGAGTAGAGGGTAGAAAGAGCCCGCAGGTTACGGCGCTCACGAATGGGTAGCCACCTTAGTTGGGTGCGATAAGCAGAGACATGGTCATACTTGCGAAGATTGAAAATGAATCGAATGCAGTTATTAAGAAGTCTATCTAATTTGTTGAGAAGATCTGCATTCAGGTCATAGTAACATATGTCGCCATAGTCGATAACAGGAAAAATTAACGTCTGCACAAGCATCTCTTTGGTCTTCGAAGGGAGGAAGTTCCTTAAGCGATAAAGAGCACGTAATGTGCCTGTAACTTTCTGCGAAACACTCGTCACTTGAGCTCGCCAACTCAAGGTCGAGTCAATGAGCAGGCCAAGATCTTTGACTGTTGGTGTAAGGTCGATGATTGAGCTATTAAATATAACTGGTGGTAAAGTGGTTTGATCCAATTTGCCTAGTATCCGCTGGCTGCCGACAATTATGGCCTGGCACTTTGCAGGGTTTACAGTCAAACCGAAACTTTCTGACCAGTCTTTAATGTGCTCCAGGTCCCTGTTAATCATATCAACGGCAGAAGATACGGAGTCAATACCCGCCTGAGAGTACAACTGCAAGTCGTCAGCATACAGATGATACGAACACTGAAGATTTTGAGTAATGTAATTAATAAAGATAGAGAATAGTAAAGGAGAAAGGATGCCGCCTTGGGGTACACCAGAGTTCAGTTCACACCACGTCGATGACGATTCACCGACGCGAACCGACTGCTGCCGCCCCCGAAGATATGAGGAAAACCAATCCAGTGCAGCAGATGACATCATTAGGTTGTCAAGGATAGATATAAGGATATCGTGACTGACGGTACCAAAGGCGTTAGTGAAATCCACTAAAGCTACCACAGTGACCTTAGTGTCCTCCATGCCCGCCCTAATATCGCCAGTCACTTTGAGGAGTGCCTGTTTTTTTAACAAGTTTTGCGTTTTTTTATGTCTGCTAGAAGTAATAAAAACAAGTTTGACACTTATTTTTATATTTTTTAGTAAACAATAAATTACGAATTTAATGTGAATGCAAATGTCGCGTCACGTTTCGTTAGGTACAATTTTTCTTTGAAGTGACACTTTTTTTTTCAAATTTTTCAAACCACACTACAGTTTTCCTTTCATCTTTCTCCTGAACTTTAAAGTGCATTTACTTAAGCTTTTTTGTGAGAATAATCTTAATTGTTAGAACTTTGCAAAAAATTTAATACAATAAGTTCCGTTACTGGCCGTCCATTACTTAAATTTCCGTACATAAATAAGCATGATTTAAAACATATTTACATACTTGAAATTAATATAAATAAATCAAATTACATTACTTCCTAAATGGTTTATATACTAGGCTATCAATGTTGTCCAATACACGCTTCCACAAAAAGTCAGTCAGCGGAAAATTACCCCACGGATCAATTAAAGTGCTAGGTAGGTAGGTCCTTCCTACGTTCGTATACTACATTCTCCGACTACAAGACTTGGACCAAATAACTCTACATAAGCGGCAACTCGTAGGCACGTGTTTTTTATCGATTGAAGTGAAGAATGTCTCTTGCATTTATTCATCATAATTGTAATTACGGAAAAAACGTTGACACATTCATAAGGCATAACTATATTTTATAAGATACATTTCTGGTATGGAGCTAGCGACAGTATGTACTTCTTAATAAGAGTTTGTTTATTACAATGGTACTGATACTAAATTAACCATTATTTTTTGTTCGAGGTTCTTAGTAAGACTAGGGTAGGTATTTTCCACACCTATTATTTTTTTTACTTTGATTTGCGGCTATTCTGGGACTTTGCAGCCCCAGTATCACTGCGACCGTCATCGATCTATTGTGATCGCCGCTGTTATCTTTACAGTTCGCCACCAAGTCCTACATCCACTAGGTATCGCAGTAGCTTTTGGGGGGCGATATGTTTTACATCCTGTGGGCCAAGGATATGTTTGCCCAGGTGTAAGCTACGCTTGCGCATCAAAGGTCCACAGTCCGTCAGAATATGAAGCGGAGTTCCACTCCTAACCTCATGATTGAATTAAATAATAAATCATCCCTAAATTAATTTTTATATCGCCTCATATTCAAATCTTTCTTAGTCTTTGCCACCCATGCTTTTTTATTAGTCCTGGCCGTATACACTAGCACCATCAACAGATCTAATTTCAGCCTTTCACAAGTCCTTGAAAATGAAAAAATGGGTTTTATTTGAATTAAAACATGTTCTCGTAAATTATTTACTCCTTGAATGTGCATAAGCCCTGAGTGTAGGGTTAAGGCTCAAATTTGCATATGTCGAAAGAGTTAGCCTTAATTAATTATTGTAAGTGGTGCAGAAAGATAAGCCGATAAGCTGATAGCAATATAATATACGGACCATAAATTTCAGATGCATTTAATACCTACAATTTTGAATTGATTAAATATTCAAAAATAATGATTAAGAAAGTACATATAACTTTGAAAAAGTCACATTGGTACTTGCCTGGGTTCGAACCTGCAACCATGTGCATGCGAATCCGGTCATTGAACCGCTAGGCCACCATGACACCTTTAAAACCTAATATTCATTACCAGGATTTTTTTTTTGTATTTTTCCTATTTCGTTTCTTATACTTCAAATGCAACAAAAAAGCCCTCCTTTTCACCTTTACAAAGTGGCCGAGGTGCACTACAATGCATTCACCACATGTAGATATGTTAAGTAAATGATTATGTATTAATTAATGGTAAACTTTAATGATATCTTAGTGCTTACAACACCTGCATTTCTAGCAATACTTAGAGCGTATCCGGGTTCATTATCACCGACTACTTGCATCTTAACAAAGAATAATAAATGTCTTATTAATAGATAAAAGAAAGAAGGTATTTGTATATTTGTTGTCTAATGCTATTGATTTACAGGTAAAGGCCTGTTATAACGTAAACTATAAATTTATTAATATAGGGATATAAAAATATAAAGCTCAACTAAACTCTCAACTCAACTAAAATCAAAATAAACCGCGATAGAATCCGTTTAAAAGTAGTTTTATTTCAATATCTAATATTCGCGTAAACCTTAGAAAACAATATATAAGCTCAAGTTAAATCATATGGAACCTTTCGACAATACATGTTTTTTAACAAATGCATACTGAACAAAACACCATATAGGCCAGATTCTGTTCAACTTGTTGTAAGACCGTCGCGCGTCGGTATAATTCTCACTGCTACATCATTTCAAAAAGACAGAAAAAATTACAGCTGTCAAATTTAGTTCCTACTAAAATCCTCATACAAATTTGCCGACAAGCAAAAACTGCACTAAATAAAAACACAGTGATGTTCAAGCCTATAATAACAAGGCGAAAATTAGTTTGACATTTCTAAGTTAGTTGTTTTCTGTTGCCGTCCTTTTTCCGCTTTTAGTAGGTAAACTAAACCTAAATTATACCATTGCTATCTAGCAATGGTATAATTTAGGTTTAGTTTACGTACAAGGTAATCACCACAATTATCGGACTAGATACTTCTGAAATTTCTAACTATTTGGTCAACGAAAACCTTGATAAATAACAAACGCTTTGTATACGTAATATTTATAACGACTATTAAATAAAGCGAATTTTCACAATTGTGTAAAATTGAAAGTTTCTCTTAGACGCGCTGTTCACGTAATCTTTCTTATTGAAAAAAGATTCTTTTGTTTCTATTTTAAGTCCAAAGGCGTGATTTACCCCGATTTTTATTATGCAATACCTAAGTCCACCAACAAAGAAATATTGGACAATGTTCAATCGTGATCAGTTGGCATTACGATTTAAATTCGTGTTAATTATTTTGTTATACTTAAGTAATAAGTGCAGTTTAGAATTGGTTACAATTTCATTGTGTTCCACTGTATTGTAAGGTAATAAATCTATAATTATGATCACGAAAGCCTTCGATAAATACGTCCTATTACTAATAACATTTTTCATGAACATTATGCAAAAAAAAAAATTAATTAAATTAGATTATTTATTTTTGAATGAAATAATTTACAATTTACCATGAAAAACTATATTAGTTAAACAAAAAAATAATCAAAGACATACAAATAAATTGCATCAAAAAATATCTTCCCACATTGCTGTCGACCGGAAGGGTGCCTAGAAATGCGCATTATTAAATAAATTTTAACGTTATGAAAGTTATAACTTATAAAACTTTATAAAAGTTATACTATGAATTAAAGAAGGACGCTATTGTACTACTACAACCGTAACATTTCTCAAGACCAATAGAAATCAATCATTATTAATAATCGCTGATTTAATAAATTAACACGTAATTATACAGTGTAAAAATGTTAACATCCACACTTTTCATAGCCGTCCGTCGCATATGATTAATGTTAAATTTCATCATAAACAAATCATCGAGTAACATTATAACAATGCGTACAAATACCCACTAATTATTCCACATTTCATACAAAATAAATGTTCCGTGTGCAGTTTCAACAGCCGACAGTCAATCGGCGATTACAAACATTTGATAATACCCTATTCATCGTTATTACCTCATACAAATTACAAGAATATGGGAAACGTGTGGTACAAAAACACTTATATATTGACACAGTAACAATAGAAATATAGCTCCTACCAGATTGGCAATTGTACGGTATCCATTTGCAGTTGCACGACAATGTTTTGATATTGTTCTTGCCGAATATTGACCAAACTGTTGTCTGTAATGTGTTGCGTCGACATGTATAATGTATTTAAAGATTTTGAACCAATGAATATGCGATTGACACAAGAACATATTATCTTACCACGCGGGCTTTACAAGAATGCTAGTAATGTGCGCCCCACATTGCTAGTAACCTTTTTTTTAAATGAAAAAAAAAAGTTCAAATCAAATCGAAATAAAAAATCCTCTATATAAAATTCGGCTACTATGTATGAAGCACTTTAGAATGTCATCATATACATAGACAACACCCTGATTCGCCCACCATAATAACATGTAGATACGATATACAGAATTAATTTAAAAGGAGTGCGTATATTCATCGAGGTAATCAAACTTTCACCTTAAAATGGAAAATGAACTTTTCATACAAAGTAACAGGTCACGTGACTTATGTTTGTATGAAAAGATGTTTTGTAATTTTAATCCTGTATACGAGCCTACATTTTCTCTATATTGATGATGATATACCTATAATATAATTCTTATTTAATTTTATTCATATAGATTCTGCTTATAATTTCGGGGTAAGCAAGTTACTTTGTTACTTTAAATAACTTTACATGAAAAAAAAACAAATTCATACTTCCACATATTACGTAACGCAATGGAAACAGTGAAAAATATATCAAATTGCGTTCTGAGCATCTCACGCTGAATAGCCCATTGTTTCGACAAAATTAAGCACTCACATTTGTAATTGACACGGAAAACGTTAAAACTCATTAATCTGGCTTTAGAATTAATCCATTAGCAGATTTGAGAATGTAACCGATTGTACTTATGTCATGAGATGTACCTATTGTAAAGGGGCCGTAGTATTTACTAAGTCAATGCAGTTAACGTTCTGTTACGTATAGGGTTAATAGAGACGATAACTCTTTCGACTTACTATACTTATAAGTAAAAACCCATAAAAAAATACTATAAATGGTCTAAAACTATAGTAATACTACCTAGTGACGTCATACGACACAAGAGCGATTTGGCGACCCGGGGTAGTTGAACGAGGAGGCAGTAGTATTATGTGAACGGAAGTACTTAAGTAAAATGTCACTATACTATTGTATTAGGTTGTGCCTGTGATAGTAGTATATTGGGTTAATAAATAAATAAAAAACTATAATCTCCGTTATGCCACGTTGTTTTGTTTGGACTTAGATAATAACCCCCAGTCAAAGGTTGAATCAATTGAAACAATATGTAACATTGACGGTAAGGTCAATTATCGAATCCGCGAAAACAACATTACATGACAGACGTAACGGTCGGTAACACACGCTAACTAAATTATCCAACGAATATTTCACAACCCTCATTGAACAGAAGGCTGATTTCAGTGATTTCGCAACCCCATTCACACCCCTGGTATACTAAACGAATATTTTTGACACGCGGCATCTAATTCCTATAACAGATATCGCTCATGACCTTTGAGATGACAATACGTTTCGCAATAATATGAACACGAGTCACACAAGTTCAATGGTACATCGAGTTAATAAGTATCGAATGAGTACAGCATAGAGGTCGATAACAATTACTGCGTGAGTCTGACTTCGTGATAGTTGACAGCACATTTCGTAACGCACGCCGATAATTAATTTAATTTACCAAATCACAGCGTTTGTTTCCACAAAGGTTTAGTGAAGCCTTCAATATTTAGACACGCGTTAAAAAAGTTCATGTTTCTATTGATATGAGTTCTTGAACCTAATTTCGTTCGGATCCGGGGCACAAGTAACAAAGACAGTAACAGTCAATGTCGTTTCCATCACGACTCTATCCGTCATATTTGTTGTTGGATATCGATAATCGGCATACTGTGTCAATGATCGATATTGGATCGTACGCTTTATTGATAGCCAAGGCCACAAACTTTATCCGCTTGTAATTAGTGTGGCGTTTACTAAGAGAACAATGTACTTACGCATGCTTTTTGATAGTAGATCTATTAAATGTGTACCATTGTTCAATGGTTTTCAATGCAAATGTCATTTTAATTTACTGCCTATAATATTTGATACATGCACACATCAATCACATTATTTTAAAAAGATTGCTATCTTTTCCTACGAATCGTTTTTTCGTAAGGCCTGATATTTCAAGTAACATTATAAACGCAAATTTTGTTATCTTTATATTAATAATTTATTTTATACAGTATTTAAAAAATGTATTTATTCTAAACTATCATAACTTCCCATTCACTAAAGCTTACTAAGAAAACTTATTTTGATTACACACAATGTGTGTAAAATACTATTGTATTTTTAAAGTACATTTTAACAATTATTCGAGGCAAGCCACCGCTCCTTAGCTTTTTAAATTCGCTGTATCCAAGTGGATATTCGTCAATATCTAAAAATCGGACATTGAAAAAATTATCTGCTTCTGTACTGCTACCATCTATGATACATATGTTATAAAGCTGAAGAGTTTGTTTGTTCGTTTGAACGCGCTAATCTCAGGAACTACTGTTCCGATTTGAAAAATTCTTGAGATAGGAGGAGGCTATACTTTGCCGCGTTAAACGATGACCACGCGGGCGAAGCCGCGAACAAAAACTAGTTAGTCATAAGTTTAATAATTGCTCTCTCGTATAACACACGTATCACGTCTCGTTTGACACACAAATACGTCGCAAGGTTGAACCCAGAACCACACAGTGACCTTTCTCGACATTATTGTTAAAATAATCATAATAAGTAATAAGTTGTAATGCAAATTTATGTAGTTAGCATTCATTAATCACAGATAACCCTTTATTCATTATTTGATTGTTTTGTTAACATCACTAATGATGGGTTTAACTGCGGCAGTGACTCTTCAACTCAACACTGAGGGGTAATTTCCGAATAAGTATACCGTAATTATTAATCAACGGATAGAAGTACAATCTGTGATTAGGTTTTGCACGCAAATGTACAATTAATAACATAAGTTGATGAACTTACATACACCAAAAACAAAAACACGTTAATAATAAATTGGTGAAAGTTTGTGGGTTTGTATATTTATTACCTCTTTACTCTCAAATGGCTGGATCAATTTCTATAAAATTTGGTATGAAGGTAGATAGATGGATTAACATTTAGACTACTCTATAACCCGAACAAAATAAATTATCTAATAAACCGCGGGCAACACCGCGGAGCACAGCTAGCTGACATTATATATGGGATAACTCAGCGTTAACCCGTCGTGTTGAGGATATTTTGATTCCTACTCGCTACATCATTTTTTTGTTTGTTAGCCCGTGCTGTCCCACTGCTGGGCAAAGGCCTCCCCATACTCTTTCATCCTTCCCTGTCGGAAGCGTGCTGTGGCCAATCGGCGAGGAAATTGTCCAGATCTTCTCGCCAACGCTTCCTTGGTCTGCCTCTAGGTCATCTTCCATCAGGGATCCATTGAGTGGTGATCTTCGTCCACATTAATTTATAGATTCTAAATGATATTCTAGGTGTTTTGTAGAGGGGATTTAGGGGATCGTGGCTTAGTTTAAGCTGTACGGTTTGACTGGCACTCGCCGCAGTTGGAACCTCCGTGCCTCGTAAAGCACGTTAGGCCGGTCCCGACTGTCATAATTATGTCGATCTTTGACAATTGTTAAGTCATTACAATTCTGGCAACCAGTCTTACTACGGGATACAGTGTTACCCAAAAAAAATGGAGTTGAGGCCGTCGCTCATGTAAAATACAGTATTGAGCTAAATACACTAATACTGGAAGCCAACATAGCTTCTGAAATGGTTAGGCATATGGTGTGTTGGTGCTGACTGTACATTGTGTAATGACATTAAACTAGGTTATTTAATAACGTTTATGTAAGGAAACTATTTATCTTATGTTAGTACCTAGTTGGTTCACTAGTGTCGCATAATAATTTAGGGTCAGGGCTGACAAACTTGTAGGCGTAGCTAAATAAATCAAATGCGGTATTTCTTTCGGCCATATTCGGGTTAAAACTGAATTATTAATGGCTCTATAGATTATAACAATAATTTGGTCAGTACACTAGTTTAAATAGGTAATTTTTGTTACGTCATTATGGTCCAATCAATCAGCTCAGCGTATCGCGGTCCAATGCTGGTCCTATTCCAAGTTGCGCCCCGACACCTTGTTCTCCGCCTTCTGCAACTACCGGGTATTGGGGGCCGTGTGCTATGGTGCGCAATCATGGGGTGTTTTTGTCCTACTCACCACGCTGGGCAATTTTACAAAATAACCCCAAATCCAGACTAGAAACCGCTTTTAACTCAGCTCCAGCCAATTTCCTATCTATATATGAAATGGTGAAGCATACAACTTTGTACCCCTTTTTACGAATATTGTGCAAACTGAGGAGAACGATGCAGTATGCAATTTTTTTATAATTATGTTTTTTTTTAAATTGAAACGAACTATGGTCGATTTACGACACTATTAGGCCTTTAGTATACATAAATATATGTAGTCTCATTTGACTATCAAATATCAAATTCAATTTTACTATTAACACCAATAACATGCACTAATTGATTAACGCCTGACATAACAGATATAACAATATTAACATAACTTCAAATAATTCCTAAACAAACATAAATCCGTCAATCGAAAATGACCTTGATTTTAGTGCAGCATAGCTCGACTTACACAACGAGCAATAGTGAAAGGTGGCCATTGTGCAACCTGCCTTATCAACCGCACTATTTTTGCCGAATGTCGGTTACAGACCTTATACCGGAATCAGGTGACCGATGGCGCAAAAGTTGCGAATTGTTGATAACAGGTTGACTTCGAATTGAGAGTATTTAATGTGGATTACGAGTTACGTAAGTTTTTAATTGATTACTTGTATTTGTTTGTTTAAGTTTTTGGGTCAGTGAAAAGGCGCAGCGTCTCAAGGCGCGTCTTGATTGATTGACTGACACATTTTTTTTTGTAAAAATAAACAGATAATTCGGAATTTAACTACAACTACAACTAACAAAAAAATAAAAATGCTGACGGAAATTTCCTAAAACAAAGGCAAAGTTAAGTGGCTTCTCCCTTTTTTTTCAACAAGTCTGTATGATGTCGATATAGGCTACACATGAGCTTATAAATATGTTTATTCCTTTTTTTACCAATATTCCAATTATTTCCAAATACCGTTTTCCGCGGATCCACCCGCGTCCTTTATATTTTTTTCTTTGATACTTATAATAATAGCCTATGTCACCCGGGGATAGTGCTGCTTCCCAACAGTTAAATAATATTTCAAATCGGTTAAGTAATTTCGGAACCTATTCAATGCAAACAATCAAATCTTTTCTCTTTATCATATTATAATATTAGTATCTACAAATTAATAGTTTCAGAAACAAAACGAAATCGAACAATCAGTGCAAAATCTGCCGGCCGACACCAATTTATCTGAATCCTCCACATTATTAACACAATATGGATAAGAAACGAAGCAGTTAATCAATTCCTTTATTACAGTCAGTTAGGAATAATGACCATGACCAGGTCTCAAAGACTCTTTGATTATAAGAACGAGCGTCAAAATGGCAAGCATTCATTCTGTGTGATATAATACATATTGACCTAAGCAATGTCAATGACACTAATTACATTCCGTTTGTAATAACATAATCAAGTGTATTGCAAAAAACTTGGTTACAAATAAAGGTCGCAAATGTATACATACATAATAATATCATGTATAGCAATCGGCGAAGGCTGTACACTATTGTACAGTGAATAGTTGAACACCCAGCGAATTTCAAATGTGTTTTTCTCCTAATGTGGAAGTTGCTAATGTCGAAATATTACAAACTGTAGTGATGCGTGTGTCTATTGATAATTGGAACTACAAAATGTTGAGAAATTTAATACAAAAAAGAGATAAAAATAGGTAAATAGATTAAATTATTTTAATGTGTTCAGTAAATTTTCTTTATCTCGTGTAGATTTCCGAGGTGTCGAAGAATAAAAACCGGCCAAGGGTGAGTCGGACTCGCGTACGAAACATTTCGTACCATTATCAATAAGACCGGTAAAAAAAACATGTTTGTTGAATGGTGGCCCCCTTATATTTATATCATTGTGTTTTTATATTTGTTGTTAAAGCGGCAACAGATATACATTTTCATCATCTGTGCAAAATTTGAACTGTCTAATTATCACGGTACATGAGATTCAGTCTGGTGAGTCTGGTGACAGACAGATAGATAGCGGAGTCTTAGTAATAGGATCCCGTATTACCCTTTGGGTAATGAACATTAAATCTAACAAGAACTTTACAATAATCAAAAAGGCTAGCGAAGTAGCTAGGTAGGAGGTAATGGCTAGGGCGTCGGACTTGCGATCATGTGGTTGCATTACACTACCGACGTGAAACCACTCGTAACACAAGCATCATAGCTTAGCACGAGGGGTTAACGAGATTACTAGTAATGGGCGGCCCACATGGCTAGTAACGTTTAAAAAAAAAATTTAATAGAGATGCAAACGAAATGTACCAGACATACAACACAGGATCTTTTTTCATTTACAATCAATAAAATCAGCCATCAATCAGTAAAACTGACTTTGCCTAAAATTCACATGCAATATTCTACATATAAAGGTCGATTTTCGTAATTTAATTTCGTAATCTTTATCAAAAAAAAAATTCATAATTAGCAATATCATGCAACTACAAAAAGCAATATCGTCCCGTCAAACAAATAGACTAAAAACTTTCTTCTATTTAATTTACTAGTAAATAAAGAACTATTGTGACGTAAACTGGAGTCAATCGACAATACAAAGAAACAAAGAAAGGTTACAGCACTACTAAACATTTAATAAAGCTATCAGTCTGGTTCAGAACACCGGACGACTGTGTAATTGTGCTCCAACATCTTATTATTCAATAGTGTCTCTATCGGAAAATCCATTTGTTACGCATTTGCGAAACGATTCGACTTGGACAGATTGAGAGTTGATGTGTTTATTTAGGGTTAATTATAGATACAGATCAATCATTGCAAGTCATTTTCATTTTCAGGGATGAAAAGAAGACCTCGAGCTTCTATTCAATATCAAGGGAAATCATATTGCCTATACTTAGAGAGAGTTAAGGAGTTTCCTGCCGGATTCTTCACCATAGGAATGACATTTTGGAACCGCGCAACTAGAGTCATTTTACTGTGAAAATGTAATTTACGGGAACGGGGAAAACTTACGTGGGTGAAACCGCGGGGCACAGCTACTAAAGAATAAAAATGGTAAAAAAGTGCCTGGACTCACCTACTTGAAATTAAATGTTTTAATTATGGTTTTAGGCAGATGAACATAGAATTTTAAAATCGACCAAATCAAGTGTTTCTTCTGGTAGCAGCCTGTGCTACCGTTATGATGGCAGATAGGTATATAGATATTCCTAAACTCCAAGGAAAGATATTCCTACTAGGTTTTAAATACAAAAGTATAAAATTCGATTGAGGTTTTAGATTTAATTAGCAAGTAAGTATATATTATATGAATCCTTTAAAAAATTGTCTTTTGCCGGTACATTTCGTATCCAGTAATGTTGGAACATGAGCAAGTTTTCATCATACAAACTTTGTAATCCGACGAAAGCATATCTATCGAAATATTCTCGGTCTGATAATTATACGACACGTAGTTACAGAGTTATTCGTTAAAGATAAATATATAATACTTGCCAATCTCTAAATTACAGTGAACAAACAATAAACGAAATTTTTCAACGAGCAGTGGCCGAAATATCACAAGGTAAGTGAAATACCAGAATTTATAATGGTACCATTACTTAGCTATGTAAAAGTATATCTTTCGACTTACTATACTTTTAAGTAAATAATCAGTTGAATGACCAAAAACGTATATACCAACACTACCGGGTGTGTCTCCCGGACCACAAAAAACATTTGGCAACCCGGGAATCTCGAACTATAATCTTTCGATTCCCTTCTTTTCCCTTTAATTTCATCTCTATACCTCTAAGCTTTCCAGAGATAAAATGCCTTGACAGACAGACGGATGGACGGAAGGAAAAAAAGATCCCATAAGGGTTATATTTTTCCTTTTGAGGTACGGAACCCTAAAAACGAGTAAATACATAAAAAGAGAGGCCTATCATACTTATTATGCATTATATTATAATACACAGTAGCTTGATGTTGAGGACTGTGATAGTAATGGCAAGGAAAGACAATGATCCTGTTGATATAAGACAACCACAGACGAGATGAAAGTGTAAGAAAATAATTTTACCTTATTAGGACAAAGCATAATTTCATTTAATTAAAAGAAACTAACTTAATAAGTAGCTGACTGTTATCAAATTTGAAATATACAGACGGCATTACGAAATGAATATTTTCGATCTTCATCAAACACGTGATCTGATTTACATTGAAGATGTTACATGTTCAATCAATTAAACAAGTACTAACTATCAATGAAATTATGTTATTAAAACGTAAGCACGCAATCATTACGAAGACTGTATAACTTTATTGCTGTTATATAATAATAGACACAACACTACTTAATTATATTATTAACTACATAACGATACCATAATATACACTCGGTATGTACAAACCGAGTGTTTAATATGCAGACTATTGCAGACTATCCCGAGCACGATTACGATAATAATAAGTTGGTACTTGTAGGATGATATTATAACTACGTAATGCATTCTAGGTGAACTAAGGTCTGCGTATACGCACACTTTAGTGATGCCGCGGCTCCAGCAAGGGCAAGGACAGGACCGAGGAGTTTTGGTGTAAGTCCCATAATACCCACGTCGTACCCTCGACGTGGCTTGAAGCCTTTACATTTTCAAGCCCAAAGAATTAAAAAAAAAGTTATAAATGGTAGTTGCCATCCTAGGCAACTTTCGAACTTTACCTTGGGCCAGGGCAAGAGCTGGTTTTATGTAAATGGTGTTGTTCAATACTTGTAAACTCTAAGAAAATGTTAACAAAAAGGAAATAAAAAACTTCAGTGTCTAAACCCTTAACAGTAAATCAAAAGAAAATTTAATAAATCTAAATTTGTATAACCCCATGAAAATAAACCCGATTAATTATATTACAAACATATGGGATCGTTTTTTTTGTACGTTTCCTCTACTTAACGCTGTACACCAAAGTAATTGATTTATTTTTGTAACAAAATGAGCAGTTTTTCTTTAAATCCTACAAAAAAGCATTGTCATATTAATCTTCCTTACAATAGCAACGAAGGCATCAGGAAGATTCCAATCAACAAAAACTCTTATTAATTATATACCAATATTGACACGGAAACATTCCTTATCTTCAAAAAAGACATAATGCTGCAAAACGATCAATTAAAGTATTTAATTAGTGAGCCAGGAAGCGAAGGCACTAAGTAATGGAATCGTTTACTGCTGTGATCAGTAATAAGACTAAAATTTTCTTTTTTTATTGTAATCATTTGCATGTACCTAAGTTGTATTGATGCATTATTGATTTTTAAACTAGCTGCGCCCAGCGGTGTTACCCGCGGTTGTTTGAAAACTTTGTTTTTCCGGGATAAGAAGTAGCCGATGTCCAGGGTGTCAGATACAGTCATACCTACTAAACAAATTTTATCAGTATTGGTCCATGATTGTGCTTGAAGACACATAATAAATTTAACAAACATACAGCCTGAGCACGTTCATCAAAACAAATAAGCTATAAATTCAGCTTTATATTATAAGTATAGGTAAATAAATTATGTAGAATGTATTAAAAATACTATTGGGAAGTTTGTCTTCCACTCTTAAGCGCCATTTGAGTTCAACGCCCTCGTAGAAGATTTTATACAAAAGTTCAACGTTGAGATCAAGCTCCTAAACTGACAATTGTCTTGAACTTATTGGCTGTTGAACTATCAAAACAATTTGTTAAAACCAATTAGTATTTATGTCATAATACATCACTAATCATTTTGAGGTCTTTCATAGGTTATCCAAGGTCTACCAACCTGATGGTGTACCTATTTACCTATACTACTTTACTTAAATGATACACTATGCTGGTATTATGGAGCTGTCTCCCAAGCCTCAAGATGTAATGAATAGCTCATATAAAGAGAACTTATAGTAACAGGATGAAAGCCCCGTATGGTCTGCGATGATGACTATGTTTAAACTTTTTATTTTGTTACAGAATGAATTTGCGAAATTCCGGACAGACAGATATCCAATGGATTGCATTACTCGAAGGTTCTTTGTAATATATTCAGAGGTTTTATCCATCAGGTTTCGAAAGCCGTTGACAATAACATCAAGATAAAGATCACACTAGCAAACAATTGACATTCACTTGACTTTTACCTCTCGTACAGTCTACCACATCAGCTATCACAATTTATAATTAAATGCTTTATTTCGAAAGCCATAAAGTTGATTATTATTTCCCCTGGTGATAGTGTTAAGGTCGTGGAGGGTTTGACCACAAACACTTTCAATACGACTTTGAGCGGCGGTAGCCTAATGGCTAGGGCGTCGGACTTCGGATCATGTGGGTTCGAATCCCATCCATTACACTAACGACGTGAACCTACTCGTAACACAAGTATCTTAGCTTAGCACGAGGGGTTAACGAGATTATTAGTAATGTGCGACCCACATTGCTAGTAATCTTTACTAAAAAAAAGAATAAAAAAATACCAGAAAATAGGTTTCGGTCATCATGTGCAATTGTATCCAGGTATTAACTTCTTGTTCTATTATAAATTTGGCACTAAGTATTGTTAGTACACCTGTGTGTGTGGATACGTAATATGCATGTTATTATAAGAGGCTAATAAACTGCTCAATCTCTTTAAGTCTTACCGCCCACTTAAAAAACAAAGATATTACATCAAAGGCGATCAAATATCGAAGAGATACGATTAATCATCGCTAGTCCATCGCTCGACCCACATGCACTTTCACGGATGTAAATATTAGCAGAAGAACGAACTATTTATTTGTAATACTTCCGATTGGAATACCTGGTGTGGGTCCATTGACATACGTTAAAACATACCTTGAATTGGTTAATAAGATGTCAGTTATTTTTATTTACATTTCACACAACTAAATTTGCTTTTCAGTATTAGAGGATTAGCCCTATAATATTGTATAAGTTAGTGAGTTCGAATTAAGGTTTTCAACTATTCTTTATAAATATATTTATAGTATTTTTAAAAATAATTAAGTACGCATACTTGTTCTAAAATATTTACCAGAATAGAACATTTTAAAAAGACATTTAGAAATAAAAATGATTTAAATTGACTTTCACTGTATGCTTTACATAATTGCATAGTACATATTGTTATTATGTCGTACTTGCGTATTATTTCAATCAAAGTAAAGTGGAAACATTCACTCGTTTGTACATCTGGCTCCGTTTAAATTTGAAACAATAGCCGAATTACATATTGAGTACAGTTATCTAATGCGTTACAATTAATCGCTTTTAAATCAATCGTTAGAGAGTTACATCAATCCTTTCTATAAGAAATCGTCTGTAATTACAGACGTTGCATATGTACTCGTATCTTATATGTGAATATTTCGTTGTTTAATTACTTAGATAAAATGACTCTGTGTAACAACTAAATTGTATCAGTGCGAATCTTTTTGACGTCCAATTTTCGAGCAATTATTTTAACATTTGCAGCTTCTTAATCAAGGTACAAATTGGTGTGTTGTAATGTTTTCATTGACTTTGACGTAAAATGTGTATTTTAAACTAGCTTTTGCTCGCGGCTCCGCCCGCGCGGGCGTCGTTTATCGTGACAAATTATAGCCTATAGCCTTCCTCAATAAGTGAGCTATCTAACAGTGAAAGAATTTTTCAAATCGCACCAGAAGCTTCTGATATTAGCTCGTTCAAATAAACAAACAAACAAATAAACAAAGTCTTCAGCTTTATAATATTCAGTATAGATAACAAGCACTTTCTGTACGTACTCTTTCTATATTTGCTTCCCATATCAACCTTTTTGTTTGTCATATTGTTTCTTATGGATGCGTTCAAAGCAAACTTTTGGGGACGTCAATACGAACAAGATACGAATATTACTATAAAATAAATACTTTTATTTGTTGCTGTTCTGCCAGGAACATAAATATGTATGCACATAGCGAAATTGTAAAACTTAATCGAATAGTTTCTCTTGACAATCAAAAAGAGAAATATTTATGTGCATACATTGATTGAGAACTGTTTTAAATAATTTGTTCATAAATTGTTTTACAAAACCAATCTAGAATTGAAAAGAAAATCAGTAAAAGTTGTTAAGTGTATATAATACCTACCGTTATAATGTTTGGCGGTTGACTGAAAACCATCAGATTTTAGCAAAAGATTCATAGCCAAATATAAAATGTTTTCATTACATACCTTTAAGGTTGCCGTCCGCTTTCCGCGTTTCCCCGGATATGTCTTAGTTTAGAGGGCATCCGGGGAGCGTCCGGGTTAGTAGTCCAGGTTTAAAAAATATGTCTTGGGCCGGGTCATTTATGACATTATCAACTGTTTTTTTTATTACAATATTTTTAAAAAAATCTGTTGACATGTCCGGGTTTGGGCTCTAAAATCCGCGGTTTTCCCGCGTCTTGTCGTGGTTGCCAAATTTTAGAGATGGCAACCCTAATTACGTAGGTACCTACAACCTTTTTAAAAGTAAAACTATTGAGCTATTAATAGATACCTGTATAAAATTGTATGATCGTGACTATAAAAAGCAATGAACCTAGATGTTCAATTATGAGTTTATTCATTAAAATATAACCTGCTTAAAATTTTAACAGATTAATTTATTTGCTGTACTTAATAGGAAGCTTTAAATATATATATTTAGTAGGTACCTACATGTTACATTAGGCGAATAGAGTTACGTAACATATTATCTATTTGTCGCAAATAATATTATGCATCGTAAATAACAATCAAATTATTCTTCCTACGCTATTGCTTATCGACATTTAGACTGAAATCACAATACCTATCCTGTAAAAACACTAATACTAAATTAGTGTTTTTACAGGATTTTTAAAAACACTAATACTAAATTAGTGTTTTTACAGGATTAATTTAAAAGGAGTGCGTATATACTACGAGGTAATCAGGTGCATAAAACTGAACAACTTTTCCCAAGGAACATAGGTATTAAAATTGAAAATCATGTTTTCATACAAACATAAGTCACCATGACCTGTGAAATTGGATGGAAAGTTCATTTTCACCTGATTACCTCGTAGAATATAATTATACTCCTTTTAAATTAATCCTGTATATCTACGGCTCTATTGATAAAGTTCCCGATGCATTTTAATAAGGATAGTCCAAATCTAAAAGGGATATCTCTTCTCATTTCAAAAAGAAGTAAGTAGGTATGACGATGTCATTATAGCACCAGATTCTCGAAATTCAAAATTGGTAATGGAAGTTTGCAAGGACAGTTTGCAACTGCAATTTCTTATTTGTCCGATCGATATTGCACCAGATTTTCTTTGCGGTATTTGACATTTAAGTACAAGTGTAAATAAATGACATACGATAATCGTCTTTCAATAACAGATAAATGCAAAGTGGTTTAGTTATACTTGCCCCATGACCGGAGCAGTGAACGTAATGTCACGCCGAGCAAAGGTTAGCGTACCATTCGCCGGCCGACGGAATGTCCGATCCCAACGCAGTTTTGTTGCCTACTTAAATGCATACTCATTACTGTTACATTACTATGTATTGAACCGTCACTCAAGAACACAATTGTAGATACTCCAGCAAATATATTTGCTTTTACGGATGTTTATAATAACCATACGTCTATGGTTGTTAATATGTTTCTACAATAGTTTTGTAGGGATATTCAAATGAAGTTGACCAAGATAAAAGATCAGCAGGCGTATCAAGGCTAATTTTCAATCGTATCGGCTAACTGTAGTGACTAACTAGGATGTGGCTAAGGCGTCGGACTTGCGATCATGAGGTTGCTGGTTCGAATCGCACCCATATGAAATATGAGTATTTTTTTTTTTTGTTTTATGTCATACGATGACAATCGCAAAAGCCAATAAACGCGCTGATTTGTTCGGAGTTCATATCTTCGAATAACTATTGGGAAATCGACACAGATATGGGATGGGTAAAAACAAATATATATAAGTTAAGGAAAACGTCTCTTATAAAGCTTAGGTATACAAAACAGGCGTGGCAGGGCCCATAATCGACCTGGGCATAGGTAAATTCACATTTTTCTTTTGGCCACTAACAGTCATAAACATCCAAAATTATAAAGTTAAAGACTACGTGGAAGACGAAAAACCGTGGGTTGTTTAACATCATGTGGCCTCCCTGGCGGTTTGCAAAGCTTGCTTGTATTTTTAAAATTCTTTTGTCGCCTGTAGGTATTTCTGGAAGGCACTTGACATGCCTTGACATTCCTCATAATAGTACCTACTTATTGTATGTCAAATTTATAGTTTTTTTTTTAATATTATTTCAAGTACTAAATAATAATGTATGATGCGATTTGCCTTTCAATCACAGGTTTAAATCATATTGCAATTCGTGGGTTAAGAACTAGAGTAGCGTAAGGGCAAAATGACAACTTCTCAGGAGAGCCGAAAAACAACTCAAATTTACCTACCGTCAACTTGTAGGTCTTATATGGCAAAATCTATATAGTATCTGTATATCTGTTTTTTACTTAAAATAAAGCTTTATTTATTGGCTACAGAATACTGTAAATTTATGGTCAGTAAAAAAATGGTTTCATTTAAAAAAAATATATTTTTCTAAAACTGGTTGACATACGTCATTTTGGCTGTTACATAAATTTAATCATGTATGGAATAATTACGTGCCAATAAAACGTATATAGCATTTACACTATTATTGACATAATAACGGACTGCAATACTTTAATTATTTGGTGCCATAGTAGCGTAACCCACCCTTACGTTTTTTTGGCACGGAGAAAAATTACAGAAGCGTACGAAACAAGGACCCATAAGCAGTAACGGTTCGAGTTATGATCGTTGTGCTCATAACTATATTGACAAAATAATGTCAAGATTATTGTAAGTAGAAACACTTCCTTTTGGCAATAAACAAACTTCTTTTCTTTTTATGCGTTATTATTGTACTAAGCAATCTACACACTACATCGTTCCAGTTTTTCGGCACATACAAATATGGGGATTGAAAAAGCGAATGGTGAAAAAAAAATTTTTTTGAATTTTTGCCCTTACGCTACTCTAGTTCTTAACCCACGAATTAATGTTTATCCAGTCTCAGTTCACATCGCATTTTCGTGATTGTGTAAAGTGTATCTACAGCACCTAGATTAAACAACCAGTCTCTCATTAAAGACAATTACGAGCCAAAATCAACAACATCCGTAAAACAACGCCCTAGAAAATCAATGTCTTATAGCTTAACAATTAATATACAATTTATAGATCAACATTTTCTTATTATTTGAAAACGCACAATACAAAATCACGTTTATTGTGTAGTGTGTAAGAGTTATAATCGTGTTTTAGTTTGTGACATGATTGTTGCTATGAAGTACGAAAGGACCTTGGGATTTGAAAGTGCAAGCAGCAACCGGAACATAGACGTACTTACCGTATTACGTTCCAGGAAAAGTTCAGAACAAAAAGTAAGAATTTCATGTTAACCTTCAGTGTAGGTAGGTTCACAAGTATTCACAGATACGGGATCCTTTTATTAATTTAAGTACTTTATTTGTTCAGCCATAATCATAATGCAAAATTATAGAATAAGCGTCGTCAATGTGATTTTCTCGAACAGACGATGAATGAAACCATATTATCACCACAGTAAATATAATAAAACAAAGTCACTTCCCGCTGTCTGTCCACACCTTTGCTTAGTTCTTTCGAACTACGCAACTGATTTTGATGCGGTTTTTTTTAATAGATAGAGTGATTCAAGAGAAAGGTTTAGATAATTATATTACTAAAATATGTATAATACACATGCGAAGCCGTGGCGTGGGTCCGCAGGCTAGTGACTTATAAATGAATCAAACTTCGTAAGTTAAATAATCTAGCGAATTATTTTAATGATTTGATATTACCACCAACACTCTCTTATTACGTAGAACCTCTTTTGTGTTAGTAGTTTTTTAATAAGTTAATTGGTTATTAAATTGGTACTGTCTACTATAATAACAACAACACAACACCATCCCAAAAACTTTTAGTATGGTCTTAGTCTCAGAGCACATTTTACATATAGGGCTTAGTGCTACGGTGTACCACAATCTGAATTCGATCGGGTTAAATAAGAACAGAATATAACTATCAGAAACAATCATTTTGGTAAGACATATTAAGATTATTAAATTTTATTTTTACTACCTAATGATTTCACATTTTATGCATATAAAAGGTCTCAGTATAAATATCTAATTATATTTAATTCATATCAACAATAATTATCGGCAAATCAACAATAACTTAAGTACCGAGGTACCTAATAGGTTTTAACCAATAAAAAACATTTATCAAAAAACTTTTGTTTAACTTATATTTTACGCGCATAATTTCTAAAAATTGCAAAAGAGACGGGTCTGATTTTATTGGTCAGGCTGATACTGAGCACCCACTCCCGTCCGCTATCCCACTACTGCCCGATACGGGGACTTTTGGCTGCTGGGTTTCCCCCCTGGCCCGGTTCGCCCCTCCTTAGTAGACCTGCATCCCCCAGACTCCTCCGGGGGATCCATATCAATACCAGGCTTAGTGTGGACGTCCAGTCAACATGGGCCACTCAGCACCAGGACCCCCGACCTCAAACCATCCTCCGACTCCGACCTCCGAGAAGCCGGATTACAGGAGATGCCACGCTCCCAGTCGAAAGTATCGGCGAAATTTACGCTCAACTACTACATAGTATCTTTGAGATCAAATTAATTTTTTTCTTGAATATATTTTTTAATTCTTTTTGCATTTTTTTCAATTCGTTACCATTTTTTTCATTTTGATAATTAAAATTTCCGAACCCATCCATTATTTTTAATTTAAAATGAACGCCATCTGTTGCACTGGAACGAAGTAAGTGTTCTCTTTGCAAAGCGATTTTACTTCTGTAGTTTAGTTGTAGTGTAGATGGCGCTGTTTCACACTTTAGTAATTATTCAGCCTTTTAATAAACCCTAATTAATCAATTGTATACAATAAATTGTCTTTACTAATAATACGTTACCTTAATTATGTAGTCTCAAAATTTATTAATACCGATGAAATAATGCTACGTTCGTAAAAAACTAAACTCAACAACACCATTTTGACAACCACCACAGCTGTTAGATTTGTTTCTTTTGTTTGAAAATTCAAGCAACGGCGAATTTTGAATATTTGAAACTGTGTTCATTGTCTAAAGAATTTCGTGTAATAATTAGTTAAAACTGTAGATTTCCGCTATGGAATCTGCAGGTTTACTTAATTACCAAAGGTAAAACTGGTATACAAACTTTTTACTGTTGATTTCGTATTTTGAACTTGCGCGCTATAATGTATTGATTTTCCATCCCAAAATAAGTTAGAACGATGTAAATAAATCATAAAGCGGACCTTTAGCATTTTCTTAGCATTTAGTTTACCAAGCAAGCTATAATCGGTGTTTTCGGTGTTTTGATAAATGGAATTGTGTATTATAGGAATAAAGTATCAGGTTCTTCTAGTCTGACTCCAGTAAAGCCTAGGCTTGGGAGATTCGTCGATGTTTACTCACCCGAGCATCTAAATATAACACCAAGACCCGTAAGTAGAGTTATTTCTGGTTGAATTATTAACTGCGACGTATATGGCGAGTAATGTGATGGTGCTTTGATTATCCTACAGAAACCAAAACTCTGTTTCACTGAAGCCAGGGATGAGAGTCCAAATTTACTTACTCCAGAAAAATATACTGAAGTTGATTTTAAATGCAGGTAAAAAACATTGCTATACCTACCTTATTCAATTATTTTGGCTTATAAATTCCTTGTATCAACTCAATAAGTATGTTGTCATGTAAACATTTTGTTTTTCGTTGTTTATGTATGCACTATTATTGTTTTCACTTTTTTGTACACAACCATTGTTTACATGTTTCTAGTATTAAAGTTAGTCAAATTACTTAAATTTTGTCCTAGAACTGCAAAACCTCAACACCGGTTCAAGAATGTGTTCAGCAACTGTTCTTTTGAAGGCAACCAAAGCTTCCCGCGCCTGAATCGCAAAGTCAGACCATTTATGATGGAGCTGGAGACACCAACTAAAGTTAAACAAGCTGTAGATCTTGTCAGAGGTAAGTTTAACAATAATTTTGATTATTAGTGTCCAATATTTGTTTATGTTCTTAAATGTAAAACATACAGAATACCTGAAACTATGAAGATAAATAAACATGTCATGTTGCATAGAGTTATCTTATTCATTGGGTCTGATCTGTGAGTTAAAACAATAACTCAAAGTCAAATTATATAGCCTACAGGTTATTAGAAAACTAAATAACTTGGTTGATTGCAGTGGATGGGCCAAATGGTCTCAGATTCAACACATCCCTATCAACTGATGTGGCCAGCTCCCCTGCACCGTCACAGACTGAACGCCTGCAACAAACCATCAACCCAAGCAAAGCCGTGTTCACCATAGAACCTAATACCTCTAAGGTAATGTAACAATACATATTTGATGATGTAAAATCATTGCATTATTATAGCTATGAAATTAAATGGTTTTAAATCAGATCATAGTTTATTTATTTGAACAAAAGAGAATAGGTAAGTCTGTAAGGCTGGGATGCCAGATGTGGCTTATACTTCAATACTATGTCCAAAAAATATTAATACTGTAAAAGTTTTTACTATTTTTTATTCCAGATTCTAATAGTAAACAACAAAGCATGCTCTTTGCTGGGTTATTCATCAGGAGAGCTATGTGGTCTTCGCTTCTCTGATCTGCTGCGCAATAGAAACTGCAAGGCTTTCAGCCTACATGACCCTGAAGATGGTGACGCGTCTGAAGATGGAACTATTATTTTGCTCAGTGGAAAGGTAAAGAAAAAGTAAAATTTTTATTTACTGTGTATTATCTGTTTTTGATTAGATAAAAGTCATCAGTAGTTTAAAATTTAATTACATTTGATAATTCTACAATTTAACTCCTTTTTGTTGCATATTATAGTTAACATTAAATGATAACAAATTGATATAAAATGAAAGTTGCTTAACAATTTGTCTCATAAAGACCGTATTTTTTTACAAGCAAGACCTTTTTTCAGGTAGTAGAACTAATTTCGAAAGACGGCGGCTCGGTTCAGGTGTCGTTGTGGATAAGACAACTTGATAATGACGGTCCTTGCTTAGTGGTTGCCGAGCCTGTTAACTGCAAAAATGTTGTGGTGAGTTTTACAATTACTATTTGTAACTTATAATATGTACTAGAATAGTACTGATTATATTTCTACTCAGACTAGTGAGTGCTTGACATTTTAATGGCATTTAATTTTAAATTGGTTCAAAATCTGTGTCAATAAAAATAATTCATAGATGAACGTACAGATGAGCAGTGCGCGTCGCATGAATAAGCCGCACTGCTCGCATGTGCGAGGTTGTATTACCCTTCATACATATTTCAGCAGTGGTGGTCTAATGGCTAAGGTGCTTCTTGACTTGGATCATGTGGTTGCAGATTCGAATCCCACCGATTAATGACACAAGCGTATTTAGCCTAGCACGAGGGGTTAACAAGAATACCAGTAATGTGCGACCAACCACCCATATAAAATGGTTGTATGGTTGGTAAAAAAAAACAATACAGTCGAATTGAGTACCTCCTGCTTTTGGAAGTTAAAAAAAGTGATGTTTGGTAACGTAGCTGACGGTGGAAGCGGACACGGGTATCGTGGTGGGGTGCGAGGGCGCGGCGGCGGCGGCGCTGTTCGGCGCGGAGTGCCGCGAGAAGCTGCTGGGCGCGCCGCTCGCCTCGCTCATCCCCAGCGCGCGCCTGCCGCCCGACGCGCTCGCGCCCGTGCCCGCGCACATGGCCAAGCAGAAGCTCACCGGTACACTACACATATACCTACTTATATCACCAGACTCTACCCTAACTTGCCTCGTTTGACTCTCTGGGTGGTTAAGATCTTGGAGCGGACCAATTGGAACGTATGAATATACATAATTATCTGGTGCATATTATTTATGCACTAGACTGACATGGAAAACATTAAAAGTACATAGTTCATGTACTTTTAATGTTTTTTATCATTATTACTGGTCAAGACGGTGCAGGTTATTTGCATAGCTACACTGTCGAACAGTAGCGCAAAATGTCACCTATTCCGCGAGTGCTCAAAACACTAAATACTCTCCTGAAATCCAATCCTGGTCTGGATGTATTTGTTGACAAGTGGAAGGTTGTTAGAATGTTTTGTGTTCTGTGAAAAGAGATACCACTAGTTTTTTCTTTTTAAACATATATTATATACCTATGCCATAATTATGTGTGTTTAAAATAAAAATCGGTGTAATTGACATTATATCGATCTGATTTTTTTTAATAAATAAAAACAAACTAACAAACGTTTACTAGGTACTCTTGTCCTGCATATACAATTAACAGTTTATCTGCTGTACAAAAATAACTGCATTCGACTATTAGTTGCCGCATTAATTATCACCTTAAAACCGGTTTGATTATTTTCAGTCGTCTACTCAGCCCCTAAACCGCGATAGAATCTGTTTATGATAGTCTTATATCTTATTAGATTTTAATAACCAGAACAGTCATAGCAGCGCCCTCTGCAGGCACGAGGTGCTATACTGTAAGTATGGTGCTCGTTTAAATGGGACTTGTTTCAATATTCGTATTTCTATAACAGGGAGAACACTGGACGGCGGCTGCTTCCCGCTTTGCTTGTGGATTTCCAAACCGGACACCTCGGATAGCTCACCTTGGTCCGCTATTAAATCGCACAGACCATTATTTGAGATCAATGTTAGGGTAAGCATCCTTAATGTAAAAAGAAATAATGTTTTTGTTCATTTTCCTATAACCATTTCGATTATCATCCTATAGATTATATTAAGCTCGACTTTCACCTATTTATTAAAAGTATTTCTTTGATCTAAATTTACCTCCGCCTAATAATGGTTCTTAAACAAATTGACCTTTTGCCAAAATAACCTTCCCACTAAAGGTCAACTGAAAATAATGTCTGACGTCACTATTTATAGGTCACTTACAACGTCAGCGGTCTTCTAGTAGTAGATGAGAGTGGTATAATAACCGCATGTAATCATCACTTCGCAATGTTGACGTTTGGCAAAACTCACTCTGAAGTCATCGGTCATCACATCGAAGATGTCATACAGAATTTCTGTCAAGAGTCAGATCTTGTGAAGCTGCCTGAACGAAATAGGAATATGACGCTTTCGCCGGTCAATAACGACAATAATGGATCAGGTATGTTCATGAAAATATAAATTTAATTAAATTGACCTAAAAAATAAAAAACAATATTATGACAAAGTATGAATATCCAAGAACAATGTAGTCCGTAATTTAGATATAATAATAAATATCTTGGGAAATGCTTTTTCAAAATAGTAAGGAAATAGATAAAGCGAATCAAAGTTCAGGAGTGGTGGCTAGTGACATCATGAATGAGCACAAAATGAGCACCATCGTGACATCATGCGACATACCTGACTGAAAATCGCCATAAAATAAAAATAATATTGTGGACTCTTTCTTTTCAGCATCCGAAACAGACGACGACTCGTGTGAAGCGTTCAACGGCAGCCAGAAATCTGCTTGTATGTCACTTAACGTTCAACCTTCTTTACTCTCAACTACGCGGGAAAAGTCATCGAGCGCCCTCTGTCTCGACAAGTCCTGCAGCATGGTCACCCACACACCAACACCCACTCAAGACATGGTCTCAAGCATCAGTACAACAGAACAACGAAACGACATATCCGCCCTACCCGACGTCACCTCCGGAATGTCCGGGATATCCATAGACGATGAAAACTATTGTCACAGCAGCATATCGAAATCTCGGTCGGAGAATATCCTGCGATCCGAACAAAGTAACCCTGCGCGACCAATAAATAAAACTACAGAGAAGTCTGACTCAATATATTATACTTCGCAGCATTCTCAAGAAGTGACACCAACTGGGAATACCCCTAGAGTGAGACTCAACGATCCTTCTTTGAGACTGTCCTTCGATTCCAGTAAATACAGGTCATTAAAAGCCAACATGACAGGAAAGGATGATAAAACTAGTTTGTCGTTAGATTTCTGTGACTCCAATGAGACAAGTGCAGATTTTCTAACCCCAATTAATGAGATGCCTCCTCCTGGTTGTGAGATCGAAGATTTGCCGAAACACAATGGCAACGAAAGTATTGAAAGCTTAAGTAATGATAATGACGTGGAAACGCAAACGGAGTCTGCACCTAGAAAATTATACACAGGTAAAATAAAGTAATGATAATTTATTTTTTGTTCGTGTTATACAGCTCTCACCAAACTTTATGGCTACTTCGAACCTAGCCGCATTACGCTGCGCAGAACACAAAGTCAGGTATCAGCGGGACGTACGCGGGGCGGGGAGGCAGAGCACGCCCGCGCGTGCTGTTTTCCGACCCGCAAGCGACCTCGCCTCCCGCGCGTTAGTGCCAGTGTATGAGTAGCGTGTACGAGAGTATGTAACCATGATGTACCATGCGCGAGTTCGCACCGACCGGCCATAAAGATTGGAGAGTGCTGTACATGTTTATATCTCTTAGGCATCCGACAATGTTTAATCAATTACTTCTGTTACAACTATTTCCATACAACAATTTGTAACAAAAAAAATGTGTTATAATGGATGACAACGAATTTTATCTAAAGTTGTAGTTTGTGTCGATCACGTAAAGAAACCCTAATGCAGGATGAGCTCAAAAATAATGCTGCTTCCTTTGCAGCCCACACACCCTACCAAAAAGACCTCTTTAGACTGGTAAATTAATACGTGTCTTTTTTTGTAGATTGGCTTGTTGATCTAGTGAAAACAACTCACCAAAACTACTTTTTAAACGAAATCTATCGCGATTTATATAGATCAGTCGGGAACTTAATTCCCGACGTTTCAACACTTGACCGTGATCATAACACCTGCAAAGCCTAAAATTCGCGTAAACATCAAAAAACAATAGTTCGTGGCACTCCCATGGTCCGCGCGGGTGGTGGGGGACGTTAACCCGTCAGTTGCTCTCTGTCTCCCGCCGCCCACAGTTCATGAGAACGTTGATATTCAGATGTTACTAGCTGGCCGGTTCCATGCTAATGATAGTACGAATGTTGGTAGACGAGGCCCCAGAGACGCCGTGCGTGAAGCGCGCGCTCCGCCCGCACGTGATGACGTCAACGCCGCAGCCGCCGCGCACCAAGCCCGAGCTTGGCGACCAGCCGCGCTCCAGCGACGGCACCTACCGCGGCGTTGTCGTACATAAGGATGGCACGCAACTCAGTTAGTACATACCTACTTTTTTACTTAACCGTTTTACTGATCTAAAGCAATACGCAAGCGGACTAGTAATTATTTATTTTTACTAAACTGTACCATACCTCGTCCGCACCCGTATTGTCGAGATTTAATTAATTATATTTTTTTTTTGTACCGTTTTGCGCAGACGTGGTGTATACGGTGTCGAGCATGCAGCAGGGCGGCGGCGGGCGCGTGCGCTGCGTGTGGCTGGGCGTGCTGCCGGGCGCGCGGCACACGGCGCTGGCGTGCAGCCTGGCCTCCACCGCCGACAACTCGCTCGTGCTCGCCACGCACACCGCCGTACGCATGCACTTACTATACTACTAGCGTGCTGCCGGGCGCGCGGCACACGGCGCTGGCGTGCAGCCTGGCCTCCACCGCCGACAACTCGCTCGTGCTCGCCACGCACACCGCCGTACGCATGCACTTACTATACTACTAGCGTGCTGCCGGGCGCGCGGCACACGGCGCTGGCGTGCAGCCTGGCCTCCACCGCCGACAACTCGCTCGTGCTCGCCACGCACACCGCCGTACGCATGCACTTACTATACTACTAGCGTGCTGCCGGGCGCGCGGCACACGGCGCTGGCGTGCAGCCTGGCCTCCACCGCCGACAACTCGCTCGTGCTCGCCACGCACACCGCCGTACGCATGCACTTACTATACTACTAGCGTGCTGCCGGGCGCGCGGCACACGGCGCTGGCGTGCAGCCTGGCCTCCACCGCCGACAACTCGCTCGTGCTCGCCACGCACACCGCCGTACGCATGCACTTACTATACTACTAGCGTGCTGCCGGGCGCGCGGCACACGGCGCTGGCGTGCAGCCTGGCCTCCACCGCCGACAACTCGCTCGTGCTCGCCACGCACACCGCCGTACGCATGCACTTACTATACTACTAGCGTGCTGCCGGGCGCGCGGCACACGGCGCTGGCGTGCAGCCTGGCCTCCACCGCCGACAACTCGCTCGTGCTCGCCACGCACACCGCCGTACGCATGCACTTACTATACTACTAGCGTGCTGCCGGGCGCGCGGCACACGGCGCTGGCGTGCAGCCTGGCCTCCACCGCCGACAACTCGCTCGTGCTCGCCACGCACACCGCCGTACGCATGCACTTACTATACTACTAGCGTGCTGCCGGGCGCGCGGCACACGGCGCTGGCGTGCAGCCTGGCCTCCACCGCCGACAACTCGCTCGTGCTCGCCACGCACACCGCCGTACGCATGCACTTACTATACTACTAGCGTGCTGCCGGGCGCGCGGCACACGGCGCTGGCGTGCAGCCTGGCCTCCACCGCCGACAACTCGCTCGTGCTCGCCACGCACACCGCCGTACGCATGCACTTACTATACTACTAGCGTGCTGCCGGGCGCGCGGCACACGGCGCTGGCGTGCAGCCTGGCCTCCACCGCCGACAACTCGCTCGTGCTCGCCACGCACACCGCCGTACGCATGCACTTACTATACTACTAGCGTGCTGCCGGGCGCGCGGCACACGGCGCTGGCGTGCAGCCTGGCCTCCACCGCCGACAACTCGCTCGTGCTCGCCACGCACACCGCCGTACGCATGCACTTACTATACTACTAGCGTGCTGCCGGGCGCGCGGCACACGGCGCTGGCGTGCAGCCTGGCCTCCACCGCCGACAACTCGCTCGTGCTCGCCACGCACACCGCCGTACGCATGCACTTACTATACTACTAGCGTGCTGCCGGGCGCGCGGCACACGGCGCTGGCGTGCAGCCTGGCCTCCACCGCCGACAACTCGCTCGTGCTCGCCACGCACACCGCCGTACGCATGCACTTACTATACTACTAGCGTGCTGCCGGGCGCGCGGCACACGGCGCTGGCGTGCAGCCTGGCCTCCACCGCCGACAACTCGCTCGTGCTCGCCACGCACACCGCCGTACGCATGCACTTACTATACTACTAGCGTGCTGCCGGGCGCGCGGCACACGGCGCTGGCGTGCAGCCTGGCCTCCACCGCCGACAACTCGCTCGTGCTCGCCACGCACACCGCCGTACGCATGCACTTACTATACTACTAGCGTGCTGCCGGGCGCGCGGCACACGGCGCTGGCGTGCAGCCTGGCCTCCACCGCCGACAACTCGCTCGTGCTCGCCACGCACACCGCCGTACGCATGCACTTACTATACTACTAGCGTGCTGCCGGGCGCGCGGCACACGGCGCTGGCGTGCAGCCTGGCCTCCACCGCCGACAACTCGCTCGTGCTCGCCACGCACACCGCCGTACGCATGCACTTACTATACTACTAGCGTGCTGCCGGGCGCGCGGCACACGGCGCTGGCGTGCAGCCTGGCCTCCACCGCCGACAACTCGCTCGTGCTCGCCACGCACACCGCCGTACGCATGCACTTACTATACTACTAGCGTGCTGCCGGGCGCGCGGCACACGGCGCTGGCGTGCAGCCTGGCCTCCACCGCCGACAACTCGCTCGTGCTCGCCACGCACACCGCCGTACGCATGCACTTACTATACTACTAGCGTGCTGCCGGGCGCGCGGCACACGGCGCTGGCGTGCAGCCTGGCCTCCACCGCCGACAACTCGCTCGTGCTCGCCACGCACACCGCCGTACGCATGCACTTACTATACTACTAGCGTGCTGCCGGGCGCGCGGCACACGGCGCTGGCGTGCAGCCTGGCCTCCACCGCCGACAACTCGCTCGTGCTCGCCACGCACACCGCCGTACGCATGCACTTACTATACTACTAGCGTGCTGCCGGGCGCGCGGCACACGGCGCTGGCGTGCAGCCTGGCCTCCACCGCCGACAACTCGCTCGTGCTCGCCACGCACACCGCCGTACGCATGCACTTACTATACTACTAGCGTGCTGCCGGGCGCGCGGCACACGGCGCTGGCGTGCAGCCTGGCCTCCACCGCCGACAACTCGCTCGTGCTCGCCACGCACACCGCCGTACGCATGCACTTACTATACTACTAGCGTGCTGCCGGGCGCGCGGCACACGGCGCTGGCGTGCAGCCTGGCCTCCACCGCCGACAACTCGCTCGTGCTCGCCACGCACACCGCCGTACGCATGCACTTACTATACTACTAGCGTGCTGCCGGGCGCGCGGCACACGGCGCTGGCGTGCAGCCTGGCCTCCACCGCCGACAACTCGCTCGTGCTCGCCACGCACACCGCCGTACGCATGCACTTACTATACTACTAGCGTGCTGCCGGGCGCGCGGCACACGGCGCTGGCGTGCAGCCTGGCCTCCACCGCCGACAACTCGCTCGTGCTCGCCACGCACACCGCCGTACGCATGCACTTGCACGTTGTTGGCCACGTTGCAGTGTGTCGTAGTGGCAGAACCTGTGACCGTTGTTACTAGCGTCGTTACGCGTCATACCAATTACTGAAGCACAGCACGCAATTGCACCAGACCACCGTGTATCTGGCAGCCACTATTGTGCGCTGTAGACCTTATTTGGTATACAAGATAAAGAATCTACCTGCTTAATGAAATTCTTTAAAAAAAAACACGTTAACATTGTGTACTTACTAATTCAAAAATTTCGTACTCAGGGTAACAAATCGAATAACAGCCGGCCACAGTCGATGTCGTTAATGAGCCAGTGTGGCGACGAGCAAGTCGCTGGCGACTACAATAGACACTACGTGACTCTAAAACAGATAGGTAAAAAATATTCATATTTATTCTGAATGCGTATAGTCTCCAATTTACTGGTAAACTTGGTTTTAGCTAGAAACGCAAAAGAAAAAGATGCTCTTCTGTAGAACACACAAAAACTAGGCTGCAAAATGTGACCTAGTCCCAATAAAACTAAAGCGTGGCGACACACGGCTTTATGGTAACCTTCATCTCAAATATTTTCAGAGCAATACTTAGGTTTACATTATTATTTTCTAGGTAAAGGCGCATATGGCTGCGTAAAAATGGCATACCGTCGTTCTGATCGCTTACTAACGGTAGCCAAGTTTATCCTTAAGGACAAGGTAGGCGCTCAGTTCTGGGTGGACGGGCCCGACGATCGACGCCTGCCGCTCGAGCTGAGCCTGCTACTAACCCTCAAACACCCAAACATTGTGAGTATGTAAATGTATATTAGAAATCGTAGATAAGTGTTGGAAGAGCCAAGCCTAATAAACAACTAATTATGTTAAAATCTATAACCCGACGTAAAAAAGGCGTCTCAAAAGGACGAAACGAGTCCAATAGAAAAAAGCCAGAACTGCGGTCGCACCTACTGTGTATCTACTATGTTCCCTGGGTTCTTTTTACCAATCGATTGACACATCAATCACTAACATCGGTTCAGTAGTTTAGGTGCTACAGTGGAACATACATACATAGACTGCCAAAAACATAACCATTCCTTTTAGCCTAAAAAGCAACAGCAGACGTCTTTTCAGAAATAAAAATGTAAAAACAAATATGTTATAATATTCATGTGTCATTTTCTATGTTATTATTATTTATTTTCTGAACAAAAATCTACCAGGTGAGTGTGTTGGACGTTTACGAGAACGACAAGTACTTCCAAATGGTTATGGAGAAGCACGGCGCTGGTATGGACCTGTTCGAGTTCATAGAGCGACGTCCGAGGCTTGATGAACCATTGCTCAGCTATATATTTAGACAGGTATGCTATTTTTTACTAACTTGTAATATTTTATATGTATTTGTTAGTTTGTAAGGTTTGTATCATAAATGCCCGAAGATAAATGATTTATTATCTTTATATTTTGCTGTTTATAGATCATTCTTTGCGTGATGTAGAAAGCACGTCAGAAGATGTCGTTTAATAATATGTCGGACTATAATAAATTATGTTTCTGAAACGCTTAACATGGTTTCCGGTTTCCATATCTCACACTCATGAAGGATAAACTTAGTACTGCAAGAATCATGCTATTAAAGTGTGCATATTTTATGATTCACTGTAACTTTATTTTTTCGATTATAGATAGGCCAAGCGGTAGAGTACCTCCACTCCCTAAATATTCTTCATCGGGACATAAAAGACGAGAATGTTATAATAGACAACAAGTTCCACGTGAAACTGATTGACTTCGGTTCCGCTACGTTTATGAGTAAAGACATGCTATTCTCAACATTCTACGGCACCACGGAGTATTGTAGTCCGGAAGTGTTAGCAGGCAACAAGTAAGTACAAAATATGATCTAATGGGGGATATCGCGTATCAAAAATCCGCTAGGGTCGCTAGTGTCGCAAAAGGTTTATCTGTCATTATCTACCAATGAGAGACAAGCTACTGGTCAGCAATTGGTCGAAATTGTCAGATAGACTTTAAGCGACAGTAGCGACCCTAGCGGATTTTCTACATGCGATTGCCCTCATTACTTAAATAGGCTGTCTAACACTGAAATATTATCTCAAATCGGATTGGTAATTCCTGAGATTAGCGCGTTCAACCAAACGAACTCTTCAACTTATATGCTAATAATAATATTAGAGAATAACGATAATCTCATTTTCTGTAATTAAGTAAATATGCTTCAAAAATTATAAAATACTTGTTAATATTATTATCTCAAAGACTTATATTCGTTAAAAGTGTTGTTATATTTCCGCTTAATTTCTGTTAAAGGTACGCAGGTCCAGAGTTAGAGATGTGGTCAATGGGGATAACACTTTATGTCCTAACATTCTTTGTTAACCCGTTCTCCGACATTGAAGATACTATACAAGGACCCCTAGCATTCCCTCAACTGGTTTCTGAAGGTGAGAATTTCACTTGTAGCTCCTGATGGATTTGTCCGAACCTAGTCTCGCATGAGGTCCATCTGTTAATTCTACCATCGAGAGTTATGCTACTCACTGGTGATTAATGGAACTGACACCAACATTGAAAAACATTAGAGAACATAGTTTCTGAATTGAGAATTTCGAGTTGAGAACATCTCGAACACTGAGCAACCAATCGTGTGACAGCGTTTGGCATTACTCGACCAATTACGCGGCCTAAGTACAGTTTGAGAATTGTCAAATCCATTGAGAATTCCATTCTCAATTCAGAACCGGTCGTATGTTTTTTTCAAGAGGACAACATATTTTATAGCTTTATTTCTTATTTCAGATTTAGAACAACTTCTCCGTTGGATGCTCTGTAAGGAGCCGAGCAGCAGGTGCACGATAACTCAGCTGATGGCGCACCCCTGGATCAGGCAGCCTGTCACCATCACCAACTACGTGTTTCATGAAATTGTTGACTGCGGTAATGTACTCAATGTCATAAACTGTGTGGTTATTTACTAAAAACCAAGTAATGTTAGTGTTAACATTACTTGGTTTTTAGTAAATAACCCTCCATAGTTTATAGTGATGAAGAATTTTGACAGATTTTGACTGTTACTAAGGGCCTATTTCACCATCGACAGATAACTTTTATTCGCCGAATAAAATTGACGTTTGACAGTTTCTGTATGAGACGACTGTCAAAATATATGGTGGATGATATAATAGGCCCTAAATAAAGGAGAATTACAGATTTGCTGTCTTGATTCCTGCAGCGTATATGTATGCCGAAACCTCTATCCACTCCTAAGTTCTTTCCGCTTGAGCCTAAAGTAGTTACACGATAAACTGTGAATAAAAACAGATAATTCAATAAACAACTGACTGCTATAAATTTTCACGTTGAGTCATCCGTGTTCTTAAACAGCGTTGTTTCAATTTTGCAGATCGTTATGAGGCGAACCCTGAACTTTACTATAGCGGTAGTCTCGGCTCACCTCGCAGCATTTCTCCAGTGTCGCTAGCCGACCCCCTAATTAAAGGTAAAAAACTTTCAATTATGTTTTATATTTTTAAGAAATCTATTAATGTGAGCTGCGCAGCGCTGCAAGGCTACGTATTCTGAATTATCACAACGAAATGTGTAGAATATAAGGTTATATTTTGAATCGCTCTTTAAAAGTGTGCGCGCCGCGTCACCTCGCGGCGCGTTGTGACCTGACCCTAAGAATTTTTCCTGGTAGGTTGACGTTTGTGTTTTAAACTTCGGATCAAGTAGCTTTTTTAATCCAAAGTTTATTATATCTCACCGGATAATGACTTAACCATAACACACACATTGCATCAACGCTGATTGCGAAATTAATATCTTTTCTATTAGTCATCTCTAGTGATAACAACTCAACAGTTTCTTGTTTAAAAAACCACATGTGATTAAGTCATACTCGTTCATTTATTATGTTTATCATTATTGTGATTTGAAGAGAAGACAAATTAATATTATCTATTTGTATTCGGGTACTTGCTTGGCATAATGTGACTAAGTCATATTATCAGTCAGTTATAGTCATAGCTTACAATGTCTTTTAACATATTTTCAGAGCGTTCCAACCCGTCCGAGGTGGCGGTCCGGTCGGACGGCAAGAACCTGTCGCGCGACGATCACAAGCGCGGGTCGCTCGCTCTGCACGCGCCCTCTGCCGACAGAGACGCGCAGTCCGACAACTACAGCCTGCGCTCCTCCGCTGATGTATGTAATATGTATTAGGCTATATGACCTACTTGACACCTGCGAGAGACTTTTTTTTCATTCTTGCTTATTATGCTGTAAGTAACTTGCTTAATGTGAGATGGATTAAGTATTGCCAGGCTGTCACATTCTATGCTAAATTATAGAGAATTTTTTTTTGGAAATTTACCGCGCGTTTTTATCAAATTCTAATGAAGATTTTTTTTAAATAAATTTTTGTGTTTACCATTTATTGCTTTTTATTTTTGATATTTTGAGTACTAGTTAACAAAAAAACATTCTCTCACTGATAGTAAATTACTTCATTTTAAATGTTACTCAATTTTAATTCAATCTATATTTTTAACCGTTTAATTAAAATTAATTGTCCAGTTAACTACAAGAATATTTAAAAGTACATACTACTCTAAAAGTTGATACAACAGTTTTATTGTTAAATACTGTTCCTTGTCACTCAGATCCTGGACATTTCATCAAAGCCTGTATCGGACGCGGCTCTAACCGACATCAGTTCGGATGCGACCGGCCACGCCGCATGCGACATCGATTACGACTGCGATCAGTACGAGTGCGACAGTTGGGACGAGTGCGAACAGGACAGCTTCTCTTAAACGTGACCGAAGAAAAGAGTTACTATACAAAGAGGCTAGATGGTTTTTAGTCGAAGAAGTTGCAATGCGTAGTACAGGCGCGACGAATTAACTACTCCTCTAGTTCAGTAAATCGTAAATGAGCAAAACACTGTCATTATACTACATTTAAGCTTGCCTTCCAGATAAGAAACTGCCGGTTGTATGTGGGAATAAATTCAACCGTTTCATTGGAATTTCTGATAGTCTATCAGTAGAAAACCATAAATACTGTTCTCATTGCAACAGCTTTTAAAATTTAAATGATCCAATAAAGTGAGTACAGAGAACATGTTGCTTCGTGCCTGTGAATGGAAATGAAAACAGTCAAATTGTGAGGAAGGCTCCTAAATGTTAAATCTAGCTGACGATATATTTCGGAGTCTAGATAGAAACGAATCGAGTCTTAAACTATACTAATTAATTATAATTAGTTAAATGCAAATTAGAAAATAATATGCTCCAAAAATATTAAAAATGTTGACAAAATAGGTATGTATGTCGAATCAATTATTTAAAAATATCATTGGTGTCTTTGCCTATGATTAATTTATTATATTCTACCAAATCAGAAGCTATATAGAATTTTAGATTCGTGTGTAAAGTGAGACCAAATTAAAATTATAGGTGTGATGGTAAATTATTGCTAATAAATGCTAAAATTCGGCTGATATTAAAAACTTATTCTGATTGATTACAGAAGCTTAATAAAAATAGTAAAAGCACGTAAATATTCCTATCTAAGTGATCTCAAGTAATTAATTAATTTAAGGAATTGCATAAAAATCACTAGTTTACTTTAGAGCACCAATTGATTATATTTTCTGTAACTTGATGTGTTATTATAATAGTTTACAGAACTTGTTGTTCCTATAAAAACTCCATCTCTATTGGTCTATTCTTAAAATAAATAAATAAAAAATATTAATCCAAAGAAAAACCAATTAAAAATAAGTTCATGTTACCTCATATTAAAGCCACAATTAGATTCTCTTCCATAGTTACTTGTTGTTATGTCTTAATAAGTCATTTATTTCACTAATACACTACGGCTGAATGTGTAGTTCACTATGCCACCTAGTGCATAAAATTGCCAAATAATATTGTTTTATACATTTGTTAAATTCGTAATTTTCATATCATGTGCTTGGAATACATCTTCAATAAAATTCAGAAATATTATGAACGTATTTTCAAAACACAATAGAAAAAACAAAAAACACCGTTATATGTAGATGTACTTGAAGCATTTTGATTGTACAGTTAATTAATTAAAATTATATTATTAAGATAGCTTTATATTAAGGTATACAGGTGTGTACATGAACTTTTATTGCAATGTTTCCTTCTGATCATTCCACTTGCCAAAATCTGAACAAAAATTGCAATTAAATTTCATTGTAGCGCGCTTTAACTCTTATGACTAAAATTACCGAAAATCAGTATTAAGACAATACATACGATTTTTCTTAAATGCTAATCTAGTGTAGTGATTAGAAAATTCTAAAAGAACCAAAATTATTCACTTTATTTGAATACCATTGTAAATATCATGAAGTAAATTTAACATATCTGTGTTGGGTTCAAATTTGGTTTTCAAGGATTCGCACTAACATTAGTAGCTGTTATATACGGCATTTTTATGTGAGAATCCTGTAGATCGGTATTGAATTGAAAAAGTAAGGATTATATTTTTGTAGAATTGGATTATAACTTGAGTTACTTTAATCAAATGTAGCAATTATTTATGTCCGGTGCGTCCGTTTCTTACATAGTGCCTTACGACGGACGGCGGGTTACGTTGCTCGTGTAGGACGCTGTGACCACCCATCGTAAATAAACGATATGAAATCCCAACGTTTGTTTTCTTTATCTTTATTTTTCCGTGCGACTTCGATTATACTGCGATTATTAGTGTGACTTTGTAAACTTTTGAAAATCAAGTATTACTTTGTCGTCATCACCCCCAGACCCGAGCTCTGCTCGCTACATAGGGCCGCATACTGAAACGTCGAATCAGTTTGAAGGCGCCGTTAAGTCAGCGACGATCTTAAAGTTAATTTGCGTTTCAGTATTCGGAGGTTAGCTACTTAGGTACCTCGATAGTTTACAACATAAACATCATCTATTCACGTCCATAGTAATCGTAAAAGATTATTGCTGTACTTATTTATTACTTTATCGAAACTACTAGCCTTAACAAATGATGCACAGAGTACATTTTACATTGCAATTATGTATTGGATTTTATTACCACCGGATAGATACTGGTACCGTTTAACCCTTTCACTGTCCCGTGATGATCACATATGCACATTTCCATTGTTTAACTATTGTGTCTTCTGACGGGACAGGGAAGGTGTTAAAAGTTCTCCGTGACTGGGACTCAACATTGACTGAGCAATAAACGTCTGAATGCCACTTTATGCGCAAAGTATCTTTGAGAAAGGACACTGTGCATAGCATATCTGATAAAGGGCACACTGTAAGTACTGTCACCTTAAACGTGATTTTAAACCTATAAAACATAATTTTTAAGAACTACGATATATCCCATTTTTTTTTATTTTGACATCACTGTTTATTGAAATTAACCGGCAACACTGATTTCATAATGTCAAATTACATGGCGGTGCGTCGCTTTTTTGCCAATCATTCCCGTTTATCAACAAATTTATCCGCATTTACGACAAAACAACGCAAACTATACACTTGTGTGGCGACTACACCTCAGTTTTTAGCTGCTAAAAGAATACCGGTAAGATTTGTTTTTGTTTACATTGCTAAGTTGAGCGCAATATGTGATTGTAACTTTTACAATCAGAATTCGATTTAAACCTATTGTCTTCATTTATTAGTAACTATATTAGTTTCTCGCTACCGTATCTTATATAGCATACTTGAGTTACATTTTTAAAGATTATTTTTATAACCTTAAAAATTATTTGTAAATTGTCAGTCACTTTAGAAGAGTAGTTTCCTTTCCAATAAGTGCCATATCCGTTCCGCTGTTCCGCGTATTGTGGACCTTATTGCATTGGTATTAAACCTAGTTTGTGGTGTTATGGTGTTGGAGGTGCTATGGGCGTTTAACCATCAATAATTGGTGTTGTCCCTTAATATTGGTAGTCCAATTTGATTCAAATATGAATTGATTTACAAAGGGACCCAATAAGATCTTTCTGTTATATCTCATTAAAACGAACTTCGTACCATTTAGCCCATGTAAGTAGGTACCTACTAATTATGAAATTTATTTCTTTAAAATATTTTAGATAGTGTTCATTTAAAATGAATGTAAGTACTGTTATATTCTTTATTATTTAAATACATAGTAGGTACCTATAATGATATTGTAAAAAGTCATTGACCTGACTTTGAATAATGTCTTCTACCTGCTGCCTTTTGTATGTTATGCTACATGATACATAACAAACTTTTAAAATAAGCATAACAGAATAATTTATTTTTATTTTTAATATGTTACTAATTTAAAGAAACTTATAAATAAAGTATACAATTGAAGGTAGTTGAGATGTAATTCTGACTTGATACCTTTGTTAAGTCATTTGAATTCCTTTGCTTATAAGGCTGTATAGCTGTGCCTTTTATACTACTAGTATAATCTATATAAGCCATTACAAGGATAGATTATACTACACCACTAATATTTATGCTGCAAAATAAGATGTGTACTTAATTAAAAAGGCAGTTTTTTTTTTAAAGTGCCATGTTTAATCTATTCCAACAATAATTTAGTAGCCATAACCTTATTATCTTTTATTAATTTAGGTACCTACAACTGTAAGATTAAAGTAATTCTTAAAACAAAAAAAAATTGGTTTCAAAACTTAGTTTTTTTTTGTACAAAACTACCATTTTATTTGTTCAAGTTGTGCCATAAGTGCAGTAGCAACTTTATTTGTTAGTGTTCTGTTACATTGCTCTGCATGGTCACATTTAAGTTTCCATACCCAAAGGGAAAAATGAGACCCTATAAGACTCCGTTGGTCTGTCCGTCTGTCACCAGACTGTGTGTCTGACTAGCACTTGTTCGGTTTATTGAGTATTTCAACAATTATAATTTGACACACAGAATGACAGGATAACCAGGAGAAGTTGATGTTAGTATAGCCCGCAAAAATCAAAATGTTTATGAACAAAATAATAGGAGGAGAATTTATTTAATATTTACTCTTGTTTGAAATGGAAGAGGTTTTTTGTTTGTTTGTGAATATGATACCCTGGTTCATGAGAAAATGTCTAATAACTTACTTTTATTTTTGAAAGATACCCATAATGCTACAACACGCGTACGAAGTCGTGGGGGAATACTATTTAATTATGAAGTGGTAACCAACTCTTCAACTGTGTTCATTATCTTCGTAAATAAGAAGCGATAATTAAATACGTGTCCTATCTCTTCGTCTCCTGTTTATATACATCATTGCTCCCATATCTAGCAAAACATTTATCTCACTATTTGTTTCACTTATCAAACACGTACAAGACGCAATAGTTTATTAAATAATAACGAACATTCGTTTTATCAACTGAACATAGTGCACGTACTGCGAACGCTTTCACTCATTTCGTAACTTCTATAACAACGAAACGTAAGTTACTGTACTAGTTAAATAATAGGTTTATTCTAGTGCTTTATTTTTAGTGCTTACTCAATGGAAATTAGTTAGCCTAACAAATTAGTTGAATACCCTTGATATGTAAGTAGCTAGCGGTTGACTGTAACATGAGAAATCGGCATGAATGTGCGACAAACGTCAATCGTCCTTAAAGACGATTCCGGAAGTAGTTAGTTACGATAACCTCATTAGCATCACAAAGATAAAGTACTCTTAAGGAAAGCAAATCTTCTATACATGAATAAATTCAAAGACGCATGCTACCGCTCGCCGATTACGAAGTTCTTCGATGGTAAAAATAATTAGCGATCTGCAAATATTTATTTATCTATCAATCATTCAACTCAGCTTCCACTGCTTGACATAATCCTCTTCTGAGTCTCGCCACAACACCCGGTCCTCCGCCTTCCGCATCCAGTCCGACCCATCTACCTTTTTAAGTTCATCGGTCCACCTGGCTGGGGGCGTCCTACACAACGTCTATGATAATAGTGGCCGTATGTTATGGCGCGCAATCGTGGGGTGTTTGTTGCCCTATTCACCGCGCTAAGCAAGCGGGTTTGTGACCGCAGTTTTGTATTCGTTCTTTTGGAGTACGCTGCGGCTCATTCACCTTGTTTCTATATACCTCAGTCGGTATATAAAGGGTCTAAGTGCATCCCCATGGCGAATTTATTTATCAAATAATTAATATTAAAAATCACTTGAACTAAAGATTTAAAATAAAAAGAAGTTAAATCAAAAGTCATGACTGGACTAAGTATTTGGAAAGCCAAATCAAACAAGCCTAACACGATCGGGTTAATTCTTTGCTATACATAGTTTATATGGCCACCTACTGGCTCTATCCTTACCTGATCAGCTCTGTAACCTCACTATACATTGTCAGCAAACGAAAGCAATCGCGTTGTTACGATAGCGTTGTCCCTAGAATATCTACCCTCATAATAACACGTCGCATTTTTCTTATAATTTCTATTGCATCACGTAGCGAAAAATATATTTTTTAGACTGAAACACATTAGTATCACTGGTAAAAAGCTGGTAACTTACTTCATCTAAACATGGTCGGTGGAACTGTGCACAATCAAAGAATAACGACATCGCTCCCCAATAATGGAATATTCTCTAGCCAAAATCAAGTCATCATTGCTGTATGCTTATATGGTAACTATTTCATGTTTACATGAATTCGTACCTGTATTATACATATTTTAGAGTAATTTTGTAGTCCTTGAGTAGAGACCGCGCATCGGCAATTGCAGCTTTTGACTGGCGGACCGATGACCTGAAGGTGGCCGGATTGCAATCGATGTGCAAGGCGGAGGATCGGGTTATGTGGCGCAACTTATGAGAGGCCTATGTCCAGCAGCGGACTGCGATAGGCTGAGTGGATTGATTGATTGAAAGTATTTATATAAGTAAAAATCATAGGGTAGCTGGATCGCTTACCTTTATGTCTGGGATAATGTTACCGCGTGCTAGCTGGCTTTCTCACACCGCTTCCGTAATCGACTTTTTTCTTTATTAAGAGTGAGGCTCTTGTCTATAAAGCAACTTCCATTTTATCTTTACCAATGTAATTCTCTATATTTTAAAACAAATTTGTTATCGTAATACTCAAACTAGTTGGATACTTATTATGAATCTTTGTTTTAATCCACCACCGTCTGACGCTGGTTGCTTAGTCTATCACTTCCACAAGTTTATAAATAACACCATGCTATAGACATAATATATATACGTCCTTTCTTTATAATGATATGATACTATTGTCTATTTGAAACTTTCTTTGATTAAATACCTCGTTAGATAATCATGGAAGGTCTACGAGTTTCGAAAATAAGTTCACTGACGAGATAGTTACAAATTATACTTTTCTAATAATTAAGAAAATAATTATATTACAGGGAGCGTAGGTCTACTGGATTTAGAGTTTTAGACAACCAGTAGACCACGTATTAGTAATGACGTTACTGATAATGCGTGTGTTGATTGTGTGTAAAAAAGTACTTCTTATCATAAAAACTATTATATATGAAAATTTATAGATAAATAATACAATTAGTATTCGCAAGTAGCACTGTAAAGGTACCGATCAGCGGCTGAGAGAGCTAAGACTCCCAGGTAGTGACAAAAATGGAGTAAATTGAAAATAGGTAATTATAGAAACTTGCTTACTTATTATATTGTGGCCAATATGGCCACAATATAATAAGTATATTTTAATTAAAAATTCAGAAGTAATTTAAACAATTCAGAATTAATTAAAAACTCAGTGAAGTGTATTTTCTTGCATAAACTCAGATCATGCATTTTTACGTAAGCGCATGAACAACAAACATTCTTTGTTATTATATTTCGATTAATAAATTACTAGAGAGTTATCTTTGATATCTTTTCGACGGTGTACGTAGTAAGAATAGAGTGTAATCAAGTGAACCAAAAAATCTAATAAGACTTTTATGAATAATAAATTATTTTTATTTCTGCTTGAAAAACGTGACATTTACTAGTAAGTGATGACTTGAATTACATACCTATATTTTAATGTAATTTACTAAACAGCTATTAAAATTAAAAATAATAATTATTAATTTGTCTGTATCACTTGTTTATAGTTCTATTTCCAACCTCTTTCGTGTAATAACGTAACACTTACTGGCTGTCGATATAAAAAAGAAAAACAAAACAATGATGTCTATTTTTGATGGAAGACAACAAGAATGTCTAGCAGGAACGCCGTATCTCCTGAGCGTCTCGAAAAAGACGCTTGTGGCTCCAACACGGTTGGTTGGCTCCGATGGTGTTACCATATAAGTCGTTGGTTTCCCCGAAGCGTGCCAGTCTCTACCGAGTATTAGCGCGCGCAAGGTTCGCCATGCGCGTTTTTGAATATGCGTGTGTTGTGTCAGTGTGTGCATTGTTGCAGTGCGCGAGCGCATCTACTTCAGCGCCGACGAAAATGGCCTTCACATACCCGCAGGCAAGGAGGGATGAAAGCGTCATCGATGACTACCACGGCACTAAGGTACTGTACCACTGCCTTTACAATCCTTATTCGCATTATTTTAATGTATTCAATTAACAATTAGGACTAGCAAAAGCATGACAATTTTTATAGTTGTCGCCAGCACAAGAGTTTAAAGACACAAGGTTTAAAAGTAAACAACACCTGTGATCACATCTGTTCACGATAGAGTTTTATTACCCATTAAATGTCAGTCAATCGTACAACAAGCCATGACTATGCGTGCGATACGAATAAAGGTCATAGCACACTTAAACGACTCTGCTCCAACACCGCTCCCACCCAACACCGCCCTAAACTAAGACGGCTGCTCGTAGTCCACGCGGCGACAGCTAGCAGACGGCCAGCTATCCACCCGCCGACCGCTCTCGCTTTTCGCGATAGACACAGTTCGCGATCGGTTTCCATTAAAGCAACTCGGCGCGGCGACTGCTAGCCGTGAGCGCGCGGACACCGCACCGACCGCTCATCTACAACGTGCGGCCAGCGAGGCGTCAACTAACGAGCAGTCTGACGGCAGTAAGCTCGCTAACAGCTAACTGTCTGCTAATTTATGATGCTAATGTAAAATATATCTAAAGAGCAATATTTAAAGCCCATATTTAAATTATATTCTTTTTGCCGGGTGGGAGCAGAGTCGTGTAAGTGGGCTATGACCTTAACGATCAATGGAGCCTCCACCAGCTTAAATATTTAATACTTATTTGTAGAACCGCGATCGCTGCTATTATTACTATAAAGACCGTAATCTTACGGCAATGTAATCAGTGATTTGTAGTCAAAAGGTCGTAGATTTCGAAGCGGAAATGTGACAAACAAAATCTAACAAAATTATTTATCTAAAGAAAAAAAACGTGTATTAAATTAAAGTCGTGATAATGTTGGATATGAATCTGATCAAAATTCTCTATTAAAAAGCAAAGGTTAGTTATCCGAGGGCTATTACCATAAATGTGTTTACGTCAATATAAATACCTTGGAGGCAAATTATTTCCATATAAATCGATCGATACTTTGCGGTGGTAAGGACGCTGCATTGCACCAAACCATACTATATTTATCTATAATATGTATGTATTTAGAAATATATAAGTATGTTTATCAGTTGTCTGGTTACCATAGTACAGGCTCTGCCTAGTTTGGGATCAGATGACCGTGTGTGAGATTGTACCAAGATATTTATTTATTATACAATGCCAACCAAGTTTTATTTTTACCTGCATTTCAGTCTAGCCATCTAATTTTCCATTTGGATACCAATTAAGTTGAACAAAAACTCAGTTATGTGCATAGCGAATGCTTATTTTGTTACACTATTTTGGTTCTACTATTACAAATATTTCCTGTTCATATTTATAAAAACTAGTTTAGGAGTCTTGATAGAATACATCTTGTAGTTTCTATATCAATAATTAAATCCTTGTTATAATTGCCAAAGCTTGTATTATATCCGGGATCAACGTTCTACGTCATGTGTATTTAAAGTTACAAACAAAAAACTCTAAATCACGTTTCTTAATTAATAACTGTAAATCGCAAGAATTGACGTCTATTCACTGCTGGTATTTTTTGCTATATTTTAAAGTGAAAAAATCCAGTTACTACCTCACTGTCATAAATAACATCTTCAAAATATTTAATACAACATTTATCAAGGAAAATGTTTTACCTGAAAAAAATGCCATAAATCTTAATTGTTTTATTTATTGCTGTAAATCTTGAGTTCGGAGTATTAAAATACGTTTTAATCAGATCAGATGCTGGTAACGAAAATGACCAATGCTGAAGTTTCTATATACCTATTAAGTTTAAGACTATCACTTTTACGAAGCTATATGATTAAAATCAATCTGGCTGTTATCAAACAATAACCTCATCAATGCACGGGCTAGAGAAATCATAAATTCAGAAATTTTTATTGTAGTTACCTAAGTCGCAATGTTTGTTCCCAAACTCCTCCGAAACGGCTGGACCGATTCTTATGAATTTGTGTGCATAACTATGTAGGTCTGAGAATTGGCCAACATCAATTTTTCATACCCCAACTAAGTGATAGGAGTGGCCCTCTCCAGATTTTTTTTAAGATGGCAACACAATGTTGGATGGCCAGCTAGTATAATCCTAAAACTTGGATATAAAAATATCAAAAATAATAAATTATCACACAAACAGCTATCTTTTATGTATCACAAGCTCGTTTATAAAAACGGGATTTATATTGGAAACGAATTAATGATGCATTCAAAATTCTCTTTTACTAATGGTTTATAGACACGATATAACGGATTTAGTCCAATAATTCGCCCAAAAAGAGAATAAAAAATACCGTTCGTGTATTAATTTGAAACACGTAAACTTATATTAAAATTTCGTATGCGAAGAAATATTTTGCGTCGAGGTTTATACTAAACCTTTTTACAATGTCGATTTTTGTTTACGATCTTTGGAACCAAAGAAGAATAAAAATATTTTCCTTTTAACATTGTTCCTCCTACAGACCCGTGCAATATTTTTATTCATCGTATGAGATAAATCTTTTCGATACTTATATGAACGTGGTGTTCAGGTACTTTTCTTTTTGTAATAATGTTGAACTCTCTCGCATAATTTTATTTCGTTTTTCTTACTGAGGACAGGGCGCATTTTTTTACCATTGATTGATAATGTTGCACCAGCGGAGGAATGAACGCGCTGGGAAGTTCAAACATTTTAATAGGGTAAACGTACCGGTTAACCGGCCACTACCCCTTTTCGGCCACTTAGCACGTTACTTTGAATAATAACCAATGATAAAGACTGCTCCTTTCTAATTTCGCTCCATTCGATCCTGACAATCTTCACGGTTCATAATACAACGGCAGGGTCTCGAAATTTGCGAACTGAGGCCTCAGTCGCCATTTAAAAATTTTGTATGTGAACGCGTGTCAAATTTAGGAGAAAAAATAGCACGTGGATTGATTTTCAAAGATAAATTTTTAATTGTTACTGTTGGTTTATTGGTGATTGATTTGGTTTGTGTGTATGTAGCATGTTTAATTTTAATATTCAATTGCCTAAACTTCATAAAACTTATCATAATTGTGATATTTTTGGTGGTCGGACAATACGTCAACGATTTATTTCAAAATCTACTTTCCGACCAGGTGGTCGCAAAACCGGTTTATTCAAGTCATTTCTCCTTGCCTTTATTGCGGAAACCTTAAATTTACCAACATAGTTCCCATAATATTTGTGAACACCTAGAATTTTGTGAATTTAAAATTAGATTCCGGCCGCCAATATACCCCATATTTTCAAAGATATGACCATAAAAACATTACATTTAGCGGCCGATAACCAGTAAAAACAAAACCTGTATTCGGCCGTATGAAAACTTTGAAATAAAGAAAAGCCGAAAATTAGTAAAAATTTTACCTGTTGAATACAGGTAAAATTGCCGTTTGAAATAAAGGCTGCCGCTAAGTGGTAAAAATGTAACCTTCATATTTCTGGCATCGCTTTTTATGATTTTTTTCTTTTTACTTTCATACTACTATCAACCCTATGAGCTAATGAATATGAGTCGTTTTTCTACCAAGGATTAGGTGGCCGATAACCAGTGCACTGGTGGACGATAATCGGATGAAAAGGCCGATAGCCGGTATATTTGCTATTTTTACGAAAAATATTTTTTATTTAATTGTGTATCACTGATACGTCTATAAACGCTAGGTTTTATTAAACTAGACTATTGTAGGATGAAATGAAAAAAATATGAATAGTCTTGAAGTGCAGCATTATGATAAATTTCACCTCTGAAGTCAACAAGCCGCTTAAATGGCCGATAACCGGTATGTTTACCCTATTATCCTTCAGAGCATGCTGCTAATGTTTTTTATTAAGTGAAATGAATATCGAAAGGATCCCAAAGTTGATGTGAGGATATTATATTAATTCAGTGTCAGTTCTTTCTCCAATTTTCGTAAATGGAGAAAAACACTCATTACTGCTACTCAAAATGGCGGATGTACCATAGCGAAACAAATTATACCAATGACCATAAAATTTTACTTACCTAAAACGTTCTATTTTGTACCTAGCACAAAAAGTCTGTACCACCAACAAAATCTCTACCAAAAGATATTTCATATACTTACTGAATGAGAAGACTATGCCTCAATTTTTTCGTTTTACCGTTAAGTAGGTAATAGTTTTACCAATTTCATACAAAACGCCTCTGAAAAATGCGGTCAAAACAAAAAACTTTGAAAGGTTTTCTTGCTCATTTAAATACAACTTTTAAACAAACAGGAATAAATTATAGGGCTTTTAACTAGTTTTGATCGATATTACTGTATAAAATCATAGCGGTGACCGTTTGTTTGGAAAATAGTACACCCGTGTTTCCTCTTAAAGCAAATACTTTTGGTCATTCTTAACATCAAGACCTTCCGAGTTCTCGCTTTTCATTTCCTTCACTGATTGTGATTTTAAAGTCTACAAGACTTATAAGGACCTGTGTTAAGAACATCATGGCTAGGTCTCATGCAGTTTGATTAACGTTAGCCACGAGTATGTTAGTCGCCATATCGCGGCGGCGCGCGGCGGCGCGGCGGCGTATCCGTGAATTCAATACAAACATAATAATTGCTATGATAGCGCATGCATAGTGTTTCCGTAACCAGAAGAACTAGATAGTGTTAAGTGTAGCTTAGTACGAGTGGTTAATAAGAATTCTAGTTATGTGCAACCCCCATTGCTTGTAAAATCAGGGCTGCACTGCTCGACTCCCTAGCAGCTCGCAGTTGTGTTGCCTCCTGCTATGTATCGTGACTTGTATGTTGGGGGCCCCTCTGGCGACTTTTAGCGAAAGCTTAAGGGCTTCAAGCCGAGGCAGCAAGAGGTATAGAAAAACTAACTACCGCTAAGTCGCACATACAAATGTCTACAGAAATCGTAACACGGTGACACGGGTAGTTATTGTATTCATAATGCAATTGTTCATGGTTGCAATAAATTGTTAACTATAGAGATGGGTTTAGGTAGGGTTATCAAGGAGAATGAAAGAGGCTTTGTTTTTAAAATACTGGCTTTCCGTCCGGGCAGTTCTCTTACATCTTTAACTACATTCTCACATCTAGAATGTTATTCACAACATTAAAAACCTTAGGTACGTACTTAATTTCACGTATGAAGTGATTTAATAAAAGAGAAATAGGTATATCATACAATCATACAAAAACTTTTTCAATAGATGGGTCTTACTTGCTTCAAACCATCGGCAAATAACAAAGTAATCGACCCTATGTATAATTTGCGATTCTGAGTAGGTAACCTTGTGTTTAATATTCGTTAGGCATACCACTCCATTAACTTATACAACGTTCTTATAGATATTAAATATACAAGTGGTATTGGAAGGCTAACTTAACTTATCAAAAAAACATCCATAAAAACCAGTTTTTGTTACGAATATTACAATGAGAGATCATTGACCCTTAAAATTAAAAACGGGCTCTCCAAAAAATTGTTTTCGTGATCCCAATATTTATTAGTACGTGATGTAGATTTTTTCTCCATCATTTATCGATTGTATTGGTTTTTTTTTTACCATAAAATCTGGTATTCTATTAGCCACTTATTTATTTGAATCGCGAACATCACAGAGCCCGCATTCATTGTCCGTTTCTAGTTAATTGAATACAATTAACACACATACATACTATTCCGTAGATATTTATAACAACATACAGTACCTATATGCTTATAATGTGAAACTTAGCCTTTAGTTACCCTGTTATTAAAGTTCAACTGGTTCTAAATTTACTTACGAATACATCTAGACTCTAGAACGCCTCCACATAGATTCAGCTAAAACACGGCTGACGAATCTTGGCACATAAGCCTTCGATCAATAATAGTACTAGATACACAATCCCATGCAAAAGTTCACTTAAAAACTGGCACCAATCGTCTTTACCTAATCCTAGTTGAAAAAAATATCCATTAATGTAAATTCAACCTTAAATACAATAACTTAAAGTTATGTTCACAAAGCTATGCAAAAAAAACAATAAATTTTTACGACGAAGCTCGCTGGTCAACATAAAGCAAAAGAAATTCAACCTTAGTTAGCATGATTTAAGGTCAGAATTACAGAGTGTCAAAAAAAGCAATAAAATTTTACGACCGATGCTCGCCGCTTGGACAAGAAATGAGTGGAGTCGAACTATTTATCTAATATATTTTTACCCCCGACGAAAAAGAGGGGTGTTATAAGTTTGACGTGTCTGTGTGTTTCTGTGTCTATGTGTGTCTCTGTCTGTAGCACCGTAGCTCCCGAACGGATGAACCGACTTTGATTTTGTTTTTTTTTTTGTTTGAAAAGTGAAGTAATCGGGAGTAATGTTAGCTATGTTTCATGAAAATCTGTTCAGCCGTTTGAAGATTATCAGCTCTTTTCTAGTTGATGAGGGGATCTGACTGTCCTATCGATTCGAAATTTGGTACCGTGTGTGTGTATATGATTAATTAATCTATAAATCAATTGATAGTTAATGATAATAAAAAAATAAAAAGCATAAATAAACAAAAAATAAAAAAATTGAAAAACCCCCCGCGCAAAAGTATCCTGTAAAACGTATCAAATTAATATGTATTGACCCTTTAAGTTTCATAGAAGAAGTAATATTTTTATCCAAGCATAGTTGTGTCGGGGGGGGGGGGGGCTCTGAGTAAATATAGGGGGGGGGGCCGCTGAGTAAATATAATAAAAATAAAAAGTTCGATTTAAAAATGATAAAATAAAAAAATTATAAATACTATATTAACTCAGCGGTCCCCGGACACAACGATGCTTGGATTAAAATATTACTTCTTTTATAAAACTTAAAGGGTCAATACATATCTTGTTACTATATATATCAATACCCATTCTGCACAGCGAAATGGGTCCTTAGGAAATCTACAAACAAAAATTTCATAAAAAAAAAAAAACATAAAATAACAATACTACTCCATGCATTCCCTTTTCCAGAATAGTCGATGTTTGTTACAATAGTTGGCGCGTTGTAGCAAACATTGGTCAAGCAATCGTAATATTTGCTAAAAGACCTATAATTACTATTTATTACAGTTTTTATTTTATGAAAAAGACATAATGATATAAACTAACCGAAAAAAAGATATTCCTTCCAAAATCTTGGTGTTACGGTGATTATTTACACAATTATTGAACGCGCACTGCGACATTTTGACGTCTTGACGTTGGCTATGATTGGACCATACTAATTTGAAATAAGAGCACAACAGTATTTGTGCTCTTATTTTTCGGGCCGTTTTTGAAGCGCTTATCGGGAATCTAGTACTATTATTGATCGAAGACATAAGCGGTGGCTGAAGAAGAGACGACAGTATATTGGTTCGCCAAGATACAGTGGCTGTAGAGTACGTTTTTGCTAATGTAAATAGAATCAATATTTAATTTAAACATAAAGATGCTGAGTTTTGTCATACTTTAGCGAAAGCATCTATTTAATTACGTATTTGCTAAGTATGCATTTTGCTGCACTGCGAGCTTTTTTAGGTGCTTGGGGGATGAACCCCATTATTTCTTTCTCAGCATTTTAAGTGCACTGATAGCTTACATGATGCTCTAAGATGTTCATAATGCGGCGTTTCTAGTCCAGGTTGCCAATTTCGTCTTCTTTCTATCTTCCTTCCACACTTACGACCATCTAAGACTAAGTTAGCAGCAATAAAAAAAAACCCATTGAACTCTCTCGTATGAATTCCCTTTACTGTACCCGTAGTATTTCGCAACTTATTTGTCAATGCTGCCAGCTCAGACTTTAATTTATCTATATATATAAAACTCTTCCGTTACTGACTGACTGACTGACTGACTGACAGACAACGCACAGCCGAAACTACTGATCGTAAAGAGCTGAAATTTGGCATGTGTGTTTGTTGGGAGGAGTAGGCTACCACTAAGAGAGGATTTTTGGAAATTCCCCCCCAAAGGGGAGAAAAGGGTGGTAAATTGAAAATGTTTATTTCTCAATGGATTCACTTAAAACTTTGTATATAGGTTTCACCAGTGAAGCAAGTGAGCATTAAGAAAGGGTTTTAGTTTTTTTTTCGGTCACAAATTTGATTTTTTTAATTTTTGTTTACACATGTAATCGATAGACCATGGAACAGGCGATAACTAAGTGAAAAACCCTAATTCTGACGGAAGTCATTACTGCACGCGGACGAAGTCGCGAGCAAAAGCTAGTCTTGTATAATTTAGATAGAATACAATACTTATACTCAAGGTAATACTTGATTGGCCAGACAATATAATAACCGTTCCTAAATGGTGATTGCTGTAAATATCACAATTATTTAACATATAATATTTTGCACCTTACATACATTATTTATGTTAAGGTTGTAAAAACAAACATGTAATAAAAAGAAAATAAAAATTCTTACTGCATTGAAATAAATGGGTTGTAAATGTCAGTAATACCACAAATGTGAGGTTGGCTTGGCTAAAGCGGTTGTAGAGTTGTTGAATATTATCATAGAGTTCCGATATAAAGATTTTATATAATATCTTTTAATATAATATCTATTAGGTATATATAATTCAAGTGTCACGATGTTTGTCCGGGATAAACTCCGAAACTACTGAACCGATTTTAATCAAATTTGCACACCGTGTGCAGTTTGATCCAACTTGAAAGATAGGATAGCTTACATCTCTATTATATAAAAAAAAATTACCGCGGGCAGGGCTGCGGGAAACAGCAAGTATTTTATATAAATCCTATATAAATATCGACGTGAACTGGTACATATATCGTTAATTAAAGTATTTATGACGAATATACTCATTCTAGTAATTACAAAAAAAGTAATTGTCATTATTGTTGTAATACTATTTCATAATGCAGATAATAATGTGTGTACTACTCAATTGGCTAATCACCGTATGACATTTATTCAATGGCGGGTAATGAATATTAGGTGAAAATATGACTTGTATCATTAAATAAATGAGGTGTATATCCGAGGTAGACACGTCACATACCTACACGGGCTGAATATTTTATGTATATTTATAAAGGTAGGTTGAATGCATCAAGGTGCTTACAACTTATGTATTTTTATTGGTCAGCAAGAAATCAATCAAGATTCCAAAATTCACAAATAGTAAGGAAAAAATATCCTTCCTAATTGTAATTAATTTACGAGTCCAAAATGGTTAGCGTTTTTAAAACATTTTATGAAATTAAATTCAATGAATTTGCACATCAGGTGAAAATCAACCTTGCTGCTTGAAATTAAAGGCTCTGTTACTAATAAAACGAAATTTATTTGTCAATATAAACAAATACTTATTCAGTTGTTACACTACAGATCCCAGACCCCTACCGCTGGTTAGAAGACCCTGATTCCAACGAAACCAAAGAGTTCATAGAGGCAGAGAACAAAATCACGCGACCTTACATCGACGCATGCCCCGTGAAGAGTGACATCAACAAGAGGCTCACAGAGCTCTGGAACTACCCCAAATACTCATGCCCCTTCAGAAGGGGGAACAGATACTTCTTCTTCAAAAATACTGGCCTCCAGAATCAAAAGTAAGTTGAATATATAACTGGTTTTGTCTTTAACTCTTCCTACATCCTAGAATTCTAATTCCTTACTGTGTTATGGAATTGGCAAACTTTCGTTTTTGTCTATGTTTGTTTAGTTATAAATAAATAATCTCATCTTTATCAAATGTAGAATTTGTTAGACCAAGAAAGAGGGGTGAGACCTCGTATAGGAAGAACTGGCCCTTTCCTTTCTCAAGAAATAAGTGCTTGTAAAAGGGAGAAAGCATAACTCTCTTCTCTGTAAACAATTAACTTTTAATATCCTTTATAAGTTGGTTTTGCAGTTGTAATATAATACGCCTGTGTTGTTTGGCAGTGTTTTATACGTACAAGACAGTCTGGACGGCGAGCCGCGCGTCTTTCTGGATCCCAACACGTTGTCCGAGGACGGCACCATCGCGCTCTCCGGCAGCCGCTTCACGGAGGACGGTAGCACCTTCGCGTACGGACTCTCTGCCAGTGGATCCGACTGGATTACTATACATCTGAAGGATGTGGCCTCAGGTGAGATTCAAAGCAACCTAATAAAATAAGTTACCGATAAAATAAGGCGACCTTCGTGGTCGAATGGCGTTCACACCGGATTTTAAGGTGTCGCTAAATCTGAGGTCCTGGTTTCGATCCCTATAATGGTCAATGTAGAAAATAAAAACACTTTTCTACATTGTCTCAAGTCTGGGTGTTTATGGTACCTTCTTTACCTCCGATTTCAGAACACAAGTGTTTTAGCTACTTACTTTGGAATTGGAGCTATTTATGTGATATCACATTCATGCCTTCTAAAGGAGGCAAATATATGAGATTGGATGCCTCCAATCTCATACACTCCACGGTACATTACGAAAGTGTTGTCGCTGGTCTCTGGCAAAGGAGGGTGGTATAGTACGGTGCAAACTTAATGGCGGCTGTGATCATGAGGCGAGTCGCTGCACAGTTACAAATTCATGCAGCGGGGTGCGGAGTGAGGTACTGCGCAGGTGTCTCGCACTACATCCGCAATTAAGTTTGAATCGTACTCTTGGAACATTCCGGTCTTATGCCAGTAAAGTCCAGGACATTTTCGCTTTTCCTTAGTTTGGTTTCACATGAAGTTTTGATTGTCGATCGATTTGAATTTGTTTGTTTGTAACACCATCGGACTTTGAACCTGCCACTTACCTTTTTTGCCTGATTTAGTAAGATCTGATAAGAAATAAAATAAACTTGTTTCTTTGTATCAAAACTTTACTACACGATGTTACAATCTTCCTTATAATATGTTTAATATAAATTAATGTAGCTAGAGGCATATAAATTAAGTTTTGCGGTTTTCCGCTAAGATTTACATAATTTGTCAATTAGTGTCGAGCTGATTATTAATTCTGCATATTTACCACAGAGATCGCAGTATCAATGGTTTTTTTTGCATTTCTTTGAATTATCACTCAATATTATTTTTGTATGAATAACAAATTTTTGTATAACGTGAGTGTATCCTAGCTAATACGCAAAAATATGAACTAACACATGTAACTTATATTACAGGCGAAGATTACCCCGAAAAGTTAGAAAAAGTAAAGTTCGCGTCAATGTCGTGGAGTAAGGACAACAAAGGGTTATTCTATTCGGTGAGTGTCACTCTTCGTATGGAAAACCTTCGCTACACCTGTATCCTTACTTTAATAGATCACGTTTTAGACTGGTACGCAGGTGTGGTCAATGTTGTGGTCTACGTGATGCGATTGTTAAAGCTTTTTCCCAGTATGAATAGGCGTAGTTAGATATTAACTTAGTACAAAGAGCCATTAAAATTATCTGCCATCTAATATCAATAAATTTTTATCTATAGTGTATAACTCTCAAGTACTGTTTGTAAAGACTGACAATATATTCTGGCTTAACGTTGCCGTCATTTGGTAATCTTGTTTGTAAAGTAACTTTGGCTACATGCGTTATTTTTCAATTAGAAGATATAGGAATTAGTCGACCTTGTACCACATCACGTTTTAGTATATTTTGCACATCAGACTAAACTGTCCCCATTAATCAATCAAGTTATTTCGCCAATTAAACGATTCATTTAACAATGTTTCGTCATATTTGTTACAGCGGTACCCAGACCAAGCGGGCAAGACAGACGGCTCAGAGACGGAGGTGAGTCGCGACCAGAAGCTCTGCTACCACCGACTGAACACGCCGCAGGCTGATGACGTCATCGTTGTCGACTTCCCGGAGGAACCGCTGTGGAGGATGTGAGTATCCAACGTTTTTCAACGTACTGCATAGAATCTTTCTATATATGTACATATATATATGTATATACACACATCAAAAGTGTCTAGGGATCAACATATATTTTTGCAATAACTTTTCTCCTGATTGATATTAATTAAAATTTTCTTTAAGGATTCATCGAATAAAGTGTTTTCGTTTGTCACAGTAACGATAAACCAAGTCACCTTTGCATTAATAAAGAAATTTGCCATTTTCCTAATAAAGGGATTTTTGACATTTGAACCACTAACACAAAAGTTCGAAAAAAAGACTGAAATAACAGTTTTCTTTAAAATTTTATTGGGTAACTTAAACAATTAATAATCCGTGTTTCTACCGCGAACACTAACAACACAAGAACATCGGTTTGGCATACTCAAAATGAGTTCATCCAAATCACGCTGTGGAATGGCCGCCCATGTTCGTTGCAACAACAAAAAAAGGTCTTCTTGCGACTGGATACCCTCCATATTCGGCAGAGCTCTTCTCTGTAGCATATCCCATGCATGCTCAATCGGGTTCAAGTCTGGCGACTGAGCAGGCCAGGGCAGGACATTGATGTTAGCTGCGGCGAGAGTCTGTCTTACAACTCTTGCGGTGTGCGGTCGTGCATTATCATGCATTAACTGAAATAAGGGACCGATTTGCACTTGTAGAGGAACGATGACGTCTGATACAATCGTCTCAGCATAAATTTGAGCGTTGAGGTTGCTTCTGATCCAAATCAACTCAGTTCTTCCGCCGATCCAAATACCCGCCCATACCATGATGGTTCCACCACTATAAGGATGGACTTCCTGGCAGGATTTTAATCGCTGTTGGCGTCCAGGGGTTCTCCAGTGTCGTATACGTCTTGTATCCGGTCTCATACCAAAACGAGACTCATCAGAAAAGCACACGAAACGCCATTGTTTTTCTGCCCAATTTCTGTGTTCAAGAGCCCATTGATATCGAATCCTACGATTGTGCATTGCTATAGGTGGTACCCGTAGCGGTCTTCGGGAATGAAGGTTCACTTCATGCAAGCGGTTTCTGACTGTTTGGTCGCTAATTAAGTTCCCTGAAGAGTGATGAAGCCTCACGGCTAACATCATGGCGGTTATTGTTGGAGCTCTTCGAGTTAAGATTTGAATGTATCGGTCTTGTCTCCGTGTGGTGCAGCGATACCGTCCTCCATGGCGCTCAGCCACGGTACCAGCGCTTCGGTAACGTGTCCAAAGTCGACTGATAACACTCTGACTTGTATTCAGAGCTAAAGCCACAGTACGTTGCCGGGAACCAGCTTCTATCATTCCCACGGCTCTGAGCATTTCTTCCCTGCTTAAATGACGTCGCCGCTCCATAATAACGTTGGTTTTAATCAGTAGTAGGGAAACAGTAGCACTAATAATGTCTTCAATGCGTTGTATGTTTTTATAGGGAAAATATTGACAGCTGATTTTCATCTTTTACTCGAATTTGATTCACAGTTCCTGATTCGAATTATGAAATGCACCAAAAAGGATCCATATAAATTTATAAAATCATAAATTTATTACAAAGCCACATCTCAATCTCAAGAAATCCGCATAAAAATGCTTGATCCCTAGACACTTTTGATGTGTGTATATATATTTCTGTAATAAAAATAAACGAAAAGATTTATAGTATCATTATATTCAAGATCTATGTATAGTTGATACAAACTAAAGGCGGCTGTAGAATTCGTGTCTAGTAAAACGACGAACCCATTGACGTATTGATTATTCGTTCACTTCGATCAAGCCTGCTTGACAAACTTGCTTGTGAAGCAAGCTTCACTTTTTCGTCAAGCACGCTATTTTTCAAGACGCCAAACACGAATATTGCAATACAAGCACTTAAAGGCTTCGTCTTGTGTTTGAGATAGCCGACTATTTTGCATCTTCTATACATAACTAGGAGATAAGTTATTATACATATAAGTTGTTTGACCATGCAAAATTTATTGTCGTTCTTGCATTTATTTTGAAATGTTTGTTCAAAGTGTATAATATATATTTTGTATTCACCTACAGTGACATTCGCACACAAATGCGCGGTGAAGAGAGACGCGCGTAACTTTTTTTTTACATATATTACTTCGTATAATGTAGCGTAACTCGTCGTAGAAATTATACGTTGTTATTGCTTGTTGAGACACTTTGAACAAACTAAAGGTTAAGTAATTTGACGGTTGTTAGTCGATGCCGTAATGTCGTAGTTATGTTTTTTTTTATATGTTAAGTTATTTATTTTAATAGTAATTGCTTACGAGAATAACTAGTTCTAGAGATATGTAGATTTATTGTAAGTTTTTTATTTGTGGTTGATAAAGTATGTACACGGACACCTTAGGTGTTTTAGAATTTGTTATTAAAATAAGCTCTCAAAAATTGTTCTGAACCGGATACTGCAAGCTATGTACTTGAACAATCGCTAATTTCTTCAAATCAAACCGTACGTTGTCCTGAAAATATTCATTCAAATAGAACATGTTTAATATTTTACCTTAAACTACATTTATGATCATGTGCATCGTTCAAAGTATGAAATATACTACATTTTAGAAAATCATAGATACAATTTCTTTTACTATTAAATTTACTAAAATGTATGACTTTAAAATAATTTAGAGAATGTAAAGAAAATTTGATCCTAATCTCAGCATTTTAGAGTAATATTTACCTGCGAATAGTATTGATGGGAGTGTTGTTACAGCGGCGCGGAAGTGACGGACTGCGGCAAGTACCTGATTGTGTCGCCGGTGAAGGATTGCCGCGACAACCTGCTGTTCTACGCCGACCTCACCAAGCAGCCCGAGCTCAAAGGCAAGCTGCACATCACGCAGATCGTACACAAGTTCGAGGCTGACTACGAGGTGAGAAGATACTACATAATAAAAAAACTACGTCATTAACTCATTATGAATGCTATGCTAAAAGTCCCCGTCTATCACCCCGATTTTATCCGAGAAAAAAGTTTTGTTGAAGATTTTGTGATGATTGATGTATGTTTTATGTGATTGTATGTTTGTTCACGCGATAGCCCCCATTCCATCATGTTTGAGCTTGTTTGATTCATCTTTAGTACACACAGTACATTGAGCCTTACTGATTTTGAAGTTTTTTTTTTCTTGTAAAATTATCTCTCACCAGGTTTATATTAATAATGAGAATCTCTGCTGTCTGAATAAATAAATGTTATTATTATGTCTTAGACAATATTGTTTTAACGATATGTTTTACTAAACGTTATATTTATTCTGTTATTCTATGAATATTTTTAATTTTCTAATTTCAGTACGTAACAAATGAAGGGTCGGTCTGCATATTCCGTACAAACAAGGACGCGCCGAACTACAGACTCGTTCAGATCGACCTCAACAACCCCGCACCTGAGAACTGGAAAACACTTATACCTGTATGTACTCATAATATTTAATTTTGATACTGATTCCACATTTCTAGTCTGGAAAATTCGTTTTCCTCACTCCAATAGTGGATGCGGGTGGCAGGAGGGAGAAGAGATCCCCCTCCTCCCCGTGCGTGTGTTACGTACAAATTTGCCAAGCTACTAAAGTTATCTAAATATGTTATGACAGGTTTATTTGTCATTTCTATATATCTATATATATAAAAATGAAACCCGTTTTCCGTTGTCACGACATAGCATGAAAACGGCTTGACCGATTTGGCTGATTTTGATCTTGAAATGTTTGTGGAAGTCCAGGGAAGGTTTAAAAGGTGTAAAACATAAAAATAATTAGTAAAAAAAAACTGTTCCTAAACTCGGGAATTACTTACCTTAATTAATTTACTTTTGACAGAACGAAGTCTGTCTGGGCAGCTAGTTTTATATAGAAATGACAGACAAATATATTATTGCTCGAAAATTATATACCTATACTGTTAATAACTTTATGGTGTTACAGGATTTACTAATTTAATCAATTTTACGATTTGATTACAGGAGCACAAAACCGATGTCCTGGACTGGGCGTCGGCAGTGGATAGCGACAAACTTGTCCTTCATTACATCAGAGATGTAAAAGTAAGTGGAATACATACATTCATCTATTAATTTAAAACTATTAATAACCGTATGACCTATTGTTTAATTATTACTAAAATTAAAAAAAATACTAGCTGGTTCTGATCAGATGCTAATTCAAGTGGAGGTCAAAATAACTAAATTTTGAAGGCCTATCCAACATCGGGGTGCGTAAATAGGAGCATACGTTTGTCCAGCAGAAGATCAATTATGAAATGTAGGAATTTTTTTAGAGGCCTTTTCCTTACAAAGGCATACCAGTCTCATCATGCCCTTATCTTAAATTTTACAAATATTATTTTACTGTTATGAGAGAGCTTATATCACGAAAAGAGCTAATTTTCTCATTCTTGGTTTAGTCAACATAATATTTATAAAAATGTCTATCATATTTATCAATTTTGAATTCACGTGACAGTGCTCTTTCTCATAAAATAACGCGTTGCATGATTATAAATAAATTACGTCACGTGACGTAATTTATTTTAAAATTAAGACTATTTACCTTGTTTCATAAGGTATCCAAATTTTCAGGATGAATTGTTATGTTTATTCAAAGAATAAACGCTTTCTTCCAGAGTGTCCTACAGCTTCACAGCATGACGAATGGCACGCTGATGCAGACGTTCGCGCTGGACGTGGGCTCCGTGGTGGGCTTCTCCGGCAAGAAGGAGCAAACCGAGATCTTCTACCACTTCATGTCCTTCCTCTCGCCCGGCGACATCTACCACGTTGATTTCAAGAAGACGCCCTATGAGCCTACCGTCAGTAATTTTAAAGCTTTTTAGTAAGAAGGTTAAAAATATTGTTGTCTGTAAAGTCGGTTTACGGACGATAATGTTACGTGATGACGTTATATCACCCGTTAAGAAAACATTAATGAAAAACTGCATACTATCTCACTTCTACTTGGACGCATTGTCCGATGGTGTGTGACGAGAGAGAGAGACAGTTGCGTCGCAAGCCGAACGCTTAGGCCAATCGTGCCTCTCTATCGCTTGTTCTGCACTCTCGCTTACATGCTCGGATCAAGCAGAACGCGACACTTTTTCGTTCATCTAGCTGGCGTTCATCAATTTATAAGACGTTATCACGTCAAAAGATATGAAAGAATATCTAATATTACATATATTTCTTTATTGGGGCGGTATGCTAGGGAATGCTTATGCTTCGTACGTGCCACTTTCATAGTATACGGTTGTCATAATGCCGCTTGGGAAGGGGACGAATGACGGGAGCGTTGCTATTGTAAAGTAACGCCCCCCGCTACCCGTCCGAACTATGGGATTGTCACGAATGAATTTGCCAGGCATATCGCATATAGAAGACGTTTTAGTGCAGAAAATATTGTCATCTCTCAATCACTGCAACAATCTCTAGTCACGTAACATTTCGTAGAGGGATTCTCTATGATAAATTAAAATAATAATTTTAAAACTTGAATTCCAGGTTTTCCGACAAGTGAAGGTGAAAGGCTTCGACACGTCGCAGTACGAAGCCAAGCAGATATTCTACAACAGCAAAGATGGCACTAAAGTTCCTATGTTTATCGTTTCTAAGAAGGTAAGCCATTACTCGAACGATTATATAATATACAGAATGTTATTAAAGTGCCTGATCACATGGAGTTACTACTTCAGCCCATAGAAAAAATAAACTAATTGATTCCCGTTGCTCTGCCCGCGGTCCCTTTTCTTCTTTCTGATAATAAATATAGCCTATGTTACTCAGAAATAATAAAACATTCTAATGGTGAAAGAATGATTGAAATCAGTCCAGTAGTTTTCTAGTAAATTCGATACAAATATACAAAAATAAATATTTCCCTTTATTATATTAGTATACAAAGACTTATTAGTATATCATATCAAGTATTCTTCTTAACCTCTAGTGCTAAACTAAATGCTTGTGTTACGAGTAGGTTTCGGTATTGCAATGGGTGGAATTTGAACCGGCGACTGACGCGTCTCTAAATTAATCGAATTCACGACTTTTGTTAAACAGTCAGGGTTATTAATTACGATAGCAACTATACCTGTCAAGTTAAGAACATTATGTTTGATGCTCAGGGCCTGGCTCGCGACGGATCTAACCCGGCTCTGATCTACGGCTACGGCGGCTTTAACATCAACCTACAGCCCAACTTCAGCGTCACTCGGAACGTCTTCATGCAGCACTTTAACGGAGTCGTCGCCATTCCTAACATCAGGGGAGGAGGGTAAGACATATTTGTTGATCAGATCTTGATTTGTACTGTCTCTCACATAAAAATGTTTTTGCGGGGTTTTCCCTACATCAGCTCCAGGCAGTTGGACGACAAGAGTTATAAATGCTGATACATAAAAAAAATAAGAATAATTTATGTAATCAGTCGAATTCATAACTATTTATCGATACAACGGTTTACTCACGCGCATTCTCCGGATTTGCCCGCGACTCCGCCACCAATGCGACAGCTCATGATTCCAGGACTCTTAAGTCTGAAATTAGTATCGCGATCATGAGAATATGTGCGGAATGTGTGATGCAAGTTCCACAAGTAATGTTATTTAAATACATGTTTTTATTTGTTTTCAGTGAATACGGAGAGAGATGGCATAACGCGGGCCGCCTGCTCAACAAGCAGAACGTGTTCGACGACTTCCAGGCAGCTGCTGAGTATCTGATCAATGAGAAGTACACGAAGCCGTCGCTCGTGACCATCCAGGGTGGCTCCAACGGCGGCTTGCTGGTGGCCGCCTGCATCAACCAGCGCCCCGAGCTCTACGGAGCCGCCATCGTGCAGGTCGGGTGAGTCACGTGCCAACACTACTCATTTTAACATAAAATACAATCTCAGACTGTCCTACTGGTGGCCACAGTCGCATTGGTTTGCTGCGGATTTGTTATCATATGCGTTATATTATAAAAATGATAATAGAAAGTTTGAAGGCCCTTGGTAGATGCCTCATCTCATATGTTGGGTTGTATGCCCCATGCGTTTCACGAGTATTCTCGTTGCTGAAGATAATATTATCTGTGTAAGAAGGAACAAATACATGTTTACTCCCAACTAAAATGAGGATAAGGATTGCTATATAATGTCTATCAGATTATTGTTTAGCATATTTTTTTTTTAATAGCCTATGTTGTCCCACGTCTGGGCAAAGGCCTCCCCCAAGTCCTTCCATTTAACCTTATCCCGCGCCACCTCTCGCCAGCCCTCACAGTATGCGTCTAGATCATCGCGCCACCTCTTCCTGGGCCGGCCTCGGCGGCGCCGTCCATCTGTTGGCTCCCATTGCGTAGAGACCTTCGCCCAACGGTCATCATGCATACGGCTGACGTGTTTAGCATATAATATAACTTTTTTTTGTTTACAGTGTGTTGGATATGCTGAGGTTCCAGAAGTTTACGATCGGTCACGCGTGGATATCTGACTACGGCAGCTCTGACAACAAGACACAGTTTGAGTACCTGCTCAAATACTCGCCGCTACACAATATTTTCACGCCTGAAAGTGGTAAATAATAACCAATTAGTTATTGATAAAATAATCAATTAAATAGGTTTGATAATTATACACATTATGTCATAAGGAAATTTAAATAGCCTTGATGAATAAATAATCTATTCATAACTTGTTGAGGTGCTCACTGACCTGGAGCATTTATTTTTCAAATTCAAAATCATTTATTCAAATTACTACCATGTAGCAATTTTTGAATGTCATCAACACAGACAGTACCCTGATTCGCCGACGCTTTCGCTAGTAATGTAACGTTACTGAGTTGAGCATTACTTGAGTGTGCGAGCAGACCAGCGGCCGTACCATGACGTTTAAAGTATTATTGTTTCATTCTTATTCCAGTTTGGGAAAGAGATGGCGTTAGATAACCTTTATAACTCTGTCTATTTCCCACACTGAAATAAGAATGGGACAATCTTACTTTAAACTTCATGGTACGGCCGCTGAGCATTACATGATAATGCAATCTGTAACATAATGCTCGTCGGACACAATAGTAATGTTACCTTCAGGTGAGGAAGCCCCTTTAACTATGATCATCCATGTGTCAACAACGTTTAGAGATTAACGTTGTCCTTTTGTATCGCAGAGAAGTGCCAGTACCCGGCGACGCTGGTGCTGACGGCGGACCACGACGACCGCGTGGTGCCGCTGCACTCGCTGAAGTTCATCGCGGCGCTGCAGCACGCCGCCGGCGCCAGCGCGCACCAGCGACGCCCGCTGCTCGCGCGCGTCGACACCAAGGCCGGACACGGCGGCGGGAAACCCACCGCCAAGATTGTTCGTACCCACCTTATATCTCAATATGTCTTATAAGCTTTAGAATTTTTCTTGGTAATCAAATTAAACGACAAGTAATTTGTTTTACTACTGTGTACTTGTCATTCATTGCAGCAGTATTAAAGTTGCCCATCTTTTCAGTAGAAAATATGTCAGTTTTATACTCGCTAGCATCGCGTCAACCATCCGCTTTTCTCGGTCTATGCTTGAGGACATATATAGCGAGAAAAGCGGTTAGTATTTTAAAAACTTGCAATAGTAAGTCAGTTTAGGTACCTACAAATATGTTCATAGTGTGAGAAATAAATAAATATCTAGGCTAGGAGATGATAAGGGTCGCCAAAAAGTCAACTTTCAGCGAAAAATAAATATTTGCCTAATCCCCTTGAAAGCTGTTCTTCGCTATTTTTAACTACATGCAGAATTATTTATCAACAGTATTGAGTAATATTAAACCAATGTTATTGTTTCAGATTGAGGAGCACACAGACATCCTGTGCTTCATGAGTCAAGCGCTTGGACTCGAGTTTAAGAAATGAACCCACCTGCCATAAGTTACGAATAGTATTAAACGAGATGAAACTAACGGGAATAGTATTATGTAAATAGAGCAACAAGTGTCTCGGTGATTACCTCGGGGTCTTAACTAAGACTGGTGATATTGTTACGCATTGCTACTATTTTTATTAATAAAACTTTGTTTTTATTTTTGAAGGTTTACTTTTATTTGTATTTAATAAATATTGTCTGTGATACTTCAATACCCTATGAGCACTTTGCAAATACCGCAAATCTACTTTTCCTAAAATTATACAGATCAATAAAACGAGTGCCTGTTTGTAATATTAGTAACCAGTTTTTGCTAAATACATAATATGAATGTAGTATTCGGTAAATATACCAAAATAACATTCTTTACAATATTTATCTGTCTATCTTTCTACTTGTTCCGAATAACCTCTGAAACGGCTGGACCGATTTTGCCGGGACTTTCACTGGCAGATAGCTGATCTAATACACATACATATTTATAACTTACGCGAGTGAAACCGCGGGCACAGCTTGTTATGAATATGAAAATAATGGTACAGATACACATGCCCAAAACTAACACGCAATGCTAGTAACGAGCAAGTGCTGGTAAGATGTTTGGTGTGTTTACAAATGTTGAAGGAAAATGGCATACTTATTTCGAGAACGCTCGAATATCGAAGGACGGTATATTTTTGAGACATGCTACCTGCGGCGTGGATGGAAAAGGGCATGCTGTAGAGAGGTTCGGTTTTAAGCATGCTAGTGGACCTTTATGCGAGGTGTCTGATGGAGCCCGAAACAACAAGTTGGTCAATAGGTGGCCGGTAGAGGCTAAAATATGAGGCCTATTATCTAAAATAAGAGGAACTAGATGAAAACCCGGCTCCGCTCGGTCTGACTCATGATACACAATGTAGGTAAATATTCTGTAGTCATCGGTTCTATAATATCGGTTCAATTGGCCAATCTCAGGTTTAAAGAAAGAACACATAACAAAGAGTTTATCATAAAAAAGTTTCAAAAACAATATTTTCGCGAAACGTCAACGACTGAAGAAAAGTATGTAAGTTTTGTTATGATATAGGTAAGTAAGTTTTGTTATGATTAACTCAATGTTGCCGGCATTTTCAGGCTACGGCCCATAGATATATACCTTACAGACTACACATATATTTTATAAGTACATTTTGTGTTATTAATATAAACGTTTCGTTTTACACAGTCAAATGAGTCACAGATCTTTGTGATGGCTACTTCTTTGGCGCGACGTACGCGATGTGTTAATTGGCGAGGCGTATATGATGCAACGGAACGTGAAAAAAGCGAAATAAATATCGCGTTCCGAAACGATTCTGGTCCCAACTATCATGCAACTGTCATACGCCCTGTCAGCACTGTAATCACTTCAAGGAGGTTGTATGATAATAAACTCCTTGAATCACTTCGAAGCAGAATTATCTGTTACGGAACGCGGCCTTATTAATTACCCAAGATGGCGACTGCGGTTTTTTTGTTTGTCAGTGCCATTAGAATTTAACGAAATTCTCCATAATCCGAATTTTGCGGATATATGTTGTCGACTCGAAATCAATTTTTTTTTATGTTTTGTTATTCATATAAGGTTTCGATCGAGTCTACCGTACCCCTGAACGAAATTATTAATATAGATAATATCTGGAGGAAAGCATACTGCTACCACGTAAGCACGACTACAAACGAACTGTTTTCTTTAACCCCACGAGCCGAGCTAAATTGCTTGTGTTACGAGTGGGTTCACGTCGGCAGTGCAATTGGTGGGATTCGAACCCGCAACCAAAAAACAGGTAGTAAAAGTCTTCACTCTGCGGTTAGGGGTGACCCATCCTATGAAATTGAAAACCACGCTTGTAAGGATCGTCACCTTTAAGATCAAGATGTTCGATGGAGCCGAAAGTTTGTTTACGCTGTAAAGTATAAGTTTCTATAGAAATAGGAACTTATACTCAGTGCAAACAGCGGGACCAGCAGTTCCTAGCAACAAGGACCAAAGAGCCCAACTTACGCGCCATTACACTGAGGATCTCCCGGACGTTGACCAGGGCGAGATTAAGGTGGAAAATGGAAAACAATAAAGCTCCACGTGATGGTGGAATTATATTTTAAAAGGAAAGGAAATTACAGTTCAAAAGGAGCTCGAGGACTATCTGTTTAATTTCATCATCCACCAAGGCACTACACCAGAGGCGTGGAGTAGGAGTGCGGTGGTTTTGTTTTTCAAAAAGAGCGACCATAAATTCTTTTGAAGCAATGCAGAGCCATCTCACATTCTCACTCCTGAGCTATAATGGCGTAGCGTTCGAGGGTTGTCACGAATCGTCTCGCCAAAAGCTTCGATGACAGCCACCGGAGCAAACCTGGTCTCGAAAAGGCTACAGCGCCTTTGAGACTACGAGATAGCCTTCGACTCAAAACTTGGGCGGTTCTGGATGCTCTTCAGCGATGTCAAATCGACGAACGCTTTGTAGAGATGCTGAATTGTTTCTATAAGGCTGCTTCAATGACTGTCCAGATCCACAACCAACCTGGTTGGCATTGTCGCTGGTACAATTATGCGAAATGCTGTTTAGCCTAAACGGAGCTTCTCGACGTGTCGGTCATGGCATGAATTTAGACCAAGGTCATGTGTAACATGCTTATCGTGCCGAAACCGATATTCGTTGAAGAGTGAAGTGAGTCGAAGAAGAGTGGCTCTCGAGATTGTGCGGGAGTATTTCTATCCAGGACAAACCATCCAGTTTGGTATACACAACTTCGAGAAAGAAACCGATTTGAGGATCTGTTTGGTCTCGCCAAGTGCGGCCACCTATCATGACCTACAGCGCCGAAATATGGACACTGACAGCGGGGCTAGTTCACAAACTCGAAGTTGGCAAAGTACAGAGCAAGCGGAGTTTCTTTGAAGGATGATCAGAAATACCACGAAACTACTATTTTAGCAAAAGAATTGCACTAAATACTAATAATATGATGTAAATAATATTATAGAAATGAAAAATAAATAAACACAATAATATTGTGTACTTACATGCCGGATAACCACCGAAAGACATTTTTCTAAGAACTCAACTACACCACACAACACTGCACTACTCTACACGCAAACTTGCAATATGCTCAGGTAGTTAGAAAAGTTCTCTGATTTGAGAATATGTTCGCCTCTACCCTCCATAGTTTCAAACTTGCTTGCGCGACAACTGCTCCCCGGTATTTTTGACAGCAATTCGTCATTTTATTGGCTAATAAAGATCGCGTACCATGTAATACAGACACGAGCCAATCAGCGTGAGGAATCTGTTGGCGCGATTATTCAATTTCGCTACTTTTGTAGATACATTATATTTTACTAAGTGCTCCTTTGAACACTTTCACACACCAACAATCTTGACCAACTTTCAGCAGTTTCAGCAAATTACAACCAACAATGATGTATCTAATTAATGAATAGTGGTAATGGACACAATTTAGGGGAATTTAGTATGTAAATGAAACAATATTTAATATTCAACTTTTATTGTTATATCCTTACAGTACAGTTGCTAAAAGCACGAAATCCAATTGGGACTTGCTCCAACCTACGTAATAATATAAAATATTAGTTGCTTACAACAAAATAAATAAACTTCTTAATGCCCTTTTGGCGTTTTTCTTTATCCAATAATAATTTAATTTCTTTATGCTTAGTTACTTGTGCAACTTTCAACATGAAGAAATTGATCGATGGCCTCGATTTAAAATCGTTTGAACATACAAACGAAGAAGTAAACACATCGCTAGTGATTATAATATTCTTAGTAGTATATTAATAACTACACTTCAATACAATTGTAAAAGTAAAAGATAAGGTTACGACATTTTCGCTTGATTACGGACCCATTACAATGAAATGTACAATCCCATTTGGTTGTTACAGAACATACAATTGACCGGTTCCCGGGTCCCGTTTGGATCGCATCCTCACGACAACACAAAACAAAAACGATACACGCATAAATTCACGCATAGATTAATTTTAATATATTAATATAGTACCGATCAATTGTATTACACTTACTATATTTTAACACCTAGAAAGAACATTGTTAAAATGTCATTAATAAAACGCTACCCTAACAGTTACGTGGTACATTATATATAGGTTACGCAGAGATAATACAAGCAACCTTCAACCTTACACTAAGTCGATAGGCAGCATCGAACTCTACTCGTGTCTTCATGTCGTCTATTATATTATACATAAGTCTTAAATTACACATTTCATAGCTTAGGGTCAGGGAACTACTCTTACACGCTCATCCACTAGTTGTCAGTTAAAAATCGAGGCCAAACATCGTTCTAATCGCCGTAGCCCCCGCGTGCGTATCCTAAATAAAAAGGGATATTATCGAAGAACCGTAGAAAATACTGAGAGCGGAGTCGCGCGGCGCGCCTAGCAACCTACAGCTGTGACGAGGGCCGCGGCGATTACTACTGCGAGCTAAACTAAGGAGACACCATGGCCGCATGATGTAACTTTAGCGTTCGTCGGGACGGCACGCGACGCCCGCTGTGCCGAGCGCGTGTACTGCATGTACTGCAGCACCGAGTCGCGACTCTACGCCGAGGAAACACGTCGGGCTCGCGTCCTACTGTCCCAATCAAACTGATTTGGTTTGGCTTCACAGCCCCAGTTTCGTTACAATATTCGTTCCTACATAATTTTAATGATATTTTATTTCTTTTAATACTACTACACTTATAAAATAACAGACAAGTTTCGGTATATAGCCAATATATATAGCGATATTTTAGAACAAAATATGGCTAATGCGTCCTAGAAACTAATTTGAAAATTTCATTGAGATGAGCGGCGCCTATAACAGAAACCGGTCTGCCGAACGATCGTCATTTCTTCAGCGTCATAAATAAATATAAAACGTTAACCTAATTTGTGAGCGATAGTACATAAATCCAGGAAACGTAAAAATAAAATAACTCAATAGTTCCTTACAGATCGTCATGTATAACAAAAAATATACATTTGAAATTCTAAAAATATGAATTTTAATAGAGGAAATTAACTAAATGTTGTTGCAAGACACGAGATCAAACAAAACGTCGTGAATATATCATAGCCGGAAACGGCCCAAGTCAAGAGGTTAGCGAAGTCGTCCCGAACATTTCGTGCTGTGAGATATTCACATAAACAATATTGCAATAATTGTATAGATAGAGCTGCTTGCGCTCAGTCGGCGCGGCCGTTGCTGAGCGTGGCTGCGGGCGTGGCGTGCGTGGCGTGCGCGGCGTGCGTGGCGTGCGCGGCGTGCGCGGCGTGCGCGGGCGCGGCGGCGGGCGCGTCCAGCCCCATGAGCGCGAGCGCGCGCAGAGCAGCTCGCGAGCACTGCTCGTGCGAGTGCTGCGTGCTCGGCCCGCCGCCGTGACACATCACCGGCGGCTCCGTCGACAGCGACACCAGCGACAGGTACTCGCCGTGGTTGCGCTGCGGGGGACACCACATCACTCTACACCCATACTAGCAGGAACACGGCTCTGAGCTTCGACAACTTTAGCCCACGAGCTCAGAATGCGCGAAAATGTATCAGACATCCAAATGTATTTACGTAATAATAATTTCCAATGAAGATTTTTTTAAATATATATTAACCTTGGGGAAATCAGAGAACTGCACGGTGAATCCCAGTAGTTGTGACAGGTACATGAGCTGGTCCTTAGCGCCGGGCGTGTTGCCGCCCGACCCTCCTGTTGCACTTGTCTCACTTACACCTGGAAGGGCAATCATTGTCTTCTCATAGAATAATTCTTAAGTGTAATATAACATGTAAAGCTAATTTTTAAACATGTGTTGTACGAACAAAAATAACTGCGCTTATTGTCTATTTTCATATAGGTATTTGAAAGACTTAGAAATATTCCATTTATTTTGGCAGCCCTATAAATGACCCACTGCTGGGCACAGGCCCCTTCTCAAATTGACAAGGAACAAGCATTAATAACCACGCTTGCTTATTGCGGGTTGACGCTTTCAGATTCCAACTTTTTATTCCAGATGGTTTCGTCAAAAATGTCGGTGCGGTAGACCTCATAAAAAAGGAGTGGGGTATAGTATAATAGTATGTACGTACATATGACGTGCGCGGCGTCGAGCGCGCAGTCGGCGGCGCTGGGCGGCGGCTGGCCCGAGCGCGAGTGGTAGTCCATCAGCAGCACGCCCGGCACCGGCTGCCGCACCTCGCCGCCCGCCCCGCCCGCCGCGCCCGCCCCGCCCGCCGCCTCGCCCTCCTGCACAACAACACACACCTTACGATACACTCATGACATACCACGACACAAGTTACCACACAGATCCAGATATATCAAGTCTCGCATCACCAATACAATTTGATGCCATGCAAATAAGGTTGAATTTGCGAAAAAATATGTTTGTCACAACTGACACCACCTATGCGTCATTGAAGATGACAGTTTTGGCCGTGAGTTTTGTTAGATACCGTGAAGTTAGGGTTTGGTCGATAACAATACTTTTAGCACACAATTTCAATAGGGAGGTTAACTATTTTTTTTTGAAGTTATACTTCTTTATGCGCGTTATGAAAAAATGATGAGAGTGAAATTTTTAACCGCTCATTAAGGGCTCGTACACAAAACTGCGATGCGACGTCGCATCGCAAAAATGTGTGAGATCCCTCTATGGAGATACGTAGAGGAAACTCGCACATTTTTGCGATGCGTCGTCGCATCGCAGTTTTGTGTACAAGCCCTAAGTCTCGAAAAAAAAGGTACCAACAAAATAGATATTGAACCTCGATAGAGGTCGCTAAAACGATTATGGGGTCGAAATTAGAATCCAAGATGGCGCCGACGACAATTTGCAAATTTTTCATCATGTGTGTCATTTTCATGGTACCCGAGGTCGCTAAAAACGATTATGGTGTCGAAATTAGAATCCAAGATGGCGCCGAGAAAAATATGCATTTTTTTTATCATGGGTGTCATTTTCATGGTACCCGAGGTCGCTAAAAACGATTATGGGGTCGAAATTGGAATCCAAGATGGCGCCGAGAAAAATATACATTTTTTTCATCATGGGTGTCATTTTCATGGTACCCGAGGTCGCTAAAAACGATTATGGGGTCGAAATTAGAAGTTTAGATCCCAAGATGGCGCCGAGAAAAAATTGCAAATTTTTCTTCAAGGGTGTCTTTCATGGTTCATGGGGTCGCTTAAAACGATTATGGGGTCGAAATTAGAATCCAAGATGGCGCCGAGAAAAATATGCATTTTTTTGTGATGTCATTTTTAAGATTTGCGAGGTCACTGAAAATAAAAATGAGGCTTTCGCGGAAATGTCTATCGCGCAAGAGTTCCTGATCCAAGATGGAGGACATTTCTCTAAATGAAATGACATGTGTTCGTCTCAATCTCAATCTAGAATTTTTGCATGTGAGACCAAAGACGAAGCACATTTGCATAATAGTTACTGTTTTACAAATTGTGTATCTCGCTATTGTTAATTATTGTAACAATATTTATTTTTATTTATTTTAGATAAACGTTATTAATAAATAATAACTATTAAGTAATGTTGATCAAAAATAAATTCGATTTTTTTTTATTAGGTATATATTATTATATTTTTTTATTTATTTTATATCAACATTATCTATACTTATAATATTATTAAATAATAATATTGATCAAAAGTAAATTAAAATAAATATTGTTAACTTGAGACAACCCTGGCTGTTGCGACAATTTCTACACATTGTCGGCATTTACAAGGAGATCAAAGGCGTCGTCCTACTGTATGTTTTTATACTGTGCTTAAAGTTTATGTGTAGGAGAAGTGCAGAACGCTAATATTTTTCAATAATAATGCTTATAAAGTACATTAAATCAATAAATAAATTACCCACACTACCATGCATTTCACACACACATGTTTGTTTTGTTTTTCATTTACTGTACTGATATTGACATATAAAAAAACATATTTTCTTTTTGTCTTATTTCTGGTACCTACTTATATTAACAAATTTTATGTATAAAAAAAAAAAAAAAAATTGTCTATACTTGTTACGTTAATAAAACCTTTTTTATTTAAATAAAATCTTTTTTATCAATTTTAATATTTATCGATAATCACTACTGCATTTTAGTTATTTTTTTCCATACGCCCAAGTATAACTTCTAACGCGTGTACAAGTACACACACTCTTTTTTTTTAATATTCCTTATGTATACTAGTAAAAAATATTGCACTTTTTATTCTTTTAGTACGTAGTCAAAAATTTCCGACGATACATTGATTTGAAATATGGCATGACGTCATAAACAGCTACAAAATAAAACATATTGATAATGTTCACGACCTTTTTGTTGATTGTTAAACCTTTCGTTTGTAAAAAGCTCTTATAGCCTTGTTCTTTTTCCCATAACTATCTTCCCTCGTTTTTATGTCATCAGTACAATATTGTTTTATAGTTCAAACCATGTATGAGAGAGTATGGAAGAAGAAAACATGCTGCGCCGACCCCAAATAAAATTGGGATAAGGGCAGGAGGATGATGAGTTCAAACCATGTTCAACATTGTTCAAAAATTCACAAAGAATCAGAATATTGTCGAACATGTAACGGTAAAGTGAGAACTGAGAATATTTTAAAGTGGCGTAGACTGTTCGAGAAAATTTATTTGAACTTAGAATACCTACATACATAAAGCCGAGACTATATTAAATTAAAAGGGCAGAGGCAACAACTTATTCTGCGGAATAAAGACGTCTTTAAATTTGCTCCCTTCTTCTAAGTATATACCCCTCGTGCTAAGCAAGATGATTGTGTTACGAGTGGGTTCACGTCGGTAGTGTAATGGGTGGGATTCGAACACGCAACCACATGATCGCAAGTCCGACGCCCTACCCATTACGGTACGAATACACCAAATCCGCCATCGGCCGATGTATGCTCGGACGTCATCGGCCGACCACGGCCGATCAAATCAAACGTAAGTAAATGGAAGAGAGCGCATACACTGCTACTACCGGCGTCGTCCGATGACGCCCGAAAACGGACGATAACTGACGAGTCCGAACGTGTTTGGATTTTTTGTCAGTTTTACTCTGAAGTTGCACAGTTCAGACTTCATAAGTTCCACCGACAACGGCCGTTATCGTCTGCAGTGTATTCAGTTGAACGTCCGAGTTACTCGTCCGAGTAGTTCTGTCCGCCATCGGCCGACAAAATCGGTTTTAGTGTATTCGTACCGTTAGGCTAAAATTATTCGAGTTTACACCAACAAACCAATTTTTTTTTATTGCCTTTGAAATGTTCAACTTTTTAAGCCAAACACGCAAAAAAGTAATCACTAATCAACTATTTACTCGTCTATTCTTGGGGTAATTACGATGTTTTTTTTTGTGTACATACTTTTCGCTTGGTATCAGTGCTGTTGGTCTTGGGTTCAGCTGTCGATCCGGTGCTGACGTCAGAGCTGGCACTGTTGTTCTGCGCGGGGCTGTCTGGAGACTTGGTGCTCATCTCCATCGCTAGTAACACGTCTGAAACGTTCATATACATGTTTTGCTTTGTGTGTAGATTACAAATTTAACAACAATAACAATTGCTTGCTTTAAGTAGAATACTAAACGGCACGAAAATGTCGCGGCGACTTGTCGCACCGCATTATATAAAATGGTGTGTGTATAATTTACATTATTATAACATAAGTTGTATCATATTATGTTGAGCATCGCACTGCACTACACTATAGAGGGGGTGTGTGTATATGTGTGTACGCACTGTGCGCGGCGCGTCGCTTGGCGGTCTTCTTGTTGGGCCCGACGCCGGTGGCGGAGTGCGGCGGCGCGTCGCACTGCACTACACTATAGAGGGGGTGTGTATATGTGTGTACGCACTGTGCGCGGCGCGTCGCTTGGCGGTCTTCTTGTTGGGCCCGACGCCGGTGGCGGAGTGCGGCGGCGCGTCGCACTGCACTACACTATAGAGGGGGTGTGTATATGTGTGTACGCACTGTGCGCGGCGCGTCGCTTGGCGGTCTTCTTGTTGGGCCCGACGCCGGTGGCGGAGAGCGGCGGCGCGTCACGCTGCACTACACTATAGAGGGGGTGTGTATATGTGTGTACGCACTGTGCGCGGCGCGTCGCTTGGCGGTCTTCTTGTTGGGCCCGACGCCGGTGGCGGAGTGCGGCGGCGCGTCGCACTGCACTACACTATAGAGGGGGTGTGTATATGTGTGTACGCACTGTGCGCGGCGCGTCGCTTGGCGGTCTTCTTGTTGGGCCCGACGCCGGTGGCGGAGAGCGGCGGCGCGTCACGCTGCACTACACTATAGAGGGGGTGTGTATATGTGTGTACGCACTGTGCGCGGCGCGTCGCTTGGCGGTCTTCTTGTTGGGCCCGACGCCGGTGGCGGAGAGCGGCGGCGCGTCACGCTGCACTACACTATAGAGGGGGTGTGTATATGTGTGTACGCACTGTGCGCGGCGCGTCGCTTGGCGGTCTTCTTGTTGGGCCCGACGCCGGTGGCGGAGTGCGGCGGCGCGTCGCACTGCACGAGGAACTCTCGGCGGCGTGCGGCGCCCCTCTCCTCCAGCACGCGGTACTGCGGCGAGCGCGCGCGCACGGCGTGTCGCGCCACAGCCAGCCGCGAGATGGGGTTGTCGGCGCCGCCCGCCACCGCCGCGCCGCCCGTGCTGCCCTCCTGCCCACACAAACACGCTACAACACTTGCCGGCAACACTCACGCTACTCGTAAAAGCCATATTTTATGATTTATAAGAAATATATAGATTTGCAACAGACCACCTTGATGAGATTCCTAGGTTTCTTTTTGGTCGGTTGTTGCCGTCGTTTATCATGCGAAGGCCGCGCGCGCAGCAGAGCGGGCGGCCAGCGCCGTCGCATCTCATCCAGCATGCGCTCTGCCGCGCGACGTTTTGATACTTTTTTCCCGTTGCCTTCGCCTTCAGTCTCCATGTCACCCACCGTGCACGCGGTCACAAATACCTGATATTACAAAAATGATATTAAAATTATTTCTAGTACCTCTAAGCTCGACTGTTTAAAGCTCCAAGAAAAAAATCTTACTCTCATGTGTGGCGGGCCACGCTCTGACTTGACGGTGAACTGCACAGAGAGATTGCGTTTGAGGGCAAGCTCGTGCACCAGCGACACAGGTGATTTAACTTCGGAGTTGAGTATGTCTCCGTTTGCCTCACCTGGAAAGGTGTCACTAGGTTTAGTATGTAAGTCCTGTTGCAGGAAGCGGTGAAGTGGTGTGTGTGAGTGTGTGCGAGTGTGTGTGTGTGCGTGCGTGTCTGAGTGTGTGTGTGTCTGAGTGTGTGTGTGTCTGAGGAGTGTGTTTGTGTGTCTGAGTGTATGTGTGTGTGTGTCTGAGTGAGTGTGTGTCTGAGTGAGTGTGTGTCTGAGTGTGTGAGTGTGTGTGTCTGAGTGTATGTGTGAGTGTGTGTGCGTGAGAGTGCGTGCACGTACCTGCGTCGCTGTCGTTGGCGGCGGGCGCGGGCGGCGCGTCCTTGGTGTCGGCGGCGGGGTGGTGGCGCAGGTCGCGTGTGTGTGTGTGTGTGCGTGCACGTACCTGCGTCGCTGTCGTTGGCGGCGGGCGCGGGCGGCGCGTCCTTGGTGTCGGCGGCGGGGTGGTGGCGCAGGTCGCGCAGCGCGCGCGCGGCGGCGTCGTGGCGGGCGGCCTGCGGCGTGGCGCCCTCGCCCAGCCAGGCGCGCCCGCCCACGGCCACGCGCACGCGGTACAGCAGCGCGGGCGCGGCGTAGGCGGGCGCCAGCAGGTGCGCGCGGTAGGCGCCGCGCAGGCGCGCCGCGCCCGCCACGGGCGGGATGGACGTGTACACGGCGGGCTGGCACAGCTTCATAGCCAGCGCGTTCAGCTCCACCGTCGGCATCACCGCGCCTGCGCACCCCCCAGTTACGAACAACACACATTTGCCAATATACCTACAGCAAATACCATTTCATGTAAATAGGCCTAATATTGTCTTAGCATATTTTACTGTACTAAAGTGGAACTGAATTTAATATGGAAGTAAAAATAATAATACATAGTTTTTTACCAAACAGCTGATTTATGTATTTCTAAATACATACATAACTATAGGTAAATTACTCCCTGATATAAAACTAATCATGCGGGAACCTGAAGGAATTTTGTGGGAATCGAACCAACAACCTCCATTAACCTCTAAACGCATACCCCAGTTATTAATACGCGTGCCATTTGCAATAATTTGCGTAAGGACCAGCGCATACCAAGACTAGCGCAGCAGAGATTATTTTAAACTTTAAAACCATTACAATAAAGTGCACACATGTATTCATACTCTTATGATCACATGGCCTCGAGACCGCACGAGTATTTTTGTCATACTTAAGCATGAATGAACTTTATCGGTATAGTTTTTAAGTATATTTTGGATTGGCTGAGTGTCCCCCTGAGAGGACGATAGTGAGGCGTGCGTACCGGCGTGGCGGTGGTGCGGGTGCGCGGCGTGCGCGGCGGGCGCGCGCGGCGGCGGCGGCGTGAAGCCCGTGCCCGCCAGCGCCGCGCTCGCCGCCGCGTGCTGCGCGCGCTTGATGGACGAGCCCTGCGCACAACGCGACACACAACTTAGCTAACATCTGTTTTCGTCGTCACTCAGAGGCCTTATTCACTAATGCCCAATTTTTTGATCCCCAGTTAACTTAATCAATGGTTAAATATGCTAACTTATGGTTTAAAAACGCGTTTTTTCATCACTACCCAACTTATCTGACCATTTGATATATTAACAAATGGTCAAATAAGTTGGATAGGTAATTATTTAACCATTTGATTAAAGATGAATGAATAAACATAGTCTACAGAAGTTTGAAACCATTAGTTAGGATATTTAACCATTGGTTGACTTAACACGGGATCAAAAAACTGGGCCTAAGTTCAAGCAGTTAACGTGGTTACGTGTAGGTTTAAGAGAAGCGTTATCTCTTTTGACAAACTACACATAGACGTAAAAAAACTGTCAAATGGTTTAACGGATATACTAACACTACTCAGTGACTATCAGAGGATAGTTGAACTGTAATCTGCGTTAACGACGTTATATTTTGTTTGAACTTAGAGAATAACCCCCTGTTCTGCTTGCAACGTGTGCAAACTAGAAAGTGTAATAATAATATTTACCTCTGCTGTATATTCTTCAGTATCACCCAATCGGAGTGTTACTGTGAATACTTTCTTGTGAGCAGGGCCCGTCTCTGATGTGAGGCGATATTGATGCTTAATCTGAAACAAAAAATATACATTCATAATTTTTCTCATGGAGGGACTTGTGGCTTAGTGTAAATCGTACGGTTTGACCAATAATAAAAGTGAGCCGCGCTTGGTCCATGGATGGGTGACCATTTGTAAACATATTATCGTGACCCCTCCGTGCCTCGGAAAGCACGTTAAGCCGTCGGTCCCGACTGTCATAGAGTGATCTTTGACAGTCGTTAATTCATTAAAATACTGACAACGAGTCTTACTATGGAATACTGTATTACCTAGCAATGGGTTGTGGAGGTCAGATAGGCAGTTGCTCCATGTAAAATATTCAGCTAAATCCGGTAAGACCCCACATAGCTTAGGAAAAGGCTAGGCAGATGATGAATGATTCTTATGATATCCCCTATCGAATGATGCCATAAAAGTACCCTAGGATTATTTTTCACATTATAGCTCACCCCATTCCCGGGTATGTCAAATTAAATAGATTAGATACAATATTTAGATAACTTTCCCACGAGGAGATATTAAAAATATCCGCCGTGGGTTGAAGTAATTACCTTATTGTACCTGGCCAGCTCGTTGACCAGGCACATGGGGGTTTTCTCTTTACTGTTGGCCGTGGCGGGGCGCGGCGCGTCGTCCGCGGCGTCGTCGTCGTCGTCGGGCGAGGTGGGCGCGGCCGCCGCGGCGCCCGCCTCGCCCGCCGCCTCGCTCGCCGCCTCGCCGCCACCGCCGTTCGTGGCTGCTGTGCTCGATGATGACGTTACCACTAACGAAATAAACTATTCATTGTAGTGTGTGATTTGGGATTAAGGGGCACAAGAGAAGACCCAGTACAGGCACGTGCCAATGTAGCTTTTTCAAAGTTATTTGTACTTTCTTAATTATTCTAATACATCATTGACAAACGGTGAAGGAAAACATCGTGAAGAAAAAATTTGGATGCCAAAAATTTAAATTTGTAATCGGGAATCCGCAGTGAGCCAGGGTGGTGATCAATGCTCCTCCCTTCTATATAATTATGAGAAGAGGTTTGTTCCCAATAGTGGAGCATTTATAGGCTGGTATAAAAGTTGGTTCACGGCGTCTATTACGTTAGTTTTTTCGGGATAGAGAAATTCTATGAGGTTGACACCGAAATCCGGATAAAGAAGGCAGCGGTCCCATACCATGACCGTGTAATGGACAGCGAATCATGTGAAAAATATTAGTTTTTCTTGCGTAGAACTCCTTGCCATTTTTCCCAATACGTTTATAGAAGGAACATAATAATATGGCATATAACAGCAATCTTTTCATTGATGGGTTTATAATCAAATCAGAAATATTTATCGGCGTAGTATGGTTATATTTTTAAGTTTCTGCTGTCATTTAGGAAGTGTGTTCAGTACCTGTGTGTGCGATAGCCACTGCGGGCGGCTGCAGCGGTGGCGGCTGCGCGTACTGTGGCGGCAACACGCCCGCGCCCGGACCGTACCCGCCGCCCACCGCGTACGGGCGACGGAGCGCCTTCATTTGTTGCTGTACACACTTCAATACATTACTATTTACACATTTCTTACGGTTAAGAAAATTCGAATTGGTTTATCGATAGTAAATAGGTTATCGTCCCTTCGCAACATTATGAGAGGAAGAAAAATCAGCTGACAGTTTGAACATGTGCTCATGACGTGAGAACAAAGGAGACAGCAATAAGGACTAATTCAGCATGCTCCGACTTAAATATTTATTTGGGGAAGTTCATCAGCTGTAGGGATGATATGGCTATGTTCGGTATGGGATATTTCTTACTGGAACGCTGTTAGTTTTTTTTTAATATCTTGGCAATAAAGGAATTAAACCTTTATCGAGAAATGGATGATAGTCATGGTAAACTCACCGGTGGTACGGAGTGGTGTTGCGCTTGCGGATGATGTGGCATAGCCCTAATGGGGTGAGGTGGTCGCTGCTGCGTGTGGTGCGGCGGCGGCACGCCCATGGCGCCCAGCCCGCCCAGCGCCTGCCCGTGCGCGCCCATCGCGCCCGCCGCCTGCCCCGGACCCAGCGGCACCCTTCGCACCCAACCACAGTCAGAATCGTGTACTACCATCGCGCACTAACCCATTTACAGTAGCAATAGCACAGACACCACGCAGCGCTGTATACATCACAACTTTTGTTTTGCACTAATGAAAATCACGATGATCGCTAAAATGGCGCAGCACCGTCCCAGGTCGGTGAAAGTAACCTATCCAGCTTCACAGTTGGCGAGACACTGTTATTTCAACTGTCCAGTGTTCAATGGGTGTGATATATTAGTCTGAGCGAAGAAAGGTCTCGTCCATTCAATAGGCCGTTCTCCTCGCATCAATAGAGACGTCGTCATATGTTCCTTTGTCAGTTTTATCGCAACCAGTTTACGCGACAAAGAGCGCCGCAAAAGACCCTCGACATATCAACAAATTACACAACATTTGCATATGAATGCGGCCGCCACTCTTTTCTTAAATAAAGACAGTATTATTTTATTACTTAAGTTGATTCAAAAGTTTCAGTAACCACCTCATATTCACTTATTATTATACTGAAGGTGTAATATGAATCCGCTGAGACATTTATTACTTTCCAGTGATAAAATACTGCACTGGAAACAAATTTAAAGCTTTTAGATTTTTATATTCTGAAATTCTGCAGTACATGATATCAATAGTAAAGGTTTCTTCACAATTTTTCTGCATAATATTTCAAAACTATTAAGCACTAAACTTCATAATGCTACATACTAATGAAGATGTATTTTAGCGAAATAATAAAATATGATTATTTATTATTGACAATGATTATAATTTAAGTTAACGTAAAGCTTATTATTTGCGGAAAAGCTAAAAACGTTTGATGGTCTTAATGATTCAATCTATTATAGTGAAATCTTGAAAATATTGAATATATAAATAATAACGTAATGAAGATGATTAGTTAGACTTTAATTTGTAATAACTAGGTATATGGTCATGGCACAGTTACCACTAACCACTATTTAATTAATCTTATATACTGAGTCCTATCATATGCACAAATATTACTGAGTCTGCCAATATTGGGATAAGGTTGCGAAAGTTTTCCTAAAAAAGAGGTCAGAGACCTCTTGAAGGTATTAGTAAAATAAGTACTAAAAAAATATTAATTTATGAATATATTAATAATCTTTCGAAATTAGTATTAATCATACCAAATCCTTAGACTTATATCGAAGTTATATTTATAACATTCTCCTATATAGATCTAGCTGCCACATTAAAAATATTTCAAAAATACTACCACTCGAAATTACATACATTTTACTGTTAATCTTCACAATGAAATGTGATACTGTGACACAGCTGTATTAATATACTGCAAGATGCCAATATTTTATAATAAATGAATATTGGAGTTATTCCTTTATTAAGCTTTGTTGCTATTTGTGTAACCAGAATACATACTATAATAGGCATTTGCTACAAGAAGTTTTATGGAAACGGTACATAGCTAAGTTATTAATTATGATGGAAAACTTAGCTACTATGATTCTGTAAATATGGGCTTAGTTTGGTTATAAACCTCGGCTACTAAAAGTGTAAACATAAAGCTAAGGCAGTTCATTAGCCTCATCTTGATCCACGACTAGATGTTTGACTTCATATAATTAACTTGGAGATATAATATAATTCGTCATGTAGATTAAATAAGGCTCATAAAGAATTTATCTGGTTTTTATAAACAAATATTTGGTCAATTGGATATTAATATGTGTCTTGTATTGTCTGTGTGGTTCAAAGTTTAAAATACGACCATCCCATCTCCTTCTATCCTATTATTGGAGACTAGGAGTGTTTTCCAAGGCTGAGTGCAAGCTTTTCAGCACCTCGGGTCATGTCTAGTGGTGGAGAGTTAACCACCAACAGCAGTATTCTTTTAAGGGGTATGGAACCAGTGCTTATATTTTTTTCTTTTTAAACCTTTCTAGCAACATGGATTTTTTATTGAATTACTAGTATTTTTGTTAACTACATTTGCAGCCCTTATTTTCACTGACCTGAAACCAACCTACGAAAACTAAAACATATGGTGATTTGTGTGTATTTGTCAAACATGTAAGATTAAATGATCTTGAAGGCTTTCAACACATTTTTAATTTTCAGTTGAAGTTTTCTTATTACACTGCAAGTGTGTCAATGGGAAATACATTGTATAAGGACAGTTAGGGATAGTAGGATTGCGTAACCTTTGAAAAGCTTATATGAACTGACCAAAAGACTTATATGGCTGAATACTGATCAGTTTGAAGCCACTGTTAAGTATCATTCTATCCCCGTTGGTCTAAAGTGAGAAGTAACGACAAATAGTAGTATTAATATAGAAACATCTTAAAGTTATATGCCTTTCAGTATCCTGGGGATAGTGCTGCTAACCTATCTGATCCAAACTGGAACTAATATTATTTTCTAATTTCATTTTGTGTAGCTATAAATATAAAATAATCGTAAACTAAGATTAAATTTACTCATTGTGCAGTTGGCATTACTTTCCCTAAAATGCACAAAATATCTATAGAGCTGAAACATTAAACTCAACTACAGCGACACTGTCACCAGGTAAGATATGCTTCTGGTACAGCCATACACTGAGCTTGACATGAGATTTGACAGACCGAGGATTGACAAATTTTTGTGTTAATAAATGTTTTCAAGGGGCTCATGGCTATATGTATGCCAGTGATGAGAGTTTAAGTCACGATTGCAGTTTTGTGCCTCGGAAAGCATATGAAGCCATTAGTCCCAACTGTAACAGTATTTAAATCATTGCAATATTCTGATAGGATACCTTATTACCCTGTAAAATGGATCATGATGTACAGATAGGCAGTTGTTTAACAGTCTTTAAATCATTGCAATATTCTGATAGGATAGCTTATTACCCCGTAAAATCTAAAATATTCCACTAATTCTGTTAAGACTGGAAGCGGTTCCCAACTAACTTGGGAAAAGGCTACTGAGATGATGGGTGGATCTTACTTCATGAAATCAGTGTGATTTTGTTGTTAACATCTCAGGCGGAAATCATATTATGGGTAAATATTATTATTTATTACGCTGTACACTATAAAATCATTCCTTTTTTAATATGCCAGGGTATTCCTTTTGGTTACCAATCCTCTTCGTCTTTGAAGTTGTTTGAAATAGCATAAATATGAGTATAACATTCTATTTAATTGAGCAGTGCAAGAATATGAATGTGAATGCAAAATTTTATTGAATATTCAATGTACATATTTATGTATATTGTTGATACCTTGAATAATAATGTGCACTCCATTCAACAGGTTAGAAATAAATCTACTGCTAAAATATTTACATTATTTAGATAGTGATTAACAACAAGTAAACATTACTTAGGTTATAAACAACTAAACAGTAATTTTATCATTCAAGTATTGTATGAATATGTTTTTGCATACAAGAATAATGGCATATTCATTACTTACAAATTATTGGTGAGTATTGTAATCTCAGTTTCAAATAAGTAATTTACTATTTGACCCCATTTACGACTTGGTTGGATACTGTTATAGCTTACTATGTATACAACGTCTAGTTTAGCTTGTTGCTAGTAAACGATCTGTGATATGATTGTGTATACAGCGATATCCTGGCGCAAAGTACTCAAAGCAAATAAAATAGTGAAAAGCCGAACGTTACTCTACCTAGTTAGTGTTACGTGCCTGTTCTCTCTGTGCATCTGATGTGGAGGCATCTGGTGGTGTGCGGGTATTCCTTGGTGCCCACCCATGTGCTGCGCCGGGTGCCCCGAGATCGGCTGATGATGCATGTTCGGGTGATGCATCATCTTCACGAACCACTGCCGTCGTGACACAAACAAACTATAAATATCACGATTGCCACCAAATAAACACCGCAAATTTTAGATGTCAATTATGGCTGAACACACTGAAATCCTTACCCTTACTTTATGTCACGATCAAATTAATTCTTCAGCTATGCAAGCTACATAAATCCGCTCACTAATTACGCCTAAGTTAGTTTATTTTGGCAAACAGTAAAGAAAATCGTTTCGTTCAACATGCGGCCATGTTAAAAATGTTACCATTAGCCAGAAATTTTAATCCACCACTTATTTTTAGTAACCTACCTAAAATAAATCCTACTATTTATATACTTATTATTATTTTGGAACATTATTTATTTATTTATTAAGAAATTATTCTATTTTTTATTGTTAGCTTTGATTATTTTAAATTATTCTTGATATCTGAATGACCGATATTTTGTGGGATTATTTTTGGGGCGAAAATAGTTTTAATGGTTAAAACCGAAGATTGGCGAAGATAAAGAATCCTAGAATCCAGTTATAATCCAGAATAAATAAATTTAAATAAATAAATTTAAATAAATTAAATCGACTGGAACATAAATGTTTCAGTCGATTTAATTCCCTGGGTTATTGCTACCTATATAATATTGCAACCTCAAAGCCATAACGAATAACGACGAATCACCTTAGCAAGTAAACGATTTTCTGATTAACAGAATTCGTTAATAAAGTATTTTATGTATTATAAGTAAGTAGGTACATGGTACAGTACCTATGTACTCTGTTTCTGTTTCTTTTTCAATTCTAATATTTTTAAGAAAATATACTGCTTTGTTCCTAATCAAAGCTTTATTCAGGCGTCCCATCCCCCTTGATTTGAATCACGGTCTGCGATCAAAATCGATGAGACTGATACGTGTACGAAGTACAGATTGATGCAATCGACCCACAGAACTGATCATAAACCATCTAACATGAACGAACTGGTTCATGCATGCTCTACCTACCTAGAAAAACATATTTTGAAATCTAGATTGCGATCCGCTGATTATGTAAGTGCAGAACTGCAGAATCGCGTCAACCTATAAACTGGTCTGCGGGGCGCTATAAAAGCCACTAATTTTTCATTACCATCGCTCGTCCATGTATCACTCTCTTTAGTTTTTTTATTAATTATGAGTTCATAAGTTTACTATTAAGTCTCGTCAGTGGCGAGACTTCGCCACGTTATAAACTTATCATCAAGAATTAATCAGTAATGGGTCGATTCCATCTTAATCCATCTCACATCAATCTATTACACAGACACACTGTGCAGTACCTCACCTCACACCCCGTCTGGTGCATGAATTTGTTGCTGCCAGCTGTGCAGCGACTCTCCTCATGTTCACAGCCGCCATTCAGTTTTAAACGACCTATACTTACTTTCGCCATTCTAATAGTTATCTGCCTGTTCATAAGTCAGCCAAGCTCTGTTGGGGTTGGTTTTACACAACACATACATGACTTGTTACTAGTCCGCGAGATACGGAATGGGTTGTAAAATGATAAATAACACGTTATGCAGAAAAATGCAAGCATGTTTATTTCATTCACTTATCATAAACTCAAAAAAATATCATTATAAATCAGTTTGACAAATGTAAAGAAAAACAACTGACATAAAGTGAAAGTAATCTTCATCGTTATTGATTTGTACATCAGTTAAGTTGGAGTAAGCAGGCTCTTCGATTTCCTGCAGAGAGTTGTCTAAGCTATCGTCGCTATTCCTGGTGGTTTCAGCCCAGGATACACGTTTGGAACTTCTTGACGTTTCCTTCTTCTTATCAGATGTTGGTGTAGAATGAGACACAGGAGATGGCGGTCCTTTGGTTGGTGTTTGAGCGCACTTATCGAGATAGTGTTTTCGAAGTATGTACTCGCGCATTGAGTCGTGTGTCGCTCGTTTTGGGGGAGGCGGCGGAGGAAGAGACTTATCATCGTCATTATCACAAAGGCACAACACAGGGTTCCCTTCTTTTCGGGCTTCCTCTATACGCTTAGTTTCTTCCTCGTCAGCGGCAAGCGGCCATGCACCTAGTTTGTTTCGCACGAGGTGAGGACGCGCATGTGCGGCGCATAGTATACGCTTGCGCACAAAGTCATGGAACATAGTAAGTTCGGAGCTTAGTTCGCGACGGATGAGTTGTTTGTGTCGAGCTGGTACGTTGGGATCACGGACTGCGAGCAGGGCCTAAGACAAAGATAAAATAATTAGCCATATATAAAATTTACAACAGTTTTAAAAAGTAGTCCAATAAATGACTGGATTTGGTTTAGTACAACATACAGTTAGTATTTAGTACCTGCGAGGCGAGTAGTGTGACGCTGGCGTCGAGCGCGCCGGCGACGAGTCGCTCGTTGAGCGCGGGCAGGCTGGCGGCGGAGGAGATGGACGTGAGCGACTCGCTGCGGTTGGCGCGGCGCTCGGCCGCGGCCGGGCTGCCGCACGAGCATGCTCGGCGCCGAGCGCGCGGCGAGCGTGACCCGCTGCCCTCCTCCGTGTGGTACGCCTGCCATAAGACACATACCACACTATCATACTACATGCTTTCGTATTCTTATAACGTATTAGAATATATTTTTACTTACGTTTTAAAATTTCGTTTTTCGAAATTCTACAAAGAATCAATATTGAGTTTGGAATTTAACAATGTGATTAATAGTATTACTTGCAAAAAACTTACATGATTCAGAGATCTAGTCAACAAACATATAGCTGACACAAGAGTCCCAAATGTGAGTTGTGGGAAAGGCTCGTAAGATATCTTGGGTGCTCCGAAGTGCAGCTCGACGAGGGGCTGCCAGCGCTCAAGGTCGAGGCCAGGGTCGGCCAGAAGCGATAGCAGCTCTGGACTGAACGACAGTAGGCACAGTGTTGCCATGTGCAAGATCTCCAATGTTCTGTAGAAATAAATTTATGCATTTAAATATGACAATAGTGCTGATTTCCTATGTACGAAAACTAAACCAAATTGAAACCACAAACAATCTTTTACAAACATAAAGCGTGAAATACACATCAACAACATAGTTGAAACTAAATTTAACAGCTCTAATTTTCGTCTATGGACTAAAAAAAATTTTTGCGTGTTTAACAGAATGTATTCCTGTAGGTAGTGTACAAGTATTACCTATGCAAGACATTAGGTGTTTGGCTGTGGGTGTCATCGGGCTGTTGCAGCGCGGGGTCAGTCGATCGCCGAGAGCGGATCATTAGCGTCACGCATTGATAAAGACACGCACTTATACTCCTCTGTAACAATCATAAACATTGTAAACCACACATTAAACAAAAATAAACCCTCCTGGTTTTCAAACTTACCATAATCCCAGTCAAAGAGTTTATATTTTGTATGCGCCACCTCGCCTCAAATTTCACCAGCTGCACTACCAGGTTAAGCGTGGATGCGCATAAATTGAGGGCATCAATGTTGAACACCTGACGCGGTAGCAACACCGCCTCAATCAGATGCTCCAGATGAACACCCACGAAGGTGATGGCATCACTCGCGAAGAACTGACCGTGCTTCATCACCATCATAGATATGAAGTCCAAACTGTACGCGTACACCCGCCACCACTCCTGCGGCTTCCATGGCGAATCGCCGTCGAACTTTGGGGGCAATAACTGCAGCCATAGAAACTGGTCTATGTCACTCATGAGCAAGTCTTTAGAAAACGGTCCCCGTGAATACGCTGTCAAACAACGCAGGGCTGCTAGAGACGTGTGGTAGTGTCGCCGGTTCTGTAAACAGGTTTGCAGGCAACACAGGATCTTGTTTATGAATCTACTGGACTGGAACCATTGCGACAGCCCTGTGAACATGTCGTCGTAGAGGTCAAGGCACTGTTCCAGCATTGCCAGGGACAACACGACGGGCGGGATGTTCTCACTCACAGGGTGACCATTTACTTTAGGTTCTGGTTTAGGATCTTCCTTGATGTCATCTAACAACTTCTGAAGCTCTAAACTGTTGATGTTTGTTACAGATCTTATGATGCTCTGTGCAGTCACACTGTTAGCTTTTATTTCATAATCCAAGCTGCTTATAGCAACAGTACCTATTGATAGTATGGCCCGAATTGCTCTTGGATGGAGACATTCATATACAATAGCTGTGTTTGTCAACAAGTTGTCGACTTGCTTGGCACTAGCTTTCCTGTTATCAAAACAGTCATCTTTCCAATTTGCTAGCATTATTACGTACAGTTCAGCTAATATGACAACTAATCTGCCATCTTTCAACTCGTCTAATTCATTCAACAGAGCGCTCATGCAAGGTGCGACCATTTTAGCCTTGTGCGCTATATTCAGAGTTATAGGCAAACACTTGCAAAATATGGTAATAAAATCCTTCCAAGATGTTAATAGACCCAACCAAGACGGCACTTTGTCTACCATTTCTTTACTATCATATCTGCCTTTGAAAGAAAATATAAAATCGATCCAAGTATCTAAATGCTTTTTATTAGTATCGAAAAATTGCTCCAACATTTCTTTCAAGTTTGGCTCAAGTTTGTCTCTGGAGACAAAAAGCTCTATACCAAGAACATTAAATATTTGTGCGTATGTTCTGAGTCCAGGTTGGATTTCACTGAACAATGGACTGGTCAAGTGCTCCCAAAACTTGGGATTCTCCCGTAATTTCTTGACAAGAATTTGCATATTATTCTTCCATAGCGCATGGAACAGTGCCATAATACATGACAGCAAAGGACTATGAAGTAATTTGGGGTTCTGAAAAAATAATTGTGGTTGAAAAAATCCGAATAAAATTTTAAGCATTCAAAAACTGCAGAGACAGTTTAAGAAGAAGTAATAATCACGAAAAATAACTTACTTTCTTTATAGTTCCAAGGTAATCAGCCATATAACCCAAAATACCTTCAAAACTCTCATCTGGCTCGGATATCTTCAGGGCTATATCTTTTTTATTTTTATCGTCGTCTGCATTAGTTTCCATTTTGGAATGACCGTGGTTCATCATGAAGAATGCTTCAGTCAACCCCGGCTGGGTGCCGACACAGGTGGCTACGAATTCGAGGATGGCTACCTTCAGTTCGGTTGTCTCGTATTCATCTCGAAGGCGATCGAGAAACATTACGCGAACTTGGTAAGCTGTCATATCTAAAGACGCGAAAAGCGACATTTGGAAACCCTGAAAACATGTAAATGTAACTAAGCTAAAAAGTTACTTTATTGAAAATTCATCTTTATATCGAGATAAGACTTATAATTTTCAAGTTATTTACTCCTACATTATCAAATACCTTTTCACCATCCCAAGGCACATAGTAACAAAAATCTACTCACTTCAGCAAATTTCTTGAGAAGACGGCAGCACAGCACAGGTAGACCTTTATTGAACGAATGATTAATAAAACTGGTCACTTTAGGTACGACCTTCAACATGTCCTTCTGCTTGTTTTGTGCGAATATTAGATGTTCTAAGGGCGTAACTTCAGCCGCGTCAGTCACCCTCGACTTGAGTCGAAGAGCAAAGATCACGATCGCAACGCAGCGCTGTATAGTCGATATGTACTGTGTACCTGTACCCGATATCCAGTTCGTTTCGCTTCGTAAAACACTTTCTAGCTGATTGTTACCTGAATGGAAAAGAATAGAATAGAAAATACTTTATTGTGAACCAACATTTTAGATAAATTAATTACAAAAAGAAAAAAAAAACAAATCTCATTAAAGGGTACAAAGGTGTTCTGATCGCTAATAGCGATGTCTACCAGACAATCTTAGGATAGACAAAAAGACGATACTTTTTAAGGGGGGGTAGTCCATTGGTCATACATAAGAGAACATTCAAAGTTATTTCTTGTAAAAAAAAAAGCGAGGCAACCAAGAACTGTCGTGTTTGTATAATAATACCCGTCTATAAATGTCCCACTACTAGATACGGGCCCGTTCTCATATAGAGAAGGAATGACTATCGATCACTATGCTTGCTCATTGAGAGTTTGCAATTTAAGATTCCATTTTTGGAGACCAGGTTTCTTGACTATGTTTTCCTTCACTGATTATCAAAAATGTCTTAGAATAATAAGAAAGAACAAATAACTTTGAAATGTTACATTGTTGTTGCCTTTAATAATAGGTTCGGACTTGCAACTTTGGGCACACAAAACCGTATATTGAACAGCTAGCAAACACGACATTTACATAAGTTAAGAAAACAAAAATAAAGCATACATACCAACGGATATAAACTTTAGCAGTTCGAGTGCATTCTCAGTGTTCAACAAGCTATACACACAAGTTTGTTTCAGCAACATGTTGCAGGGATTAGAGTCCTTCGTGTCCTGTAGAACCAGTGTTAAGAAGTGTGCACAACGATGTATGATGTCACGGCGTTCGCGGGTGTTGCTGTATCGCCAGCCGTGCACGTTCGGAAACACCTCCCGCAATATTAATATGAGACCAGGTAGCATTATCTCCGTTGTAATTCGATCATCATTTGACGTCTGGATAGAAAAAAAAATATTAAGACAATATTTAAAAATGATACATTATAATATATTTTTCCCTGTCTTATACCTCATGAAATGCACAGAGTAACTCGATGTATGCAGCTAAGAACTTGTAAGTTCCATTCAATTGTTCTATTGTGACTAAATAGGAACCCACGGCGGCTGAGTCAAAGGATGCGCCGTCAGCGTATTCTATGTAAGAAAGTTTGTGATTTATCACCCGCGGTAGGAGCCCTGTGTTTATAAGCCTGAAAAAGACATGAATGAATTTGCAATTCATTAAAGTAAAGATAATATGTAGATATATATCATAATGTAAAAAGTATGAATACCTTGAGTGAATTTCCTTGGGAAACACAGGCACCAAAGCAGTACAAACTGCAAGGCACTCCACTAACAGTGGTAGCGGCGGCGAGTCTGCCCTCATGAAACGCACCAGCACATCAAACACTCCTTCACTCGGACCAACCAAGTTTTTCGGCATTTCTCTATCCTCGACCAAAGCTTTCAAAACCCCCTTCAATACTTTCGTTCCCTCATAAATCTTTTCTAATGTAACAATAATATTATTCTGGTGATGTTGTTTTCGATCCATTGCTTTCTCAATCTCACTGTTAAATACGGTCCAGTAAGAGTATGGGGTTCTGAAATGGATCATGGTAGCTCCTTTTCTTTCCATAATAGTAGCTTTGGAGCCTACTTCAATACGATATGATGGATCACCCAGTGGATAGTATTCTCGTCCTATAATAGCGTCATCGGCTTGTAGTGACATTATTGGCACTAAATTTGGGTTGTAGACTTCTGTGTAGACTGGTAGATTCTTGAGTTCAGCTAGAAGCTGTATAAAAATATTTTATTAGGATCAATTACGCATAAATCGAAATCGCCACTTTTTTTTAGTAAACCTAATGTAGGCGCTTAGAAACGTTAAATTGTAAAAATAAATGACTCTAGGTGTAGGGTTACAAAATCATTTCTATTGAGAAGAACCGGCGAGAAATTCCATAGGTTACTCTTTAAAGATATAGATAAATACTTATTTATATAATTTCTACATCAGCTGTATCTTGCATCAACACCGCTAGGACCATAAAGTTGGATTTAAAAAGACCTTTATAACATAAGCTTTTTCTCAACCATAACCACAAGTAGAGGGTAGAAATTATCTTATAAAAACATTACTCACTTTTATAACACTACATTTGCCACCTTGTGCTAAACCTCCTGCTAAGATTGATAAAGCGTTGAAATTGTGTGGGAAGTACTCTAGCGCCGTGTTCCACAGAGATACTACTCCAAAGTTCTCTTCTCTTTGGTACTGCTTCCAGAACTGGCAGTTGATCTCTGGCGTGATCAGCAGGTGGGAACAAAGTTCCATGATGCCAGTCTGGTGGCTTAGTGTACCATCACCGTCGAATTTGTCGCACAGATCGTTTAGGAGTCGGAATACACGTTGACGCGCTATCAGCGAGCATTTTGATTGGTCCTGTGTAGAAATATTATTAGTGTTTTATTGGCAAGAATAGACCGTGCCACAAAATTGAGACTTGACACACCACGTGATTTTACTTCGCAGTAGTCGATTATTAGGTGTCTTTGGGTGAAGTTGATGTTATTGGGGTAGCGGAAACAGCGTGGGAGGCGCGAAGCCTGCGCAATCTCTCGACTACTGACGCTTGCCTAAACTATGTTTCGTGGCACTTAACTTACATGTAAAAAATATCTCAACCAGCTTAGAATATATGTTACTAACAGTAATATAAAGTTAACATTGTTACTAACAAATGAAGAAGTGATTCTGAATTAAATTTTATTATTAAGAAGACTCCCAACGGCTTCGCACGGGTATCACAACAACACACCTATAATTATACACAAATAACTTCGTCCTGAAAGATCTAAGCATATAGACAGTGGGAGTGATTTAAGTAATTTTGTTTTATACTATGTCAAGATGTTCCATTAGTATATACATACCAAAAAAACGGAGCTAGTCAGCATTTGTAGGAGGAATTCAAAAATTTGCATTCTTAGAGCTGTAGCACCAAAATGTTTATACTGACTCTCAAATAATTTCGCATGTTCATCACTCTGTAATAAGTAAACATTTTTTTTTTATATTTATATTAAAAAAAAACGACGCCCGCACTAAGTAATTTAATCCTTGTATCGCGGGGGTTTCACAAACATTCAAATCAAGACCACCCAGACTTGGAACAAGCATTTGTGGATCACACAAATGCTTGTCCCATGTGGGGATCGAACCCGCAGCACATTTTTAAGGTAGTTTTAGGTTGTACCTGAAGAGTTAGCATCATCCATGTGATGAGCATAGCACCATGTTCAGCACTCATGTGTAGTTTAGTGAGTTCACTTTCTACAATCTCTTTGGTGTTGTCTATCCATGAGGACAAGTTGTTTCTGAAATATTTGTAACAATTATATAAACTTACTAGCTGAACTGGCAAATATCGTTCTGGCATATTTAAATAAAACTGGAGAGGGCCACCCCTATTACTAAGGGGGTGTGAAAAAAAGATTCCTGGAGCCTTTGCATGCATAGCACAATAATAATGCATAAAAAACCTTCACCTTGAATCAATCTATCTACTACCAAAAACTGTATTTAAAATCATTGTTCATTTCGAAAGATTTATATATTTTGTTTTACACTATGTAATGGTATAATTATATCACTGTGGATTACAATCATGTCCATCTTTGCATAATATTGCTGTATTTATAGTGGATCATAAATTATTCATGCTTATTACTATTCAAAATTTTTTGATAAGTACTGACTGTGTGAATCACACAAAAGTTCTTTTTTTTATGATTCGAGAATTGTTACATTAAACGGGAAAACCACTTTTCAAATAAAATAAACATAACAAACTACAAATACCTTTTACCATTTATCCTTTTAGAAATGGATACAAATATAATAATGAACAAGCTCAATGACTTACATTTTCATACCATCTGCAATGACCATAAATATGCATAATTCCATGTATGACACCCTCATGCAATTCTCTCTATGCCTTTGTTCCAGAAGTTCACTGTAACCTTGGTTTTTACCAAAACCATGTTTTCTGAACAATGAGAACAGCTTATTGAATTCAGTCTCAGTGAATATTTCATCATCAGCTATTAAAAGTAGAATCTGTAATATTGCTAACTGTTCCCTTAAGTTACAGTCTACCCATTCCTGTCTTATATTCTCATTTGAGAAATCATTCTGCATCCTCCTTGATGGTGGTGCTGTGTTCAATAATTTTTCAAACTGTGATATAAGGGAAGTTTTTAAATTCTGCATCCCTATATCTTTCAGTATTTTCTTGAACTGCTCATAATATAAATGATTTGGTTCATCTCTAAATTGTACTATGTATTGTAGTAATTTAAGTAGAAACAATCTATCAGCATAATAGAAGGTCCACAGGTTCGGGAGTAAATACACAGGTCTGGTGTCAACAAATGCAACATTCTTAAGAGCATTTTTCGGAGTTCCATAAGATATATCACAAAGGTAGTTCTTCATTATTTCCCATATTTGAAGGCAATCCACATCCTGGAAAAGAGATCACTTACATTTTGTAGAGTTTGTGACTAAAGGGACTTTTTATGTTGGTTATTTACTTACAATATAATTTTGAAGTGTCTGCACTACACTCAAAAGTTTCGTTTGGTCTGCATGCTTAGTTTGTAACTGTGAAAAACTTTCAGCTTTGTGTGGTTTATAACTAGCAAGGCCCAGTTTAAGGCCTTCAACTACATCCTTATTCGCCAATGCAGATGCTAATTCTTCACAAGATAAACTCTCAGATGTGGTCCAGCGCCATAATCGCTTCCAATAGCTGTAAGATAAATTTACAAAATTCAAAACGTATTTTCAAATAACGATTATTTGTAAACATGGTCATTACACGCACCTGATTCCGTTAATGGCCATTGTTGCTTAAATTAACAAGCGTAGAAATTGTCCGTATCCTTTTAGCTTCACTTGTTATTACATCTATTTACCGCCATAGCATTTAGTTAGGTTATTTTCCCAAAAATTAACATACAACCGTCAATGGTCACCATCAAGCAGATTTATTTGTGTCACTGTCAGTGTAAAGATAAAATGCCACTGTCAACTTGTCAATGTCAAGTAGACGTGCACAGATAACTATATACTTGTTGGAGCACGTTCACCATGGTTCACCTCCATTGACACCATGAAGGTATAGATGAAAATCTATACCTTGACAAAATATGAATTTCATTTAAAATATATCATCATAGTAAATGCATCATGTTCTAGTTGACGACTTTTGCACTGCACGTACTTTGTACATTGAAAGTAATCGTGGGTAGTCGAATAAAATTGTTAAGCGAAAATCGGTATCGATGGCTACGTAGCGTCATGATTTCATTTAATTATTAGTGATAACATTGCGTTGTCCAAAATGTAAAAAGGATACAGTCTTATGATTCTAGTTTGGTAAGAAGATCAATCTATACAGATTTTATTATAAAAAAATGATAGTTTGCAAGTTCATAAAACTCTCATTGTTTATTGCAAAGACATTGTAAAAATCTACTACTAACGTATATTGTTATTATTTTTAAATGCCACTTTTTGTTTGACAGTTGTTGACATTGTTTGTCGTGTTGTTGACTTGACAATTGACATTTATCGACCGACGTCACCACATGAGGCCCGATCCGACAGCTTCTGACTGAATTATCAATTTTAATTTGGTTGGTACATCGCTACAGACTTAATTTAGATAATAAGCAGTACACGTGACGCGCTTTCTTTAGTCGAACGTGCGTTCTTTGTGTCATTTACGTAATTAAAATTTTCTTGGTTATAGCCTTAAGTTCCTGGTGCTTGTTAAACCAGTAAAATGCCACCAGCAGCCCCCGCAATTAGACCTCAGCCAACTGATGACCCTATCGGCATCAGAGCTGTTCTTCTTGGACCTCCAGGATCCGGGAAAGGCACTCAGGTAAGATGTGTTTCTGATCTTTGACCTTTAGTCCATATAGTTCATAATATCAAGATTGAATTAACCTTTAATACATGTTTGTATGTAATATGTTTCGCAAGGTCAGAGTGTTTTAAACTTGTTTATTTAGATACGGTTAATGAGTATTTTAATTATAAGTAATGCATTTTGTTATTAGGCACCACTCCTAAAAGAAAAGTACTGTGTATGTCACTTGTCTACTGGCGATATGCTTCGAGCTGAAGTAGCGTCAGGCTCAGAGTTGGGTCGCAGGCTCAAGAAGACCATGGATGAGGGCAAACTGGTGTCAGATGAAATGGTTGTGGATATGATTGACAAGAACCTTGATCAACCTGATTGTAAGAATGGTTTCCTTCTTGATGGATTTCCTAGAACTGTCCCTCAAGCTGAAAAGGTAGTTTATGTTAATATTAACATCATAATAAAGTAGATGTTTAGTTTCAGTTCACATAGTCCTAGTTTCATATGTGTACATAACACCATTGAATAGTTGAAGGTTGTGAATATAGTGTTAGATAATAAGTTTTTTAAAACCAAATTAATGTAGAACTTAATATAGAAGTTCTTTTAAAATTTATAACATGTGATAGTTTTTTGATCTGAGAACCATCACACACTTCCACAACTTTTTTCCCAGCATACTACTACTGAACTACTTTTATAATAAGTTGAGTCTTATTATTCATAAAATATTTATCATAACTAAAATCTATATATATTATTATTATGAAATTATGAAGGTTTATTTTGATTTCAGCTGGATGATCTGTTGGCTAAACGTAAAACTGCACTAGATGCTGTTATTGAGTTTGGGATTCAGGATAGTTTTCTAGTCCGTAGAATCACAGGCAGGCTGATTCATCCATCCAGTGGTCGTAGCTACCATGAGGAGTTCCACCCTCCAAGGAAACCTATGACTGACGATGTAACTGGAGAACCCTTGATAAGAAGGTCAGATGACAATGTAGATGCTTTAAAGAAGCGGCTTGCAACTTATCATGCACAAACAGTACCACTTGTAGATTATTACATGAGGAAAGGGCTTCACTGGAGAGTAGATGCCTCAAATCCTGCTGAGCAAGTGTTTAGCAAGATTGATAATATCTTCAAAAGTAGGATTTTTGCAAGGCAAAGAGCGGCCCAGTAGCTTAGTATTTAAGTAAATGTTTTGTACAAATTTCATTTCCATATTGCAGTTTTATTCACAGCTGTGTATTTGTTTAGTTAAGTAATACTATTATAAAACAATATCAACTATTTTAGAAACTATTTTTCTTGAACAAATACAGTGGACTGGAATCATGGAATTAATTGTTTAATTAATTAGTCTTAGATAACATGGTATTTTTGTGGTAAGTTAAAATGATTACTATCTATGATTACAAGTTGGAAGTATATGATTTTATCATATAAATTATTTTGATAAATGCATCATTATCATGAAAGTCAAAGTAATTTCGTGTAAAGGATTGAATGCTTAGGTATCAATGAAAATCCAGTTAGGTTTAAGAAATGTATGATGTTCCATTAACATAATTGGTTAGTATTCATATAACATATTGTTAAAGGCTTTAAGCTCGAAGAAAGGCTAAACTCATACATTTAGACATTATTATTATTTTTATCATAGGTGTGTTAAGTTGTACAATACTAAATATTATGATTTAGATAACTATAAAGACTTGACCTTTGAACAACAACAATCTTATTAAACAAACTGGTTATATACTTTGATACATTACAAGCAGATTGTAAATAGGACTAGACTATACTTGTACATAGGACTATTGGTTCACATACAGGTACAGTAGTAGCATAATATTATAGTTACCATAGGTATGAATATATTATAAGTAGCCTGTTTCAGCAATTTTGTTATAAGTACATTTCAAGTTATTTCTATAAGCTACTTAAATACAAGTTAATATTTTATTCTCTTACTGTAATCTACGTAAGTTTCATACTGCTTGACTACTTTCCTTTAATATCAGATGCTGACCTTCCTTTATTTCTATTATTGATACCTAATTAATAACTTCATTGATAATTATTTGATTTTTGTAGGTCTTTAACTTGTTTATTGTCCATAACTACGTTTATGCAAAAATGACAAGATAATAAGTAGGTACCTAGGTTAAATATTGATTATAAAGTCCAGTACAAAAGTTTACAGAGCTTTACGTACATTATAATTCATTTAAAATGATTCGGATTCCCAGAAAAGGCGGATGATACATTTAAGGCTTCACTGTTTAGCGATCCTCACAAGGTACCTATACTTCAACGTAATATTATAATACTCAATATTATTATATTATAAATCCAGAGGTAAAGGTTTATATAATAATAGCTGTTTCCCGCGACTCCGCCCGCGGTGCCTAACCGCGGGCGGAGTCTCATTTTCCAGTGGACCAAATTGTGAATCTAAACCATCCTCGAATGCCCTTGAGTTCACACAAAAAAATTTATCAAAATCGGTCCAGCCGTCTAGGAGGAGTTCAGTGACATACACACGCACACAAGAATTATATATATAAAGATGTTCCAGTAAAGGTCTTTAATATGTACATACCTAGAATTCTTAATTTAAATGGGTTACCTCAGAGGTAAAATATCAAGATAGTCATTGGAAGAAATTGATACTGGTATCGTCGCGTCGGAGTTACTGATTACCTATGTAACACTCTTAAATTAGGTACTTAATTATTTATCTACTATATAAAAATAAGTCGACTTTTCCTTCCTGACACTTTAACTCCAGAACGCACGAACCGATTTCCACGGTTTTGCATTGGAAATGCAAATTGGAAAGGTCTCGAGCTCCGTGAGGTTTATAGTAAAGAAAATTCAGGGAAAATTTCAAATAAAAGCTGGAAGGGAAAATCATTTTCACATATAGCGCCATCTCTGATACATAGCATGTACTACAACGGCGCCAGTACGTGGTGTGTGAGTATCCATAGCTTGCATCTCAATTATATAAAAAAAATATTAGACCGCGGGCGGAGCTGCGGAAAACAGCTAGTAAATTCTAAAAATTTATCACTACTGTATTTATTATTAGACGCATGAAATAACAGGTAAGTATATTGATTCTTGTACCTAGAGCTTTCACAGCTGCAGAGGTCATTATGTTTACTAGTAAAAATCTTAATGATTACGAAATATTTATAAATAAGCTAATATGTGTGGAGGTCTACCATCAAAATTTTATCGCTATAGTAGGAGTAAATTAAAGTTAAAAACTTGTAAAAATTCATCACTGGATATTTCACAGCCGAGTTTATTTGCACTTTATAGATTAGAAAGTAGGGCTATCTAAATATTATGGTTGAAGTTAGTTAATTATATATTTATAGTAATGTAGAAAGGTATCTATTTAAAAACTAATATGTCTAAAACATAATTATAAGTAGGTATAATTCTATAAGTACCATGAGTACAGGAGTACTACTAGAGAAAGCAATAATACTAAGTACGTAAGTATTTCTAATTAATCCCATCTTTCGTTGTAAAATCTGATTTACAAATGGAGGGAGTAGACAGAACTTCTATCAACTACATAGAACATCTTCACGCTTTACATACATTACTATTTATTAGTGGCTACTTATATAAATCAAAAGAGTAAAACAGAATCACTTAAATTAGCACCCATGTGATGAAAACAAAATGAAGAGCCGAATACCTACAATGACGAATGCGAAATAATTAAAATGCGAGTCTAAACGATACATTAATAGATTAATTATTATGATTAGATTTGTACTATTCTTGTTTAATACTTTATGTAAATGTGTACAAATAATATAAAAGGGAAATAAGCATCAAGTAAACCAAAGTGCCTTTATGATAAGATAAAACCTTTGGATAAAACACAAATTCACTTACATTTAAATACCCAGTGAGCAGCATGTTTTTGTATAGATTAGTAATTTTATAATTTGGGCTGATATAAAGACAGCTAAGTGGGAAGGTGGCCTAAATAAACACAGTTATGTGATTAAATGAAAGCTTAAAGGAAGTAAATAAAACACAAAATAAATGGACTGATTCAGTGTAATTGTGATCATTTTCAATAAGTATAAACATAATTTTATACAAAAGAATATTTCATTATAAAAGTAGGTACCTAGATAAAATTGTATGTAGATTTGACTTGACATATACAACGATGAGACACAGTTACAAAGGCGAATGAAAAATAAAATAAGAGAATCAAAAATATAGCAAATAATATTTTTATGACATGCAAATCGATTGTTACATGATCGTAAAGTACGGACTAGCAGAACACTTAGACATTTAATGTGTAATACTCATAGTACTACAACAGATTCTAATTATTATTTTTTACTAAAGGTATTTTAAGTCAATGATGAGTTTTCGAGATATGAAGATAACAAATGATATGAAAACGATCAATTAAAAACTATACGTGGCTCGTCATCGACGAATTTCAATGGTCTGTAAACAATACGTAGGCCCCGACAAGGGAAAAACAGTACAACACACTGTTTGTCATGGGAATTTAGACGTTACACAAATGAACACCGAAAGCTCAACTAGCATCAAATAAATTACTATAGTTAAAAAAATAAACGTAGATTATTTACAGAAATGATACGATACCAGTCACAGCTACTCAACAACGTCCTACGCCACTATATATAGCTTTGGATAATCGTAACGACAACACGTTTATGGCTAAAACTAATTTATAATAAAGCTTTTTAGAACAACATTTACATACATTGAAAAATATTAACAAGTGGGGTTTCGGGGTGTTCACTACTGGTGCTGAGAAACCACTATATCTACACCTTTACCGATACCGAATTTCACTGAATATGAATAAGAAGAAGTTTGAGGCACTTTGTCTATCTTTACTTCATAACGTTTTACCAGATTTAGTGACAAACAGTTCTTCTACACATACCCATGTTTCAAGCTAAAACTGATCTACATCTGACCGGGGATTAAAGATGTCAAGGGGAACGATCACTATGCGTGTTACTTCTAGCCAACCGGTCGGAGTAGACTCGTCCCAACAAAGCCGACGTCGTAACAGTACGTTGGAGTGTTGCACCCGCGGTGGTCCAGCGAGGTGAGGCGGCGGCGGCTCAGTGGTCGTGCAGGCGATCGTGCGAGCGACTCGACGAGCGCGACGTCTTGCGCTGGTCCAGGTACGCTGCCGGCGCCCAGCCTTCGCCGTGACCAGCTAGTAACATCAAAACCACGAGTTAGCAACCAAAAACAAAACACCTAAATATAATCAAATTCCATAAATTTTCTAAACGAATATCATAGCGTTAAGCCCTCGTGATAAGGTTATTTAGATTCCTAGAAGCCACTAAAAATTATGTTTTAGCTGTTTTGTAAATCTTTTGTTGTCGATTGTAACATCAAGCACATTTGAATGCCATTTGATAAATTTGTTGTTTGGACTGACTTTTTTTCATCGTATATACAGCGTGTAACAAAAACCCTGTTCGATCCCTGAGAGTATTATTCGGTATCGTACTGCAAACACATATACGTAGCCATTAAATGGATTGGAGAATAAAAATTTTCCCCAGTCAAAATATTTAAATTAAATACGAATAAAAACTGATCCAAGGCAACAGCTGAACAACGGACCGCTCCTCAAAGGTCACGTATTTACTACCTACAGTTTGGTGTGAAAGAAGCCGCCGCCTATGCGAGACGGTTCATGAACTACCACGAATTCGCCTTTATTGGGTCTGTCAGGGGTTTTGTTACATGTTGTATAATTGAGGAGTAGTGTAGCATACGTACCGGCGAGGCGCACGTACCACCAGCCGGCGCAGCCCACCTTGAGCAGCTCGGCGTGCTGGCCCTCGCGCAGCGACACCTCGCTGGGGCCCACCGCCGTGTAGTCCGACAGCGCCACCAGCGCGCACCCCACCGCCTGACACACAACACACCGCTCAACATCGCACTCACGCTACTCGCCTCATGCTGTGACCGTCATGATCAGACCACGTACACAATCAAATTATAAATATAAACGTACGCATAAAAAATAATGTCAAAGTATTCATGCGATTGTTTATAAATATTTTCAATTCTGAACATTTTAGCTGTTGATATTGTTTACTAAAATGAGTTGTACATGTTTACATTGCTTTTAGATTCTTCAAATGTCAGATACAACATGGTTCAAAATTCATTAGAGTTGTGTACTGTCGTTTTTCTAGCAATGATATGAATTTATAGCAATCGTAAAATTGTAATACACCATTCAGTCTGTACATTGATCGACATGCATCCCTTCACCACTGGTCAAACAGAGAGCGTAGTCATATTGAAGCCAAACATTTAAATGACGACAAAATATTTATAACTAAGTAGCGATTGTGCAAAGTCTCAGCTCCATTTAAATAAAATACTTTAATATTAGTACCTAATGCTATATTAGTTACCCGGAATATAAGAAAGCAGAATGCAAATTATATATTTCGCCTTCGTCTAACTCATGTCATATTGTGTCTATCAAGACAGCTTTGAGGGTCACGCTCGCAGGAAGTTTAACCCCAAGGGCAATCTCATGGTAGCCGATAGCTAACAAGACACCATAAATTATAAGTATTGCTTCTTTTTATATGTATCAGTAACATTCCTGAATGCACGTAGAAACTTCTACAAAATAATTATGATCATAGAAAATTTGTTATGAATTATTGTTCTCTGTAATGTAGATAATGTGTTTTTTTGTCATTATAACGACAATCGTATTATTCTTATTTATTCAGTCAGTGTAGTTGATTATTTCTAATTATTATATGTTTGCCTTGAATTTGACTACGCCCTGGAGACACACACATGCACCTTAATTTTGAAGTAAGACATACAATTAATATCCCTCTATGTATTTTCTTCAAAATATTAGTTAGTGTTTGACCAGACCATGCATGTTAGTGAAGCAATTATAACACACAAACAGTAAGTAGTTAATGTTATGTAAACAATTATTACAACAGATCCTTGAGTAAGTACGAAATAGATGACAGTCAAATACACACATACTTTAAAAGATAAATATACTATTATTTTCTATATTTCATTAATACATAAGACATTAAGTACATAATATAAAGTATATTTTAAGTAAGTATAGTCCAACTAAATAGTCCATAATTAATTCATAGATAGGTAGTCCATAATATGTTTTGAGTGTTGTGAGTGCACAAATCATAAAATTGAATCATACCTACTTGTTCGAACGTTCGAAAATATTCTAGTACGAATTGATTAATAATTATACTGTTTAAGCTTTATATCTCTAAATATACCAACTAGGAAGGATAATGACGTTAAATATTTAATGAAACACCCTATATTTTTGGTGTAACTAGGTACTTAAAATACTTACCACATGCACAGTGCATGTTGGTATTTCTCTAAAACACATTTTAAAGGTATCCTTTCCAGCAAATGATTAAAACACGATAAAATTAAAGATAATGACTCAGGAAAAAATAAAGAGAAATTATTTGTATTGGTAGTTTGAAAAACGCATAACAACATTTTCGAACGTTCATGCTCAATCAATTTTAAGAATAACTTGTATCAGAATTGCGTCACACTGAAATAAACAAAATATTAGAGACAATTATCAAAAGCTGTTAAATTGCACGTCCAAAGCGGTGGTCAGTGTATGATGCAAGCTGTGATGCCGTGCTCAGCTGTGTCCAATACGCTAAATTTAAGTTTTCCTTACGGTTTTGCTGTCTTCATAAGGCTGATATTGATTTGAAATAAGATTTAAAGATTAACTAGGTATAAAAGGTAGATAGATATTAGATTATAATTATAGTGTTTCGGTTTGTTTCATCGACTTACCTACTTAATTCATATATTCCTTTAATTATGATTGTGTAGACAATATAGTAATTGAAATATAGCGAAATTATTTGCACTAAAGTAAGTAGGTATTTAGATATATTAACGTGACATATATTATAAGAAAGATATAAATAATAGGTAGGTATGTATTACATAATATACAGTAGGTATGTCGCTAATGTTTTATGATATTGAAATACCAAGATTAAAATAATCAACATCGATGTATAACATTTAATCGAAGCAAGCGCATAATTTAACATAAAAACCAATAAGCACACTGACAATGAGTGACATAACAAACAAAACATGACTTACACGATAGTTAATGTTCAGCGAATACGACCGAAATATCCACGTTCTCTTTGGTTAGATACTTTAAACTTTGGATATGAACTCAGTCTCTTTTTCATTATGTACAAAGCCACTACTGGCTGTATGCTCGCAAACATTTATTATTTCAGTACTGTGACACGTAAAACGTGGATGTGGCTTGTGCGGAGCCCGCCACTGAAAAGAACTGAACCATTCTGTGGATGGTACCGTTGAGACCCACGGCCTCCGTCACCTGTTGAACAACACAACTTAGAGCATGGCGGCCATTTGCTAAACATAGTCCGACAACATGGCGTCCCTTATAGGGTCCATTATACTTCCTCTTTTAGTGAACATAAATAGTTGGTATCTGGTAGAGTGCCACGTGGACCGTGCATAAACTAAATTCGTAATATTTTAGTGCTAGTGTCGCTAAATCATTTAAAAGGAACTAAAAGCGATGATGGCTAACTTAACTTTTATGCTGTGAGGGCGTGAATCCTATTGGACTAGGGCAGGACCTTTAGATTGGTATCGTTTATCAAGAATTTGTAGTATTAACATCATGTACACGGCTATATCTATAAGCAGATACTACAAATTCTCAGACGATTCTGATTTATTTCTACCACCATTTGACCAAAACTTGTTATCCCGTTTCCTTAATTTAGATTAATGTTATCGGGAAGCATCATGTGCATGGGGTTGCCAGCGTTGTCATGCGCTACCCGTGACTATTCAGCCCGCATTCCTTTAAAAATACACTTTACACTTACATATAGAGTGGGTTTCACTTCACTCAACACTGCAAACCCAAAATTAGTTGGTATTAATTTTAAAGACCCACATTTTAGTAAAGCTACCCCGACAGTAAGCGTAACACTACAGTCCTATGTTAGTAGACGTTATCGGAGAGGACATGACTGACATTTACTCTGAACATAGGTAACATGTAACAGGAACAAACTTTCGACGGACAGATTTAGACATAAACATTTTCAAAGATTACAGAAGTAAGTAGGTATGTACTAATAGATTAATAATTGAATTTTTAGTTTGTACACAAACATAATTTTATTGAGTAAGGAATGTGGATAATTGAGTTGTTTCGGAGTTGAGTGTGGGTGGTTGGTGAGTGGTGACGTACCGGCGGGTGTTCGGGCTCGTCGTCGTCGTCGTCGGAGGGGTCGGTGGACCAGCAGGGCTCGTCGTGCGCGTCCACGGAGCCGGCGCGCGCCGCCGCCGCGCCCGCCGCCTTGCCCGCCGCGACGCCCGCCGGCGCCAGGTCCCACGAACTTGTTTGGATTAGCGTCCTGGACCAAAATACATCAGCTTTAATATCTTATCAATCTAAATTTCAGAGGATGGGTCACTAACGTAATGTAAGTTCCATATTAGAATAATACTCTATATAAAGAATCTGGTCAACTTACTATGCCTTGTCTAGTGATTTAATTATCATACTGATAACAATCAATCACAGCACTTGACACGAGACTTAATAGATACTGGGGCTCCATTTAATACTGTCAAAATAGCTCCACCCAGGCGCGTGCACCTCCAGGTATGTATGGTGTAGAGTACCTGTGCTGCGCGCCGTACTGTCGCACGCGCTCGCCCTTGAGCTCGTTGAGCTGGTCGAGCAGCACGCGCTTGACGCGCTCCACCCAGGCGCGCTTCACGTCGGCGCTGGCCGCCGTCAGCGTGTGCACCTCCAGGCGCCCTTGACGCCACACCTCGAACTTGCGAGGGTCGCCCTTCACTGACTCCGTCAGGCCGATTTGTGACATCTAAGGAGTATTTTACTAAATTAAAATGAACTCAATACATTGACAAACAACTACTAAAATAAACTTCTTTATTATACCTGTAGATCGTGTTTGAAGTGATAGGTGGCTTTATTGTGACTGTTTTTGGTGGCAGGCTTGCAGAACAACATGGCCTTCTCGTACAGGAATATGTGACGTCGTCGCGGCCGTATCCTGAGCCGGAGGTCACGCTTGTTCTCTGACACCACGAGAAACGAGCCCTGCATTAACAGCTCGCCTTGTTGACTTAAATCCAGCTGGGGACAGAAACCGCATATTTTAGAATATATATCTAAAGATGTTTTTTCGACGCAACTAAGCCAAACATCCAAATAATTGTTATGTTTCTGTGTTTTAAAAGGATGTGAAAGCCAAACAACTATCTATTATGGTGCCGTCAATAACCTGTCTGATTCAGCATTTGTATAATAAAAATTTCCTTTTACTGTACAAGTCTAAAATTTTATAAAATGCAAGCAACTAAGTATAAACAATAATTAAACAGTATTAATACTGTAATATAATGAAATCCACAAAAAAATGGCGCGTGAATACATACTTAAATTTTAGTAGAAAGTGTTAATACTTTCTTAACAAATTAACGAATAGATCAAACGATAAAACTGGTCTTAGAAATAACAAGATAGATAAACAAAGACAATTTTATAGAGATAAGGATATCAAAATTTTTTTTTTCATAAAAAGATTACCAGCAATGTGGGTCGAATTGCTAGTAGGTACTTAATCTCTTTATGAAAAAAAAAAATTGATTGAGAAATTAATTATAATAAAATTGATTGAGTTAGTAATGTTAATAGACTTCTTTTAGACACAATTTACAGTTCTTTACATATAGGTAGTATTTTTCACATGCGTTCGTAGTAGGTATTGCACCTTCACTTTGCAAGCCTGCAAACATTATTCTAGAAGTCGGCATAACGCATGTCATGGTTCAATCGTCTGAAAGCTCAAACACTTGACGTTACAAAGACAGTAAGATTACTTAGAAATTCCAAGTGAATGAAATGGATTTTTAGTAAATAAGACATGACTCACAGGGACGCCAGTGATTGCTATTTGATGCATAGAGTCGTTGACACATTTAAGTACAACGAGCATGCAGTCTAATGCTTGCTGAAGACCCGTTGTCATAGAACCGCACTCGCCGTATCGAAGTAGATCCTGAAAACAAAACAATACATATAACAATTGCTAAAGAATGTCGCTTTAATGTGCCTATTTAGAAAATAAATGAGTAAAAACTTGAATGTTATTTGTAGAATTTACAGAAATGACGTGGTTGTATCATAATGTAGGTGTAGGAAAAACATTTCAAGATATTTATAACAATAGAAGGCATAAAGGAGAGCTACGTCAGAACGTTACCAGTGTTCTACCCACATCTAGCATTGCTATTATGGTCATACGGTCAGAAAAAAAACAAAACGGATATAGTTAGGTTTAAAGTCTATTTTTAGTATGAGCCCGCATGAATAGGCTAGGAAATCTTTACTGTACTTCAGATAATTCTAAGGTGTTTACATACTCATGTCTTGACCACACCTCTTTACAGTCTGAATATAAGGTATTTAACGTATTATATAATATTTATTTGTATCAAAAGTGTAAATAGTAAACATTAAATAAAGCAAAACAGAAGTGTTGAGGTTACAGTCAATCAATGGACACGAGCTACGAATAATCCTGTATTACTGGGAACATTTATCCGTCATTTTATACATTCCAAAAATATGGTAAGGGAGCCGCAATTATACGAGATACAAGAGCATACTAAGCTGAGTGAAACGGAAACTTAAAAAAAACATCAATATAAAAAAGCAGCAATGAGGGGCAGATTAAAATCAGCTGATACTCGGGTCAATGACCGAGTGAGCCAATGATATTATAAGTAAAAAGGTGTAGATAGGTTACCTACACAAAATTCGATCTTCAAAAACGGCACACTAACTCACACATAAATAACTGAATATTGCAAAGCACCCTACATTACGATTAGACGTCAAGGTAGGATGGCATGATTCGATTATCGCAAGCAAAAAAGAGACAAATGTAATTGGCGACAGTGCGTCGTCTAGTGTAGAAGAAATGATGTAGAATATCAAGTGTGGCTAGTTAGCCACATTTTAACGTGTCGCTTGCTGAGCGCCTATAACCTATCTACACCTTTTTACTTACAATATCATTGGAGTGAGCGCCAAAATCGCGCGTAATAAAATATATATGAGTGTATCTACCTTAAGTAGTAGCTGGTACTTAGTGATCCTCTGCACGGGCTTGAGCAGGTAGGCGGCGAGCGGCAGCTTGTGTCCGAGGCGCAACTGGCACGCCTGCAGGAACAGGTGCGTGTCCACCAGCGTCTCGCGCAGCCGCTCCGAGCGCGGGATATTCTGGCAGTAGTAGCTGTACAGCCGGAAGAACGTCTCTCTCTGCCGACAACCACGGAGATATTACATCAAAAGCAATATAAATAATACCGGCCAAATAAATGTCACACTGCTGGGCACAGACCTCTTCCCTTATGGATAAGGAATGAGTATTGATCACTACGCTTTCTTAATGCGGATTGGCGTTTTTAGATTAAAATTTTTGGAATCCAGGGACCAGGTACCCTCATGATGTTTTGCATCACCGGTTCTCAATGGTGTTTTAGAATAATTAAGAAAATCTATATAACTTAAATAGTCACATTGGTACTTGCCTGGGTTCGAACCTGCAACATGGACACCATTGCAGAGTAGCAGTATTATATATTTCAACAAACAAAAGTATATAATTTGGATGGTTTAAGCTAAGACATTCGAAGATAATTTCTTTTGATTAGTTATTGCTCTGGATGGATATCCATGGTCTCGCCAAACAGCCCGGCGAAAAGAGCAGACAAGGCATGTGCTAAACAATAACCTATATTTATGTTTTCTTAAACTTTGAAAATAGCTGACGAATATTAGTGGGTCTCATCACTTGTAATAGAATCAGCACTGGGAAACGGAAAAGTTGAAGGAAGCGGAACGTAACGTTCTTTTTAATAAGCGGGCATTTGGCAACACAGGAAACTGGCACGACGAAGGTCTTACAATATTAAACACGGACGTTACAACGTTACAAGTTCAATTATATGATTCAAATATACTGAATATGTAATAGATTAAAAGATAACAATAAACATACCTTTTCAACAAAACACAAGGCAACGAGTTCCGTAGCAGAAATAGATTTTTCCAAATCTTTTAGAAATATGTCTTGGTGGAATGTGAATAGTTCGTGTAGGTTGCCGAATAGCACGTCGGCCTGCCCCACGAGAGCTGCCGGCAGCAAATGTTGGTTTTCTGGTTTTTCAATTTCTTCCTTATAACCCTGAAGCAAAATAAATTAGGTAAAGTCTATTTGAAATAATCGAGTACAATATTTATCTAACTAAGTAATCTTGAATACCGAGTTTAGAAGTGATGAGCAATGGCTTATCGTTTCACACCAGTCCTGCAAGCGTCTATCATAGTCTTCATAAATAGCCTCCAAACATTTACATTCTGAAGGCGTCAAACTGTGATTCATTTTCCAAAACTTGGTTTTTTTCTTTAGGTTTTTTAGGGTTGAGGACCAGTTTCCAAATGTTTGATTACGATTTAAACTTTGTGTCTTTCTTTCATCGTGAGTGCTGCGTTTCGATTTGTTGTCATTTCGAGAAGCATATGCGTAACTGTAGTGATTATTATTATTACTTGAAGATTTAAGACATCGGTTTGGCTTGCGACAAGATAATGTAGAGTGTAAGCTTCGCACATAACTATCAGTGTTACTTCTACGACACATTGTTGAACCTCTTTTACTATTTGTACAATGCGAGACAGATGAACAATGATCTTTAATAGTATAGTTCCACTCTTTCATAATTCTTTTGTAGTCTTTAAGGATACTTGTTAAAATGTCCTCGGAGTCTTTGCTACTACTACCCATCGTATTTCTTAGTTCGGTACAACTGGAAGATTTGAGTTGAGAATCCTTGGAAATAACTGAACCAGATAAATATTCCGGCGTCGACATATCCGCATTGAGACAACCGTACAAAGGATTCTTCACTAATTCTGGAACATCGAGAACTGTGGGCGCAGTGGTAGTAAGAGACTCTGCGGTTGTGTCCTCGGAGGCAGTGACCGCATCGGAATCCGGCAAGTAAGTTATTTTCTCTTCACTTTTTTGCGTATGCTCGAAACCAGGCAGTGGTTTACCGTAAAAGAAGTTCCCAGTAAACGGCTCCATATGCACCGGTTGAATATTCCGCGGGTCATATTTGACACGACTATTTTTTCCCACATCACTCACTGACTTCCTGCACTTTTTGTAACGGAGCTTCCCTCTTTCGAACAAAGGAATTTGATTTGTGTAGTCGCTGAAGAGTGTAGAGTCGGATGCGGCTCTAGTCAGACGTTTCTTTTTTCGCGTGGTGGGGTTATCGTTTTTTTTGTAATACCACGAGTAGGAAGTGCCCACGCTAATATTCGCGGAAGATTTATGGAGGTCGTATTTTCCATATTTCATGGTGCAACGCGTGGCGAAGTGTAACAAGCGACCGAGAGCCTGCGCTGGCGTGCAGTTTGCGAATGAGTACCATGCATTGCGTTCCGCTCGAGGGGCTGACGCAGTCAGTTGCGTGCGGTGCATCCAATGCACCAGATAGACTTACTGAGCCTCCCCAACAGAGAGCGGCTGGCTGACATAAACAAGTAGTGCACGCACTACATACATACATACACGGTAGTGGCACATTTGTTTTTCAGAGCGCGGCGATGGCATGGAGCTATGCATGTGTTTTATTGGAACTAATCGTCCGTAACAGAAAAAAGATTTGATCTAAATAACATTCAAATCGTTTGTTATAATTTGCTTCGCCTGTTATTATTCTTGTACGGGAAGTAATTTATTAGCAGTTTGTGAAGTGTACTGAAAATACTTTGAAGAAAATATACTGTTAGATACTGTAAGACTATTACTATTATTTATTTTATTTTCTTACTTTATGTTAATCTGTTATCTGTATTTACTGAATAAAAATAAAATACCTCTTAGTACACATACTAAGAAAAGTACCTGCATATAGCAAATGATTGTTTCCTATGAACTCTGCCAAATATAGAGACATTAGTCTGATTCTGGTAGTTCTTTTATATGGTGAGTAGTTTCTTTTGTAGCAATGCCATATCCGCTGACAGGGAAAATCATTTGCTTTCGCTTCTTATTCAGATTCTGTCACTGCATATAAATATTTAACAAAACTTTTTACACGGGTTAACGGACTCATTTTATTTATAGACATTTTGGCATACGACGCGACTCAATGTGTGGGCATCCGTTTCAATAAAATGAGTAATATCCTTATTCCTTTTGGTGTAAAACGAATGCATTATTGAATGTGGAGAGTCGGCTGCCGTATCGGAATTCTGCATCATGATGCACGCTTCATGTTTGATTATTTATTTAGTTTATGAGTTGTTTGTCGTGGTCATATATTGTTGTCGTATATTGTCTACGTACGTTGAGTATGTAGCCGAGCTCCTGCACGTAGACCCGCTCGGTCTGCATGAGCTCGGCCAGCACGTGACCGCGCCGCAGCCGCCGCGCCTCCGCGTCTTCTCCACCTGAACTCTCGGACCCACCCGATGTCTCCATCTGTTTTTCATAATAGAACATTATAATTAAACAACACATAAAATAATTATAATTTAACATTTAACTATTAATGTTTCGTTTTAAAACATTTATCCAAAGTTTTATTATTGTGAGACAAATTTATTTTCTGCAACTAAAAGTTACGAAGAACCTTTAGAAATAACTTCATGAGACTGAATTGGTTCACAAGGATAGTTACTATCCTTATGAACCAGTTCAGTCTCAATGTGTGTAGATCAATACCTAATAATACATTTAAATAATTATTTTAGTGCTATTATTTTACTGACACTTTTTGAACGAAATTTCGATAATTATAGTCAGTCAATATCAATATCCTAAATGTTGAAAATTCAGGCGGTATTATATACATTCTACAAAAGAAAGTTTGAAATTAATATGATAACATTGTACTGTAACAATAATATGATTATGATTTAGAGACGATATTAGCTAGTCTATCTACTGTTAGATCAACTTTAATTAGAAAACTTCTACGCAGCCTATTTAGTCGTACATAATGTGAACGTAAAACAACAGAAATAGTGAACGTTTAAAACACATAATACAATACCAAATTACTAGTTGTTAAAATCGATTTGTTTACAATAGGTAATAACTGCTCAAATATGTAAAGTACCTGCGAAAGCCCCATAAAACACTGGAATTCAACAACTTATAAATTAACAGGATGTCAGTAAGTGTATGTAATTCCGTTAGTATTTTATCTTTGATTTATTGTATCGTTTTTTGTAAAATGGGTAGATACGTTACTTTTTGCATTTTGATTGTTAAATGACAGTTATAGTTTTAATATTTCATACTCCGAGGAGCAAAGGTTTACTTTGGCAAACCAAAAAGATTGATTGTAACCAAAACTCTAAACGTTATAGTTATAGCAGTTCCTATGAGCCGGAAGATCCGGGTTATTATGTTTTAAGCCGGATGATATTATAGTAGGTACACTAAGTAGACACTCAGGTCGATATATATGTCAAGAAGAACACATAGATACAAGAAAAATAGGTAATGGCATGAGAAGATTTTACTACAAGTTGTAACACATTCAATTAAGTAATCAAAACTTACGTGTTTGTGTTGTTCTGTAAAATCTTTTACTATTTTGTATCCAGTTTTTAGCACTACGTTCAACGTTTCCATACTTAAGACCGGCCGAATATCACAAAAAATAACACAGATTCACTTATATATAACTTATAAATTCGTCCAGATTATAGGTAAGGTGTTTTTAAAACAATTTTTGAGCGTAATCAGTTTGTTGCGAGGCAAACCCGAGCACATGGTGTCTGATAAATGTGTGTAAGAATAAGGAACTGATGGCACTGGGCCGGGATGAGAAGGGGCCGCGGGAATACGTTGGGACCGTAAAAAAAAGTTGTTGCCTCCACTTTCGTGCAGTTAAACTGGCACGGTAGGTGCTCTACTTTATTTAACGGCAGTAAAGGGGCATCATTAACAAGCTGTGCCACTATATTATAGAGTCGTTTAGTGTTTGATTTATTTTTTCATATTACGTTAATTGCAAAACAGATATAGTCGCTGTGGCTATTTGTTAATTTCCGCCAGAAAACTAATCTGGTGGTTTGAAAGGCTATTTAATATTAAAAGAGCAGCTATAAGGAAGTGACTTCTTCCTTTCTAGTCGATGGTACTCTGTTTATAAAAAAACCATAAATATTTAAATGATAGTAAACGGGAACAGCGATAAAATAGTTAACGAATTATTTTCGTTGGTTTTGCAATAAGTATTGCTAAATCAATTTCTTGCAGTTAAAAAACATAAAATAGTGTTATTATCATTTATCTATTTGCAAATACATTTAAGCTGCGGTTTAAACCGATTGCGAAAAGGTTGAAGTATTTTGTGTTCATCGAATGTTTTAGCTTACATAACAATATATATTATTATGTTAGGATGTTTTTTAAGTTGAAAGCTATATTGCAGTACTTACTAATATTATAAGAAGAGTCTCAATTATCCTATTTTGGTATTATTTTACTTAGATCATCTTTATCTCTGTATGTATTATTCTTCACATTGCGCCCATTTTTTATTGTGTGTGTTGGCAGTGTATTAAGATACGAAATCATCATTTTGTGAAGTAGAGCATTTTTCCATCCGTGGGCAGTAATTGTAAAGGGCAACGTGCAGTTACGTGCGCCTGGCATCACTACACGAAGCACGTTGTATGGACACGTATCTGTGTGCGTGTATTTCCACACGCTCTACCTTAGTGTTTGTAGGCCACCACCACCTGCCAACATCTTCGTAGTTCTAAGGGTCTCGCTCTACACTCTTTGTGTTACACGCTATTGATTTGAAATATTCCAGTCGAGAATCATTGTTTTCTTTTTTTTTTGTTCTTGCTACGAAACATCTGTGTATGTACTTTTGTTTTGGGTGGGACAAATGGTCGGACATAAGTTCGAGCACGTGCTTGGGGTTAGTGGAAATAATTTAGTTTATTTATCAAGGTGAAGCGTTACGTGACATTTCGTGTTGATTGACAAAATTATTAATTACTAGCTTCTGCCCGCGACTTCGTCTGCGTGTATTTCAGAATTGGGTCTAAGGCTTCGCTCGTTAACAATTTTTAATCTTCCCACGGGAACTATTAGAGAGATAGTTATAGAAAGTACAGGTCCTTTTCCATAGCATAGGTGACATGTATCATATATATACCAAATTTCAAAGCTGTCTGCCTGCGGCTTAGCTCGTAAACAATTTCATTTTCCCTCGGGAACTTCTTAATGAATGGGGATAAAAGCTAACCTATGTTCTTTTCCATTACAAAGGCTACATGCATGCCAAATTTCATCCAAATCCATTCAGCCGTTTTTTCGTGATTGAGTAACAAACATCCACACTTTCACATTTATAATATTAGTAGGAAGTAGGATAGTAGGATTATCGTACCATCCTCCTAAAGGTAACAAAAATTAAAAGACAGTTATCAACTACGTACAAGTAATAAATATCATATTGTTATGTACCTTGTACCTTTATTTATTCATAGATACTTATACACACATATGCAATATGTAACAAAACCCCTGTCGGATCCAATAAAGGCGTATTCGTGGTATAGTTCATGAACCACGTCTCGCATAAGCGGCTTCTTTGACACAAAGCTGCAGGTAATAAGTACGTGAACTTTGAGGAGCGGTCAGTGTTGCTGTTGCCTTAGATCAGTTTATATTTTGATTTAATTTTCAATTGGGAAAAAAAGAATCTCCAATCCATTTAATGGCTACGTATATAATAATATGTTCGTAGAACGATACCGAATAAGTCTTAGGGATCAGACAGTGATTTTGTTACATATTGTATAAATAGCCTAATCTAGATGTTATTTTAAACTTTACTAAATAACTAGCCACTGGAATTTCATTCTAGAATCATTTATGTCCAGAATATTGCAAGAAAGTAACATTATTGAGTGTATGAAATGGAAATATGGCGGCTTCATTAATCCATGACCCTCGACAGAAACTGCACTTGAACTGATTGACCATATTATGCGTTCAATTGGCGCGCCGCGGCTGTGCGCGAGTTATACGCCGTGATTCATTCGTTCAACTTCGTGTATTCAACTTACTTTGAAAATCACAAGCCCCTACTCGATTTTTATTTATTATTGCAATGAAGATAACGCTGCCTAAGAACGAACGCATGATATGGTTAATCAGAACAACATTCAACTTTGTATTGCCGCTTAAAATTTTGACTGGCCTGTTGGTCTAGTGGTTAGTGACCCTGACTGCTAATCCGGAGGTCGTGGGTTTGATTCCCACCCAGGACAAATCTTGTGTGATGAGCACGATCATTTGTTCAGTGTCTGGTTGTTATTTATCTATAATATGTATGTATTTAGAAATATGTAAGTACCTATGTTTTGTCAATGGAAATTTTAAATATTTATGGAAATCCCATAACTATAAATATAAACATTCTCTAAATATGCGGCAGTAACTTTAACTGGTATTATCAGTTTTGCACAGTTCTAACTGTGCTCAGCAAATCAGGTTCCTGTTTTGTAAATGGCAATATGTATATGCAATTTTATGCATATCTTTTTAATATTGTAATATGCTTCTGTGAGATGTAACAGTCACGGTTGACGAAAGCGAAAAGTGAAATAATTTAGTTCTAACTTACATAATCTTTAGAATCTAAATTCAGTGGATTGCATATTATTATGCATATACTATTTTTATATCTACTTTCATCATTTATTTTTATTACCAATCATTCCTGTTTAAATTATTACTAAACTAGCTGCCCGGACATAACTACTACTTTTTGTCAAAAGTTAATATCGAGTGATCACGTATTTTTTTTTATAGTATACAATAATACCTTCCGTGGACGTTAGGGAACATACAAAAAGAAATTGCCGAATAAATTAGTCCAGCCATTCTTGAGTTAGGTGCTTACCAACATTAATTTTTATTAATATCGATTAGAGAGATTTAGATTATAACATAAAACATTCGACATTTCGGTCCTGAAAATGTAAGGTTCAGATTGCTACTTGTTACTTTATTAGGGGTACAAGGATCTCGTTGATTTAACGATGCCCATTTGACATGCAGTAAATTTTTATAAATAGCAATAAGTAATATAAATAATTATTTAGGCGAATATATGTAGGTATAACCTAATCAGTGTCAAGAATCAAGGACATCTAAATACGAACGCAATAATGTCAATTATACCGGTTTCGAAATTAGTCATGATTTTTATAAAAAACTAGATATGTTAGATATTTTTAAAACAAAAATATAATACTAGTTTTTAAATAAGAACTTAAATGCCAAATTACACAAAAATGGCAACTTAAAATTATAGAATGTGTAACAACGTTTTGTGTGATGAAACGGCAACGGCCTAGTTGAAGGCACAACATGGCATGTAACCTTAGACACGGTTTTCTCAATAAACTCCCAGGAAGAACAGTTGCGCAAGCATGGTGTAACTGGAACTCTCTCCCGTTACGCAGACCGTTACTGTAATCACTGCTATATGGAACTCGTGTTACTTTATAGGGAATTCATATTTTTTATAATCTGTATTTTTTTTTTGATAACAGTGACATAATTATTATGTACTATAATAATTTATCCATTTATTAATTCGACCAATTTAAACCATTAAATTTGGGCAAAGAAATTATTTGTACGCTCTTTGAAGGGTCAGTATCAAAACTACACACAGGTTGAATTGTTCATAACTGGAGGGAAGTACTCTAAATGCTGGAAAAATACTGCATTTTCTAATTTTATGACGGCTCTACCTTGGACTCGAACAATATGAAATCTGAAAAATTGATACCTTGTCCTTTGGTAGAATTAATCAATTACCTACCTATTAAAAGCATAAAATGTCTCTAACAAGAATAGTAAATTTATTAAAGAAAATCCACGTTTCCGTTGTATTTGTCATCTCTAGTATTTAGAGTACTTTCCCTCCATGAAAAAATTCCACCCAGTATTAGAAATAACATATTGTACAAACTTACTTTTTGAGAGTAAGATCTTAATATGTAATTACATAAAAAGTAAGTATAATATATTTTATTTCGGACAAGATAATATTTTTACAACCCAACCCAACAAAAAGTGGTCGTAATAAGATTTGTGTTTAATTTACATCTTTGATTGACTGGAATTAATTACCACTGTAGTCTACTCATAAAAATGTGGTAATCAGCATTTAGGGTACTCAAAACTAAAAGCTTCATCGATTTGGCTATGTATTTGGCTGGATGGACCTAAGAATGATAAATATCGACGCAGTAAAAAGCAGCATCAATTTCAATCAATCTCTAGTATGCATTTTATTATGTTTAATCGCTATTTATTGATTGCTTACTAGCTTTTTGAAATGGTTAGATTATATTTATTTGTAAGTATATTTTAAACTTAAACAATAGAAGTTATCAAATTAATATCTGTAGCTACTGTGGCAGGATAACATCTGCGTGTGGGATTATCGCAAACGTCGGTCGCTAACATGATCGTGATCATGGACATATCCGCATCGTGTTAGTGCTCCACAGGTAGCATACAATTCGAGCGTCACACGATATAAGATTACAAGTAATTACACATATTATAATACAGGAACTTCTCTACATAGGACATATAGACTAGGTTTTATGTAAACACGGTAGCATGTTAACCATGTTGCTTTCAACCGAAAACCGACCGTCAACCAAGTACAACTATAGGTATATAATAAGGTATTTATTAGAATAAATAGCCTTTTTCCCGAGGTAAGCAGATAAAGGTATTTCAGAGTGGTCGAGTCTGTTACGTGCTTGAAGTCCTCAAGAACAGTTTCAATAACTATGACTTTCATAATTTTTTTCGATCTTTTAATCGCAAGTGTTGTTACATAAAGGGTATCTAACCCAAAACTGAATTTAATACTAATTTAGGGAATTTGATAACGTGAGGAACCTGATTAATTAAAATTAATTGAATCAGATGTAGGTAATAACGCGTTCAATGATACGTTGCATGTAGATATAAATTATTGCAGTAACGTAATAATTATATATTCTTTAGTTACGTGTTAATAATTGACAGGAATTTTGCTCTAAGTAGACATTAATTTAACAAATTATAACTACGTACTAAGGTTAGTCTAGTAGGTACTTACTCTACTGTATTAACGGACAAATAATATACACGATGAACAATGACAACTCACTGTGCTTAGTTTCCATGAGAGCTCTTCCACCACCTGAGCCCATCCCATGTGGTAGCTCTTGACTCTAGGTTGATGTGGGTTAGGTCTGGACCTTAACTCCACGTTAACTTTTGGCGAGGCAGGTCTAGAGTTTGCCCTTGAGACCCCCATTTTGACTGTCAATGACACTTTATTGTTCGACACTACACTGTCACTTTCTGATCGTTCCGTTGGGCCTGATGACGTCATTATAACATTGTTCTTTAAAAGTTTAAGACACAGGCGCTGCGTTCATTAACAATACACACGTATCTTGGGTTCGAGCATGATCTGATGAATACATAATGATAAACAAACAAATGACAATACTTTGGAAAGACAAATAGCCATCATAACATAAATTGGTCGATATGTAAACTCTGTTGGTTGGTTCATAATGAGGTCGAAGTGTATAATCACAGTACTTAATGATAATAGTTGCCAGAGCAGAACAAATATTTAAAACTGGCTCAGAAAGCATGGATTGTTGCATTCCCATTTGAAACAAAATTGTTTTATCTCTTTTATGCCAATATCTACATCTAAAATAATACTCTTTCTTTAAATATGATGTACAGAAAAATGCTAGCAGGAATGTGAAAGTGATTTGATGATCTTTAAATCACGTTTGCAACGCTAAAATCTGACGTCATCTTAAGTTTGTTTTATTGAATATGGCATTAAAGATTAAGAACATCGACGAAACCAGAAAAAAGTATTTAGAATCTATATTTTTATGTCATAGTAATAAATCATATTCTTTGCGTTTGAGGATGGTAATTAAAGGTTATTCAACATATGCATCGAGGACGGGATGGATTAATTGATTGAAGCTGTCGAAAATGTATTCGAGTGACCTGGATGATTGCGGCGTTTCGTTCATACCGTTCCGCGACTATGTTTTTGTTAGTTTCGATCACGGAGCAATCAAAACAACCGGTCTCGCGGAAACGAGCCAGGAAGTGGGACAACGTAGAAACTCGAAACTTTAACATGCGCGCCAACATACAGACGACCTTCGGATTTGAATAAAATGAAAAGCAAACAAGCAAATTACCCGAACACTCTCAACTGATTGTGGTAAGTAAATGCAACAAAATTAAATGGCATTCTAGAACATAAAATCTGATAAATAGGAACATTTGCCAAAATAAGTTTGTCGCGTAACAGTTTTTGAAACATAATTTTGTTTATTATAAAAGTATAAATGTCAATTTCCAAACTGTGTTTATGAAATATTTAATCACGTAAGACCTAAATACATAAATCATGGGATGGATACATACCACACAAGTTACAGTTATATCACACAATATAAAATGGTTTGAACTGTCCTAAAACATGCCTCTCACAATTTTAAGAAACGAGATGGATAGAGCACCATCAGGCAAGGCTACGTCACTGTTATTATACAAGGACGTAAACATTATTCTTCTGCACCTAGTAACTAGGTGTTGTTTACATCCGAGTTTATTCAGTCCTGGTTTGGATTATTGAAAATGGTGTGACATCATCTTATGAACGTTTATTGAAGATTTCAGTGATTTACCTAAATTATTTACAGTTCTTAAGTTTTTCACTGCCCGTCACGTTGCATCTGATATGGATATGTCAATCAAATGCGCTGACATCTTGAAACAGAGAACTCTTAAGTTTATAAAGATCACTTAATCGATTTGGCTATTACCTACGGCGAGTAGGCTACTGGTACCTGAATTGTTTAAATACTTAGACGGATTGGATGCTAGCGATAAAAAGAATTAGGCATTCTTTGAGTGTATATGAACAAATGGAAATGCACATTCAAGTCATCAAAAAAAAACAAAATAGAATCACATAGAATCTATTAAAATATGCTTAGCATTCGAAATAATATAAGAAATTACAAAAACTTGGATCAAATCTTTACTTTTATATTAATATTATCAAGAGGAGCCTAAGCCTCGTTAAATCTAAATTAAACATCTGTCTCATTTACAGTTTTGTTCGCGATAACCGTAATTTAAAACGGTGACTTTGCTGTTGTTAGATCTAAACTTACTTTTACAGTAGTTAGCTATTTATATTAATTTTAATAAAAACATGTTATCTGGATAATTACATATAGTTATTATAGCCTCAGAAAGTTTCGTCATTATAACACTCGTTTCTCATAAATGTTTGCTGATCATAGTAATGGTTAGTTAGGATATTATGATTAACTGCTATGTACCTAACATTGAAGAAAAGCTAACTTTAAGTGCACGTTAAATTTGTTTAACCATACTTATGTTCAAAATCTAAAAACAGGACAAAAAGAAAAGTTCATCGTGTACTTGTCTGTATTGTTAACGCCTCGGAGGATTTCCGGATGACAGTAACTACCAGGGGTATGAAACTCCCCTACAAAAATGAGATGCAAAAAATTTCATAGAAAGTACCGCCATCTAGTATTCAGGGTCATCAGTTATCATCCGGATATTGACATAACTGACAATAGAGGGCAGCAGCTACTACTAGGCATAAGCTGAAGGAGAATATTTGCAAATAAAATATTTTAAATACATCTTTCTATTTTCTAACACGTGTTGGTCTTTTCAGGATGTAATTCAATTTAAAAATATAAAGTGTAACAAAATTAAATTTGTGGAAAATATACTTAATTTAAACCGCGGCAACATTATGGCGAAAAGTTTTCGTTACTGAGTACTGACACAGCCATATTTGAATTCTCATTTTCCAACTTTTCCACTTGTGTTTTGTTTTGTTTCGGTTTTTTGTTTAGTGTTCGCTTGTTTTTTATTAATTCTCGATATTTTTATAACTACTTGCTTACGGTTTCTGATCTACCTACGTTTTACGATATCACCTGGCTTGTTACTTGGACCCCGGACTGATAGCATAAATAATATTTATGATAACTCGGCACTTCATCTCTCGGACTTCGATTTTATAACTTGGATTTTAAAAATGCCGAAATCATCTCATTTAAAATGTTATATTGAATGTGAGATCGATGGTAAGTTAAATTAATTAACAAAAGTTTTTATTAGACTTATTAATTATAAAAGTGACATGTTATTTTTGTACTGTTTGCCTAAGATTTTATAGTAATAATTGTTTTATTTATTTAAAGGACCTCTACACCATTTCCCTTCTTATGAATATCCTCATACTGAGAAGTTAAACCAGCAGAAGTCTATACTTAATATTGCAACTCAAGAGAGAGGAAATTGTTATATACAAAATAATATTTGAATCTGCCACCAACACTGAGGATTATTATAAAACACCAAGCAGACGTTTGACTAGAAATGCGATACCTACATTGAACTTGCGTAAGCCTTTTTTACTATTATTTATTTCAATTTTCTTTATTGGTTCATACCTGTATATAATTAATTATACTTTACCATAGTTCTATTTTATAAACATGCTGAAAAAAAGCTGCTATTAAAAATATGGACACACAAATTCCGAGTTCCCTTAGCCACCTTCCATCATCAGACCAGAACTAAATTATTCTAAATTACCATAATATTGGGTTTTAACTTGTTCAAAATTTCTTATTATAAAGATGTCAAGAAGTGATAATAATTTAACTTGCAAGCTTTTTTTGTAATGCTGAAATAATATTAACCTATTTGTCCCTGAGCGGCAACCGGTCGCCGTGTTACAATAGAAAATCAATTGTGTCTCATTAACGGTGATTAGAGAGATTAAAGATTCAAATATTTATTTTACAGCCTCGCAACAAAATGCCCAAGTAATTCTGACATCATGTGATGTAGATGTTCCTTCAACATCAGACATTTTTTATCAAATAGAAGCAGAGCCAGCAACAACTTCATCAAGCGGTCAGTAAACTTACATTTATAATTGTAGGCTCATTCTGTTTAATGTTTTTTCTAAATAAAGTTTTATTACATTATTCTAAAAGTAAACACATTTCTATTGTTACTTTTTAATGAACAAAGCTTTTCTAAGATTATTGTAAACTGTAAAAATATGTTTAAATAATCCATTAAATTCATGTAATTTTATTGACACATAATGAAGCACATTGTTCAAAGTTCATTTGACTTTCCTCTACATAGTAATTATGGTGTCCTGTAGATTTGTATGAGTGAAAGCAGTGTTAAAATGTGAGATGTTGACCAACAACTTGATACTTATATTTATTAGACTTATTGTTTCTTTCAGCTCCTGAGAAGAGCAAGTTTAAATTTTCTGCGCAGAAAAAAGGAAATACAATCAGAAAGTAAATCAATTATTAAATGGAAAGATCCTTTGGCGGTAATGACCAGATAAAGAAGAAAGCTTTTGATTATTTATAAAAGAAAGCGATAAATAAATATGCAATGACAACTTGAAGTTTTTGTTTTTACCTTTCTGTTTAATTTGACCTAGATAATTTTTAGTAACTTGTTATAATAAAATTTCTGAGTGTTTTTAATCTTTGCTTTTGTATTAATAAAATTAATTAATATAAAAATAAATAAATTGAAAAAGTAGTATCCAAGCGCCACCTATAGGGCCGGTGGTGCGAAAAATAATTGTACTTGCGCGCCATCTAGTAGTCAGGGTAACGACATAACTTTCATTTTGACCTTAGGAGTGGCGCATCTATACCAGTATAAGTGTATAATCTATGGTAACTACTTTGAATAAGTAAAATTGTCCTCGAAAAGCTACTTTCTACGGTCAATTGAAAGAAACACGTAGACATGCTTTTGTCATTCATCTAGTTGCTTTCAGTGGTTAGTGCTAAACGCTTACATGATGCGTGCATTAGTGGTGAAGGTATGGCTGGGGCCGCGGCCGAGTACAACGATTATATCCGTTATACTTGTACCTCTAACATTACTGCGAGGGAAATAGCGTCATAAACTCTACGAGTAAAATGTTGCGGTACAACAACGTATGGTAGCAATCCCGTTAGATCCATGACAACAATCAAATTGATTCTGTGAAGATCGACACAGCATTAATAAGCTCATCTAACGTTGTTTATGCTATAGTACTGGGAATGGGCGTTGGGAATCTCTCATTGCCGTTTCATACAGATTTATGTCACTTGTACCAGACGGGTAGAAAGAATTCACCGAAGTCGTCATGCACGATCGCAATAAACTCTTAACGGTAAATTTATTGATCGTGCAAGTACCGAACGAGTATTTAAATTGATTTAATGTGGGTCGATGATTTTGGAAACCGACCAAGAATATTTCATTTTTGTCTTTGTTTCACTGAAACGGCTTTAATCGCACGATAAGCCTTTTAACACATTTATACAATAATATATGATGATATGGCATAATAACTAATCAATACATATAATGAAAGTATTTTACGACTTTAAATTACAGCTAAGTGATAAACTTGCATGTTTTTAAAATGATAAATGTTAAGTTTTAACCCAGAAGTCGAATAAGTTTACTTTCACTTAATCGAACGTATTCCGTTACTATTGAGAAATTGTATTTTGCAATTAAACCAAGGTGTCCAAATCGATTCTCAGGAAACGAGACAATATGGAAACTACTCTTAGACATGAAAGGGTCGCATTTAGCATTTATTAGGAAATACTATTTCTAAACAATTAGACAAACAAACTTTATTGAATAAAGTAAGAAACTATTGTAGAGAGCGGTCGAAGTAACTTGGCACATCTCGAAAGAACTACAACATATCGCTGTCTCTGTCTCACACACCATTCACAAGTACTTGCTTCTCGGATTAAGTATCTTTTATCGGAAAAGTCCGACGCGCCAAGTTACATTTGCTGAACGATAGGTGTGCGGCATAATATATAGACATGATAATAATATGTTTAGGTATTTAATCTTTTAATTGGAGATGAAATTACTTTTGTTGATCAGCATTACAAAAATCGTGAGTCGATGCGAAACTTGACATGCGCACAAATCAATAGTTTAGTACACGAATTTGCTGTCGTTAATTATTGTTTTTTTTTCATTATATATAACACACAAGAACTCCAGTAACGAGAGCTTAAACCCAGAAGAATTGTAAGACGAAAGAATTTAAGCCACAGACCGCATCCTCGACGGTCTAGTTAAAACAAGTTGAACCGCAGCCAGATGGTATATGGGAGGGACTGAGGGCTGGCTCTCCAGTAAAATGCGCCTGAAAGGGCAACGCCCGGCCGCATGTAAACAAAAACTATGTCCAGAAATAGTCATGCATTATTCAGGAAAAAGAACAGCTTTCGAAGTTAAAATAATCCACTCGATGGTTGTATTAAAAAATACGGCATGGAACATTATTTTAGTGCACAATGTTACGAGTTCCGTGATCATTTATACTTACTGTAAGTTAAGCTTTATAATTATGTAGCACGCTATTTGATAAACAGCATACTTAATAGAAATTTAATAATCACGCAACGAAATCTCAACTACAAGAAACAATTATAGGTGTATACCTATGTGCATAACAGAGACGATGGAAATAAAAAAATCAAAAATACTACTTTGTGCAAATTATCGTAGCTAATAAGGTCAAGGCACAGTATTTTGCTATCATTTGTCGCAACGGAAACAATGCAAATTGTAGCCCTGCACAATTAATAGAAGCTGCAAAAATGTCCATGCACGAAACAACATTAAAGGATGTTGAATATACTTAGCTAAGAACATAATAAATGTTATCGAGGTCGTATGGTATACCTAGGTACCTACAATCGATCGCAAATTAGACGTCAATCATTATATTATATAAGCGCTGTCAGTGTTACAACTGATGCGCTTTGCAGACACAAAATATGTCATGATTTCTATAACGCTCGTATGTATACAACATGTAACAAAACCCCTGTCAGATTCAATAAAGGCGTATTCGTGGTACAGTTCATGAACCGTCTCGCATAGGCGGCTTCTGTGACACAAAGCTGCAGGTAGTAAGTCCCTACGTGAACTTTGAGGATCGGTCAGTGTTGCTGTTGCCTTGGATCAGTTTTTATTTTGATTTAATTATTTTCAATTGGAAAAAAAATATCTCCAATCCATTTAATAGCTACGTAGGTATATGTGTTCGCAGTACGATAGGACAGGGTTTTTGTTACATGTTTATATGCAAATATAATCTGTAGGACCTACATTAAAAATTGTTAAGAATGTATACCACATCGGTAGCGAGCATGTATCTTATTATAAAGCTGTGTTAATGGTGATGCGTGTTTGTTTCTCAAATATGCAGTTAGCGCCTTAGCGAATGCTAAACATCTCTTTGTTTGCTATGCTCGGCACTTATTAACGTTGAAGGTCGCGTTTTTTTTACACAAAGTTCAATAAAAGTATTGATGAATATAGTAAATTATAGTAGTATTAAATTTGTCGTACACAGATAAACCATACGTTATTGGAATGATCTAGAAACGTAGACCGCACTCATTCATGATATGATTCATTGCGAACTTATACTTTCACATTGTAATCCAAAAAACCCACAAAACTGCACTTTAAATTAAGTTCTATAAGTAACTATAAACGTGTATTTCACTTATTTAAAATAATTTAGTAAATCACTTCAAAACTGATTTGTATTGTCAGTTATATTCAATATGCGTGTGAACTACACCGAGTCAAGGAAAACAAATAATTTAGTTTCGATTAACCTTATTTGCGGTAGCTTTCCTTGTTTGACATGTTATAATCTTCAATTTTTAACGCTGATTCAATAGCAAAGTTTGATTGGACGATATAAATAGACCTAACGGTAAATCGTGCTCCATATACATTGGTATAAGCTAGAAACGTATTTAAGCTATTGTTTTTACAAAAAATATAAGTAATACCAAATTGGCAAACAAAAATCTTTATAACTTCATCTCGTTGATACAAAATCGCGTGAGTTATCCAATACAGAGAACGTGAAAGGCCATCATATGGTAATGTGGTTATTAGAAATCAGAAAACGGCTAACTCGTACCGTTTTGACGTTTCCAGACACGACATAACAAACGCCGAAACCAGTATGTGATAAATATGATCAAAACGGTCATAGTTAAGAATTGGCTTGATCAGCTGTTAAACGCAATATTTTTACCTACGACCTAGTAATTAATTTTTGTTATTTTCTCATAGCTGTTTAATTTTCCATTAGTAGGTTAAAAATATTACACAATGGACATACTCTTAAGTATCAAAAAGTAAAAAACAAATGTTATGTAACGTTGCTCATATACCTAGATCTATTATCGCACCTGAAATATAATTCGTGTAAATAATTATTTTGCTGATTAATTGGCTTACTGTTTTCTGAAGTTTATGCGAATGTTAGTCATTGGAATAAAACTTCTATAGAAACTTATTTTAGTTCCCGACGTTTAGACGTTTTTGCAGGTGTCATGGTCACAGGCAGATTTATTGGCTTATGATTGAATAATGATATATTCAGTCATGAATGAATATGTTATTTGGGAAAATTTGTTCAGTTTTATGCCCCTGATTACCCTGTTGAATATACGCACTCCTTTTAAATAAATCCTGTATACAGCTCTTTGCAAAATAATAATTATTTTTAATAAAAATGCTGTTTGCATAATGATGTCATAAAATAGTTGTTTTGTCTCTCACATTGAATCATCTTGCTCAAGAATTACATCTTCATATGAAGTAAATTATAAAACAATTGTCACTACTTCTGCATTTCAAAACAAAGCATCGTAATGTGGCATCAATTGTCAACAAATATAAGCAATGAATTGTTGAAATTAATTATAATAATATGTACTTAGTGCAACTGTTAAGAATCTTAAAATATCTAGGCTTGAATTGAATAAGTTTACTGCTGCCAACAGGTACAGTAGATGTCGGCAATTTCTATGTGTTCCACTGAGAACGGCGAATGAAAGCCCAATTTCACAACCCAAGTATGGGGACATAATCTGCAGGAAGCACCCAAATTGTCAGTTATGCATAGTGCGTACAGCATAATTGACTTTCTATAGCTTTCCAGAAGGTTTGCATTAATCGCATTAGTAATGTACCAATCAAAATCTGATTTACACACACGGGAGATTACACCAGTCACAAAAAATGTACATAAATTTTAGTATAGTAATATGTATTCATGCTATTGTGACTCTGTAAAGGTCGACAACTTGAAGTCAGAGGTGTCAATGTTTTCATTGAAACATTTAATTGGATGTCTTTTATCTTAACACGTATTCTGAATTTACCGTATGAGTACGAAAAACAAATAGCAGTCACTTTGTGCAAGAAATGATCCATATCATTCCTGAGAACAAAGCATCGCTATCGGCTTTGTACGTATTACAAATGAAACCCTCGTCTTACGGCACCATCAGTATTGTAAATCACGAGAAAGATTATCGCAACACTATCGTCCAATCGATAAACAATATCATAAAAGCTTTTCCCAGGCGTCATACGAGTAAAACAGCTCGTTTCACGTGCGCGATTGGAACAAAGCCGGTGGCGACCAAGAAAAAAAGGCCCTCTAGAGTTTCACTTTCCTCCTATATTGTGAAGCGGCATTATTATGAATACGGCAGCATTGGGAACCATTATGCTAGAAGCCTTCTTGTAGGCTTTATCAACAAAGGAATTTTAATCAAAAACTGAATCTCAAATATATATTTAAGAAATAACAAGTTAAGTAGACGACATGTTTTAGTAGGTATTTATGAGACCAGCAACCATATTTAGTGTCATCGTTAAAACAGATTTGGTATGCGTACCATTTAAGGTTATTCTATAATGATGAAGTAACTCGACATTAATACCAAGGTAATATGATGAACTTAATAGATATTTTTAGTACCCATTGAATTAACAAATTCGTGAGACCACAGCATGGAGCAACCATACTTATCAACTTTTAAGTTCTTTTAACTACGTTATTGTACGTGAGGTCTCTATTCTTCGAAAGAAACTCTACTCTTTCGCAGAATACACAACTGTATAAGACTCTAGAACTTCGGAGAACTGAGACCTACTCACAGTCCGAAAGCACTCGTAAAAAAACCATTACAAATGTTAATTGTGAAAGGACAGTTGCAGACTGAGACTTCTTTATTATTCTGATATAATTCGGGATCTTCGAGGTCGGATTGGACAAGTGGCCGCCCACTCTATTTTTCGAAGTGTCTTTACAATACTGGTAACCTTTTAAAATCAACTCTGCATTTTTTTATGAACTAATCCTTGGTCAATAATCTATCAAAGATTCCTTTCTTATGAAACCATTGCTTAAGAGTTACAGAAGCCTCCAAGCGAGCATCATAAGCAATATTAAAAACTCGTTCTACTTTTCATCATATCAGATTATGTAAATAATAATACCAGCCTATAAATATCCCACTGCTGAGCCCTGATGGGAAGAGGCCTGTCTTCCCATGTTGAGAAGGCACGAGTATTGATTACCAAGCTTGCTCATTGCGGGGTGTCAATTTCAGATTCCAATTGTTTGTAGTTTTTCCGTTCATCAACGGGGTCTTAAAATAATTAAGCAAGTACATATACATTGGTACTTGGATTCCATGTGCATACGAATCCGGTCATAGAACCGCTAGGCCACTACGACATATCAGATTACCGGAAAGCCAGGTATACAACATAACATAGCTCAATACATTTGAGTATACCCAAATGACTCCATCAGTTTTATGGTCACAAGCTAAACGTTCGCAACCATCTATAACTCATCATACTTCATGTTAAAGGTGATTTGCCTCAATAGTTTTCTCAATACTTAATTTCTCTATATGCGTACGAAAGTAGGTTATCTTTGTGAACATTATAATTTACAGTCAGGTTTGTATGTCAAATGTTATAGTCTCTCCATAATACTCACAGTCTTTTAAAATACTTATTGAGAAGGTTAAAATTAGTTTTATATAAGTTCACACGACTGCAGAGGTCGACGGACCTTGAGTTTGTGTGTTAGCAAATATTTGTCCAAAACGAAAAGAGATAACAGTGTTTAAACTTCGGTTTATCAGTAATAAATTAAATTTCAAGTGCTACACATTTATTATATATACATCCTTTACTATTGAAAATGGAATAGTTCTGTTTCAGCCAGCATTTGTAACATAGCTGTTGTCTGATTTCAGATATCCACAGTAAGTCATAATACCTTTTCACTACACACGCAAACGTAGTTTGGGTTGCAGTAAGCGCAATCGCACTCGGCGCATTCGCTCCAGAAGATTTCGCCGTTGCAGCCGAGACGGCCGCCCGTTTCCACGTCAACCCACGTCGACCGCTTCATCAGGATGATCTCCCGGTTCACGACACACTTAATAACTGATATAACGTTCTAAACCACAAGCTCCTTTCGAAAAGAAGTCAACATGACCAAATGATTGTAATTCGTGTAGGCGTCTTAATTCATCACTTAACACTGTATAAATGTCACTCACACCTTTTGAATCAATCCAGTTTTAAGTATTTACTTCACAAATTGTTACACTTTTAACAAGACATATATCTGGTGTCTTTGATATAAACTCAAAAACTTGTACCGAAAAATACACTATAATCAAGCGGTGTTAAGGATACGCGCGCGTGGCGGCAAGACCGCCGCGCTACGGCTCATCGGGCAGACTGCTACGCGCGCGAACCACTGCGTCTGACGCTCTCCTCCGGCTAGGAAGTCCTCCATCAATACGAGAGAAATAAATTCGCTCTTTGACTTGTTATACATATGTCCAAAATGCTATTAATTATCATATTACACGTTACAAACAATTGACAATTACAAACTGCGCTGTCAAATAAAAAAACATATTGTTTTCGATCCTCTCACCGTTTAAATTTTGTAAAACAAAATTCACTTCGGAGAGAATATATTAAACCTGATATTAAAATTGCAACTGCGTTATGTCAGCTTTGATTAGCATTTAAAAAGTAAATATTATAATCAGGCGATATTTGCTCAAACCTGGTAAAGACTTTCATTATTATGTGGTGACATTTAATTATTAAAGAGGACATTGATATTCGAATGCTCGTCACGTAACACACACACATACTGCAGTCGTAACTTGTACAAAAATCCATAAAAATAAATCGATAACACTCTTGTCGCGTCAATGACAAAACTGAATAGCCGCGGCAATCCGCCGATCACGTAGTAAATATTCTCATTCAACGTGACATAATGCTTTGTTGACAAATATCTAGCGTAAACATGCATTCTTCGCTTCAGTTTCATGCAACGAAGTCACCGGCATGAAGTTTCATTTCACTTATTTTAGATTTATATGACAGTTAACTAACAATCTGCGAATGATGTTGATATGTTTCGCTTGCATGGATTGCAATCATAATGGACTTCTCACGAATTATAATGCTTATTACAAGCGTACATTAGGTAATGTTCCTAATCAACAGAAGTAGTTCACTAATTAAATACACTATTGCATCGTACACATCAATGACAATTGTGTCAGGTATTACTAATTGAATTAAGAAACAATAGATATATTGGTAGAGAGGTGATAATTTTAGATGTGTAAGTACAATTTGGTTTATCTAAACATGATTTAAATGAATTCTAATGTGTTTATACAGGAAAACCTGTAATACTAGAATGCTTTCTAAGTTGTAGCTTTTGGTTTTTAATTATTTTTGTTTCTTTACATATAAACTTTACCCTGCACGAAGTGTTATACATAAATTTCTGTACACAAATCAAATGCGTGATTTAACCGCTCGCTGACCATATATATCGTCGTGATTAGATTAAAATTGTATTTTGGTTGCTTATTTATAAATGTGAACAAAAATCAATACGAATGCACTGTAATGAGAACAGTTTAATTCATGTATGCTTTAATTGCGAGCTATTTAAACATTGAGAATCGTTAGATAGAAACAAGGACAGCGAAATTTTATAAAATTCAAACAGGTAAATTATTCAGGGCTCAGTATTGACCACGAAACTCGTCTCGAATTTTCGTGTCACTTTTTGTACGTGATCTGTATTTTATAGTGCGACAGTGCTCTAGTTTCTATAGGATCGCATTGCAGTTAGTAGGCACTTATTTGAAAGTAAATGGCGAGAGAAAGACTTTCCTTAGGTCTCCCAACACGACTAAATTTTATAAAACAGTGAAGCGGAATGCGGCAATGAAAGCTTGCTAATTGATAAAGCAAGTACTGGTTCTAAATATAGCGGTGTGATCAGAAAACCCTTGTTAATTACCGGTTGCGCTAGAGTATAATCCGCTCTACCGTTGCGCCAGAGGCTGTGCCTGGTAGGACCATACTTAAGTTTTTATAGAGTAAATGAAATAAAAAAACTTTATTTACTCAATAAAGAAAACCTGTAGTTTCAAGTAATGTCGTAAAAAATATTAATTACATGCAGAAATAATTATTGTGTAAATATGTGACTTTTAAAATATTGATTGAAAGTATGAACGTTCAAAATCACAAACAATATTGTTATGGGTTAGTAGCACTCAGATTAATACGTGGATTATTGTGTAGTACCAATCATTACTATGCAATGATAAAGCAGAAACCTTTCTTCTTTTTTTGTTAAGAGTTGCCAAGTCATGGTTTTTGTTGATGCTGCTGTCTGCGGCAATGAACTTGGAAAATAATGGCTGCGGTTTGGTAGGCACGTGTAGAGGCCAAATTATGATTGAAATTATTTTGTAGTTAGAAATCACGCTTTGATACAATATTGATAGATACATACACAGCTAAAGTTTTAGAACTTTTATACAGATTTCTCTTATGTTGTTCGACATTATAAAAGTAAACGTAGGTATAGTTTTACTATAGAGCGTTATGTGTTTCATTGCTTTCATAATGGAACGAACTATTATTACCATAAACTTGAATATGGTAGAAACGTTAGCAATAAGTGTATCTACTTCTTATAAAAAACTTAGGACACCTTTACTACTCCAAAAAACAATCGCTTATCTTGAATCTTTTGAATGCGGGTTATGCTCCTCAGTTGACAAATTGTTTGAAGCAAAATTAATTGCTGCTAAAATGACTGTGAATGGCCGACGTGGGTGTAACGAAGGAGAACGTGGTTTGCTGAATGACTAATACGAAAGTTTGCAAAGTATTGTTCATTAGAATTGTACAAAGTAATTTTGATCTAAGGGTTGCTCCTAAATATTAGTCGTATCCTAACAGAACTGCCCTATACCCAATCTTTTGGCTAGGCATGTTAGTATTATTATTACCTTTCAATGTGTGACTTATACATATATAATTGAATAAGATGGATGACACAGTAAGATGAAATGCGGAGAAGAAATAGAACGTCGAAGATTGTTAAAGGTATCAGATATTAAAAAAAAAACACCAAATCACTTCCAAATCGTTGAGATAAAACCATTTTACTTCTTCATTTGTTATAAAAAAAGATAATAAAAAATATGTATTGCTTTATAATAAAAACGAAAATAATTTAGTTTTGTTATTTTTTATAAAAATGAATAAAAAATGCGAAAATTTAAAGTCCGCCTCTATGTCATTCGTCCACGAAATCAGAGCTCCACCCAAATGCACAAGGTCATTGGGAGGTATACAAGCCTTAAGTATAAGCTACCAAAATACCAATAAAGGTGTATAACTTTTACTATTGGATACTTTGGATACTTTGTTCCACTGTGTATGTGTCTGTAACTACGTATTTATAAAATTGCAGCTTCACATACAACCTTCTTTAATTGACCAGTGCCCGATACATGCCAAATATGGCCTCAAGTGGGCGATTGGCATTTAGGCTACATGTTATATTTGGAGATTTAACGGATGACTTGAAACACTTAACATTACAAACTTGGACATACCAGATTGTTAATATTATGGAATGACTTAGAAAAACCAGTAAACACAAATTTATCTTGTATCAGTTTTAGTCGGAAAACGAATTGCAAGAAATTAAGCTAAAGATCAGTTACTTAATTTCCTGAAAAGTAAATACTTAACTCATAGAGGGGTGTTTAGGGGTAAATAATTTTCAACCAAATACATGCAAGAAAAGAACCCTAGCTATATCGACAAGTTAATAAACCGTAGGTAAGTCATCTATTTCATAACAAGTTGTACTAGGTACGCGAAGTTTCCATATTGAGCAATTTCACATTGACAGTGTAGAAACTGTAAAATATAATAGATTTAGACGGCAATTGTTTTGTTGTACATTCTGGGAACTAATCATTTTCTCACGAATTGAAGTTCGTGCTCAGAGTGCACTTGCATGGGGGAATATAATAGATCACTCATAATACGACCACAGTTTACAAAGCAACGGAAAAGACAAAAACAAGACAATGCGACATGCATTAACTTGCAGGAAACAGGTGCGGCTGAAAGAAATATGTTCATTCTACATTGTGTCAATGGTATTGTGTTTAGCAGGAAATATTGGGCAAAAAGTCCAATGGCGAAGTAAAAGTGCAGACATTGGTATATCACTAGTAGGTATGCATTAACCATTTGAAACGCCTTTGAAAACAAACAATATTGACAGTGAGCTATAGGAAGATAGACAACATTTTCTCTTTAATTATGTACTATAAGCAATTTGTATATACTTATGTACAAAGAGATAATTTGCATAAAATTGTCACTGTTTGTCATGAAACAGAAACATTAATAAAATCAGTTTCCAAACTATAGACCTACACAGACAAATTAACAGTAATTATCCACCGTCTTACGGCTGACATTTGAAATAGAGTAGTCATAAATCAGTATTTTTTGTAAGCACATGTTAAAAACCACTTGTTTTGTTACACATTATCTACTGTAGGATATGACATAAGATATTTTTATGAATTGTAAATGTACTAAACATTAAACCATAATCTGCTCACCTTGGAAATGGAATGCTACCATTTACTATGTAACCAGGCCGACGCTAGTACCTACATAATAACAAAGCTATATTATGCCTTGGACCGCTCTGTTAGTTTTACGAACAAGGAATCTCAAATCCAATTAAGCGAAGTCCTGTACAATCGGGAATGTAATTTTCTATGACAGGCAAGTAGAGTTGAGCTATGAAAGTGAGCTATATTGTGAAAGAATTAAGGGTACAAATTATATATCCACTGTAAAGAGTCCGTTGAACCCGACACAGCTGTGCACGTTTTTATAAGGAATCTTGAAAATAATCAGGTGCTGGATTATTCGAAACACACAAAGCCTAACTTATTGGTAGCGCTTCAGGTGTTTCAAGCTTTCTGGTACAAAGGAAAGCATTATCCACTACCTAGACATAAAATACGGGTTTAATTTTTAATTTATTATTTCGTGACTGACGTACTAGCAAGTTCTGTCAAGTAGTAAGTTTCCAGTATGGCGACTTGGTCTTTAGACTAGAAGCCACTTACTATGGAATAAATAGGGTACTTAAGTTATTTTTAATTTGGTGCGTATTGAACATAAAGAAACTGTCGGACCTTGAAATGTTTCTTCATACAATTTTGTAACAATATTATGATAATGTTACCTATTTAAGCCTACACATTAAAATAATGTTAAAAGTTCGACGTGTTTTTAAAACCTTAAGACACTCCCACGTCACAAATGCAATATGTCAGTATCTGGTACGGTCAACCGCAAGTCATTGAAAAAACAACTTGGCAAATGCAACCTTACTGGTTTGAAATAAAAGCAGTGTTTAAAGTGTTGCTACTGTTGTATAGATTGTACAAGCGATCGATCATCGATCGGCGTCATATCGGTTCTGTCACCAACTCGCCTTGATGCAACATTCCTTGGAACGGGAAGTCGAGCCAGTATTGGAAAGCATATTTATTGTGCATGTTAAATAAGAATATCTGAATTTTGGATGACTTTATTATCAGCCACTTGTAATTCTTTATCTTTGTTATTTATAGCTGTTAACATAACACAAAAACTTCTTTTCCTTGGCTCTCCGTCAAAACTAATATTTACCTCTTTAGCGAAGTTATTTTGTTAAAATTATTCCTTTGTTTTTGTGCTTGATGCAAACAACTCAGCGTCAGCTTAACGGGATTCCATTTAACGCCTTCTATTTAGTACTCATTTCTTGGCGTCGCAAACCTGAGGTGCAACCATCGTACATTAAAGTGTAAGTAACGAGTAAATTAATTGCTTAGGTGAGCTGAAGTTGTCCCCGTTACATATTTCATATTATTATTTCTTGTACCGTGTATAATTTTATTAATTCTCATTTAGTTTTATTGTGTCATTCTGGATGGATAGCCCATGCAATATCAATGAGAAATAACCATGTTTTTGCAACATACAAATGCCAAACTTGAATAAATTAACAGTTAAGGATAAAAGTGAGTGTTTGCGCGAATAAGATGTGACCGTCGTGAACTCTCCAAATGGATATCATTGCCCGAGGCTTTATAGTCGAATTGAATTATATTGCTTCACAGTACCTACCATACCAAGAACGTACCTACCATCGCAGTTGTCGCGAACCATTCGTGTGCTAAATCATCTAGATAAATCTGTTGACATCTACGTTTACCCACATTCTATAGATTAGACATAAGATTTTTAAGCAGTTTTATTCAATTACATTGATTGCAAAAAATTGCTAACTTATTTTAACTCTTATTAAGATTAATATTAGGTAAGATATTGGTACAGTAGTGATAAGTGTACCTAATCTAATAGGTCGGTCAATGGCAAACGTAAAGGATATCTAAGTGTGCTAATAGATACAACCAACGTGCGTTCATTCCGCTAATTTGTCGATTTACAAATCAAATAAAATTGAATATTCATAGGCAAATTATTCCTGAACAATTATATTAGAAATACTTGATTAGAGTAACAGAAAGTGCTAGTGTCGGTAACTTAGATTAAAAGATTATGGAACTTAGGTACAAGTCTAAAAATAACCTAAGATTAGAAAACTAAATTTATATGCGTAAGAAATATGTATAATTTGGATCGGTTTATAGCTTTGTCATTATATTGCATCATAAGAAAGCAGTTACATAAACTTCAAAGGAACTCTACAATCATATCATAAATCCGAAAATGTAACGCTATTCATGTATTATCCTTTTATTAAATATTGAAACCACAACATATTGAACTATTTGTGTTCTAAATTGCACTTTGAGCTTAGCAAGTGGATAAACAAAGAACTAGCCTGAACTAGGGGACACTTGAAAGTCAAGGAGGATCTATGAGCGCGTCTCTACAAAACTTAGTGCAACAAAACAACACGGATATTGCGCCACTATCCCATGGTTGTCCATGACTGTTATTATGTTTACTTTCACTCCCACCATAAATATTATTGCGCGACATATTTGTCAATGGTACATCATGGTATAGGTACAACACCATAACCGTACTCCTGTGACAATTTATAATGATAGTAAACACATATCGTGACCGGGGTTTTGATATCGATATTTCGATAGAAAAGTATGGCCCAACTATGGTAGAACCTGGTGCTATAATCTATATAAATAAAAAGAGAAGGCCTGACTGACTGACTGACTGACTGACTCATCAACGCCTAGCCCAAACCCTTGGACCTAGAAAGCTGAAATTTTGCACAGAGGTTTCCTTTATAATGTAGGCAAGGAATAAGAAAGGATTTTTCGAAATTCCACCCCTAAAGGTGTTAAATAGGGGATGAAAGTTTGTATGGAAAAACGTTATTTTTGTAGTTTAAACCATAAAAATTCGTGGATACCATTCTGGTAAAAAATTAAAAACCACGCGTTTTTAGTATTTTTCGAAATTCAACCCCTAAGGGAGTTAAATAGGGGGTGAAAGTTTGTAGGGAAAGTTCAGTATTTTTAAAGATAGACACATGAAATTTCGTATACGGGTTTCTCGATAGAAATAAATAAAGACGTATTTCAGCGATTTTGAAAATCTACCCCCTAAGAGGGTAAAATAGGGGATGGAAGTTTGAAGGTATATGAATTGTGTAGTTTTCATAGATAGGCACATTAAATTTCATAGGATTATGAGTTAGAAATAAATAAGACGTACCTAATTCCGAGATTTTAGAAATCTACCCTCTAAGGAGGTGATTTGGTTTCATGAGATGTATAAGGGTTTTTGGTTAGAAATAAATGAAAACAAATTTTAGCGATTTTAGAAATCTACGCCTTAAGATGGTTAAATAGGGGTTGCAAGGTATTATATTGTGGACTTTATTTTTAAAGATACGGCCATGCCTTTCATATACGGGTTTCTGGTTCGATACAAATAAATGACCATCTAAAACATATCTTTACGATGACATCCGTGTTCGAATGGCGTTCACAACGGTTTTCAAGGTGTCGCCAGCTCTGAGGTCCCGGGTTCGACCCCCGGACGGGTCGATGTAGAAAATCACTTTTCTACATTATGTCGAGTCTGGGTGTTAGTGGTACCTTCGTTGTTTCTGATTCCATAACACAAGAGCTTACTTTCTTTGAATTCGGAGCATTGAATGTGATTCTTCTTCATCTTTTCGTGTCAATGATTTTCAAGTTTTATTTGCCCAAAAAGTTGCCACCATTTTAAAAGTTTATCCAAACTCAATGTATGTGATGTTTTCCCACATTATCTTATTATTATACGCCATAATACATATTTTATGAAAAATATAATTCATGCTCCTTACTTTGAAAATCACAGAATACATCCATCTATCCTTTACTACTTACTAGGTAACTTTACGCGCGTGCGAAGCCGCGAGCAACAGCTAGTTGTACATAAAAATGTTGTTTGAAGAGTCGGTAACGAGTTGTTTCGAAAGTTTAAAGTTCATACACACATCAATGTTGCATACTGCGGAGATACGATGATTTATTTATAGTGTGCCATCGGAAACCTTTTAACGAATCATACAGGTGTAGTTAAAAAGCAATAGATGTTAGCAATTAGCATGGTTTGATTATGTATGTTAGGGACGGAAGCTAAGACAATAATTACAAGCAATACTGAGTACATGTTACTCTTGTATTTTAATGGATTTGAGCAACAGTCAACTCTTTACAAAGAGAAAACTTTGTTTGATTGTGATGAAGCTCGTGTATATGAATAACGAATTAAGTCTTTGGAACTAACTAAGTCTTAAAAAAGAAAGCGTTTTACTATATCTTACAAATGAAATAACTTGAAATCCTTTCAAACTTGTATTTGCTTTATGACTACAAGAAATGTGAGACACTTAAATGTGTAGTTACTTTTTAGTAAGGTTTGAAATTTGTTTTTAAAATAGCTCTACCTCGGTACGTTAAGTATACGCAAGAAAATTATAACTTGATATAATAAAAACTAGTTCACTGACGTTTAATTAAACCTAACGTTTAAAAGTGCGGCACACTATCTGCATATAAATAAGATAAGTCTAACGCAAAATAAACAATTTTTATCAACTCTAGATAAGCAGTGACCACACATTTCAAATTGGAGTGTTTGATGTGGATGTATCAGTCAATAAGTAAAAATAAGGAAGATATTGGACGGACGAAATGTTTAAAAATAGTCACGGAAGCAAACTTTATTTTCAGATACGGACTAACGGGAAAGATAAAAAGCGAGACGCATTCTAAAGTAGGTTAACGACAGAATATCGTACTTAAAAACCCTTAAAGTTACAAGAAAGTAAAAGGGACAAAATACCTGACGGTTAAGGAGTTTAATTTCCCTAAGGAATGTAAACTTAGTCAAGAAACGGTATGGCGGCGGACTCACGCGATCCTGTTGCTAGTTTAACAGGTTTTTGTCGATTTCTCCCTTTTAGATTACCCGTCTGGTTTGAAACGTAATAGTCTGTTTTCCGTGTCGCATACTTTGCAAGTATATGAATATTTGATGTACGTTTTAACTGTTATAAAAAAACTTGAAAGTTATTTATACACCATAAATTGATTGCCTTGCCGAAAATAAATGTATATTAAATACAGAATTATACACCTTTATATAACAGTGCATCATAATTTCATTTTCGATATTTTATTGTATCAATATAAATACATGAGTTCTTTTGTATGTTTTTTTGCACCTACGCAATTTCCTACATTTGATCTACGCAAGCCTTCAAAGAGACAATGAAGAGCACATACGTACTTATGACGTCACGACTGTACCACCGATATGGCATGAAAGCTGCGCTTTGACATGCGCGGTGCGCGACCTCAGTAGGTTGCGCACACTTTCTACATGTTAGCGTAGACTACGCTACTACTAGCGATTTTGCCACCGATTTGCTATAAATTGCGCGATTCACGTCTTCATTAGAAATAACGAGACTATGTTTTATAGCCGGAAGCGACGAATGACTTTCCTTGGATATTATTAGAGAATTACCATTATTTAAGAAAGTTATTTTTATGATTAGATTTAATTAGTTTAATAAATAATATTATTAGTTCTTACTGCACTGAGAAATTCATGCCGCTCTCGTGCAACTCATGATATTTCAATTATTTATTTAACTACTTTACATTACCGCCGAGTGTAAACCGTATAGTTTGACGATAATTGAGGTTAAGCCACGCTCGCCGCGGTTAATCCGTGGATTGTTGACCATTTGTCAACATAATGAGACCCCTCCATGCCTCTAAAAGCACGTTGAGCTGTTGGTCTCGAATGTCATACATGAATCTCAATGTCTTTGACAGTCGTTATGTCATTACAATAATTCTAAAAACCAGTCTTACTACGGGATTAATTACCCCAGTAAAATGGGTTTTGAAAGTCATATAGGTTCAGTCGCTTCATATAAAATACGGTATTCAGCTAAATGGAATAATCCTAGGCAGATGACGTTATTTCTTATAGTGCCAATCATATTATTATTTACAAACAAGATTCGTCATGAGTTATTAAAATTTCATTATGAAGCTCATTTATCCACACTGATATTTCAATTAATGACGTTCAGATACAGTATATGACACTCGTACAAGTAAATACGAATTTTCTTGTTTTCTTCACAGAATTTAACAGAAATTCCCGATCTCAGAAATACAAATAACAATAACAGTTTTTATATCTATAATCCCAACGAATATTATTATCGGACTTACTTATTGTTGTAGAATGTAGGACAATATGTGTGCGGATCGATCGGGCCCGAAGGACCAAACATATAATATAATCACAAATAAGTTTGGGTCTCCGGATTTCCTACAAATTAGAGGACTGTAACATTACGCGAAATAGGACTCCTGCCAGCTATTAGTTGCAGAAAAAATGTCGCGGTGGCCTAGCGGTTCAATGAACGGATTTTCGTGCACAAGGATGCAGGTTCGAACCCATCATTGGCAAGTACCAATGTAACTATTTCAAAGGTAGATATTTCGAAGTACTTTCTTTATTATTCTAAGACAAGACATCATTGACAATCAGTGAAGGAAGACATCGTGAGGAAACCTGGATTTCACTGATGGAATCCAGGTTTTCTCACGATGATTTTAGATTCCGCGTTTTTTAATCATTTCAGAAATTGGAATCTGAAGTCACCAGCCCGCAGTGAGTCAGCGTGGTGATAAAAACTCGTTCCTTCTCGTGCCCGACAGTGGGACATTTATAGGCCGGTATTATATTATTCTTGGGTTTGAACGTGAAAGGCTCAGCAGTCATTACCAACTAATGAGAAAAATACACTATGTCAATCAGACCAGTTATAACCATCATCATAATTGTATGAAGTAGGTTATCTCCTTCAGTTTTTTAACAAGTATTTAAATAATTCAAAATTATATAAGAATAGGGCCTACTTTTGCAATACCAGAAAATAATCAGGCACAATCCAATTATTCCTTAAAGTATCTGAACAACTTTCGTAGTGGACAACCGGTAGTTTCTTAACATTGCGTATCGGTCACTGCAACCGTACGCGCAAGAAAGTAGTCGCACAGGTGTCGCGTGTGTTAACACTGCACTTGATTGTTAATACTCTTACGTCACGCTTTTGTGAGGAACCGACGTGTTTTGTACAGCTTTTTGGTATCAAAACGTGCTATTCAGTGATTAGTCAGTCCTCTTATTGTTACGATGACGGAGTTTTTAGCATTACAATTGCAGGCGATTTCGTTGTTTTGGCTTTGTAATTTTCCGATATTTGGTTAGTCTTGTAGGATATTAGGCAATTCAGTTAAGTCACATCTGAATTCAGAATCAAACGATTATATTATCGTGTTGGATTTGTTCAACAAATTCTACCTTAGTAGCTGCACTTGCTTCCCCGACAAACGTTGTTTTGCCATGTTAAAACTGAAGAGGGTCACCCTTATCACTTAGAGATATACAAAATACATACCTACCTAGGGATGTATAGATATAGCCTGATATAGGTATCTATGTATATTATCTATACCTATATATATATAATTCTTCTGTGAGTGTGTATGTGACTGAACTCCTCCTAGACGGCTGGACCGATTATAATGAAATTTGCTGTGTGTCTTCAGGTGGATTCGAGGATGGTTTAGATTCACAATTTGGTCCAATTTGAAATGTTTTTTTGTTTAATTTTTATCATATTAAACAATGCGGTAACCTTGGTAAAATTGGTAAGTAGGTAGTTGCCATGACGACCAAATTTCGTTGTTTTAGTACGATTTACTATCCTCCAGATCCTCTTCCATAGAGGTTATTTAACAATTAAATAAACAAGGTTGTCAAAACTCCTCGCAATGATATTAAAACTGTTTTCTTCTTTAAATATCAGGCTCGCGGACTTTTATGTTTTTTTTTCGTTCGTCTATTTGGAAGGTCTGAGAGTAGGTCATAGGTTATTTATATGATAAACAGGATGGATTTTTTATTGCCACCAGAAAGAAAGAGAGAAAGTACTCTAAATACTGAAGAATAGCAAATTAGACTCAAAGAAAACATTCCTTTATTTTTGAAAAGAAATAAAGCTGCATTAAATAGGTGTTTGAAAATACGGTTTGTAGACCGTGAATAGAATGGGCTAAAATGCGAAAAACTAGCACCGTGTACTTTTTGGCATCAATCGATATTAAATTAATTCCAGTGTCACGATGTTTGTCGGGGATGAACTCCGAAACTACTGAACTGATTTTAATCAAATTTTCACACCGTGTGCTGTTTGATCTAACTTGAAAGATAGGACATCACAAATGTTATATTAAAAAAATTGAGACCGCGGGCGGAGCAGCGGGAAACAGCTAGTACCTATATATATTTGGTAGGCCAAATATACAAAAAGAAATCCTAAAAATCGGTGACGCCGAAAGATATACTAAGGCCCCATACTTCTAAATTAAAATTAATTCTCTTAGAATGCGATTTTCATCAAATTTTGATCTATCAAATGGTTAATTAATTAAGTCTCCAATTTGACCATCTGATAGACAAACAATTGATGAAAAAACGCGTTTTGAAACCGTGTGGCAGCATATTTAACCATTGGTTGAGTTAACTCGGGTGAAAAAACTAGGCCTTAGAGGACAGAAGAAAATTAATTCGTGTTTTAAAATCACTATTTTGCCACGGTTACCCAGTGTTTCAACCACGGTAAAATCAATAATCGCGTTTCTATATTATTATGTATGAACTTTAACTAAATATTTCTTTTGCATAATTATGTAACGGTTTATCTAATAATGTTTTGCTTTTGACGGGATGCCGTAACATCCAAACAAACAAACAGATACACTGACAAACAAACTTACAGATTTATTTTAAGTAAGATATAGATTTAGTTCAAAGAGGATGTTAGGTCAGCTTTTATTACATAAATAATCTTAGTTACTTATCAGATTATTATTATTCAATGGCAGTGGGAAATGAAATTATTATGCATGAGGTAAAATTTTATTGCCAAACGTAATTACTTGATAAAGGTATAAAGTTAATTAATGACCAGCTAAAGCGATAAATCCAGGAATCCTATCTATATAAATAAAAAGAGAAGGCCTGACTGACTGACTGACTGACTGGCTCATCAACGCCCAGCCCAAACCCTTGGACCTAGACAGAGGTTTTTTTTATAATGTAGGCAAGGAATAAGGAAGGATTTTTCGAAATTCCACCCCTAAAGGTGTTAAATAGGGGATGAAAGTTTGTATCGAAAAACGTTATTTTTGTAGTTTAAACCATAAAAATTCGTGGTTACCATTCTGGTAAAAAATTAAAAACCACGTGTTTCAGTATTTTTCGAAATTCAACCCCTAAGGGAGTTAAATAGGGGGTGAAAGTTTGTAGGGGAAGTTCAGTATTTTTAAAGAGACACATGAAATTTCGTATACGGGTTTCTCGATAGAAATAAATAAAGACGTATTTCAGCGATTTTGAAAATCTACCCCCTAAGAGGGTAAAATAGGGGATGGAAGTTTGTAGGTATATGAATTGTGTAGTTTTCATAGATAGGCACATTAAATTTCATAGGATTATGAGTTAGAAATAAATAAGACGTACCTATTTCCGAGATTTTAGAAATCTACCCTCTAAGGGGGTGCAATAGTGGTTGGAAGTTTTTTTAGGAAGTTCGTCATTTTGAAAGAGAGAAATGAGATTTGGTTTCATGAGATTTGGTATAGGGGTTTTTGGTTAGAAATAAATGAAAACATATTTTAGCGATTTTAGAAATCTACGCCTTAAGATGGTTAAATAGGGGTTGCAAGGTATTATATTGTGGACTTTATTTTTAAAGATAAGGCCATGCCTTTCATATACGGGTTTCTGGTTCGATACAAATAAATGACCATCTAAAACATAATATATCTTTACGATGACATCCGTGTTCGAGTGGCGTTCACAACGGTTTTCAAGGTGACGCCAGCTCTGAGGTCCCGGGTTCGATCCCCGGACGGGTCGATGTAGAAAATCACTTTTCTGCATTATTCCGAGTCTGGGTGTTAGTGGTACCTTCGTTGTTTCTGATTCCATAACACAAGAGCTTACTTTCTTTGAATTCGGAGCATTGAATGTGATTCTTCTTCATCTTTTCGTGTCAATGATTTTCAAGTTTTGTTTGACCAAAAAGTTGCCACCATTTTAAAAGTTTATCCAAACTCAATGTACTTATGTGATGTTTTCCCACATTATCTTATTATTATCTTAACGCCATAATATTTTATGAAAAATATCATTCATGCTCCTTACATTGAAAATCATAGAATACATCCATCTATCCTTTACTACTTACTACTCTTAACTTTACGCGCGTGCGAAGCCGCGAGCAACAGCTAGTCTTAAATAAATTAGTAGAATAGGTATACCTACTCAAATCAAAACACATAACCATAAAATTACACTAATCATGTGATTATGATAATTTAATTACCATTGCAAACACATTAGTAGTATTTACCAATGGACATATTTCTTGCTCAGTTTTAATGCTTGCTCAACGGTACACGGACGCAAGTCGCAAAGTCAAGTAAGTCTTCGGCAGTTGCATTAACAAGCTTCTGAACAAACATTTATATTGCCAACTACTACTGTTTGCATAGATTTCACACCAAGCTGTTGGTAATTTGAATCAATTGAATGCTAAGGTGATCCTACGATGAGAGAGCCTAAAGGTTATCGACCTAACACGGTAGAGGTATGTGCATTTCTATAGACGGCTGCCGTCGACGCGTCAACGGATGCCGCCGACGCGTTTCGACGGCTGCAGTTACCTCTGCCGTTGGCAACATGCCGCTCGTGTGTAAGAGCTCTTAGGGTCTATTTCACCAACCAAGAGTAAATCTTACTCGAGAGAATACGAGCAGTTAATCCTAGTATAACATGTGTTTACGTTTCACCATAGACTTAATCTAAGAGTAAACGTTTATGCTGGAGTAAATCTCTACTCCGCCGATTTTCAACGAATAGCGAGCTTATACTAAGGATAAGTTCAATATGGCGTCATTATTTCGACAGCTGATTCGCTAACTGGCCCGCTGGCATAAAAATATTAGTACATAACTATTAATGGTATTGTTTGATACTGTTTAGATGAGCCTGTGTATTGTCTAAAAATGGCAGATCGTTTGAGAGCATTAAAAGAGGATTATTTATTTTTTTATTTTCTATTACACTGAAGTGCTTTTCAACTATGTCTAACAAAAGATGTTTTTCTGAAGTCAACCAGTTGGGGCTTCGTTTTCGCTTCTCGATTTGTGACATACTTATTGCAATTTATAAAAACGCCGGCTAAACAAACACTACGAAATATTGATGAGGTTAGAATTATCAGTTTTGACACATTTGTCATAGGTATAACCCTACCGAATAGAATAATACGCAATACACTTTACTCATTAGAGGAGAAACGAGCAATTGAATTTGGGTGGATTATACAGTCATTCATTTCAATCATTCGGATTCACTCACTGCCATAGAATAACTATCCGAGAGTAAATTAACTCCGGTGTAGAGTGGTGGAACGTAGACGAAGTTATCCAAGAGTAAATGTAAGAATAAATATATTCTTTGGATAGTTATTCTCGAGTAAAGTCATGTTTGGTGAAATCGACTCTAAGTCTGTCACAAATCGTCATCAAAATATTTTTTATTTTATTTTTTTAGGCCTTTTCAGGCAATTTTGAAACGTAAAATGGCTCTACTTGCTTATGACTTCGAACCGTGCCCTCGGCGTGGAATATGACGGACCCACTAAAGTACCCGGTTCCATTTGACTAAGTCAGTCGCGGGATGAGCCAGCGCAGCAACTCTCCATCCTGTATCAGTCGCTGTAGGGTGAACAGTGTACAGTACGGACCTGGTGGTTGTTGTTGGGCAGAGCGGCTACGTGCGGCGGCACGCTCTGCACGGGGCGCGCGGGCTTGGCGGCGGCGCGCTGCAGCGACGCGCGCTTCACCGACACCATCAGCCACACGTCCTCCACCCTCTGGGCCACCTGCACACAATACGATAAGGAGATCATTCTCTAAGTCCAAACAAAACATTTCGTATAGTTTTCTGAAGTTTACGCGAATTTTGAACATTGAAATAAAACTACTGGGTATTATTTATCTATAATACGTATGTATTTAGAAATATATAAGTATGTTTATCAGTTGTCTGGTTAGGGATCAGATGACCGTGTGTGAGATTGTCCCAAGATATTTATTATTATTTATAGATATTTATTTATACTTTTAAACGAATTCTATGGCGGTTTTGATTTCAGTGCCCGACGTTTCGACGCCTTTGCAGGTATCATGGTCACGGGCCGACTGAGGTACCACCTTTGTCTTGACATTTTGCTCGTTCTACCTTCATTTATTTTTATTCATTCATTGTGTTCTCATATTGCGTAGGTCGATCAAAACATTTCGTGGCAAAAGCAAAGATTACTAAATAGTTACTTCGTAACAGATACATCACTCTCATACAAAAGCGTAAATACCTACGCTATAATAGCCTACAAAATCATAACCAGCTGTGCAGAAATGTACCATAATTACGCACAAACAGAATTTGTTTTTAGCCATTTAACAGCTTTTTCAATTAAAAGTATAGTGGGGTCGAAAGAGATAACACCTCTTTTAACCTCAAACTTAAATGAATAGGGCCCAAGATCGTCAACTTATTCATAACGCAATCCTAATAGATTGGGCGTCGGACTTGCGGTTGTCAGTTTGAAAACCACCCATTTCACTACCGACATGAACCCACTCGTAAGTAACCTAGCATTTGGCTTAACATAAGGGTTAACATGAATAAGTATTAGTAATGAGCGCGACTTACGTTTCGGAAAAAACTTTTTTTTAAATTTGGATTTTGTATTTTTGGTAGGTACCTATAATTATGTATTTTAGATATCGACCCGTAAGAATCAAATAGATACACTTTAAAATTTGTGTAATCCTCTACCAGTGTCTATCAATGTTAAATCTCTGTTTTAATAACACTACAAAATGATATTTTTTTTATATACCTGTGTAACAAGAGCCCTGGTTTCCTGTGTGGCTGACTGCATCAGCATCTCCCGGAAGGTCTCCGGTGCAGTCAGTCCGAAGCTTTGAGCATCCTCCAATAATTTGTCCACTGCTATCAGTCCGCCTTCACCCGCTAGGATCTCCACACCCGTCGCGCACCATTCGTTCGCCTGAGAAACAATAAAAATAGGAAAATATAAAATAAAAATGCATTCAAAATCTCCTATTTTTTTTTCTTCGAATTTGTTTTTATTTTAAATGAGAATATGTTCGACTCTACATAATCTTTTAGTTCTAAAACTGTGCGGACAGGGATTTGAAACATGAGCTTTCTTACTAATTAAAGTCGTATAGTGGCACAAAAATCCGACTTCTTAATTATTCTTATAGGAACAAATTAATAGTCAATATTCGTACATTTTTTAACAGTGCAAATGGGAGTAATTTTATTAAGATATTTAATATTCATAATAATATCTATATTTTTTCCCTTACCTTGTCAATTCTGTCCATAAGTTCTCTCGCTTTAGTCAGAAGTAGGTTTCGTTTTTGTATCTTATCAATAAGCAAAGCGCTCGTTCGTCTTAATTCTTCGCATTTTGACTCTATGTGGTCGACTTGACTTAGTGGGTCCTGCATTAATTTTTCTCCTGTAATCAAATATTGAGTAATAGTTTAATTTAAACTTTATGAATAATAAACATGACACTTTAATTAATGACGCAAATATAACGCAATATTTTCAATGCAAAAAGGCCAACACAATAATAACAATAATTTACAATTAGTTTTCCTACATAAAAATATATTAATATTAATTATTTTGAGTCAGGTAATTTTCAACGGGTAATATCAATAAATCGATAAAATTAAAATATATTACTTAGGAATTATTGCTAATTTCAGGTAAACATAATTATCATTATTATTTAAAAATAACAAAATGCAATACGATGCGACACAAAGTAATGCGCAGATAATTCTATTTGTAAAAATATTTTTGAATTTGGAACCAAATATTTTTTTGTTTTTTTTTACTGTACCTTTTTATTTAGGCCAGACAGATTTATATTATACCCTATAATTATTAATTATAATGTTTTTCATAATAATATACAAAAAATGACAAAAATGCATATTATATGCTCATAGTTTTTTTGCAAATCAAAAACAAAACTATTAAATATGATAAAAACGTACCATCATCAATTACTGTAGATGCAGTATCAAGGTCACAGTTACAAAGTTTTTCAAAATCTCCGGCTTCTTGTAAAAGATTGTCCACCCTATTTGCAGTTTCGCCTACCTCCGTCATGTCGCAAGCTGTCTTTAGGTGACTATCTAAAGTAGCCTACAACATAAAATATATAACGTTAACACAAACACACGTGAAATATTCGTTACAAAACTAAAATTACGTAAAAAGAAATAACGTTATGCCTAAGAAACATGGGTAACACCTAATCACAAACATTTTTTGAAAAAGGTTTTATTAAAAAAATTAATTTAAAACATAATAAAAAAGGAGGTTTTAGCAGTTTTAACTGCCAACCAATAAATTAAAAACTATAGTTTGAAAAAAAAATATGTGACATTTATCATAACCTAAAATGTAAGAAAAAGTGGAACCAAATAAATAATGTGAAAAAAATATAATAACGGAAATGACTATGGAAATAGTTTGTAACTTTCGCAAATGCAGAAAGTCTTTATCGAATCAAGCGTGGGTAACGACATGTTCGCACGCATTTTGTGTTGAGCATGGTAAACGAGAATTCAAACGAACAGCTGAAAACTCATTGACTTGTCCTGCTTGCGGGACTGAACTAAGAGATAAGTTTGATGTGATCCAAGCAGATCTTAGACCCAATGAGACGTTTAAATCAATAGTTTTGGCTGGTATGAGACCTGACACTATCATGGACATTGCTATGCGAGCTATGTCTTTCTGGGCGTATCAAGTAGAGCAAGAGACGTTATACCAAGAGAGTGTTGCAAAACATTCAAGGGAGAAACTCCAGTGCATGGAAGAAATCAATACAATTAATATCCAAAAATTAAAAGCAGAATTGGAGACTTGTAAAAGGAAGATAAATAATTTACAAGCAGAATGTAATAAGAAAAGCAAGCAAGCGGAAGATTTCAAAGCGCAGCTTGAAGAAAAGTCACGAAAAGTACAAAAGTTGACGTTTCAACTAGACGCCCAGAAAAGAAGGGACATTAGGGACTTCGATACTGTTGATACTAAGGAGAAATGTATGGATATATCCGATTTGGTTACGAACAGAGCGGTGTCGGATTTTGTTTTTAGGCCAGCAAAAGATCCAGACGAATCACACCGAGTGTGTTCACCAAGAACACCGATGTTTGATTTCCGAAATCGACACAAGCAGCCGACGCATTTCCAGTTTAGGCCATTAAAGTCCTAACATAATAAATAATAAGCACAACGTGATCACTTAAATCTTTTGATATTGATTTGTAATTAGATTAAGCGAAGATTACCTGCATCTGTTTAAAGTTTAATAAAAATGTTCTGAACTTCAGCCAATGGTTTAACTTTGTGGAATGTTTTTGCCAGAAATTGTCAAATTGTTTTTCAGTCTCCTCCAGTTGCACCAATAATCTGAAAAATCAATGAATCAGTGATACATTGAAAGCTCCATTATACACAAAACTTTACGGTATATTATAAAATGTTTGTAAGCACTAGGAATAGCAATAGGAATTTTACTTTTTAATCTTATTTGAATTAAGTTTAAGCGAGTAAAGTAATAATTTACCTTTCAACCGCAGCGACATGGCTGATAATATTATAAGTAAGGTTTGGTTTTCGTACTTGCGTCAGTAACTCTTCGCCTTGCGACGTCGCCGACGATAGTTCAGATTTTAAAGCTTTATACCTGTAACAAGAAATCATCACCATGAAACGGCAGGATTATGATCAATTACGGTTTATGGGAAGGGTGAAAATACTTTACCTATTTTCCTGACAGTCTAATAATTCTTTGGTTTGTGTAGGGTCGTTTCCCATATCGCAGTCAACAATCTCATGCATAAAATCGTCCAATTTACTTGAGATTTCTTTCATTAAAGTTGAAAATTTTTCTAGTGCCTGGAATATTATGATTAAATTAGTTTAATATTTAAAAACGTGAATGTATATTCCGCTGTTGTTTTCTTGTACTAAATTGTTTATTTCCTCGACAAATTTCGATAGTTAATTCGAGTTTAATTGTTCTCAGTGTTTCGTAAAGGCGATCGGCCTATTGCGAAACTTCCCATATGTCCACACATTTAGTTCAGTGCGCAAGGATAGACATCATTGAACAATAACTAACTATACACAACTCTCTTTAGATGAATACCTACAGAAAACTTTGCTTGCGCGATTCAGGAAATTACATTTTTATAGAACTAGATGGCGTTAGCGTGTATGAGTATTTTTTGTAAGCACTAACTTCTCAGAACCAATATTGTGTAATAGTAGCTTTGTGTATGTCACGTGTCAACTTAACATTTAGTCAAGGCTTTTACTATTAAGGGCTCTCTTATGCGTGGTTATTACAGCTACCACGCAAAGGTCAAAATCTAGTTAAATATATTTGACTGGCCTGTTGGTCTAGTGGTTAGTGACCCTGACTGCTAAGCCAGAGGTCGTGGGTTCGATTCCTACCCAGGGCAAATCTTTGTGTGATGAGCACGATCATTTGTTCTGTGTTTGGGTGTTATTTATCTATAATATGTATGTATTTAGAAATATATAAGGATGTTTATCAGTTGTCTGGTTGCCATAGTACAGGCTCTGCCTAGTTTAGGATCAGATGGCCAGGAGGATCAGATATTATTATATGAGAGTAACATTTCTTAAGTGAAACAACTTACTATCCTTTGTTGTATCCATTCTGCATGTGAATACTGTAGCTCCCCTCCAAGGTCGGGAGTCAACTGTGACCTATCAAAGTGTTCGTACAGCTCCTCAACAGACGAACAGACTAGCACCCTGAACCTAAACTCCTCCTTAAATAATTTACTACTGACTTCTGACAGCGCTTTTTGTAGGAAACTTGCTGGTCGAAGAACGTAAACGGCGTGAATTATTCCTGGGAAGAATTCCTGGAAAAAAGATAACCGCAATATTAGTAAATAGAAAAAGAACTCTATATTTCTTAGGATTAAAGGCTTAATTTGTGTTTTTATGAATATTTAATTTAAGAACCAAGTATTGGCAGTGGTCAGAATTTTAAATTTTAACTGTAATTGTTGTACTGATATTTTAATATATTTAAATCCAGGACCCTGAAGTTAAAAATTCTGTCAGCACAACCAACACAGGTGTATAATGATATACTTGTATTGTTTATCCAATTAGGTTACAATTTAGTTATACTTTTATGCTTTTTTATAGTGTAGTAGTAACTATTTTTGAGGAAGTTAGCCCATAACTGGCTAGTGTATGTTTAAGTAATATATTATTTTTACGCACAAGCTGTGGGAATTGTTGAATATAAATTATATTTCCAGGAAACGCTAGATATTTTTCTCATTCATAAACGAATAAATTCCGTGCGAATCATGGTCTCATTTTTTCCACATAATTCAACATCACGGTCTTGGGTACGACTATGTTTAAGGAAATTTCGTGACTTGGATATTATGCAAAGCGACTCATATTTTTATCCCACGATATGATGTTAACAAGTCAGCTTAATAATAGGTATAACATTTTTATTCTGTGATCACTAAATAACTTAGTAGCGTGCTTAGAATCGTGCACATCAAATTATTTACTTTAAAAACTCGTACTTCGATGTACCTAATTTAGAAAATATTTAATTTTGATAACGTACATTATTTTAATGAGTCATGAATTATTCTTCAGCTTCATTATTACATTAGCGTCCTCCCACTCAACATTTTGCATGACTTGTAATATAAAAATTGCAATACTCACTGAGATCCTTAATAATACTGTTTTAACAGAGTTCCATCGGTCTTTCCTTCGGTCTATAATTATGTGGAAGCCCATTTCTGCTTCTAATAACCTGTAATTAGAAACATTACATCATTACTAATAAAGAAAAATCGTTGTAACTTATACATATAGGTCATGACGTGGGTATGTTTGTTGCGTTATCACAACTAATTGGCTGAACGGCAGCAAAGAGTTGTCTAAGGACATGGAAAAGGATAGAAATTACATTCTAACGCGATAAAAGATATCCATACAAACGGAGGCGAATGCGAAAGCTAGCTAATTAATATGAATTTAGAATTGAGTATCGATCTGTATTAGCATCATTGTAGCCGCTGACGCAATACTCAATATGGCAGTCTGGTATCGATTCAACGGTGGATAATTAATAATATACGAGTACCAAAATGTAATTAGTAGTTACTGCTTCAAAACATAATTAAATAATTATAGGACCAAATAGGTATTCAAAGAAAACTTCAGTCAAATATTAATTTTATTGATCATTTTAGTAAAACGACAATTAGGTTGTAGGTTTCAGTAATTTATTCAGTCTTCAGTCAATGGGAAAATTGAAGTCGTTAAATTATATCGTTATAATATAAATTTCAGTTACTAGTAAAAGGCCGATAAAATATCACCTAACTATAATAACTTTAACATTGATCTATCCCGGTAAGATAATATCACGTTACAGACGCGATTTAGATGAACCTGAAGGTCATGAACTTCGCCAATGACACCGCAGTTAATGTGGCCAACAACTGAACCCGTAAAATTAATTAAACATCGACTCAAATTAAAGAAAAAGAAGCAGGTACACAAGGACCACCGATCCGAAAGGAGTCCCACGACTCCAGTCAAGGCAGAGACGGGGCCAGGAGATTTTAATCGGTGAAAGTCCAACATATCCAGACGACCTCCGTGGTCGAGTGGCGTAAACACCAAATCAAATCAAATCAAAATGTTTTTATTTCTAGTAAACCTAAAATAGGCGCTTTAGAAACGTTAACTTTAAAAACTACTGACTCTAGGTGGCGGTTTCCGGACACCGGTTTTCAAGTCGCCAGCTCTAAGGTTCCGGGTTCGATCCCCGGACGGGTCAAGGTAGAAAAACACTTTTCTACATTGTCTCGGGTCTGGGTGTTTGTGGTACCTTCGTTGTCTCTGATTCCATAACACAAGTGCTTTAGCTACTTACTTTGGATTCGGAGCAATGTATGTGATATTGTCCACATTTATTTATTATTTTTATTATATCCCCACGCCGCGCGATACCCTCGGCGTGAATTGAAAGCATCAACTTTTCAATCCGAAAAAAAAAAAAAAAACCGGCCAAGTGCGAGTCAGACTCGCGCACCGAGGGTTCCGTACAAACCTGTAGGTATATAAGTAAAAGTTATGGTATTTTTATTGCTAAATGAAATCCATAACATAACAATGTGGAAAGCTGACGGTACCTTGTCAATACATATATGAAAACATTATGTATGTTCGGAAAAATCGGCCAAAATCTTTTTTTTTTTTTTTTTGTTAATCGCGGCTGAACCGATTTGCATGAAGTTTTGTGTGCATATCGGGTAGGTCTGAGAATCGGCCAACATCTGTTTTTTTTTTTAATCGCTGAACAACGTTTGCTGGGTCAGCTAGTAAGTTTATGATTATTAAAAAAAATATACTATGTGATGTAACTAAAAATTTAAGATTTTCGGAATTTTTCCTATATGTGTACTTTATAACGTTGCTTCATGCCAAATTTCAAGATTCCAGGTCGTCTGGAAGTATCCTTTAGGTTTTGATTCCCTTGCGAGTAGTTGCGAGTTTCAAAATATGCGGCTTTAATTGCTGTATCTTTTGATTGCGTTGACGTAGAAGTTTGATTTTGTTACAGCTTAAAGATATTATAGACTTGAGTATTTGTTAAGAATTTCAATATAATACCACTACGCGTTCATGAGTAAAGGGGTAATAAGTTTAAAATTATTAAAAATATTTTTATTATATGATGTAACTAAAAATTTATGCTTTTCGCAATTTTTCCTTTATCTGTGTTATAAGACGTTGCTTCGTACCAAATTTCAAGATTCTGAGTTCACGGGAAGTACCCTGTAGGTTTTGATTCCCTTGCGAGTAGTGGCGAGTTTCAAAATATGCGGTTTTAATTCCTGTTTCTTTTGATTGCGTTGACATAGAAGTTTGATTTTGTTACAGCTTAAAGGTATTATAGATTTGAGTATTTGATATGAATTTCAATATAATACCACTACGCGTTCATGAGGAAAGGGGTACTAAGTTTAAAATTATTAAAAATATTTTTATTATATGATATAACTAAAAATGTATACTTTTCGCAATTTTTCCTATATCTCTGCTATAAGACGTTGCTTCATACCAAATTTCAAGATTCTGAGTTCACGGGAAGTACCCTGTAGGTTTTGATTCCCTTGCGAGTGTCGAAAATTTGCGGCATAAACGGGAGTATCTTTTGATCGCGTTGACTTAGAAGTTTGATTTTTTCACAGCTCCAAGAGACCATAGACTTGAGTATTTGATATGAATTTCAGCTTGATACCTCCACGCGTTCCTGAGAAAAAAGGTCTTGACAGACAGACAGACAGACAGACAGACAGACAGACAGACAGACAGACAGACGGACAACAAAGTGATCCTATAAGGGTTCCGTTTTTACCTTTTGAGGTACGGAACCCTAACAAGAGGTACTTACGAGGGCACGGAGGTGAGGTAGAGCAACAGCCTTCGGTACTCGGAGGGCATGATGACGTGAAAGTTGTTGTTATCGGGGAAGGTGATGAGGGGGCGGTGGTCCTTGGCCAGCCCGCCCGTGACCAGCGCGTACTGCGGCAGCAGCAGCTCGCTGACGTTCCGGCCCTCGTCTCCATCTCCGCCGCAACCGTCGCACTCTGCTTCTGTCGATAAGCAGTTTACATAATTAAAAAAAAAAATTGCTGGGGATGTGGGTCGCACATTACTAGTATTCTTTTTACCCCTCCTGTTAAGATGGTTGTGTTAGTGACGAGTAGGTAGGTTCACATCGGAAGTGCATGCCGACAACCACATGATTGCAAGTCTGCGCCCTAGCCATTCGGCCACTACTATTTCAACAAAAAACTTGAAAATAAGGTAAAGATATGGGCTTTTCCCAATTTGCACGACAATTCTCAGTCCACTGACTGCGGAAGTCTGTATAAATTCGACACATTTTTTAGATGACGTGCATCAGCGTAAAGATTCCCTAATGACTAACTAATATCTTGTGAATACGCTAGTTGATACACGGAGAATAGCTTAACTCTCTTTTTTTCAGGTTCTGATTCCGGCGCTCAGTAAAATTTGTGAACGGTGCGGTTAAATGGAATCTGCAGTAGGTTTTAGGCAGGCTGTGGGGGTAAGGTTGTGTAAGTAAAAATAACACAAATTTTATATCAAAACTTTAAATGAAAGTACTTTTAGTGTTGATTATAATCAGTCTATTACACGTATGAATACATACGTGTAATAGACATAATTTATAATAATATACATAATTACAGTTGCTACTAACTGAGCCGTTAAAAAAGTTATATCTACATATAAAAAGTTGGATATTGCGTAAGAACCTATTGTAATAATAAGTACTACTTAGACTAGTACCTCTACTAATAAGATAAGTACATATTATTAAAACATTTAGCTAACTAATTAGTTTGCAGAGTTTTCATCACTAACGAGTTAACTTTGCGACTTCATTTTGGTACCAGTCAACTTGAAGAAGTTCCATTCATTAACGTTTTCAAATAACGAAGACGAGGTTTCTTTAATAATTTAGGTATTAAATTATTCACATACGTATCATTGTACTCGTAACAATAAGCCGGAAAAATCAGAAGTTATGTTCTGAATAGGAGTGTTTCAGTTAGTCAATGGTTTGTAGAAAAGAACTTAGATTCATCGAGTTTTGGATAAATAAATCTAAATAATGGACGATTATTTTCAGTGACTAATTTTCGGACTGACTTTATTTATATAAATTACACCAATTTATTGTACAAGATGGTTGTGTAAGCAATCTAAATAAACTTCGGTACAAAAAGCGCGATCGCGTGATTCCTCACAATTAATTATAGAACAAGGTAGTTAGAAGTTAAGGTACAGTAATGCTGGATTTAGCAAAATGGATTTTCAAGAATATTTATAATTCGTCGTACGTTCCTCGGTCACTTAATAGCGTCGTAAAATATTTTAGTTTTAGGACGAACAGTGATTTGCGTTTTTTGTCGCATGCCTTGCTATAATAACACCCTGATACGATCGAGGAAATTAAATAAGCTTTGACCGAAAATTGCGTTAAGGTTACACGTTGCGGAATCTAGTCGAATATAATTATATGGCTATAATTTTTGGAATGCTTCATCTTAACATTCCTTAATGAGTAAATAATACACCCTGTAGGCTGTAATTAATTCGGTTCAATACTTCCAGTTGTCGATTTCAGATTAATTTAAAAACAATGGGCAGGTCACAGCGCCATCTACACGTCATCTTTAAAAACTTCATCCTGCATAACTATAAAATATTTTATTTAATAAATACATTGGATAAATATCTCACTTGGGTCTCCATCAAATATGGTTTATTGGGGCCTTTTTCACTAAGTCCAAATGGGTTATGTGCTGTTAATGTAAGATTAAGAGTGGCTCTTGCTACCTACTATAGTACTATATACTTAATAGTAGTAAGTACTAACTTACTACTATACTACACTACCCGGTGTCTCTCAGAGCACAAAAAACATTTGGCGACCCGGGGTTATTGAACTATAATCTGCGTTTTGCGACGTAGTTTTGTTTGGACTTAGAGAATGACCCCCAGGTCAGGGATGGCCCAACCAACCTCAATCGAGTCACTTCAAACAAATGCCGGACGAACAAGTACCATTAACCTAGGTATATTAGGCATGAAGACCTCCTTGCTTCCTCCATTTATTACTTCTGTGACCCGCTCCTAACTTCACTCGTTGTAAGGGTTTTGTTGACTTCTTTTGTTTTGTGTTTTGTTCTGATGTCTTTCTATACTTTTTTTTTTACTTACTTTTAAAGCTTGTGTAACACAAGCATTTAGCTAGCTCGTAGGTTCACCTCGGTAGTCCAATGGGCGAATTTCGAACCGGCAACCATATGATCACAAGTCCGACGTCCTAGCCATTAGGCTACCGCCACTTCCATATTCATTACATAGTACCCACTTGGTTAACTTGATGTAAGTTTATAAGCTTTTTTTAGGCCTGAGTGGAGCCGAGGCTATGTTAAAGGGACTTACATGATTAAGAAATAGATACATTTAAAGTTAGTTATTTTAAAGCACTTTTTAGATAATGGATTCTTTGAAGAAGCTTAAGATAAAACTGTATTGTTCCTTTAAATATATAGATTTATCCTAAGCGAACTAATAACGTCTCAGCTTAGATCGTACGCCGTAATACCTATATCGTAGATAAGTATTAATTTACAAAGCAATACAAGTTAAACACTAGGTGTGAACAATATCATCATGTGAACTTCTAGTACTTGTAAACCGCAGCTCTATTGTTAGTTCACGTAACAAGTCTAGAACACCTCACATAGTATGGTCAACCGCACAGGCACAATAGTGGTGATAATTTGAAATCGATAGTGCCTTTATTGCCAGGTCGTATGGTTGATTTTCGTAATAAATTAGTCCTGTAATATGATTGACTGTACGTACTAGGCTTAACTATCTATAGCTTATATCTTATCGAATCTTAGTACAGCCGACCACATTGGTCTGGTATAGGTAATAGATATCTATTGACAGTCTTGTTTGATAATAGATATAACCTAGGATTGTCTGCTGGAGTTGAGCAGAGCTTGCATAATGGATCCCGCGGCTCCAGCAAAGGCAAGGACGGGACCGGGGTGTTTTTTAGTCGGTGCAAGTCCGACATATCCCCACGCTGTGCCCTTATCGTGGGTTGAAGTCATTATCGTTTCACCCTACCAAAATAAAAGGCCCTAGGGATTGTATTAACTGAGACCAAGAGCTTGCTTCTCTGTCTCATTTGATACCATATTGATACGAAAATGTTAATTTGTGTGCTATCAATGTAACAAATACAGATAGGTACGGGTACCACATAATAAGATAAGACTTTTATTACGATTTAGTATAATTATGTACTAAATCCCCATGGATTCAACTGCCTGGCGCCCTGTAGATGATTCCTAAATCACAATTACAAAAGTTTAAAATTATAGTCCTAAGTTTAAAAGATCAGAATAGACTTAGCCAGGTGCAAAACTATTCATAATATTTCCAACGGTCATTATTCATACGGAGTTCATCGACCGGGCGACTCACGCGCAAAGGTCAAGATAATTGATACCGAGCCGAGCAAATAATCGCGACAAAACAAAAGATTAATCCACACGAAGTTATGAGCATTATATTAAATAAATGCGGAAGTAGGCATTTTAAGCTCTAAGTACTTTATTTGAAGAGACTCGTTGATCGATCATTTGCTGTTGACAAAGTGAGTTCAGTGGTGTGTTACGATAATAAACCTTAATGCTTAAATATAAAGGCTATATCAGCGTCAGAGTTACATACATTTGATGGACTATGTGTAGGTACAGTAGGTTAACAAACAAGCTCCAAAATCATTATACATTTAATGACTGTAATTACGGTATAATGACATATTACCTGCAGCTATTTTCCCGGGTTAAGGTTCAGCCACTGTTTAAACAGGATGCCATAATAAAACTTGTTTACTTTATAATATAATAAAGATTTTAAATATTTAATTTCTCACAGTGTAACAATGTAAGTTTCGCTCTCAATACAAGTTCATTAGTGTCAATACAATGGAAACTCTCTGGATAGTAGAGAAATTGTTTTTTTATTAATATTTTTTTTAATAATTATCTTGGGTCATTACACACACGGCCATCTGATCCCAAACTAGGCAGAGCCTGTACTATGGTAACCAGACAACTAATGAACATACTTATGTATTTCTAAATACATACATATCATAAATAACACCCAGAAACAGAACAAATGATCGTGCTCATCACACAAGGATTTGCCCTAGGTGGGAATCGATCCCACGACCTCCGGCTTAGCAGTCAGGGTCGCTAACCACTACACCAACAGGCCCGTTAGTTAGTTAGTTTTGTAGAGCCCATAGATGCAGGTGTTACAAAGGGTTCGAACACTAATCTGTTACATTAATTGTATAAGTGCTTCGGAAGTCGTAACGTCAGGAACGCAGGAAGATGAGCTTAAATAAATATACGAATTTATAACGTTTCGTTATTTCAGATTTCCGAATTTGTAAACACCAATTGAACAAACAAATATTTCATAACTACTTATTTCAATAGTTGTATTTGTTGTACCGCATGCGAAACTCCGGTAGGAAGAAGTAAAGGTGTTGGCATTTTCGATGGCATACCTAATATATTACCAAAGATGTGGTTAAAAATGGCATATCGTATTTGTATTTTCCTCCTACTATTTATTAGATTTCCCGAAACAAAGTTTAAGTAAGTCTGTAAGTATATTGGTACTAAACAAGTTCACGAAGTCAATAAGCGACAAATGGCGGGCTATAGATATTCTCGTACTTTGTGGTTTACATAAATAATAATGTTATAAGACTACGTTGGATTATTATTAGATAACATTTGCTTGCATAAAGTTTTATCGTTATAACGTAGAGCTGTTAAGTACTAACAAATATTACACCGAAATGTTGTCTACCGTTTCGCGTAATCGATAAAAAATTACTTCAATACATAAGTAACGTGACCATATATTTTCTTCTTCGTAACAGGGCGTCAGCTACTTAAATATTACATGAATGCAGGTCATAGGTGAAAAGTTGTAAATACTGGTCAATTAATAAGGGGTTCTAAGGAGGTGGTAATCTTTATCTATATATATAAAAGAAAGACGGGTTTGTTACAACACTTATAACTCGAGATCGGCTGGATCAATTTTCATGGTTTTTGTTTCGTTGGATTTGTCTCCGCCCTGAATAGCAGAATACATTTTAAAAACAATGAAAACTTGACGAATAAATATTTATAAAAATGAATCATTTTTATAAAATCATTTTTACAAAAATTATGACATCAGCTACCACATGCGATTTTCTTATCACCTATTTTATGCCGTAAAGAATCAAACACGTTTACACGCAGTAAAATATTTTATGTAGGTACCACTAGACAGATGTAATATATGGAAGGTTTCAAATGTTATCCAATATCTGATTATGTTATACGATGAGGGCCTAGATCTAATACTATGTAAATATGGGTAAGGTAAGAATTTCTTGCGGTTTTGCAGCCGGTCTCATGATGGCAATCAAGACGGAATTACTTCCTTGATGTTCAGCTCATACACTGCATAACTCTAATGACACGATACTGCTCTCTTGCTATAGTAGTAGTTATGTATATTGTCATAGAGATACACTAGCTACTGGACCAGTTATAATGATTCGGTCGGTGACAATCGCGATTGGGGTCGCGATCGGACAAATTACAGTTATTGTATGTAAGTATGTCATCTTGTAATCTTCCGGCATTTAAAAGTAATTTTCTTTGGAATTAATATTATCTTACGGTACGTACTTACGATAGATAGTTTAAATTGAATCTTGTTGTCCATTGGAGTGTTAGATAAAGACGCAGGAACTCCCGTTAAGTCGAGAAGATGTTTGAAGTAGGAGAGAATATCCAAGCACTCCAAGCAGACAGTAAACAGAGACTTCTTACTGAATCATGAATATCCATAGGCCAGCGAAGTATTTAAAGTGACTTGCGATCGTGGTGTAAATCACATCTGGCTATCTACGGGTTATATTGAGGTCCACGACTTACTGTAAGGAGGGTTACGTCTACGATTTTCTAACTTATCCATATTATACGCTAAATAACAGAATTACACAGAAGACACAGTCGATATTGAATAACTTGCTTGCTAGTTTCCATTACATAGTTATTTATTTATTATTTATTTATAATGATGAAGATGAAAGGTCTCAATTTTATATGCGCATATACATAGAATTCTTGTTTTAGTTAAGCACAGATCTCTTCCATATCTATTTAAATTTAAAACCACAACCTAACCCATCTAGAACAGCGAATAGCGATGACAAGGTCAAAAATGTTATAACTTTATCTTTACATAATGTGAATATAATGAAATTCGATTATAAGACATGCTATCTTAGTCACCTCAAGACTTATGAACTTTAGATATGTAGGTATAAAGAGGAACTGAATGCCATGAGTGTTTTACTTAATGATAATTATAACATAATAAACGTAGGCAGTAGGTAGGTACCCATTCTTATCGCATATTAATGAATAGCAAAAACAACCCATGTTTTATGTATGTACTTAATTCTCCCAAAAGACCGGTGAATCATTCAAAGTCTGCGTTCAGGCTAAATGAGAAAATACTTATAAAAAACTCATTTATCCCTCAGTCTGCGGTCATTAGACGAAACGAACATTTAATGAAAATCATCATTAGCTTACACAAATAAAAAATCATAATTGACGTTATAAGATCCTCGAAAACAGGTTGTAGTGCGTCAAAACTGTCTGCACTGATTACGATTATATTTTCCTGCTCGTCTAATTTCCATATTTTTTCATTCAATTTCTTCACTAAGTTGCGGATGTAAATAAGGAATGTATTAAACAAGTTGTTTAGTAAGTGGTTGCCGATTGTGTCCTTAAGTAGATATCTGTAACCAGCATTCTCAGCGTTGTACCGATGCGGAGTATTGTGGCCCAGAGAGCTCTTAAACTGCCATTCCGTCCTCATTGATATGCGGTGAATACCCACCGGGTTCCGTTTACATTATCCTGATGTTTCTATAAGTATGTTAGCTGTGCAAAGGCTGACTAAGCCTGCTAGGTAGGTAAACTGATGATTTACGTCGGATGATCAGCAGAATGTATATCGTCATAATCAGTTTATTTACCAATAATTATTTTACCAATTTAGATTAATTGTTCCGCATCACAGAATTCTGTAGAGCAAATAATTCATAGCTTCCATTTTTCATATTTTTTAAAGCCGAATACTGAAACGTCAGTCAGTTTGAAGGCGCCGTTAAGTCTCATGCTGTCTCTGTCACTTTAAGGTGTAGAGTAGCGACCGATATACATTTAAGAACGTGTTAAAGTTCATTACCGTTTCTGTATTCCAGGGGTTAGTTACATCAGAACAAACTTGACTTCAAAGTATCTCTATTTAATTTAAACAAGTTTCAGGTCATTTAACGTGGGACTAATTTTGGTCCTTTATGATAGAAATTGCCCCTTTTTACTAACACATTATTATAAAAAAATATCTATACCTTACACTTTCAGGGTACAATATTTGATAGAGCAACAAACACGCTAACACATTTATAAGTAGTAATAAATAAAATTATACTCTTATTTCTGGAACGAAAGGACCATCTCAGTGTTATGGCTACCCAATACGACGGAAATATCTACCCCCCGGCGAGATAGAGTTATTTCATTTTCCGAGTGCTATCAATATAGTTCTAACGGTCTGACGTAATAGCTTGCGTGTATGTAACGTATAAGTATCTAAGTAGTCCGTCTTTAGACAGTACTGAAGATTTGTAGGCTACACCAACAAAAAAACAACACGATACTTTTGTAGTTTTAGATTAGCAATTTGAGCTTAATTTGAGGAGTACTGCTGCTGGTTAGATTTTTTTATGACACAGTCATTTTGTTGTGGAATTAACACTATTGAATCCGTACTTTTAACTTTCTCTACGATATTGAGAAAGGAGAAATATCGGATATACATATTATTATACATATATCTTAATGTTATAATGTCATCATCAATACTTTTAACTGAATGCTCCACTTTTCAAACTTCTTTTTTTTAAAGTAGACAACATCACAATCCAAAGTAAGTAGCTAAAGCACTTGTGTTATGGAATTAGAGACAACGAAGGTACCACAAACACCCAGACCCGAGACAATGTAGAAAAGTGTTTTTCTACCTTGACCCGTCCGGGGATCGAACCCGGGACTTCAGAGCTGGCGACCCCTTGAAAACCGGTGCGTGCGCCACTCGACCACGGAGGTCTTCGATTCAACTTCGCCCTTTTAGCAAGCATTTTAAATATGACGGGAGGAAAACGATTTAAATAAAAAGTAATGTTGATACAGAATTCAAATTGCGTCAATTTTCGAGACAAAATATGAATATTAAAGACACATTGTACCTTTAACACAAAGGTCGAGTTTAAGTACCGGAAAGATGGACCGACCTTGATTCTGTTGCACATCGCTCTGAAGTCTGAACTAAATTTAAATATGTTTTATGGACAAATATCCAGAACTGTGACAAAATTCTCGTGGATTGCCAAGTTTTATTCTATTCGGTTCTGTTGTTTTTGCGTCAAACGAGATATCAGAGAAAACGAACTTTCATCAACACCGTATTTAGATTGTTTTTATAATTTGCCCATTTAACTGTCAAACTATTTACAAGGTGACGTAAATAGTTTGACAGTTATGAGTTATTGAGGAAAATAACAGTAACCTGTTAAAATGTTTGTGAGTATTTCTATGTCGAGTTTTCAATTTACGAGACCATTTTAACATAGTTTATGATGATCAAATTCAAAATATTTTTATTTCTAGTAAACCTAAAATGGATGCTTTAAAAATGTTAACTTTAAAACTAAATGACTCTAGGTGCGCGGTTCCAAAATATCATTTCTATAGAGAAGAACCGGCAGGGAACTCCATAGGTTGATGATAACATTATGCAGAGGAGATACATTAATTTAATACTCATTTTACAACAGCTACATAAAGTACTGGTACGAGTATATCACTCGCCATTGAAAACAAAAAACATGAATGAAATTGTACCTGTTAACTTCATTTTCAATTTAATTAAGACTGTTATTAATAATTATCGTCATAAATTATTTACCTACCCAGGACTTTTAGTAAAGAATTTCCGAGTAAAAACCCGAGGTTTTGTCAAGAATTTAAATGAGTAAATAATACTTTCCCTCTAAGTATGTTAGCCGTTCTTAATGTATTTATTTACATACCTACATGTAAAGAAATGAAGGGGATGGGTTGGGTCACAGAACTCGCATTCATAGTTTGGCTAATCAATAATCTTCCATGATAAACTTTGAGGTAAGGTCATTGATATTAATGCTGCTATTGTATAAAGTTGTATTAAAATACTACGAAATACTGTAAAGACACACGACATTTATATAACAGAGCTATCAAATTGGGAGCAATTAAAACTATTGCAGTCCCCGTGCAAAACCCCGTTAACTTAAGAATTATTGTGGCGTACAGACAATTGCAGTTTTGTGGTAATAAATTAACAAAATTTACTTTATCCCAAAGTAGAATAAAAGTACCTAAGAAGAATTTCAGTAATTCGTTGAGACCAGTCTAGAAGACCGCACTAACTTTTATCTTAATATGTATTTGAGAAAAGTTGAAAGGCATTAGGTAGGCAAGATGCTGATAAATGAATATCTTTTCATTCCTAGTACCTATCACATTGATTTGATGGCTTTATATTATTGGAAACCAAGTAGTTGGGTACCTATACTACCTATAAATGTGTCAACTAGTTATCACCCTCTAGATGCTTACCTTGAGAGCACGACTAGCTTCGATTGTACGAACTGTTGTTGTCAAATGGTACAAGTAAAAATTAAAAAATATATTCTCTAGATTTTAGTTTATATTAATGTCGATGTCTCAGATCCTGGTTATAGGAATTCACCCTCAAGATACTTGTATAAAGAGCACGACTAGCTTGTCTGCGGTATTGTAGTCAAATGGTACAAGTTAAAATAAATATTTAAATGTTTTTCAAGATTTTAGATAAAAATCTCGTTGGATCCTGATTATAGGAATTAATTCACCTATCGAAGTCCACTGCTGGTAATAGGCCTCTCCCAAGTTCGCGTCACCACACCCGTCCTCCGCCTTCCGCATCCAGTCCGACCCAGCTACATTTTTAATTCATCGGTCCATCTGGCTAGCAATTAATATTGCATTTATTGGACATAATTTTTTAATTTGAATAAGCCCTGACTGTTGAGTCTGTAGAGACTGTAGAGTCATTCTACAAAAACATCATGAAGATCTGAAATAGGTTAAAGAACCTGAAAAATTTATTCAGATTTCAGTCTATATAGATACCTATATAGACTGAAATCTGAATAGCGAAGTCAGTAATTGAAAGATGATCGCTACCTGACCTCCCCAAGTCCCAACCCTTTTCATTATAACATACCCACATCGGTATCGATGACTCAATCTGGTTTTCAGAAAACCGCCGTATAGAATAAGAATAAGATAATAACATAAGTAAGTAGGTACCTAGATTAAAATATTGATGAAACATTTGTAGCGGTATTACATTGCTGTGAAATTTGTTGTTTTTTGTTTGATATTTGATAATATATTTTTTTCATTGTTGTTTGATAATATATTTTTTCTTTCGTTACCACAATATCGTTAAAACCTGTTTAATGATGACACTAACGCGATTCGCTTTAAATTAATGTACAACAGCTTAACGTTATTACACTAATAGATTTTTAATTAATTAACTTAACCAAACGTGAACATCTGAAAATTTTATTCATACGATTTCTTTGGGGCGTATCGCGACCACTTTACACACTTAATTAATTTCACTTAAATATTAATCTTCACAGGCGCATATTTCGTTCGTGACGCAAACTAACGCAGCACAATAAAAAGAATAACAAAAACTTCAACGAATACATAATCACTTGCCTATTTTCTCGGTCTTGATGAAAAAGAAACTAAGTCGCATCTGTGCAAGCCACACGCGAAACACAACGCGACACATCCGTTTACGCGTGCGCAGGCTCGTGCGCTTCCCGCCTTCTGACTGCAGACTTACGTTACATCCGAAGATGTCTTCAATCACGGGCGGACCGATCAAGTACCTATCGTTATCGACTCGAAAAACTAAGCAGGAAATCGATTTTACGCATCGGCTCTTCTCAGTGCGCTCAAAGTTGAAATACAAATTGACTGCGCAGTTCTTAATCGAGTTAGTAAAATTCTTTTGTTGAACGTAGCTTCGATTGCTATGACAATAGACAACGGAACAATATACTGCCGTGTTCGTTCTGTATGGTTATTCGTTATTAATTATCGTGTTTACCTTGAAATCCGAAGCACTGCATCCTCCGACGCACGCGGCAGCACGCGCCGTTCGCAGCTATACTGACACTAGTGTTGTCACGCTCTGACATCAGATCACCCTTTGACATACGACCTTTTTTACTACATTTGACTTGACTGCACACACATGTGGCTCTATCATAAAGTAATAAGGCGCACACAACGCCTCACAGAATAAAGTGAGCGCTGAACCGAAACTGACGAGTTGATACTGTACAGCGCTATCATCAGTTCTCAATCAATGAGATAAACTACGGATCATAACGAGATGATTTGAGTTCCTATCCGATATGCGATTAGAAGGCAACTTGTACAAACTGTGCCATATGTGACGAACCTATCTTTCATCTGTTATCTTCAAATGTTCTGATATATCGTATGTGATACGGAAGGTCACAATGTTTTACAGATTTACATAAATAAAGTTATACTTAGGTACATCCGGGGAGCATTATTTACAGCAAATTATCTACTCTACTGATTGATCACATACGTGCATACATAAATTAATGGTCAAGCGGTACGTCGATGATAATATTTATTAGCTAGCAGTATCAGGGGTCAGGCAATGAGATACCAAACTTATAAAGCTGTAAGCTTTATTTGAAATGCCAATAATGTAGGTCAAAAACTTACTATAAAACATGTTTTTAGTAAACATAGAAGGAGAATGGTAAAAAAAATAGAAGTATAAACGCAATTGGAATGTGAGCAGACATCCGAATGATTCGGTTCCGATGGCGAGGTAAACGGGGCCACCGCGCCGCGGAATGCAGACAAACAGACTGGAACACCGATCTTTAACTAAACTGGACTTTCTGACAGATAATAAACTAATAATGCGAAGAACATGCAATATCTACTTAGCTATGAATTAAAAACCAAATATTTCGAGCGTGATTGTAAATTATCATGTTTGACCGCGCACATAAGTATCTAATATTGTTGATAAAATAGACTTATTCAATCTTTGAACTGTTTAGACTGCTATAACAGTGTCAGAATGTCCTAAAAACGATAAACATAAGCGCAGCGAACTAAATTCAATGGTCCAATGTAAAAACAAGTCTTTAGACCAAACAATCCGGTTACCACGAGAAAGAATATGTACATTAATTAATTTAGTGTTTATGTCACCAGGGGAACAATCGATGAGGAAAGAAAACAATCGGTTCGCAGAACACTGAGAATGAGAATGCTGAACAGACCGAGACTTAAAAAAGACACAACGTTCTTGGATTTGTTTATTACAACCATTAGGCCCTAATGACACACAATTTAAGAAATTCAAGTCATTGTACACTCGAGGTTGAATGTTCTTAGAATGATAGCTGGCACTTCTTGTGTTTTAAACAAATACCGTTGTTCAATTGCAGTAGAACAAGAACAAATTTATCATATTCCTACTTTTAAAGTTAATGGAGTTACAACTAGACAGGTACCTACTTCTCTACAGTAGAAATATTGTGACCAACATATCAGCAGTGCGTTCTTTCATATTATAGTGCTACTTCAAACTAAAATGTGAGCAGTAGGGTAACTTTATTGAAATTGTTTTCCCTTTCATCCGCATTACCTTATCTACCATAATCCGAGCTCTACACCTACGCTTCACAGTTCCACATTGCTTTGTTCACACCACATTGAGTCATTCTCACACTGCTGTAACAGACGGACGGACTAAAAGCGATAATCGTTTTTAACTTATCGCCTGCGAACGCCATTTGTTTTAACCTATATTCTTTTACTACCTCCTTAAAAGTTACACAAGGCAAGATAGTTAGTTGCCCTCTTTTCACACGTAAGACTTTCTTTGATTTTTGTGTGAAATTAGGTGTAGATTAACAGCACAACAGTCATTAATGAATTTCATATTCAACTTTAGTACTTAAATTTTAATAATATAATTCATATTGTCACCATTGATGTAGACACTAGTCACTGTGTGCAGAATGTACCCAACAAATAAAATATTATCATATTTGAATAAAAATACTTTATTTGTACAAATGAAGTATGGCCTTGGTTAAAGCCAATGGCGATGTCTTGTGTACGTGGAGTTGTTACCGGCGACAGCGCCGCTTGCGCATCCGTGCATTGTCACACCGACCTTGCCATTGTACACTTGTAACAGACCGGAAGCTATTCACTAATTTCTTTAATAATTAAAATTCATATCTTGGACGAAGTATTTAAGTTCGTTAAAAATAATGACGCATGTAACCTCTTTGATGGTATGTTATATTTAGGTTTATATAATGAAATGAATGCCGGAAAAACCTTTTATTTGATTTATGAAAGTGGGTAAACAATGTTAGAGACGTTGCATAAAAGCCTTAACACAGCTTATCCAGTTTATCCATCAACTATTCAAAAGATTTTAATGGATTAAGTATAATCCAATCAGATTTTCCATCAGGTATAATTCCGAAAGTGCCCCTGAATACCCTTGTTGATAAAACTAATCATAGTTCGACTACTTCAGTCAGAACCTTTTTTTGATAGAAAACATGATTTGTCATTATCTATTTTATTCATAAATTAATAAATGTCGCCAAAAACACTTTCACAAACCAATATCGAGTTGTTATCTAAGCTGGATAGATTAGGGCTTACACTTTACGGTTGATTACTTGCTCATAAGCCTTTAATATTTACATAAGATAATATTTACAACGGGTAGAAAATAAGGAAAAGCTTCATGACTAAGCTGCCAGCTATAAAGGTAGTTTCCAAAAATAAAGGTTATCGTCTTGCATCGTTGAGTATCTCTTCTGTATCAAAATCAAGTGGTTTTTTTTGGGAATTTGGGGAAAGAAACAACAGATGGGTTTGCATTTTGTGGGAAGATGCATATTATCGTCATCATCGACAATCGTTGTCACCTCACTGTGACTGCGAGATTATTTCTCTAAATTGGTGAAGTGATGCCAGTGCTAAAAAATATTCGCGCTATTGATAGGTTGCGTGATTCCCTAACTAAGTCAGGGTCGAATCAAGGCACACAATGGCCCGATAAGGCCTGTTGGGAGCGAGCTTTGTGTCCGACCGCTGTCGTGTGTCATACCTATAGCGACCTGCTGTGTATGTACTGCGCAGTCGGGAGTACAACAACTCACAATCGTTTTATTTTGATTGAACTCGAATTCCTGCTCAGATTTTTGTAGGCGGTTCTCGCTCCAAAATGGGAATACCGCTGGTGTTGATGATTAACAATATCAAGTTTTACGTAGGCTAACATTACTGCGACTTATTATGTACACAACTTGTTACGTTCTAAAAAGGATTAACCCGTCAGTTTCCTTAGAGTTTGTGAGAGATCCCGAGGCTCAACTCAACATCTTTCCAAAACTTACTGAGATATTTATAGGTCTTCTTCTACCTAGCCTTTTCCCAAGCTATGTTGGGGTCGGCTCCCAGTCTTACCGGATTTAACTGAATACCGTATTTTACATGGAGCGGCTGCCTATCTGACCTCTACAACCCATTTTACTGGGTAATACAGTATCCCATAGTAAGACTGGTTGTCAAATTTGTAATGACTTAACGACTGTCAAAGATCACAGTATGACAGTCGGGAGGTCGGGAACAACGGCCGTGCTTTCCAAGGCACGGAGGGGTCTCGGTATGTTTAAAAATGGTCACCCATCCACGGACCAACCGCGGCGAGTGCGGCTTAACCTTTATTATCGGTCAAACCGGGTTATATTTAGCCACGAGCCTCTCGTGGTTAAGTATAATTACTATTATAATAAAATATACCACTAAGATATTCATAGGTTCGATTTTTCCTTACTTTTACGTTAGCACTTTTATCAGCCCTCATATAATAACACTGTGATAAGTAAATCCGATTCACACGTTGGGGACGAATATATCGAGTGCTGGTGAATCATCATTCACGCGGGAACTGACTTTCAATTAAGTGTCTCATTTACACAGGGGACGAAGCTTGCCGTTACTTTCTATAGCATAAATTTAAGTGGAAACTCTTTGCACTTCACTTAATTACCATAAGCACTTCAAATAGACACCTTCTAGATATTTCAAATCAACTCAAGTTCGTAGGAGAAGAAGAAGGAGAATAAGGTAGTCTCAAGTCAGACTACCTTCCGAAAAATAAGCGGATTAAAAAAAACAAGCTTTTAATGAGTAGGAAATGGATTACGTGGACCTGAAATTGAATAATTATTTTACAATAGTAGTATTATACCAGAATGAGCACAAATGCGGACTACCGCATCTCACTGCGTATGCCAAACCGCAAACCCTGATGGATGGCCAGCTCTGATATATTGATAAGCTTTCACGATCATTAAACGCGGCATTATACGTACAGCTACAAATATTAAAAATATATTGAAAAAAGCCGGCCAAGTGCGAGTCGGACTCGCACACCGAGGGTTCCGTACAAATTTAAGTTTAAAATTATTTTTATTATATGATGTAAGTAAAAATTTACGGTTTTTGCAATTTTTCCTTTATCTGTACTAAAAGAGGTTACTTCGTACCAAATTTCAAGATTCTAAGTCTACGAGAAGTACCCATAAGGTATTGATTCCCGTGCGAGTTTGAAAATTTGCGGATATTTGCGGCATAAACGGGTGTATCTTTTGATTGCTTTGGCTTAGGAGTTCGATTTCGTTCGCTTCAAGGGACAGTAGGCCTGAGTATTGGATATAAATTTCAGTTTGATACCTCCACGCGTTCCTGAGAAAAACGGTCTTGACAGACGGACGGACGGACGGACAACAAAGTGATCCTATAAGGGTTCCGTTATGTCCTTTTAAGGTACGGAACCCTAAAAACTATTTATGTGAAAGTAAATGTACGTAGGTATAATGTATGCAAGTTTCTTGTACAAGTACCTACAAATTGCAGAAGAGTAAAGTATCAATCATCATCATTACATCGCTGGAATTAGTTACGTTACTGAGATGCCTTCTGGCTTATCGAGCAGCGTAATGAAGATTACTCTTAATGTTTAAATCCAACAGTCTAGCACTTAGGAGTGTAATTACTTAAGTTAGGTGTGCATCTAAACACGTTTCGGATAGCAATTTGTGTAACAGGTATTATTTTTTGTTTCTACATAATTTATTCGAAGATTGTGTTACATTTGTATATTGTATGTGAATTAAATATCTAGTGTGCTCATTCCAGTATTTTTTTTAGTAGCTTATCGTTGTATTTTTGATCAATAGTAAATACTTTTATGCTTAATTAGTGAAATGTTGGTCTTACCGTCTAAAGAAGTTTAAATCCTACGAAAAAGGTTACGATTCAAACCAACAAGGAGGTCACAAGGATCGACAACTGTGTTCGACAAGAAGCGACTAAAACATGTTGTTCACTATGACACCTGTATGCAATACCTAATCTTTGAATACTGTTTTGTTTTTATCTAGATAATGGTTTATTCAACTGCAGCAAGAGCGCACTTTATTAAAGTCCAAAGAATGTTGACTAAGATATAAAATTACAGATCCTTGTTATTCTACTTAATAAATAAAATGGACCTTTACTACCCCAATTATTACTTTGGAAAATCTTAACGGAAGCTCTAAGTTTTTTTGCCGATACGACATGAGGGCTGGTGTATCTCACTTCGTCGTTTTCGGACCGACGAACCTTCGTTAAGTTGCCGTCAACGCCTGATTGGTAAAACAAACTTCCCGCATGACAGATGCCAATCAAGCCTTAATGCTTACAGAACACAAAACTGAATTTCACAAGACCTTCCTCAAAGAGTCAAAGCATTTCACTCTGCACTCACACCATACTATATGTTTATGCATTCAATTTTGTGGAAGCCCTACACTGACATACGACTCGAGGCTAGTAAATCTAACATTATAAAGGGAAGCATTACACCGCGTAGAGCCGGCGCCGCTTACAAAGCCTTTACATAGATTCTATTAAACGAGTTACGTTGCTTACATTCTTGTAATACAGTACGGATAATAAGGGACTAGCCTATTTAGCGAAAACACCGTTTTCACTTCATTCAAAAGCCTTTGATAACGGTAATACGATTTTACTTAAGGTACCTAGATAATTTTAACATTTTGTCAAAGTGCCCCGAAAAGTCCCTACTAAGGGATAACTGGCGTAAATGTCACTTGGTAAAACAAGGGTGTTTAAAGTGGATACAAGTAACTTTTAGCAATGAAAGCAAAGACAAGTTAGTTGTACTGAAAAGGGTTCGCAACCAGTTTTACTCGACGTTCGCGTAAACTTGAACAGAACTGGTTACACAAACTTAAATCTTACCAGAACATCAATTATTCATGAAATAGAAATAGGTAAATCAATGACAATTTTCACGTTAAAGTTACCTGGTCTCGTAATTCTCGACACCGCTTGCATTATTAACATTGTTATTGATAAATAAAGCACATAATAACAGAACACTGTGTACCTCTTCCGAACGTTATCTCCAATTTGTTCGGCACCTCGAACCGTATTTTCATATCACTCGTTTGACACTCACATGTGACACGAAACACTGTTTAATTTCAGAGTCGGCAATATTTCGAAATTCAAATTCGGTGTTTCGCGCCGCGTGGGGCAGTGGAGCGGATCGGATATTCGCCGGTGACAACAGAACGCGTACTGACTGAGCGCGCGGCCGTCCTTCCGCAATGGGATGGCTCCCGCCGCGCCGCCCTACATCTACGCTGAACGCGACGCGTGAGATGTGATGTAATCTGCATGTGACGAAATGCACACACAGATTAAACACCGATCTAACAAAATAACGTCACAACTACTACTACTTCATTAGCATAACACACTGAAAAATAATCGTACCTCCCCCGCCGAGAGCTCTGTTCACACTGTTAACTGTTTCTGAAATTACTAATTTTAAATCGTTGAAACAAAGGCACAATACTATGAAAGGAATTTTGGACACAAAAGAAACTGGAGTATTTTATTGGAACTTGTCCATGTATTGCACAAGTACGGGATTTTATAGACATAATTAAAGTAAAATTGTGCTATTAGTGAAAAAGACGAGTTTCGAAACACAACGCTGTTTACCTTCCAAATTATAACTTCACCCAAACTAAAATTTTCTATTTCATTGAACCCGCGAGTTCAAAATGTTTCATGTGCATTGATGAGTGAACGTATAAACATGGCAAAGTTAATACGTTGAACAGCTACCAGGAAGTGAATATTATGGCATCTATGACGAATGGGAATCGTAGTTTAATGATAGACTGAATACAGGCACCGTTATTATTATAAACAACGACACTTTATGATTTGTAATTTAATAATATACAGTAGAGTTCAACGGTTTTACTGCACAAGTAATATGGAATATGTTCACTGTAGTAAGAAATGTTTATACAAAGTAGTCGTGTGAGGTAACGAGCAGTCATGGTGCTTAACTTCACCTAATTTAGAAGTCTTTGGTTAGTGTTGTGCGCACGTACCAATGCTACACCGTGCCCGACCGCGGCTTCAAGGTCAAGATTTTGAGGAATGAAACTTTTTAGAATAGAGGAATACAAACTTCGATATTTTTTCTTTTATTTTCTTTTCCTTCTATTACAAAATCAATTAATATTCGTGAAAAACACAGAAGGTGACCTATGAGACCTTATAGTACTACATATTAGATACATGCATACTTCTAGTTTAAATGTTAAAACAGTTTTCTGCAAAATAGGTAAGGCAAGAGAATGTTCAAAAAATAAGGAGCCTAAGTAACCAGTAAAAATTCCCAAATAGATCTAGAGATTCTTACACCTTGAATGTTTTATAAGCGGCTTGAATATTTTATTGAATACGGCGACATCGTACAAAAGAACACCATCACTCCTTACCACAAAGGCCAAGGTTAGGTACTAATAATTCCGGCAAAAAAGTTCTAGAACGAAATAGGCGCGTTGAAGTCGTCGTCAGGGCTTTGCTTTAAAATAGATCTTTGTAATTTCTCGAAAGTTTTGTTATCGCATTCTTTTCCTAACCATAAAGAAATTAAATAGTCTCTTCAATCGAATCATACAGAGTAATTATGAATTCTCAAAATGGTGTTGATTGGTCTGACATAAAATTACGTCAATTGTTCCCGTTGACATCTGACATCATTTTTCTATTAAGATTTAAGGTTATATAACTAAGTTCCTTTTGTGTAATAATATTTGCTTGTAATTTTTGATATACTTGTTATTTTATTTCTTCGTTCTATGCACAGTAGGTATAACGGTTAAAAAAATAAAAGTTGCTCAAAAGATGTATCATGTTCTAATGTTGCGTTCGGGTTGATTTTTATTTTCCTCACTGATAACACTTGTTTTCCCAACCCTGACATTGGCAGAATCGTCGACACCCCGACGGAGCCTTATTCAACAAAATTGAATTGAATTGAAGGTTATATAAGGAGTCCTTGTCAGATTTAGCTTTGACGGGCCTGTTGGTCTAGCGGTAAGTGACCCTGACTGCTAAGCCAGAGGTCGTAGGTTCGATTCCCATCCAGGACAAATCTTTGTGTGATGAGCACGATCATTTGTTCAGTGTCTGGGTGTAATTTATCTATAATATTTATAAATATATTAGTATGTTTATCAGTTGTCTGGTTGCCATAGTACAGGCTCCGCCTAGTTTGGGATATGGCCGTGTGTGAGTTGTCCCAAGATATTATTATTATAAAGAAGTAAAATAAGGGAGGGATTTTTATGCATAGATAACCATTTGCAATTTAAATGACTAGAAATAATGCAAAAGTTTTAGATATTGACATCTCTCTATAAAATTAAGTCTTAAAAGGGAAATAGAGATAATAACTGGTCGTTCAGAGATCACATTCACAGGTAAAGTAGTTGCTCGTCATAAATCGTTGTTAAGCACGTTCGCCCACTGAATTAACCTGCACATTTAGGTCGGCTCCAATGACTTCAGCGGAAAGAAGAAGGTTATTCTCTAAATCCAAACAAAACATAAGTCGGCACGACTCAGAATTTAGTTCAAGAATACCAGGTTGCCAAATCTTGTGTTCTTAGAGTCACCGGGTAGTGTTAGTATATAATACGTTTTAGGCCATTTAATAGATATTTTACTTAAAAATATAGTAAGTCGAAAGAGATAAAGCTTCTCTTAACCCTACATGTAACAGCACGTTAACCGCTTAGATTTAGTGAATAATTCCCCTTGTTCTTTATTCTGTAGGTACTGAAATATTAAACTAACTAAAAAGAGAGCAAGTTTTGGTTTTAAATGCCTGGAAGCTAATTTCAAAACTCAAAACAAAATATGTACTCAGTAATTTAAATTTTTCTGTAATAAACCAAATGTCGCAAAAAATTTAATAGAGTTCAACATAATGCCATTTATACCGAGGGAATGCAAAAATGAAGAACACTTGCATTCATGAAACATTTTGAAATTCTTTGTCCGGTAAAATAGAACAACGTTTTGTTGTGGCCTTTATATTTTCACCCTCTACCGTTCTCCCGACTACCCCTTTCATTTGCGAAAGTAAAGTTTTATGTCATCAAGGTGAGTTTTCGTCTTAATATCATTTGTTTGTACGTAGTAAGTAAATATTCGTGCAGGAAAAAGGTCGAAAGTAAGCATAACTAAGGCCCAGTTTTTTGATCCCGAGTTAACTCAACCAATAATTAAATCTTCTTCCTGCCCTTATCCCATTCATATGGGGTCGGCGCAATGCGTATTCTCCTTCCATTCCTCTCTATTACTCGTCATCGCGGCATCCACTCCTTTCTTTCTCATATCATCTTTCACACAATCCATCCATCTCTTTTTCGGTCTCCCTCTGCTTATATACCCATCCACAGTCATACTTCATCAACCAATAATTAAATATGCTAACTAATTCAAGCAGCGGTAGCCTAATGGCTAGGGCATCGGATTTGCGATCATGTGGTTGCGGGTTCGGATCCCACCCATTGCACTACCGACGTGAACCCACTCGTAACACAAGCATCTTAGCTTAGCACGAGGGGTTAACGAGATTACTAGTACTGTGCGACCCACACTGCTAGTAATCTTTTGTTTCAAACTTCGGAAGAACGCGTATATTCATCAATTATTATTCAAAAGTAATGGTTAAATAATCTCCGACTTATTTGACCCTTTGATACACAAACAAAATGCGTTTTACTGAAATTTGAAACCATTAGTTAGCTTATTTAACTATTGGTTGAGTTAACTCGGGATCAAAAAAGTGGGCCTTAGTCTCAATGGGATTAAAACAGTTATAAATTGCTGTTTTATCTGTCTTAATTTGTACCAGTTTTCGTCGAATTTGTCCTAGTATTAAACGCATTAATGTTTGAACGCGATTGATGAAAAAAAAAAAACAATTCGTTTTAGACAAAAAGTTTATTAGTCCCATTACCTTTTAAGTTCATGGTTTGCTTTGGTAAATATAAATGCGTTTTACGGCAATTAATGCCATATAACGACTATTTATAGGGAGTTTGTCGATGTGTAGACATGTTCACAGTTCGCACCCGTTTAAAGCTCATCTAGGAAGCGGGCCCCGATTGGATTACTCGTTAGGTCTGCACTAAAATACCGCTCGAAAGTTTATTAGCCTGCCAGCAAGCGGGCAAACTACAATAATTTACTCACTTATCGCAAGTGGGTAAAACCACAATACGGTCGCTAAATTGAATTTATAAACTTCTCCACCATTAACTTATGAATGTATACCAATCAATTATTTTAACTCGTAAATCTTTGTCCCTTAAGTTTGAACATACAACGAAGCTACTAAATGAAAAAAGACCAAGCAACATAAAATTAATACTTTTTTACCATGTACCCCGCATGCAAATACTTCGAGTACTTAGAGATAGCGATACTTAGAGCTTAGAAGCGCATAACTGGAATAATACAAAAAAAAATATTGTATTTCAAAATGCGTCACATCGCGTGCGTTTTGGAGTTACGTGTTTTATTTGCGTGTGTAGTAGGAGTGGCCATGCCTCAAGACAAAAATTTCCTAGAAATAGTAGTAGAGGCATTTCTATTTATTTCGATTAGGTATATTACTGGAGGGCGTGACTGGGGTACACCTATTTTTTTTAAAGAAAAAACGTTGGATGATAAAAAGTGAAGATATTTACAAGAATTGGAAGGAACCAGCAGACTTACTCGTGAATCAATTTAAATTCTAATACATGAAAAATAATATAAATTTATCAAAAACGTTATGACTGAAAAATGTGCTTTTTTTATTTCAGTTAAAAATGCGAGAAGTTCTTTTTTTATTTTTTTTATAACTATGTCAATCGGTCGGAGTTATATTCAAGAGAAATCAACAACAAATCACAATGCGTCGATAAGGGTAATTGGAAGAGTTTTGATGAAGAGAGATTTTTATACACAATACAAAATATTTATCGTTTTGATAAAACTTTTCTTATTAAAATACGGTCCGTAAGATAAGAAACCTCGATGTTTAGTAGGTAAGTCACTCGTCCCATTTTAAATACATTTAACATGCACTTCCAAAAGCAATGGTCTATTGTATTCATAATAAACTTTGTCATAGATCCAAAATAAAAATCTACTCGTAGACAATGAGCCCACGCCACATTTTCGAAGTAGGTACCTATTGGTCTTTGCATTTTATTAGTTAAGCTTGAGGGTTATTCTCTAAATCCAAACCAAACATAAATGGCATAATGCAGATTATAGTTCAAGAAATCCGGGTCGCCAAATATTTTTTGTGTTCTGAGTGTCACTGGGTAGTTTTAGGCCCTTTAACTGATTTTTTTACTCAAAAGTCGAAAGAGATAACGCCTCTTTTAACCCTACAACACGGAATAACACGTTAAATGCTTGGACTTAGAGAATAAGGTCTCTTATTTAAATCTGTCCAATGCTAAAATCGTGTTACAGCAACGAGAAACAATAAAAATATTTATGTTGCTACACAAAGTTGTTTTGACTGCACGGATAGCCGAGTGGTATATGTCACCACGCTAATTAATGTCCGTTTCAACCGCGCGGCCACCTCTTCAAATTTTGATGAAACTTTGCCAGGAATTAGTTGCTATTTGTTACTATACACACCTCTCTTCCTGAATTTGTTACAATAAAAACTCAGCTGCTATGGCCAAAAATAGTTGGCCGCTAGAACCGCCACTTGCCGTAGTCATAATCTTTGATAACACTGAAACTAAATAATACGCATTGGTAAATGATGTATCGAAAGAAAGGTATTAATTTGTTATAATTGTTACAAAAATAATAATCGTAAAAACGTAAATAAATAAAAAGTTACGCAATATTTATTTTCCAGGTTATGTGTAGTTCTGTATCTCACGATAAATATCAAATTAATAGGAGCTTTGTTTATGGACAATTAGTTGCTAATTAGTTACAGCGAATAAACAAGAAAAATACTAGAAAATAGTTTTTATAAATTTGATAAAGTTGCTTTTAGTTGGCCGCTCGGATGGCAATATGCCTAAAATACAATGGCGTATATGTATTTCGTTATTAAACGCAAGTTCAAGCTTAGTCATGATACTTAATGAAAGGCAATATAACCCAGTTAGGATAAATGTTGCGAAAATAACGGTAAAATTAATATTTTAGGAGATATTCACTAAAATATAGTAGAAGAAACTGTATAAGAGTAGGGTGACCGTGAATTTTCATGGAGGGTGACTGTACCGTGGTCAATGGATTGATCGAAAGTCATGATCTTAAATGTTTAGAGAAATTGCGTAGTAATTGCGTAGATCCTAAGTATAACACTGATATATAAAAATTAATAATCAAATTATTCTGTTTTCCAGTAAGCATAATTATATAAGCAATAAATAGATAAACAACCAAAGCATTTTTGAATTTGTAGCACTAGGCATATAGCATGATTATGTATTTGATATGATTATGATTATATACAAAATGAAAAGACACAAATGGAGTCGTAATAAAAGTCAACAAAGTAAATATTAATTATTTATTAACTATCTCTTTGCAGTTCTACTCGCGGTTTATGAGATAACTTTATTTAACAAAAATAACAACAAACTTAAAAAAAAATAGACTTCACAAAACCATTTAACAAAATAGATAATTTGGTCAATTAACATTTCAGTAAATGTATTACTTTATTAACTTTAAAACTATCGTGTTGCATGATTTCAATAAAATTACGTCACGGGAATTAACGCGAACTCATGCATATTTACCTTTTAAGGCTTGACGTTTCGGCCGGGTTACACTGGCCAGGTCGCAAGCAGACAAGTATTATTTTTTCCATAGTTATTAATGTTTATTCTGCTATTCGGCACAGAGACGAATCCAATAAATCAAGGATCACGAAAATCGGTCCACCCGTTCTAGAGTTATAAGTGTTGTAACAAACCCGACTTTGTTTTATATATACAGATATAATGTCAAGCTACTAAATTTTATCAAAATTGGCGAAACAGTACACACACACACACAAACTAAATTAACTGACACGAAAATAAGACACAGAATGAAGACAAATTTTGTTACAGGTACTTATTTCAATTTTCGGAAAATTATCGTCGTAACAAAAATATGTATTTTTATTTAAAAAATGACATTTATAGTGACCTATATTTGTGCCTGGTATAAATTCTATAGCACCAACAAAAAAATAATAATTATCTTTAATATTAATGGTAATTGGCAGTTCAGTAAGTAAGACTGAGTCTGCAGCGCCGTTTAAATCAAATGTTACCATCTCACCTTACTTATGTTCACCATATATCTGTGTTATTTTATAAATAATACTACCGGCATTACACACGACTTTAACTATAATATACTGTCTATTTGGTTTACTTACTATATGGGCCCTTTGAGGGCTGATACGAACGTTTTCTATCGTCCCGCTGGCATCACGCACGAGTTTTAACCTATAGTCTTCATCTATTAACCCTGTATGAACACATTATCAATCGTTGCGAATAAACTGCTTATGCACTATAAGGGCACTTTGTAGCTCTTCGCGAACAGAGATCCTTTTTCTGGAACCGCTAATAAAACACGCCTACCATAAAACACCTGCGGAATGAGATACCTACCTCTTATTACCTCTTATATTCAAAAATCCTGCCTATGTACTAATGTAATCATGGTCACCCTACTCTCATGCAGTTTCTTCTACTATATTTTAGTGAATATCTCCTAAAATATTAATTTTACCGTTATTTTCGCAACATTTATCCTAACTGGGTTATATTGCCTTTCATTAAGTATCATGACTAAGCTTGAACTTGCGTTTAATAACGAAATATACGCCATTGTATTTTAGGCATATTGCCATCCGAGCGGCCAACTAAAAGCAACTTTATCAAATTTATAAAAACTATTTTCTAGTATTTTTCTTGTTTATTCGCTGTAACTAATTAGCAACTAATTGTCCATAAACAAAGCTCCTATTAATTTGATATTTATCGTGAGATACAGAACTACACATAACCTGGAAAATAAATATTGCGTAACTTTTTATTTATTTACGTTTTTACGATTATTATTTTTGTAACAATTATAACAAATTAATACCTTTCTTTCGATACATCATTTACCAATGCGTATTATTTAGTTTCTGTGTTATCAAAGATTATGACTACGGCAAGTGGCGGTTCTAGCGGCCAACTATTTTTGGCCATAGCAGCTGAGTTTTTATTGTAACAAATTCAGGAAGAGAGGTGTGTATAGTAACAAATAGCAACTAATTCCTGGCAAAGTTTCATCAAAATTTGAAGAGGTGGCCGCGCGGTTGAAACGGACATGCTAATTACCACTGTGCGGGACGTGCTGTGGGTTCGATCCCCGCATGAGACAAGCATTAATTGTGTGATCCACAAATTCTTGTGTCAAATCTGGGTGTTCTTTGTGCATGTGATTTGAATGTTTGTGAAACCCCGCGACACAAGGATTAAATTCCTTAGAGCAGGCGTCGTTTTTTTTTAAGAAAAAAAATCCTAGAAAACTGCACCTACATTATTAAATAGCATAAAGCATTGGCATAATTAGAGCATATTATTAATAACTTATAATCCACTATTCGTAGTCAATTAGTCATCAACTAGATAAATCAGAAACAAAACATGAGGTCGTACTTTATGCCTAGATTGTTTACAAGTTCCGGAAGTTTGGACAAGAAAGTTTGTTTTACATTAAAACGAAAACGAGGTAAAAGTAAATAACTTTTTTACGTCTGTTGTTGCCCTTGTTCCTTAGTCTTCACATCAAAATTGGTTTACGATCTTTTAGATGGATGAGGCTTATATAATTACTTCTTTTTTTTTAAGGTGTGCAAGACGACTTTAGTGGGTACGAAATAAGAAAAATGTAGCACATGTACCTACATGGACTTTATGTCAGATAGAAAGGATTTCCTATGTATTCGCTATGAACTTCAATTAAATGACGGTTTCTTCATTTAAGATAGGAAGTTTCACATTTGTAACAGTTCGCCGTCGGTTTTTTTTGCAATTTTTCTACTTATTTCTTCCGACGTCAAAGGACGACTTCTATGACTGTATTGCCAGGAAGGATGGCCAGAACCCGAAACAACTCATGGTGGAAAGGTTGATTGAAAACGAGATGTCAATATCCGCTGAGATAGTGCTACCAGATCCGAGAGTATGCCGCTACCTACACGATCCAAAGATAGGAATAATTGGCGTAAGATCATCAAAGAGAAACTGAGTACACCTCAACGCGGGATCCACAACCCTGAACGAAAGGAGGAATAATGCGACCGCTGATAGACGATACGACTTACGTTAACTTATTTACCTATTAAAATTAGAATTTAAACTTGAAATCTTTAATTACTCATAAGGCATAACGGCATTGATCAATTAAATGGATAATAGAAATATAGCTACCGTCCGCTATAAACTGCAATGAAAAATTTAATGAAAATCAAACAATGCATCCTATTCAGTAAAAGTTGGACGGAAAGGAAGGATAGGACAATGTGAAACGCAAACAAAGGCCGATGGTTGGTGGATTGCGGCTCGCATAGCAATCAGCTTGGAGCCAGCACTACATTGCCAATCTATGTAGTGGGCATACAGTGGCCGGCTGCCTTGCGCGCGCTATATAATATTAGCTATTGAAGTAACGTCACAAACGAATATTCCAATCGACACATATTGACTACCAATTGATGAAATGATGACACGTGCATGTTCCTTTGATGACGTCAACGCCTTTTTACGTCCTATTTTTTCAATATTGCAAATTTTTGAAATTCAATCTAAAGACCTTAGAAAAAAAATGTGTAAAATTTAGCTATTAAGAAGTTGCAAAGAGCTTTGAACTTCTTCCTAAAACTATCATCAATAGCCACCATTGGACTCGCGCGTATATGTAATAGGGTTATTATTATAACGACTCAAATAATTGTAAAGATTGCTGGCATTTGATTGGGATATATAGCTATTCTTATAAGGACAGAAGCTTTAGGATAAGTCGTAGATCAGTCTCTAATTCTTCTCGTAATACCTAGTAGTATCACGTTGGTAGTCACCGGATTTTTAGGAGAGCCATCAAGTCATACGGAGGGTTTTTACGGACGTTTCCTGATAAGATTATGAAGGATTTACACCACTTAGGTACTATTAAGTACAAGGGTAAGTAAGGAAATAGTTCAGATTTCCTTCTGGACAAAACAATAAAAACATTAATCTTTACAGACTTAGTGTAAGTAATAAAAAGTCCTTAAAGTCAGGTCAACTTCTGACTTTAAGTTTAGTTCTGTTATTACTAGGAACCTATACTGATAAGCAGAGAGTCAACGGGTACGTTTTATCAAACGCTTAATTCCTTCGCACATCTGCCCGCCCATATCAGACGTATTAAACGAGCTTAACTGAAACTGCGCAAAAAGAAAGGTCCGTTTGGTACACAAAGTAATAAAGATTGGCGGTCACGCTCGGTAGGTCTGCCGGGTTCATGCTGACTCCTAATAAACAAGTTTCCTTTATTGACGTACGTACCTATAGCGAAATAATACGTAATATAGGTACTTAAGCCAATATACGAACAAGTATTATTGTTTGCTTCATACAGTGAAGATAGCTACGGAATGCTTTGTTAATTTATGTTATTAGAATTTAATTGCATTAAAGTATACCTGTGTCTAATCATCCTCAATAGAGATAATATGAGTAGATAGTAACTGTAACTACTCATTAGATGTATAAACAATATGTAAACATGCATGGTTATCTACTATGATTGTTTTGAATTTCTCTATGTCAACAGTAGCGTTGGACGTAGGTGTGCCAGTCATGTTTTGTTTAAAATCACTAGCTAAGCAAAACACTTGTCTTGTACTTGTTATACATTTTCCAAGCTGTCTCCAGTGTAATGCCGGGTCGGGTAAAGGTCGTAATTTTATTCATTTCGCAACGTTTGTCTTGAGCAACATTTGCTATTTTGTTTGGATCGACGCGCGACGTGGGTTTTGTTCGGTTAGAAATTCTAACAAGTTTTATAAGTACAAAGGTACATAGGCTTTAACTATGAATGGTCACTAAATTCTATAGCAGTATAGCGGCGTTATCTGAAACGTAAAATAGCCGGAATGTGGAATTGGAAGTAATTCACAATGCGTTATTTATTTACACACTGCAGTTAATGGTTCAGTGACTTCTCATTCACAATATGTAATGTAGAAGAAACATTTCTATGGTCACAGAAATGTATCTTCTAGGACAAAATAATCTAGATAAATTACCCAAATCGTTAAGCACCGTAACTTAAACTAGGTTAATTAACGGTAAATATCTACTTACAATAAACATATATATACATTACATTATGCAATGGTTTCGGTTGGTCATAAAACAATATTGCCCTATTTGATTTAGCCAAATCAAAGAAAATTCAATAAACAGCAACGTAAATATTTTTACTTACCGATAGCAGCTGCTTTTCGCTCTTTTTTCGTACTGCACTTCCAAAACTTCATTATCAATTTCGCAAGGGTCACCAAGAAGTGAGATGGTACCGCGCGCGCCCGCTAAGGCAAGTCGCCATCGTCAAACTGCCCGATTGAGGCCGAAACAATGACTTTTGTTTACAAATGAACGACGCGGAGGATTTATTAAATTGTCGAGTGAAGTGGCCGGCTGCAGGAGACCAATGAGCCGAGGCAGAACGAGTGCGACGAACGTACACCCCCGACCGACAATCTCCGGTTGTAACGCAGCACCGGTCTATTGGAGGATGGCGTGGGAGCCTCGACCCCGATCAGACCTATCGTCCTAAAGCCCTGGTGTAATAGGGTTAATTGAAACAAATCTGTAGCGTAAAAAAGTTTATTTTCTATCACATCTTGTCTTCCTACGGTAATAATTTTGGAACATAGATGCCGAATATATTGCTAAGGGCAAATCACTACGATTCGAAGCAAATTACGGTTCTGTTTGAAGAATTTGTAGATGACATGTACCTATTAACAATCATGATTTGCTTTATTCGGCTAAACTTTGGACTGTTGTTTGTTACAAGAATATTTTTAATTTATCGACAATATCAATATTAATATCTGCTCCGAATACCGCACGTTATTGCACTATAAAAATACACGGATAAGCATAATTTCTAGGCACATTTCTGTACTGTCTATAGTTTAATTGATTATGATTACACACTTCTATCAATTAGATACATAAGATTACACTATACTACTAAATTCAAAATAACATGAGATTTTAATTTGCCTCCTGTTAAAATCTCATTGTCTGGTTATCACGAGGACAAACTGTTTTGGATAAAGTGGATGTTAAATAAAAATAAGATATTTAGCTAATCACATAAAAATCGTTGGGATCAATAAATATGCCAATTAAATGTTTGCATAACTTTGTAGTCTGCAAAAGAAATCTTGAGCATATCAAGATAATAAAGAAATTTTTAATCACAGTGCAATAATCTCTAGAACACTATGTACATCTGATCTTAAATTAACTTCTAAAATTCATCCAAGATGAGCACATTGAACAAGATGAGAACAAGAATAAAAATTACTTGCCAAAAACAATGTTCCTTAGAATAACATTCATGCTAAACAATTTTTCTTTTATTTCTTTTCTTTATAAATAGTTACATTTTTTTACAAGCCAAAAACTAGTGTTCAAGAGATCACTGTAGACAAAATCAGTTTAAAAAAAATATTTCCGAATTCTTATAATGATCATATCCATTTAACTAGATATGATGATAAAATTTTATACACTTTTCTGTATACATAATAAATCACATGGTTTTCAAAGTTGTTTTTATTGCTATGTTTGGTCACCGTGATATTAAAACTAGCTCTACACTAGAATGTCTAGTGTTAATACAACTAAGTAACTAACTTTGTCTGCACTTACTAATAAAAACTTACGAAATATGAACTCATAGCCGAGGTCATATTGAAGACTCAGCACTTACAATGTCAGCCTTCTTGATCGACAATTACACCATTAGAAAATAATGTGCGTTTGAAGATGCTGAGCAAAATAATTCATTTAAAATTTGTCTTTATTAAAAAGTTTAGGTATTGTGATTAACATTGTGATACAACTAAGTCATAAGGCATCGTGAATTACATTACTAGTGATGTGATGGCCTTATGGTTTAATAAGGACCCAATACATAATTATGCCAGGCTGCACAATGAAGCATAAACTTAAGACACTTATTATTATCATACACGTTTCGTTTTTAGCCTTTTGCCTCGGTACGACAGTTACGGGCTTATTGGTATTTTTCCTTTTCGCGGTGGCCTACGTAGGTTTTTGGACACGGACGAGATACGATGCGACGCGACGGCTCTGTCTTTCGCGCGTATCATTTTTTTTTTTTTTTCTTTAAAAAACGACGCCCGCACTAAGGAATTTATTCCTTGTGTCGCGGGGGTTTCACAAACATTCAAATCACATGCACAAAGAACACCCAGACTTGGAACAAGCATTTGTGGATCACACAAATACTTGTCCCATGCGGGGATCGAACCCGCAGCACGTCGCGCACAGTGGTAATTGGCGTGGTGACCTATACCACTCGGCCATCCGTGCAGCCTAATTTTGTTTGGTTGTTAGATTCGCGCCGCTTCGCTTCGTTATCACGTTCGCATTGAACGCTTACGTAGAATACCACATTAGATTGAATTTATTTATAATTGGCCGTTTCTTTAATTTTATGGAAGTGTCAAATGATTTGTCTCATAAAAACAATAAAATGTAAATTGACTTTTGTTTAGGATAAGTGCCGTTTTAGAATTTGCATTGTTAAAACCAAAGAACGATTCTATACGTCTCAATTGTAGCACTCCAACAATATCCTTTTTGCAAATACAAATTACAATCATGTTACCAAAATCAATGATTAAATTTTGATATGTATCAATGCTTGTTTATTGTAAAAAAATAAAGTTGTTTTTACGTTCTATTAACACAGTCCATCAAAGCTTCTCTATTTATTGTCCCACATAAAATAGAAAATCTTGCCTCATGCGACCTGCCATTGGTCATCATTAAAATAATTTATAATCTGGTGGCCTCCAAAATGGTACGAAACTGTAAAATATTTGCTTCTTTAAAATCTTATATTAATTTATTCTAAAACAGTAGGTAATTTCGAAATTATTATGCGAAAATTATCGTAATCCACATCATATTATGAAGGCACTGCTTTTTTGATACATTGAAAACACAACTTAAAATTTGTGATGATGGATTTGAAATTATTAGTAAATTGATCACTACTGCAAAACTGTTCTATGAAACTGCTAGCTCCATCTGCATATTACACTTCCTAGACCTTTTTAAATTTGAGTGCACCAAACAACACTGAATTAAATATGTGAAATCAAGTAAGGTGTTACCTAACCTTAATCATTATTGCTGTATATATTTGATGCCACTAATATTCATGTTTGCTTGTTGCAATCAAAATCTCTTGTGTTCTCATTTAGCTTTAAGTCTATGAAGTTACTATTAATTATCCACCTATACTCATAATAAAAATAATTTTAGTTATCTTTTGGAAAACCACAATACATAATTCTAAAAAAACTACATAGCTAATCCCTAATATAAATGGTGTAAATATGATTACCTTTTATACTTACAGATAGTTTTATTAAATTAGTTTTTCAACCAATACTGAAAAGGTGTTACCTAACTATCCTTGCTAATTTATTGCCAAAGTTATGTGTGGCATTTGAAATTAACCAAGATTTTCAAGGGAACCGTCACATTTAACAACAGTTCTGTTGCTGCGAGATCTTAGGTTACGTAAAGTGGTATGAACTTATATTGTAACTGTCAGCGGCTGTCAATGCCGGTACCAAGTTCCTTGAACGCGCGTTTGGAAGTGTGACACAGGCGTTACAATATAAGCTTGTTGTGGTTGTTGTACTACAGCCAATGGAATGACTTGCTGAGCCATTTCCACTGATTGGCCACCCTCTTCGGACACCCCGAGAGGCTGCACACAATGCTGCTGAGCCACTTGCTGTACTCCTTGTACTTGTTGTGTGAGCACTTGTTGGTGCTGGCTGACTTGCGGCACCAACATCTGCTGTTGCATTTGCTGCTGTTGTTGAGGCTGCTGCTGATGTATAACAACATGAGCCTGGTTCTGCATTTGCTGGTGCTGTTGGACTTGTACTTGTTGCACCTGTTGTTGCTGTTGCTGTTGTTGCTGCTGCACTTGTTGTTGTTGTTGTTGTTGCTGCTGCTGTTGCTGGGCTTGTTGCTGTGCCTGTTGCTCCCTATCATGTTCCTCTTTCTTCTTAGCCTCAATAGCTGCCTTCTTAGCCTCAGCCTTTTCTTTCTCCTGCTGCAGTCTTATAGGGTCTTTGTTCTTATCATACGACATACATTTGCCACTACGGAACGGTACCATATCTTTTGGAATATCTTGTTTCTTAGTGGCAAATTTAACATGGGGAAACTGGTCCTTCATGAAAGCACGGAAAGTTGAATAACCCATTAGTTTCACTCCTGGCTCTAAAATTTCCCCATACTCTTTATATGCTTCAAACAAATGTTTTCTTGAGTCTCCTTGGATAATAACAGTCTTACTGGCTTTTTTACCACTTTCACCTGATGGTTGGACATCTTTAGGTGAGCTTGCATGTTGTTTAAGATATTCTTTTAAGAAATTAGTTGCATGTTTATAAATGTCTAGAGTGAACGTATTATACGGCTTCTTTCCGACATTACCATGTATACGCGGCGCGACACCATGCGTCATCACATGCTGTCTAATCCTCTTTAGCTGATAATGTGTTACATTCTCTAGATACAAAAAAGCCTCTAAGCAAACCTTTCTTCCTTGATACACATAGCAAGCTCTCAGTCTCCTCCTGACCTTGTGCCGTGAAGTCTCAGCAGGATTCGCCAAGCTAGCCATTGTTATGCCCATGAGATACATATCATGTTCACTCTTGGTCAATTCAGCAATATTAAGTCTATGGCGATATACTGCTTCTGGATTCAGTCCACGATAACAATTGTCTTTGCAATCGCAGCCTCTCTTCAGTCTTTCTTTGACCTGAAATATTTATTTAATACTGTTATTAGTGGGTATTTACTGACAAAAATACTATTCACTTAATAGTTTTCAGTAAATAAAAGTAAAGCAAAAACTGAACAATAGTCAATAACTTAAATAAAATCATTAAAATTTATTTGTTCGCAAATATGGGTAGTATTCAAAATCTGATTTAATGTTATATCACTAACAATCACAACTCTTTTATGAATTTTAAAAGCATTGGTATTTAGTTTGTAATTGATTTTTCTCTTAGTAAAGTCTCACCTGAGTAGGATTATCCTCAAGCTTATTGTCAAGAACTTCTTCATCACTGTCAGATTCAGCTTTTTTCTTTTTCTTATTCCCAGTTTTCTTTTCAACTTTAGGTTTAGTGTCAACTTCCATGTCTGCGGGTTCATTTTCAACATGAGGCTCAAACTCTATACTGTAGGTACCCGGTATGCTCTGCAAGTTGGCTGTTCCATTTTCTACTTGAATTGTATGGCCTTGCCATAATACCTGAAAGATAATTATAATTATTTATAATACCTAGTTAAGGCATAAAGTACTGACAAAATAAAATAAGTAATAATATAGTAGGTACAGTACCTGTTCTTGGTGGCCATTATAGGTATGTTGTTGCATATTTTGTCCTCCCATCTCAAAAACCGAGTGCTGACCCATTACTGGTGTGTGCCACTGTGCACTCTCGCCATATTCGCCGCCGCCGTTCTGGTCTGGTGGTATGGACACGATTATCGCCTCCTTGCTGTCCACGCTTCGCCGCTCCACAGACAGCAGCGAATGCAGCACCTCGCTCGCCTCTTTCTCCGCAGGATTCACAACTTCCATTTTTTCGAACGACATACTGCCCGCTCGATGCTACAACCGATCGTTCATGTCAAATCACATGTATGTACATACGGGTATGTACAAAGCGACACGACAAACCCGCCCTGATCGCTAGGAGATTCGACAACCCCAATGCACAATACAAGAAAAACCGCGTTAACTTTTCAAATTCATGTAAATAAACATAACAAAAACCGAGCAATTATTAACCTTAATCGCATTTTTTAAGTTTCATTATCGCATAGCGGATCGAACTCCCGTGGAATATTGGGCCATATAGTCATAGCACAGAAAGAATAAAACTTACCTTTTACACGCTATTTCCAAGACTGAGATGCATAAAAATGTATCTCCACAGATTCTACCGGATTGAGGTTTGTTTTTATTCACTTCATATTAATATTACAGTCATAATTAAAGAGAAATGCACAAATATTTCACTGAGTTCACGGAAGCAATATGGCGATACACTTTCCGTGAATAAAATCGGAGGACGACGCCGTAGACAGTGTTGCCAGTCGGGTCTTGTCAGAAGTTACCTGAAATATAAAAAAATGTAACCTTTTTGTATAAAAAATAACCTTTCATATTTTTTTACCGGAAAGGTATTAAAAGTTAATATAAAGAATATTAGTTGTATAGACTTACAGAAACATCGATGAGTATTTGAGCACTTGCCCGCATTTCTTGATTAATTCATATTGGTACATACCAAATATGAATTTCAATTTCTTTATTAGTTGTTATAATTTCAAAATTAATATTTTTTTATAATCAACTAGTGATACTGAAAAATAAAATTACTCGTAAGTGTAGTTCTTTATGCATATATTTATATATTTAGTTCTTTGTGCATGTGATTTGAATGTTTGTGAAACCCCCGCGACACAAGGATTAAATTCCTTAGTGCGGGCGTCGTTTAATTAAAAAAAAAAATAATTAATAACTGACTTGTACCTACTTACAATTTTGATGTTTAACTAAGACCAAGTTAAAAAATACTAAGCATTCATGGTGTGTAATAGCCTATTGCGGCTATTACACACCATGAATGCTTTGTTTTTTTTTAACAATATTTAGGTACATATTACTAATAGGTACCTACATGTTGATCAGATTCAAATTCATCGTTACTTATTAGAAAAAGTACAAACACATTAACACACACAAACATGCACTATAATTATTTTGTAGATACACTTACCGAGCTTCCAGTAAAGTAATTGTCCGGTAAGAAATTTCGTTGTGTTGTAATTATTAATCACAAAACAAAATATAAACATTTAATTTTATCTTTCGGTGACAACAAATTAAAAGTGGCGGCAACGGGCAGGCACGACGAAAAACGAACAACAACGAGTGAATCCGATCCGATCCGACTGATCGAGCGGGTGAGCGAGATACAAGTGTTGTAAGTGTGAAAGAGTACAACGTGTTGTTCCAATAGAGAATAGAGACAGCTCGTAGACAGCTCGGCTATGATAGTTCTTCTATGGTCTGTGGTTTTAATTCTACAAAGAAATTTTATTATGTAGTTTCTTACTCAGGTCTCTATTGGTTCTTGCTAACAAAGCTTACCAACATGAAAAATTCTAAAACGCGCGTTCTGTTTCACGTTGCTTTTATGTAAGAAATTAAAAGTTAATTTTACAAATTCCGAAAAATCACCTAAAAGTAACCTTTTCATTAGTGTAACCTAAAAGTAACCAATGCAGTTCGAAAATCACCTAAAAGGTTACAAAAGTAACCTTCTGGCAAGACTGGCCGTAGAACACGTAATTAGTACAGTGCGCCACCACCAGACGGCGCTGAGAACGCGTTTCCGTATCGACGCTCCGCTCGTCGCTCGGTCGCTCCGGTGGCAAAAAGAATGGCGCCAAATTTAAAAAACTGTTTACTTGTCTCTACACAGACTTTATTGCTGTAAACATTTTAGATTATTCAACATGGTTCAACATAGTTGTCACCGTTTTTAAATTACTTTAAAATTAACGCTGTAATTTTCAAATTGGGTAATGCTAAAACAATTGGCTTTTAGAAAACAAAAGGACAAATTAATGGATCACCGTAGGTAGCAAGTTTCTGACCTATTTTTTGTAGAAGAAAAATAAATGTCCCATAAAGTCAGGCAGAAATTGTATCAAAATCCGAATCGGCCCTATTAACGGTCTTACAAAAAGTATGACGTGGGCGAGGAAGGGGCCCCGGCCACTCCGAATCAGAGAATACGTTTTTGACTGTTCTCTGACATCAGTCAGTTACTTAGGAATAGTGATGGGAACTAAATAATAAATCATAATTACATGTTCCAACAAATTATAACGTTGAGAGTAGGTATTTTAATTTAAAGTAGCTCAATGTTTGAATAATTAAAATTTGTACCTAAATGTTTTTAAAACTGGGATCGAAGAACAATTTTAAAGGGTTCCGCGAGTATATTTTTACTTTCGTGCCTTCGTCGCATTACTCGCATTGCTTCGTCGATTTGTTTTTTCGCCTACGAATAAAATTACATTATTAGCATATAATAGAAGTTACCGAATGTGACACGGTGAAATACTTACAGCGTCTGAAATAAATTGCTGTTAGTTTCTGTTTTAATTACAGTCACATAGATACCAGATTAGTAAAAGTATCCAATAAAAACTTATTTCAACGGTTACGCAGAGAAAAACCCACGTTTATTTTCTAATATTATGTACGTTCGTTTCTTTTATGAACACGATACCTGATACTAAAATTTAAAGTTACTCGCTGTGGTTTCGTATTTATAACGATAACCCTTCTTTCAATAATGCTTTTACAGTTTACACTTTTAAGTATTCTTTACGTAACACAATGAACTAGTAGGATATTAATTACACCTTCCTTATCCTACAGCAATAAGAAGAGGTACACCTATAGTTTACCTAACCATTTTCTTTCCTTTCTGCCTACAGAGCTACAGACATGCATCGCATCCAGCATTTATCTATACTAATATTATAAAGCTGAAGAGTTTGTTTGTTTGTTTGTTTGTTTGAACGCGCTAATCTCAGGAAGTACTGGTCCGATTTGAAAAATTCTTTCACTGTTAGACAGCCCACTTATTGAGGAAGGCTACTTTTCTTTTGGAAATCTACCCCCTAAGGGGGTGAAATAGGGGTTGAAAGTTTGTATGGGAAGTTCAGTATTTTCAATGATAGACACATGAAATTTCGTATAAGGGTTTCTGGATAGAAATAAATAAAGACGTATTTCAGCGATTTTAAAAATCATCCCCCTAAGTGGGTGAAAAAAGGGTTGGAAGTTTGTAGGCATATGAATTGTGTCGTTTTCAAAGATAGATACATAAAATTTCATACAAGGGTTATTAGTTAGAAATAAATAAGATGTATTTCCGTGAATTTAGAAATCTACCCTCTAAGGGGGTGCAATAGGGGTTGAAAGTTTGTATGGGGAGTTCGGTATTTTCAATTATAGACACGTGAAATTTTGTATACGGGTTTCTGGATAGAAATAAATAAAGATGTATTTCAGCGATTTTAAAAAACATCCCCCTAAGAGGGTGAAAAAAGGGTTGGAAGTTTGTAGGCATATGAATTGTGTCGTTTTCAAAGATAGACACATTCAATTTCATACAAGGGTTATTAGTTAGAAATAAATAAGATGTATTTCCGAGATTTTAGAAATCTACCCTCTAAGGGAGTGAAATAAGGGCTGAAATAGTTGGTATGTGAAGTTCAGTATTCTCAAAGATAGACAGATAAATAGATAAGATAATGACCATCTAAGACATATCTATAATGACGACTCCCGTGGTCGAGTGGCGTTCACTCCAGTTTTTAAGGTGTCGCCAGCTCTAAGGTTCCAGGTTCGATCCCCGGACGGGTCCATGTAGAAAATCACTTTTATAATAGTCTGGAGTCTGGGTGTTTATGGTACCTTTTTTGTCTCCGATTCCATAACACAAATGCTTTTGCTACTTACTTTACTTTTATTATTATTTTAACGCCATAATATTAGATGAAAAATTTTATACATTCTCCTTACTTTGAAAATCACAGAATACATCTACCTTTAATACTACTCTTTACTTTACGCGCGAGCGAAGCCGCGGGCAACAGCTAGTATATCTATAAATCTCTACGTAAATGAAATACCTACCTAATACGAAAAGATAACCTACCTACCTACGTGTAAATATTAGGGTTCGTTGTTGGTACAATGAGGGTCCGCAACGACGTGGAACCTAACAGAACTTTCGACCGGCACATTAAAATGCCTAAGAAATAATAAAGTTTTTATACTTTTCAATAAGTTGTTTAGTCAGTCGGTCGACAGAGTCCGAGTTTAATTTTATCGGCAAGACGGCAACTAGGTATATTGGCAACTATAATTTACAAATTAGAGTAAGCTAAGAATTCAAATTTTATATAATAAGTACCCAAGGTAATCAAATTAAAACGTGTACGTAGTAAGTACCGCAACGTAACCGTAGTTAGTTAATTTATGCTTTATGTTAACAAAAATTATAGTAACAAGCTGATTTGTTATCCCAAATTAAATACCTAGTTGGTGCACGGGAAAAAGAAATAAATTGAATGGGCCTACGGACTATTTTTTTTTTTCAATGTCCGGTATTTAGGTACCTACTTGGTGAAAAATTATTAAACCAATATTTTTTGCTTCCTCGAAATAACGTGAATTAGTGGGTTAGTTATTCACTTGTGGATAAACATATTTTCACCTACTTATGACGACTCAAGCCCTCACTCCTGAACTTTAACGAGCTTTACCTTTTTGATCGCGTCGCGTTTGCTTAGAATTTTTTTTACAGCTCCAAGGGACATTAGACCTGAGTAGGTATTTGATATAGGTAAATTCCAGCTCGATTCCTAATCGCGTTCCTGAGAAAAAGGGTCTTGACAAACAGACATACGGACGGTCGGAGAACAAAGTGATCCTAGGTATAAGGGTTCCGTTTTTTCTTTTCGAGGTAAGTACGGAACCCTAAAAAGTGAAGAACCTGTCAAATTTTAGAAATGTACACTTTACTCTTTACATTTCACAGAACAGTTCTTTTTCACTTTCACACTAAGTACGTTCGTAGTTTAGTAAGTTTTCATTGTTAATTTACCGCTTTTATTTTTAAAGTATTCAACGTGTTAGTAGGCTTATTGTGTTATGCAGGTAAGGTACATTTTTGTTACAGTTTACGTGTTATGATCTCATATTAAATTTAGCCTGTAAGCACGTACAGAAGATCATAATATTTCCTGTTCAATATTTTTACTGTACTGAAAATAATTTAAAACACGAGGGTAAGTAGGTATGTACTACTATAAAAATTAAATATTATTAATGAATGAACCTACTCGGAGGTAGGTACCTACCTACCTGCCAAAAATATTTACTAGCGTTATCATTTTACGTGGGTGTTCCTAATTTTGACGTCATAAGGGTACAAAATTAACATCTATTACTCACCAGCTGCTGCGTCTAGGGCGAAACAGCTACTGCGGGACTTAACGACGGCTCCTGGAGATTGACCATCAGGCCATTCCATTCTCTCCTCCATCGCCTTTGACGCACTTCTCTTAAATTGCTCCAAAAAACTGTCTATTTGCGTTTCTATACTTGTCGGGGAGTTGGCCATCGTTTCCACCGAAACACCGAAAACAAACACAACACGCTAACCCGCCGTTTACGACATTCTATGTTTAAAACACCCCTTCTTTGTACTCCATCACATCACCCTAGTTACGGGTATCCTTTATTATTTTGCATTGCATAATTGACCGTCATTTTTTTGCCGAATTCGTTCATCGACCCGCCTTTACATAAAATAATATCAAAGGAGACCGCGGAACGTCCCCGACTCTTGAGGTATACTACTGGATGGATAGCAATGTAGGGATGTTACGCATGTATAGAAAATGGACGATTTAAATTTATCGATATTAATTATGATTAATAATTATTGTTATACTAAATTCTATGAAATACATACGTAAACGTATAAAAAAGTAAACGGAAACATATGAATAACAATAAAGTATAAACGTATAAATATTCGCAAGTAAATAAAATAAATGTAAACGGGTTTATTTTTAACAAAAGTCGCAAGTTTTATTTTGTAACTTTCAATTAATTGTTAAATACTTTAAGGCAATCGGAAATTTTCCCTTTTCATTTGATTTCTATAAATGTGATATAATAATTATGAATACTCAAATATTTTGAATCCTCATTTCATTCCAAAAAATATAATTATTTGTTTTATACCAGCCCTCGTTTATTAATTTTACTCAACATCAAAACTATCGACGTTTTTTGTTCTTCTCACATCCCTAAAATAAAGCGATCTTACTACGGATACCGTTATACAGTATAGAGCAACGAAAATAAAGCGACACCCACTGACATCTATCGATCGCTATGAACAGCTGTTCGAATGTGCCGTACACAGGGTTGCCAGCTTACTAGATTTTTTTCAACTGAAATGATCAAGATCTGTTTTGTTTGATTGTTTTACTTTCTAGTTGTATCTTTAAATACATTGTTAATAAAATAATTATGTCGAAAATATTTACAGTTATTTTATTTTTACGCATTCTTTGTTATCTTGGTGTGTGTTTGTTTGCGCGTGATGACGTAGTATGATAGTGTGAGTGTGAGAGCGGTGAGGGGGTCGCGGTCGCCGGTCGCGCACGCTGCGTGCATTAGCTAGTGCTGCGCGAAGAGCGCTTGTAGTTCGTGATATTAGAGGTGACTGGAACTGTCACACACGAGACTACACCCGGCCACATAATGTCAAGTAAGCTTGAAAGTTATAATATTACTAAACCTTTACGTAATATCTTAATTTTATTAATTTATTCATAACTAATTTAAAACTCTTGTAAAACCAGTATATTATACTAACGTACTAAGTACTTAGAATCAAATTTAAATTAGATGTGTTATAAAACTTAAAGGGTACATAGTATTTTAACAATTAGAAGATTTTTTTTATACAAACTCTTTTCTTGATATTTTTATTTTACGAACTATTTTACTAACTGGATCGCTGCTTGTTATTAATGTTATTTTAACAGCAAGTATATATTTAGCTGTTAAAATAAATATACAAGGAAAATGGTTTTGATAAAATAATATATCAATAATATTTTTACATTACTTACAAATAATATCTTTTGTTGGAATGTAGGTAGGAAAAAAACAATGTATTTAAGCCAATCAGTCATGTCACTCATGTCTCATATTTCTCAGTATTTTTTCACTTGCTTTTAAATGCAAAACTGTGTTAATGAATAGTTGTTTTTTGTCGTAGTATTGTAAGTTAATCAGTTTATTAGATGGCTTAAACACTGTCTTATGTACAACATATTAAAAGTAAATAACAATGTAAAATAAGTAAGCAAGCAGGACAACCTTGAAATATTCAGGTCTAGCATGTTTCCGTATCTTTATTGACCCCACATATTATGATACGTCAGTTCTACGTTAACAGCAATTGATTATGTATTGTTCTACCCTACGTTGAATTTCTACAGTATCAAGAGTAAGATCGTAAACAGTGTGTTCGTTATCTACTATGTATAAATACCTACATTCATGAGAGCCTATCAGCTATCAACTGAGCGATATTAACTGTCATAGAAACTGTTTTTTTTATCGGTAAAATATTCATCTCCGGTATCGTTTTTGATTCATATCCGTAACCGAAACTATCGGATATCCGAAATAAAAAAATATCCGTAACCGTAACCGAAACCGATATTATTTTTACCAATATCCATATTATTATCCATTTCCGGATCCGAAATTATATATCCATAACATCCCTAATAAGAACTGGGTACATAGCTGATTACTAAATGTTGTGTTCTAAATTTTGTAGTGATTTTCGTCGTGTAGTTAGGATTCACATTCACTCACCTTCACTTATGTCTTAACACAATTATAGTATCGTATCATTGGCGCTTAAGCCTGAGCCTTGTGGTTTGATACCCGATATTCAATGCGGACCGCAGTTTCATGCGACCTGATTGCGGCTTCATTGGCGCCAGCAAAATATTATCCGTAAGGATGCATCGATACTGTTGTCCCTAATTGTCATATTGCAATCCAATATTGATTTTTCTGTGAGAAAATTATTCCACGAATCCCATTAATTCTTCAATGGTTGGATGCATCCATCTACGTATTTCAAAACGACTACTTATTTCTTGTTTACGACGAATTTAAATTTGCAAAACATTCCCTCGTTTAATTTTATGGTACTATACCTAGAAACATTTATGACTGAGTACTAAATGCGGAGCAAATGCAAACTAGTTGTACTTTCTCTAAACGACCAGTTTTAGTCTTCGATTTTCACTTTACATAACTGAAAATTCAATAATGCTCCAGTGAAATGCGAGTCAAAGACTTCGCATAGCGTGTGCAACATTAATTCGAACTTGGAAAGTGTGGATGCCACAAGCAAATTTTCTTCGGCAAAGAGTTATACGTTAGATTAACAGTGTGACAATATAAAAAGATGAACACGTCATCATTGCATTCCTTTATTCTGTTAAACGGTCGACTGCCCGCGTGGTTCCATCCCGCCGGACCGGCCGCACCTAAATAGAAACCGCAGGGACATTGCTCCCGACCGCGTCTGATCCTGCCAGCCATCTCAACTCTCGAGTGCCTTGTTGGGGTGCCTTTCGACAACAGAGAATACCTACATAGACATGCAACGCGTATGCGCATTAGATACACTGAAAATAATTTTAGAAGTCCTGTTAGATCCATGTTTACTGAAGCTTTGATGTTTCAGAAAATAAATTGATGGTTAACGAGGTTGATAGACCATTAAATATTAAAAATGTAATGAGCATTTATCTGGCCACCAGACCAACCAGAATTTGGCCTCGATTATTGACGGAATTTCCTGAGTTAAAATAAATTTCAGGATTTCTTATTTTACGACGTCGATGATGGTTCTGAGTTCAGACTTTTAATTTTGAAAAATAATTGTAGTTGGTGAAGATCAGAAGTGCCAAATAAATTAAAGAATTTGCTCCAAATATCACCTATAAGTGTTTTTTTAACAGTTGTATAATGTAGATACTTCGGCGATTTGCGCACGTGGGGAATGTCCACACGTCTGGCTCGTCACTGCAGTGTGAGTTTGTCCGTAGAGAAGACTTATTCCATGTTTAATTGTGGAATACATAGGCGTCGACGGGCTCGACACCAAATATCTACGCTACACAGTAGTTTTATTTTGAATTTTATTTGTGTCGCGCTATTTCGGAACCGAACGTGCGGCACTTGTCTATTACATGGTGGTATATGTAATGGCCCGCGCAGGCTAGCTGCCGAGAGCTATTCCCGCGTATTTTTGTGGAATTTGAGCCTTAACTACTTATTGTAATAAACAATTGAGCCAGCATCAGTCTTTATTGGCTGTATTGACGATATACAATGACTGCTTTTAAATTAATTTCAGAACAAATGTAGTTTAATTAATCGCATGTCATGTCGGTATTTTACATTACCATTAACAAATGACTAAGCAATAAATACTAGAACTAAACAGACCTACTGTCCAAGTCTCTAATGTGAACACGTGGTGATATTGACACTTGACAGGTAAAGAAATAATAGTGCGCATACGCATCCACGGCGCCAACTCCCGTAGCACGTGCCAATAATATATGTACCACGTACCTACTAGTAAACATATGTTGACGGTCTACGTCTTTTTAGAGAGGAAGAAACTGCGCACTTCCTCATAGCATTTTACGATGACGACGCCCGATTTGAACAGACAGAATGCTAAAATATAGATCGACGTAATCCTCCATAACAACGTTTCTCCAGCTATTTTAGATATTTACGTCTTTGGCACCAAAGGCGAATCCAGAAATGCTATCAGATTTGTGTTCGTAAACTAGACATATATTTCAAATTTTATAATTTTCTTGAATTTAATTAAGGATATGAATTTGTTTTTAAATTTATATCCTTAATTAAATTCAAGAAAATTGTATATATGCCTGCGCTAGATAGACACCACACAAAGCTAAAAACGAGCTTAATGTAAAATATGAGTTAGTTTACCTTCATTCGCTTGTTTCTATCAATAGTTTGTCCACATCACCCATTGTTTTAGCACAAGTTTTATTTGGAATTTCTAGCTCTATCAATTTATCATCTTGCTTTTCCTTAACTTCTTCTAGTTTTGTCTCATGCGCTAATTGCACTTAAGAAGATATCTGGGATAATACAGTTATTTATTCGCATTTAGAAATACTGAATACGATAACACCTTTTTAAATTCAGGAACGGCTGAATTTAGGATTCTAATTTAGGATAGCGTAACAAGCGCATTCGATTTAGGACAGATTATGCCACATCAGAAACCTTACATCTGTACTTGAATAAATATGTCTGAAGTACTGTTAATGTTTATAGTTTTATACATATGATTTATTTGCGTAGACCACTAGATAACCAGAGTACTTAAACTAGAAGACACCGGTAGTTTGCTTAGACATGCATAAATCTAAAACTTCGTATTTATCTTTGTGTAGAAGATTTTTAGGTGCCAACCGCCAGTGACCCAGTGACTGTTGATACAATAACGGTGTTTGAATTAATACCATGTTGATCGTCATATTGTGTTTGGTTTCCACTTACAGTAAAACTATCGTTTGTGTTCAGATCGAGCATGGGTGACTTTAGCTACGAACGACTCGTACGGCCTGGGCGCCTTGGTGCTGGCGCACTCGCTGCGTCGCGTCGGCTCCACATACCCTGCCGTGGTGCTCATCACACCAGCCGTCACTGAACCTATGAGGTATATAATAGTGATAAACATATTTTTAAGGACCAGTTTCTCGAAAATTACGTCATATTTCATATGAAGTTTGGTACGAAAACCCGAAGATAAATTATTTCTTTGATAATTGGTGGTTGTACTTCAAAGCATTTAGTTGCTTAAGATAAGATGTTACTAGAACAAGTTTTTGTTGCAACAATTGAGACTTACGATATCTAAAGTGGATATGCAGTACTATTTTTAGCCAAGATCGGATTAACTCGGCAGACAATCTTCCTTTAAGTTTTTTCGTTGTGATATGTTATGATAGCTGATGGTACAGTTTGTTGATGTCCATTTGGGATACAGACGATACGGTACCCATAGCAATATACTGTATTGCTGTGGGTACTGTATTATGTTTTTTTGCTGACAAACACTACTTACTTACACCATTTTATTGAGGTCAGTAGCAGTATATACATAATATATTGTCAATTTATTTAAAATTTGCAGTTGAATGATCATTAATTGAAGAATAAATAAGAATCGCGAATAGGTATTGGTGGATCTTACTCAGCGTGGCACGAGATAACACTTATTTTTAAATTGCGACTGATTGTATGATTGCCGAAGCACAGTCAGAGGCTATTATCGTTGTACCAATATATTTGAATTTCAATTTTCAATATGGTGAATAATTTATGTATTCGTCAATATTAACTTGTCTCACTCACATCACATCGAATATGTATTTAACGTGAATGTAAAAACTATGTTTCTAGGTGAGTGTGTACTTGTAAAACATAGCCGATATAAAGGCAAATATTGACACTTCCACAAGCCGGTTACACCTTAAACACGATATCGTGGTTGGAAACTCGCCTGACGGCCAGATAAAATTCAAAAGATCAATCGAACTTCACATGAAGCTGAATAGAAATATTTGACCTGTCAACAATTCAACATTGATGTGGTTTGAGTAATTATGAATACTCGTATCCTGTTCTCAGAGACCGACTCCGCGCAATCTTCGCCGAGGTGATCATAGTGGACGTGCTAGACTCTGGCGACGCCGCTCACCTGGCACTGCTACAGCGCCCCGAGCTTGGCATTACTTTCACTAAGATCCACTGCTGGAATCTCACCCAGTACGACAAGTGCGTGTTCCTGGATGCCGACACATTGGTGAGCTTTTTGGCAGCAGTCTCAGACGCATCTGGCTTCTCTAAAGTTTAATTAACGAGCGTTCTATAACGCCGACAGCGCTAATCAATTAGAATAAATAAGATCGCACGCTTAATTCGATCGCTGGCTGTGATTTAGTAAACGGTTTGATGTCCTTGCGTCGTCGCCATCAATATCCATTTCAACGTCAAGTTCATTTGAGGTTATCTGGTTCAGTTAACCTAATATGTCCAGGGGAGTATATTTTTCGTAATATTGAAGAGCAATTGTAACGTCGTTTGGCGAGCGATTGTTTCAATCAGGCCCCGTGTAGTAACAGTCGTGTCAAATGAATGAATGGCCATCATAAACTGTTCAAGTCTACCACTCAAGACTTATTCTAGTTGTGGGTGGGTCCATTAAAATGAATGTAAGATTGATGGATAGACACAAGACACATCTTTAGTTTACCCAGCCAACATTGCAAATGTTTAGCGATTCAATGTGTGATGTCACAGATGGCCGACGGTACGAGTCTCAACAATACAATTGTATCAACATGTATGTTGTAAATTGTTTTTTAATTTTCAATTAACGACCGTATGTAAAACTCGTAAATCTATTTCGATCTGTAACTGTTTATGCGATAAGAAAGTCAATGTTACCGGATGTGGACGTTAGTGCAGTAACACGAGATGACGAGAGGCATAACCGTGGCCCAAATATTTTGTTCCCGACAAATTTGGATCAGCTCCAATATCGTACACTTTCATTCTTCAATTTTTTTAAACATACGTACCCATCTATCGTGAAAGTAAAAACATCCATACATGCGCTTGCAATCTTGTCATCGATGTAATATAATTGCATAATAATATATTATCGGGTAGGAAATTATTACGTATGCTTAGGTTTCAATAATAAACAAGTGATAGCGTCTAGATGGAATCCATTGACTCGCTGAGTTTTTTATTTATCGCAGGTTATTGTGTCAACCGAAGTTTTTATCCATGTTTAAGATAAAGAGTTCTCGATAAAAATAATAGTCATTTAATGTTCCGCACGTGAATCGCAGCATAGGAAAACTTTACTTGTAGTTTTAAAGAAATATTTCATGTATTATGTAGAAGTTCCATCGTTCAAGGTCTTGTTTGTTTTAATGATCGGATGTAGCGAATTCTTCTATTGTCAGAGGATTTTAAAGCTTATTCACTAGTCTATAAAGATGTGACCCCTCTTAATGATGGGCTTGGTGTACTCTAGGTTGTCCAAAACAGCGATGAGTTGTTTGAGCGGGAGCAGCTTTCAGCAGCACCTGACGTCGGCTGGCCCGACTGTTTCAATTCTGGTGTGTTCGTGTTCACGCCCTCAGCTGACACTTTTGCCCAGCTGATCACCTTCGCACAGGAACGAGGAAGCTTCGATGGTAAGACGTCATAAGAAAAAACTAAATTTTTCATTTATTTCAATAGTAGGAGAAACAAAGGCACTATTTGAGGCATACAGAGATAATATATCATACTTAATATAAGAGTTACTGTGTATCATATTCAATTTACATAATCAAATAAAATCTTCATACACGATTTCCCACGGGTATATGAAAAGCAATTTATACGGCTGCTATAAATACATCATGTTTTTATTTAAACTGGCACGTATCTGCACGTCTAACGAAATGTGTTTTTGTAGTAATGGAAGTTTCTGAGCTAGTGAAATTTGTTGAAGATTTGTCAACAAAATTCGTTGGATGTTCTGTAACAGGTGGTGACCAAGGCCTATTGAACTCGTTCTTTTCGGACTGGGCTCGTGGTGACATCAACAAGCATCTGCCTTTCCTCTACAACGTTACATCTGCGGCTTTCTACTCTTACCTGCCTGCTTTAAAACAGTGAGTGCCCCGTGTATGTTATTTAATTTAAAAAACCTTGAGCTCCCTGGTCGAGTGGCATACTCACCGGTTTTCAAGGTGTCGCCAGCTCTGAGGTCCCGGGTAGGATCCCGGACGGGTCAATGTAAAAAAAACACTTCTACATTGTCTCGGGTCTGGATGTTTGTGGTACCTTACTTGTCGCTGATTCCATAACACAAGTGCTTTAGCTACTTACTGTGGATTCGGAGTAATGTATGTTATGTGGTCCACATCTAAAAAAAATGCTAGATATCAAACTAGAGAATTTCACTCTACTTATTCATATGGTTCAACAGCAAGGAAGCCTTTATCTTGCCACTTTGTTTCGCACGAGCGACAATACGTGATGCATTCTGACGCCTGATATTGACGTAGCCAATCATGTACGCAAGTATAACGTAACTGAACTTATTAATGGTAATGTGACTACGGCCTGCCTACGAATATTACGATACGATATTTCCTAAGTTTCTCTACAATTTAACACTAGCTGGTAGATAAAATTTTTAGGTCTGCAAATGCAATGAGCGCTTAGCAGAGTATTGTTTTAATAATAAAAAAAAGCGATTCCGGTGAGAATGGAAGCTAATCCCAATGTCGCTAGCAAAGGCTAGGCAGAAGAATATTAATAAACTTGTGTAAGATTTTAACCAAATCGGTTAACATTACAGCTTCGGGCAGAATCTGAAAATCATCCACTTCATTGGTGCCGCCAAACCATGGCTCCAACAGTTCAACTTCGAATCCGGTTCTGTGGATGCGCCCGAACACATTCGCGGGCTTCTGCAGCTCTGGTGGGACATCTTCGTAGGTCACGTCCACACCCAGCTCGACACCGGCATGGTAAGTCATTCAACACCATTTAACACCTTCCGAAATAAATCAAACGTCTCCAATTGACTATGCGATAATCTCTACTATTTTCAAAAAAACTAAATCTTATGAAATTCTTTCTAAACATAGCGGCTATGGTGATCTTGTCAAAACACGTATAAGAAAGTGAATTAGCCTATAAATAGAATGAAATACGTCAAACAATGTCTAGTCATACGCTCCCAGACATGTTTACGAATGTGCAATGAATCGAAATAGATCAAATGTAATCGGTACGCAAATATCAAATTACAGTAAAAATTATATATCAATTGTAACCTCTAGCTGTCTTATTGCATATTGCGATCGGCATAGGTATTGAATATCCAATATCGTTTACACAATCTTGGAATCGAATCCCGCGTACTGCGGTTTTCCTTGACCACAAATATCTCGTGGTACCTCATACGGGCCAGTAAATCGATCCATTGTCATTACGGCCTCCGATCTGAACACTACAACATGTTTTCCAAGCATTCACGGAAGGACTCTAAAGTTGCAGAGGTGAGAACACTTAAACAACTTAAAGCTTTTGTCCTTTTCGTTCAATACTAGAATTAGTTTATTACGTAGGTAATATGAATTAAATAATTGTGTTTTAACTATGTACAGCACTTTGTTAGAAACTTTTCAAACCCTGAGTGACTAAATAGCAACTTCCAACCTGTAACAATAGCTTGCACTTTAAGCTTGTGCACCGCACTTACTACTACTGCTACTTGACGCACTTTGTATGAAGCATTCTTTTACCCGTGTGTTATCATGTATCTCCAAAATACTAACATTTTCTATTTATTTTATTTCCTTGTCTGCGGCTTTCTGCACGATTTGTTTAATTTCTGTATGGGACTGAGTAGATGGTGTTGGTATTTTGGTAGAATACTTACCGCGTAAACTTAATAAACATACTTTGTTCAGCTTTTAATGGAAGTGATTTTATCAAATGTTTGATTAATCCTTTGTTATACTGACGCTTGAGTCCTTATGCTTTTATTGTATGTTTATTTAGTAACGCATATTAATTAATATAAACTAATAGTTGCTTGAACAAAGTTTTTTGCACTGTGTTGTCTAATAGCTAGTGCGTGAAACTTAGTTCAAGTGTTTGTGTGCATGCATACTACTGAGCTGTTTCACTTCAACCGATAGGTTGAGGTGGAGGACACACATGACGTGCCCCCAGCGTTACCGCTACATGACGTCAGCCACCAATACCGCTATCAGCCCACTCTGGATCCGGAATCAGAATTCGCATGGCACCATCCTGATGCCCAAATCCAAGAGGATACCTGTGATAAAAATGTAGATGTAACAACATTTCATGATCCCTGGAATATATATAGAGGGAATATCCCTTCAAATACAGATGATGCGAACAGTAATTACAAGGAGCTTGGAAGAATAGAAGATCAGGAAGAATTAAGAAAATACGCTTGGGATTATCAGTCTCAAGAACCTCCGTCAACGAATACAGAACAAAATTTTAGTCAAGAAATTCAGACGCATCATACAGTTGATTGGCAGCAAGACACACAGTTCGAATATACACACGATGAACATAAACAGGAAGACCAATGGCACCAAGAACACAACCACGACTGGAGCAGCCATGATACCCACCAACATACGCACACACATGACAATCAGATACAAAATGTCGATCACGTACAATATAATGCTAATCATTTCGATAATGATGAAAGGCATGAACATACTAAACACAATCACATTAACAAGGAAACATTTATCCCAAATGAGCATCACACTGAAATTTCAGTACAACATGTACACATAAAAAAAGATAAGAAACGTAGCCGCCGTAGTCGAAACCTGACTCGCATTGATGTTTGTGCTGAGCACGGAATTATGAACGGAGATGTCTCAATGTCTGAAAGCGATGAATATGATGACGTAATGCCTAGGCACCCTTACGACGGATTCTATTTAAGGCACAGAGTTACTGTAAACGCTCGAGGAAGAAAAGTATGCTCGCACGAAATACCGCCTACTCCATCTCCTTCACCACCCAGCTCTCCGTCACCAACAAACAATTTTGAACATTTTACTGATGATGAAATTTTGGAATCTAACGTCTTTGATATTCAAGTAAGTTATAGTCAGAAACAAACATACAACGAAGACTCCAGGTAAAACTTTATTTTATATTTATGTGCTTAATGCGTTAGTGATTTGCCACTATATGTATATGTAAGCCGATTTTGCAGACAAGCTTTTTGCATGCTAGTATTACTTTTGATTCCTCTGCACGTACTTAACGTTATATTAACATTTACCCTTAGCACTGTTCAAAATTTCAAAAGTGGAGACTTTAGCCATTGTACCTTTTAAGCTAATATATTATTGACGTCTGTTTCAGAGTGGCGTTGCCGGTAACTTGGCGCGGGTGCTGCCTGGTGCGGCCGGTCAGCGTGAGGCTCTGGACGAGCTGACACGTCGCCAGGGATGGGAAGCTGGTAACATTGATTACATGGGCGCAGATTCCTTTGAAAACATTTGGGCCAAGATTTCGCAAACCTTGAGCAAGCCTCGTACCTCACCAGCGAAGCAGTCTCCTCCTAAGGAACTTGCTCCTCAGCCAGCTCCAGAGCAAGTAGTAGCTCCGTCCGCTGAAGTTGTGCAGGAACCTTTAGCTGAACAAGTTGAAGTAGCAAAAGAAGCCGTCCCTGTAGAAAGAGCAGCTCCGGCGGGACTCGCTCCCGCGCCAGTAGAAGTTAAAGCTCCAGCTGCGCCGGCCGCAGTTGCCGAAGTCCCAGTGCCCGTCGAAACTGCTGCGCTTGTTGAAACACTGACTGCAGAGGCGGAGCCTGCTGATGTACCAGTGTCAGTTGAAGCAGTTGTGACAGGTGCTGCACCAGCATCCGTCGCAGCTCCTATTGAAGTTGCCGCGCCTGAAGTGCCAGTAACTGTAGAAGCTGTGGTCCCTGACGTTCCCGCGCCAGTCGAAGCACTTCCGGCTGTTGAGAAAGCGGCCCCCGCTAAAGAGCCTGTTAAAGCAGCACCAAAAGCCAATGAAGCTGCACCCATCGTAGAAAAGCCGGCACAAAAGACTGAAACTCCCGTAGTGATCGCCGGCGCTCCTAGTGCTAGCCCCGCAGCTGCTGCACCGGCGGCGTCTACACCCAAAAAACAGCAAGTGGAAGCGTCTGACAGCCCGCCCCTAGCCAACACCCCATCCAAGGAAGAAGCACCCGCGGTACCTGCTGCCAAAAGTGAGTATAACCACAAAGGCGACTGCGCCACCGAAGGTTAACAACAGCTTTGCACTGTCAAATCTCACCGAGTTCATTTGCAGTTTTCAGACTTTTACTAATATATTATGTTATAGATTAGCTGCATCCGTTTTACGTGGTTCGGCCCGCAGATGTATGTGAATAGCTTTAACGGCCGTCACGTAACTCGATGTGTCCACATGTTTTCTTTTGTGCCGTTTTGTGATGTTTGGTTTTATGTTTATTTTATCAGCATAAGTTTCAAAATTCGTTGTTATTTCACCCAGCTTCCGAGGAGGCAGCGCAAGAGACGCGGCTTTGATAGATCAGGTAATACTTATTATTTTACTTGGACTCAATGCAACTTCAAAATTTCGCTGAATTTGGGTTAAGGTGGAGGAATGTTGTTCGCAAGTAAGCTTCTTCATTTCGTGAAGTCTATTAGCTCTTACGCAATTTTGTCACATTCCATCGAAAAAAAAAAACTTCAGCTGTTTAAATATCTACATTTACCTTATCGAAATTCCTCATTGTTGTTCTCTTAATTTTCTTCTGAAATATTCCGTGGATGTTGGGTTGCGTCCAAGTAGATGCAGATAGCGGGGACGTTTGGTATTACACTCAGGAAGCTATTTCTGGAGAAATTATTGCTATTTCTCATTTTCGTTAGTAGTAATGTCAAGATAATTAGCTGAATGAGCTGTTATTGTGGAGTTGCATCTCGTATGATACGATGCAACTGCATGTTTATGTGATGCACTTTCATAGGGATCATTATAATTCCGATCAATTTGCGCTTGGCGGAATTGTAATAGATCGCTGTACATTTTTTTGTTTTACACATTGCAAGGAACATTATTCAATGCTTATCATAGTGGCACTCCTTCACGTAGTTATCACACAAATGTATTTAATCATTACTAGGTACTGTTCCATATTATTGTGATCTATTTATTATTATAATGGCCCGTTCACCTTGCCAGAAATAAAATCCATAAAAAATAATAATCCTTGTAATGTCCATGAAGCTTTGATACTCCTCTAAACTGACACATTTCTAACTTTCCGCTTGCATTGTTTTGAATAACCATGTAGATATGTTTTCCCTCGAATTTGTTCCAGGCGCTAACCGAGCTTGCTCTCTAATGTGACCGCCATACTAACGCCACGTCTAATCGCTCGAGAGTATAAAGGCGGGTATTGGTTGTGTAGCGGAGGAGCGTCGCAAGCCCGCGGGGAAGCTGAAGCTGAGCCCCCCCGCCGCCGCCGACCCGCTCCCCACCCCCGACAGCGAGCTGGAGGACGCCGCCGCGCTCGCCGGCGACATCATCGCGCGCGAGCTGCGCGCCGTCGCCACGCCCACCGTCAGCGCCGCCGAGCCCGCGCTCGCCGCCTCGCCGCCCGCCGCCAGCCAGCCGCGCGCGCTGCACGTGCAGCCGCCAGACCTGCCAACGCCGCCCGTCGGCGCGCTCTCGCTGGAGCAGATCGGCGTCAAGGCGCAAGCCAAGGGCAAGACCACCACCGCCGCGATCATCGAGTCCTCGATCACGGACACCGCCCAGCCGACGACGCCCGCGTCACCGACATCCCCGACGTCGCCGGCTGCACCCGCCGCTCCCGCCGCAACCGCCGCGCCTGCGGACGTGCCCAAGAAAAAGGTCGTAAAGAAGGTGGTGAAGAAAGATGCGAGCGGTGCCGACGCGCCCGTGCCGCCGCCGCGCAAAAAGGAAAAGAAGCCCAAAGAAAAATGAGCGACCGCGACGCGCTCCCGATAGTTCCTCTGTGCCATAATCGTAGCCTTTCATCTTATGTTAAATGTCTATTTAATTTTCGAATAATTATGCTTTTTTGTATCGCGTAATTCTTTTTCCTATAAATTATGTTAGAATTAACTTTATACTCATTATCACACAGCAAATGTATTGTTTAGTTTGATTTTTATATCTTTACTTTTACTATTATATCAATGATCTATGTTTTTAACAGTGAATAATCGGTTTTATTGTTCTGAAGATTGATCAACCAAAGGACGAGACGTATCTATTTATTTAAACGAAAGTTTTTATGAAATTTTATATTAAAAGTCTATTTTGGATTACTATAACTTTGTTTTCTTTATCTTACTCTATCTTGGTTTTGTTCATATTTCTGTAAGCAAGTACTGCCGCAAGCTATACAGCCTGAAGTTACATAATTATGTGAAAACTACGAACCGGTTTCTATAAATTCAAAGTGACTAATAACAAATTATATTCTTGTCTTAGGTTAGGAATGTCAAACAACAAAATTTATCTTATCATTGCAAAATACTAATTTCAGGGTCATGATATTCACGCATTAGCCACTCATTCCAGTAATGTAAATATATTAGGTAAAGATACCAGTGTAAAATCGCGGTCAAATGCCAATGGTAGATAATGAAAGAATTTACCGTGGTTCACCAAGGCCATTACGATTAACTAAATATAAAAACTCATTTATTAGGATTATTAACGATAGCTGCCACGTGATTATCTATGACAACTAATAGAAGTTGAGGCCTATTTAAAAACGAAAGGAAAAATATATTTCATGTAAATCTTAAGGCTCTTCACTATGAAAAACAAATATTAATTATATTCTTTACTGAATTTATATTAACTATGTTCTGAAAGCATCTTGCAACGCACCAGATTCAAGCAGACTGCTACAGACGGAAATTTCATTTAGAAGTAATAAATTCAAAAACAAAAAGATTCTCTCCGGCGGGGAATCGAACCCCGGTCTCCCGCGTGACAGGCGGGGATACTTACCACTATACTACCGAAGATGTGATAACTTAGTCGAAAATTGTACTTTATATAATATGTGACAAACAAATTTAACATGTAAATTTTTTTCTAGTCAAATAAATTTAAAAACAACAACTATGAGAGTAACAACAGTACATAATTCAATTAGTTTCATGTAGATTTTTATCACACCACATACTCAGAAAATAATTTGATTCTTACACCAGCGCCATCTATGGGGTAAACGTACATTATATTCGTTCTATGGCTAAAACAGAAAGAAGACTGTTCAACAAGCTACGCAAATGTGTTCATAGATGGCACTATTTTCACTTATATAAAAATGAAGTATCGGCGAAGATTATTATTTATCACCATTGAAATAAACCATTAAATATATGAAGAAGCATGCAAATAATACGCTTCAGCATTTGTTAAGAGTTGGTGATTATGGAGTGCCTAATACTATCATGTCAGTAGCCAAGTTATACCAAGATGATTTTTAAGGTTGTGTTAAAATTTATATTAGGTTTCGATTATTATAAAATGATATTCGAGTAAAATATTATCCGCATCGTAGGTATATCGTCCGCATAACCCCAGTAAACACCGATGAGACCTTCATTATTTATTTTGCTCTTAATAGTCATCGTTTTAGTAAAATAGAATGGACGTAAACTCTAGCAGATACGAAAAATTAAAATTTTACCGGAATTACCTACTTACATGTACCATAAAAAACAATAGTTACATAAATGTATACCTACTACCTACCTACATTAATGAGGGTTTTTAGAAAAAAAAATTGCTAACAAAATAATATGTCGGTATGTAACTTAATTACATAAATACTTATTTTGTTAGTAATTAATTTAAATGAAAACGAAAAGAAACCAATTCAATGGTTTTTGTGTCTGGTATGTACTCTTGACAACCCTACGTGATTCGTGAGAGGCGTGTTACAAACTCTGCGGAGCGGTGAGCGCTCTCTATAATTTGGTACAAAATTGCGAAGAGAAACAAACAAGAATCTTGTTCAGTCGACCGATCTCGTTAAGGTTATGTGCCTTAATTACATTACGATTTATCCGGTAATTTCATGTTTGCTCTGTTACTATGTTGGCTTTCGAAGCACCTGTAATTGATGTTTTGACTGTTCTGAGCTTCTCAAGTTTAGGTATGTACCTACATAAAAAAGTAGGTACCTATGTGCCTAATGTGCGAATAATGAAACGTCAATCAGTTTGAAGCCTTTGGTACCTAAGTCTTAAGCTGTCTTTGTCACTTTAGGGTGTGAAGTACAGTTCAGTGTTCGGTTCGGGGGCTAGTTGGGCAGCAACTTGTTTGAAGTAAAGCATCAACACAGTCATCGCTCTTCTGTTCCGTGAATCACAGCGATGAGGTCAATAAAATTACATATAATAGTAGGTACTTAGGTATATTTTTACCAAGTTTTTTTTGTCTTCGTCTTAGGTTTACTTATTATTTAAAATTCAGCCAGAGGAAATAAACCAGAGAAATAAAATAGGCAATTAAATTTTGCAGTTCAAGTACCTACTACCTGTACAGATTAAATTAATCTGAGGCATCGTTAGTCCCAACAACTTGACGCCTTGTCAATGCAAGCGGCAAGTGCAGTATACTTTCACAGCCCATCGATCGTAACCCGTTGGTGATTCGAGATCGAGTCTGTTTACACGCTTGTTACTCACAATGAACTTCTCATTATTGAGACGGTGACTGGCTGGTCGAGTTGTGGGTGGTCCTACACCGTTCAAGCACTTTGTTAACACTAGCAATTTCATTCGATACCGTACCTCTACGTCGAATTCGGAAAGTTATGGAGATAAGCAGAATCTTGATGGGATAGGTAGGAATCGATTCTTGATATAGATAATGAAAAGACAGTAACATAATACTATATTATTTAATTGCAAACAGGATAGGATTAAATAGGGTATTAATTAAAGAAAAAAAGAAATTTTAAGTAGGTATAACAACTTCGTCGCATTATTTACATTTTTGTTCACCTTTATCATCACTCAAATCAAAACCTTTGTAGAATGCAACTTGGACTATCTACTTCACTTGCTCTTCAAGGGTTACGACGAAACTACCTTGAAAAATAGTTACAATATGGTAGGTTTTATTAGAATAACTAGATAGAGATAGTGGGTAATTTTATTATACTACCAAAATATTTATTTAACTCAAAAACATTTTGTCGTAGATAAACAATGATACAATTCCATAATACAATACCAACTTTATTCAATACTAACTTGAACTTCAAACTGAGTTTAACGTTAAACTTGAAACAAGCCTTCAAGTTTTGAACCTTCTTTTAACTAACGCCAGAGCTTTTATTACCGCCATCTAGCGTTTGGTTACAGTATTTATTTAAAAGTTTTATTCTATTGCCTTCTCGCGTGCGCTCTACTCATCTCTCACTCTAACAAAAATATTCGTTGACTTACACGCACACTTATCTGTACGCTACGATTTACAAGGCGACGCTACTACACACTAACAACCGGTCAACCGCCAGTTTGACAGGAACCGTGGCATGCGGAGGTAGTGCCGCTTGATTTCGTAAAGTAACATTGATAATATCAATGTTTATAAACAGAATTCGATAAGATACAGAAACTAATACGTCTATTTATGAATAAAATTGAAGACTTTTATACAATTATGTGTTAATTCGCGAGTTTATTTGGTTTTTGTGTGGGATTTGTACGTTTTATTCGAGTGTGTAATCTTGTATCGGCGAGAACTCAGCATCGTTGATTTTGTTGGGACGGTGGATGAAAATGTGATACAAATGTGTGTTGGTGAACTTTTCTTGGTTATGGACTTGGATTTAGTACTTTGAGACGCTTGTGGGGCTGGATCTGACAGTATGAAGTGCTTGGTGTTCATGTTGATGTTGCCTGCGTGCCTGGCACACCTCAATGTTTATCTCAGCAGCGCTGAAGTGTGGAGGTTACTGGGTAAGTCGACCTGCTATTATTAATAATCGAGTAGGTACATTATTATCATCCGTTGCATCGCTGCAAGTAATATCGCTGTTATCTATTGATTAACGATTTTGCACAGGTAACAGGTTTTCGAGCCAATAATGTCAATACGATAATAACGAGTAGGTACCTATACAATAAATATGTAACATTTACATCTTTTAAAAACTACAAACAATTTTTTGTTTTCGAGTGTTAATTCTTTCAAAGCTCAAAGTTGCTGATAACCATAATATTTATTTAGGGAGGTAGGTACTTTTAAACCTGTTATACCTACCTATCAACTCCTTTTTTAGGGTTCCGTACCTCAAAACGACAAAACGGAACCCTTAAAGGATCACTTTGTTGTCCGTCCGTCCGTCTGTCAAGACCGTTTTTCTCAGGAACGCGTAGAGGTATCAAACTAAAATTTATGTCGAATACTCAGGCCTACTGTCCCTTGGAGCTTTGAAAAAATCAAACTCCTAAGCCAAAGCAATCAAAAGTTACATCCGTTTATGCCGCAAATTTCCGCAAATTTTCGAAACTCGAACGGGAATCAAAACCTACAGGGTACCTACTTCTCGTAGACTTAGTAGAACCTTGAAATTTGGTACGAAGTAACGTCTTATAGCACAGATAAAGGAAAGATTGCAAAAACCATAAATTTTTACTTACATCATACCTACCTACCTATACATAGGTAATAAAAATAATTTGAAACTTAAATTTGTACGGAACCCTCGGTGTGCGAGTCCGACTCGCACTTGGCCGGCTTTTATCTACCTATATTAGTGTTTACCTAAAATAGAGGTCTTATTGATGTATCAATTAATTATCTATTCAACTCACAAAGAAAAGAAATCGCTATCGATTAAATAGGTATCGCCTTTTTATCGCTAATTATTATTTTAATACCCAAGTAGGATCTAATTTACATTCACATTGTATGAGTATCTGCCAACCATGCTTAATTTAAATTAATTATGAAATCAAATAATTTAACTATACAATTTAAAAATAAAGAAAAGGTAAAATTCTTATTCCAATAGATAGGTACCTACCTACCTATCTAGTTAAAAACTACGTAAAAATTTTTTACAAAAAACTAAACTAATTTAATAAAATATTATACCTAAATCATTAAAATGTACAGTACTGTCCATGTTTGAAGGTGCAGTACAAGTAGGTAGGTACGCGTCCTATTCGGAAACTAATCACTTCACACCTAAATAGTCAAACATAATTAAGTAGGTACCTACCTACATAAGTGCGTTAAATAAGAAATATTAGTTTTGCCAACACTTATAAAATCAAACTGTATTTCTTTCGACTTTTGATAATAAGTACCTACATAAAGTATCTAAGTATTTACTTTGGAGGAGACTGTACAGATACAAAGGTAAGTATTATCGTCGTTCAGGGCGTATGAAATTTCGATTACAATCAGCATCACCGCAACACCATTGTAAATACTCGTAGATAATAATAAAATAATAATAATATCTTAGGACAACTCACACACGGCCATCTGATCTCAAACTAGGAACTGTACTATTGTGACTAGGGTATCGAGAACCGGTACAGATAAAAGAACCGGGATTTTCGGTACCGGTTCTAATCAGAACCGGGATTTCCCGGGATTTTCGGTATATTCGGGATTTTTTCTTTTAAGAAATTTTGAGGTAAATATAGTCAAAAAAATAACAGGTAAAAATAAAAATCACAGGTACATAGCCTTTGAATAAAGGTAATCAACGTATATCGTAGGCTGATTCTACTAAATAGTATCTCCATTTTGGTCTTTATAATTAAACTTTCTTGTTCTCTTGGTAATGTGTCTTCAAAAAGATCCTTACATCTAAAGTTGCATCACCTAAACGACATCTAATTTTTTTACAAAAAAGGCCAGCTGAGGAGAAAATTCTCTCTGGCTCCACGCTAGTAGGTGGAATTGTGCGAAGGTGTTCGTAAGCTTTTGTTAAATAAAGCCCACGATCACCTCCATTTTCAAAGAGTGCCATCTCAATTTTAACATTTTGATCTAGACTGTCATTGTGCGTTGATCAAACACATTCTTTTCTTATCTTTTGTCGCTCCATATTTTATTCATCACTTTTCGTTAGATCTCTTCTTTGCACTTCAGGTTCATGTTGTTCTTCCAATTGAATTGAATGAGATGAGGCTTGAGGTGTTTCGGTAGAAGTCGGACAGCTGGTGCGTTTTAGAAGTGATACAATTTGGTTGCACATTTGATCGCTATTTGGACGGATAAATATACTTGTATCGTCGCTATTTATGTTTAAAAAATATTCTTCAGGGTTATGCAAGTAATTCAGAATAGTAGCTTCTATTAAACGTCTTTCTGAATAGCGTTTTTTCAGAGCTGATGCCATTTTTCTGTTTAGAAAGGAATTGATGTCATTTAACTTGTTTAAAGTATATTTTATGGCTACATCTGCAGTGAGTAATGGGGCATCTCTGCGACACAACGCTTCCAAAACTGTTTTTATTATATCCAGGACTTCGTGCAGTTGTCCAATATCTGTCCACTCATTTTCCGAGAAGTGAATGTGTACAGTTTACGTTGACCTTATGTTGTATAACATTTCCGAACAACTCGAGGTCAGCTTATGTTGGAAATGTATAGCTTGATGCGTGGCCGTGCGTACCACCTTTTAGAATATAATGATCTACCACGTACCTACAGATACAACATTTTAATGAGAATATGGTTTTTAGCTTGAATATTTTGTATAAAAAGATTAAACGCTGTTAATAGAAGATTAAAATCAAATAAATGATGAGATATTTATCAATATAATTTTTGAAATAACGTGTTGGTTTTTTTTCGTCACTTTTGTAATATTAAAATAACAAATGATGAGATAGTTAACATGATTCGTTATTTCCCGAAAATACCGTATATCCCGGTTCTTTTTCATTGAAAACCGGTTCTTTGACTACTATTAAAGAACCGGGAAATCCCGGGTTTTTCGGTTCCGGGATTTCCCGGTTCTGAACCCTAATTGTGACCAGACAACTGATAAACATACTAATATATTTGTAAATACAAACATAATTATTATAGATAAATGAATTCATATTAGAGATGGATAGAGACAACTGTAAAAATTAAAGATGTAAACAATAGAATAGATAAAATCGGATTCGTATAATCCTACTAATATTATAAATGTGAAAGTGTGGATGTTTGGATGTTTCGATGTTTGGATGTTTGTTGCTCAATCACACAACATCGGCTGAACGGATTTGGAAAAAATTTGGCATGCATGTAACCTTTGACATGGAAAAGAACATAGGCTACCTTTTATCCCGATTCCTTAAGGTGGATGCCTAGACAGGCCTCGCCATACATTTTTCAGGGGTTGTAATCTCCGTAAAAAACGGTTTCTGCAGAATAAAAGCAAGTATAATGAGACTTTATAATGTATTATGTTCGCGTAACGCCAAAATTTTATAAAAAAAAACAGTATTTCTAGGAGAATTAGACCCAATAAAAAACGAAAAATCTTTACATGTGTGAGTGACCTGAATCGCGCCATCTAACAGAAATTGAAAGAACCACCGAGAAAGAGTTATTGCTGTTGTGTTACGAGTTTACGTTCGGTAAACATTTATAATAGATGGCGCTGTTCGAAAATTCGAACAAGCGCCAAGGTTACACGTCGAGTGACGCGGCGATGCAACGCGCGACGTTGCCATTCAAGACGCACCCCGCGTTGTTGCCAAATTGCTCCAGTCAGTCCATGCGTGATTGTCTTGACAACTTGCGAATCGTTTCCAAAATTGTGTTTCTAGAAAGTTATAGCCGCGCGCCGGCGCGCGCGTTTGCCCGCGAGTTTTAAATTTTATGATTGACAAAATGATTTTTATTAGGGAATGAGAAAGAATGCTAGAAAGTGAAAAAAAATATCTGCGATCTGCATTTGGTTCACACAGATACAATACTAATGTAATTATTGTAATATCTACTTTAAATATAAAGTACCTAAAGATTTAAAAATCTTTCTACTGTATGTAAGTAGGTACTGATAATACATTTTCTGACACGGTTAGGTACTAGTTCATCGGTTTGGGTTGAATAAAATCAGAGAATAGAAGTTCATGTAAATGTGACTGAACCTAAATAGTACTTTTTATATTCTTCAGAATGAACTGTCAAACTTGGTGTACGTTTTTATTTTTACTATGTTATTCTTGATTTTAAAGAAAAATGTATTATAATAGGAATAAAAATGATTGTTTTTTTATTAAAATAACAATTACCTATTGAATTATTTTAAAAATAAGAAACAAAAATACGCACATATTTAAAAAATAACAGCACGCAAATACATATTAAAATAATAAGAAAACAAAAAAGGTGCATCTTATGAGAATCGATCCTAGGGGTAACGGCGAACGCGCGCAGCGAATCCGGACAGCGACGCGCTGAGCCAATTGTACATTTTACATTAGTAGTGAAATTCCGCTTTTAAATGTAATTGAAATTGCGGATTGACGAAATTCGCGCGGTGCACCCCGCAGTAGGTGGGACTACTTACTCGTGTCCCACTTCATCTGCTTCACCCCCTCCAATACATAAAAGTCGTCTATTCACCGCGCCGCAATCGCACATGGCGTCGAAAATGAACATCTCGTATTACAGCAGCTTGCCATCCAAGAAAATGTCGCCATTGAGCCGTGTGGATTGTTCGTGGACCACGAATTAGTTTACAGTCTTATTACTATTTACTTTTACGTAGGTAGGTAATTAGAAAAAAAATAGGTAAATTATTTGCCTACGCTGATCGCCTGATTTAGGTCAATCCGCAATTTCAATTACATTTAAAAGCGTAATTTCGCAACTTACATAAAATGTACGATTGGCTCAGCGCGTCGCTGTTCGGATTCGCAGCGCGCGTTCGCCGTGACCCCTAGGATCGATTCTCATAAGATGCACATTTTTTGTTTTCTTATTATTTTAATATGTATTTGCGTGCTGTTATTTTTTAAATATGTGCGTATTTTTGTTTCTTATTTTTAAAATAATTCAATAGGTAATTGTTATTTTAATAAAAACAATCATTTTTATTCCTATTATAATACATTTTTCTTTAAAATCAAGAATGACATAGTAAAAATAAAAACGTACACCAAGTTTGACAGTTCATTCTGAAGAATATAAAAAGTACTATTTAGGTTCAGTCACATTACAACCACCTATGTAGGTACAATATACCTTTATTACCCAAAATAATTTATCTGAATAATTTGTTATGGTGAAGAGGTATCTGATATCGAGCCTAGAAACAAAAGTGTGCATATCCCAATAATTATAATTATTATTAAGAAATAAATTGGAACATAACAATCCTCTAGTAATTTAAAGTATGCCTAATTAGTAAATTAATATTAGTTTTCAGTTTTTGCTATAATGTAAGGATATTCATCTTATAAATAATTTGGTCCTCTTTCTTTAAATTAACGCCATCTGGAAATTTTAATTTCCAACCATGTTTGAATAAAACGACATCTAGTGGAGTCGGAAGTTACTACTATTTGCTTTGCATGTGTGTGTAAAGAGTAAATTCATGCGGCTAAATCATTATTATGTTCGAATCTTTGTATGATACCAGTTAACAAGCACAGTGATGATCTAAAAAAATCAAGTTAATGCCCAAGGTTCCGCTAAGAATAAAGTTGTTTATTAAAAATTTCTATGTTAGGTGTAAAAATTGAAAATGTTCGAAATTGTGGATGTGTCGCCATCTAGCGACAAAATGGCAGGGAGATCATCTAGGCTTTCGCCTTAAGTAGTTCCCGAGGGACGACCCAATTCTGAAGTCCACGCAGACGAAGTCGTGGGCAGAAACTAGTTTTTATATAAAAAAGGAAGCTGCTTAATTAAATCTTACTGAAATTATGTGCTCTGTTTAATTCAGCTCATCCCCAAATAGCATTATCTGAAACTAACTGTTTCAGCAGTTTTTTTTACTGTCATCGTACGGTACATGAAACTGTCGGTCTTTACTAAAACGGTAAAACCTCAAATATGGTACGGGAACATTGTTTCTACGATGAGGGCGATAATCCCAAGATTTTAATTAGACGAACGTCACAACTAATACCTTTGTGCTTGTCATTTATGTTTGAGGTAAGCTAGAGTGACATTTCTGAAAGAGCCCGTGCGCGCGCGCAGGTAATGGGCTCAGCGATGTGACGCTCTTTATAATAAGCAGCTTTTTTGTCCCACTCTATTGTACCAACCTGACAGAGACTGCGTGCAATCCATCTTTGTCAGCGACGAAAGCATCTGCCTTTTATTCTTGCCTAAAAATTAGAATCATAATGAACAATATAAGGACCAAGCGGGACCTTCGCTTTCCTTTCGTGATAAATAGGTTACTTAACTTGACGAAAGCTAAAACTGTTTCTGGACAAATTGGGCAGTAAGTTATTATAAATGTATGTTAATTTTAAATTACCTAACGTAGAACAAACATGTGTTGGGAACGGCACCGAGCCGTTACCTTCATACATAACGACAGATAATTTATTTCAATGATAATAACATAAAAATTAACATATCACGTATCTTTACGTGTTATCTGGTAAATCTTCCACGGTGCTGGGCGGGTGGTGTATCGAGCGGTTCGATCGGCCCAGCGGGAACATGCATGTTATTTATTTCACATGACATTTATGGTCATTCTATAAACCAATTCCAATAAATTCAACGCCTAAAATGCTTAATCCGAAGCTCTGAGACAAATATTTTATCACTTTTCGATTAAAAACTACGATCGCGAAACTAAACATTATTTGCCTAGACGTTTATGAATAGTTATTAAACGAATGCACGCCCACAAAGAAGTTCCGACACGGAATATAAATTATCAAAATGTAATAAAATGCATAATTTATTCCTAAGACTTACAACCAACTTACAACATTAAATGTCGCTGACTTGTTATTGAAAATAAGGCAATGTCACTGTTATAGTATAAATAAAGTGGAAATATGATAGCAGTGTCCAATGCTACTTGTTAGCTCGGCACTCGGACCAGAGCTCGGAGAGGCGGTATCAGACGACAGGATAGTTTATGGTCACCTGTTATCATTCATCTGTATTCTGTACCAAGTTCCCAAGCAACTAACTTCCAAGTCTTACGAGTTCAGCGTTAAAATACACCTTACTGACTTTTAGTTTTAACGAAGACCCATTGTAAATTATATTTTTTTCATGCCTCAATCATTCTTTGTAAATCAGCTTACAATGTTGGAGTGGACAAAATATATATAGATAATAAAATCCAACAAAGGATAGTTTTTTTGTAAGTCGCTCAAATCGTACAAATTGGACCATTATTTGTTTCTGAGGAAAGGTGGCTGCACCCATTGTTCTGCACGCAGCCCCCACGAGCACCATCGTAGGCGCGAACCTATAATATTTCCTAGCTTCCTTACTTGATACGGCCGAGATAATACCAACTCGTTAGTTATAATGCTGGCTTATTGGAAAGTTTGGTTTGCTTCGACAAAAGCAATTTTGCGGTGATATAAAGCAAAGCAAAATAAAATGAGAACAGCCGGACTGATTACTGCAATCATATATTCTGTAACCACAGAACTATTGTCTGATTACATCACGTACAAGTCTCTTTTAACGGTATTATGCCCTATGAAATAGTTGAATGCGTATTGTTTTAGAAAAATGACTAGGTACATCAGATACATACCTACATAGTGTTAAGTTCCTGCATCCGACGAATGTAAAAATATCTCGTAGTATCGTCTTGGGTTTCACGGTTAGAGCTGTGGTAAGCACATAACAAAAAATCTTGAGTAACTTGATACTTAAATACGGTATAGGATTCCATCTAGTCACCGTAGCCTCGTCACACGGTAACATAAATTGTTCATTAATAACAGGTACACAAAATGAAAGAACATTATAAATATAAAATACAGCATTTTTATCTAGGAGGATGGACATGGATTTGTTGAAAATTTCGTTTGTTTTCGTCACGTTTCCGGTGTGTTATCTGTCTTTGTTATCAAAAGGACGATCTTTTCTTAGACCTATACCAATATTATCAGTGCCACGTACACTTAACTCACCTACGTGTAAGTCGTCACAGGCCAGAGCTTATCCTCCGCATCCGGGCCATCATATCTGCAGATAACATTTCGTTTGCCATTCAGGTATAAAAGTGACAATAGAATAAATAAAAACATTTCGAAATAGACATTGTTATTTTAATAAATACTATTAATGCTGCATTCAGCGCGCACCATTCGGATCTCGTCCCCCTAAACGGAGACGTCGTTTAGAGAATTAACAATGAAATATTTCAATAAACAGCCAACGACGGCGCAATATAAATATGGGCTCGCGTCCTTCTCGAAACTATTCTTTATGTAAATACAGTTGACATGGCGGGATGATGTGGAGTGGGCCCTAAATAAATTTAATTTCATGGATGGTTGGATAGTAGTTTTTAATCTGTGGGGGTGTGATGTGTCTCCCGTGGCAGGTGCGGCTTAGGCGAAACACGGCATCAGACGTGATCCGAGTGAAGCAGGATTCACTATTGCATGTATTATGAGCATACGTATCACAGATTAGTTCAGAAGCTTTGTGATGCAAACATGAACATAGGAATAGCAATCGACTACCTGTGAAAGGTGAGAGCGGCTTCACTAATTTTCGTAGCAGTCGTTTTCATAAAAGTATTTGCAGAATTGATAAGTCATTGATATACTAGGCAACTACGATTGAATTTTGGAATGGATACATGTTGGTTATATGGGAGGTTAATTTAAAAGCAATTATGAAACCCCTGTCGACGCGGACTTGATAGCAGAAATAGAATTAGGTGCGCACGTAGTGCAAGCCGCGGGCGACAGACGGAGTACTTGGCTAGTGTAGTGTGCTCCACATGAATATGCATCTCGTTATTTTCAATTACGCTTGACGTCGGCTTAGCTTTAATCGTTTTAGCCTCATCCATAGTTGTCGACACCTCATGCAATTTTAATGATTAGTCATTGTCATAGCTTTATTACTTACATGTTGTTTTGTCATTCATTATACTGTTCACATCTGAAATTCAAATGAAATGCAATGACAGTGTAATGTAGAGACAGTGTAATAGCAATTCTCTATTTGCATTATTAATATTATTAGTTTGCAAAAGTTTAAATTAATGTTTTTTATTACTAGAGTGATAATTACATCTTTTCGTTTGGTAACAATTCTGTTTATTCCTACAAAAACAAACGTCATCGTCACCTTCAGAAGTATTTCTGTACAAGGAGTTGTCAAATCTGCAGAGGAACTTAGCGTGGGCGATCTATTATTTTTTCTTATCAAATAAGGTGTGGGTTTTGTACGAATGGCAGAGACGGACGACAATACAATCTGACGCCTTAACCGAGTTCTTTATAATGGAATAATCTGTTCTGACGAATTCTATTCAAGTTTAACCTTTTTGTGCCATTCTATTATTGATTGAGTTTCATTTTTCTGGTACAACAGGGACAATATTTATATAATTGGTGACAATAATACCTTTAGAATGTTCAATTAAAGTGTTCCCATTATCATGACGTAGGTACTGAATACTGATAAGGTATTCAATACCTTTGGGATACTTTTCTATCAAAAACTAATTGGTAACAATATAAAAAACTTTTCGATAAACTATTTTGTAGGGATCTTCTGCTTTTTTGTTGTCCAGCATTCTTGTTAGTTACACTCTGTACAGTTGCGCTCTGTACAGTCCGTACCACAATCAGTCAAGTCACTACGGTCTGCGGTGTACATACGAACTTCGTTGTCCAACTTAAGTAAACTTTTGAAGTGGAAGAGTTCTTTGGGTAAATAGTTATTATTGGTATGAGTGCACTAAGAGAAAGAACATTTAATTTGGACACAGTACACAGACACAATTACAATAAACAGAAAACACAAAACAAAACAACAATAATAAAAAAAAAAAATAGTAAAAACAAAAATTTGTACAAATAAATATAATGTGTCTCACGAGTCACGACTGACCTAAATGGGTTTCCAGATCAGCGTAATGTCGAACACAGGTTCATTAATACTCGTGTTTGACGCTGGTTTTCATCTGGTACCCCTGAGCGTTCCACGGATTACAATCGTGAAGTGTAGGTACCTTACCGTAAATATGATTGGTGTGGTACGAGTTTTAAATCCGGCCCTTGGCAGAATCTAATCATTTTAATTGCAATACGATAAAACATGAACCTATATCTCGTTTAGAAGTAAGATACAATTGGAGAATTACAATACTGTTTATGTTAAGATGATGTTTTAAGTCTAATTTATATGACGATAAGAACATGTAATAGTCATGAGAACATCAGTTACTTGCTTTTATCTAGTATTGTCTAAACATTATAGTAATAGAGATTACATTTATATCTGACCTATCACTTTCAATATTGATAGTTTTATCAATACGCATAACATTCCACGCTTGTCTCGTAGCCTATTACGCAGTGCCCATTAAACTGTGCTAACTAAACAATGCAATGTTGCACGTGCAGTATAAACCTCAGATATTATTATAGAAACACGATTGTTCAGTGACAGAGAGGGATGAATCTATTAGACAGATATCTCCATCTCTTTTTCACAACTATAATGGCGACATTTCTTAGTACCCGCTTCCTTTCCCAGCCAGCCCTTTCAAAGCGAAATAGAAATGTTATGGTCGTGTCATTTTCTCACCACTAAAGTGTTCTAGTTTTTGCTCTAGTTGGCAGATACGTTTACAAGGTGCAACGCAGCTCGTTATGTAGATCGCGCAATCCACATATTTTTATGATGCTAAAGTTTTTTTGCTCCACTTTTTGCATTGAATTTCGCGAGTGTTTAACACAATATTGTGAAATGTTAATTGTTTACTTTATTAATTAACAGCTGTTGTTTTAGAGAAATTGAACTATTTGATCATTAATATACATAGGACGCTGATCTATAAAAAACCTAAATAAGTATTTTTATTATTCCATTGCTATTTTAATCTACTATATAAAAATAAGTCGGGTTTTCCTTCCTGACGCTATAACTCCAGAACGCACGAACCGATTTCCACGGTTTTGCATTCGTTGGAAAGGTCTCGGGCTCCGTGAGGTTTGTAGTAAAGAAAATTCTCAATTACATAAAAAAAAATTAGACCGCGGGCGGAGCTGCGGGAAACAGCTAGTTGGTTATAAAATTAATGGAAACTAATATAGGCAAGTAACAACACAAAATGTAAACCGTGAAATGTCTTACGCCCATAGTGACAACTTGGCAATGTATCCAGGTCAGTCGACGGCTGAATAAATAGATCTTTTATAAATAACGCGAAACAGCGGTATTAAAAGACCGGGAGAAGGCACGGCCAATTTGTTCCCTGTCCGTGTTCAGTCAATTTTCCAATAATTACGAATAATAAACTATGTAGTTTTAATTATTGGAATTTGATTGTCAAGGTTAAGTTGAGTTATAGTGTCACAAACTTTTCTCTGCCGGTGACGGTTGCTGCTTTTGAATTTTAGTCTGAATAGAATTTTCGTGAATTTTAGGCTAAAAATAATGCCCCGCCTAAGTGTACAAGCATTGTATTAAATCTTAATTTCCGATTACTTTATATTTAAGAATTCAAAATGAAATAAGTAAAATAAAATTTGTTATACGCCCATAAAAATTACTTTCTCACTTAAATGTCGTTTAATCTTGAATGTATCATAAATACTAAAACTAATTAAAAAAAAAAACGCGGCGAGACTAAAAATGTGTAGAAAGCTCAGCCGACCGCTAAACTGACATTGAAAAATCTTTATGCTGTACGTGAACATATCACGTGGAAAGATCAACGTTCTAAAATTACTTTTCTCCACGTGATCGATAGTTGAACATATTCAAAATAATGGTTTCGGGCGTTGGCGAGGGTCGAGCTCTCAATCACACCTCGGTCTGTGCCGGCTAGGCAATTTGCCCGAATGGATGGAGATGTCAACGAAACAAAAAGCTTCGATCGATCAACGATGCTGCGCTGACGCATATATCGCGCCGGTTTTTGTGCGACTATCTAACTTTGTTTAAATAAATAGATTACTTCAAAAATATGTTTTTCTTGTAGAGTTTCCGTTTTGTTAGTGCTATCATATAAAGTTACAACTGAAATTACTCTTGGAACTATTCTATTAACTGAAACTTTTCAATTTGCGCGTGCACCAATACGAAGTTGTTGCTTCATACATGAGCAGTATTGCACGTAACAGTAGCGTATGTTTTGCAATTGAACAGATAGAGAGGTCAGAAGTTGTGCGACCCTCGGGCTGGTAAGCGCGCGCCGACGAGCCGTCACGTCGTGTCCATCACCTGCCATCGCTGACGAGCCTGCATTGAACCCAGTTTAAGCTCAGTTTAAAATCTGACAGTTCTCCGACCATGATAGATGATATACGTGTGTGTGGAATGTTCCCCAACCGAAATAGCAACCAACTCGACATGGACACTCGTTAACGTTTTAGCTAATGACATTACGGCTTAGTTTTGTTTTTGTTCGGCTATTAAAGATGAGCTGTATGTTTGTTTTGGGGCCGAGGATTACCGGCGTTGACCCATAATCTCCCGTCCATAGTTGATGACTGTTTTAATAGCCCACGAAGAAAGTATCTTGCTGCGCGACTATACTGTGCCGAGCACAATATTAGAACTCCCGTTGCGGTGGCACACGACTATTATTTTATATTTCCTTTGTGTGCGACGTGAGCTCAAAAATGTGCCATTAGGGATAATGCTGTGACAACTTTGTTGGCTACGCAGCGTAATTGAATAGGCGGCCGGGAGCCGCGCACGCGTCCGCGCTCTGCTATATGAGAACGTGTGCAAGTAAATGTGTCTAATGTAATATGCTATTAAACGTGTTAAGGCACATTATTAAACAAATCAAATCCACTATTATCTTTATACTGACACTACGCTGTATTAAAAGCTTTTACGCCTAGCGCTATATATTTAACTAGCTGTTGCTCGCGGCTCCGCTCGCGTGATCATCGGTTACTGCTGCAAATTATAGCCTAAAGCCTTCCTCAATAAGTAGGCTATCTAACAGTGAAAGAATTTTTCAAATCGGACCAGTACTTCCTGAGATTAGCGCGTTCAAACAAACAAACAAACAAACTCTTCAGCTTTATAATATTAGTATAGATTATTGTTTAATGCACTGAACACGCTGTGAAGAAACATTAACAAGAAGTTCTAAAATTTTACACCTCCTATTACATTAAGCATGGCAGTTGCTACCTAATTGATGTGGAGACTTACATTTGAACTGTGCCTATGTTCTTCGTGATTGGATATTAGTAATACATAAAATATTAGGTATGGACCACACACACGCATCGGTGGGCAGACGAGCGCAAACACGGCTGGCGTCGAAGCCGGCCGCGCGGCCATACCTGCCTCTCCCAGCTTCTGTTAATGTGTACACTCCCGCTTAGCTTGAGCGCGGTGCTAATCAGTTCTAAACACGGCACCACTATCATTATGAAACTCCATTCTTTCCCTATTTAACAACGATAAGTCTAAGTACTTTCACAGATCACAAGTATCTACCCATTTATGTTTAAACTGTTCATCAAATTGTGTGTCTCTAGTTTAAGTCCTGGAACGTTTTTGTTGGCAAAATATTTGTGTTAAAAGTCATACAACCATAATTAAGGACCGTGAAATATGGTCCCACTAAATTGTGTCGTAGTTTTGTGACAATACTGTATTTACGGAGAAGGACCGGAAATAAACAAACATCGCTTACAATCGGACGAATAAATATGGTGGCACAATGCACGGGCCAGCACGTCATAATAAGGCAGTGGCTTTTGTACGGCCAGCTGTAAATCATACAGTCCTTTGAAGAGAATGGCACACCATAAATAATGCCCCAAAATTCGGCTGCGATGCTCTCCACCGGGACATTTTTGTTGCCCGTGAAGAGAATTCTAATGGCGAAACAAATTAATCAATGGGGTCGCGGCATTATATTTTTTGCCACAAGTTCTATTGTAATAAATGTTTATGACTGTCGATATAACTCTAAACGTTTAGACACAAGATGGAACTTTTTCATAAACCAATACTAATAATATATCTAGTTAAAACTTACGGAGTAAACAATGAAAGCTCAGTTCCTTAATGTGGTAATTGTTTTAATTTAATAACGTTGCGCTTAAAATTAAAACCGGAGTCGTAAATATTGAACTGCAGCCACTTTAAATTTTTATGGGTTCGTTTGAAAGTAATTAAAGTTGAGCATTATGATAGTATTGAAGAATTTAACGCGGTCGACGTTGTTACGACTCAACTGAGCTTTAATGGTTCAGTGCACCCCTGAATAAACAAGGCTATTCGGAGTTAAATTTGCTTGCACCGGATATGCCTGCCACTCGAACACATCCATCATGTGGACGTCTAAATGAAGACTTGGTCAACGGTACGCGCACTTGAGACTCAACTCAACTCAACTAACACCAACAATGAATAAAGAAATTCTTATACCGCCTGCATGGGGATGTGGTCACCTCACCTTATTTTATGATCAGTAAATCTTTCCGGTTATGAGCTCCTAAATAATAACATTTTATAGGCCTCCGCCGAAGAATTGACGAATGCACACTTAACGTTTTATCGAAGTGTCCTGGATTTATGTTTTCCAATGAAATAACTTTATTGTTAAGGTTATGTCTTTTTCGTTGAAAACCTATGTTTTTATTACTACAAAAGAATGGGTCGTGATTATTTATTTTACTTATTCTTATATGTTATCTAAGGGCCGACCACCAAGGTGGTTCGGCGGCGCAGCGGGAATTAGTCTCTAATATAATCTTTGCATCACAATATACTGTCATCTGTCTGTTTTGCCCAACAAACTGTTTAGACACAACTCTTGACCATCGAAGTATGACAAAGATTTATTTAGACAGTAAATCTTTACATGTCTTGAAGTGAATTTTCATGTTTCTCAGCATGGCGTAGGGATGGGTCGAGTCATGGTGTTCCTGTTAGGCCTGGCCCCCCGCGGCGTAGAGCCCGCTGCGTGTACCCGTATGTCCCAAAATTTACATTCTGACTTTGACGGGAACAAGGGTTATATTGTAATATGTTCTAAGTTTCTATCATTCCGACTAGAAGACGCCTAACCATTTTTTAATCAATAAATACAGACTGAGACATTTTGTCAATACTATCCCTGGAGACCGACCCCGTCTTATTGTCCTACAGCTTTGTTTACTTAAAGCTCCCAAACTGGTTATTGTGTCCAATGTTTATTTTATTAACAAACTAAATAAACATTCACCATTCACCTCGATCAACCGACGTGACTGAATAATTTATTTTTATTACCCTATGTGTTTTTTAAACACAGATTTATTTAAAGCACGCTGTACATTTTTACGTTTATTATTTGACATTTACTTTATTATTCGTTAATTCAGGTAAATATATTTGATAAATAAAATAAATGAAGTCTTTCTTTATGACATCTAGGTGAAAACATTTTTGTTATGTGAAGTTAGGTTAGTCAAACATCGTGACACCCTCGCGGGCGTTGAACGGTAGAAGTTGTTGAATAAGAAAATACACTTTTAGGAAGGAGTCGTACAGTACAAATATTAGTTGAATCCGTTCGGAGGTGCGCGTAGACCAATATTTGATGACTGGTGGTCGTTATTAGACGCTAAAGGTACTTACGATAAAATTGTTGTTTTATCTAATGTGGTAGTGTTTTAGAGAACTCGAATTCAAAACTGGCCCAGTATCAATGAAATTTTATTTGGTTATTCCAATAAAATTTGAACCTTCGAATTTAATAGTTTTTTTTATTGCAGCCGTTTCTAATACTCATTTCCTTAATTCGTAATGTCGCCCCGTACGATTACGTAGACGTTCTGGTTAAACTTTATTTCTGGCTCAGTTAGTTCGGAGCAATCGTACGTATTAATGGCAGTGATGGGAGACTGCGTTTATTTAAACGCTCGTAACTCGAGTTGTTACGACCGACCGTGTGTGGACTTTTAAAAGATAACTACCACAGAAACTTATTTCCTCACCTCATCCATCAATTTTGTTTGACTTTAAGATTAATGAGATTTCTGTTAATTTATATTATACCTGCGACATAAAATAATTGAAGTTTTGTTTTCTGTTTTAATTATAATAGTATGGAAAAATAATACGAAAGACATAGTCGTGAGGAACCTAATATTTTGAAAACAAAAGAGGACTAATCGCTTGTCGATCAGAAATCCGAAACAATAAGTTAGATTGAAAAACCTCGAAAAGCTAACGAGGTATGCAGGGTTGCTAGGTTAATTGTGTCTGTCGACGTATCGTCGATCTCGTGTGCTGCCCACATTACCATGTACGAGTGTCCCACTGCCTTCTGATTGCATCGCGCAACGTCGTGATCTGGGAAATGTTCACCTCGACTCTACAGTCACGTTTCTACCTGGACCAAAAAAAACACATAAAACCCATGCAAATAATGTGCTATAAAAGTCAATACAGATTTACCGTCGCAGCTGCATTTTATTCGAATGTTATGCGTTATGTATAAATTATGGAAACGTTGTCTGTGTAGAATCTCGTGGTACGGGGAGAGACATGTCGTGTACCTACGTAATAAAGAGGAATTCAACTTCGCGAGCTAATGTGAGCGAGGTGTGGGCGCCCTGTACTACAGAGACCTCTCTTTTTACAAATGCAAATTCAATTTAGCTCTGAATTTTTGCGGGAATATTTCGTACGAAATGTTTACTTAAATCTTTTAAAGCTTTGTTTTCATTTACCAGCTAGTGCAGTCGGGTTGCGCGAAAGATTAATTATAACTGTTCTATGCTAATACTTCTCTACCATACTCACGAAAGGGTCTGTAATCAAATTGTGCGGTTTTGTTAAGGTTGTTAGGGTCGCCGGTTACCATTAGACTCGCTCGCTTTAGTTTAGCTTTAGAGGATCAGATAATTCACAGGAGACTGTTCAGACTGGCCCGTTCTACATGTTCCCTCATTAACGTTTCGATTCGTTTCTTTCTTTTGTCCGCTTCGATTGCCTGAACCTCTATTTTTCCTGTTCATTTAAAAATCTACGGCATTTGTTTTACTTTTTTTTAGTAACCAAGCAGCCGTTACTTGGTTTTTAGTCTCGTTTTATAGTACTCTTTCTCGCTGTTGTTTTTCGAACGCTACCGTTTTTAACTGATCGTGGTTTGCAGCCTTGCGTGGTATGCTCGCCATTTTATATTTTATTTTCGTTCTACGTTTTCGTGACTCGACGACTTTAAATTAGTTAAAGATAATAACATAATATGTCGTGTGGACGGCGACGGTTTCGTTAGAACCGGTAGCGAGTTTAAAAGTGGTCCGTCTAATTGTGGCGGGCAGCAGCCAGGTGGAATAAAGATCGGTCTCGCCCGAAGGCTTTCAAAAAAGAATTAAAGGCGTGGTTGAGATGCTGTTTGTTTTCGAGACGACTTTAATCGACGCCGAAAACTGTATCTCCCTTGGTTAGCATCCTTAATTCTGATTTATAGACACCGCATGCTGTTATTATAAAGTTATGGTTACATCTCCCGCAACGGGTGAATTCCCCTTGACGTTCCCAAGTCATAATATCAATTAACTCATTCATAATTCTTCATCAAAACTGTTAATTAAAAAATAAAGTCTTTTTTTATGTATAATAATAGTTTTTATATTGCTATAATGAGGCAAGTGTTTTGCAGTTACACCAGCTGTGCTTACAAGAAATTTTAGTAGCTGATATCATGACAATCTCTGTGCTAACGACAATGGAGTTAAATGTAAATCTCTAACCACGTTTCGAGATACGAGATACACGTCTCGACGGGGACTTAGTTATAACTCTGGGTATTTCTAGGAATAAACGACGCTTGTTAGTTATACCTTCAAGCAACGTAAAAACGGGATGGGCTTCTTAGAGGTGACTTGGACAGATTGTCGGCAATTGAAACTCGGTCGGTTATCCGGAGTGTTTGCTGGGATAATACAAGCAATCCATCTTGTAGCCGGCACTCGATGATGGATCCGAGATGGAGATCACGACTCGTCTCTTTGTTGTTTTGTTTTGTTGATAAACGCCTTGCGCCGCTTATTCCACCTTATTAGAACCTTGTTACGTTTGTAAGGCCCTTTTCTAAAGTTAATTGGTTCTCGGTTGTTATTTATCTATTCTATTTCACAATGTGTTGATCGTGCTAGATATCTGGACAAGTGTGAATGTAAGCGTATCCAATTGCCAATATAATACCTACCTGGTATTTTAATGGAAATGAGATCAGTTATCTCATTAGCATGTTCTGTTAAAGACCAAGCTTGTATTCGATATGTTAAATATTTAAGCAGTTGCTCAACAAATACTTAATCTGAATCATGAAGTCGATAGCCATCAAATTGTGTTAATGATTATCGAAATATTGGAATTTGAAGTGTGTACTATTAAGATGACCACGAAGTAGGCGATGCGTAGGCTTGAAATGCTTATGGGAGATAACATCATCTCGCGTCGTATCACGGGGTGTCTCCTTAGCTTTCACCGGAGCGTCAGCGATGCCCAATGGGCGCGTGTTGTGACAGCCTCCCACGATAAACTCCATGTTTATATGCGCGCGCGCCGGCCGCCATGTTTGTTTTATCTCGATCCGCTGCGCGTCCGTGTTAATAAATGTCGCTTATTGGAAAAAAACCTTATCCTCCTTTTTTATTCAATATTTTTATGTTCCCCGTATGTTTTATTTAGACATCGATTATTATTAATAATGGATCCTTCGGATCGTTAGATCAAAATTTAAGATGTAGGCGCTTTTTATGTATGGTTTTTTTGTATTACAGTTGTGTGGGTTTCATTTTTATTAGGGTTAGAACAAGGGACGACGATACGTGTTGGTGTATTTTATATTCAAAACAGATGTTATCCTGCAACGATGGCTGGGAAATTAATTGAATTTGTTTTGTTTGTTGTTCGATTCGAATCACGCGCATATTAAACATTCCCACATTTGAATTTGACTTGCTACTAACGCTATGTGGCTGTTGGATAATATCCATCACGTTGGTAATCTAGCTGGTTAATATTCAAGCATGTCGTGCGTAATGGCAGGCTCGACTGATATAAAACCGATCATTTGTAGTTAGTGTTGATTGCCTAATCTTGTTCTGGTCTGTTGGGCATCAACACGCCTTGTTAGTGAGGGGCGCATCCAATTTGTGATCGGAGTGACGAGCATTGTCGCGATGCCCGGATACTGTCCCGTGTCGGAAGCCGTGGAAAACCGTGTAATTAAATAGCTGAATAGCCCCATCCTCTCGCTGGCGTAAGTCACGTAACTATCCCCACATCCCGTTATTTAGAGCTGGTGAGATACGAACAATAAACTATGTACCTCATAAATAAAATCAGTTGTTATTTTTCGTTTTTATTTACATTTCTGAAGTAGTTACTATAGGAATAGGTACATGCACGTCTACCATCTGCTTTTCAAATTTTGATATTCACAATTTATTTTACATAAAACGAGAAGAGAAATGCCCAAGGGTACCGGAGGGCAGGCCTCGTATACACCCACCATTTATAAGTTTTACTCTTTTTGCCCATTGTTTACTTTACGGGCGATGTTTCAAATTTTATGATTTCCATTATGACTGACGGCGGCTGTAGGTTTAAATTATATTCTGAACGGTTGCCAACTCGATAACTCCAGGTCGTGTGCGATTCTTTTCGATTGCCTTCAATTTATGTGATGGGATCGCGCGTTCAATTGCTTCTCTAAAATGCGTTTCTTCGCCGTGCTTTAACGCTTGAAATATAATTCCTCGTACTTCAGGTTTATAAGTGTATATGATACGATACGTAGGTGTTCGCTGGGTGTAAACAGGGCAGGTTAAGCACGTCGGCTGGCGTCGACGCTCGTTTTGAGAGCCCTCGTCGAGTGCACTCCACAAACTGCTCTCTTCAAGCCTTCGCCCAACAGACGATTTTTAAACTGCCCGTAGGTATTGTTTTAGTTTCTTCCATTTTATTTTTTATTTAAACAACAGACGCACAGTTGGTGTCAAAATGTCAGAAAAGTATTTGCCCATTCTGTGTAACATTTTCCTCCTACCGAGCGTTATAACCTTTCTAAGTTCCAAAGTAAACATCCACGGCCGCCGTCGTGCTTCTGTCCCATACATCGGTTGTGTTAGTACAAATCCACGACATAATACAGTGTGGCGGTCGGATAATATTTGATGAGCGTTATTTGACAAGCGTGTTCGTGTGTTTTGTTATTGGACACCTCCACTCCGCACACAGTTTCTATTTGAACTGCCCTGACACAAACTAATAGGAGTTTTCAGGAACTCGGTGGCCCTCCGTCGAGTACAGCTGTTTATTTGTACATCTGACGATGCGAGACACTTTCCCAAACAAATGATAAGGCTCTTAGCGGACAGCTATTCGAACACAGTTCTTATCTAAACTCGATAAGAAAAAAATAAATCATATCGGATGATAAGGCATCGATTTTACGGCAAGAGCTACCGTTCGATAACCTCTTATGAAGGTCTGTGGTAATCTGACAGATAAGCCCGAGAAATTCGTTGTCGTGTGTATTTGGTGCACGTGGACTGACTCTGTAATTTGTATATAAACGATACAAGACACAAATATATGCGGAGGGGTTGGTTATAATCTCGTAACATTTACAAACACGTCACGACCGCGATCGTGCTTAGTTTTTTCTAGTTGACTGCTAGCTGTTTGTCACACAGCACTGGCACTCAAGCTGCCGAGTGAAATGGGTACCTTTTTTTTCCCGAGTTTCATGTTAGTAGAGAGAGGCAATTTAATCTTTCAGCGTTGCTATTAGACCATTTCTCGAAGCGATAGCTGTTCTTGGTTCTAGTTGCGGTTTTTGTGGTCCGCGGGCTAACACGCCGGTCGAGCGAGTAACATGGTCACGACTTCTTGTGGTGAACGCTGATCTCGCATAACTAGACAAACATTAGCTCGATTTTAACTGACAAACTGGACCTTATAAGTGGTAACATGTGTCTAATATTAAAACCTAATGATTAATATAGATTTTAATTGGTTAAAATGTTTGAATAGCTTTACCTATATTTAATTCTATTCAAAAATTTTCCATAGGAATATTAAATTTTAAGGTTTTAAATTTTGTATTCTATTATAACTGGCTTTGCCTTTGCTTCGTAAGTCCCTTCATCTTCTGTTCAACGAGTTTGTTTTGATGTTCCTAAATAAGATAGTAACGGTAATGTAACAATACTGTTTACGTATTCGCGATATAATTCAGCGACAGGTGGGTTCTGTATGTAATAGCACTCGTAGATCCGTCGTCGCAACACTCGCGCTCAGCTGATCGTAAACACTCCATGTTTATTTTATTACAACACTTATTTATTGTATCGTTAACGTGCGTACACCGGTAATATATACCAAGGTTTTGTGGCCCGCATGTAAATAACTTACAGATAATTAGACAAAGTTGTAAATAATCGACAGTGTTTCCGTATCGCTGCACATCATTAAGAGTCGAAACCCAATAAACATGTGGTATTCCTGAGACAAAAAATCAGGAAAAGATTCCGTCTGTCAAACTAATTCGTCGGGATTACGATTTAGGGGCACGCGGGCAAAAAGACGCATCAATCAACGCGCCAATGCGCTGCGGTTTTTATTTAGTTTCGACTATACAGTTGTTCGATTGTTATGTATCGCTGGCAACGATCGCTAATTCGAAGCCGTGTCCATAATAATACCAGCAATGGATACCCAGTCATTCCAGTCGGCGAAACTCGTTCGAGATAAAAGAAAAACCACGGCATATTTGCTTGATATGGGCGATGGCACGCATATCACGCGTATTGGTGATTATACCTCAATTAATTGGTCGTTTTCATTCGAATTAATTCATTACAAACGCCTGTTCAGCTTTTAAAGTCTGTTTGTTATTATCTGATAAGTAGATACGATAACTTCAACGGCTGTAATTAAAACTACAAGTTGATTTTATCAAGAAAGCAATCACACATAATTATGCAAGTTATATTTATTGTTTAGGATACATTTTAATCGATGTTGAATGTTGGAGATTAACTTATTTCATAAATTTCTTGAAATAATGCACGTGTTGCTGCTTACGGTGTAATTAAACGAAGAGGGGAGGATGTGGACAAATGGTATGTGTAACAGCGCGGCGGTGAAAGATGGTGGTGATTATTGCAAACATTATCTGCCCCCTAAAATGTATACATTTCTTACGCACCCTACTGTTATAACCGTGTCACGTGTTTAAGAAACACGACCTACTCTATTATTGTTCTTCTAGTGTTCTTACTTAGCTTTGTTTTTGATAGAAAATAAACAAATTATAATAGGAAAGGAATAATCCAGAACGAAAACAGAGGTTCCTTTTATAACATTTCAGGGTTACGCGCTGTATTCAAAGGAAGTTTGCAAATAAAATAAAAAGCCTTTTTATTTTTGTATTTATACCACAGTCAAAGGACCGGCAAAACTTTTTTTTACTATAGTATCGATAAAAATAAAGTGAGCTCTTCGCGCCTCGGGTCGGTTCCTACAGACTTTAATTTCACAGGGCTTTTGTGTCTCAGATCAGCTTTGATCGTAAGACGTCCAAATCTTGTTAGGGACAAAGCGCAGGCAGGCTGACAGACGAACAATGAAGGATCGCATTACCCCACCTCACTTCCGGAACGATGACTTCGAGAACCTCAAAGTTTTACACCTGACTAAACTTCTGTCTGACATTTTCACAAATGCTATTACGCAATTATCGACGGTCGAATTACCAGGTAATGTAATACTATTATCTTTTTAGTAACTATTGTGTGATGAATTGTGTGGTCCCAATTATTATTGTGTACCTAAGTGGCCAATTTAGTTTCGTAATGTAGATAGTAGTAGCATTTACTTCATCAGGTTGTTAAACTCAACAATGGAACTACAACAGCTTTTATTAACATTATATAAGACACAAGCAATGTTCAATTCTTTTTTGCAACAGGGCCTTAACTTTTCTCGGAACGAGTTTTATAAAATTATATCAACTTTTATAACTAACATAAGCATGCGGGCTATTCTCCATTTAGTCTGGTCGTTTAAGCACTTGGTTGAAATAAATACGGGTTTGTTTGGAAATGAAAAGCTTAGCCGTTAGAATTTTTTTCTTTTAAAATTGTTTTCAACGGGAATATGAATGTATAGTTTTAATTGATACTATAAAAGAATATTTTCACCAGTCATATTTTTAAACTTTCAAATAGTATTCCCAGATTCCCACCCTCTTATCTTCTCGAATAAGAACTTGTCTCATGAGAATAACCCGTGATATATATTATGCTTCACTTTTTACGAACGTCGATATTAGTATCGATAAATAATCGGTTACGAGCGTCTTTTACGATCCAATCGACTATCTCGAACACATTTCGATCCACATATTTTATAGCTGTTTACAATTAACGCGACAAATTTGGTTCGTGTGGTGTGCCTGTTACAAATTTAAAATCGACTAATTTTGTATTACGTACCACGTGTAATTTGAACTGGATACTGAACGGAAGCGTGTGACCTGCGAAAATGTTAGCAGAAGTTTGGGAAAGAAACTTAGTTGATATTTTGTTTTGAGAATATCCCATCAGAAACTGGCATGTTCGAAGTAAGTGTGTTTGTGTAGTGTATGGGTGGCATTAACGCATATTATTGTCATACGTAGAATAGCAGCTGTTGAAATGAAACCGTGTACAGTCACGAGCATAAATATGTATAAACATAGGTACCTAGCTAAATTGTAAAACTTATTTAGCTAGAAGTTTTTGTTGAAACTCAAAAATGTATACATGATTTGAGAACTGTTATAATTTTATGTTGTTAAATTATTCAAAGTTGAATTGATTGTGAGTTATTGTTAAATTATTGTTTTATAATTTCGCTATGTGTATACATATTTATGCTTGTGACTGTACGCGATGGCTCGTACTAATAAGGCAACAACTACAAACTAAATGAACTGTCGCAACCTGTATTACCTAAAACGTATTATTTTTTACGACCACTATCTATTCTTAGCACATTTCAGTGTGTTTTATGGTATCTATTATCACGTCTTGTGGTAATTCGGGAAAATTTTAAACAGTTATTTACTAAGCGATCTGTTTCCTCTATCGTACAAATGTGCTTCATAATGCAAATGTGTCAGAGAAATAATAAACGACGACATTTTCCCCCGCTTATGAAACGTACCCTCGACCGACTGAAGTGCATTTTATGAAAGCGCGCAGTTTTACACTAGTGATGTGCCGATTATAATATTATCGACTGATTAATAAATGGTAAACGTAATTTACTGACTTTAATAAAATTACATTATAATTTAATATTTTATTCAGCTGTATTTTTTTCTTGTGGTCTTTTGTGGTCATAAGATTATAAGCGATTTAAATGAGGCCAAATTGAAAAGGTTTTAAACACTTAAAATATTTAAATAATTGCTTAATTTTTAAACGGATCTCTATTCGAAATACCGGAAACGTGTGATATTTACATTAAATCTTGCCTTTTTATGTTTAAAAGACATTTATGTAAATTATACCGTTTGTCTATCTGTTAAAATATCTGCTACTATTATTCATACAGAACAAGTTTTAATTAGGTATAATTTATGTTAATACCACAATAATTTAATTAAGTCTTCATTCATAATTAAACCTACAACATTAAAAGATTATATCGGATTCAACACGAATAATAACGATTTGGAATAACAATATTAATAAAATAATAATGTTTTGCATCGCACCATCAGTATGTAAATTTTTATTGGTTTTAATATTTGCACGTCCCTTTTCTCACCTTTATTTCATCGACACCTTCACTTTGTTTTATTTTCTTGCACGCCTCGTCCGCATAATTCCACAATAAAGCCTCTGTTGTGCCCTAAAATCTTTACATCCATTCCTCGAAGGGGAACTTTCTATACGAAATATCAAGGCGGCCATTGTGCGTCTTTCTATTTTATTCCACACAAATGGGTTTTTGTACGACTGTAATGAAGGCTTTATTCGGAGGTGCGAATGTAGAATGCGTGAATAGTAAGGAGCACGTGATTCGCGGGGTATTTCGTTGGCATTTGAGTTATTAAGTTTTATTATTGACAGAATTTTGGTGGGCGAGCGATGTAGGAATTCTGCGATTAGCGCCGAGGGTCCCAAAGCCATCGGAGCTCCGTAAGCGTGTTGGAATAAGTTTGAATAAGCAGAAAAAAGTGGGCGCCGGTGAAGGCGGGTGCCACTCGCCGGTTATCTCTAGTTATTTGTCGTATCAAGTAGTTCTTTTTGCTCAGCCGCTGCATCAAAGGCGCCGCGCACGGTAGCACTCCTGCAGCTTATCACCTATGTGGGAATGTTATAGAACAGCTTCTTGTCATACACATTCATTTTTAATAGCGTCTCGTAAAAGTTGGAGATAACTTTCGTCGGTAACACTGAACGCGCGAGCTGGGATCGATTTCGTAGAAACAATCTACCTATTAAAACTTTTAAAACAGTGTTCAGGTATTGGCTTAACTATGTTAGATATCTCGACAAGATAAACGAACGCCGGTTGTTGGATTTGTTAAATAATTTAGAGGTCCTAATAGAAAGTTCTTTAACCTCAACCTTTAGGCTCTGAATTACGCCATTTTCTTTATAATATCTTGCCAGTTTTAAACAAAGCTATAAATTATAATTTATGTAAATCACGTATAAATAGATAATATATATTTCCAAGAGCGTTCAATTTATTCAAAATATAATTAAATGATCAGGACCGTTTTTATAATAGACTAGCTGTTTCCCGCAGCTCCGCCCGCGGTCTAATTTTTTTTAATGTAATTGATAATTTTCTTTATTATAAACCTCACGGAGCCCGAGACCTTTCCAACGAATGCAAAACCCTGGAAATCGGTTCGTGCCTTCTGGAGTTATAGCGTCAGGAAGGAAAACACGACTTATTTTTATATAGTAGAGAAGAAAGAAGATAACTATTAAAGGAAAGAGCTTCTTAGTAAATTGAGTACTTACCAATGTAAAATACAGACATTCAACCTCATTTGTTTCGACTGGACCCCGCCCACAACTTCGTAGTTCAGAAAAGACAAAGCTACTAATGATATGGTACAGTCATAAAGTACGGTGCGATAAACAGCGCAGTACCTTCACATGTCGCAGCGATTAGTCGTGGGCACTCTTGCAGTCGCACGCGGTGCGTATGCAAATTATATCGTTCTTTAGTGTCACTCGTTAGCGGTTAATCGCCTTTATCGCGCCACGAATAAACAAATACCCATTAAAAGCGTTAACATGATTAAATATAATCGCATTCAAGACATCGTCGCGTCGTTTGCATGCATACCTGTGTAAAGCGAGGATGTTTAGATAGGACCTTCAATATTTTATGATAATAGAGTTCGTTATTTTATCTATTAAATATTATAATTATTACACAACATATAGTGGCTAGTCTTTCGGACATGGACATAATAGAAGGAATCTGTTACGTAGAGACAGTAGATGTTAATTTAATATTTCAACACGTGTAAGTTTAAGAATTTGGTAAATGTAGTTAATTGATTGTTTTGAAGCCGCGGTAGCCTAATGACTAGGGCATCGGACTTGTGATTGGCGCATATGGTCGCGGGTTCGAAACCCACTCATTGCACTACCGACGTGAACTCACTCGTTACACAAGCAACACAAGAATACTAGTAATGATTGCCAGTAAACAAAAAAAAAAAGTCAGATGTGTTTTTTAAACAACCAGCTACATCTTCCATTCTAATTTTTATTCTGTACTTCCTAATACCAGTAGCTACCAGTTTCTTGCATTTTTTTGGCTTGACATCGCATCACTAAGTGCTTCAGAACGAATGTTGTCACAGCCTAAGCATGTGTTGATTGCTATCTGCTTCGATAATGTTTGGTGTCATATTTTACATATATTTCAAGTATTTTAATCTCCGTAATTATTTCGGTCAGATATTATCATTTCGCGCTATGTGATATTAAAAACACGTCGGAGAACATAAGACTAACGACTGTATCGGCCATAATGTTCAGGAGCAACTTGACGCAAATTATGTGGACAGTTCTCACTTTATCTGTCAGAAGGACATGGTTCCGTAATCATAATAGAGCCTGATGTTTAGTTCGTATAATTAGATTATAATTTTGTATATTATTTACTTAGATATAGTGATACAGCATTTTGATTAATAATCCTTCTGGTGAGGTCAGGTAAAAAGTACTTTGCAGACACAGTAGGTACCTAAGGCAGAATTAGTTTTTCTTTGTGGTATACCCAGAAGATTGGAACAGGCATTGATGTATTACCATAAGGATCCAGCCTAACATTTAACAAGGAACTCTAAAAACGTAACATTAAATCATAAAGTTAATGATCTCGAAACGTGATATGATCCTCGAGGCACGTATAATAATAACTAAACGGGTTCGGAGAAAAGTGTCGTTCGCAGGAAGTTCTTATTAGGTAGTGGTAATCTACAAGACGGAGGTATTGCTCGTTTGTGGCTACTGCGGCTCGTTAACGTATTTGGGCACCAGATTGCATACGGTACGGGATATTTCCATTTTCGAAGAAACTGTTGGCATATGGTTATGTGATTAAAAGTTGATTAGTACTACGTGTTAGTAAGTATGTAGTGTACAACGAGCTGTAGCAGTCTTTTTTTCCGTGTCGTTGAAGCTTTCTAACTAAAGGTCTAGGAATGAAATTGGAAGGATATAGAAAACCAATTGACAAAATATTTATAAGTGTAACTTATATTCAAAATTCTAAGTTCCAGTACGCAAGTATCTGAAGTCTTAACCCAATATATGAAGGGTGTATAGAATCCAGCTCCACTTAAAACACTCGCCCCAACTTACAAGCCAAACGAAATTTCGCTCACAATAAACCTCTCAGTAGTCAGTTTTGGCCATGAACTGAACATTTTTTTCTCTAAACCAGGTTCTCATGATTTGTGGACAGGTGGCGCGGGCGTCGCTTCGCGGTGTCTTTGTGGTAGCTCTTTGATCTCGCCGCCTCATTGTGCGCTCGCGTACAAAAGTTTTTGCCTTAAATTGTCGGATATTGATGTGTACTGATCTGTTGTGAACTCTCAATAGATTCGGTGCTTAGAAAATATTTCGTTGGAAGCAGACCGTTCGGCGTCGTATTTCTTGTATTATTGTAATAGGAGTAGAGTTTGTATCAACGAAGAGGTAGAAGCCATTCTGATAAGTATTGTTTAGAAATTAAACAATAATAAAGTTATAGAAAAATAGGCAGTAGTCACGTACAGTTAGCAAAACATTCAATCACCTTTGCTCTTATTAATAAATGAGTATCGAAGGAATCAACAATTAGGTACTTATGGTAGACCTAGAAAATATTCGAAGAAAGGAGACTAAATATCGAAGACCATATCCGTTTAGGATTTGTGGTCTCTCTATTCTTAGAAATAGCACAGGAAATAGTATGAGATTTCAATTGTTTTTAATTTCTCCCATTTTTTGTCACCAGGTCTGACGGCGGAGCTGTTCTACGTGAGGGACGGGCAGATCAATGAGTACGCGCTCAATTTTGTGGTGCCCGTGCCCGCCACCATCAGTGACCTGCATTTCACCTGGCAAAGTCTCACCAGGAAACCGGTAAATATTATCTGTTTTAGAAGCAGCGGTAGCCTGATGGTTGGTGCGTCGGATTTGCGATCAGGTGGTTGTGGTTTCGAATACCACCCATTGCACTACCGACGTCAACCCTCTCGTAACATAAGCAATTTAGCTTAGCACGGGGGGTTATCAAGAATACTAGTAATGTGAGACCCACATGCTAGTAGCTTTAAAAAAAAATAGGGTAATGAAATCAGTTGTGTATAGAATAGGCTAATTTTCTAACTAATCACAACATGGAAACAATTGAAAAAAATGTTCCGAAAATAAATAAAAGTTTCCGTGAGATCTCCTGAGGATTTTTATTCGCAATCATAATGGACACGCAGGTCATTGATTTTGCTGCCACGCTTATCAAGGAGCGAAGTACAATTATCATCACGCATACATTGTAAACACTACATAGGTGAAAGGTTTTATTCGTTGTTGAGTCAACAGACGGTAATTATAAGGATAACGGTAGAAATAACATGTACATAGAATCGAGTTCTTTAAATACAAATCCGATCGAGAGGAATAGATCTTTGTGTTGGTTTAACGAACAATCGATTTGAAGAAACAATCGCACCATTATGGTAATGCGCACCGCGGAACGAATGCGAAATTGATCATCGACAATCACACGTCCTAAGTCAACAACTCCTTACACACAATTAGCAATTTTTTTTCGCTTGGAGTTTTATATAACTAGAAACAGCCCTAACAACTTCAATCAATTAATTAAGTTAAAGGCAAAAGTTTATTCTTTTATGTTGCCCGACCGGGAACCTCATGTTTACTCCGCAAACGAGCCATTCTTATGGTAATACAGCGGTCCCGACGTGAATTTAGACAACTTTCTTTAGTTTCTTTAAAATCATTTCCTTTGCAACATCTGCTCCAGCTTTTGATTGATGACAGCTATGCTTTCGAATAAATCTTACATTTACTTGTTTAGGTCTAATTCAAATTACACCGCTTTTCATGCTAATGCCGCCGGCGGCTGATCACGACGCAGCACCACATTATTCAATACTATCCCGGGCTCTGCAACGTAACCAAATATTATGTGCATTTATTTATTTTATCCGTTGCCGTCAGCACACACGACCAACGCAGACTAAAAGAAATCAGTTGAGCGGCGTTGCATTTTGATCGGCAGCGACGCGACGTCCACTTTACATATTCAATACTCAGCCAACAAAAGTAGCATCCGAAGTATTCTGCAAACAAGTTCAGTGAACTTGTCATTAAGGCATTGCTTGTTTAGGATGTTATTTGCAAGTCATACGAACACGCTCACCAGATTACGGGACGCATTCATCAATTTGAATGTATTCATGGCGCCGTCTGTAGGATTTGATGGCCATAGCTTACAAAGTGTGTGTATAATAATTTTTAGTTCTTGCCGATTATAATAAAGGGTTTAAATTTAGCCTAAGGATTATGTGTAACTTAAGTAGTCTTTTGAAATCGTCGACGCCGTGCTTAACTTGCAGCATCGAAAAATAAATATAGCAGTGAGTATGGTTCGCTTGCGATCACGCGGGCGAGCCCTTAGCTCGTTATCAACATCTCGGCGAGCTTTGTGCGCCGCCACTATCAGATCTGCCAGGCCCCCTCACTTCGCCGCGCTACTCCCTTATTTATATGGCGGCGCCTTTGACTAGGCCGAACAAATATTTGGGAACCGGTTAACTAGCGCCGATGAACGACTCCGCCACTATTGTCTGTGCGCACCGTGTGCCGACTGATAATATTTAATTAGCAGCTTCGGTGTCGCACCTCCGCCACTTTACAAGCCGCGCCCGTTGCTTCAGAGATGCATGCATGATGAGCCGGCCAAAGGGCCCGCGGCGATTAATGTTTGTTTAACAATTCATGTAACACCGCCTCATGATTAGTTTGATAATGAGCGCCGCATTATGATCATAATATTTAAAAACCGGTTTCATAACAAACTCGACGCGATATAAAACATGTGCACAGCAGACCGCCCCGCGGCTTGTCACAATACGTTCACGTCATCCGCATAAGGGAAACATAAAGCACATCGAACGAACCAACATCTACATATGCAAATATAGCTGATGGCCAACGGTAACAGAGTATGTCATTTATATATCCGATAAAGGAGTGATGTTCGTGCTCTCACGGTAGGTTAGTTCGACATTTGATCTCGTCTGACACGGCTTGGATGCACAGATGGACCGTTTAGGGTCGTCTTGCGTGCCGTTGTCCATCAATTGCGCACACTGATACAGTTACATCGTGATGGAACTTTACCGTTAGGAATGTGTCCAACTCACCGTATAATAAATAATAATACCTTATTTAACTTGAGTAACCTATTGTATTTTGTTGCAGTTGCCATACACAATTCGTGTGGGTGTTGGTGATGAGTTGCACGCTATGCACCCACCGACACTTAATATATCGAGTGAGGGGTACGTGCCTACAGAGCCGCAAACATGGCGAGTTGATTTGCCCTGTACACACACCGTGGCGGCTGAAGTAAACATCAGTATATCTCTAAACGTGTCTATGGGTTCCTCGTACTCTACATTGCTGTTCAGACGGAAAAAGATATGTCTTAAACAAGCGACACGACCGCCCGTTAGAGTAGATAGTGTACCACATGCGCCAACATCTGCAGACATATTCTACGCGGGAGCAGGTTGCGCTGGCGGAGCAATCCTTATTGCTGCTGCGGCTGCCACTGCTTGCAGGGCACGAGCGAGGAAATTGCGAAGAACACGAAGTGATGAACAAGACGCTCATGCGTTCTTACCAGACTCATCTTGCAAGTCTGCCGCCAGCTACACCAGCTACCGCCGACCTACCTCAATACCAGCAGCGGCGGCTGAAGAAAAAGCAAGAGACCTGCAACAGAGAATAGCGGAGTTGACAATACAACGGTGCCGAGTAAGACTTCGGTCGGTTGCAATGGAAGGAACGTTTGGCCGCGTATACAGAGGGACCTACGCAGACGAAGACGCACGGGAGCAAGAAGTACTCGTAAAAACGGTGGCTGAACATGCTTCTCAAGTACAGGTAATTGTTAGCATAGAAGTAGATTTTGCCAAATAAAAAAAAACTTACCTATTTTGTACCTAGTCTTACCACATCTTTCTTTCATAGGTATCCCTGCTATTGCAAGAAGGATGTATGTTATACGGGCTGCATCACGAACGAGTACTGTCAGTATTAGGTGTTAGTATTGAGGATCAGACGGCGCCGTTCTTGCTGTATCCTTGGAACTCTACCTGGCGGAACTTGAAGCAGTTCCTACTGGCTTGTCGAGGAGTCTCGCTGGGAGGTCCAGGAGCTGTGGGCGCACCGCCGCCGCCGCTCACAACGCAACATGTCGTGAGAATGGCACTTCACGCGTTAGATGGACTGCTGTACCTTCACTCACAGCATGTCTTACATAAGGATATCGCCGCTAGGAATTGCATGTAAGTTCACTGAGTTTATACGTTTTATAATCATTACGAACAAGAATCCTTAGGGATTTATATTTTATTTATATAGACGAGGTTGTAATTTGCTGTTTTTCTTTAATAGAGTGGACGAAAATCTTCGAGTGATGATCGCAGACAACGCTTTATCACGAGATCTTTTCCCTGCTGATTACCACTGTCTCGGTGACAACGAGAACAGGCCAATCAAATGGTTGGCGCTGGAAGCTTTAACCAAGAGGCAGTTCAGTCCAGCGGCTGACGTTTGGGCTTTAGGAGTATTATTATGGGAGCTGACGACGTTGGCTCACCAGCCGTACGCCGAGGTGGACCCCTTCGAGGTGGCTGCCTATCTAAGGGACGGCTATCGGTTGCAGCAGCCGGCCAACTGTCCAGATGAACTGTAAGCATACATTTTAGTTATTTCCATTTGATTCGTGCGGCACGCCAATGTCTTGTCTGGGCCGTAGCCAATTTAAATAGTATTTTGGTAGTTGAGCGTTGTTTATGTTCGCTAATGTAAAGTTCATTCTCCTCAATTACTAAAGTAATGTGAGACGACTGCGTGCCAAATGTATAGTTCAATATTTAACTCTTGTTTGTTTTTCTGTAGGTTCGCGGTCATGGCGTACTGTTGGGCAATGTCGCCCGACGATCGGCCGACGCTACCGCAGCTTCAGATCTTCCTGCGAGACTTCCACACGCAACTTACAAGATTCGTGTAAATCATTCCTTTTTGACTTTTTAAGATATCCCAAAGACGACAATAAAGTGTTATTTAAAGTCAACTATAGTGTGATACGTTGTGGACGCGAGAGGCCTTACCGTGAAGTGCGAGTGACCGTGTACAGTGACGTGTTAAAGAGACTGATTTATGCGTTTATTTGATTGTAAATTATTTAATTAACGTTGTTATCACATATTTGGTTTTCATCTTGATCTCTCATCTTCTATGGATGTACTGTGTTGTCCTAGATTTTCTCATTTCTGCTTAGTTTTATATTATCACTTACTGGTACACTACGCTGCTGTAGGAATTCACAGAATATTAATGATAATTGCACAAATTACTTCCAGTAAAGGTAAAAAACCTTAGTGGGTAATTTAACCTGCGAAGGAAGCCACAACCATGCCTTATATTGCTTAGCGTATATACCGAATGTACCAATTATTATTAGAATGATCTCATTCACGTTGTTTAATACACATGGCGGACGAATGCAGCGAAGTAGACGAAGTAAGTGGTACATACACATTATGTTAGAAATCTTTGTCAAATTAGTATATCCATACTTCTGTTGCCTACGATGAAAATTTTAAAGTTGCTTTTTTTTTTAGTTCTGAAACTCATGGACTCATCAATTAAAACTGTTTTATATTATACCTATTATGTACTTACTTTAGGTACATATTATAGAACACATGTTTTGTTTCATCTGAGTTTCAAACGATAAATGTCCACAAGTGATGTGAATCACAGTACAGAATGCACTAAAAGTCGTGTATTTTTTTCTATTCACGAAAATGACAGCACAGTTTTCCATTATCGAATTTAGAAAAAAATACAGGGCTACCATCTTGTATCGCCAGCTTCAAAATATGTGATAACTACTGATACAAACATTTAATTTTCTCTACTCGTTATAAAACCGTAGAAAATTTTATATTCTTTGTAATTAAAAATTTTATTTGAACCTCGATACTGCCATATTAGAATAGATACATTTTGTAAATAATATATAGCTGATAGCAATTGTATTGTATAATACGTAATATTGAATGTGCCTCAGAGTTTATCAAGACGTTTATAAGTGTTAGAGTATTATTATTGATTAAGACTGGAATAGAAACAATTTTAACTATATAATATTTAATAACAACTCTCGTACAACTTTGTCTATTACTATAATGTTTGTGATTGTATGCGACTGTACTCGTTCTACTTATTTATAGAATTTCACAATTTATGATACGTTTGCGAGAGAACTCTCGCTGTACAGTCATAAACATTAATATCTATATATCACGAAAATTAAAATATTATTGGTCATTAGAATATCTAAAATATACAAGATTTTATTAAAAGGCATTAATTTTGACGATTTATTTATTTAATTAATTCTATAATCTTTGATTTGAAATAGATTTAATATAATCATGTTTAATTGAATACCAAACGAAAGAGTGTTAATTATATTTAACAAACAAAATTAAATTTTACGTTTAATTTTAAAATATGAACAAATAAATAAATAAATAGTGACTCATTATTTATTAATCATATACTTTAACATAAAAAGTAGAAAGAACAAAGTACTGAATGAAACAAAAAGGATTTGAAAATTAACATTTTATCGATTGACTTAAATTAATCAATTTAATTAGTTAAATTTACTCGTTTATGTTACCTATACAAGTTTTTAATATATGTAGATATGCTACAAGACTTCTTTTCTTGGAATTCAACCGTTTTATACAGACAATTTTCTAGTCTGACCACCCCTGAAACATTATTAAAATTGTTTAACAGTTTTACGATGTGGTTACATTAATGAGAACTAGAGCTATCCAGTCAATCGTTTTGTTAATATTTTCGAAGAGTGGACACCGTTTGTATTCCCGCCTGATATTCGGGTGCCAATACATTTGTACATTGTGTAAATATTGTAAGACACAAATGTGAATATATGAGTGATTAATATTGTATGTGTGTTTTTTTATCCCACTTATACGTCCCCAATCTTATTAATTGTGTATTGTTAGAATTAGATAGCTCTCCCTTTCCATGTGGTACGAAGTATATTCCGAAAATAAAACAAGTTTCAATCTGAATTTCCCAATTTTGTTTTGTACTTTCAGTAAGAAACGACCCCGCTCCACTTGGCAAAGTTTTAATATAAAAAATCAATATACCTACTATCCACCATCAACTTACAATCTGGCAAAGTTAAGTAATGGCAAAATTCTATAAAAAAAAATGTATTACTTATACGAACTAAATATAGAATCATTCACACAATATGGCGGAAAGAGGCTACGTTTAGATCGATCGATCGATCGAGTGTCCGAAGCAAAAACTTAGAGACACCTAACGTCTCTAAAATCTTTAGTATTGGAAATGACCATGGGTGACAGAGGTTTTATACTTGCAACTGTGTCTTATAATATAAAAAAATATTACGAAACATATAAACCAAAAACCATCAACAATAAATAACCAACAATGGTATGAGTCACTTACCTCGCCCTGGATCGCTCATGAAACAAATTGCAACATTTTGTTCGTCAAGCGAGCAGTCTTTATTACTTGTACACCCCACCTTACGAATATACACATGCCTATACCGTCTTGTCACCCTCCTGTCTTTGAAACCCCGGTGTAGATACAAAGTTGTTCTCAATTTACTAAGTAAAAAATGGCTAAAAGATACATTTAAAATAGTGATTCCGTGGAATATTAATAGCAATGTCATCGTACCTACCTACAAACAATTAAAAAACGCCGTTTAGACAATCATGAGCACAGCTATCAAACAAGTTTTAATTTTTTGTATGAAATAGGTACGTAGCCTGTATATTTTTACATCAACTTTTACATACCTACATTAGCTAGGATCAAAGTAAGTCTTTGTCACTCGTGAAGACAAATTTTATAAAATAAACCCAAACATGACAAAATTGTTACATAGTACCTGGCTTCATAATCAGTGCCTATACCATGAGCTATACAATGCACGTAGCAGCGTCTCGCTTCCACAGCGGCAACAACCTTGCTTAATAAGCTCATGGTATGGCACCAGGCCTTAGGAAAAGATTCATAATATTGCATCGACCTGGTTCCATAAACACAGAGATATAATTACCGCACTAATACTAGTGTAATTTATTATATTTCTATGTTCATAAATATTATCAGGGTTGTTAAGATTTGGTTTTAAATATTCAATTTTCACTTTGCAAGATGTGCCGCAGGCAAGAGGCACCGAAATAGGGTGGTTCGTTTGCGAGATAAGATGCTACAAGCAGACACAGTAGGTGAGTTATATTTATACATAAAACTTACACACTACTTAAAATTAGAAGTATTTAAACCTGTATGAAAGGGTCTTATGGGACAGATAGTTCAGGAATGGAACATAATTATTATTTTGTGGAAATTTTATAAATTCCAAAAATACAGTAGTGTAGAGTTCTATATTTAGGAGATCCAGGTGTTCTAAAGTCATTTTCAATTTTACATTTATTGTACTAACTTAAAGTTGCCCTAAGTACCTTAACTTGTTGTTTGACATAATTGTCGTCGTTAAATAAATATAAAAAAAATATATTTAAATGTAAAAATTAATTGAGTCAGATATACAAATCCAACCAGGCCCCGGCGAGATTCGAACTCGCGATCTCCTGTTTACTAGACAGGCGCTTTAACCAACTAAGCCACGGCGCCACATGTTTCCACGGGGAAATTTCCGATTAGATTGTTGAACATACTGCAGATGACTTATGTGGCCATCGGTGGTGAATTTACAATAGCACAAAGATACAATAGCATTGTGTTATTATGATTTAGCGTTGATAACAGTATTATCATTTCACTGTATTGTTATTGTCGATTAATGATAACATAAATGGTTGTATATGATTTAGTTAGGTACGACATTTACGTAATGCCGAGCCAAAACTGGTTTTGAGTAAGTATGTATCTGATTAACAAGATGAATGAAACATTGCATTCAATAATTAGTTTGTTATTTTTTTTAAGTCTCGAAGATTTATGTGCCTAATACGCTAAAAACTTGTGACGTAATCGATACTCTAGGTATTTATTAGTAGGTATCTACCTTAATATGTTTATGTACCTACGTAAGAACAATATTTTTTATTCGAATGTCAATTGTTTAGTTCATAGTTCTTAGTATTCTTACTTACCTACCAGGATACTGAAACAGCTGTACTATCCGTAATCTTTAAATCTAATCGTCATTGCTAAATCGTAATCCGTTTGCTTGTACGCCATATTGATCTTATGTACCTACCCAGTGTCACGGTAATACTATGTATATATTACCGTGCCAGTGTGCACTTCCGTTAGCAAGACAAATCTAACGCATATTTAATCAAATTCGTCTTAGCCGTTGAGTAGTTACAAGCGTACATAAAGATACTGACATACATAATAAACATAATATCTATGTAGGTACCTACCTACTACCTACTAACAATTTGTTAGTAACAAATAGGTAGGTCAAACACAACTCTCCTGTTGGGCTTCGCCGCAGTCGTTTATTTAAGTTGTTCTAATTTTAACCATAAATTGCGATAACGTTTATTGTTTTATTGAGTAGGTACACGAAGATAGTTAGGTCCCCGGTTTATAATGCAAATTAGTAACGTGAATGTCGAATTCGAAAGCGTAATCGCCAATCGGACACACGTACCTACACATCTCCTTTAAATGTAGTTAGGTAGGTATATAATAAATATTCAGTGTAATATGTTTTATCTTGTCTACATTATTTAGCCTGTGTTAATTCATGTTGTCAGCTACCTCCACACCAAATTTTATTAATAATAATAATAATAAGATCGGTCGGAGCGCCGGGCAATGATTGTTGATATCACTATCCCTCATGACGAGAACCTCGTGAAAGCAGAAAAAGATAAACAGATTAAATATTTGGACTTAGCGCACGAGGTTGTCGACATGTGGGAGGTGGACTCGGCAATCATTGTCCCGATAGTCGTGAGTAGTCGTGACAGCCAACGGCTTAATAGCCAAGAGCTTCGACCAACACCTCAGGAGGCTCTCGTTAGGCGTCTGGGTCAAGGGTTTGATTCAGAAAGCGGTACTTCTCGACACGGCGCGTATCGTGAGGAGGTTCCTCTCTCTGGAGCCCTAACCACCGGCAGCTTGGACCTTGTTCCCGATGCCGGTTGGGGACTATTTTTTATATTTTTAAATGTACCTATATTTTTTTTAGTACTATATTTAAAAATGTAATTTATATGTGTATTTTGAAATAAAGGAAATAATAAAAATATATATCATATAATTATTTGCTTAAAACATGGTATATAAAGGTGTTGGGTACATTAAATAGCGATCATACATGTTTTGCTTACAATTAAAGCATGCAAACTTAACTATGATATTACATTAGCATTTCAAGCTATGTTCTAAATATTGTTATTGGTATAAAAGTTATTTATAATAAGCCATTGGCCAAGCCATAAATATTCAAATTGTTCTTTCTGTTTAGGCGTGAACAGGTAACAAACACACTTACTAACTTAAATTATCAGTAAACTTCCTGATAATGAAATTACTTGTCAACGAACATTAATGAAAATTAAAAATGGTCAATCTTTAGGTATTTCGAGTTTACCTTGCATAGATATATCATTGCTATGTATTTAAAATATTAAAGATATAGGTAAGGTATGTTGTTTATCCAACTTATTTAAAAAATATCCAAAAATGTTGTATTCATATATTTAATATCTATTCTAGCTATTTCAAAACCACTTGTGACCTCTAGTCTAGAGGTTGCGATAAATTATCAAGACCACAAAAACAAACTGGTATAATTGCCTTAACATTCCACACATACCATTACCATACACCAAATATCTAAATCGAGTAGGTAAGTACCTAAAATGTATAAATAAAAATATAATAAAAATAAATTACTTAACGAATAATAAACTTAGATAATAATGGCGGAAAAATAGTTAACAGACGAGCGGTAAGTAATATCAATTCAAAATGAATTCAAAATAAAAAACTGCGGATATTTATTCCAAATTTTTAAATATAGAGCGTAGGTCACATGTAGAAGAATCGTTTAATGACAATATGTAATGGTTATCAACGCGCGACTATTCGTTACGACTACAATGTAGGTTACAAAATGTAGATTAAAAATCAAGTATTAGGTATGTATGATGATTGCCAAAGATATTTCACAATTTTTTGGCATCCATACTATCTATAAGTACGAAATCTTATTTTCACAAAAGAAACGTAAGCAGTCGTGGCCGAGCGGTTAAGGCGTCTGACTAGAAATCAGATTCCCTCTGGGAGCGTAGGTTCGAATCCTACCGACTGCGAATTCTTTTTGCATTACTTTGAGACTTTTATTGACACTTTATCACGGTTATTGGTGTATTATATTTTTTATTAACCAGCGTTATGGCGATCACAGGAGAAACGTTCGTTTTATTGCACGCAACGGTAATATTTTGTGCGGTGTTTTATAGCTTGGTTATCAGTTTGACGTTCCCATAATGAGACCAAGCGACCCCTCTGTTGGGACAGCTAGTAGGTTTGTTACCCAAAAATAAAATTGTTGCGTTTTAATGACGATGGGAAAGCGCGGTAACGGATACTTTCGATTAATTAGCAATAATATGTTTATTTATGGTCACCGAGACCAACAAAATGGCGTTTTATTTGTGTTACCAGCAATGTGGCATTACGGAAATTCCCATGTAGGCTATAAATTAGCGGATGTTCAGATATAAAAATGGGCCACATATGTAATATGTACGCCGCCCTACATTGGTAAGGTATAAATAATTGAAAAATATAAGCTTTTGAAATTATACATTTCCCGTCATTGAGTTATTATTATAAAATGTATTTATTATAAATCTTAAAGAAAATAAAACAAGTTTAAAATTAAATATTATAAATTCCTTCCCCCCAAAGTGTTTTCATTGAGAAAGAAAGAGATCTTTGTTAAGCTCCAAGTCGCATATTGTCAACCCTACTTTACATTATACTTATTCTTTGAATGTCTCTTCATTTATGAATAGAAAAAATGCAATGTATAGCACTATGCTCTCCTTATAGGGGCCAACATTCCTGACAGTGTTACCAACGCGAGGAAATCATCTTCCATATACACATAACTTTTTATGGTATGATAGCGACACTTTGTAATTATGGACAGGCTTGGTTAGTGGGTGTTATGATATATTAAATCCCTAGTTGCAAATAAAAGAGATGGTCCTACCAGTTTTTGTATCCCTGTCCTTTTCTATCACTGGAATTGTCTAGTACACCAACTGCATTAGTTTTATATTTTTTTGACTCGTTTTAAGAGTTCCGTACCCAAAGGGTAAAACGGGACCATATTACTAAGACTTCGCTGTCTGTCCGTCCATCCGTCCGTCCGTCCGTCTGTCCATCCATCCATTAGTCCGTCCATCCGTCTGCCTGTCACTAGGCTGTAACTCATGAACCGTAATAGTTAGACAGTTTAAATTTTCACAGATTTCTGTTGCCGCTAAAACACCAAATGTAATTTTTATGCCGCCGTTTTTAAACGTACGGAACCCTTCGTGCGTGAGTCCGAATCGCACTTGGCCGGTAGTTTTATCGTTTTATCTATCGCTGCATTGGTTTGATAAATCAATAAGTAGATGGTAGCAAATGATACTGCTATAACGAATCGAAGAAAGGGTTGCAAACACGGTAAATGATATTTTTCGTAAACAGAGATATCGATCAGCGATTCGTCCCTTTCACTAAACGTAGTTGACAAACAGCATCGTCTGCATGAGTCACAACATTTGCACTCGCCAAGGACTAAATAATAAGGAATTGCCAATAAAGACGTTCTATGACTAAATATTTCATTGCTTTCTCTACAGAATGAGTCCATTACTTCTCTGACATCGCACATTTTATCGCGATAAGCGCTTATGGCTCTCGATTGTCGATTGTTGTTAAGAAAATGGGGAAATATTTCTCAAATTGCGAATTCAGGGACGGAATTGTAAAACAGAAAAAAAAACTCATGTACGAATGTGAGTTCTATGTTCAAAAACATGTGAAAAACTATTTGATTAGGACTGACTTCATTTTTATTATACGAATAATTATGGACTTATGTATTATTTTTTTAATTTATATACTTGTTACATCGATGTATTTACCACCTAACTAGGTAAACTTCACATAAACTGTTGCACCATTACTCTGCACAGTTTTGTTTGTTTAGGTCTAAATTGTGATAATACTTCATTCTTAACGCCCCATTTTCGTCTTCGGTGAGTGCTTTGGCCATATCATAATTGGCTATAACCATTTTCCGTGTAGGTACTAAGCAATGAAGAAAATGATCATTAAAATAAAGTAAACCCTAACCAAACAAGCTTTATGTACTGTTTGCACTACTGTTCTACCTTTAACGTGTATCAACACTATCGTCCAAGTGTGGAACATTTATTGCCAAACAAACACTCAGCAAACATAGAAAGTGTCCCTGTACGAGCTGTGGCCCAATCACGGAAATCTATCGACCACGTATCTGAATTGTTAACGTCACAATTTGTGTGACTCAACACAATTTGGAATATAGAGCTCTATATTCAAATTGTGACGTTTTAAGAATACTTTGTCGATAGTTTTTGTGCCAATAAATCTGCGCCCAAACCAGTGACAATTCTACAAGCGTTAACGTTAACCGTATCGCTCAAATGTATGGAAGAGACAGGACTAGTCACGTGACAAATCGATAAGAAATGATGTTTCCATACATTTAATGCCATTTAATCGATTTCTATAATCTTTAGCGCTTGTAAAAATGTCACTTGTTATGCGGGCGCTGGTGTCCAACATAATATCGTTATGTAAACATGTCTAAGTCCATCCCTGTGTTGTGCTGTCGTAATGAAGTTTTAGTTATGTGTCCTGTTCATGGGGGAGTAATTACTGATGGGTCTCTTTGTGTGTAGATAACGCTGGGGCCTGAGGTCTGGGGTCTCGTAATCCTTGCAGATAAGAGTCCGTCGAAACAACGCCGATTGGAATATACAAGGCAGTCAATTCGTTTGCTGTTTCTGGCGTATGTTTTTTGCTTGGAAGGTTGGAGTTGAGCCTTGAGAATTCAAGATAGCGTTTGGCATATCGAGCTTATTTTATTTAAAAGTCCAGTAATGCGTAAAAAAAAGATCTTTCTAGGATTGGAAATCTCGGGCTAGTAATATCTGTAGCTTATTTGGTAAAGCGACTGGTGCTGTCAAGCCTGAAATTCAATATTTATTTCTCTACCATTTGTATTTTATTACAAATAGAGCTTTTACGTTAATATTAATTTCATTATTTCAACGAATTTAATTCTAAGGGCTCAAAACCGACTTGAAAACCTAACCACAAAAATGTATTTCATAAATCAACCAAAACTGTCAAAGTTGACGAATCAACCTATTAAAAGAATGATTTAAGTTTATTCGATACATTACATACAATCTGAGTGTATAAACGTACTGGTATCAGTGAAACTCACATCCCATGGGAGTGGGTCTTACAACCACCCCACCGCGAACTGCTGATGGAGAGAGCAATCAGTCAGCTATCTTTAATTAAAATCGGAAACTTACGCATACAATTCTAAATCGAAATGAAAGTGTGGTTTCAAACATTCCGTTCATTTTTTTCATTAGAGGGAATATATTGTGATGTAGGTTCGAATCCGACGTGAACCCACTCGTAACACAAGCATTACGCGTAAGGGGTTAATTACAGAAATCCTTCTTCTTAAACCACTGTATCCATTGGTGAAAATCATATGAAAAATGTATAGTTAGTGTCTTTTATCCGCTTTAATTAATTTTTTTAATTAGAATTGAAAAAAGTCGTGGTGGCCTAGCGGTTCAATAACCGGATTCGCATGCACATGGTTGCAGGTTCGAACCCAGGCAAGTACCAATGTGACTTTTTCAAAGTTATATGTACTTTCTTAATCATTGTAAGACATCATTGACAAACGGTAAAGGAGAACATCGTGAGGAAACCTGGATTCTAAAATATTGGAATCTGAAATCGCCAACCCGCAATGAGCAAGCGTGGTGATCAATGCTCATCCCTTCTCTACATGAGAAGAGGCCTGTACCCAGTAGTGGGACGCTTATAGGCCGGTATTATAATTAGAATTTAAAAGAGGTGCGTATATCCAACGAGGTAATCAGGTTTTAAATTAATCCTGTATAATAAAAAAACCTTAGTTTAGTAGAAAGCGGCGACAATTACCACTGTCTCCGAACGCACTCCGGAATTTTTCATTTGGATCCCGTGAAAAAATGTTAGCTTTTTTAATTATGCTCATTCGCGTAATTGGAAAGGGTGTACCTACCTAAGCAGGCATTTTTTAATATTTTCATCATGTGCGCAGAACTAAGTTTAATTAGAAATTTTAATGTGTGCCTGACCAAATAATCCAAGAATAATAAATCTGATTTCAATAAGTAATAATATCTAATTTCACTGCAATTTTTGCCAGTGTCGGGTAGTGAGCAAAATAAATAGGTACTAGACAATTTGGGTTTATTTTTTTAATTTTATTTCAAACTAGCTGTTGCCCGCGGCTTCGCTCGCGCGTAAAGTAAAGAGTAGTATTAAAGGTAGATGTATTCTGTGATTTTCAAAGTAAGGAGAATGTATAAAATTTTTCATCTAATATTATGGCGTTAAAATAATAATAAAAGTAAAGTAAGTAGCAAAAGTATTTGTGTTATGGAATCGGAGACAAAAAAGGTACCAACACCCAGACTCAAGACAATGTATAAAAGTGATTTTCTACACGGTACCGTCCGGGGATCGAACCTGGAACCTTAGAGCTGGCGTGACCTTAAACCGGAATGAACGCCACTCGACCACGGGAGTCGTCATTATAGATATGTCTGAGATGGTCATTATCTTATCTATTTATCTTTTCATCTGTCTATCTTTGAGAATACTGAACTTCACACCAACCAACACCAACTATTTCAGCCCTTATTTCACCCCCTTAGAGGGTAGATTTCTAAAATCTCGGAAATACATCTTATTTATATCTAACTAATAACCCTTGTATGAAATTGAATGTGTCTTTGAAAACGACACAATTCATATGCCTACAAACTTCCAACTTATTAATTTCTATCCAGAAACCCGTATACGAAATTTCATGTGTCTATCATTGAAAATACCTAACTTCCCATAAAAACTTTCAACCCCCATTTCACTCCCTTAGGGGATAGATTATAGATTTCCAAAAGAAAAGTAGCCTATAGCCTTCCTCAATAAGTGGGCTATCTAACAGTGAAAGAATTTTTCAAATCGGACCAGTACTTCCTGAGATTAGCACGTTCAAACAAACAAACTCTTCAGCTTTATAATAATATATATAAATATATATATATATATATATAGTATAGATAAATAATTATAGTATCTTAGCCGTGTGCAGCGCCCCTTAGTGAACTCCACTGCGGGTGACGTAACCTACGACAAACTTATTATTTGCGGTTGGTACAGTATTCGGGTCTAGGGATCGAACCGCAAAATTAAGTTTGTTTTTTATTGTATATACTTTTACGGGATATAAACTACCCAGTGTGGTGCCCAGGATATTAAAGAACAATTATATTAAGTTTCATCGAAATCGAACCGGTAGTTTTTGCGTGATACCTGAACAAACAGACAGACAGACAGACAAAAATTTTTTTAATCACTTTTTTGGGTTCGGTGTCGGTCTAGTAACACACCCCACCATTTATTTTTTTGATATTTTCAATGTACAGAATTTTCACTTCTACAGATTTATTATAAGTATAGATAGGTATATTTTTCCGATGGTATAAAATATTGTTACAAAAGACATGGGGTACTTAAATTAAGTAAAACTAATTAATATTTTAAATATTTGCCAAGTTAAACGAACCATGGAAGAAAAACAATGGGGAGGTAGGGGAGAAATGGAAAGGTGTAATTTTGCTTGAAATAAGGGCCGAGTACACTTGCGACGTCTAGACATATATTTTACAACTTTGAAATAAGTATACGGAAATATGTAGCTGTTTAGTTTAGCGTGCGATAAGTAATTCCATTAACCTCCAACTAGATAAATAGGTAGATACCTACTATTAAAATTGATTAGGACATAAATTTGATCCTTCTCGCTAAATAAGTTAACAATTTCGCTATGTGTATACATATTTATGCTCGTGACTGTACATTATTTCTTCATTTTATTATCATGTACCTACCTATAATATTTAAAAAAATACTAATTGTGTACCTACATTAAAAAAAAAGTACGACGGGCATAATAGGACAACTAACTCTAAATTAATGTATATCTCAAATCGCACTTTTATTCCTCGCCTTAGCAAAGGAATCTTGACGCAGCGTCCCCTTGCGCCGGTGAGAGTGGAATTATTTAATCTGTCCACGGAAACGGTGATTGATGACACCTATCATATTCATTTACATGACGCGAAAAAACGCCTTAAGGTTGGTCATTAAATGTTGTTTGTATAATCAGGGGCTGTTACGATCTCTGAAAGCTACTTGTTGTTCAAGCTTTCTTATATATAGCATTGTTAAGTGGCAACGTTACTTAGAAATTGTTAGGGTTCCGTACCGAACGGGTAAAAAGTTGTAAAAACGGGACCCTATTACTGAGACGGCGGTCTCTCCGTCGGTTTGTCTGTATCTCAAGAACCGCGATAGCTAAACAGTTGAAATTTTCGCAAATTATGTATTTCTGTTGCCGCTATAATAACAAATACTAAAAACAAACTAAAATAAATATTTGAAGGGGGCTCCCATGCAAGAAATGCGTTTTTTTTGTCCTTTTTGTGTACCTAGTGTACCTACTGTTGTTTACCTAGTCCTCCGTCCTAGTAATCCTTCGTGCGCTAGCCCAACTAGCACGTAGCTGGTTTTTTTTTTTATTAAATTTTGCGTTGTAAGTGTAATAAAGACCTATAGGTAGGTACTTTTTTTTTTTCAAAAAGCTTACTAGCTATATGGGTCGCACATTCTTGTTAACCCCTAGTGGCAACCAAAATGTGCTCAAAGTGGGTTCAAGTCGGTAGTGCAATGGGTGGGATACACCATACGTTACGTACGGGGTCCCAAATATAAGACTCACCAATAACAAATGAACTTCATTTACAATTCTAAACACGGTGCCTATAATAAAGGATCAATTTCATTAAAATTCTGATATCAGTGTAATGTAGTGATTGCTTATGTTACAGGTGTCTTTATATCAACTCATTATAATATCATGTCATTAATGCTTGTAGCGTAAGCTCGGTGCTCGACGAGTTACTGACCCGTACGTCGTGATTGATTGCCTGAAGTAAAATCGCCGGTCTCAGTCGCGGCCGGGACACGCAATCAATCATTCTCTTTTTAATCAATTTACTTGCTCATCTATGAAATTGTAAGATTTGTTAATGAAAATTCCCTGGTGTCGATGTGTCAGGTTCGTTAGCGAGATTAAAAATGTTCGTAATAAGTTGGATGAAGGCTCCGATTTAAGTAATTGATGTTTCAGTCATCGCGCCATCTTTCTGGCTCGTGTTTTGCGTTCATTATTTGTAAATTGCATTTTCATACTTTTAATCAATTTGATGTGTTGATTGGACTTTTATTTGTCTTACTTAAACATATACGATAAACTGAATGTACTCGTCGACGCGATATTCGATACTGGCATTTCGTGTCCACTAAACTTAGCAGTTTTTCAATTGTTCATCTATCAAATGACGGGCCTGTTGTTCTAGTGGTTAGTGACCCTGACTGCTAAGCCGGAGGTCGTGGGTTCGATTCCCACCCAGGACAAATCTTTGTGTGATGAGCACGATCATTTGTTCTGTGTCTGGGTGCTATTTATCTATAATATGTATGTATTTAGAAATATATAAGTATGTATATCAGTTGTCTGGTTACCATAGCACAGGCTCTGCCTAGTTTGGGATCAGATGGCCGTGTGTGAGCTGTGTCCAAGATATTTATTAAAAAATGTAATATTGCAACAAAATGTGATCACATTATTATTCAAAAACCACTACAGCGCCCAATGTAGCGCAAAACATTCCACGCGTGGTGTCGTAACACGACCCCAGCGTGTTACCGGTCGCATTCACCCCTGTTTACCCGACCGAAGAGGTGACACTTCATTTTCCTTTCACTGGGCGCGGATTGTGAAACCCTACATCCCTTCTACTTTACATAATGAATTCCCACCGGGGCATAAGTCTCCTATAATTTGTTAAGATTATGACGATGAGACTCTGCTCCCAGCGCCCCCAGCGGTTTTCGGGTCGCCGAGTGCCGACAAATCAATTCGATTATTTTCAGAACTCACTCAACTTATTTATAATACAGTAATTCTAAAGTACCTACTTGCGAGCCTTTAAATATTAAGAAAGCTTAGAAAGTAATAAAAAAACCACAATTGCCGAAATGCTACAAATATCCGAATTTATACGAACTGGATAAAATACCTAGTATGAATATACTTGTTCCAGATATTCCGAGCCAGACTGTCACCGCATTCGTTTTCGGCTATCGGTCTGTCATGAAGTGTCATGGCGCCAAAACTTGGCTAAGATTGGTTACATCTCTTAGCGGTTCATTAGGTGAATGTTCATTCCTACGCATGTTCTATACAAACTGTTACGGATTGAGAGCTTTAGAGCGTATTGACAGGTGGACGGTTCCGAGTAGTTGTTACTTACATTAATAAGAAACTATTTCCTAATGTTTATGAGTTTAAATTATGAATTATATCAACATATTGAACGTAATTAACATCTAAGTACGTAAAAGTAACTATTGAAGTGGGTATAAAACAAAAGTACTCGGTCTATTCCAAAAGAAAATAACTAATTCACATTTCCCCGACGTCAGCCATGTTTGTATCCGATCGGTATCTGTTTATCGAATGTGCTCGATGTCTGTGAGCATAGTTCACGGAAATTAGTCATCAAACATCAAACACATGTTTCCACTACATTTCATTTGAGTGCTGCACGCGAATCATATTTACAACGATAATTATACACTAGAAAATGTATTCAACCATCCACAATATTAAGGCAATAATAAATAAAACCGTCAGGTTCACAATTCGAATCTCGCACCTTTCCCCAATCGAAGGGCACATTCGATTTATTTCGCAGATAAAATAAAATCCATGATATGACTTAAAGCTTCACATTTTCCACTGGATAGGATTCAGCGATCCTTCAAAGGCTTCTCTAAGCCGACACTTCATTTTCTTCAGCCCTTTTATACATGTGTTCGGTAGCTCAAATAATACGAACGCTTGTATCAACGTAGCAATATGCGAATATGAAATTTGTTCAGAGATTTCGTCGCAGGCTCGCAGGTAAGTAAAGGCTATTCAGCTTTATTCCACGAATATTTTTTGTGAGCGGCAATATTTGAAACGAATTCCTGGAACGGTTTTTGATTGAGTTCAAGTACGTTTTGAGGTAAAATAAACAGACTAGATAATTATTGAGTTTATTCGATTTTAACCTAAATCTGTACTTGTATACCTACTTTAATTGTATTTTATAGTGTATGTAACAAGTTAGATTGTTGTAAAGCCTGGTTGTAGCTATTAGTGGATTATAGCTCGTAAATACTCCGTTTCGACTGAAGTACCTACCACGGTCTTAATAGCTATGAGGTAACAACATTGTATTGCGTTTCGCACAGAGGCTGACAAGACGCGGCAGCCTAATTCCTTTTGAATTATACATAAATGTTATAGCACAAACATACAGGCGTCTTAGGGAACGATGTGAAAGGTGCTATAGAAATAAAAAATACATTTTTATTTGGTTTTCTGATCTTGATGCATTTTGGCGATTAGGAAACATACTTAACTCATAAAAGATTACATAACTTAAGAACAAGAACTTTAAAACAAGGTTAAGATTCAAATTGTACATGGTTTTTGTCTTGTAGTGAATGGTTAGCTGCTGCGAGCTGCTAACGACAAAAAAATATGATCACCTGTAAATACTATGGACGCCATTGCACGTGTCCGCAGATCCGGTGATCTGTAGCGGGGCAAAGCAAACACATTGGTACGACACCATGCGGCAGAAATAGTATTAAAAGTAACTCGAATATTTTCGTATTTTCTTTCAGGAGAGTGATCTGTTTCAAGCATTTGATCTATGCCATCTTTTGCATGACTAAACTTAAATCGCCCTATTCCTTCCTTGTGCTCCACCCCTGAGATTTCGGCGGCATACTATCAAGGTGCTTACTGAACCGTTTTTATAATATAAACAGAGCAAATATAATTAATCAACGTCTGCGCTTCTCCAGCCGCGCAATTACCTCACTTTCGGTAAAACAAACATACCCACAGAAAATTAAGGGAAATTAACGAAGCACCGGGGCGCGAATTACTTTGAAATAATAATTAAACTCCGCGTAGGGTTATCAGCGCTACAACTTAAGTGTAATCAGCGCACGAAACTTTCCTTTTTGCTTAGAAATTGTTGCGTTTTGTTATTAATTTTGCACAAATTTTGTTCGTAAATGTGATTATATGAAATTTTAAATGATGATTTGCGGTTTGGTGTTAAGTAAATTGTTTGGTGAAATTTCGCCGGGATTGTTTTGGGTGTTTGCGAGTTTTGTGTTTTCAAAGGACGGATTGCGTGTGTTGATCTTTGATGTAAACCCTTGATGGGGTGAGATGAGAATTTGCATACGTTCTGAATTATGAACATGCAAGTACACAGATCAATAAAACAACGCTACAATTAGATATTGTTTCAGAGGTGTAAGACGGCGAAGTAAGGAAGCTGGGTGACAATTTATTTCTTTCTAATTTTGAATTAATTATCAATAAAAATATAATATTTTGTTCAGGATACTTTCGTAAAAAAAAAACACATTGAAAACCAGCCAGTCACAATTACATTTCTAAATTCTTCATAAAAGTCCTACTATACATTATACCCCGGTCTCCTCTCGCATCGGGAACCTATGACGTAATTGGTACATAATCCGTTCATCTACGTGATTCCGGCTAGACGTGATAAGGGGCAGAGAAGACGGGCCTTATCTGACGCTAGTAGGTCGCTCGATATTAGCGACGTGACGCGAATCTCTATTATAAAAGCCCACGTCACTCACTGACTCACTGATTCTGGAACGCTCGCACACTATGATAATTTTTAAAGAAAGAACACATAACAAAGAGTTTATCATAAAAAAGTTTCAAAAACAATATTTTCGCGAAACGTCAATGACTGAAGAAAAGTATTAAGTTTTGTTATGATTCAATCAATGTTTCCGGCAAGACGTTTCTATTACGCGCGAGCGAAGCCGCGGGCAACAGCTAGTCTGCAATATGATGCTATGTTATGACTACAGATACTACCGTTCCAATGTTTTGTAATTTGTAAGAAGCGAATGTTCGATATTTACCGATTTTAAAACTATAAGTAGCTTCTGTTTTAAATCTTTTGTTTCCTATTAAACTAAGGGTAAAATAACTTTCATGGTATTTTTGAACTCATAAGTATAATGTATAGTGTATTGGTCTTCTGTTGCATTTTACTATTTCAGTCTATGTATGTGAAAGTAACATTGCATAAAGATAGGTACAGAATATTCGTTCGTTAGGTTTAAAAAAACAAATTTGCTCCTGCTGTTTGTACTCCTAGATCTTTTAAACTGCGCAACAGATTTGGATGCAGTTTCCAGCAATAGATAGAGTGATTCAAGAGTAATATAGTATAGTTTTTGGGTAACATTTCAAGCATTATTATGGTATTTTAAAGTTAATTACAATGCCTGTTCTTTTATATTGGCTAGCGTTAACTCGTCAAGAACATAATACTGCCTTTAAGTATTATTAGTAATTAAGTTATGTGTTCTAAATCGTAAAGACACTTCGAAATAGATTAGCTGTAATCTCTGACTAACCGTTATTGGGTAGTAATATGGTAATTATTACCTTATCGCGCCCTTTAAGGAGTATTTCTTTGAAGATAGTGAGAAACAAAACTATGTGCGGTATACTTAACGAAACCATTTGTAAGTTATAATATTCATATTACATACCTTTTTCTTTATATAAATTCACAACTTAATCCTGGACCAATTGGCATGAATTCTCTCTCCTACATTCTCTTCTCTCAAATACTGAAAGGAAAATTATCTTTACCACGTTCTTAAATGTATATCTATCGGCAAAGACAGCATGAGACTTAACGACTTCAAACTGATTGACGTTTGAGTATTCGGCTATTTGTGTTGTACTTAACCTGGAAGGTACTACGAGTAACTACTCGCTTTCCATATCCCACTTCAAAAAGGTTTACGAATCAAAAACATCGAATGCATTCGCTAAAAGCGGCTGAAGTACAATCGATGGAAAAACCAGATCATTTTAAGCGATTTTTCCTCGGAAACTCGAATATTCGTCGAAACTGAGTTCACAAGGGGGATAATCCAACGATTCACGGACAAAGGTTAAATTTTTATTAGAATCGAAGCTATTGTACTAGAGGAACAAATATCTAATAATGATATTATATCTCTTTTTAATGAGTCCTACGAATGTACCTTGTTTTTTAAGGAAACGATGAAATGGTTTCAATTTATTATTAGGGATGTTTACAAGCTGTGCTAATAGTAAACAAATATATTTTTTTGTATTATTTTTTATAATTTATGTTTAAATCTTTTGATTGGTTTTGTAAAATAATTTAGATTAGGTTCTGCACGTGTATTTTTTTGAATTAAATTCGCTTCTGTTAATATTAATTATCTTATCTGAAGGTGCTATAAATTATCATACATTTATCATTTATCATGAGAAATAAACAATCTAAGTTTGAATATGGAATTCGGAGCATTTATTTTATAAAACAATTAGGCATAGCTACATTAAACGGTTTTGGTTAATTATCTTCCTAAATACGTTTTAAGTGGTTTTTGGCTTGTAAGTAATCTGAAGTGCAGTAGATATTTTTATACTTAAAGACATTGGTTTTGAAATGAGATGATCCTTTAAGGCCATTATTAGGCGGCCATTACTCTCTATGACAACACAAGAACGAATGACGTCACTTAAATCATTTAAATATAAAAAAAATACCATACTTCAACAATGTATATTATTATGTAGAATCAAACAAGAGATTTAGTTCTTGACAATTAGTTCTCTCAATGGTGTCACTATAGCGAGCGTGGGAGGATGCTGGCTAACGATGTTATGCGAACTGCGAAGTGAGCTGCCTGGAGATGAATTTATCTCACTGCTACGTAGTATTTAATTGTTCATCAACTATGATAATTATAATCTACAGTGAAGTGTATAGTACAACTTAGTTTAATGTTAAAAAAAAGTGTTTGGTTTGTTGCTTATAAATAGGTAATATCTATATGATTTGTAGATAGGTAGACTTTCAGGAGAAGAAAAAGTCGATGTACGAGTATGAGTTGAAAATATGATGGAACTCTTTTCTGCGCCAAAAGTGCTACACTGTAGATATTCTTAATTGATAATTCATTCATAGAAAGATCAAATTAATGTGGCATTAACGTGTATACTTTTAAAACTTCAAGCTTATCTAAACTGGTGGCCAAATCTGGAACTAATATCATATACTAATTTCATTTTGAACAAAATTTATAGCTACACAAAATGTGAAAAATCAATAAGGATAGAAAACATAAAGCTAATTACAGGTTTCCACGGATAGCTACAGTACAGCATGAGTTAGACATTAAATTATAAATTATTAAATAAAATAATCGGAAATTATACTTACTTTTTCTATGTTCGCTTGGGCGAGAGCATTATTTTTAACATAAAACAACGAAAATTCTATTGAGTTACACTAAATTCAATAAAAGGCGTCGACGTCATCGGGACAAAAAAGTTTGTGGCACGGTAAGTTGTACACACGGCTACACACGGCTACACATTTCCAGTATAAGCTGATCTCGCATTGTATAGGATTTCAGTACACTGCGAAGTCAGCATAAATTGGAAATGTATAGCATGATAATATGTAGCCGTGTGTACAGTCAACAGCAAAAGTAGATGACCAAAATCAGAAATTCATTACTAATGAACGGAGTTCGCGACGGAACTGTGTGGCGTCGAAGTGGTTCAACGTATGTGATAGTAAATTATAAAAAAAAAATTGTCACTACTAGTACAGTTGCTATATATTCGTGATCAGTTTTGACTCCAAAAGTTATAAACTCAATCATCATCTACTTTTGCTGTTGACTGTACTACACTACTAAGGCCTAGTTTTATACCCCAAGTTATTTACTTTAAATAAATTTACCCTCCAAATTATTTGAACGTTTGATAGACTAACAAATGGTGAAAAAACACACTACCCAAATTTGAAATTTACTTAGCATATTTAACCATTGGTTGTTGAGTTAACTCTGGATTAAAAAACTGGGCCTAAGTCAATAGTAATTTAATTGTTTCAACTTCAAGTACCATCGACAATCCAAACTCAATAAAACTACTCGTAAAATCAGTAAGTATTTAACATTTTACAACATAAAACCTCATTCGTAGTCACAGCACTTATCTAGCAAGGAACAGACGTGAGAGGTGATTAAACTAATTGCCTGCTCATTGCTCACTTGGAAGGTGGCTGGAAAGGTCATTGACCCGACACGTGGTATTTGGCATTCCTTTTAGCAATATATTTTAGTATATTAGGTTACAGAACTTTACGGTGGTTGTGGTTTTCGTTGTGAAAAACTTAAAAATAAATAATTATTGTATCAAAAAATGAAAATGAAAGCGTCAAGTAATTTAATTAAAAACGTAATATGTTTACTCAATTTTATTAACTAAAACTTTTTGTGGCTCCACGTGCATGAGCCTTTTTTAATTGGGATACCTAAAATTGAGAGAGCGCGAGAAACTAAACAAAAAAACTCTTCAGCCTACAAGTTATAATATGTATGAGTATAGATCATAGACTGCTTTTAACTTATTTATTTTAATACCGTAATTTACAAACAAAATTTTAATAATTTAATATTATATACGTATACTTACTAGCTACACAACATCCAATTATAGCTTTGTTTCCTAAATTACAGTGTACGCAAATCACTCGCAACATACTATTATTTAATTATCATTCGTAATTGGTAGGTAGGTAGACTACAGTGGATAGGCAGCGGAAAGAAGTAATTTCATACAAAAAGGTTAAAATCCAGTGCATCCGTCAAAACAGCTGACTATATTACTTGAACTTGCAAGATGTTACTTTTCACCTGGACGTACAATTACCTACCTAACGTTACTTAGTTTAAAACTAATATTTGTACGTGAAACTGCGAAAAAGAAAAGTAGTTGCAAATAATTTGTAAAAAAATAAATGTAAATACTAACTAATAGATGTTATAATTCTATACTAATATTATAAATCTGAAGAGTTTGTTTGGTTGTTCGCGCTAATCTCAGAATCTACTTATCCGATTTGAAGAAATCAGCTTATTGAGGAAGCCTTATGCTATAATTTGCCATGATAACCGCAAAAGCAAAAACTAGTACCTAAATAAAAATATAAATCGTTTAATTTATTTTTACAATTTATATGATGATTCTTAATATGATGATGATGATTTACTATTAATGATTCGATCGTGCAAATCGTTATAATGTACTAATTAGTGGCGACATCTCATACTCGCGTAAGCGCCGTGCGCCGCGTCTTAGGTATTTTTGATCAGTCACGTGACCCCTGACTCGAGTTTAACATTTTTTACCCATCCCAAAAAGTGCACAGCGCCGCTAAGGAAGTTTTTACTGCAACAACAGTTCTGTTGATAAAATACGGGCATCATAAGTTAAGCTCACAATGTGAACCCATAGTAATTATATTTTACAGCTTTACCCAATGTTAGATAAGGGATCGTTATACCGTGATTCTAATACAGTTTTGTAAATTACAAATCGGATTTTACCATACGTTACGCGATATCGAATGTCGCCGGACTAATTAATGTGCGCAAACCTTGTTATCCACTCATTTATATTCAAATTGAAACGGGAAGCGAACCAAATTTGATTAAATTTTAACCAATATATGATACGCGGCAGTTCAGCGTGGAGCAAACCGCAAAAATTAATTGTTAGGGGATGCATTAGACTATTATGTAAACTTAATTGAATCTATTTACATGTCGAATAGCATAAATAAAACGAGAAAAATTGATTGTTGCTATTAAGTGTTTAAAAGGTTTGATTTGTTTTTTAGATTGTTGCTAAGGTGTAAAGTAAAAAAAAAAAACAGAAATAAACGTTCAAAAAATTCCTTTCAAGATTTTAAAAGCAATTTTTATTTACACGCGAATCGAATTATTTCAGATACCGTTAAGTAAATAATAACTAAGAAATTCGCAAATAACATAATTACCCGTGACCTAACAAACTGGCATTCAAACCGTAGGTGCTGAACAAAAGAAAAAAAAATACCATGGAGTTATTCATTTCTGCGTAAAACTCCGAGCAGTACAGACGTGGTTGAATAAAACCTACGTGTTGCAATAAAATAAACGAAATATCTTCGCTATTCGAGTTCGCGATAACAACTGGCATTGTTCCGCGGATGCTGGCCGCGACCGTAAATCTGAACTAAGGCGCTGTAACGAGGACTATTGTCGAACAACCTTAACACATGTCCATTGTCGTAAGCTGATTTAGACGCGGAAAATATAACAACAGATTTTACGTCACATTTCATGCCCACACTTTCTTCTCACTTGCTTTTTGTTATGTAGTGCAGTGAGGAAGAAAATTAATTTTCTTCCTGTACTTTCTTCTAGAACTGATTGCATACCTAGTGTGTGATTTTTATGTTTAACTCGATCGAGGCGTTAACCGCGTTTGGCTCTCTGATTGGTTATGAGCTTGGAGTGGAGCCAATCAGAGAGCCGAACGTCATAAACGTGTCGATTGCGTTAACGTAAAATAAACTCGCACTTGGCACTCCGTTCTATACTATTGACGCCACGGAACAGAATTCTGTTCCGTGATAGACGCGAAACAAAAACAATCTACAAGTATGTCACGTAGGTATACTAGGTTTATAAGTATGTATTGTATAATCAACGAAAATATTTCTAACATTTATGTAGGTATCGCTGTTTACAATTTGTTTTGCAACTAGGCGTTTTACAAGGCAATTAAAACGTGTATAAGTAAGGTACGTGTAAAAATGAATTCCTATTAAACCTTCAAACAAAATTTCTTTATCAAAACAGTTTGTAACAAACTTATTGTAGCTTGAATTAGCCAGTATCGATTAATTTGGCAAGTCTTAATGAAGTTGCTTGTGGACTCAAGTTTGTAGTTGAAGTTACTAAGTACAAAATACTTGGAGCTGTTGGTTCTTGAGATCGTAGTTTTCTAATCTTCGTTGTTGTGGTGAACAACATACTCTCTCGACAGTTTAGGTGGGATCGACTTTAGTTTTAAGAACTTTTGAACAAAGTCGATGATGTAGATATTTACGAAGTGTTTATTTTGTTCCACAAGTAAGTAGTACCTCGGTAATGTTTAGTTACATATTCTTTTAATTCTGCATGTTTATTTTTTTTCCCGTTATCAAATTGAAAATCCGAAATAGCTGCTCTATCTAATCTGTATCCAAAAGTATTTGAGAATAGATCAAACTGAGTGTGGTAATACAATTACCTAATATATTCACGTATTGAAAGCTTCTGTAATTCCAATTTATATCTTAAAGTACATAATTAAATATTACGATAAAAAACAATACCACTCCACCAGAAATATTTATCATGCATAATAATTACTACTCATAATTTTCTGTTTGTCGTGTGCCAATGGATCCCTCCTCGCATGTATGGGTGCTGGTTACTGCAGTCCGCGCGTGCCCTCTACGCTTTGCGCTGCGTTGGCCACGCGGCTTCCCCACAACAGAACGGTACAATGCTATTTAGATCGTTATTAGGACCAGTTGACCAGCAAAACAAATAGAAAAGTAAACGATAGGCGAACGGATAAGAGGTAATGGCATGGAAGCGTGTTCTAAAGAGTTTAACAAATAGGGAGCTTTCGAATTAACTATTCTGCAGGCAATTTTTTCCATCGTCAGATATCTTTACTCGACGAATAAATTTGAAATTTTGACATTTGTTTCATATAAAAACTGTCAAACGTCAATTTTATACGTCGTTTAAAAATTATCTGGCGATTGAAAAATTTGCCGTAAAAGGAATGAACCAGAAAAGTCAGTCCTGAAAAAAGTTCGTATTTCGAAATTTTATGAAGGTGATATTGGATAAAACCTTTTATTTTAAAATCAATTAGAGTGAAAGGTATTTAACGAAGTCACTTGGTAAATTTCAAATAACGACAAACTTAATTACGTTTCGTTTCGGAGCCATAGAACAATGTTCATCCCAATACGGAACGCAGTCGACGTCAATTTGTTTTAGCTAACAAGAGGCACATAATTTCGTTTAAACTCAATAAATTCTACTTGTAATTCGATTTACTGGAAATATTCGTCCTTTGTTTGTTTTAATGTGATTCGCGCTCATCCGATGCCGATTTGTGATGATTTTAATGTACGAATGATGCCCTTACATGCGATGTATTGTTCACGCCCCCTAAGGTCCTGACTATTGTACTCAAGTGTATTATAATTGTCGGTTATTTATTGTGTCGCGGCGGGAGACACGGTTCTGCTACATGAAATTCACTTCAAGTTAAATAAATTAAGCTCTCGTTATGACGCGAAAATATTTTGCAGTGCCATTTGAGAATTTTTACATAGCGTATATTTTTGGAGTGGTGTCATAAATTACTTTTAATTTCTTTAAGCGTTGACGCTTTCCACGTTATAGCAAACTTTTGTTGCTTAAATTGTTTTATTTTTAAGCGCCTAATGGAGAGGATTCTTGATACTTCGTTTTATTTTATAATATTCTATTTTTTTATAGTTATTTTAAAGTGCCTCTTTTGTGTAAACCAACTATTTTCCTCCGTATCTTTTTTATATGAAAAATTGTTTTGGCATCTTTCTCACAATTTTTTGAATATGTTGGAAGTTTGCCAGGAACCTTCGTTTATTTCGCGTGCTCCGTCCAATGCACACAAACCGTCCATCAATTAGTTACAAATAGTTTCTGAATTGTACGTACACATGCCCCTCACTGCTGGCGTCAAATTCAATCGAAGCGAAACTTGCCTAATCCAACCCGCTTTGTGAACTCGGACTCACCATATGGCGTCTTACAAAGTTTTTGTCACCATCCGATACAATGGTGGATTTAGATGTATTTGATGACGTTTCAGATTTCACGGGTGCCGCCAAATATAAATACAATTTGTGTGAAATTACAACAAAAAATAATGACCGTTTTAATCGATGAAATGGTAAGCTGCATTGTATGAGCTCTGTCAATGGAATCTGTTATTCTTTTCTGTGAAATATTGATTGTTGAATTCGGGTGTGAAATCACGATCGTTTTCGTTTGTTGGTTTAATTGTGTACGATTTAAGATTATTTACTGTAGTCTGAATAGCTTCTAAATGTACCTTAGCCATTAATGGAATCAACCTAAATGAAGAAGACCCAGAAGTAGGCTTTGGATTTAGACATATTTTGCTCTTAACACATCTTTAAATCAATCTCAATTTATGTATTAAGGTAAACAGTGAGTACTTACTAAGTTTTATCGTTGAAGGTAACTTCCTAAATAATTAGAATTTGAATAGAATTTTCACCATAAACATGTTTTAATATGATTTAGCTTTAGTCGAAGTATTTCTTTAGAACACGACAGGCGTTCGCATTAGATGTGATTCAAACTCACCTATTGTTGTGCAAATCGCCACCAGGGGGCGCATCCGTCTACGTTGTTGATCACGGAAACTGTGAACTGAATTAAGATTATATGGAAGAATGGCAGCACGAGGGTGTTAATATTTTGAATTATAAAGACGGTGAGTGAGTGGTTTTATTGTGGCGGAAAGAGAGAATCCGTTTGCAATGAATAAGTTTTACATACCATTATTTTGTTCATATTACCTACAGTTTCATAATTCGATGTCAACCTATTTAAGGAATCGTAGCTTCTGTAAATGATTAGACGTGGAATGCGAGTGCATCTAAGCAGTTCCACTACGAAAAAATAAATTTGTTCCAGCATCTGGTAGCCGACCTTCAAGAATTGGAATGACACATATGGAAGAAGAAGGAGGAATGATTTTAGGACATAAATAATGTGACTTAAGACACATATTTCTTTCTATTGAGTCCTTGACTACTTGCCTAAACATCATAGAGCTTTTTTACGAGAAAACTTTATTTTTATTTTTCAGATAACTGCCCACTACTTTTGTTGAAGAATCCCTAAGGGAAGAAAGTCGTGCTAAATAAAATATGACAAAAGGTTTACCCGGTGACACGTAGCTTAAAGTACAAAGGTCAAGTTAGTACTCAGTTGGATGATAATAGCGACAAAACATTCTACAAAATTATTCCTTGCTTTACTATTGTGACAATTCACGCCACTTTAAACCATTCCAGCCGATGAATACAGAATCAGGAATGTGGTGGCGAGTCGGTTTTGATGCAAATATCGCGAGACAGCCGGACGGCGTACATCATAGTGTTTTATGTGAAATCCACGTGATTATGGAATGTAGCTGTAGATCGGATGGGTTGGATTGTTTCACACCTCATGATATTGACAGTAATCCTGATAAATTATTTACTTTAAGGTTTGAAAGCAAAAGGGAACGTTTAGAATCAGAGGTTAGGAGTTCAAAGACTGATAAAGGTAACATTTTTATTATAGCAAAGTAAAAAAAAAAATATCCAGTAAGACTGAAAGTCGACCCCATTACAGATTGGAAATAGGCTAGGCAGAGGATGATAAAATTAAATAAATTCTTTCATAAATCCGGGATAGTCCGGGATAATAATATCATTTTATCCCGGAAACACTTACTATTGAGTATACGCCTCCCCCTTTTTCTACCTTTGTAGTCTGTCTTGCGCGTCCTTTATCAATTTCCTTTCAAAAATTTTGCAATACCTACTAAAATGTTTTACCGTGATCAGTTTAATAGCTATACTAACAGTTCTTTACAAAAACAGTTATAGTTAACATTCGTTGTAATTTAAAATTGAAACATAATTATGTTGGAAGTTCGGCCAAAAAGACCCTCTTACCACCAACCCCATAGGAACAAAGAGGTCTGTCCTCACCGGAACCTCAGTTATCATTCATCTGCAGATCTTTTCTAATTTCACAATTTATCTACTGCTAGCCAAGATACGGAAACCCTACATATAAATCACCTTTATGACCACACCTCTCACAATTTTCACTTCACAAAATTTTAGGATTTTAATTGTGTGTGGAAATTATGGGGTATCTACCCATGAAAAGATTTCCTCACTTGTTTCGTTGAACTACACTCTTAGAAAAAGTGCTTGTATTAATTGTAAAATTTTGTTTAGTTGTTAAATCAAACTATTATATAAGGGTTTCAGGATTTAAGAATATAGTGCTATTTTTCTTTATGGCTATGAGTTCTCGCACAAAATCTGATTCTTCTGATTCAGATCTGACTATTCTTAATTAGATTTTCTGATTACTCCAGTGAGTCCAGAGTTAAAATTTTTTTCTTTATGATGTGTATTTGAAGCATTTACGGTAAATCATAGCATCGTAAAATTTATTTCAAACGTCACATTCGTCCCCACATTTTATGAACTTTCAAAGACGTCTATATTTTGCACCCTAAGTTTAAGAGTAAATGCGCTCTATATCTCGCATATTGCCAGTAATATGTCAGCAAATTTGCGTTTCGCGCCCGTCTCCAAGATAGAGAGCTTCCATTACTGATCCGACGATTTGTACGTTCCTTTCAGGCTGAAATGGATGCAGAACGTAAATAAACGAAGATATATCTTGTTTTATTAACTGAACATTAGTGTTGTGAGTTAAATATCTGATTTGTTGCTCAGTTAGAATAGTGGAAATTCCATTATAAATGCTAGAATAGAAAATGTGGGTATACCTTAGAGAAGGATCCTTGGATTTTTTCGCCTGAAAGTTCTTCTTTGAATTTTATAAGCTCGCTGAAAGTTTACTTAATATACTTTAAACTTAACATGCTTGACAGCAGAATAAGGATGATTTTAGTTCACAGTTCCTACACTTTGCATATAAAGTTAGGTATAATTTTTCATCCTTCAAATCTCCAGGGACAACTCGAGAAAAAGTTCCATAATACGAGCTACGGTAGAAATATTTATGTCTATTCCTTATTCTCATTTACCAAACTTAATGCCAGCCAGGTTTACATAAGCTTTTCTAGATTATTATTTCCTTATTTGGAAATTTCGCATTGGCACTTTAGTGTCTACGTAACTTTAGTTTTCAATCTATGTTTTGCGTCGTTAAGATACTATTTTTTGTAAAATAAAAGTAAACGAAGCTGTTACAGTTATTTTTATTAGTTACTAGCTGCGCCCCGCGGTGTTACTCACGGTTTCCAGATTTTTTCGGGAGAAAAAGTAGCATATGTGTTAATCCAGGGTGTCAGCTTCCTAAATACCTAATTTTACTAAGTCTTTTGAGCAGAAAGAGGTAACAAACATACACACACACAATATTATAACATAATGATGCTATTAAAAAAACATTGGAGTATCTTGATTGATCTAAGGCACAACTAAAATTAATTTAATAACCATATAGAAAACAGCAGCTTTACACATAATATATTTCTGTTTCTTTGGTTCTTCCCATTTTTTTGTACGTATTGGGTGGGAACATATTCTTAGCCCATCCATCTGACCCCTGCCTGCTTAGCATACGTATTGCATTGCTCAGCGCTATTCGCATACTCCCACACACTTCGTGTAATGGCCCATTATAAAAGAACTTATTGCTATTTGCTTCGTGAAATTTAAATAAGTGAAATTACTACCACACGTATCCTTGCATCGTTTATATGTTATTAAGTACTAGAAAAACATTCTCGGGTATTTAATAATAAGTGTTAAAGAATCGTGAAAGATTTTAGATATTTTAGTATTTAACCTAGTGGAAGTTCCACAGCATGACTAGGTAACCTTTTCATGATGAGAATCCTGAATGAAGAGTAGATCAAGATGACAAAAAAAAATTGCGTGGACGAACTGACACACCTTCAAATATGATTGGAACCTTGGGGGTGTGTGGTATTCTTTAAGAATATTTGCTTTGGCAAGACGGTACCTGCAGGATTCTAGAACAATATTCGAAACATGTTGCAAATTTCTGAAATTCACAGGTCCACAATGAAGTCTTGCTTTAATTTTCATTTAACACAATAAAAGTGAAGCCTGAAACAATCATAAACAATTACTTTCCTGGGATCCTAACACATATTTTTCTATAAAGGACCAATATTTACGTTAAACGTAAAGATTAGGGTTATTTTCTTCAATAGCACGTAGCTAAGAGTCCAGCATGTCGGGCCATTCCTCGCATGATTTACTGCGCAGGCGTGAGCTACGTCGAGTCTCGTTTACAATGGGAGATGCTCTGAATTCTTAATTGTTTTAAAGTAGTTGAAGTTGGGTATGAACATGGTGGCTTCTTCTGTATTTCATGTCTTGTAAATATATTGTATGTAAAATTTTTGTTCCAAATTTTTGTAAAAGGTTCGTAACTCATTTTATTTTTGTAATATTTAGATTGATTCACAGAGTACTTTTCTATGATTGATTGCTATTTCCTCCAAATTAGTGTGATTATGAGATTACGATTAATAATGTCGAGGTGGCCTAGCGGTTCAATGACTGGATTTGTATGCACACGGTTACGGGGTCGAACTCAGGCAAGTACCAATGTGACTTTTAAAAGTTAAATATACTTTCTTAATTATTCTAAAACACCATTGACAAACGGTGAAGGAAAACATTGCAAGGAAAAATGGATTTCCCTTGGTCCTGGAAAATTCCATCTCTATATGGGAAGAGGCCTGTGCCCAGCAGTGGGACGTTTATACCGGCCGGTATTATTATGAGATTACAAAAAAGTTTTTTATAAGATTTACAGTTACTCACACTGAACTTATAATTCCCCTTTTTTGTAATACAAACTCCTCAGTTTTTCCAGCTTTCTATTTGCTATTTGCCGTGATCACATAAGGCTGCAATCGCCATCGAACCGCGAGGGAATACGTAGGAAGTAGTACAGGCATAACATAATATATTTATAGCCATGCCATATACCTGATCACATCTTACAGTACAACCTTATATTTACGTCGAATATTTTATTATACTGTACACTGTAGTAAATAATCTGGAATAAATTACCCTGGAGAAATCGAATGAATGTAGTAATTTGAATAGCAATCATGTTTACCTATATCTTATTTATTGTGAAGCTAGTCCATACGTTCATAATATTAATAGTTAATATGAGATGTGCCGGGACGAGGATATTGTTTATTTCTTGTACTCTTTAGGTGTTGCACCGCAAAAAACTATTTTTGAATGTACAGAAATCCAGAAATTTGATTTTCCGTCCACAGGTTCAATAGTAACTAGCTGTCCTCGCGTTTAATATAACCTATTTTACTCAAAGTGAATGTAGCTTTCTAATGGTGAAAGGATTTTTGAAATCGGCACAGTTGTTTTTGAGCCTATTAATTACAAACATACACACAAAAATACAAATCTTTCCTCTTTATAATATTAGTGTAGATATATTATTACCAAAAATAAAATTGAAAGTTCCATCATATTTTTACGAAATCTGGTCCACTAATGTGAACGGTGCAGAGAATCCACTACGGAGCTTCCTAATTTCATTATTTATCGGTTTACGGAGGCGACGCAAAAATGTCCGGCGCGCGAACCCCTAAATCATACGCAGTCCTTTTAATTGAGAAAAATAATACTTCGCGCTAAATTGGTATGAAATGACTTAAGAATTTTACGCGGACCGAATGCTTAATGTCTCTGGGAGAAAAATCTTTCATTAATTTAGAACTGGGTGTAAATACCAAGAAGATAAATCACGCTAACCTCTTTTATAGAAAAAGGTTGTTCAGTAAGTGCGTTGGAATTTATACGAATGATTCAGTCATTTTGCAGTTTGTTTAGGATTCCAAAGAGATGATTAGTAGACTCGTATTTTATGGTTATTAAACAGACGCCTACGATAAGGTACCGCATGTTTTAGTGATAAGTGCTGAAATCAGCTTCCACTTAAAATATTGCATTTACTTGCACATGCTAATGCAGTATTGCTACCTATTAATGTAAAAAATAAACATGAAGTACCTCTACCTGACTCGGCTGCAAAGCAAACAAACAAAAAGTTAAGTGTGTTGTAAAATTATATCCAGTGATAATGCACAAAAAATCCCTTTAAAAGTATTGACAAAGATATAAATAGAAGCAAAAGTCCATTAGTATTTTTTATGACCGCAACATTTGAACATTTGTTTCTTTGACGGTTTGAATAAGTTGAGATAAGAGCTAAGACAATAGCTAGTTATCACTGAACGTATTAAATAAATGCAACCAAGATTTACAAGCCGTAACTCATAAGAGATATGGTTACTTACTCAGTGTTCGACGCGGCTGGCGCATACCATATCTCTGTTAATTTATCATCTACCGCAAGAAATTGATATATGCACCCAGCCCGCATGCCGTCAGATCGTCTACATAAATTCTGGTCTTGTTACGTGGTCATAACCTTGAGGAACCCATAACATGACTACAGGATAATAAACTTTAATATTCGAAGCTTAAAATTCAGTTTACGTCGGTGAGTTTCTACGTGTGATTCTGTATGAACGCCCTGCGTGGTGCCAGAACCCAACGGGTGGTAACTCCTTATTTGCATACGTGTTTGTTTTATACTAACAAATCAAAAATGGCTGTGTGATTATTAGTGAGCGGATGTCTGCCATGTTATTTTTATTTGAACATGCTTTTCAATGAACCCTACGGATATTTATGGCTAGATTGATCTATATCGTGGAACTGATGGTAATGTGATTAGGGATCGAACTGAAAAAGTTTTTATTCGAGATACTTGGAGTCGAACCTGTGGTAGTGACATACAAATTATTGGAAGTCTAAGCAAGCGAGAATACTCTTAAAATTTTTAAAGGTAAAGAAGCAGATCTTGATATGATTGACAAAGGCTGTAAGTTGAAGTTTGAAGCACTGACATAGGCGTTTATGCTTATTACCTAGTTATCACTCAAAGACCATCGGGCTTGAGAACAATAGCGGTGTCATTCCGGTAAGACCATAAGAAGAAGAAGACCGGTGTGACGGTACGATAGCGGGTAAATACATAATATCTGAAAGTCTTATTTAATTTTATAATATCATTCTAGATTTCGTTCTCAATAAACCTTTTTTCTTGCTTGCTCAATTTTGAACCCACGACAAAGCAAAGCAGCACTTGCAAAAGAACATTTTTCCCAAACATAAATTCCTGTGTAAAATAGGAAAGTATTCTATCCCCAGCAAGCTAGCACCGGTTTGCACCCGCGGACGGGCGCACGCGAGCGTTGCATCCCAACCGGCGTTTATTACCAACCAGTGTTATTTATGTGTGAACCGTGATCCCGAACGTGCCATGTTCGAATTGTACGCCAAATACAGTTTGAACAGGGATAATGGGATTTAATGGTGAATTAAAGCCCGTAGATTGATTCCCGTAAAGTGCATCCTAGCGAGGATTGGGATTGTATGGAAACATCCCAGATGGCGAATTGATGAACAGATAATGTAAGCAGTTTAAGAAAAGTAACTTATGATTTGTCTATGTTTCCAAGCTATGTGTGGGTCTGCTTTCGTTATCAACGGGTTAGATGTAAATCATGTACAGGTAAAAAGATTTTAACATCGTCCCTATTATTCACACGTTATAGGAACCTGGTCCTTGAGAAAGGAAAATGGAAGACAGAAATAGCGCTCAAAATTTAAAATATATGTATTTTATTGAAATGACGAAATACTTGTCATTTCGATATAAGCAGCCGATTTACATAAATACGTAAAATGCACCGATACTAGACTATGTAATCTTGCTATAACAAGCTAATTCATTAAGAAAGAACAACACAGATTAGCGCGTTACAAAGAACAAAACACGTTTACGTTAAAAATATCTAAAGCTGGATCTTGCACTATAAATTTAATTAAGTACACAATACAACATAGTTGCGATCACACTCTATTATAATCAAGCCTTATTATCCTCTATTATAATTCAATAAGGGCGAAAATAGTTTGTAGTGAGTATGCGTTCAAACTCTGGTGGTTCGAAGTTGTGGTTTTCCGTATCCTAGCTGGATAATTTATTAGATTATCAACGGTCCGCATACTGCAGCGCATACACCGATGATTAATAAAGCTTGTGAATTTCTGTTCTATCGAGTTTCAAGAGAACTTTATGAAGGCTGTTCCTAATTTAATTTACGTCAAAACTTTTTCATTTAACTTTAGAACTCATTAGGGAAATTTTATATAAAAAGAGATTCGAAATTAGAAAAATATGAGAATATTGGATCTTAGACAGTTGTTGCTGTATGCCACACCTTATTTAAAAAATGTACTCTTTTTTCATACACATTTATTGTTGTTTTCGCGAATATTAGACATTGAAATAAAACTACTTTTAAACGGATTTTATCGCGGTTTATTTTAATTTTGGTTCCCGACGTTTCAACACCTTTGCATAAAAGATTAATAACAAAAATATAAAAATATTAAGGTAGAACGAGCAACGTCTCCAGTCAAGACGAATACTTTCTCAATCTCCCCGTGACCATGCCGCATGCAGAGGTGTCGAAACGTCGGGAACTAAAATCAAAATAAACCGCGATAGAATCCGTGTAAAAGTTTTTATTTATTTAACAATTTATGTACACAACATTCGGACAAAGATGTACAAAGGCACTCCTTATTTCTTATAGAAATCTCTTCCAGCAGACCTGCGAAAGCAGAAATTTATTTATAGACAAGAGTGTACTAAAAGTGTAAAAAAGTTGTTTTATTTCAACACATTTATTACATTACAGTAAAGACGATGAAAACCAAGCAGTTATAACTCGACCAATTTCATAAGTGCCAGTATTATGACATATGAAAATAGTGAACGAATGAACACAAAATGAATCATTGATTAGTTCCTACGTCATTTTGATTACAGCACCTCGCTCAATCCTGTGACATGACGAATATGTCATCTTCGTTTAGTAAACCTGTCTTATCGGCTGCTCACTGACCCGGGACGCTGCGACACCTTCAGCCGCAAGACACTTCAGTGAGCATGAAATTCTTAACTAGCCAGTATACACGTAGACTATTTAAGTACTCGTCATGTTATTATAGGGTCATGTTATTAGTTACTATTATAGGGGTGGATTTTATGTCCGACATTTTTGGTTGTCAAAATTGAAAGTGACAGTTAGGGGGTTATTCTCTAAGTCAAAACAAGACATAACGTGGTATAATGAAGATAATAGTTAACTACCCCGATTTTTTTTTGTGTTGTGATAGTCACTGGGTTGTGTTAGTATATACGTTTTAGACCGCTTAACAGCTTTTTTACCTTAATCGTATAGAATGGCGAAAGAGATAACGCATCTCAACCATAAACGTAACAGCTCGTCAACTGTTTGGACTTAGTGAATAAGACCCCTGTGTGTTATTGTCGGACAAATTGCCGAAGTTCTTTCACATAAACAGTTTCTTTCTGATTTCAGGATCAATCAATAAATATTGATACTTACTTATATAAAACTAGTATAATTTCAAACTTGAACAAGTTATGAGCGATTAAATTTTAAACGAAAATCTTGCTTTTGTGTTCAAATTTACTTAGTAATCCTCATATTTCGAGCGGTCTAAAACGTCACCTGGAACGCTATATTAAACTAAGTTGTCGCATGCACAATGCCCTTTACAAAGTACACTGTAGAGCCAGGAAGTCTTACCTTAGAAAACAACAATGTAGTTTCAGCATAATTTTGTACCTAAGTGAAGTGTTTATTACTGAGTATGAGCTTCTAATTGTCACAGCTTCAACTTTAGCAAATACCCATGCACCAAGATATACGAACAAGGTACACTTTAACTGGTCTTCGAAAATCGCGAGAAAAAGGCCGATTTCGAAAGCATTTTAAAAAAAAAAATGCTATGTAGGATTACTTTATATTGCCATACTTCTACTATATTTTGTATAACTTAGCCTTAGCTCTAAAATGATGTAATTATTAGAAACCTTTTTTTTTGTGAATTAATATTTTTATTGGTGGGAAAAAACATTTTTTAGTTATTATACAATTTATAATACCGGTCTATTAATGTCCCTCTGCTGGACGCATACCTACCTCTTTTCATATAAAATAGTAGAAATGAGCATTGATCATCAGTTTACAACGCTAGGTCATGCGGGTTGGCGATTACAGATTAATTTTTTTGGAATCCAACTCAAGTACCTACTAAAGTAATAAATTTATTCTTATTATTGCTTATTGCATTCCATGTATAGCTCGTCCGAAATGAAATGAAATGAAATATTTATGTTTTTCGAGTAGACCTTTACAGGCACTTTCAAAACGTTAATGACGCTAGTTGCGCGGTTCCAAGGTGTCATTCCTATGGAGAAGAACCGGCAAGAAACTCCATAGGTTACTCTTTTAAAATTGGTTATGAGTATACAATTTAAATAATATTGAGTAAATAAATGCAGGGTCTTTCCTGGACTGGCCTTTTTAAGAAAGAACCAGGTCGATCTGAGCAAGCCTGTGCCAACAGATGGCAAGCATGCCTCGAATAGCTCATGCAGCTCAACCATTTTCGAGGGAGCTGCACAACCCGACACACGACAATACCAAATGTAAGTGTGCATATTCCAATTATTGGGGTTTTAATGGTAACGTCTACTTTACTAAGTGGACTGCATGATTGCTACTCGAACTAATTGATTAAGAAATAGCTATAGGCTTCATAATGTTCTTCTAATCCTTCGTTTATGGCGGTAAGTGTTCTCCGCGTGTGTTGTCGTCAGTCGATCAGTCTGTCAACGTGCGCCTGCGCCGCCCGGCGACCACTAAATACGTCTGCGCCAACGTTACTGTTTCCGATACTATTTCCATTTGTTGTTGTTTCCTTGATTTCGTTGACTACACGGTGATCGAGGAAGCTTTATGGCTATTGGGGTTTTTATTTCGTGGTAATTATGTGCGGTAGGTGACGGTTGGATATCAAAACATTGAGAAATATCGTCTCACTTTTGATCCCGCTTGTATTTTAACTTTTATTATTGGAAATTGGGTTTAAGTTATTGACATTATGAAGAAAGCTTAAATATCTTTGGTATAAGAGATCTTTGGTATCCTATTTGTGAAAGTGCTTGCCATTTCTTGTTGAATTTAAGTGAAAAGCGATAGGTAAAAGGACTTTGTAATCAGACCTTTCCTACGGTCCCTAAGCAACGCCTACACAAAAATCTATTCGTTCCAGTCCTTTGTGACTACCGGTAGGAAATTGTAATATAATACTGTCTGCAACAACGTAAAAACAAGCTCGATTTTGTTTTCTCATTAAAATAAAAGCTCTGAAGCGTTTCAGATTAGATTACCAACTCGCTGAACGTTTCCAAACTGCCCAATTTGATTTTATCCAAACACTGTCTCATTCCGCTTCGGAATTAGGTTACCAAGTCGTTTTGGCCATATCTGTTTCTAAAATCTGCCAAACCAGGTTTATGAGACGATTTCGTAGGACTTTATGGGACTCATGTAGTTTAGTATGGGAAAGGAGCGCTAGCCATAACTCGAGTCGTAAAATTTATTTCACTTTATGACATTGTTTTGCAGATAAATGGATTTATGGCGTATGTGGATAAAGTACTAAATAAAAATGCGGTCGCCATTTGATGGTATTTTAAGGATGACATGCACGCATGCTGTTTGAGAGGGATTATTATTAGAGTAACAATTTTTGTGTGACATTAGTTGTCGCAGAGTTGTAAGTATACAGAATATAATTTAATACGATCTCTACGAAAATATTTAATATCCGATCCATCGTTTGCCGTTATATTTTAAACAAACTCCACAAAGACAAAAAATATAGTCAAATTTTATATTTTGCTTCATTGAGGCAATTTATTTTCATTTTTTATTATCGTTAGCTGGCAATATTCATAAACTGTTTAAATAACGGCCGCCATCTTGTTCGAAATATAACTCGCTTATTGTTTCAGCTGTTTGGAAACTGTGTGGATTTCTTATCCAAGTGTCACAGGGCTGAGTAAATTATTGCTATTCGTTGTTTGTTTGTTTTTCAGAAGTTTTGAGTGCGAGCGTCTGCGTATTATCATGTTCTTTATCTGAATGAGAAAATAGAAGACCGATGCTATTTTGTTTATTTGGTTTTGCCTTATTTTTTGTTGGAATATTGGTCTGGTAGATATTAGCTAAAAATATTAATGGAAAATGTTAGGTATACATATATGTTGTTTATATATTTCTTCTATATTACAATTACTATAATGAGTGATATTTTCTTCTGCCTAGCCTTTTCCCAAGCTATGTTGGGGTTGGCTTCCAGTCTTACCGGATTTAGCTGAATACTATATCTTTCATGGAGCGACTGCCTATCTGACCTCCATAACCCATATTACTGGGTAATGCAGTATCCCATAGTAAGACGGGTTGTCAGAATTGTAATGAGTGATATAGCTGACATATTGCGTAACATGATGGCCCTTTAGAGAGAAAAATCGAAGGAAAAAAGGGAGGCCTTTGCCCTGCATTGGGACAGTTCAGGCTCAAAATAAATAAATAATTGCGTAACATAAAACTGGGTTGGAATTACACATTAGAGAATTGCGTCTGCAACAGATACTTAGACATTCGTCCGTGTACTATTTCACTCCTCAACACCATTATGTTTCAGTTAATGGCTGTAACGAGGTACGAATATCTAATCGATCAGAGTGAAATATATATCAATGACTGAGAGTAATGTGAAAATAAACACGTGTAGTGTGTTAATGTGTTTATCTTCATGTTATTCCTGATCTGTTATGTTTTGAGGTAATTTTGAAGATAACATTCGAGATTCCTCATCAGGTGAATATTTAACAATATAGCTGATTTATGGTGTGTTTTAATTAGAATACATATTTTATGAGAACAAAGAAATATAGAATAAGTGAGCACCGAACATCGCGCAATTACATTGTTCTGGAGTTCTTGGGCCAATCATAGCCAACTGTCTAAAATATAACTTCACTAGCGACCCGCCCCGGCTTTGCTCGGGTAACAGTTTGTTTTTCGACGATTTCTGTTACATAAAACAATTAATCGGTTTGGTAGCTTTTCTGTTTGGTTTGTGACTTTTTTTGCTTTCAGATAGAACACTCATCACTCTTTGAAGTGGGACTCTTTTATTAATATGTATTGACATTTAAATCAGATAACATTTCATTTGTTTTACATTAAATACAGGCCCATAAAGCCTAGCTTAGGCACCAGTCTCCCACAATACACTTATGTTTTGATGAGACGCTGAAATGTATATAAGGTGTTTGTATTGTGGTGAGAAAATAAACGTTTTATTATTATTATTATTCTAGCAAAGATTTCTGAAAAAATCGTTTCTTTCAATATTCCTTTCTTGACAGATAAGCCCTTTTTCATATATTATCTTGTCCTCAACCATTTAAGGATTCTATTACGGTATCTCAGGGTGCATAGCTGAAGGTTTAGCATAATCTGGCTATTTGTCGGGCCAGTCCTTGCGGCCTGATAGGCCCCCATATTTCCCAGATTATCCCTCTTCAGCTGAGAGGTCAATTCACTTTTCTCGTAAATCGTTCCCTATTTGAATGTGGGTTTTTTTTGGAATTGGGGTTTTTGGAGATGTCTGTTTGTCTTAAATGAAACGACTTATTGAATTAAAGTGTCAAGGGGATTCTTTCTTTATGTGATTTATAGTTATTAATTAGAATGTGGAGGTATTATTTATTTATTTCAAATCAATGTAAGACAACAATACAAAACCAAAACACTTACGTCAAGAAAAAAATACAAACCTAACAACAAAAATAAAATACAAATGCTTTACAATTATGATGCAATATCTGAATTCATAAAATATGGATTAAATAAAACTTTCCTACTTACTTACTACACAATATTTTCACCATTATTCAGTACTCCAATTTCCCAGCCACATAATCATGATTCAATAAATGAAGAACTGTTACCCTACAAATGACACAACAACAAAGGATACTCCAATACGCCTGACCACCAATTACCACGACCATCAATAAAAACAAAATAATATAAATAATACTTATTTACCCCCCAATAGTGACGTCATGACATGCTACTAAAATACATAAATCCTGGGTTCCGTTCATTTCCCCTTTACTATCGGGCAGTTCCGTTTCCGTTTTGACACCGTTGTAATTGTCGTGAGAGACTGGCCGTGATGATTGTTCTGAAATTGAATTATTGGTGCTTTTATTGTTTTGCTTACATATCTTATATCTTTAAACGAGCAATTCTTGTATATATATATATAATCTGAATCTCGGAAACGGCTCCAACGATTTTCATAAAATTTTGTATGCAGGGAGTTTCGGGGGCTTTAAATCGATCTAGCTAGGATTCATTTTCAGAAAATGTCGTTTTATCCGTGTTTTCAGTAATCTTAAATCTTTAAACAAGCAATTCTTGTATATACGGCCATCAATACTGTTACAATTCAAAATAAACAAAATATTACATTTGAATTTGGAATCTGTCATTTTTATATGATTGTTCATTGTGTTTTCTCATTTTGGCGCCAATACATTGTACAATATTTTGCGATATTAAAATGGAGTGGGGTGATAAAGAGAACCGAATCGCTGTGATTGCATTATACATTTCAGTAGGTATGGAGCCAAATGCAATTTTTAAAATCTCCATACGCTTGGTATTAGTAAAATGTGTGTCGGGCTATTAATAGGTACAATGAGACCTCCTCTGTTAGTGACAGAAAAAAATCAGACCGTCCACGTAGTATTCGTACGAAAACGGTGGTCAAAGCAGTAAGGGAAAGAATTCGAAGAAATCCTGTCCGAAAGCAAAAGATTTTTATCTCGGGAGATGAAGATAGCACCTAGAACCATGACGCGTATTTTAAAAGATGACTTAGGACTTGCAGCCTATAAGAGACGTACTGGTCATTTCTTAACTGATAATTTAAAAAAGAATAGGGTGGTAAAATCGAAACAACTACTGAAGCGGTACGCAAAAGGAGGTCAAAGAAACATTTTGTTTATGGATGAGATTTTTTTTACAATTGAGCAACTTTTTAACAAACAAAATGACCGTATTTATGCTCACAGCTCTAAGAAAGTTTCCCAATTAGCCGACAAAGTGCAACGTGCGCACTATCCAACTTTAGTGATGGTTTGGTGGGCTATTAGCTATGAAAGAGTGACTGAGCCATACTTTTGTGAAAAAGGTATTTAAACATCGGCACAAGGGTATCAAGATACCATTCTTGAGAAGGAAGTGAAGTCCCTTAACAATCTTCAATAACCAAGAATGGTCCTTCCAGCAAGACTCGGCACCGGGTCATAAAGCTCATTCTACGAAGTCTTGGTTGGAAACGAACGTTTCGGACTTCATCAGAGCTGAAGACTGGCCGTCGTCTAGCCCCGATCTTAATCCGCTGGATTATGATTTATATTGTTAGATTTAGAGAGTACAGCTTGATTTAAACGCCATGATAATTTAGAGTCCCTAAAACAATTTTTTAATTTTAATGTTATTTTTTAATTATTGATAAGCTGTTAAAAAAATAAGTATTTGTTTCTTATAAAATATTAAACTAATTGCACTCGTGATTTTGATAACCAGTTCACATTTTTTTATTATTATGTCGGTAAGATCGAAAAATATTATTCATACTTCCTCGTTTCATCAGTATGTAATTCGTATTTAAATATAATTTCTAAAAAACACACTACCATAAAAAAACGAGCAAGGCTCGGTGATCCAGGTACTTTATTAATAAAGAAGGGAGATGAGTATTTATTTAAACAGAAATGAGTTATGGTTTTGTTTATCTGTTTTCGATGAGAAATAATTTTTGGATGTGGTATTGGATAGTTTTTGATAATTCTGAATATTTTTAAAGTGATTAAATTCTGTCTCAAGTGTCTATGGTTAAAGGTGTGATGAGGTACTGACTTAAGTCCTTAATCCCAATTGCAATTAACCACACAACACCCCGATTCCCGAATCCGAATACCACTGTCCTTCCGGTCAGACCGGATTCATCTAAATACCGTATTTTACATTGAGCGACTGCTTACCTGACTTCCATTATATATTATCTGAGATTTCTGAATAACGAAGTAAAATATCAACTTAATCAATTAAAAAAAAAAGTTTATTTATTAACATACAAAAAAATAGCTGTCGTAAAAATATACATATTTTTGAGTATCTAAACGAATTCACTTCTTACAGAAAATGATCGTGATTAATTTGTGTCCGAGTTACCACCTTCATCTATTCGATAGTTCATGTACATTCTTTTTTATTGATTGACAGATAAGATGATTAACGATAATTGACAACGTCATCAGTCATTCGTTTATCCATCGCTCAATTTAGCTTTTATAACTGTTTCCCGTGTCTAATTGTTCCGCCAATGTACGCAAACAATTTCAAACTAACTTATTTTATTTATTTAAGCAGCTATAAAGTATTTTAATTTTAAGATTGCAATCTATGTAAAGGTCGAACTATTGCTTAAAAGGTTAATTAAATTAGTTATTCAAAGTAATCGTTTTATCTCTGTTAGGAATATAGGTTATAAAGTTTTCTAAGTAACTATCAATAGGTGTAAAAATTGTTAATGAATTAAAGCCATTTTTTTAATCGTAGGTACTGTTACTGTTTGTAATTACATTCTTCTTCTTTTTCGTTAATTTTTTTTTTATCTTCATTAATAACTTATTTTTTGAAACAAAATTAGTAACCTAGGTCAAGTCAACAGCAAAAGTAGCTGATCAAAATCTAAAATTCATTACTATTAAACGGAGTTCGCGTCAGAACTGTGTGGCGTCGAAGTGATTCAAAAGTATGTGATTGTTAATTATACGAAACATTTACTACTAGTACAGTTGCCATATATTCGTGATCAGTATTGTCTCCAAAAGGTACCTATAAACTCAATTCATCATCTACTATTGCTGTTGAATGTACACTATTATTAAGTAGGCATGGTACATAATTAATTATGAACAAGTATTTCGGTTTATTTGTAGTTTTACTTGCTAACCAGGTACTGTCAAGAAGATGTTAATATTTTTTCGCATTACTTATTTAATATTTGCACAGGAAACCAACAGACGCCAGACATTGACGGTTACAATATTACCTTAACCGTTCATAATTATAGCTACCAACATAACAATTAAAGCTAACAGATCCATATCAACAGTGGGGTCAGTTGTCGGCTCTCACACAAGAACCCTGTAAAATTAAAATAGTGTTATGACGTGTCAATAAATACTTCACCACAATTATACGCACTATGAAGCAATTACTTAGGGCCCTTAATTATGTTGTTAGGGATGGCAGCAGTTAAATAACCATGACAAATTTATTTTACTGCGACAGAAAATAGAAATATATCTTTAATATCACTTTTATGAAGTTTTGTTTGAAGAACTGTTTCAAACGTTTAATTATTTTAGTTTAATTTTAGGATTTTAGGATGATCGTTTTATTACATGAGTGCTAACAGTAGACGACATGCTTTTGACAGATACAAGAATCGTATTTAAAATGCCATTTTCTGGGTTTTACAACGAGGCGTCGGCTTGCAAAGCTCTACAACGTCCCATCTCCTTTATCCAGGCCTGTGATTTTCGGCTTGACTCAGCTCGAGCTTCGGCAACATAAATCTCTCGCTACTGACAACCCTATACGCTTCGTAGGGTTATTTCACACGTCATGCGAAACGCCACCTTTTTACATAGACGTGCTTTATCATGGGTTATTAATTACACGTGCTTGCAATTAATGTCCAATTTACACGTGAGCGGTGGCAAGGGAGGTCAAATTAGTTCAGTAGAATTAATATCACATGTCTTGTTGTGGAACTATTATGTCTATCATGATAATATTGTTATTGTGAAGAAAACGTGTCGGTTGTGCAACGTGGTTCTAAAATATAGCTTTTGGTGAGATATTAGGGGAGAAACTAGAATGTTTATTTATTTTCAACTCTATGAATAAAAATCATATTGTTTTTTAGATTTAAGGAAATAATAGTGTTTACTTATTTTGTCTGAATGAGACTTTTGAAGTAAGTATTATAAGATACAGGTTTATCAATTTATAAATGAACTAGCTGCTGCTCGCAACTCCGCCCGCGGTACCTATTTTTTTAGTAAAAAATATAACCTATGTTACACAGGGTGAATGAAGCTTTCTAATGGTGAAAGAATTTTTGAAATCGGCACAGTAGTTTTTCAGTTTATTCATTACAAACATACACACAAAAATACAAATCTCTTTATAATATTAGCGTTGATTAACTGATTTATAAATTAATTAACTGATTAATATATTGATAGAAACTAATGGTATCTATTAAAAAAAAAATATAAATACAGGTTAGGTACACGAAACAACTCTTTATTATCCTACTGCTAAATCTTTTGCATACTCCACTCATCTATTTAACATGCTGTGTGACGTATGTGGTGCAGAGCAAAGAGTCCTTATTCAAGGAGTGCAGCTGTGTTTCACACAGTACAAAAACACAGTCAGCGTTACAGTTTCCAATTCCGTTGATACTATAAAAGAAAAGAATGTAAAGTATTTAGTACTTCTTCGAAGCGTGAATTCGTTTGATATTCGGAATAGATATAAGTTTTTACGAGGAATCAGCTAAGATTTATTGTTATTACACAGTTAATGCCCCTTGGAGATTTTGCCGCACTAATTTGATAGAAGTTTCTCGTACTTATGTTTTCGTCGGCCATTTTAGAGTGATATTAAAAGGTGTGGACGAACTTGTGTTTGTTTGTCTTATTTATTAAGTGATTAATTTAAATTATTAGTTTACGCTAGTAAAAAATAACATGTAGTGTTATCTAGTTGATTATTTAAGGTTTTAATAATTATGAGTTGTTAATCTTTTCGTTTGCATATATGTAATAACTAGCTTTTGCTCGCGACTTCGTCCGCGTGGAGTAGTATTTTCAATTTACCACCCTTTTCTTCCCTTTGGGGGGGAATTTCCAAAAATCCTCTCTTAGTGGTAGCCTACTTCTCCCAACAAAAACACATGAAAAATTTCAGCTCTGTACAATCAGTAGTTTCGGCTGTGCGTTGTCTATCAGTCAGTCAGTCAGTCAGTAACGGAAGAGTTTTATATATATAGATAATACTGGCCTATAAATGTCCCACTGCTAGGCACAGGCCTTTTCCCATATAGAGAAGGATTCACGCTTGATCATTGCAGTATTTGTTTTCATAGTTCATAAATAGGTAAGGTAAGACTTAACATGTAGGTAGGTACATAATTATTATTATCTATCCTTCATCCGTTTTGTTGCCTGTAATCTTGGAAAACAGCCCTTGCACCATAAATGATATGATTTTTTTCAAATTTTGTTTAAAATATAACATATTGAATAAAATTACAGTTTGTTAAATATAATAGTAACATATTTAGCCTTTATTAACTATCTGATAGTAAAATAACACAATATATATTATATTACATTCTTAAACTAGTGAAAAAAAGTTTAAACACGCTGGTTATTGGAAAATTGTCTTGCATTTCAGCAAGAACCTCCCCTAGAGAGAATACAACTTAATGAATGCAGGTTTCAGGATTCGGCTTCTGTTCTTTGTCCAATCATCCGCTTCAAAACTGGTACAGTAAAGGATCAACTTTTTAATGGTCCTATTAAAAGTAGTTCTGCCTCTAACACATTCGCATGTAGACACATTAAACTTTATCCTCTACGAATCAATCATAAATCACGAGCGATTTATTGTAAGCTACACCCAAATTCTTCTTCTAAACTCGGCAATAATTTATAAAATTAAAGCATCTGTAACAAACGTGGACCTGCTAAATGGGTCGTGTGTGAGATTAAAAAGATTTCCCGGCTCACTTCTGGGACATAAAAGCTCTTAAATTTAAGGCGATCTGTCGAGACCAAACGTTACCCATTCGCACTTTATAGATGTTTTAATCCTGCACTTGAAATATGTTGGGGGTGCAAACAGCCTCGGGGAATATCGTCCAATTCACTGACAAGCATCTAGTCGTAGCTAGGGATTAGCGGATGTCTTTCTTTTTTTAGGGTAGATCTAAACTATTATACGTATAGAGCTGTGGAAGACCCCCGTTTATAAGACTTCGATTGTCCTAGAAAACGATCCTCATATCAATGTTAACCATGATTCAGGTATACGATGCAACTAGCTTCAAATTTACTAGCCCTTTTCTTAAATGTCTGTGACTCTGCGTATATGTAAATATTACCAAGAACATCAGTTAACAATTAGCTTACCCCGAATTTTTCATTTTGTTTGAAGTGTCACACTTAAGTGACATGGAACACACTAGCCAGCAGCTCTGTGGAGTGAAAACAATATAGCGACGTGTCAAGTCCCCGTAGGGCAGGGTTACGAAAATTAGACCCCGGGGACTAAACTGCATCCGACTTGCATTGTGCACATTGTATAGGTTATGCAAGATGCGCTCAAACACTGCTAGGAAGCACTGAATTCATGCTCTGCATGCTCAGAAGAGCAATTAATAGTAAATTCTATTGTTTTGTATATTTAACTTTTAGAAATTGAATTTCTATCGTAATTAATATTACGATTTCGATGTCCGGTATTGCCTTAAATATTAAAAGGAAAACAGATACTGAAACCATTAAATTATTACTGTCGAGTGGAATATAACAATCTAAACCTACTTAAATGTTATCGAAATTATCACTAGACACACAACTTGCTGCACTTATTTTAGCTATAATCAATAAGCTGTCCCTAAAACCACCTATAGACAGAACCACAAGATACAATTTTTAGGCATTAAAACAAAAACATCACAAAATGCAATAGACAAACAAAAAAGCAAAATCCACAAACAAAAATAGAACACAGGACGAAAAAAACAGCGCTAAATGAGAACTGCAAGTCATGTTTCATTCTTGTTGATCAACGTCCTGCAGTCGTCAGGCGCATTCCCAATGAAGTTATCAAGAAATACAGGGGCCCACACAGCGGGGGACTACCTCGCAATACTATACAAAAAAGCTAACATGTCGCACAGAAATTGCGTTACTTTTGTTAAGGGGTGTACGCCAAATAGTGAATAATGTAGGAGACTCATTCATACAGTTAAAAGTTTAAACACCCTCTATTGACTGAACAATTGCTGGGTGTGAAATGATAAATGTAGTCTGCTCGGGTTAGTTTGTTTGCTATTGAGTGTTATAAATGGTTCCATTTCATAGATTCATAACGGGATTTGTTCGGTCTTATCCAGTTGTATGTCTGGATACGTTTTACAATTACACTCAATTATTGTCCAACATGTTGTCTTGTGAATATTAACGATTACGAAGAAAATTTATATAACTTGATCATCTATACTGTCTATATTAATATTATAAAGTTTGTTTGTTTGTTTGGTTGAACGCACTAATCTCAAAAACTACTGGTTCTATTTAAAAAAAAAACACTGTTAGATGTGCCCTCTTATTGAGAAACCGATGCTCACCAGCAAAAGCTAGTGATAAAAACATGAAGAGTACCTTACAACCTCTATGTAATCCCCAAAGCCGTCAAAAACCTTGAAAGAAACATCCATACCTATACATTTGTTCTTCCATTCCCACGTCAGTTGTTTTATTTTATAGTCCTCATGTATACTTGTCAGCTTTCATAAAAACTATTCCCAAGGAACGTTCATAAAACTTGGAAGATGGAATAAGGAGAAAACTAATTCTTATTCCACTTGAGTCTGAACACTTATAACTTTCAAGTTGGATATCGTCGTTAGTATAGCAGCGTAGCTTCATTTTCATGAGACTACTTTCATAACTCTAGTAGAATTTTATTGCAGTCAGATAAACTTAGGTCCTGTTGATGTTTTGAAGTTGTCTTGGGCGCGAGAATAATGAGAAAAAAACTAATCATTTCGTAGGATTCTTTGAAAGCTAAAATATATTTGAGAGACTTCAAAATGGTGGAATTTTTTATTTATTTTTCTGAGAGATATTTATAAATACGAACTTAACTAAAAGTAATAGATTGATTTCATATAAACATAATTATGTACATTCATAGATTAACTTTTATTACTGGACCCTGCTTTATTTCTTTTAGAAAGTTTGATAACTCTATTTCATTATTCTTGTAAATATAGGGTTACGAAAACAAAATCTTCATTTATAAGCGATATAATACGTAGAAGCTAATAAAGCATTCCGAGAAACACGTAAACATTAATCTACATTGCACTTTTAAATCATTCTCTTTCAAACACTTTAATAAAATCCCAGCAACTGTTCTTATACACCAACATACTCGGTCACAGAAGACTGCTACAATTTCCATTTGTTCTTTGAATACAAAGAAAAAGTTCCTTAGTATGAACAAAGGCCTAGAAGCGGGAGGCGATGGTCCGTGGCATTTACACTCGGTTTTAATCAATGAAGTTCTGAAGCGATAGGACTCACCACAAAGGAAATTATTGAGTCGGGAAATGGTTGAGACTGGATCAAGATTGTGGCGCAAGTTACTAACGGGAAAGTGGAAATTGGTGAAAATATTACGTAAAAGCTGATTGGACTTAAAACTGGATGAACAGTTTAGCATAAAGGCGAAATTAAGATCTAATATTAATTATGATTAATGTGAAATTATTTATTTTTTAGTACTTCATGCACTGTTAGGTACATAGGCGGAAAAATAAATAACAACAAAATCAGTTTTAAACCATTTTTACGCCGGTTATACATTTTCCCCAGTCAAAATAATGGAATATTTATTTATTTATTAAGTCCTCCACCCACATGACACTTCTCAAAACTCACTTCTCTTCATCCTGCCTTTTATATTTTTTGCTTCCTTTATAAAAACGTGTTACGGCACAACGTCAGTCACGGGCCCAGAAATTCTCTTATCAAAATGGATGGAAATTTGGTGTGTGCCCGTGTCATTCTTTATCGTTGACATGAGCAAATAATTCAATTTCCGTTTCTCGATTCGTGCTTATCGATAGTGATTGCTTATGAGCTGAACCATTGAGTTCCGTTGAAAATGTATAGTCAGATAGTCGGGGTTTAATCTAGCAAACAACAATATCAAGTCTTAACAGTAGTTGGAATTGAAAAAGCTTCCTTATCGGCAGCGGTAGCCTCGTAATACATCACTACATATTAATTCTTCCGCCGCGTCCGTCTGTCTGTTCGCGATAAACTTTAAAAAAACTATTGCACTGATTTTCATATTGTTTTCACTAATAGATAGAGTGGTTATCGAGAAAGGTTTTAGTATATTGTGCTAATTGACTAACCGTCATCCACGCGGGCGTACTGCGAGTATCAGCTAGTTAGCTTTCACTACCATCTTGAAATAGTCCCCCTTCTTTTAATCTTGGTACAAGTATTAATTTTCTTTGAGTAACATTTGTCTGCGCTTTTACTTAAAGTATGATTCAGTGGGAATCCGCTGTTAGCTTGGACCTAAATGCTGCAGCTGCACTCGGATTGTCAGAGTCGTTATTGAATTGTGGCAGTCGTGAGGCAGCATTCTACTCTTGTATTGATAGCGCTCATTCAATAGCCGAGTGCTAGAAAAATTGCTTTTCACAACAATGAAATATTGTCTCTTGTTATATTTTTGAATTGATGTTCTTCAATACAATACGATATTGCCTCTTGTGGGTCAGATATTGTATAAATTACGTTTTTATGTATCGAAGTTTAAGATATTTCTTTATTATGAAGACGTTTGCGATTTAATAACGGGAAATAAATAGGTATTCCAGCACCATTTATAAAATATACTCGCCTTGACAAGCGATAATAAATATTTCGTCAATGAATATGGACATTTTTCAAATCACCTATCATTTTTAGCCTCCATTTTGCAACCTAATTTAGAAATCTTGATTAGAGGTTGGAAAAAAGTTGGTACTACGGGGTACGGTAGTGGCAGTTGGCGTTCATTACATTCTTAATAATATTTCCCTGACCTTTTTGCTGATAAAAATCTGCAATTATTTCTAATGTCCGACGTTATAAGTTTAACTAATCTGGATAAACTTATTAATTTAAATAATGTAAAACTTAAACTTTAATAATGTTTGTAAGTAAAGTAAGTTAAAACGTAACTCAGAGACAAACAATTTTAGATTCTGATAATAAACGGGAACAATTTAGGTACACGAAATAACGGAAAGCATTTCGGATGGTTCTGTAATAAAACTTCATAAAATAAAAAAGTCGGAGTGTCATCAGGGGGAACGATCTTCGCGGGTTGTTCGGCCAACTTGAATTACTTCCAAGTCTCAGCATTCATAACGTGACCGTAATATTTCTGCTTCCCACCTCTTTGATAACCAAAAAGTTTTATACAGTAATTTACTGGATTTTAGCTTTGTTGCCAAACGAGATAAAATGACAAAGCTGTAAATATTGTGGCTTGAGCTCCGAAATTGATAATAAAATGAAAGATTCGTCCAAAAGGGAATATTTTTTTCATGGTCTTTTGAAACTTGTTGTGAAATTTTGGATTTTTTATTGTTATAAAATATTAATTTGATTTCGATTGACATTGAAACGGTACACGAAAAATAGAAAATGGTCTGGTATTGTATATCTCTTACTTTGGTTTTTAATAAACGTTTTTAAAGACGAGGTATTCCGTCTAGTATCTAAAAATTAGATTTTAATGCTTATTGTTCACAAACTTTACGTTTTCATTAAATTTCTCTACAAAGACAGGTTTATTTGTCTAAATGAAAGGACATTGCTCGTCGCCCATACATAGCTGGCCTAAGTTCCAACAGGGAGGTGTATTTACTTTTTGGGTTTTAGATAATGTATATATTCGATTGAACCTAAATTTAAACCAAAACACTTTCAGATTTTGAGGTTATAATTACGTCAATAAAAACATTCAAACGCAGATCGAGCACAGAATGCGCGTGCCAAATGACATTACTACCAAATGTCAAATGTTGTCATCTGTCAATTAGTCAACTGTCAGTGTCAATGTTATTGCTCGTTTTAAACAGCGCTTTCAATCGAGTTTTTTGATAAGCCGTATTATGGTTCCGCGACATCATAGCGGTCTTTTTGTAACTAAAAACCATTATCGTATATCAAATGTTAAGAATACTGACTCTTGTCTGTGTTAAACTCTTATTAAGAGTGTTGTTACCTATTGATCTGGCACAATTATTGTAACACGAATAGCATTAAGGAAACTATTGCGATGAGAAAATAAATATATTTTATTTATTATTATTACTTGGCTGTATGAGCTATAATACCTTTGCCTATTAAAAACCTCAAATTGAACCAAAAATAATAACACCGAGGATTGACGGAAGTGAATACTTTTTAAAATGTTTTCGAAATTAAGAAGTGTCCGTTCTATTGAAATATTTGTAATGTATATTATTAAAAGAACTAGTAATTATAGTAAATGTCTCATGCGTGTTGATTCATAGGCCATTTTTTACAATGTCCTTTGTAGTTAGTTAATGTTATTTGTAAATCTTATAATCACAAAACGATCAAATCTTATGTAGGTATGTATCATGAACCTAAGTGTGTCAACATAAGCTGTCTTCATTTGAACTCATAAACGATGGATCAATAAGTTTTGAGAGTGTTATCATAGGGACCGGTCCTAATGCTGATATAAAACCTCATTATAAATCCCCTTCCGATTTCACTGGCAAAGGAGAACGTCGGGGAATTAGGGATGCGTGGTCACGTCCCGGGTATGAAAATAACAAGGCGTTACGTTTGGACACAGCTAAAATGTTGCATGAAGAAGTCATTACTGAGATTTAATTTATGTTTAATAAATGTTGTAAAATTATACATATTATGTATTTAATATATCATAAAATACGGGATAAGGATGTATGGGACTTGGGGGAGGCCTTTGCCCAGAAGTGGGACAGTATAGGTTAAAAAAAAAAATATTATAGAAATCAAACCTTGTTTTGGTTACCTTTGTATTCAATAGCATTGAATAGGTAATCAAAATATTTTATATATTCCTCAATTCTCATTTACATCTTCAAACTTCTTCTTTAATATGACATGTGGTCATAATTGTTAGGTACTCCTGTAAGCCAGAATCTACAACGGATACCATCTAGACATTCCGACACTCGGACAGGCTCCGAGACACTCGGTGTATCCATAGGAAACAATTGAGTGTCTTGCTCGGTACCCGCAAAGAAATAAATTAGCAGTAGTTATTACTCCTCTTGAGGATAAAATAATGCTTTTTACTTTGTTTAAACATTCTCAAGCGGTATTTTAGCAGCTCAATATATTCAGGGTAGGACGGGGGCAGTGAGTACAGGGGCGGATTAGCGCCCCTGACCCGGTGACGTCTCAATCGGACCCACTGATTACCACGCCCCGTATTGACGCCCGATAACTATCCTATATTATTATAATTTGTTCCAGGGATGGAGGGATTTATGCTTGTTAGCAAAGTATTTTTTTCGGGCCTCAGCTTACATGCGCGGATTTGGGTTTCCAGTTTAATTATACCCTCACAAGTTAAGGGAGCTATTGGTTCGTGATATTTTATGAATTAATATCGGAGGAAATTCGGAAATGTGTCGAAGGATATATTTAAAATGACTGATTTGGGCAAACAGTGGAACATCTATAAGGGCCGGGCAAATTTAAGAAGCTGGTGTTATTTTGCATATTAATTTTTCACCTAGTTTCAAGTTCTTTTATTAAGTATTTATTATCATTTATAATATTTATGAGCAAATTTATAAAAAAAATAAAGTTAATTTAGAATACAAAAATGTAAAACCTTTAATTTAAATTACAATAAAAAAGAACTGCAAAAACTCTTTCAAAATAAACATCGCGTAGAGTACACGTATGAAACAAAATATTATCCCAAGAATACGTAAGATCAATACTCCAATAAAAGTAATAATGTCCCGGATCACAATAATGAGGGTGACAGCCATTAACGGCACGTGATGCAGCATGCGTGATTTGATTCTAAAAGGTCCATTACAAAATATAGAACAGAACGTCCACTTCGTCTAAGGAGCATCCAAAGGGAATAGTGACGTATGTACAATAGATAGTAGACAAGATTATTTTGTCTATGGTAGATGAGTAGAAGCTGTAGAAGTTATTTCATTTGAATTTAATTGTGTTAGGCAATATTGGCCCCGAATCTGTTAGACGCGTTATTTTTCATTTGTGCATATTTCGAAAGGGACCGACGAAAATTAGAACTGTCAAATTTAGTTCGGACTAAAATTCTCATACAAAGGTCATTGGGCATTTATGACCCACTTTTTGAAAGTGCGCGTACACAGACCAAATCAGTTTTAAATTGAAGAATTCAATCCCACTTTTCAAAATATATATATTTTTTTTAAGTATCCGCTGGGAAAATAAAGTTATTTAACATTTAAAAAGTTAAAACACTTTTGTTAATAAAACAGAAGTTTTTTTACTTTTAACGTTGTGGAAATGTGTCGTTCAGTCACTATAAATGTGAGCTGTCAGATTATGTGATAAGGCATAATTTGAGCAGGCAGAGAGTAGCGTTCGTGCGACTCAACGGAAACGATCCGAATTTTGAAGACTTTTCGCGCCTTACATATGAAGAATTAATGTTATTTACGTTGGGATCGTACCACTTGAGAATCGCGAGGTCATATTGACACGAGCACATGCGTTTGAATGAAGTATACCACATCGTAATATACCGAAACCAAGAAATGATCGAAAACAAGATACTAATAAGAGGCAGAATTCAGTCGCGACACGTCCGTAGTAAACAATATTATTTTTATATTTTAGTAGATCCCAATCGAATTGGAAGAAATGGCATTGATCAGTATTACTGTTCGTGTATACACGGCCGCCGCACTGTTGGAAGCTGTGCGCATGTTGTAAGCATAGTTTACTTCTTATCATGGGCCAGGCATCAAGATGCAATAGATGCACCTGCAGCCTTTTTAGATGAAATAACAATAGATGTTGATCAAGCAGAATAAAAATATTATTTAAGTAGAACTGGATTTTATTTTCATGCCCCTTAAATAGTTTAAAAGAACTGCTTTTGACAAAACTAGCACATTCTACTTTCTTTCTCGTGGGAATATCCCCATGGAAAATTATCCAATGCCACTTAGGGATGACTAGCTTTCAACTGGTAAAAGTATTTTTGATATCAGTCCAGTAGTTTTGAGTTAATTCGTTACAAAAATGCCTTAATTATAATAAATAGATTTTCTCAACTATCCCATGGCCCACAAGAATGCGACCCGTACCACTGGGTTGCAGATACATTTATCTAAATACCTTGCCCTATTTCATTTGTGTACGCCTTGGGTCAAATGTCCGAACAAAATGCCCAATGACCTTTGCTGACAAGTAAAAACATGTGCTCTAAAATCTAAAAAGAGTGTGATGTTTAAGGCGAAAACTTGTTTGTAATTTCTAAGTTAGTTGTTATCTGTTGCCGTATTTATCTCAAGCTTTATGTTATTAAAAAGCAGCAATGGTTTAAATTTAGTTAAGTTTGCGTTCAGTGGAATCAGCACAATTATATACATTCGCCTGCTTAAGCTTGAGATTCTTCTCGTGTTCATGACCAGTCAAGATCCATGGTGGCGAAGCTAAAAGGAACTGTTTCTTCACTAAAGGAAACCGGTGGTCTGACATATTGTACCGTATTTCCTAGGTAAAGGAAATGTGAACATGCTGAATTTTTCTCGGGCGTCATTTGTTGTGGAACTTCTGTGATTCACGCTTTGTAGGTCCATAAATAAAGTTTGGTCTTGATTGCGTTCGGTGCATAGAATTGCAAATATTTGGTCTATAGCCACTGTTACGCGTGGCCTATCTAATATTGTAAACGACTGTTGGTTAGTTGATTGTTATGGATTCATACATTTGACGTTTATTAAATTCAATCGTATATACTATACTGTCTACAAAGAAAGATTTTATTTTTGTGTAAAAATACATGTCGTCACAATCTACACAATAATTATTTATGCTAACTAAATACTTACGAATTACTCTCTGTCAATCTTTAAGCAGAATGAGACACAGTTGTAAAATGTAGAGAAACATAAACTAATTAGGTACAATATGTTGACAAATCACTGAAATATTGCTATTTTTAAAAGCTTTCTTTTGTTTCTGAACGAGCCATCCACAGCCACTTCACTTTACAAATTAATCTCTATCAGGCAAAGGCACGCGACATTCAGCCGCGGCCGATGAAATAAGTTCGGAACTATTTTGTTTACAAACTATTCAATTAAGCGGGAACTTTGGAGTGCCATGAAGTTTTGTTGTTGATTATCGCGATTAGGATATGACACGCTATTGTGTGGCGGAAACTATATTATTTCTTAGTAGTTTGTTTGGCGAGTGTGATTAGTGTGATAAGGATAAACACTAATATAGATAAGGAATTATTTCGGCGTCAGATATTGGTTCCGTATATTGAAAAACTTTTGTTCTTTGATTGGGTAACTTTGCCGCGCAATTCTCTATCAAAAAAGATATCTAAACATTTCAATTTACTATCTTCGAATACGAGTAAAATGACACTACTAATAGGTACTCATCAACATTGTCAGGGTGATACTTATCATTTAATAGGCTTTCTCAAATAATTTAACTAGAGTTTCTGTTTCTCCGGTATGAGGTTACAAATCTATTCTACTGTTCCACTGCGGCACACGCGGTGCTATGTCTACACTTGTTAGCATTTGCTGTGTTTCATGCGTAGCGTGTAACGTGTCCGTGAGTGTAGTGGATGTTATTATCACTGCGATTTTCACAAAAAGTGAGAGTGAGTTTAACTGTCAAAAGCACGTAACTATATCAAATTTTTGACATTTGTGCGTAGCTTCTCCGTGTGCCGCGGTGGAGCAGCGACTAATCTTTACCAACAGAACATTTTTTAAACAAAGAGTTGACTATCAATGTTTTTCCCACATAACTAGTATTCTTGTTAACCCCTCGTGCTTAGCTAAATGCTTTTATTACGAGTGGGTTCACGTCGGTAGCGCAATGGGTTGGATTTGAACCGGCAATAACATGATCGCAAGTCCGACGCCCTAGCCATTAGGCTACCGCTGCTTCAAAAAATGACAAAGGTTTATGTATATTAAACCTCCTTTTCATTTCAACTTTGATGATTCAATTTATAAGAGAAGTGGCAATAAGTCAGTTGCCAAACAACAAAAGTATGTTTTTACTAAATTTACATCTCGTTCTACCACCATTAGGCCCCATATGACCATAAATCGCATCAATCATAATGATTTAGATCCCTAACCCTTTGAATTCAATATTTTCCCTTTTGTTCTGTAAGCAATACATCTGTTATTTCAATTCAGCCTCGTATAAACGATATGAGAATCCATTTAAATCTCGAAGCATTATCCTCACCACGGTAAGCTTCGATATCAATTATAATGTTAACGATGCAATAATTTATGAAAAGTAAATATTGTGCTTTTGATTATGAACTTTACTTCTATAGTTTTAAAGGTTAATTTTAAAGTGTTTTATTGGGATTTATTCTCGATCTCAATTAGTCATTTGATTTCGTCTGAGTCGCTGGCTGCTCGCAGACCCATGTGTCTTGCGTGAGACAATATTATTTATCCCGAGGTACAATGACAAGGGGTAACAACTGTGAGCTCGCTGTAAACTTGAGCGAGTGGGCGAGTAAATCTACTATTTGCATTAGTTGCGCGGGCGCAGTTCGGCATGCACGAGACTTATACGGCTTTTTCAGGGTGCTTAAATTGTATATGTGGAGAACAATATTGGTTTCTTGTAATTTGTTGTCGAATTACTATGTTTATGAAAGTAATATGTAAGTAAGTTTTTATGCTATTGAAGGACAGTTAAATTCATGTTGCAGCCATAAAAATATTTTTTATTTGAAAATTTCTCATCGAATTATAATTATCTACCAATGTCCACTCAGAGGAAATTAAAATTCATGAGGATCCAATTTACAATTAAAATTGGCGATTGAGCAGTTCCCACACTCCCAGGTAAAATAAATATTCATTAAAAACTACAAATTAATGACTTACTTTTGATGTAATGAAAATAGAATAGCTACAACTCCGTTGGTGGCCAATTCATTAATACCATAAAAGTAGATAATGCAAAATTTCTTCATTAAAGTAAAACACCCTATTTATTTGTGCGCTTGCGCGGATGCTGGGATCTCGTTAGCGGCACGCATGCGCAGTCGCGGCCCGCCCGGCGCCGGCGCGACAAATGCGACGTCGTTATTTACACTCGCCACGACGCACAGCAAGAAAAACACGAGACAATCACCTTACGACTAGGTATTCGAACACACAATAAAAGTCAAGGAATTATGGTCCTCGGTTTGTAATTCGCTGTTTTATTTCTGCAATAAAGGTAAGTTTAGATTTTTATTACTGGACGCTCGATAAATTTGTGTCAAAGCTACAGTCGTGAAACGTGAGCTCTATTACCAGTAACCGGTATCCATTAAGAATACCAGGAACTATTTGAAACTTAGCATATTTTATCGTAAAAGACGGTAGCTTTCAGATTATGTCAAGCTGTCATGAAAACCAATTCACAGTTTACTGAAAAATATTTACATTGCATAATTATGAGTTTAATTAAAGGTAAGAAGAAAATGACATTTCTCTTCGATAATTCATGTGACTTACGACTTGTCACTTTCATACATTTGAGCAAATCGATCAGCGTTCACGGTTGTAGAAATGAACCTTGTCTAATAGGGCTGGGTCACTGTTATGTACATGTATAGTTGTATATGCAAACATTTATGAAACATGTTTTCTAAAATAAGAAAACAATGTTTAAAGAGTCACCAAATTGAGTGAAACTTTCCTTCTGACTAAGCTTTAGAGTCGGCTTCAAGTCTTTGATTGAAACCATATGGTACGAAAAACATAGACAAATATCTACTGGTTAATAGAGCCGCCTTGTGTCTCTACAAATATAGAGCACATGTGTTAAGACTCTAGCTGCAAACCTCACGATCCCTTAAATAGTCACTGGTACCTGATGACAGATTAATATCAAGCTACTAGTGCCAGAGGCCAGAGGTCTGATTTTATCTTTACGAAGACTTGCAAGAAAGATTTTGCACCTGTTACTTCAAAATAGATTCACTGTAACTTCTCTAACATAACATTAATTGTATGAAAATGTCATTTTTCTTCGATAAGTCACGTGACTTACATTTGTGACTTACAAACATTTGAGCGATGCGATAAACGTTAACGATTTCAGAAATGTACCTTGTCTAAGGGGCAGGGCTCTTCTTATATAGAGAAAGAACGAGCTTTGATCATGATATTTATATGATAAGTTTGGTTAAATAAATGAATATCAAACGACCAGCTGTTTAAGTTGTTTGTGACAGAAGATACGTGCATGAGATAGATTAAAATTACTCTTATCAAGCCCTGTTTAAACGGCTACCGCGACGTAGTGTGCAGCTTGGTTTCCCGTTGTAAGCAACGGGTTAAAACAAAAGGCATTCAAAAATAAAGCTACACCGAACAAACGTACGTACGTCATTTCTAATTATGTACGTTACGAGAGCCAGATGCACTACAGTCAAGTGCAGAGACAATTTACAATCCGCTGAACATTTTAATTGCGAGCCGTTTAAACGTATTACAATTTAAATGTATACTAGCATTTATCAAAACGTCGCGAAGCAGCTATTATAAGAGAAATTAATGGAGAGACAACACTGTTTTATATCCTCGTAAATCATTAACTTTTATTATTTTTTTACTTTGTTGTTTCAGATCGTGGGTTTTTTTAGGAGTGAATAAGGAACTGCGAATCCCAGTTTTATAGTATTGTAGCTGTTGAAAATAATTGTTTTTTTTTTTTACTTTAATTGAAATTGCTAAAGATTTGGTTAACTTTTTGGCAAAATCGTTAAACCATTTTCCACTTTAATATATTATTGAAAAACAGTAAAAGAAAAACGAGGTATTAATTAATCTATATTATAAATATAAAGTTTAAAATTGTTTTGGTTGAACGCGCTAATCTCAGGAACTACTGGTCTGGTTTGAATAATTCTTTCAGTTATTCAAGGTAGAAAGAAGTAAGGCTATAGGCTACTTTTTGCCGCGATAACGTAAACGAAGTATAACACTACTGTAAAAAAGGTTCAGAAAAAATATGTATATTATTATAATAATCAGAATAGCAAACTTATAGACATTACACCTAGACTTTTCTCACAAAGTTATGGAAATTGTGTAAAAAATTCACGTCCCGTTGTGAGCGAGTTGTTAGAGTCTTATTAGTATGCCAGTCGTAAGCCAGCTTTACTAAGGCAAAGGACTACAGCCCCTGCTGTTCACCTTCTAAGTTATACCTGAGTCGGCTATCTAGCTTAGCCGCAGTCTAACTGGCATAATTTCATAAAGTTAATAGAAGTTAGTTGTTATACGCTCTACCCGTTATGGTTAAATGGTATAAAAAAGTTATTTTTAACAACTTCTAAAAGAAGAGGAAATTCTACCGTATGTTTTTTACGTGATATCTTGGACAAGACGGATTTTTTTTTCTTTTAAAAAAAATACGACTCCCGCACTAAGGAATTTAATCCTTGTGTCGCGGGGGTTTCACAAACATTCAAATCACATGCACAAAGAACACCCAGACTTGGAACAAGTATCTGTGGATCACACAAATGCTTGTCCCATGCGGGGATCGAACGCGCAGCACGTCGCGCACAGTGGTAATTAGCGTGGTGACCTACCTCTCGGCTATCCGTGCATCCGTGCAATTGTGAAGCAACTTCTATTATAATATGGGGAGATATATTATATAGGGAGGGTTACAAGAAAGCAGAGGCTGTAATTATCAACTTACCGCACTTAAATAATATCTTGGGACAATATCTTGGAAAGATATTACTTATATCACAATGTACTATAACATTCCTGTGACGTTTGGTATTACGTTTTTGTTGCAAGTCTTTTCTACGGCAGCTTACCTCAGAGGTGGTCCGGTAGGTTGCGGTTGTGTGGTTTTTAAATAAAATAATTGGAATGTGACTGTAATTGTTTTAACGAAATGATGTACTTTGAACTTTCGTGCAAATGAAGTCGGTCTACATTTATTGTGCTGTCCATATTTATTATCAGAAACATGGGTTGTGTAAATCCGATAAGCAAATCTCTCTACATATATGAAATCAAATGCGCTTTTTAGCGAGTAAGGTAAGTCTGTAAGATATCTCCAAATTTTTTTAAGAACAACAAAAAATTCGTTTAAAAAATATCATAAAAAAGCTACTCAACGATAAATAATATTTAAACATTATCATCAATCTCTTTAATGCCACCCAAATCGTTGCAAAAAAAACTAGATGGCAACTAAAAAGCAATAAAAACGTACAATAACACATTAGAGGCCGACCTATTTCCAAAAGCATTAAGGGTCACTGAATGTGGTGCATAAATCATGCGAAGCACCAATACAAATGAATACCATCATAATTGTCATGCAAGTAAGACTCACTCACATTTACGGCGCGGTCGTAATTTTTCAGTATTTGGTTACTGGCATCGAGTAGCGTGGATAGTGGAGCAGTTAGCGGGTTAAGTATTTATTTTTAACTTATTACTGTGGGTCGCTCATTACTAGTATTGTTGTTAACCCCTCGTGCTAAGCTGGCTATTACGCTAGCGTCCCTTGTGTGGCTGCGGTTTTGGAGTACGAGGAAGACCTGTTTTAAAAACATCTTTGTTTTGTATACTTGTTTTTAGAATTCCTTCATATCTTTAACCAAATAATATGGAGGAATGGAGGATTCTCAGGAATTCCTTCTAAAGTCAAAAGATCTTGAATTTGGCCTAAGTCTAAGTTCTATAAACGTTTTACGAACGAAAAAGTTTGCATACTGTTTACCAGCTTGTTAGTAAAGGAACCTATAAACTGAGATTTCGCTTAATAAGTATCAAGTATATTATTTTTTAATCAAGAAACAGTTAGGAATTTTATTTAGTTGAATTTTATTGCAGAAAGAGAGAGAGAGACCATAACTGTACTATCAATGTGCCCATCTACATTAATATAATAAAAAAAATAATTAAATATTTAAAATGTAATAGAAATATCTCATTTTAATGACCGGGGAATAACAGAAGCGGTTTAACATGTCATATAAAAATTGTTACAACTTAATAATTTGCATAAATCTATATTATCACCTATAAAACTTTGATCATCTTTACGGTCCTCAAAATTAACGATGAAATGCATAAAATTAATTAAGCCCATCACATCGCCATCAAATTATTTTTAAGTATCAAATTTGTGGTAGCATTCGGAACTGATTGGGTGTATTAAGATGGTCTATTAAATTTCATGCGGCTATAAAGTGGTTGGGCCGCTATTCGCTGTTCTGTGGTCGTGACCTCGGCTATAGATCACGGCACTGTGTCAGACCACGTGCGGTTAGATTCACAGATAAGCCAAACCCCGAATACAAAAATCCACGGATAGAAAAACGAGTCCCGTCATAAATTTGTATCTGTTTATCGGGATCGGGTAACCCGAGAACTGAAGGGTTAGGGGATGATGGACGATCAGTTATTTTAATGGTGCTCAGATATCTGATGAATGTGGATAATTAGTCAACATTTTGACGTATTCAAGTAGCGTTTATTCCACGTAACTTTAATGAATTTAAATTAGTAAATATTTGGTATTCCTAAATAGAGGGTAAATAAAGCGTATTAACTAGTTGACATGCTTGCTTAACAATTTTGTTTTGATTAGAATACAAAAGAAAGTACAAGAAAATTTAAGTACTCAATAAATTAAATTAATAAACCTTTTTTAGGATGTAGTAAAGCTTCTGCAGTGGTTATCAGATGAGCTATTCTCAAGAGGTAAACTTGTATACTGTTTGATTAAAAGATCTTCCTTCAACTTTGATGAGTTTTACCGCCAAATAAGTCTATTCAATGAGATGTACCTTACCTTTTTTTTTGTTTGCAGGAGGAGACCTTCAAAAGGTGCCCGGCCTTATGGGGATTAAGGCTGAGCAGTGTGGGATTTTTACCTCACTAAAACCACCCCGTTGGTCACCATCAGCACATGGAGGAGGGTTCTGTTACCTGGCACATCCCTGGGATATCAACCTTATCTACCTTATATTAACTCCCTAATGCTTATTCAAACAAGCTAGATCCCTCGCCACGGCTCTTAATACGAGCTTCATTTTCAATTGACCGTATAGTATAATACATTTGTAACCGTCTGTCGCCTCTGTCTGGTTCAACCCTCGTAAGTAACGTCTTTCCAATAACATTGTTCGCTTAGAAGCCGTACAAATAGATTGATCGATCACACTCACCCCTTGTCCCAGTGAAAAATACGACAATTTGTTGTAATTAGGGATGCTCTTGTCGAAATGTCGATATAATAGGGGCAAGATCGAAAAAATGGGACCGATCAACGATTATTTAAAGAAAGGACTTTTAATCTAGAGGAAATGTTAAATTGATGGTCGTACAAAGATTTATATTGTAACGTAAGGACGGAAAGGGTCTGCATTGAATTGCAATTAGATGCTATAAATTGTGTACCTACTAACAAATGGAGCCAGTCTTTAGATACCAAAATAATGTGATAGTTTTTTATTAATTCTAATTATATGAGAGAAAATTTCAATGTAACCGTTTTTGTATTTATTCACTTTTGGTATGAAACTGAAAATATCCTAAATAAATCTCTGAAAATTTAAACAAACTACTCAAAATTGTATTCCTTCCGCGTAACATAAGCTATCCAGTCGAACAAAATTTACATCATCTTAAGACCATAAATTGTCGTAGTTGTGCCGTAATAAAATATGAGGAGGTGCCGCGATAGCACGTAGTGTGGGCTGCGCGGGCGCATTGTGTGTAGATGCGTGCAATAAAACAATGATTGTAAGCAAACAAGCCTTCGCCGACGCACCGTCATCCTTATCATTTGTTATTTTTGATTATTTTGTTTTCGAAGTGGGGTGGAGACGTCAATTATGTAAAAGGCATTCAATATGTTATATCATGTAAATGTTTTCGAAGATTCATAATGAGGAGTATTAGTCTGCATTGCAATAGGCATGTCTCGTTGTAGTTAGGAAGATATAATTGGCAACCTAGCATGGATCTAACATTCTATGGCGATAGACTGTAATTCTTTAAATGTAAGCTTTTTCAGACTTTTGAGGCATTATCACTCGGAAAAACTATGACAAATCCCCAAGTTTTACCCTTGTGATAATATAGGTCAGACTATTTGCACGTAAAATATGTCACGTCCATATAAGTTCATATTTTTAGTGTATCACAATTATTAATCTGACTACTCCATGTATTCCGTGTCCAATTTTTCAATTTGTAACATTAACGCCTCGTCATGGTCCGTCCGTCTGTCACACTCGTTAATACTTTAACAGTCTAATTGTACCCTAATATGGACTAAAAGAGTAATTAAACAGCAATTTGTGTGATTACAGAGTGGTCAAGTGATTTGTTTTATAGTTTTGAAATATAATTTGATGTAATTATAGATTGGTAAGTACTTTGAGTTTTTTATTAAGCGTTGTAATAAAATTATTTTGGTCAACGGCATTTGTTTTGTTGTACCTTATGAGGAAAGGCATATAGTGGTGTATAAGGGGTGGTTATAGGTTCATGCAAAAAAAGATAGTGATATATGTGGTTAGTGTGAAGGATGATAATTATGAGAAAAAAAAGAGTGGTTTGGGTAGAGGAGACAAAACTGGAAGTAGAGTCCTTCTCAAATTGAATTCTACTACAGTATTGAATTTGTTTTTCGTCCTCTTTCAGTTTACTCTAAAAAATCGAATCATCCTTTGTTTGTTTTCTCTCAAAACCGTAACAAGCTTTTGATTAATTATGATTAAAACGAGGCCTTGGGTTATGATTTTTTTCTTGTAAAAACAACGTCACATATTTATGTATAAAATGTAAAAACAGAACCGATAACAAAGTTGAGGACATCATTAAGTGTTAAACACATTTGAAAGTATATTTGAGTCAACAACTTTCTTTCCAACCTCAGTGTAAAGACAAGAAAGATTTTTATAATAAAGTGCGTAGGCGACACAACGTCAGTCATGCGAGGTACAGCGGGGAGCGGAAGTTTCTCATGTTTTATTCACGAACGACGGACCCTTGCAGGATAATCGCGTTCGATACTGTTTGTTAGTCAAATAAGCCATTGTGAACGTTAACATCTGATATGGGAATTGGTAAGACGTCTTTAGTTAGACCCGTGTAGGGTAAAGGCACAAGTAATGATGGAGGCATCCGTGATTACCAATTTTGGGATTCCAGCGTCCCGCGTCCTTTTTACCTGTCCTCTCTGTTTTTTGGGTTAGAATGATAGGCTTGTACGTATGTATAATAAACAAGATGTTTATGAATAATTACAGGTGGTGGAATAAGTTCTTTTTTAAATTATTTATAAAACTTACAAAAGGGCCGACTTGGCGAGTCTGAAAAGATCTTCAAGACAGATTGCGTGAGATTCAAGTACACATAAACGATGGTTGAGAAAGAGCCGACAACATCCATCGGCCAAATTGGCCAAAGAGTAGCTAACGATTGACAAGCTTCTTGGATGGAGATCTACCGTAGTCAACATTGAGGGATGATTTTACTTCTTCACATGCTTGCTAGGCTACTAAAGACATACATTTTTTTAAGTTACTAGCAATGTGGATCGCACATCACTAGTAATCTTGTTAACCCCTCGTGCTAAGCTAAGATGCTTGTATTACGAGTGGGTTCACGTCGTTAGAGTAATGGGTGAGATTCGAACCCGCAACGATATGATCGCAAGTCCGACGCCCTAGCCATTAGGCTACCGCCGCTTCAAATCAAACATATATAATTGTTGTTCTTTCCAGCAACAGTACAAGACACATTTTGGATCGCTAAAACTACACAGTCGTTTTACTAGATTCAGAACCGCATTAAAATCTTTATGACATAATCTAATAACTGAATACTGAAACTTCAGTCAGTCAAGCCGCCGCTAAGTCTCCTGCTGTCTCTGTCACTTTGAGGAGAAAAGTAGCGACAGATAGATATTTAAGAACGTGTTAAAGTTAATAAGCGTTTGTGTATTCGGGTGTAACGCTATCTATTTTGTTACCCAATGCCTTGACACAGCTAGCTATAGATATTTCTTAATGCCTTATAACATTTTGTAATCACAGGCAACACCAAAATAATACACCGAATCCATTATTATTATTTATTGCCCATTAATAGTGTTTATTAAAAACCGTTTAAAAATTCAATTTTAAAGATTAAATAAACATGAGTTCTATTAACTTTTATCATGTAGTACATGCTTTAACTCAACTTCCTGTACGACGTAAAATTACATTCATTCTATGGCAGCGTTAAATCTTGTAAAAACTATTTTATTGCATCCACGCCACGCATTCAATCAATCTGTAGGGCTGGGTCCTACGAGAATACGGAACAGTTACCGTTAAACTAGTATTCATATTAGTTAGTAATTAATATAAGAATATTAGTTTATTGTCAGCCTGTGGTTTCTTTAACACTTTAATTAATATGATCCGAGCAGATTAATATCTGTTCTTCAAAACTAAATTTAAGTAGACTTCTAAATTATTTAATCTTTAACTGTGTAGGTTAGGAACATAGTTTATTCGTCTTGTTATTATGTTAGTATTTAAGTACTTACTATTATTATAAATTCGATATTTACAGTTTAATATGGTCGTTCTTGCAGAAAGCATAGTATTTTCTATTAGCTCAATCATGTTTTAACTCTTCTGATGGCAATAATATGAGCATTAGGTATGAATAAATGATATGAGAGAAAACAATTTTAGATTTTATGATATTCTTTATATCTGTTCTGATATTCAACGTTACTTTTACCCCATCCTTAGTACTAACAACGTGTAGAATATTAATCGCTTTTATACGACCTCCGGATGCGTCCACAGTTGTGAATTCACAGCTAATGTTTATTAAGACCGATTACGTTGTATTTGTTTAGAGCTTGTTTATTTTATTACGGTTTTTGAGGTTGCTGTATTGCGTTACGAAATTCCGAAATCTTGTATACCTATTTCAATCTAATTTATATTCGATGGCGGATCGTTGAATATTTTCGGCTTGTATAACAAAACGTGGATTGTTTTTTTTTGTCAATGTAAATAAAAACTTAACGAGTTATATAATACCAGCGAGTAAGATCTAAAATAAAGAATATCTATCCACAAAAAGTACTAGTAAATTAAAGTACTAGTAAATTCAAGCCATGCCTATGCTCATTGAGGGAACCTAAAGACTTTTAACATTTTTAATTTATTATTGTGACTGGTGTAGAAATGAGATTATTTCCTTTATTTGTAACGAGAAATTAGCACTTTGCTGACTTCTGGTGGCTTTGGAAAGGGTCTGCATCGCTAATCTATTATCGTGACCCTAAACCATTTCCATAGTCATTACGCCGGACACTAACTACTAACTGCCTTCATCCGTACTTAATTCAACTCCAAAGAAAACTAGTAATTTATGCCCAACGCATTACCCCAATTGCCAAATATACCTTACTCCACTTATTTAAACTTTAGCAATCCGAGCTCTGACTTTTTCTAACTAAGGTTGAAATTCCTTTGTCTAATTGAATTGTTATTTTAATTATCTGCCATTCTAGCCCAGTGTCCCCTCACGGTCCGGTGAACAACGGACGGGGCACTTAATTACGTGATAGTGGCGGTCCATTTTAGTAACACTCCCTCTTCAAGTGTTTTGCACGTGTGGCCCACTATAAAGCCACAGTGTAAATTTATTCAATGGAAATATCCTGCGAATTGCAGTTAGAGAATAATTTTCGCTTTAGGATTCTTTAGTCTGTGGGTTGTGTCCGTCGGTGACAGCCGTCAGAAGTGTAATTTTGGGACCATGTGTTGGTTTGACAATACAATTTAAGGGTGTGTCTAAGATTTGGGGCTATCGTCCCTTTGATTAATACTATACTAATGGTCCGGCGGAATTTGCAATTCGGAAGTTGTGGCAGTAATGTTCTTAGTTAAATTAATGCGTTTACGATTTTAAAGGTATTTATTTGTTGTTTTGGGCAGGAAACTATTTATTTGCCTCCATTCGTAGCTAACTTCAGAAGTGTTGTAGATAGCCAGTCTGTCAACAGATTTTATTACAACCCAAGATATCGAACGGTCTACGCGTAACCGGCGTAACTGTCTGAAGCTACGATTCAGCTACGAAAAAACGAAGAACTTAGTTTTTTAATTAAAAAAAACTTATTATTTCTCCTTTGTGAAACATTTGGCTTATAAATGACACGATTTTACGAACGGATGATAAATGATTCCAAAATTGATGAATGTCAAACTGTATGGCTTGCAATTTCGCGGACGTAAGCTACCTGTAGCTTATATCCGCGAAATTCCAAACGTAATGTCCATTTAACCTATTATTCCTATGTTTCAAATAACAATTTTTTTCAGTAGAAATGCCAACATTTTACTTGAAGTAAGAAAACAAACCAATACTCGTTTGAGTTAAGACGACAAACGGTCGTTGAGGATTTGAAAGTGGAACGGGGCGCAATCACGAAGGATTGTGCCCGAATCCCTACTCACATATCTCTGGCCAAGCAATCAAAGTAAGAACCATTGTGTTCTAGATCCTTCCCCCTTTGTCGCCTTGTTTAGTGAGGGGTAGGGGGGCAGGGTAGGTGCGGTATGCTTGGGGTGCAGAAGCGTGAAGGGGTCGCGTGAATGACATTTGCGTAAGCGGCTGCCCGCCCTCAAGATTAGCTCTACGATGATTCTCGTCTGCCTAGACTTGTGGACATAGAAAGGTGATGGAGACTTCACTTGGCTTAAATATATTCGAAAAAATTAGTATTCTGCCAAACATTTAAGAATATGTACCTATTTTAGTATCATGGAAAAATTAAGGTAATTATATTTTAATTGTTACAATTAATTCTGTTCTGTGTATATGTTTATGTACAGAGATTGTGTGCAAGCTTTATGTATTATATCTATGCGATTCAGGTACCTACGCTACATGTATGAAAAGTAAGTAATTTAATATTCATACAACTCTACGTTGCTTTTGTCATACACAAGTAAAGCTTACTCTCACCTAAATTTCGTAACCATAGGTTGCTTGCTTTATGTAAATAAGTTAAAAATACGTAACCCCTCACTATTTGCACGTGGATCTTCGAGTAAAGACTCCATAGTTTTCCGTGTGCAATCAATGGGTAGGTTCAAGCAGATCCCTAATTTAATCGTATCGGCGGCATGTTGTGACCGAAGTTGTAATGGTCGCCATCTACCCTCCTACTTACTGCAGATCTAACTTATTTATCGTTTGTGTTCTAAATACTAATTCAAAGCCGTTGAGCTTTGGACCAGAAGCTACTGTATTGTGGGTACTTCATTGTACACATTTTTCTGTTTTACTGTATTGGAGTATGCTCTTTTATTTTTTAATATTAAATAACGTTGAATGTCAAAATTCAAAACTCATTTATTTGAATTAGGCTATAAAGTGTTTTCAGTTTTCGACGTGGTTGACATATGGACAACAGTCAACACCCTGATTCGCCCACAATAATAATTCACATCGCATCAAAAGTAGATCTTTCTAACTCTTTATGTAATTCTTAGCCATTGTCCATGTCTGTACATATCTGTATTGCAGTCCCAACTAGGTAATAATGGATGCGGAAAAATTCATAACCTAACAGCAAATGTTTGAAATTTGTATGGTACCTAACAATCAAATTCCACCTGGTACCTGGGATTTCATTGCAACTACTACAAAACTCGAACAAAATTTTCAGGTCCCCTGAAATTAATTTCGTTCAGTGAAAAACATCGTTTTAAAATGACTTTTACAAACTGTTGCCGAACTTTGTCGTCGTTTTAGTTCGACAAACAACCTCACTGGGGTTTTAATTATAGTTTCAATTCAGCGAATGAAGGTTTACTAGTTAAAAGTTGTGGTTGTTTATTTGAAGCTTTATCGATTATACGGAACGGTTTAAACGAAAAAAAAGTGAGACTATTGTATCTACTCGTATTTGTGCCTGTATACCTAATTTTTAAACTTCCGAAATTATATAAGTAATCCAAGTTGATTTTTAATTGCCACAGATGCTGGATGAGAATCAATTACTGGAAGAAAGTAGATAGAACACCGAACTATGAAATAAAGCCACAATAAAGAAAGAGCAACGTCTATAGGTACCTAATATTAATAAATAAAATAAAAAGGTTCATTTCAGAAACGTGTACGACTTGTACAGTAAATCTTACGGACGGACAAATTATAAAAAGGTAAATGTGGTGTAACACTCAAAAGCGGATTTCGATTATTCTGTACATAAAATAAAAAAAGAAAATTTGGAGACATTTTTAAACAGAGATTTATTTAAATCCAAACCTATCTTTACAATCCAAACCATAATTATTTATTTAATCAGTATCTAAATAGTCAAAGAGCGCCGCACTATTTCGACATTTGATCTCTGCGTTCACAATCAACGTAATCTCGAATTCATATTGTATGCAAATGGTGTTATGTTAGTTCATAGAATCGTCAATGCAATTGAGACTATTCAGACAGTTTGAGGCCGGTGTCGCAGCTGGCTGACACGGGTCTAAGTTAATTTCCGCCGGGAGGATCCGACTCCCGGATTTCTAATGAAGTTTATCCTGTAGATATAACTTCTATATTTGAGGAATTCTGTATTCTTAGGATGAAATAAATGAGAGATATTGGGACTATAATATGATTATATTTTATCCAGTCTACAGTTTTGAGGTTACATTTTTTCTAGAAAATCCTAATTTTGATTGTATTAATTATAGCGAGTTACGCTTTTTGTTGCAATCGGCGTAGTTGTACTTTTTGTTGATGATAAGGTCTTTTCTGCTAGATTACCTACTATAGATTAATAACACCTAGATAGATAATCTTCATACAAGCGCGTATCTAATAGTGAAGCCAAAAATATTAATGTTTGCATCAAGAATTATGTATCCACTTTCGTAGTGACCCTCATGCACTACTTAAACCACCATTAAACTTAAAATTAAGGAGATATTTGCTAGCGCTTGACCTTGACGACTGACAGTATGTACGTTCGGACGTACCAACTGTGTTTGATAACTGATATGACACAGTTTGAACGGCTTCACTATTCGTCTTCACTACTCGCTTATTATCATTGCCTATTTGTCTTAATACTTGACATAAATTAAAATAAAAAAAACAACAGACTTTTCTGGAGGCAATAAAACATAACCTTTTCAGATCAATAGCTTAACAATCTTAGATTCAATCTTTCTTTACATCGGAAGTGGAACCGAATCGCTAAGAGAAGTTGAGCCGTAATTTGAAGCAGTCTAGTAGTAGGTACTAAATAGCGTTAACTGCAAGAGATATTTACTCGGAAATGTTGTTAACGTTAAAGTTCAGCGACCTACTTTTAAAATTAATTCAGTCGACAACTTTTCGCTAACGAAATTGGTAGGTTAACGTTGAACGATATAACTTAGATAACTGGTTTCGCAATCCTCACACCCTTATCTGGATGATATTTTCCAAAAAGTTGTTTTTCGAGTTTGTTTACTCTAAAATTGTTTGCTCCTTTAGAAGTTTTATGTGATCACGCTTCAAATTTTCAGCGCTCTGGGGTAAATAAGCAGCATAACTTTAAATCAGTGAATGAGTTTTAGTCAATAAGTACTTGATTTTCAATTAGGGAAAATTATGTTAATAATCTCCTCCAAAATTACGGCAATATTTTTGTCACACACTCGGTACGATGGATTTGCTCCCACGATATTGTATCCGATGCGCCGCAACAAAATAAATACACCAAATAAATTATCCGTTTCCAATAAAACAACATCCTCGCTATGCTTCGTGAAGCACCAATTGTGGGTAAACTTGTACAAGACCCCCAATTTGAGACTTATGTCGAGTCGCTAGGGTGCAAATTCGAGTTTATTTAATGGTATGTTAGTGGCACGCGACGCATATCTTTTGGGCGTACGACGATTTTTCAAAAACCCATTGGATCCTCTGCGCTTAATCGAGCGGATGTAAACACACCATTTTTCGCGTCTCGCGGAAAAATATCGATATCTCGCATTGTAGTGGAACGAGACAGCGGAATGGGCTCCCACGAATGAATATGTTTTTGAAGTCTGCAATCATTAATCATGCATTGAGTGGTGGCACAATGCTACGTCTAATGGAAGGTTTTGTCGCGAGGAATAGCGGTGTATAATGCACGTAGCGAGGCTCCTGAACAATGCGGGAGAATGCCTTTGTTTCAGTAAAGATAATTCATCTTGCCTCTACGATCTGTATTTGATGAACCTCAACTTAGTGGTTTACGATTGCGTGAAGTGCGTAGGAATTATTAAGACGGTTGAAGAAAAAGAGATGTGTTATTCTACGCCGGGGGGAAAACGTTAAAGAAAATTAGAAAACTTACTAAGTAAGTACATGTAGTAGGCTCCTGAAAATATCGTGGTTTATGTATTATCTTTGGATCATAAAACTAGTTCGTAGTGGTTTGAGAATGAATCCCGATTTTGCAATTTTAAAACCCCCCTTGAACTAAACAAATGGACAAGTCTTCTTGAGTGCCTACACACACAAACGATCAGACATGTTATTTGACAGCGGAACTCATAATAAACTCGTAAGCAGATCGTTCATTCAATCTGTGGAACATAAAGAATAATGCTTTTAAATTTAAAATAGACTTTAGTACTAGATCATAAAGTTGATATTCGAGTTTGATGTGAAGGTGTATATCGCTGTGTAAATGGCTTTTCGGGATGATTAAAAATGGTCCGAGGCTATCCATCAAGCGACAAGTCGCCTGCGATACGCAGCGCTCCTTATTTGAATAACGCCGTTTGGAAATACAAAGCTATGGAGATTATTTTTGTTATCAGACCTCGGAAGAATGTATTATAGGTATAAAGATAATTAAAAGCAACGAAAGCGATAAACGATTGCTTAAATGCGATGTTGTGTGGTGATAAATAAATTGATATGTGTAATGCCTATATAATATTGTAATTTTCTAATACCTTCTGAAATTGGCAAGCGAGCATTAGGTAGGTAAGTACTACAAAAGGTCATATTAATATGGAAAAAAATATACAAAACATCGTTAAAAATAGATTATGATAAACTTTTTCATCCATTAATTAAGAATTAATTGATTTCAGTAACTAACTAAGTTGACTCCTTGTCTTTTTTGTTCACGTACATGTACAATCCAGTAGATTGATCGTTCCGGTAGCGTATCGGCTGCGCACAAATTGCGGCTCATTTTAATATTAAATCCGGATAACTACCTCCTCTAACAACCGCATTAAAACGGATCCAGAATGTAATGGAAAAAGGATCATCAATAATGCAGGTTCATTAGAAAAAGTTCTTTCATAGACTCACATAGCTCATTGTCTTTGGTTTTCTAATGTTTGAAACTTTTCTGTAAAAAAGCAAGGTTACTTTTTTATGTTAACTGCACGTTTTAATAACATGTATGAAGACCTTGCGACCCTTATTTATAATGTTTTATTTGGTTTGCAGGATGTAATAACTTTTGATACCTGCGATATTTACCATAATATTATAATAATTAATTAAATTGAATACTTACATAAATAAATATCGATTAAAACAACTACCTAACCCACCAAGCATCTAAGCTAGGCTTTTTGCTTTCAATAACGATCATAGGATTAGTGCATAACACGTTTGAGCGTAATAACCAGTAAAAAAAGCTGTCACAACATTTTGAATTTAGAATGTTTGACGCAATCACTACTTTACATATCGATTAACTACCGAGTGATTGATGGGCTCGATAATATGTATCGAATGGATTTATAATCATAATTCTAATGTTTGTTTATGCCCGTATCTGGCCGGTGCAGGCAACGGTAACACCCCATGCTGCCTAATTGATCGCTCGAAAACTGTTTAGACAACAGAGTTACTATAACGGTCTTGTGAATGGTCGATTTATTAATAATATTAAAATTACTGTTTTGACTTTAAATCTACTTATTCAAGGAACTCTGACCAAACAATGTTTTATTTACTTATGGCTGGTGTTTACTTTGTTATTTTTTTGACAAGAACATAATAATACCATTTAAAAAAGTTATTGTTATATTTCATGTTACATATTGATTATCATTCATATTCGCTACTGGTGGTGGTGGTATGGCAAACGGTTTGACTGTAGGAGCTAGTCAGTAGATAGATAGGTAGGTACTTATCCAAAGCTTTCTAGATTTCCATTTTTTATAAACTTAGTGATCACGCAAAAAAGCTTTTATCCAAGCATTATGAAGAAAGTCCTTTATAAACACTAGTCCTTCATTTAAGAAGAGTAGTGATTTTAATAAAATAAACAGAATGGAAACAAATTGAATTCGATTATCGGTATTCGAACGTTCTCGAATGTTATTTATTTTTTCCCCTTTTTGTACGGTAGCAACATCTTATCTATTTAACGGTGCGTTTTCCACAGTAAAGTGTTAAATAAAATACTCAGGAAGGAATCTAAATGCTTAGGAATTGGAAGGTCCTGGGAAGGGATGGAAAAGAAATTGGTTTTGAATAAAATACAAATACTTGTTACTACAAATCTTGTAAAATAAATTATTTTTGAACAACTCCTTTTAATAACTAAGTTCTATTTTATTTAAAAATAAATTACGATTTCGCGTTCCATAGATAATTTAAATAACTGAGTTAGTTGCTAACACAAGGTACCTACTTAATATTGACAATATTTCTTTACTATTAGTATTCGTAATTAACAGTAGATATAGTGAGGATAATTGAATTAATTTTAACAGTAATATCTCAAAACGTATCGTGTACCGGTGTACGTGTATCAGGCAATCTGAATTTTAATTACACATAAGTACATAGTGAACATGACAAACGCGTTCGTAATTTGAAATTTCTACGCACGAGCACCTCCGAATTACATCGTGTCTCATCGTTATCTATTCAACATCTACCAGAACTAAAATTAGGGTAAACAGGCTCGACTTTTTTGTCGCAAAAAGCGCCGCGTCATGTGCACTGGGGTGCCGCGACAGTTTAGTCGCATGTTGTTAAAAGATTTGTATGGAACTAGCTGTGTCATGTGAGGTAGACATGTTTGATGTATGCCATGTGACAGTTTTTATACTTAAATGGCACATCACTATTTTTTATGGAATTACACGGGGTTGGGGATTGAACTAGCTATGCCTTTTTGTTCGTATAAGAGAATAAATAATCGTGATTTAATGTAGATGCGTAATATAAATTGTATCAAATGTTATGGGTTTTCTGTACTACCAAGTACCTATAGTATATTATTAGGTCTACATGCATTGAAAAAATAAAGTATCTTTCGAACAGTTCCTATTTTTATTAAGTATATGCTTTGAAAAAAACCCTAACAAACTTACGATTGAGCTTCGGGTTACCCACTCTAATTCAATATTAAAAACATTACTTTCAGTAATATCGATATCTACTTAACCTTTACACAATACAGGACCGTAATATAACAATTTATTAAATAACGTCATTCCCAGGAGATCACCCTCGGCGTCCGTCATTCCCACGCACGACGCCTCCGCACAATGCTCACTCATTTTTTATTTATGCCAATGTTTATTTTATTTATCTGTTTTGCTATTTTACTAGGCCCTGGGCCCGGGCCACGGGACAAGGGACAATAGTTGTGCGACAACAGCCAACCCTACGACACACGACGTTAATGAGTCGTAATTTTAAGGATGGCAATATTTACGGGGTCATAAATTATTAATTTTGTATATTAGTAAAATAATATAACAAAGCATGCTCTGCCTAAATTGATGCTGTATTAAATAATCAATACCAATAATAACATTAGCGTCTCCAATAAGAAGTCTCGCTCATACATTATTTTTTTACTGAGCCTGAGCGAGTTATTAGTCCCAAAAAAATCTCAACTAAATTGGTATGTAAACGTAGCATTATCATAATTGCAGGGAAACCTTAAATAATCAATAATCAGTACGTCTGGGTTAAACAAACAAACTTGTTCCGAACTTATCGTAAAACGACGCCATGATAAATAATATTCGTATTTCGAAGAAGTTTTTGTATTGAGTTCTTATTATGCCTCTGCTACAAAATTACTAGCAGTGTGTAATCAGTCTGTGGTTTTTTTATTGGTAGTGGTTTGACATTGATTTGAAAAACGAACTCATGTTTATCTGATTTAAGTGTAATTTATATTTTATACAGGTACTAGCTCGCGACTCCGCCCTCGTGGGTGTCGGTTATCGCGGCAAAAAGTAGCTTTTGTCCTTTCTCAACTAGACTATCTCTGTACCAAATTTCATTTTAATCGGTTCAGTAGTTAAGGCGTGATTCTGTAACACACAGACAGACAGAGTTACTGTAACATTTATAATATTAGTTTATAGTTTTTATTAGTATAAAGTATAAAGGCGAAAGTATAATTTAATAAGGATACATAAGGCAAATTAAGGATTTTAATTGTCTTCAATTGAAGAAACCTAGGTTCTGTCAGCATGCTTTTTACATGCTCCACTTTGTATATTGTACGATTAATAAGAAGAGGCCATGGTATTATTTAAACAAAGGTTAAAATAAAGATGTTTCAAAACGTATCTCCAAATACCTTAATATTAGGAATACTGACATAAGATGCAGAACCCTTTGATGAAACATAATTATATCCTCCACAAAATAAACACATTTAAAACGCAGTTACGGGGAACGTGTTGTCAGGTAAGAAGGGCTGCAATTTGCAATTTCGTCGGATCAATATCGGCTAACGAGTGAAGCGAGATTTTAAATTGCAGACTGCGCAACTTGCAGGAGTTGTAATGAGGATAGAGTATTTGTTCGTAGGAATTACTCTACTGTAGATAACTCTTGTAGTGGAATTGGACTGACATTTCGTATCGTATTTGAATTTGGAAAAAGAACAACACTCGTGCTTTGTTTTTAAACATGTTTTTGTTTGTTTTATTTTAATTTACATATTTATGTAAATTAAAATAAACGAACACATTTTTTATTTTAAATGCAAGGCTTCAATATGTCGTTTCAAACTTTTTTATTCCTGTGGTCTATTGGTAAATAAGGGTAAGGGTACGTTTTTTCAGCACAACTAAGTCACCCGTTTGTGTCAAAGCACATATCAATTAAGTGATACAACACAAGAATTAAAAAAAAAAGCTCATGAATATTTACTGCACCACGATTTCCTCAAAGTAAGCGTCAGTGAAACGGACCTACTATTACTTCGAAGTGCGGTGTAACAAATATTTCCCCCGAGTCCATGAAAAATTAGCGGCCATTGTGCCGGCTGCTTCTTTAATAAATAACCTAGATCTTTAGACGAGCATAATGCATAACAATATTTTTCTTACCCTCTTTACAAACCAAAAGCAGTTTCAAGGCTTTCCCCACATTTTCTTATTATGTCGTATTTCTTCATCGCCCTTCCTAAATTATGATTAAAATTTACGATAACCGTGAATTCTCCTATCTGGCAACACGGAGTTGTTTGTTTAAGCGACTTTCGGAAGATTTTATGCAAAATGTTCTTTGATTATGGGTAAATTTGGCTCTAAGAGGCAGTAAGAGAGTTAAATTTATAATTTTATGCTTTTTGTTCATTAAATATGATTTAGCGAATTGTCTTTTCGATTTTAAATATTAGAGTAAACATAACTGTGGAAAGTCTTGCCTTTAAATATTTATGAATTATTCCTTTCTTCATGTTTTTTTCTGTTATAGTTGATAGTTTTATCCGTAAAGTTATGATAATTCTGTAATAATACAACAAAGTACAAAGCCCAGGTGTCCTCCCCTTTATTACCAAGTAGATTTTATACACTAAACTGCAGGAACTACGTCAACCCATAACACTTCACGTTGCATTCACTAAAAACCATGAACTTCCTTTATTGACCAATTTAGCGATTCTCCCCTCACTAAACCAATCATACAACAACTAACCTTAATTTTGGATCGATAAGGTTTCTTTTGTTATGACAGCAGGGTTAACTTATTTTGCATGGTTTCAGCAGGAGTGCATTTTGCGCAGGTGGCGCCCCCATCGTCTTAAGTTACGAGTTTTCAATAAATGGTTGTTTCCTTGACAGTTTAATTATTCATACGTAAGTTTGTGTAGCTTCTCATAAATTAAGTGCAAAGTTAGTAATGGGTATATATTAATGACAAAATTGTTGGTCACATCTGCACTTCAAATGTGTATCATATTATGTAGTACCTACATGTAACTAAACACTAAAAGTGCCAGGAATCATTATATTCGTCATACATAGGACAACTTTCACTGTGGGACAAAAATGGCGAAAAAAACGATATAATACTTCTAAGAGTCTCTACGTCTCGACAAAGTGTACTGAAAAGTCGACTTTTAATCAATTTTAGTGTTAGTCCTATTAGTAAAAGTTGTTCACAATTATTTGTACTACAATTATTGTTTTCGTTTATTCAGTTACCTGCTATATACCTACTCTAATCAAACTTAAAAGTTACTATCAATACAAATAATTTGATTATTTGCGATACTTTTGTTTTACATAAAAAAACACAACGTTCGGATTTTAAAAACATTCAGATCCCAGACACCCAGACCACCCAGGCTGATAAAATCACAGAAATAGTTTTGTTGGCTTACCATTTTTATACCACTTGGTTTTCCAGCTTTATTATATATAATAATTATATAGCTTTTTCTTTTACTATTACAAAATTCACTCCATAACTATTGATTGGTGAATGGTTATGAAATGTCACTGTTCCTATAAGAAATAATAAAAATAATCTTTGATGTTTTGATTTTTAACCTGTATACGATAATACAAAGAAATAAACTAAAGTGCTTAAGTACTTAATACATAATTTAAATAAAATAAATACTATTTGGACGTCGCTCTCCGTCATACGCCATGACGAAACTTGTTACTCGAAAGTCAAGTTGAAGTAGTACGAGTGCTGTGACCATGATTTAAAATAATTGAATTTGAATAAAAATCAGGAAACTATAAATTTTAATCTTCCATAAACGAATGTTCTTGAGGACTAAAAATGACTGACAAATTAACAACGAGCAAAATTAGACTTTGTAGTCTACATGTTCTGACAGAGACTGGTGAAGGGTGGGCGAATTAGGGTGCTGTCTTTATATACCTAATTAATCTTTGAAAAGTGCTACTTTGTAGCCTAATAATTCAAATAAATAAATTAAGATTTTGGCTACATAAATAATGCTTTATATTTTCAATGATAAGAGCAGTAGTAATTCTGAATCGTTGGCAGAGATTGAAGCCATGAACACATAAAAAAACCACCAATAAAATAACACAACAAGCAAAAATATGTAATATTTTAAATCTGTCCCAATTCAATTATAAAGTCCACATTATTTATGCTTCTAGCATGGCTACCCTACTCTCCGGCTGACATGAGGTGATTACGGGCCTTGTTTATTTTATTATTTTTTGTTGTTTTTATCTAAACACGATCGTGATTATCGTATAGAATGGACGGACGGACTTGTGAGTGATTTCTTTTATTTATTTAACCTTTGTGATTGTCCGGTCTGAAGCTTATGTATAGTTGGTGACCTTACAATGCGGTACGTTTATTGAGTTTAATTGAAAATTTCACAGTTGATTTACTTTAACGTACCTATTCTTTATTGAAGTAATGATCACGATTTTACATTTTAACAAGTGGCTAGAAACTTCTAGGCCGAAAAAGATGGCATAAACTGAGGAAACCTTAATATAATAATAATAATAGCGGCCTAAAAATGTCCCACTACTGGGCACAGGTCTCTTCCCATTTACAGAAGGAATAAGCTTTGATCACGACGCTTGCTTATTGTCGGTTGGCGATTTCAGATTCCAGAAGAAACCTTAGAGGTTGAAAGAGAAGATGTCATTGAACGGGTTTGAATGTATAATGTCCGCTGAAAACAATTCTTAGTTTACTTTCAAAAAGCACGTAAAACAAAATCTACGATAAAATAGAAATTAGTCGTATGTACATTGTATATAAGTTATTAGCCATTCCCCGCGACTCCATCCGCGGTACCTAATTTTTTAGTACTTCTTCTTCTTAGCTTGTCAATCAATGGCTTTCACCCTGAATAACATAAGATAATACATAAAGACATAAGATATTTTTTTTAGTAAAAATATATCTTATGTTACTCAGGGTGAATGTCAATGTAGTGTGTAGTGATTATTTTCTTTTAGAGTTAAAGACCTTCTTTGTTCAGGAGAAGGCCTTTGCCCCTATATAGGAAAACAGTAAAAGCTTGTATTATATTTCGTTTCAGTCTTATTAGCTTTGGTTGAGCACTTAACACTAAGTGCTATGAAATCAATCCGTATGATCGATGAGGCGTCTGCCAGTGGAGATATAAAACTAATATTTGTCCTATTTTGACGTAACGAAGATGTCTTGTTTAAGATATTATTGGACGTGCTTCTTGTTAAGGTTGTTTTTTTTTTAAACGTCGCCTGCTCTAAGGAATTTAATCCTTGTGTCGCGGGGGCTTCACAAACATTCAAATCACATGCACAAAGAACACCCAGACTTGGAACAAGTATCTGTGGATCACATAAATGCTTGTCCCAAGTGGGGAGCGAACCCACAGCACGTCGCACACAGTGGTCATTAGCGTGGTGAACTGGTGACCTACCACACGGCTATCCGTGCAGTCGATTTTATGAAGGTTTCTGTCATACCTGCTGTAAATCCTCGAAATGTGTTCAGGTACATGAGTTGTGTAATTTCTTACATAAACTTATTTAACTATACATAATTTATTTAATGGGGAGATTAAACAATGATAGAACATCTAATTTTTTCTCGGTAGGTTGCTGGTTTGAAACCACCCATTGCACTTCCAACATGAACCCCGTAACACAAGAATTGTGTTTATCAGGGCACTAATGTCCGACACACATTGCTAGTACTCTTCGGCCGCCGTATCTTGGTGAGCCCTAAAAGCGATATAAGATGTTGCCGTCTCTTATTCACTCACCGTTTAAGAGTACTTGCATCTCACGCAAACTGTTTTGTAGCTCTTTTCAGACACGCCAAGATTCGACAGCCGTATGTTATTAAAAAAAGTTTCTACTTATTGGAAGTACCGATTGTACAAACTTTTGGCATTATAGACTAAGAAATAAATTCAATGTCTGTACAATGTATAGATTACCTTACTCGAATCCATGCATAGGTTGTCTGGAAGAGATCACAATTAGTGATAAGATGAAGAAGCGCGCCACTTTGTACCAACTGTTCACAATGTCTCATTTTACATATCCTCTGTTGGTGAATGTACAATAAAGAGTAAAGAAATAAATGGCAAAGGCTTGTTCACAAGTAGGTATATACAATTTGTACCAGCCTATGACATAATTTCTATGACTCGCTGCCAGTTTTTCCCCAACAGCTATCATCTTTGATAAGCACTTGACAGACAGTTTGGTAAATTAATAACATTTGACCCTCCCATATAATACGGCGTTCACGAATTACGATTAGTCATGGGCCATGGCTGACTCATTTGTAAATTTTAAGGAATTTTACATAACTAGGATTGGATTATAAGGCCCCAATATTATCTAAGGGTTAGGCCGGAAGAAGCAATGAGCTCCTCTGTCAAATATACTGTGTTTACCAAATGTTTATGGTAAACATACAAATAAATAGAAAAAGCATAAGGTAATAACGTTACCTATGTCATAGAAAATGATTCCCGGCCCTACCATCAAAAGTAACGATATGAAAACACAATGAAATGACAAGTCATACGCTGGAAAAAATAGCAAGCGCTTTCCCATTATAAACATGACATTTCGTGTTAGGAAAATTGAATTTCACGGACTGAATATTCTGGTTATGATAATAAACATAGTAATTTTTTTTGGAAGCTCAGTATATCTGAATTCTGCTATTTATTTGAGTGAATAATCCGTATACATACATTAAAGCAATTGGGTATTTTGAATATAATCGAAATATTCTATAAACTTTTTCTAAAAATAGTCGCAAAACTGTTGTAGATCCGCAAACAACTTTTGGTATTTAATCATATCTGTCAATTAATTAAATTAATACACGAAGAGCACATCGTAATACACTGAGAAGTTATCCACAAGGTGGCCGAATCTACCAGGGTCTCATAAGTTATAAGGAATTAATTCAGAAGTAATAAGTAACATTACACCATCTGTGTAGGTACCTAATAACAATATACGATCACCTTCGGATCCCTACGCTGTGGTTGCCAGCAAACCTATAAATTTCACTTGTTTGTGTTTCAATTATTGAAGGCATTTGTCCCAGTGCAAGTTACATGTTTCAACAGCTACTTTGGTCCATAATGCTTGTTGAATTGAATTGAATGTTTCATTTTCATGTATATGTGTTATTATTTTACATTATGGTATATATAACGCTTACGCTCTTATTCATAATAATCACGATGTTGCATAGCAACTGATTAGGAAATTCTAAATTCGATCGATTTACTATAAAATAAATCAAGAATCCGATGAAGTTTAGCGGGTTCTTGATTTTATTTTATAGAGGATTCGGATTTAGAATCAAAGCAGCAGCTTTACAGTTTGAGACTTTCAATATTTTTTTATTAAGGTCAATATATTAAACTCTTTCTGGTTTTGTTCCTATTCAATTCCATATTAATTTCATAGATATAACCTAATATTAAACTATGTTGTCAATAAAGTGATAAATCTCAGAAGTTGCCGCCTATTTATCTCCTATTGAATTTGCATTGTGGCCAATTTTTTGCGACAATCGTGACCAACCAAAGATTCAACAAACGATAGTAGTGAGCTATTTAACATGCTTCAAATCTTACCTTTGTGTTCGCCGATATTTTTTGCCTTGTTAGTAAATCGTAATAAGTTATTACATAATAAAATAACGCTCACTGATCGCCTGTCAAAACTCGTAATAGTTTTACACTGTGTTATAATTTGGAAGATAATTATTTGTTGTAAAGGTTCCGCGGCGGCTTGTTTGTGAGTCTTGTTTTTGAGTGATGTTAACTTTTTTATTTAGTATGTTGTTTTATTCTTTTGTTTTTAATATTAAGTCTGGTGATGCATGCAGTGCCGTCAATCATAAAAGACCAACATGAAAAAGTAAGAAGTGCTTCTATAAAGTTTTAAATTTGTTTTCATACCTAACTCCCAACTTTTGACTGACCTGTTGGTCTATTGGTTAGTGATCCTGACTGCTAAGCCGGAGGTCGTTGGTTCGATTCTCACCCAAGACAAATCTTTGTGTGATGAGCACGATCACTTGTTCTGTGTCTGGGTGTTATAGATATATCTATAATATGTTTGTTGTCCGGTCACCATAGTACAGGCTCTGTCTAGTTTGGGATCAGATGGCCGTGTGTGAGCTGTCTCAAGATATTATTAATAACTACGAAAATAACTCAAAATGCAAGACTCCAATGGGGCTATTTCAATACTTGTCTTATTACTTAATTGTCAGTCCCTTTCAAAGATTTAAAATGCAGTTGCTTAAGTACAAAGTGCCAAAAGTACCTAATAACCACTTGGAATATAAAACGATACTTTGAGTTGAGTTGAGTACCTATCTATTTAGATAAGTAGAATTTTACTATTACCTTTAAAACAAGTTCCATCTTTAGATTTCCATATAAATTCGTTTTGATTTCTATCAAAGTTTAATCTGTCAAACTGTCATTTAACGACATTCTAATGCTGGATTGTGCAACACAACTCATTGAAAATTTTAAAATTAGAATTAAATACCGTTTCATATCCGATATTTAAAGAAGAATGCAATACCGTTACCGTAATTTAGTTTTTAATAAAGAATTAGGTAGGTACACCCACGGGTTAAACCTTTCAGAGTTGTGTTAGTGTTAAAACCTTTTTGGTCCGATTAGGGAGGGGTTACATTACAGCCCACGGTCGGGTTTTCTTTGGAAAACTAAGCATATGCAATATTTAGTATATGAATATCAAAGAGAAAGGTAAAGGTACTCACGAGTCACGGCATCGGGCCCACTCTGCTGATTGCAGGCGCGCCATTTGCATCAGTTGTACCTATATGTGTACACTTGGACACACAAATATCTAGTTTTTTTTAACTGTTCATTTTTTAATGTGATGTGATCGGTTAAGTCCATAATAATATTTTTTTCATTATTAAGAGTTGGAATTTTATATTTTGTATTTTGAAAAATACTCGATTTATCATCATCAATTGTTTTGTAATTTGCACTTGTATGAAATATTGGGCTTACTTCAAGTAATGAGGTAATCTAATACCTCTAGCCAGTTTGCATGTACATTTTTTAAAAGTCTGTTCGTTATTTTAAAAAGTGGTCATTTAATAAATAAACTTGTAGTTTCATTCTCCATCTCCGTTTCTGTCATCGGAAGTGCTGTGCCAGAATGCGCTTTCAGTAAATAGCTGTGGACAGTCTCATCCGTGGTTCCTATGTTTTTAAGAAATTATAGGACTGCCCCAAATATCTTAAGAAACTATTTTTAAATATTGATATTGTTTTCTTGTGCATTGAATCTTCTAAATAATTTGTGCTTTATTTAAACTTAGTTTGTACGCAGTTTCCTGTTAATTAAACTCAAAAGAATAGGGAAGCTTACTTTTTCTTTATTAAATCACACAGAAAATACATTACCCAGTAACATACATAACAAAGAAAACTTTTCGAAGCGATAATTTTTTTTTTGTATATATTGTAAAATATATGACTCGACCGAGTTAAAATGAAGCTAGGGTTTATAGTTTTTGAGTTCCAACGACTTTATCTTACCCCGTAGACCCTCTTACCCCACCTTACCTAAAACGGTGGTTTTAATTGTGCGATTTTAGTACCAGCTATAGATTAGTATAAATGTCAGGTACATCACTGTTCTTAGCTAGAAACTCATATCTTTGAATACAAAGAATTTCTTTTCATTTGTTATTTTGTGTACCGAGTGTACAGTACTGTAGGAAACTAGCACAGCATCTTGGTAATTTGAAAGCGTCACCCGCACCCCTCTGCGGCCGAAAGAAAAACACAACTTTTCTTTTCTTGCAATTTCACTTTCCGTAATACAGTCTACCTTGAGGCTATTGTTGTGATTGCACCCAATATATTGTGCCTACATGTGATAGATATTTCTCTTTAGAAAACAAATAGGTATCTATTAATATCTACAACTTTATTTGAGAGAAATTAACTCAAAAGTAATTGATATAAAACAATTGCTGTTCAAAGAATTAAAAAGATCCTACTTTTGTTACTTACTGAACTGTGTTGAAGTTGTCTTGAGTCTTACCTTATTTGCTAACTTACGACGATACGAAAAATACTTAACTATGTAATAATTATGCAAATAGGTATAAGTAACCTTTTTTTTTTTAAAAAAAAAAGTCGGCCTAGATACTTTAAATTATTTATTTCATTTTTTAAATCAGTTTAGGTTAACTCATGTTTTTTATATTCATTCTAGGAGAGATTCTTCGAATACTCGTACGTAGGATCCACAATCATTGGCTACTTTGAGCCAAACGTCAGCGATGATAACAAACAATCATGGTTCTCAAATAGTGTTCCTATTTCAAATACCGTGTGTTATCCCCCCAGGAGTGTGGTGCTTTGAGCTTTGAACCTGCAATATCCACAAGCAAACAGTGTCTATCTCTGCCCGGAAGAGAGTTAGCTCTTTGTGGCTTTGAAATACGACTTCTGAAACTGTTTGGATAGTTATAAATTTGTGACAGGACTTGAGACGGTAGAAAAAGAATCTGTTTTGAAGTTTGAATACTTTTTAATACCTACATATTAGGTACATTCAAACAAAATTCATAATTATGTACTTATTTATTTATTTAATAATTTATGTACACACAAAAAGCATAGGAACAATACAATAGAAAAAACATGTACAAATCTCTGCCAGCAGTCCCGCAAGAGGAGAGGTAGTTAATAATGGCAGTCAACAGTGTGCAACTTATGTAGAGAAAAACGAAATACTATAAATATACATACATAAAGGTACATACAATACATATATATTTAAACATATATATATGTACTAGCTTTTGCTCGCGACTTCGTCCGCGTGTACCATCGTTTATTAAATTACCACCATTTTCTCCCCTTTGGGGGGGAATTTCCAAAAATCCTCTCTTAGTGGTAGCCTACTCCTCCCAACAAACACACATTCCAAATTTCAGCTCTTTACGATCAGTAGTTTCGGCTGTGCGTTGTCTGTCAGTCAGTCAGTCAGTCAGTCAGTAACGGAAGAGTTTTATATATATAGATAATGATATACTTAACATAACAGATAACTTAAAAGTATACAGTAGATAAAACTCAATCAATCAAGGGAGAGAGTGCTCTTTTATGCGTTTCTTGAAAAGAGGTAGAGAATTAGAGTCACGAATGTTCGGAGGTAGCGAGTTCCAGAGCCTTACTGCGTGAACGGTGAACGAAAAGGAATAGAAGTCGGTTGAGTGGGAAGGGAAATGTAAAAGAGATTTGATGTGGGATCTGCAGGGGACATGGGAAGGTCGGGTGTAATGAAAGCGTTCACGTAGATAGGGAGGAAAAGTAGGATTGTGCAGAGTATTATAATAATGGATTTATAATAATACCGATCTATAAATGTCCGACTGCTGGGCGCATGCCGCAGGCCTCTTCTCCTTTAAAGAAGGAACGAGTATTGATTACCACGGTGTTTCACTACGAGTTGGCGATTTCGATTCCATTTGTCGGAATCCAGGTCTCCTCACGATATTTACCTTCACCGATCGTCATAACTGAAAAAGTCACATTGGTTGCCTGTTGCGGGTTCGAAGATGTATGAAAATCGTTTAGAAGTTTGAACTGCTAGGCCACTAGGACATTCCTGGATTTACACGAAGCGAAAAAGTTTTATTTACATTGGTCTCTTGCTCAACTCCTACCCCAAATATGGAAAAGAATCGCAAGCCGGATATATACCTATTTAAAAATTAATAAAAAATGTATTTTAGGTTAGGTGAGTACCCAAAAAACTAAAAATATTACCTAATTCTTTAAATGTTCAGTGGTTTGATGCTATTTTAGAGGGCGGCTTGCACAACAAAGCTTAAAAAGCGTATTTATTTATAAATTTTGTAATTATAATAATTTTAAAATAATTTGATGAGAACCTGTACTTTAATTTCGGCAATGTTCATGTAAGCCCGGCTAGCTCAGTCGGTAGAGCATGAGACTCTTAATCTCAGGGTCGTGGGTTCGAGCCCCACGTTGGGCGAAATCTTTTTGTACTGTTAAGAAACACTTTGTATTAGCGCCATCTACTCAAACTAGAATGAAACTATTTACTCAGTTCCTGTTTTGAATCGGAGAGTTGTTAGAAGTACTCCATTAAATTTATAGATGGCGTTGTTTTAAAATTTCATTTGACGTTTATGTATACACCAATAAAATCCTTTATTATAATGAACAGTTATTTTTTACATTTAACCAATTTGATTATTTCAATTTTTTTTTTTTTACTTTAGTGTGGTACTGTGTCTGTCCGACGCCTCGGTCAGTTTACCCGTGGTGGTTCAATTTCTTTCGACGGATGTATATCGCAATTTCTATCATTGCGAATTACGGTAGACATCTGAATGAATCTTCAAACTAGTGTTAAAATAGAAGCAGTCCTCAAAATTGCTTGAAAATAAGCCAGAAGAAAAACAAGCTCTATCAACTTCACAATATTATAATGTAGATGGCGCTTGTAACGATAGTTGCCATCGCAAATCAGTACACCACAATAAAATATTTTTTGTATTTGTTTTGCCTGTGTTCCTAGTTCCAAAACTCCGAAAAGATATGATGAGTGAAATTCATTATTAAGAAGATTTGAATTTCTTGAATTTTTTTTATATACTTACTATAAATACTATGTTTGTCAGCTTTTTATAACAATTTAGATTTATCACACCGGAACGTGGCAACAAAACCCATAGATAATGTTGAATCATGTACATATGTTTCTTGTAAAAAAGTAATTAATAATGACCGAATACTGAATCGTCAAACAGTTTGAGACCATCGTCAAGTCTTATGCTGTCTCTGTCACTTAAAGGAGAAAAGTAGCGACAGATAGACATTTAAGACCGTGTTAAAGTTGATAATCGTTTCAGTATTCGGGGTTAAGTATAGTATGTTATTTTAAACCCAGGACAATATTTTATGTAGGTATGCAATATTTTATCTACCTACATAGAATTAAAAGTTATCCATATCCTGAGACTGTTATCTGCACATTAAAAACGAGGAGGTATAAGTAATGGTTAGGTACAGTGTATGTATAATTATAGTCACTTAAGCGTAATTGTTTCATCTTAAATGTAGATTATTAATGTATGAAAAATATATAATTATTGCTGAAACGAAATATCCTTTAAATTTTAGATGGTAATGACTCGCTTTACATAATTTCAGCTGTCTTAGGTGGTGAGTGTAGAGTACTTAAATCTTATTTTACTTTTTGCTTTTTCCCAACTTTTATCTGGAATTAGCTGCGCCTACGGTGTTACCTGTGGTTTGACAGAAACACTAATAATATACGTTATCAGATAACACCAATTTTTTTTTCAAGATATAAAGTAGTTTATGTGTTAATCCAGGGTATTATTTACCTCCATACTTATATACACATAATCACATAAATAAATATTAAATACATCAATTTTATCAAAATTGATTCAGCCGTTTGAGCGTAAAGAGGTAACAACCAACACACACATACACGCTCACAAACTTTTGCCTTCATAATATTAGTGTGGTGATGTGTGATGGGTCTATAGCTATACCATACCATCCTATCTACGACCACAGTATTCACGTACTCTGTATGTAAATTGCATAAATATATTTTTATAATCTCGTCACCTTATTCTATGACCGGCGATCATTACTTACCGTCATTATAAACAGGTGTATTACGTTTCTTATAGCATCGACACAGGGGTAATTGTGCAGCTTCCTTTGCGACATCATTTAGAGCAATTTCGTATAGTTTATATAAACGTAGGTAGCACGCGACGAAACCTTATTGTTGGTGGATATGTGACAAGATGACACGGCCTTTGTATATTTGCTTCACTATTTGTGGTAAGAAAATATTTGTCTCAATAATAAATACAAGTTGTTGATCAAACTTAAATAAAGATTAAAACTTGACCAACAATATTCATTTTGAGGGGATTTAATAATATAAAGAGGATCGCTTTGTTGATTTGTTGTTTCTTTGTTTGAGAATTGTTTAGTCTATATTATAACTAGACAGAATGTGTTTTCCTACTTGTTACCAACCGGCCCTGTTAAGGCGATCGTTCATTGCAGTCTGAAGACCTTTCTCAAGACGTGAAAATCCATTCTCCCGGATAATTCAACTTCACGCGCCGCTGACTCTGCCCGACGCAACTCCCGACTCATCGGCTATTCTGCCAAGATTTTGTCGACTACTACATCACACGAAATCTCAGTGGCCACACCTTAAGCTCATTGCTTGAACATAGTAGTGATAACTGCAGACAGCTTATTCGCCCACACTATATTTGTCCAAGATGACAAGATTAGTGGTCACCCTTTACGAGTTATGTCAATGTTTTATGTTAATGTTTGTCTTTATCTCATCTCATTTGAGAGACAAATATATTTGAACGATATCTAACAATTTAAGCGATGGGTTGCCTTTTTGTCCACGCACTGATTGATTTACTGTATATATATTATAATAAATATCTTAAAGTACCTAATTACGTTATCAATGGCAAGCTTGAACACAGATAAAGGCTCAAGGCCTAGCCATAAGTGTAGTCGTGAATATGTTCGGCCTTGAGATACCGTGTACAATAGGCATAAAATAACAATCAATTTCAATTTCCTAAAGAAAACAAGCAAAGGTTTCCTTCATATAGGTATTTTGTGTCAGTAAATTAATAAATGAATGACTTGAACTTATAAGAATGATTATAAGTACAAGTAGGTATGTATTCTTACGTTAGTACATCAAGAATAAATCAAGACAACCAAAAAATTTTATTTGTAGCAGTTAATATGATATCCTACTTTCTTCCAACCGCTAACCTATCTCTGTCGAAGACAAATTGCGGCTAGTTTCGCGCATAATCAATAAGTCGATCAAAATTTCTTTTGTTTTTTCAGCTCTTACTGGCTGGGGTGATGGAGTGTCCACGAAAATGGATTTCGGAGAAGAAGAGGCAACAGCAACTATCACAAATTCATCTAAATTAGAAGATGAAGATGTTGAAGTACAGCACACTATTGTTCTATCAACAAAACTTAAGAATAACAATAGAAGAGGATTACATACTAATGATGGTAAGATCGAAGATAAGGGCTCGTTTTCCAAGAATGCGCATAAATTAAGTCCATTGCTCCGCAGTTCACAAGTTTGAAGGACTTCTTGCCAACGAGTGTAGCAATGGAAGTAATTTTCCGGCTTTTGAGTTCGTGCCTATGAGGAAAGGAAGTTTTAATTGGTAGGGGAGATCTGCTCACAAATATTTTTATGTTATATTATCAACATTTTCTCACTATAAGCTTTAAGGCACAAAGATATGATTTCAAACTCTGTACCTACTATGACGTTTTAATATTATGCTAGTTCTAGGATCAAAAAAGATTAGTACACACAGCTTAATTGATTATTTATAAGTCCATTGCTCCGCTTTTGACATGTTTGAAGGACTTTTTTTGCAAACGAGCGGAGCTCCATTGAGCTATAATAGAAAATACGATACTAAACATAACAGTGATACTACATCTAAAAAAAAACAATATGACTTAATACCTACCGTAGTATCCACCAACGCTCAATTAGGTTTTATAATTATTTTGATTTAAATTAAAAATCATCTGTCTATTCTTTCTCAAGCTATGTTGAAGTTGGCTGCCAGTCTTACCAGATTTAGCTGAATACCATATTTCACATGGAGCGACTGCCTATCTAACTTCCACAGCCCATTTTATTGGGTATTACAGTATCCCATAATATTTTGCTCTCTCTTGGTAATGATAATAATTTCAACTATAATATCCACAGAAATATAAATATCAGTTATCAATATGACCTTCATCGTTTTAAATGTTTATTTATTATTCTAATCAAAACGTTATGTAAACATTCACAAGTTAAAGATCCCGAAACATAAAGTTATCAGTCCCGTGCAAGGTCGATGCTGTTGACCTGATATAATCCCAATTATCTCGTGACATTTAGGTATAACATAACCATTGTATAATTAACCGATAGTTCAAGTTTGATGAAGAACTAATTTAGATACATACTGAATGTTAAAAAGTCTGAGTTTAGTAAGTTTATTTTAAGAGCTGCAAATTTCAAATAAAAATTATAATTTGCAAATTGTGGTGGTTCAATGAACGGACTTTTACGCCCAAGGTTACAGGTTTGAACCCAGTACAGGCAAGTACCAATGTAGCTTTTTCAATGTTATATGTAATTTCTTTATTATTCTAAGACATCATTGACAATCGTTGATTAAAATATCGTAAGGAAACCTGGATTCCAATAATTGAAGTCTGAAATCGCCAATCCGCAGTAAGCAAGCGTGGTGATAAGTGGTGATAAATGGCCGCCTTTTGTATATGTGACCAGTAATATATTATAAATTGTTAATAAATATTTTACCTTGTCACCAGGTAATCCAGGTACTCTTACTTACAACATTGGCAATAAAGAAGCAAAGGCAGATAGTGGCGAAGTTCCTGTAGTCAACGGATACAAATCCGTCGAAACCACACAAATAAGAACACCAGACACTAGATACAAGTCCCAAATATATCCTGATTCAGCCTTCATCAACCGAAACATACGGGACGAGCTCGACATATACCCTAACTACATCACCAATCCATCACAATGGAAGCCTTCGAATTTCTACAATAACATCAACTGGTTGAATCAGGAACTACCTAACATAGACTCCAGTTCCGGCTGGAAGATCAGTAGACCAGCCTACCAAACTCCTGGAAAGTTTCACAGAAGAATAACAGATGATGGTATGAAAGACTTTTACTGTAATAAGTGCAGAGAGCTCAACGGGCAAGTTTCTAGGGGTTGTCCGCAACAAAGGGCGAATACATGGGCGTATACAACGACACCTAAAATGAAGCTGGATGGAAAATTGGCGAAATTAAACTAATTCGTGAGCCGCCATTGTTTTTGTTCATCCCGTGTACAAACGACAAAAAACTTGGTGATGTTAATCTTAGCGACCTTGAGATGTTGTTGAGGTTGAATTGTATGAGATGTTCATAATTGTGCGCACGTTTCTTGGTATTCGTTAATACAATGCCTAATGTTTTCTGCAGTTTTTACAATATTCAATCTTCTTCGCTAGACCGTCTTTATTATTCTTAATTTTTAGGTGCTGACTTAAACATTCATTGTGTTAATTACTGGCCTCGGATATGGGGTTATTGATCTTTTGTCTTTGTAAAAACTAGACTAGTACAGACTATTAGATCATTGTGATAAAATATAAAGTGAGTTTAGAACAATTATAATTTAGAGGGTTTTGGTTACTGAACGTGGATTCATATTCCTACATTTTTTCAAATAGTTTGATGGAATACCCATGAAAATATTTTGCGAATTTATTCGGTGTTTGGTCCTAGCTCCTTTAGCCAACTGACATACATTTTAGCGATTCGATCAGCGTCAACATTTGTAGAAAAGTCGCTTAGCTAGGGGGCTGTACTCACTTACCCAAAAAAAATATCAAATTTTCCTCATACGATGTGTGAATTGATTGTTCATTAGAAATGTCAGAAGGAATGATGATATTTTTGTCTACTGACTCTGAAGTCAGTAGACAAAAACATCTGACGTTCTTAATTGGTATATCAAAATGTTTTACAGTCGCGTTTTTATAATAGTTTTTTATGAATCTGTAAATGAGCAGTCAAGAAACTTTTTATCTTTTTATTGATCTTTTAATAATACATTTTGTTATCAACTAACCAATAACATTAGTGGAATAATTTGGTACGCTTTTACGTAAGAATACTTGTTGGTTTAAATAAATTTCGGTATAAACAAATAACAACTGTACTTTGAGTACATTTTAAATAATTTTCGACTAACGCTCTCTTTAATTTCCAATCATGCTGATTTCTGTTTTTAAATAATTGTCAATAGCGTTATATTTGTTGATTAATTACGGATCTTATAGTGGGTTATTTTTCCATTATCGTTGACGAGTGTCTCCGCTCCTCTTAAAGTGGACTCCTTGCCATCCACATTCGTTGATGAGGCGTAAGAGTTGCTGGAGACTGACACAAATCCTCCCCGGCTAGGCGTCGCGGTGTCGGCATAATGGTTGATTTTGTTCACGTTGGGGTTAGCCTGGAAATGATAAAACATGTAATGTAAAATCTATCATAAATTAGGAGATCATCTCTCTTAGCCAAGTGACATTTCTACAAGAATTGGCGTTGATCGAATCGCTCAAATGCATGAAAGTGAAAATTCTAAGTAACGTTACTTAACGAAACGAAATGTCATACTTAAGCATGTAATGTCATCTAAGCTAATTCTATCATCGTTAACGCTTGTAGAAATATCACATGACAACGCAAGCTGTAATTAAAATAACTATTAAGTTAGCCAATGAGACAGTAGGTAATCAAGTACTGAAATAAGTTTCAGTAGGCAACCTGAAAGAAGAGTAATCTGTTGCAAATAAATGTCGTGGTAGCCTAGCGGTTTAATGAACAGATTTTCGTGCACAAGGTTGCAGGTTCGAACCCAGGACACGCAAGTACCAATATAGCTTTTTCAATGTTATATGTACTTTCTACATTTTTCTTAGACGTTATTGACAATCGGTGAAGGAAAACATCGTGAAGAAACCAGGATACCAAGAATTGGAATCTGTTATTGCCAACCCGCAGTGACCCAGCAAGAAGAGGCCTGTGCCCAGCAGTGGGACATTTATAGGCCGGTATTATAATGGTGGCATGATATTAAAAACGTATTTTAGAACTAGTGTCTGGCATCTGTAAAAATACAATTATGTAAGTATGTGCGTCGTCACTTTGAAACAAAAAGCAGGCCTGCAAATTGTATCTACGATACATTGAAACAATACTTATATGAACATTTGTTCATACACCATACATTACAATAATGACTTACTGCAAATATTGAGTGTCACCTAAATATCGCGTTGTATACCTGTATGATAGTATTCTCTTTGTTCCAAAGTAATATGGTAACAAAACAATTGCTTGGAAGGAAAGGATCGTGTGTATTATAACGCAGTTCATTTGTTATATACAGTTTGTATACAATACCTACTGGTTGTTGAATTATACCAACATGAAGTTTAGTCACGACTGATAAGACCACGTCAGCCTACGTACTAAGGCAAATGAAATGAAAAAATAACGACCTTATTGAACGTAAATGTCAAGAATATAAAATAAACACTATGGAAAATGATGTTACTTCTATGCATTTTTCAAAGATGACGCCATGACTTTATCTGTATGATTTGATTAATCATTAAGAATGATCGTTTTGCTTCTTCGTATTTTTTATAGCTTAAGATGAATTTGTAAGGAAGCAAAACAAAAAACAAAGATCATAATTATTTTGACCTTTGTTAACGCAAAATAGTTAGTATAGTTACAGTAAAGAAGTTCAAGGTAAAGTTCGTGATCTGATCATTACACAGATCCATATCAAATATGTAAGTTCGTTTTCTTATAGATAACTAGCTTCTGTCCGTGACTTCGTCTGCGTGGGAAGTATACCGTCCCTGTAAGTATAAATTCTGAATTGGGTCCGAAAAGAAATGAAAAATGTGAAAGTAATGAAAAATTTAATAAAATTTACCCCTGTTATAGCTTGCGCTGTAATAGAGAAAAATAAAAAATCTATAAGCTGTCTGCCCACGGCTTAGCTCGTGAACAATTTTCAATTTTCCCTCGGGAACTACTTATGGAATCGGGATAAAAGGTAGCCTACGTTCTTTTCCATATCGAAGGCATGCATGCCAAATTACATCCAAATCCGTTCAGTCGTTTTTGCGTGATTGAGTAACAAACATCCAAACATCTAAACATCCAAACATCTAAACATCCAAACATCTAAACATCCAAACATCTAAACATCTAAACATCCAAACATCCACACTTTCACATTTATAATATTAGTAGGATTCAGGTGTACGTACCGGATTGCCTGGGAAGATCGAGGCAATATGGTGATTGAATCCTGGTCCTGCCGATGCACTCGCGAACGCGCCATTCCCAAACCCTGGGTTCGGCATTCCGTAGTCAAAGCCGGGGAAACCGTATCCTGGGAAATTGTTGAACGCTGGGAACCTGATGGGAGGAGGAATAGGATAGTAACCAGCAGCCCCATTCAACGTCAAGTCGAACGCTTTTCTGGCCGCGTTTATTGCTAGCCTCTGATTCTCATAATTTGATCTGAACACCCTGTAAGTACAAATAATGTTAATTGTACATCCTTGAAAGTTAGCACAACGAATGTTAACTGATGGTAGCTAATAAGAATATGGCGGCATTAGTAAAACTGTACAAAACAAAGTTACCACATTGTAAAGTCACTCCCTGAGCAAAAGCTTCGCAGTTTACCTTTTTACCCGAGCTCCTCGTTGTTCGCTAAAGCTATAAAATGCAATTATTGATTAAATTTTAAATGCTGTACAATGGACATAAGACAGGCTGTTTATTAACTGGAAGAAGTAAGTAGGTACCAATGCGGCTTTGAATTTGCGATATTTGATTTTTCTATGAAAATCAATCAACTCATCTCATAAATCGGATGCTGGTACAACCTTTAACAGCTTCTTTTTCATTATGTCCTGTGTTTTGTCCAAAATTTAGTAATTTATGTTACAATTGTCGGCGCACTTAATAATAGTTTTAGTTATTTTCCTAACCTTAGCACTTTAACCTTTTTTGCTCCAAAGACCAGCTCCGCGTTTGCTGAAAAATATATTAAAGCATCCAAACAGCGGATAATAAGGTCAGAATTTTTTTATACAAAAGTCGTCCATCACCATACACGGCTGTTCCACCACCGGAAGCCTTAAAACTTGTTTTCATCTTACTCTTGGATCAAATTCTCGAAGTTAGATAAATATTCGGGGCCAAAGTTGTCACCGTGGTAGGCTGTGTCGGAGAAATGTTCAGGGTTAACGTCGCCTGTCGTGCTAATGACCTTGCCGTCCTTTAGGGCGTATGAGCCACCGTACCTCTTGCCTGAAGAGTCCACGTATGAATATGAACCGCCTCCACCGCTCGTACCTGAAAATGGTAAAAAAACAAAATTATTACACGTTGGAGAGTTACTTTGACATGAGTAAGAGGTAAAGAAAAAACATGACGTAATGCGAGGAAATAAATTGTAATGCAGACGTTTGTGTCTAATGCGACCATTTATTTTATAACGCTATTCCTATTACTGCGTGTGTCAAATAAATTTGGTACGACACAATGAGTCTATACATAATTTATGCGAAAAATCAATAAGCAATCAAAATTAACCCATATATGGCAGCGACGCCTACGATGTAATTTATTATAATTGTTTTGACGTCATTTTCTAAGCGTTAGTTTAAACGAGTCACCGCATCATTCAATTTTGATACCAATCATTTTTTTAATTATACAGCCGATAAAATATTTCTTAAATTGAATGCACATTAATTTTACGTCTACGTAACATAAGTAAATCAGGGTACAATAATTCAACAAGCATTTTTATCGATAATTAATAACTTGCAAACTTTAAATCAGTATAAAAAACATTTAACTTAGGGAATTTCCCATCAGATATGAATCAGAAGTCGAAACAATACATCTATTTAACTTGCTAATACGTTCTGACACTTGCAATATAACTATAAAAAAGATACTAAATACTTTTGATGCACGCGGCGATAATATGTCGATAGTTTAACGAATGGTGTCAAAATGTTTAATGGAGGCACCAATTAGACTTGTGGTTTGTAAAAACTCAAGCGCATGTGAGATCACTATTTAATCGACGGGATTCCCATTGGAAACATGGTGATGAACTAGGTAATTACGAATTTAATTGCGTCTTATTTGTCAGCAAAAACTGTAAAGCATACATCTTCGCACTTAGAGAATACTAAGTAACATGTACTTTTTATGTAGAATATACATGACTTAATAACTTAACGTAAGTACTTAACTTAAGATAGTTAGTGCGCAATACACATACTTGAATTAAATTTTTGGGTTTCTAAATTGTAATGTGGGGAATTGAATTTGGAGAACTACGGTTGGGTGAAACCAGAGAAAAAATATTGTATAAGATGCATATGAAAATATTTAAATATAAAGAAGAAATCTAACCTTACGTTGAGTGCGACGAAGCAGCAAATGTACAGAAATTGATTGTTGATTCAAACAATATGGTCTGAAGTGAGCAATATCATCATCATTTCAAACCTAAAAGATATTTCCGCACCTGGTTTCGATGGTATTACAAACAAAATCCTTAAACAAAATAAGCTTTATCTCGCTCCTCTCATCGCTTTCTTGTGCAACTTAAGTATCTCCACAGGAATAGTTCCAACGGCTATGAAAATGGCTAATGTATGCCCAATTTTTAAATCAGGGGAAAAAACGAAAGCTTCCAATTATCGGCCCATTTCTCTTCTAACATCGTTATCAAAGATCTTAGAGAAAATTATGAATGCCAGACTCCTAGACTACATTGAGAAGAACGGAATTCTATCAGACAACCAATACGGCTTTCGCAAAAATAGGTCTACGGAAGACGCCGTTACGAATCTGGTTGATTTTATTGTGACTAAACTAGATGGCGGAAATAAGTGCACTGGAGTCTTCCTGGACCTGGCGAAAGCCTTCGACACCGTGTCAAGAAGAACTCTTCTTCGAAGGCTCGAATGTATAGGAATCCGTGGAAGAACTCTGGAGTGGTTCCAGTCCTACTTAACTGACCGCACACAAAGAACTAGTATAGGCGAACACCACAGCGCTTACGCTAGTCTCAACTATGGTGTGCCGCAGGGTAGCGTACTTGGGCCCACCCTTTTTATTATCTATATTAATACTCTTTGCTCCACTGCCACTCCATAAAGCTAAAATATTTACTTATGCGGACGATACAGCCATAGTCTTCTATGATGATACATGGGAGTCTGTTCACGAGGCCGCAGAGAATGGAATGAAGCGGGTTGCTGAATGGCTTACTTACAACTTGTTGACACTTAATGTAGACAAAACTAAAGTGATAAACTTCAGTGTCAGTTCAAAAAATCCTTGTCCAACTCATTTACATATCATGCCCCATTTCTGTAAAAATGACACAGGTGCAGCATGCTCTTGCACAAGCTTTGAAGAGGTGGATAACATAAAGTACCTCGGTATCTTTATTGACAAACACCTCACCTGGAGAAAACAAATAGAGCATGTTAGTGGCCGAGTTAAAAAATTATTACACATCTTTAAGAAGATGGGACGGATCGCAGATACTGACACTCTTAAGATGATATATCACTCACTGTGTGAATCCATCATAAACTACTGCATTACCTCTTGGGGGGTGGCTCATAAGACACACCTTATCAAAGCAGAGCGTTCTCAACGGGCCATCCTCAAGGTTAGCTACAGAAAGCCATTTCGTTTCCCAACTGATAACTTATATCAGGAAATTGGTGTCCTTCGTGTTCGACAACTATATATCATTGCTGTGGCTCTAAAATTCCACAAAATAGCATATGTTACAATGGTATCCAGCTCCCGCTCAAGAAGAAATCCCAAATGGCACAAACCCAAAACTAGACTCGACTTTGGTAAAAGATGTTTTTATTATATGGGACCATATCTTTATTACAAAATAAATAATAAACTTAATCTCCTACAGAAGACGAAATCAAAATGCAAAAACCTTATTATAAACTTCTTCAAACCTATGGATTATGACAGCACAGAAAACTTCCTCAAGATAACAAAGTAAATTACCATTTAATGCTTTATAATTATGTTAATGTAATACTTGCAATATACACCAATATAACTGATCCTTCTCATTCATATTCATTCATATTAATTTTGGAAAAGCCATACATTCCCTTGCATATGTTTTATATATATATGCCTACATACCGTAGTACACACGCACGCACACACACACACACACACACACACACTCACACACACACACACACACACGCACACACAACACTTCGTTAGACTTAAAACTGTGCTCAAATATATCTTTTTTTTTTTATGTTTTCATGTCTATCTTTAGGACAATGATATTGTTAAGATGAAAGAGACTAGTCTCCACGACACAGGGAATCCTAGTGTGGAGACTAGTGACTACCAATGTAAAATATCTATTGAACAATAAAGTATTATTATTATTATTATAAAAATAGAACATTGGTGACGAACAAAGTATGCGCACGAAAAGCTGACGTGTTTGATGTACAGAATTGTAAAGTAAGGCGGTATTAACTGAACAAGCCTTGTATTTATTTCTAAATACGAAATATGAAATGAAATGAAATGAATATGAATCATTACAGGCTATTTCTATTGTTTTAACTAGATTTTTATTATATTTTGGTGCGATAAATAATTTTCAAGGAGGAAAATCCAAAATCTGACGCAGATGGAGTAGAAAAAAAGACCAGAAAAACAGATCTAAAAAGGATAATATTTTATTATATTTAGTTCTCTTGCTTGCAGTAGAATCCTAACCATCTCAAATTATAACATTTAAATCACAATAAATTGTTAACAAATAGTTTTCCTTCTCATTACAGTTATGGAATTAAATCAATTCGAACCAAATAACCGGAAGTCAGTTAATACCTGATAACGATCAAGTCGTTTTTAATAAGAGTGTACTATGTACTATGCAAAATGCTATCAGCGAACTAACCCGAAACAGAACATGTAAAGGAAATCAGACACGTCATTAGCAGAATTTATGTGCATTGTAAAAATACAAATTAATTATCTAGAGACGTTAAATTAATTGAGATACGAATCTTAAATAGTTTTTTGCATTGTGTAATAAGTGTTCTTCAGATTTGAGTCAATGCGGACGTATTTTTAACTGTTCTCGAATTGTTCATGGAACTAAAGGATAATGTTGACGTGTGTCAGAATAATTGCAAGTACAAAAACATTGTCTTTCGTGTTGTCTTAAGCAACAGGTCTTTCGCTAACATCATGTACAAGTTCGTCATCTTAAGATACGTCGAAAACATTGTTTGCATTGTTAAAAATATAAACATTGTACCTCATTAGTATTTTGCCGGTTTCGTGGGTAAATTTTTTAACGTTCAATGTTTTTCTCATACACGCATCCGAAATAACTGATGTGTGATGTATATTATATTATATTCACGACTTTGTCTCTTCTTCTCTTTCACGTTACTTTCAGCTATTTCTATGTGGGTAGTAGGATTTGCATTTTAATTAAGTTTAGCAAGATACCTATTATCTTCGTCTGCAGCTAAAAGTTTTATATCGTTGCAACTGTCAGCACTTAATTTATCATCCTGAAGCGTGTGACACAAATCATCATTATCGCCCAGTTCATTAGGAACAAGTCATTGTGGAAAATTTATATAATAACTAAAGAAATGTTGATGTGTTTTGATGAATCATTTTTAATAAGTGTTTTATGCCATGGTTTTTGTTTACGTTCGAGATCTGTGCTGGGTTGCGGTTAGAGTTGATCATAGATTGCACGACTTTACTACTTTATACATAACTATTTTTTACGACTGAATTTCTTGAATGGATAAGCTGAAGTGTTGGGGCAGGGTGTTTGTTTGTACCTAAACACGTTTTACTACTACTTATAAAGTAGGTAATACTATTCATTCTTCTGTAGTTTAAGCTAGGCCAGCCTAGGACCATATGCGGAGCCATATTGATTTAAGGTCTCCTAGCTTTTCCAAGGGAGAGAAATTGTATTCTTAATTGCCTCCCACTGTGAGTGCTGTAGTTTCATTTATTACTGTAGTTATTACAGTATGGTTCCATTAGCCCTTATTGTACTTTATTACCATTGGTTAACGTCTTTGTTTAATGAAATCCTCTAGACACGGAATAACATCAATTTTAGCTCTGGTGATAAATTTCAAATAAAACATTGGCTTTTATTATAGAGCATGCACATAAATTGTCCACCCATCGATAATTAATTGGCGCACTTTGGCAGCTACATCCAATTTTGTATATACACCGACAGTTCCCATAACTGTTATCTAATATATTTCTTCGTGTTTTTTTTATAATAAAGTGTATTTAAATTTAAATGGCCAGTAGCATTAGCCATAAATATTAAATACACATCAATAAATTTTGTCTTCAAGTTAATTATTGTAGTTTTCTATTCGTTTTTGTTCCAGTCATATCATATTATCTTAATCATTAAGATTTACGATAAATGACCCATTATTAGACGTTTAAGACGAGATTGATTTGCTTACTGTATATTAATCATGAAAGGGTGGATTCTATCAAGCTTTTATTCCCTGTAATATAACAATACCCGCCTATAAATTTCCCACTGCTCGGCACAGGCCTCTTCCCATATAGAGAAGGAATGAGCATTGATCACCACACTGGCTCAATCCGAGCTGGCGATTTCAGATTCCAGGGTAAACTTCGGATAATGATTGAATTTTTGGAAGTCATTAATTGGAGTGGCACTTAAAGAAGAAGACTGTGGTCAAATCAGTCCTAAGTGACATATAAAATCGCTTTTTGAATACAAACAAACTTGCGTCATTCGGTCCAGTGTTGGTTTGCACATTGCATATTAGTCGTCATGTAGCTAAAAATACATGTTCTCAAACAACAGCTTGTATCTGATTTGTTTATACTTTGATGTTGAGTGCCCTTGACATGATGCACTGGCATCAATACATAAGTTCACACTTCTTAAGTTAAGTCAGTATAGGAAAAAGATTTTACATACTTATCGTGTCTAAGGTGTAAAACAGTAGGCTATCCGGGGGCAGAAATGGGACATTTTTAAAACTCAGCAGACTTTTTCCCAAGCTATGTTGGGGTCGGGTTTGAGTATTACCTGATTTACTTAAATATCGTATTTTTCATGGAGCGACTGCCTATCTCTGAGATCCACAACAAATTTTACCGGGTAAAAACCCAATCCCATTAATAGAAAGACTGGTTGTCAGAATTGTAAAGACCTAACGACTGTCAAAGATCACTGTATGACAGTCGGACCAAGGCTTAACGTGTTTTCCGAGGCATGGACGGGTCCCGATTGTTAACAAATGGTCACCCATCCAGGGAACAACCCCGGCAAGCGCGGCTTAACTTTTATTATCGGTTAAATCTTACGTTACATTAGCCACGAGCTCGTCTCATACATACTCCTATATAATATAGTCTTACATTAATGTTCCTTGTTTTACTTACAAAACTGGCCTTTTAAAAGAAAGCTTGTAAGGATGCCGTTTGTAGTCTCACATATTAAAATAACGTAAGCTTTTAGTTCTTATCTATCTATATTAATAATTTCGTTCAGGGCTACGGTAGACTCGATCGAAACCTTATATGAATAACAAAACATAAAAAAATATTGATTTCGAGTCGACAACATATATCCGCAAAATTCGGATTATGGAGAATTTCGTTAAATTCTAATGGCACTGACAAACAAAAAACCGCAGTCGCCATCTTGGGTAATTAATAAGGCCGCGTTCCGTAACAGATAATTCTGTTTCGAAGTGATTCAAGGAGTTTATTATCATACAACCTCCTTGAAGTGATTACAGTGCTGACAGGGCGTATGACAGTTGCATGATAGTTGGGACCAGAATCGTTTCGGAACGCGTTTGAAATAATATGCTTTTTTCACGTTCCGTTTCATACTAGCTCTTATATACGCCTCGCCAATCAACACGTCGCGTGCGTCGCGCCAAAGAAGTATCCATCACAAAGAACTGTGACTCATTTGACTGTGTAAAACGAAACGTCTTGCCGGAAACATTGAGTGAATCTTAACAAAACTTTTCTTCAGTTGTTGTCGTTTCGCGAAAAAAAAAAATTAAAAATTATTTGTGTGAAAACTATTGCAGTTTTTATTTACTATATTTATTAAACACAATGAACGAAGCTATACGAATCTATGGCTTGCTTACCTTTAATATTCCTTGAGAACCGATGACTACAGAAATATTTACCTACATTGTGTATCATGAGCCACATTTCAACCGAGCGGAGCCGGGTTTTCATCTAGTTTATAAATAATACCGTAGAGATATTTACCTGGCTATTTTCTCTAATATAGTAATAATTATGGTAATTTAACGATAAATGAGAAAGTCTAAGACTGATTGGAATTTAAACCGCCTTTTATTGTAATTATTTGACCTGAAATACCACCTCGCGGGCCTTTTATTTCTTTATCCAAGTAAATCTTTGGCTTCAGTTATTAAATTACAATATTTTTCGACACTATCTTATCCCTTGTGAATAAATACATAAATGAATAAATTGTTTTATCAAACAAATAATTTAAAACATAATGTGTCTATAAAATATAAACAATAAACTATTATGGGTTTTCTCATTATCATAAATCTTTCGGAAAAATAGCGATGTTTAGATACATTTTAAGTTACAATATTTTAGGAATACAAATGACCAACTAAATGAAACTAGAATAAAAATCACACCTTGTTAACGTTCTTTACAACTAGGTACTAATTTATTGACACTGATGTAATATTGTCATATTTTTGGAGCCATGTTTTGGAGCATTACCGGAACTGGTCTTTCACTGCCAAGGTTAGAACCTTTATTATTTTCATTGAATTTGGTACTAGAGCAATAATTGACCTATTCTATTCGACTGAGATAAGCTTACTTTTAACTTAAAAGTGCTTTAAAGTTTTAAGCATGATTGTGGCTGAGTTGGATTAGATTCAAAAATGTATGTAATTATAGATAGTAAGTAATGATAGATACTAGATGTATAATATTAAATAATAGAATAAAATTTATAAATAAATAATTATTAGTGAATTTTTTTAATAGGTTTAGACACTTGTGATTTACTTTGTACCAATAATTTCAATAGACACAATGATAATATGTTATCAAACAGCTTCAATAAGTCAAATCAAATAATTACGTGCTATACCTACTCGTACTTAAATTCTCAATTTTAAAATAAGCCACCAAAATTGTGATAAAATTTACTTATTATCGCAACATAAAAATAAGTATTTAATGAGATTCTTAAAACACAAATAAGAGAGTAGGTATGTCCTACGTAGAAAATAGGCGATTGACCTGTGTTAAATATTGTTATAATACCTATAGTCTGTTCATCTATACTTGTCCAAACATGTAAACAAATATGGCGTATGTAAGAAATGTCAATAAAATTAGTGATGGGAAACTTTGTGTGATCTATTCAGAATTGTAAACTAATTGTGGTAACATACATTGTGTGATTTTTGAGAAACATCGTGATTAGTAATTGACGTCGGTTTGTTTACTATTTGTGACAAGTATAGATGAACAGACCTTATACATAATATGAATATTTTGATTTTGTAAGTGCAGATGCATATATCCTTTATTTTTATTTTTGTTCCTGGACTAATTCACAATCTATCCAAACTAGCAGAACCCATATTCTTCTGCCTAGCCTTTTCCCAAGCTATGTTGGGGTCGGCTTCCAGTCTTACCGGATTTGGCTTAATACCGTATTTTACATAGAGCGACTGCCTATCTGACCTCCACAACCTATTGCTAGGTAATACAGTATTCCATAGTAAGACTGGTTGTCAGAATTGTAATGACTTAACGACTATCAAAGATCACTGTATGACAGTCGGGACCAACGGCTTAACGTGCTTTCCGAGGCAGAACCCATATTATCAAATTTATTTACTTTCTAAATACATCTAATTAAATCTACATAAAATACATCCAGTCACATCACCCAAGAATATCATGCTCATCACCCAAGTATTTAATTTAGTCCTGGGTGGAAATTGAACCCCAAAAGACCAACAGACCAGTCAGTTTATATATTCTAGCCGATTTTTTTTAACATAGCCAGCTCGATTGGTATTTAATGAACCTCTTTTAAGGTCTTCTGCTGTGGCGCTAACTGGGTAATAGAGACAGCTGCAGGTGGTCCATGGTTTATGTGACAACGCAGTGAGATCTGTTGTCCTCGTGATAACCCTATTTTTCCGGTTAACTTGACGTCTGCCCACTCCCGACCGTAGTCTGATTACCGACTTCGCTAGGGAAGATGTTTTCCTGGGCAGTCTCGATATGGCATGACACGATATCGTTAACTTTTAAAGACTTACCCTAACGCCGTTAAGGCTTATAAGGTCAAGAATATCAAACCTATTGATTGTTGTCATAAATCGAAATTATCCATGTTAAGACTGCCGACCCTGGTGGTAAATGATCAGCAAAGGGTAAGTGGTTGGGAGAGGGAGGAAACCATTTAGCCCACAGCTAGCACTAAGGGACTTTCTTATATTGAACGAAGAAAATATGAGTGGCATATAGAAATCGCATTCCATAACAATTATACTTTTACGGTTCGTTACTGCTTATTGCGTTAATGTAGGATAAGTAGGCAACACAGTCAAGTGTTTTAAGTCAAGTGTTGTTATATCAAAATATAGCTACAAATGTAATTATTTGCTCTGTTTTTGACCGTCATGTGTATGGGAGAGGAATCCCGAAGGAAGAAACAGGATAAAAAAAAATTATAGGCTTATTCCGAACGGATCCGATCCCATTTATTTCATCCGATTGGAACATGGACTAAAATTAGACTAAATTTTTTCCCCGAACTAACCCACGTAAGAACCTACTCCACTCATCTCAGTACGGTATTCCTAATTGATCCCTGCTGAAATAAACCCTTAATTTTTATACCTCAGTACCTCAGTATCAGAACTTGCATCGCCGATAACCGATAACGCAAAGCCTTCGTGGCTTTGCGTTACGAATACATCTTCCCATATATTATTATACTAGCTGACCCGGCGAACTTCGTACCGCCTAACAGTCAATGAATGTCGTGTTACCTTTTAGCTGAACTAATTAAGGCTTTGATGAACGTAATACAATGATACAAAATAAAAATACAGATACTTAGATATCAAAAAGTATTTTATTATGATAAATAATACATACAGAAAGAGAAGTAAAAAAAAAATTAAGTACTTCAAACACGACGTGTCAGCAAAAAATTACTGAATTGCTTAGAGAAATCATCAACAGATAGATCGTTCAACATTGCAACTCTCATATTTACTGACAGTTGAAGTTTCTTCACATATCGCCGCAGATTTGACTGTTGATCTGTACGATAAGCTCGACGATTTCTCGTTTCTAACCTAGCCGTTTCACGGGCTGCCTCTCTTTCCTCTTGTGTTTGAGAGGCACGAATTAAAGCCCTTCTTCGCTCCATACTAACGCGGCGCTCTTCTCGTGCAACGTCTCGTTCTTCATCAGATAATTGACTCGCGATGTTCCGTTGCCTAATTGCAGTACGGCTTCGCTGGGAAAGATTAGATCTTCTAGGACGTGGCATTGTTACTAATACTAATACTGAATATGTACTCGCACAAAACCACACAAAACAAACAAATATAACAGTAGCTGAACTTTCGTGACATAGACATTGATTGACAATAGTTTAGATCATAGACTACTACTTTGGATACTGCCCTTTTTATTCAAATCTGCTTAATACACCTTTCAACCTTTTTATTTGATTAAAAAAAATACAGCCAAAGGTTTATTCACCCTTTTAAAATAATTACATAAAATACATTTCTGAACGCATGCATAAATGTCAATCGCAGTATTTGACAGGATGACAGGAGGAAAACAAATGTTTGACAGGTACGAAACTAAGGAACATAATTAAATGGAAAATGATTCATTTTCATAAATATGTATTCGTCAAGTTTTCATTATTTTTAAAATGTATTCTGCTATTCAGGGCGGAGACAAATCCAACGAAACAAAAACCATGAAAATTGATCCAGCCGATCTCGAGTTATAAGTGTTGTAACAAACCCGTCTTTCTTTTATATAAGATTAACTTTGCCTATTTGTAGCTTTAATTCGATCAAGACCATCAATAGTTAAGTACGTCTTTATGTAGTAGGTAGTTATGTTTTATGATCAATCCCCTTAAATATGTATAAGTATATTAACGAAGTCGTAAAACCATGGCAACCATACGTGTATGGTTAAAAATCACAACTTGTTTGGCGAATTATGTTCTGTCTCGGTGTCAAGTTATAAATCATAAGAATATGACAATGATTATTATAATAGGAAAGTTTTAAAACGATAATGGATTGGAATGTATTGTGATCAGTCACGCTATTTCGGCGTTTTTAAAATAAATGGATATTTCGTAGAGTAATAGAGGATAGAGAAAATAATTTGGCATAGCAACTAAAATAGATTTGTGTGGGTGCATATTCGTAACTGCGAAAGTCGCTTGCAATCTATAGCACACTATTATAATAGCTACTTGCAGTCTTTAATATCTGATTTGCTGGTAGTGTGTATTGAACGGCAGATATTTTTTGAAAACTGGGGAGAGAAAGACCTATGTCAAAGGATTTATTCCGTTCTATTACTAAAAAACTAATACGATAAATTTTTGTTATTAGAACGTAATAAATCTGCCAGGGTTCGAAACATCGTGAGGAAACCTGGATTCCAAATATTGGAATCTGAAATCGCCAACCCGCAATGAGCAAGCGTGGTGATCAAACCTCATCCCTTCTCTATATGGGAAGAGGCCTGTGCCCAGCAGTGGGACGTTTATAGGCCGGTATTAGTAAATCTGCCAGAGGACCAAACACAATATTAGGTTATGGTATATGAAATAGTGGTGCATTAACTGTTACTACTCACTCTCACATGGTACTCGCCCATACGAAAGTGATAATAATATTAAATGACAAGACAAGGTTTATTTTTTTAATATAATTTTAAATATACCTTTACCTATACCTTTTACCTAATAAGTAGGTACTATAAAAAATACCCGTTATACACTGCCCAATAAATTTTATTTTATGTTAAGGATTCTTATAAACATTTTTATAGAAAGTAACAAACCATAGGCATATCGTATTATTTATGTTAATTTTGAGGATATTCCACAAGATTTAATATTATATTGTGATCAAACGAGTTTCGCGAATTAGATACATACCTTTGTTTCGATAATTAGTTACAATGTAAATTCTTGTTTTTTATTTTAATGATTTCCCAAAGCGTCATCGGTCTGGGATATCGATAAATTAGGATTAAGGTATGGAAAGTATGGGTTTTTGATTAATTTTAGTTCATTAGACAGTAGGTACCTACCTACTTTACATGACTACAAATGATTCTTAGATCGAACGTTAGATTGTGGCATGAGTTAAATTTCTTTAAGATTTTATTTCTACTACTACAGTTAGCGACCAAATTCCTACTGTCACTATCGGCTTTTTCTCAAAGAAAGTAGAACCGTTAAGATCAAAGATTTATTTTTAATTACAGCACAGACTCTGCTTTTAATTCCAATTATCCGTTTTTAGTTTTTAGTATTTTCCAATAGTTTTCCGGTAGATCCGTCTGGTCCGTCCGGTCTGAAGTCTAACTCTCATATTGATCACAAATAAAATATCGACTCATTAAAAATATCCAATTAGCAATCACTTAGACGCCGGGCGATAGTCTTAAGATAAAATTATTAAAAATAGTTCTTTTCCAATTAATATGCTAAATTTAAACATTTATATACATTAGAAATTATTAGCAAAATGTTCAAATCAACAGTTACTTATGTTTTTAGACTTTCTTTAAGTAAATTATGTCTATTATGTATATTTAATATCATTGTAAAATTCGATACCTGCACCGTTATCGAAAGGCAATTAATATTTAAAATTAAAACTAAAGCATGCTCCTAATTAAAATACTGTTGAAATGATTTGTGGTTAAATTTAATTAATAAATAGCAGACGCTGACTAGAATTTCGAACGAAGACTTGAACCTATTAAGTCAAATAATTTAAAGAAATTTTGTAATTTGATAAAGTATTAAACCGCAGATGACAAGTAAGACTTCAAATTATTAAGGAACAAAAATAAATTACCTGATAAATAAAAAAATAAACTAAATTCCAAAATATGAAAAAAAAAATATAGTATTTTATTGTCAAATTTATTCTGAGTTATCAAAAAGTCTTGCAGCTCAAGCATCGATATTTTATTATACGTTATAATTATGTTTAAAACATAAAGAATCCTTAAAAGTGTTACAAACGAGCAAATAACATTCTCGTTATTTATTTGGCGATTAGGAAAATACCAGTGAAGCGAAAATAACCATTAGTAAACTAATGTTGAGCCCCCGGGCCCGCCCAGCGGCTCAATCACAAAAAATAAGTTATTGCTAATAAGAAAGACATCTAATGATCTATCTGCTTATTTAAACAGTATAGCTGTGAAAGTGCAATAAATCTGTCAACTAATTCTAAATAACGAGCTCATCTTTATTAATTTTTAAACTGTTAAATTAAGCTTTATATGAAATACGATGATAAAAACCTTAGTCAAGAGCTTTATGTCAAATTAATAGACACATTCTAATCTATGTAGAAGTTTTTCTTTGTGCTAACATCTATTCTAATATTTGTGTCGATAATGACTTATATTTTTTGTTGAATTTCTGCAGAATTTATGTACAAAATTAGGGTTTACTCATTGGTCATGTCTGTCGAAGGACTGATGGCCGTTGGAGCAGACGAGTCCTTGAGTGGAGACCGCGAACCGGCAAACGTAGTGTAGGACGCCCCCAAACCAGATGGACCGATGACCTGAAAAAGGTAGCTGGGTCGAACTGGATGCGGAAGGCGGAGGACCGGGTGTTTTGGCGCAACTTGGGAGAGGCCTATGTCCAGCAGTGGACCGCGATAGGCTGAGTTGATTGAATGATTTACATACATTCTGCAGAGATTAATTATATTATATTACAAGTAACTGTAAAGATACTAGGTAATATCACGATTGTTAGTAATATCGTATGTGCAGTAAATAGATATATAGTAAATAGATCTACGATGAAATGTGTTTCAACCTTTACAATAATATTCAATTGCGTTCATACTTCAATTCTTCAGTAGCGTGACTAAAGAATTTATTAACTTAATGAAATTATTAGATACAGTGTACGGCACATAAACACATTTCACTGTTGATATAATCTATATTCTATGGTTCTTAGTATGTATATTTATATATAATAATTATAAATTGTGTGTAACGTTATGATTTTCCGCATGATTCGTTGCTTTCAAGGCTACGTGTAGGATTTTAGGTCAGTGTGTTAACCTGAGACCTAATTTTACATGGTATAATTATCTATCATGGGTGTATACTGAGTAAGCAGAGCCTTGTGTGTAAATAAATTATTCAATATATCAAATCAAGGAGGATGAGTCTACCCGTGGCCTTGACACCTGAAAGGGGGTTGAAACACAGGTTCAAAAAAAGTTTTTTTTTCAAACTTCAGATGAACCAAATCAAATCAAATCGAGAAATTTTAGATAGATATTCTTCTGCCTAGCGATTTCCCCAGCCATGTTGGGGTCGGCTTCCAGTCTTAACGAATCCAGCTGAATAATGAAATATACATGATGGACCGACTATCCAGTGTCCATCTGACCTCCACAACCTATAATACTGCATAACACAGTATTCCACAGTAAGATGGACAAACTGTTATGATTAAGTTACAGTTAGCCAATCGTCGCACTATTGTACCGGAAAATAACTTTCATATAATTAACACTGATTTATTCGTCGCTCTTTGGGAAACCCAAATCTCAAAAGTCTAGCGGTTAGGATCACTGTATGTCACATCATTATCTCCATAGCGCAACATATACAAACGTATACATCTTATGTTGTTCTACTATACCTACGTATAGTGGAATAGGCACTAAACTTAAAATTACGAATTATACCACGATGAAAAATACGGTTTTCAGCTAAATCTGGTGAGACTGGGAGAAGAACCTGATATAGTCTCGTAAATGGTTAAGTAGATGATCATATCATTGAATGTGGGAAGTAAAAACTGTTGATAGAATACACAAAGGCAAGAGAAGTTTCTAGTATGTAGGTACCTAGCTGTTAGTAAATTGAAAATTTTGGAAGGACTTCTTAAGGTTTATAATTAATAAAACATTTTGATTTGATTTAAATACTTAAAAAAATAAATTAATGTTTACCCAAATGAAATACAAAGAGGATATTAATGTACTGTTGGGTTTTCTATTTCCAAAAGTATGCGAGATAGTTAGTAATAATCAAAGGAAATGATTTCAATTCAGAATTGAAATTCATATTTTAAATAAAATCACTTTTAAACAGATTCTATCGCGGTTCATTTTGATTTTAGTTTCCGTCGTTTCAACAACTGCAAAATTTTATTTCAATGTCTACTATTCGCGTAAATCTCAGAAAACAATATAAATATATTTACTAAAGGAACGTTACATAGGCACGATGTCCAAAAATAGTTCCATAAAGCCTTGACGTCCATTAATTCTATTCTCAGACTCGTCCCGCAGAATAAAAAAAAAGGATAGGTGTTGACCTTTTAGGGAAGAACGTATGATAAAAATAAGTAGGACCTTGATAATAGGTTTTATTAAGGTGATTATTATTTTATAGGTTATGAGTGCTGCAGAATCTCGCAATCTTTGAATAGAAAGTATAAAATTAAGTCGTTCCCGCTGCCTGTACGCTTCAGATCTTTTAAACTACGCAACAGATTTTAATGCAGTTTCCAGCAATAGATGGAGTGATTCAAAGGCAAGGTTTTTGTGTATGTTTCTTATATTTATAGTTGTTTATTATCTAAGCCAGGGCCAAATATACGGAAGTAAGTCTCTTTGTTTTCAGCTAAACTTATTGAGCGATTTGTGTGAAAGTAGCTTAAAAAAAAAAAAAAAAAACCGATGTCCTTGTTCGCGGCATACACAAAACAAATATTCCTTTTAAAAAAACTTTTTTTTTAGTTTAGTTACTGAACTTGGGATTTTCGTCTGTCTAGTATCTAAGTGTTTATTCAGACATCAATTTCACACCTAGGTATACACTCAAACTCGAACCTAAACATGTCACGGCTCACAAATATTTAACTAGTGTGGGGATGTACCTGTAACTACTTCTTAGTAATAACGTTAATAGTATCATCAAATTAAATTCACATTACTTTTTCCAGAATCCGTCAAGATTTTCAATTGTTTCATATCAACTTAGTCTTACCTAATTTAATCACAATTTCGCCAATTTTTATGTCGTGTTTGTGATTATCAGGATAAGGTCCTTAAGAAAGAACAAATAAAAAGTAGCGCGAAACATAAAAAACGCAAAGAAAACTTAACGACCATATTAACTTTCTAATTTAACCCTTATAGCGTTGGACATAACAGTTAGTTGTTAGACATGACAACGTCTGTCAGGTCAGCTAGTCTGCAATAAATATCTAGAAGCTGTCTCCTGCATCTATGATGTATCCTAGTTCAACGTCTTCAAAAAAGTCTAATTGAAATTCAAAATATACTTAATTGGTATTCAAGTCCTTTATCTGTAAACTAAAATAAATTATAAATAGGCTACTTTAAAGTTGACTTTAAGTTATTACGAACAAAGTCCCGTTGAGTACTTAATCTTATTGCTACGTGATAGTAAACATTGTTGCTATAAATACCGTGAGATTTCTTTATTTTGGATATGTTAAAAGTCCCATGTATGTGGTGGTTAGGGCTGCCAGGGTGAATAAAGATAATTTTTTGTATTGGTTTTACACGTTTGACAGAATTAAGAGATTGAAAATTCACACTCGAACTGTTAAATAAATTAGAAGGAAGATGTTTTCTTAAAAAACTATGCGCATTTGACAGAACGAATGGTAGGAATCCCTTTTCAAATTTGTCATTTTCAGCTACTGTCCGAAAAATAATCTCATCAACAGATAAAAAAAAAGAAAATTGATCTTTATTTATTTTTAAATGGAATTCTATTGGTTTTCAATTGTTTTTCTAGTCTTTCTAGCTCCTTAGAATAAAATCGTATGTGTTGGTTGTATGTTATGATTGTATCATTACATGTTAATTATCCGTACAAGTTCAAAGTCAAGGTCATAGGCTACTTACAGGCACTTGTAGACAAGTTTCTAAATATATGGGTATCTTTGGTTATACTTTTTTTATTACGGGATCCGGTTCTATCTCGAGTTTTTAGCTCTTTACTCATCTTTGATCTGGAGTTAATTTGTCAGGAATTAAAATGCGGGAAGTGTTTTAGATTTTGATAGGGTCATCTTAGTAGTTCAAGTAATTTTTCAGTCCTATTCTTATGCATTGATAATTTGATATCTAATAGGTAATTTTATATTTGTCGTTCGGTGAAAATTGTTGTCTATCCTTCACATTTCAATCCATTAATTCGACGTTTCTTACTAAGCCTAAGACTATTATAAGCCTATATAAGCTTTTACTTTATTTTAGAAAGAAGAAACCTCAAACACTAATAAATTTCAGATAAATTATAATTTAAAGTATCACATGAATTTTCGTTTCAACAGGAACTTAACTCAAACCGACACTTTTATTGAAATACAAATACGCATTTATTGCAAGTATTTACTTAGATAGGCGTCATAGTGTAAACACACCGACATAACTTGCCTGATCGTTAATGAACCGCATTGTAATGGCACCATTTAACTAAATACTTTTTAATTACAACCCAATTAAATACAATGACTCACTTATTAATTAAAAAAAAAAGAAGAACACTGATTTTTAAATATTAAAAAGAAAAAACTTACCATAACACCAAGCTACTGGCAGGATAACCAAAAGGATTATTTTCATCATTGTTAACACGTACACTGATTGATTTTAAATTAAGAATAGAGTTTGGAACGAGATGTAACACCTCTACAGTACAATAATAATTAGTATCGATACACGAGTATGTCGGACGAATGTTCGATGTGTTGTGATGGCTCCGGTTACACGCGCATTATTAAATATTTTTCACTGCGCTTATCACATCACTAGTGAGCGAGCGCGCTTTTATTATTGCTGTTTATTTAAATTTCCACGGTCAAAATTAAATATTACATATTTTTATTTTCTATCGGACCCAAACCAGACCTAACATTTTCTAAAATTGTATTGTATTTGATAATGATTGTATAGTCAATAGCTTAGTCCATAAAACTATGTTTCACTACTGAGTTTAGTTTTATTTTGCACTTAAAATTATAATTAATGGTGCAGTCTTCAACATAATAATAATAATCAATGACGTACATTACTACGTATGTTTTAATTACATTTGCTTGGATATAAAAGTGTTATGACTACATTGCGGTTTTTTTTTTGTTAATAAAAACATATCGCACAAGCATTTTAAATTATTCGTTATCTTTTTCATTTAATAATTATTAATTAAGTTAAAATCACATTAAAATAAAATAAATATCTTGCATTCGCCTGTAATTTTTCCTTCGGTATGGTAATTAAAAAAAAAATTGTTACACAATCGTTGAGATATACTCAACTCGTACATTAATCAATAAGATCAGTTCACAATGAACGAAGTAAAAATTATTTGAAAAAAAAGAAAATAGGTATGTAGATGAAAATATTTTCATGTTTTTCTATTGTGTTGTATAAGAACACTATTTCTTCAAGCATAAAGTTGAAAACATAATTGCTTGTAAGTTTTTATCATTTTCTTAATAAAGTAAGTTCATCATACCTTGACGAGTATCTTCTAGGGCTGACAACAGCGTATGAGTCACGAACCGGTTCACGAGATATAAAATTATGCGATCTGTGATAAAACACAATAATACTGTTAACAAAGAGGTGTGCCCATGCCCTTGAAAGAAATAACTTTTATGTTATAATTAAAGCAGTTTCTTATCAAAAGAATGTTCTTTTTAAAAGAAAATAATATTTTTAATATTTTATCTGGTCTGACAAAATATAATAAATTGCCATTGATCGACACGCTAAGAAGAAGTAGAAAAAAATGTCTAGCGGTATCACATAAAGTTAGGTTATACTATATTAATAATCATAGAAAAAAGAACATACGATTTCACTACAAGCAGATTTGAAAAAAAATTAAGATGAATTTCGTCAGAAAAATATCCTTAAAAAATTACAAAAGTAAAGTAAAATACCTTTTTTACTTTGAATTAACCTTTTCTTTACTATAATAATACAATTTAAAGTCAACACTCACATAAATTAAGTTAAATTTATGAAAAAAAAAATTAAAAAAAAATTTGAGACGCACAACACAGCCTTCGTCGTAGGTAAATGTGTGTAAACGGTTCCACAAAAGTAAAATACTCATTGTTTATCAGTTACTTAGCATAGCATACCTACAGCTCATCGAAAACAATTAAATAAAGGGTAATGACATGCTATTAAAATAAATGTTGAAAACCAAAGCTATATTTTCTACTTCTATTCATTGTTAATGCCAATTGAATTGAGCATTATTCACACTAGGCAATAAATTAATGCAAGAACTGTAGCGTGGGTGCACGGTGCTTTAATTCGGATGCTATTTTGCTATTTTCGGCACGCTTTAGTGAAAGTATTTGGGCTATTGTTTATTATTTTTAAATTTTACCAAACCAAAACTAATCAAATCTAATCAAATCAATAAAAAAACCAATGGTGGTGGCCTAACATGGTTGCATGGTTCGAACGCAGGCAAGCCAATGTGCCTTTTCAAAGTTATATGTACTTTCTTAATCATTCTAAGACATCATTGACAAACGGTAAAGGAAAACATCGTGAGGAAACCTGGATTACGAAATTTGAATCTGAAATCGCCAACCCGCAATGAGCAAGCGTGGTGATCAATGCTTATTCCTTCTCTATATGGGAAGAGGCCTGTGCCCAGCAGTGGTTACGAAGTAACTATTTATTAATCTGTGGCAGTGGGACGATAAAAAGGCCGGTATTATTAAACCAAAAGTAATGTAGTCTATTAAATATAGGTTTGCAAGTAATGTCCTGGTCGACCATGTCCCTATCACTGGTTATTATCAGCAAGGTGTAGCAAGTTATCAAATAATATAAACGGTCTTTTATCCACTGGAACTTCAAGATCAAACTAATTGCAAAATAGAACCGGACCTAAATTACACGCCCCATTCGACCTTCTTAAAATACTTTGGAGTCGTTTTATATTATTTTATATTTTGTCCATCTAATTCACTTTGCTATTATCCAAGTTTGTACATTCCGCACAAAGAGGATCCAATGTGTGTAAACCCTCTTAAATTTTTGTGGATTCAAGAGACCCAATAGGCAAGTGGACCTCTTTGATGTAAAAGCAAATGTCCTGAAAAACCACTACCTACATATCCAGCGGATTAAATCAGATATCATTAACACTAATTTACTATGACGATATATATTTCTTGTATCTAAACCACACCAATAACTCTTCATTTACGACTGAGCAAAAATATTATGTGTCACATTGACACGGTTCATGCATGTTAAGACCTAAGGCGCCATATAAATTGTCTCCAAAATTGAGGTCCTGATTATTATAAGAATAACAAAACTATAATTTGCCCTCATTGTTAATGATCATTGCAGTTAGACAAACAATCTAACGGTAGGAAAATGCTGTGAATACTACTTACGAACAGTGTTGTTATGGATATCCATATCCGTAACCGAAACTATCGGATATCCGAAATAATTTAATATCCATAACCGTAACCGAAACCGATATAATTTTTTACCAATATCCATATCCATATCCGGATCCGAAATAATATCCCTAATTTGTATTTCATTTTACAGTTCCTTAAAAAAATTATATCCGTAACCGAAACTATCGGATAATCCGAAAAAATTTAATATCCATAACCGTAACCGAAACCGATATTATTTTTTACCAATATCCATATCCATATCCGGATCCGAAATTATATATCCATAACATCCCTACTTACGAAGTAACTATTTATTAATCTGTGATACTACTGTGTACCTGTGTACTGACTTCAACCAGAGTCGATTAGTAGTCTTCGGCCGTTGTCTGGCAACAACAAAAAGCGATACAAGATATTGTCGTCTCTTCCTCACCCACCGTTTATGTCTACTTGAATCTCACGCAAACGGTCTTGTATCTCTTGTCAGACTCGCCAAGATTCGTCGGTCGTAGTGTATTACTGGGGATCAAATCTGAATGTAAACAGAAACCATGAGACGTTCAAAATTAGCTACTAATCTAAGTATCATATTTGAATCCATGATATTCTAGAACACTAGTTTTATACTCGTTTTATGTGCCCTGAAATTTTCCAGAACAATAATATTATATTCCACTCATTTTTACTATTTATAATATTTTTTACATAAAAACAGTAAGCGGTTTATACCGTGCTGTAGAGATTGGCCAATCAACAAAATGATGGTGAGGTTGATCGCCCTGGGTGCGTCGAACGCATTTCGTATGGTGACAACCTCAAAGAAATACAATTTTCCTTTTTCAAACTGCTTACTAGCAATGTGTGACGCACATTACTAGTATTCTTGTTAACCCCTCGCACTAAGCTAAAGTGCTTGAGTTACGACACATGTGTGGTGTTCACGTCGGTAGAGAAATGGGTGAGATGCGAACCGGCAAACGCCTGATCGTAAGTCCGACGCCCTAGCTAAACCCTATGCTGCTGAAGCCTTAACTAGGCTACCGCCCCTTAAAATTAGGTAGGTATATATATAGATACTTATATAGATACTTGCACCAGACGCAATAAAATGTATTTTTTCTAAAAATACCCATTTACTCAATTTTATAATTACAAAACAAGTCATAAAAATCTGCATTACTTTGTTTAAGCATAATTTTTACGGAAAATTCAGTTTTTGTATTACCGCATTTAGCTATGACCACGATGATTATATGTCATTGTTTATTGAATGTAACCGTAGTTGTGTTCTTCATAATTTGATGTAGGTAAGTAAATTCGAGGTTATACCTGTTTTTATTTTCGTGAAATCTGAGATTGGTTTTTTGTTGGCAAAAAGGATTCTGTGCGATTTTGCACGCTAATAACAAAATGTGATAAATGTGTAACCTGGCAGAAAACATTCAAAATAAGTGGCAGAAAGTAAAAATATGATGCCATATTAGGAAAACGTCTTATCGTTTTGGTAAAACTACTTATTCTTGGCGAAACTACCTCTAACGCTAACGCAGGTCTGCCTGGCAGATATTCCATTTTGAAATAAGCACTTTCTATTCTTGATCTTATCTTGATCTGTAATGTTCCAACTTTGTGTGTTCAATTAAAAAATAATATTCTACTATTTTGTAAAATAGTATTCACATTTACCAATCTAATACTTACAAATTAAAGCCATATTCAGCATACAAGTGATACTAGAAAAGGTTGATCCTATCGCGTCACTTCAATAGCAAATGTGTATAAGAGAAGTCAACAGCTGTTTGTAAACATCCGGGGGCAATGCCATTGATGATTGCAATAAAGAGCTCCTTCTAGGGCCCTTCATGAATAGCACACAAGTCTAATATGGCTGTGTGGGGTATTTACATTACAATAGACATTCTATTTAAATTTCATAGATTCGTCTGTCTTTTGTCTAGTTGCCATTTTGTTGAGCATAGATTTAGTGCTAACTTTTTGATACTCAACTAAAATAATAATACCGGCCTATAAGCGTCCCACTATTGGGCACAGGCCCCTTCTCATTTAGAGAAGGGATGAGCATTGATACTCAACTATTTAATTATAATTATTTATTTCGTCGTGGTTGCCTAGCGGTTATGGTTGTATGAACTTATCTCACTAAATCTATACTATATTATCTTTTATACTAATTATAATATTATAAAATTTGTATTTTTGTGTGTTTGTAACGAAAAAACTCCTGGATCTGTATCAAAAATTCTTTCATTTCATTTGTATGCTAGATTATCACTGAGTAACGTAGGGTATATATATATATATATTTCTTAATAGAAAAATCGATCGCGGGCAGAGCTGCGGGCAAGAGCTAGTTATAAATATAGTTTTTTGACTACTACAGAAAACTATACTTACAATATTTTAGAAAAAAGACCCATAAGCAATTTTTGTTGAATTATTTCTATACATCGTTGTTTCATAAGACACAGGCTTTCAATAGGTTTTAGAAACTTCTATTATGTAAACTGCAATAATTTATTTGTGAGTGATTTTGTGTGGCAATAATTTGTTTTATGTTACAAATTGTAAAGATGAATTTAATGGTAGAAACTGTGTTGTCTGTTAATTGTATTAAAAGCAATTAGTCGTACATTTAGAAATAGTAGCAAAAATGTAGGTACAGCTTTCACATTCAAAGCAATGAGAGTTTTTCATTCCCGTCAATAGTACCTAGTGCTTCCAATTTTTCTACTTTATACTTGAAAACGTAATATAAGTTTCCCACGTGAAATAAATTGTAAAAAAAACTAGGTACATATTATACTTTTAAATGATTAAATAGAGTAATATGTTTTATTATGTGTTCAGCTAAATCCGGTAAGACTGGAAGCCGACCCCAACATAGCTTGGGAAAAGGCTAGGCAGAAGAAGAGAAATAAATGTTTTCATGACGTAAAATGTTTTTCTTCTGCAAATAAAGAATTTGAATTTGTTTTCGTTACAAATACGTAAAAAAAAATTTAGCCTATTTCTCGGAAAAACAAAATACGGAAATTTAATAAATAATTAATCCTTTTGTTTCGTTATGTTTGTATTGGGCCTGTTAACAGTAAGTCAGAAGAGAAAACAATGATTTTCATCGAAACTTCTTGATGATACATGTAGTAAGTGGAACAGTTTTTTTTGTTTGCTCAAGTGTAGGTAATTATATTACTCGCTGAATCATATAATTAATTATAAGGCTTGTTATTTTATATATACAATACCATTTAACACATATTATCTTTACTTTAGATCTACACGTTTTTTCTGAGTAATTTGATTTAACTCCTCCGAAACGGCTGGACCGATTTGTATGAAGGTCTGAGAATCGACCAACATCTATATTTCATACCAATCATACCCCTAAGTGATAGGATTAGCCCTCTCCAATTTTTTTTTAATATGGTAGCGTAAAGTTCACCGGGTTTGCTAGTCTTTTTATAAAAGTCCCTTCTATTTTCCTTCAAGCCTTGGTTGATTGAATGTTGAATAAAAAAGTAAGAATGGCAATGAAAAATGTCTTTAAATACCGTAATTAAAATGTCCATAATATAGTGCCAACCTTTTTTGACCCGGTGTCGGCATGTAAAGGGATTCAAACTTAGTTTCCGATGATTTCTTATCTAAGCTATACAAAATGAAATAATATGGAATAATATTAGTTCCAGATTTGGCCACCGATTCAAAAAAGTTCGTGGCACTATACATTTGAACGTGTATTTCCAAGATTATTGAACAACAACAAAAGTCTAGATAAATTTGTAATTAATATAATTTATTTTAAAGGTACGATTATTGTTTTCGTTTTTCATTCGTGTTAATGATTAATGGGTAGCAATATATTATCCGCTGTTTTGTCTATTGGTACTTACGTTATTGTGTATATATATATAAAAATGAAACCCATTTTCCGTTGTCACGACATCACGCGTGAAAGGCTGGGCCGATTTCGCTAATTCTTTTTTTGTCGTGTTTGTTATTATCAGGAGAAGGTTCTTATAAAGGAAAAAAAAATAAAAAAGGTTCGCGAAACATTAAAAATTAAAGAAAACTTAACGACCAAACTATTTAGTTTTCTAATGTAAACTATAAAGCGTATGACATTAATTGTATGTTAGTTGTTTGACATGACAACGTCTGTCAGGTCAGCTAGTTGTGTATACAAATATTATTATTGTCTGTAGAAAAGTAACGCGCTCAACGCCTTTGAGACTAGCTATGCATTCTTTTGTACTTTAATAGTTTATTTACATTATTAAATAAATTTTTCTAGAAGTACCTCTGTATGTAAAATAATTTTCCTTTCTTTAAAGGTACGTATGTACTTTAGTTAATAAGGATTCTGTAACCAATTAGCTATAATCTAACTTTTTTTAATGGCTACTATAGACTAGAAAATAAGCTTTTAATTACTCTAAGAAATCGGTTTATAATTATTATGGAAGATGTTAATCTCTGGTTTATCTTATGAATGCATAATATTGTGAACATCTCGGGTCACGGCTACATTTTGCTATCTGTGCAGGTCGAATCTGATATCATAATTATTATAGGTACTGCTATCATTATGTTAGGTACCTATATATGTTAACTACCTGAGCCAAGATGATTGATTTGGGTAATTTCCGTTTCCAATTTATTTGCGTATGAATCCTGTATTAATCCAGGTACTAAACTCTGTTGAGTTTTAAATTAAAATATAGATTTAGCAGAAATTTCCTCTTGATATGCGTAAAAGATTTTAAAAGTTGACTTTAGAGATTCGTTACTAGAGTAGCATAAATAATTCTTTATTGCACACCATGAGAGTTACTGTATTAAATCCGTATGTATAATGTACTCTGTGATATAGGTACACAATGACAGCAATGAAAGGGTGGAAACGGCCTACAGTGGCGGTCTTATTGCTAAGGTATTGATATTTCCAAGAACAAGGTACTTACGCGTGTTTAGTGCAAAAAACTTGAGAAACTACCTATTGTGAAAGAAATCAAACTAAATGTTTAGAGAATATCATTTCAAGTATGTGCAGATGATTTAATAATTTTGAAATTTTGACAGTTTTATTCCTGTTGCCCCGTGTTGCTCTGTGTTGCTACATACAAAAACTGTCAAATGTCAATTTCATTATCTGACGTTGGAAAAACGTTAGTAGAGTACTATAACAATGTCTTTGGGAAAAACGGTACGACGTTAAATACGTAAAACCTTTTCTACAAATTTTCCTTCAGCTCCCAATGTATGAAGGTTTGTATTAAGTCAATTATATATATTAAGATTTGGAAGAACTTTTTAGCATCCCATTGAGATTATAGAATACACATAGAAAGTAACAATACAATAATATGGTTTTTCTGAACTGATGATGGAGCCCGAAGGTACATATTTACTCTGTAACAAAACTAAGCAATCCCATCGTCATCAATCATATCAACCTATCGCGGTCTACTGCTTGCCATAGCTCTCCCAAGTTGCGCCACAACACTCAGTCCTCCGTCTTCCGCATCCAGTCCGACCCAGCTACCTTTTTTAGGGCATCGGTCTATTTGAGTGGGGCGAACTATACTATGGGACCGTGTGGTATGGTGCGCGGGTAGAGAGGGGAGGAAGCGGGGTATTCTAAGCCGCAACCCTTTTTTTTTAAACTTTAACTCGAACCGATTAATAATGCCTAATCTTCTTTCTGGGTTCTTAATTAGTTTATTTTTATTAGTTAGAGTTTACTACGGATTAATTAGGATTCTTAGCATAGTGTCTAATTGTCGCAATACATGTCCTTCAGTCAGACACTCGTAATATAAAATCGTCGCGCTTAATTAATGTGTAGTGTATTGTGCCTTTATATTAGCAGTTATCCTGAGCGCTGGTACTGCTTCACCAGACTTTTGGCGAAACCTTAAGAACCTCCAGCCAGAATTTAGTGCTATTTTGTAAAGCTAGCATTAGTTAATCCTAACCTAAAATTAAATTAATCGATTTTCGTACCTATATCAAGTAATCATTAGCCATTAGTAAGACGGACCTAAAGACGTCCGTGATGTCCTGTTTTTGCCCATATCCATTACAAAGATGTTTATACAATAACAAGCTTGTATACAGGTATATATAATTAATGTTATCGTGCCTCACGACCCATGCCTTACAGTGGGAATGACGGCATAAAGGTCCGGATGTATCCATCAAAACTATTTAGCTGCGTTTCTTTGAATTAATTAATATTGGAGCAAACTTAATCATCTACTATATAAAAATAAGTCGGGTTTTTCTTCCTGACGCTATAACTCCAGAACGCACGATTCCGATTTCCACGGTTTTGCATTCGTTGGAAAGGTCTCGGGCTCCGTGAGGATTATAGTAAAGAAAATTAAAAAATTAGATACCGCGGGCGGAGTCGCGGAGAACAGCTAGTACGTTATATTTCTTGACGCTTCCAGGCCTCTGTATGATAAATATGTATAATAACCTGCAAGCAGTAGGTTTGCAGTCAGGTCCTCGGTAAATAAGATGGTAGAAGCATCTCGGTGATTTTAGCTGGTTCGAGGCAGGTGGGGTCCAAAGTCCCGTACTGGAAAGTTTTGCGAAAACTATTACTTTCTATGGTTTGATTGATTCATGAAGTCTTTATGTATCAATAAAACAATAGAACGTAACCGTTTTCGCTAAAGGTTACATTCGACCTGTAATAAAGAGATCAGGCATTAATTCGACTAATCGTTCGTATGACATAGGTATGTATCTATGTATTGTTCCTTCGGGTAGTAATCGAATTCGGTTCTCTTGGTACGGAACTCTAGGGTCCGCCGCCAACATACCTTTGGCGAGAAAAGTTTGTTGTTGCTTAGAATATTTTATTCGAAATCGCAATGGAAAATTCAATCTCTTCCTTTTTTGAAGTCGGTTAAAAAAACGGAATGTACCAGGATAATAATATCCAAAATTATTATGAATTATATTTTTAGGCGGTTTTTATTGAGTTATAATTTGTAATAACCTCTCAAGGTTTGTAATTGCAATCAGAATTAATTAGTTTTATGTCTTTGAATCTAATGTGGAATGATAATTGTAATTGAATGCATAAACCGTTGTGCTTATGATTATAGTGTTATATTGATTATCATGCCGGAAAGGCAGACATGATAAATACACAAAGAAATTTAGGTACCTATCTACTGCTCTCTTGATTTTGTTACATATAGAGCGCGAATACAACATAACCAAGATTCGAAATATTGCGTGCGTTGTAATATTTCGAATAGCAGTTAAAACACAAACCAACACCATTGCTATATCTACATCTAAGGCGTTTAAATTATAATAAGTTTTAACTATTACTAGCTGTTGCCCGCGGCTTCGCTCGAACGTAAAGTAAAGAGTAGTATTAAAGGTGATGGATGGATGTATTCTGTGATTTTCAAAGTAAGGAGCATGAATAAATTTTTTAACTATTATGGCGTTAAAATAATAATTAAAGTAAAGTAAGTAGCAAATGCATTTGTGTTCTGGAATCGGAGACAACGAAGGTAACATAAACACCCAGACTCAAGACAATGTAGAAAACTGATTTTCTACATAGAACCCATCCGGGGATCGAACCTGGGACTTAAGAGCTGGTGTCACCTTAAAAACCGGAGTGAACGCCACTCGACCACATAGCTATGTCTTAGATGGTCAGTATCTTATCTACTTATCTTTTCATCTGTCTATCTTTGAGAATACCGAACTTCACATACCAACTATTTCAGCCCCTATTTCACCTCCTTAGAGGGAAGATTCCTCAAATCACGGAAAAACATCTTATTTATTTCTAACTAATAACCCTTGTATGAAATTTAATGTGTCTATCCTTGAAAACGACACAATTCATGTACCTACAAACTTCCAACCCCTATTTCGCCCTCTTAGGGGGATGATTTTTAAAATCTCTAAAATACGTCTTTATTTATTTCTATCCAGAAACCCGTATACAAATTTTATGTGTCTATCATTAAAAATACCGAACTTCCCACACAAACTTTCAACTCTTATTTCACCCCCTTAGAGGGTAGATTTCTAAAATCTCGGAAATGCATCTTATTTATTTGTAACTTATAACCCTTTTATGAAATTGAATGTGTCTATCTTCAAAAACGACACAATTCATGTACTTAAACTTCCAACCCCTATTTCACCCTCGTAGGGGGATGATTTTTAAAATCGCTGAAATACGTCTTTATTCATTTCTATCCAGAAACCAGTATACGAAATTTCATGTGTCTGTCATTGAAAATACCGAACTTCCCATACAAACTTTCAACCCCTATTTCACCCCCTTAGGGGATAGATTTCCAAGAAAAGTAGCCTTCCTCAATAAGTAGGCTGTCTAACAGTGAAAGAATTTTTCAAATCGGACCTAATCGGTACTTCCTGAGATTAGCGCGTTCAAACAAACAAACAAACTCTTCAGCTTTTTTATATTAGTAGCTTTTTAATATATAGAAAGATAGTTTACGTGTACAGATGAATGGAGATTGTGTAAATTTAGAGTTTGATCCCTATTTTATATGGACGACCATATTGATGAGAGCTCATCCTAAATTGGACTTTGTGTCGCCGATATCGCTTTCTATTGATTCAAATGTACATAACTTTTTTGTTTATGAACCGATTTTGATGAAACAAAAACTAAGTTATACCTCAAGTTACGTATAATTTTTGTATATAAACATTGTCTGCATGGTATTCATAGATTTTACGTGATTCGCGCACAAACAAACATATAAACAGACAAACAGACAAAAATTTCAAAAATGATGGAAATGGGTTCTGTTTGTTATCTTTTCACACGCTGGCTATTTTTTTTTTCAATTTCTACAATGTACAAAAATGACTTTTCTACAGATTTATTAATGTATAGATTGAGAGTACAGCAGAAACAATAAAAATATTATGACCTTGATTTCAAAGACAAATAACGAATATTGAAGCGGCGGTAGCCGGGACTGGGACGTGCGATCATGTGGTCGCGGGTTCGAATCCCACCCCTTGCACTACAGAGGTGAAATCTCGTAACACTAGCATTTAGCTTAGCACGAGGGGTTAACAAGAATACTGGTAATGTGCCACCCACATTGCTAGTAAACTTATTAAAAGATTAAAAAAAAATCTAGTGTAGGTCTAGACAAGTGACATTTGAACAAGCGTCGAAACTGATCGAATCTCTCAAATATATGGAAGTGATTGACCTAACTAGAACAAATCTTTATTGGAACAAAAAAATCCATACATTATATACATATTTTAATGCGATTTCTATTATCGGTAAACGTTTGTAGGAATCCCATTTGTCTTCAGGGACTAATGGTTTTATACCCCATCCAGACTTACAGGCACGGGTCCTGGCGAGTAGAGGCTGCAGGAGTGTTAACCAACCACAATCTCACTTTATTCAGCTGACCACTACGTCCTTTGAATCGCCTCGAAAAACCGATACAAAGCGGACTGACAACGAGGGAAGACGAGGGGACACGAGCTCATTATCTTCACTCTCATTCTCGCGTTTCCTCGAGAGCCTCGTGAACAGTCTAGTTGGGGCTTTAGATTTTTCTGCCGAGCCTTTCAGGACAGGATGGATGCTTATTATAGCCCGACCGTCGACATGTGCGGGCGGTGGGTGACAGGTGCGCCCCCACCGCCCGCACCGTCTCAGTCCCCTTGGTCGTCATACCCCCGCGCCCCTGTACCGCGCAGGCGAGGACTCAGAGTGTTAGACGGTCGGGCTATAGAGCTAATATCATCCAGTTTTCACTAAATTTTTTCAAGAGTTTTTATTATATTGTAGGTATTAAAATAAATCAAGGATTATGTTTAAAAATTAATTTATTTACATTTATAATAATTAAGAACAATCACAGAAATTAACGACTAAATAATCTCATAGGTTCAAAACATTTTAAAAGTAGGGTACAATTATTTTGATTGTTATCGACGATATTTGTGAGTTTGAGAGTAATTTATGTAAAATTTACTGTGACATTATAATGAGTGATATGTATTTTACATCATATTTTCACTTAGATTTTTAATAGCATTTTGTTGAAGGTAACAACAATTTTGTTACAATTGATTTTGTTTCATATAAGTAACGTTATTGTGATATGATTCAGGATCATGGCATCAGGGCTTAGAAACCAAATGATGGCGATGGCAAGTTTTTGAAGTTCTGAAAATATTAAAATATGTATTTATTAATCATTAAATGATTATTTTGAAGTGTTAAAACTAAGCTAAATTTATCTTCGATTTTTATTTAGGTACTTCTTTCTCCTTATTTTTTTTAATTAAGCCTACTTAGAAAAATAACTAGTTTTTCCATTAGACTTATGGCCCCTAAACATTCCAAATTGTTACCTCTTGTTTCAACCCATTTGTATCCTGAAGTCAAAATGGCACCAACATGTTGCCAAATGTTACCCTGTCTTTTTTTAATAATATAAACCAGCCCACTGTCCTACTGGGCACAGGCCTCTTCCCATATAGAGAAGGATAAGCTTTGAACACCACGCTTGCTCATTGCGGGTTGGCGATTTCAGATTCCAATATTAGGAATCCAGGTTTCCTGACGATGTTTTCCTTCACCGTTTGTTAATGGTGTCTTAGAATAATTAAGCGAGTACAGTCAAGATTATATTTGTAGTTTCACCCAAATCAATTATCAGAAATGGCCAAACGTTGTATGTGTATTAATCTTCATAATACCGGCCAATAAAAGTCCAACTGATGGGCCCAGGACTCCTATAAAGAACTACACACTGAGGCCCAGTTTTTTTATCCTGAGTTAACTCAACCAATGGTTAAATATGCTGACTAATGATTACAAACTCGTTTATTCCTCAATTTTTATCTTAACAAATGTTTTTTTTTTCTTTTAAAAACATTACTAGCACTATGGATCGCACATTACTAGTAATCTCGTTAACTCCTCGTGCTAAGCTAAGATGCTTGTGTTACGAGTGGGTTCACGTTGGTAGTGTAATGGGTGGGATTCGAACCACATGATCGCAAGTCCGACGCCCTAGCCAACTTATTTAGTAGACAAACAATTAATGAAAAAACGCAATCTACCGAAATTGAAAAACATTGGTAAGCATATCTGGGCCTAATTCGCGTATTTAATCATAGGTAAGTAGAACACTTACGAATTTATCAGTGTCAGGTGTGATGTTGAACTCTTTCACATGTCCATTGTTGTTGATGACCTTGTGACCGCCCGCGTCTTCGGATGTCTTGCCGTTGATGTTGGAGGCGGTGTGGTAAGTGTACTCCGCCTCGCCGTACACCTGACCGTCTGGAACCGGCTTCAGGTTACGCACGCTGCTGAACGATAGCTGCGGCTGAAATCAACATACGAATGTTAGACTGGATGTAAGGTAAAAATTGGTCCCAAAAGCTTTAGTATTAAGGGTGGATTTAACCTAAGTCCTATTTTTATAAGGCATATAATTCGGGTAATTATTGGATTTTTGACATATTTGAAAACAAAAATTGACAGAATTTTTATTCCACGGAATAAATGACTTTGGTCAAATCAGCCCTTAATTATAAAAAATACCCGCAAACACTTATCTAATATACCTACTTATGTATGACCGAAGACTAACGTTACTCAATTTAATTTAACCCCAGAATACACAAACACTTTTTAACTGTAACCTCCGATGTCTTATTCAGAGACGATAAGGGACTTCTTAGGTACTTTGCTTTGTGAAGAGATTTCTTGATATCGATTACTTGAATGAGAATAAGGATATATTTTCTTAGCGAGTCGATCAATGGCAATCAAATAATCATATTTTTCAGAGTGAGATGGCAAAGTCAGTGTTGTTGTACTCGCGAAGGAATCCTTTAAAACGAAGAGGGACAACTCTCAGACTTCTGAAAGTTACCTTACTGAAATCGATAATTAGAAATCTCTAGAGTAACCATTAGATGCGTCTCTGAATACGATACTATGACATTAAAAAAAACCATCTGTAGGAACTTTACACCTATAAGGTGTAAACTAGCAACAGATAAACATTGAAAACCGTTTTATGTTGCGTTTGTATATTATGAATATAGAATACCGACTACGTAATATTTAGAATTAGTAGATACTTATCTAGTTTTTACTACATGTTATTGTAATGGTTTTTATATCATATCTGAATATTAAAATAGTAGCATCTAATGTAATACAAGCGGTGTAAACTAGCAGATAGGTAACTGAAGTAGCTCTACAAGTTTTTAAGACTATTAAGTAGTAGGAAATATTTTGATCCCTTGAAGATGAACTTGAGGTTAGCTAGTAGCAATATTTACGTTGTAAGATATCTACAGTCCTTGTAGAAAAGTGTCATTTCTACGAGCGTTAACGATTATTTTTAAAGCTATGACATTAAATGTATGGAAATGACATTTGTTTTTGATATGACACGTGACTCAGAATTGTCACTTCCATACATTTGAACGATTCCCTATTAACACTTGTAAAAATGACACTTATTTATGGGAGTCTGTTTTTTATGTAGATATTAAAGATTACAAAATATTACATTTATCTGTAAATTAAGTGACTACTTTATTCGATAGAGATAGTTAATTACCTAGTTGTCTGTTCATCTCTCCTTCTTCAATAATGGTATTTGAGAAAAGCGTTTTTTTTTATTATAATACTCTTTAAACTTTGTATATTATATTTCTTAATAAATTAATTACAGTTAGTTTATCTTACATCACTAAAAAGGTTAAAAATTATCCGCACAGTCTTCTAATTGTAAATGTTGTCTTTTAGAAACCAGTCAAGATAACAGAGCTACTGACATTATTATTTAAAACTGAGTTGCACAATTCTTGTGAATACCTAAACATTAACAAAGGATAATCTCATGTTGGTAAGGAAAAATAACAATAAGTAACCTATAGGTAAGTATAAAAATACGGAAAATATCACAATATCTATTTACAAAATATCCGAACGCAGTTTTTAATACTAGTGAATAATTGGTATACCATATTTATTTCGAAAGGCACGAAACCTTCACAACGGTAAAGATTTTGTGTTCATTTTGTGAAAAATAACAATGTTGTACATTTTTCTGTTATTTAGGAAAAAACTTATTATCTTGCGGTTTCAGTGCTAAGAACGTACAATATTTGCCAAGGAACTACAATAAATTGTAGGTGCCAACTATAACAAGTGCAAATTGTTTGTTTACATTTTTCTTAAATAAATAGTAGGTACTATAGTACAATAAATTCTCAGATGAAACTTGAATGCTTCACATTATTTATTCGCTTATTCGTTCATCAAACTTTTTAAATCTCCGATGTCTTTGTCAAGAATTGATAAAGGAAACAAGCCTTTTTCACGTAGCTGAAAAAATAACACATCGTTAACTTTTTCGTCTCTTTACTATAAGGCCCAGGGGGCCTACTCTGAAATGTTAAATCCGAAGTATCGGCCGATGTTTCGGTCGTTTCCTACTCCGAAGTGCATTATTTTTCGTTCGGTCGGTTCAATCCGTCCGAACTTATTTTGACGTTAGTTGTATCGTAAACCCTACTCTGAAATACAAAACCCGACCGAAAATTTGAGTTTGACAAGACGTCTATCGGGGAATTTATGTCAAAATTCACGACATCAAAATAGCTATCGTTTGAGTATCGTAAATATCGAATTTGATAAATCTTTTCAATTATCTTGAGTTTTACATATAAGAATTGTAACAATTTATTGACTTAACGCTAATTTTTACCTGAGTGTTATGTTTTATAATTCTTTAATAAGAAATAGTAAGCGACACGTTCAAGTGCTGGCAAGATCACCTATCATACGGAGTGTCTCAATCGCAATAAATTAATACATCCGTAATACTCAGAAAGTACACACACCAAACGGATAGATAGTTATTCAGTTTACACTAATAATGTGTAAACGGGAGCATTACTTAATATAATGATAGTCATTACTACTACTAACACACTTGCGTTTAGGTAATATTACGTTTGCATACCTACGCGTGATATCGATAGCTTCGTAGGTGTGTCCTGCAAAGCTATCTAGTTTGCTGTGTGCTTGTTTATTGAGTACATAAAAAAATGCACACTAATATCGTAAAACATTATATTCAAGTAATTAAGAAATACTTTAGATAGTAATGCGAAATAACAACCCCTTTGGTTTCAAAACTCAAATAGGTGTTTTGCATACTTTTGGTTGGGACCGCATGAACATTATATGAAACACAACATACATTTCTAAGAATAATAAACTCAAGTGGCGTTTTTAATAAAAATAGGCAATAGATAATACTAGTTCTTTATTTCAAATAGAAATCCATAAAATATAAACACAACAATGTTTTACAAATCATAACACGACTTCCAATAACATTACGTAACAAAAACATATAACATTAATAAGGAGGATAACATTATTTTGTGTTATAGTGTGTAGGCTGATCCAATGGCTTAGCAGTGGAGAGGCCCACATATCCACGGATACTTTTAAATATCTATGTTATGCTTTTGTGAATGACTTGATAGACGTGAATTCTTTTAGTAGCGAAGCACATTGTTTCCATAGCGCGCCAACCTCAACAGCAGTGAGCAGCAGCATATAACCAAGGGAAACTGATTACAAATTATTCACTGGACCCATATAATTTATATGAGAATACTTAGTTTGTATTTTGTTGAAATCTCTTAACTTGAACACTTTTTACTTCAGTCAGCTTGATTATAAATAAACGAAATAACCATATAAGTAGGTATATATCGCCATCGTACGATCGCAACAATACGGTGCGACGACGGCGACGCTAGATTTGGTTGAAATTAAGTATTTTTCCTGTTTTTTTCACAATAATGTTTGTTTAATTTGGTTTACTTGTCATCCTTTGACTTTTATTTTCTTTTTCTTTAGTATAAAACTATAGTCTTTGATTTGGACAATCGGCAAAAGGAGTCTGAATATCAAGCAATATTAAGATTTATTGAGAAATAACACTTAACCATACTAATAAATACTGAATTTAAAGCAAGGATTAATTATATTGATTTTTAAATTAATTTTACGTTGTAATTTATTAGTTAAATTCTATCGAAATGAATATTAATTCCTAATACAAGCATATCGACAAACGGTTCAACTCTAGCACTGAATTTCGTTCGGTCCGATACTCTTCCGAATATTGACTATGGTTCCGACCGAACTTAGCTAATCCGAACTTTCTTCGTAGTAGGGTACATAAGCAATGTTCGGTCGTGTTTCGGTCGGTCCCGAAGTATCGGATATCGAATTTCAGAGTAGGCCCCCAGTTCTTAGATCCCGAGTTAACTCAACCAATGGTTAAATATGCTAGCTAATCGTTTCAAATCGCACATCAAATCGCTTGACTGCACGGATAGCCGAGTGGTACAGGTCACCACGCTAATTACCACTGTGCGCGACGTGCTGTGGGTTCAATCCCCGCATGGGACAAGCATTTGTGTGATCCACAAATGCTTGTTCCAAGTCTGGGTGTTCTTTGTGCATGTGATTTGAATGTTTGTGAAACCCCCGCGACACAAGGATTAAAATTCCTTAGTGCGGGCGTCGTTTTTAAAAAAAAAAAAAAAATCGCGTTTTTTCGTCAATTGTTAATTTATCTAATGGTCAAATAAGTTGAAGAGGTAATTATTTAATCATTAGTTACAATAAAAAATCATGAATAAACGCGTTCTACCGAAGTTTGAAACCATTAGTTAGCATATTTAACCATCGATTGAGTTAACTCGGGATAAAAAACTGGGCCAGAAAAAACGATACCTTTGAGTAATGCTGAGCCATCAAACGGTTGTTTTAATTAAAAGGTCGTCAATCAAGGCCTTAGGATTAGATATTGAGTAAACAATCAATGTGAATTCCGTAGTTGTTCCGTCGTTGTGTTTCGTGTATTACTAGTATTCTTCTTAACCCCTCGTGCTAAGCTAAATTGCTTGTGCTACAAGTGGGTTCTCGTCGGTAGCGTAAAAGGTGGGATTCGAACCCGCAACCACATAGAAGCAAAACAGACCCTAGCCATTAGGCTAACGCCGCTTTATTCACTATTATACGCAATATATACGTTATATTATACTATTCTTATGATCTTGCACATTTTCTTTTTTAAATTGGCTGTTGGGTACCCAGGCAGACTACATTCATTATTACTTCTTTTAGTTCGAAGGCGATTTTTAGACGACTTTTAGACGAAATCGATATACTTAATTATATTCTTATTGTTCTGTTTGAGGGGAGAACTTTTAAAATGTGACCTTATGTAGATTATAAGACCGGGAAATGTGAGATTTTTACGCTGATATACCTACTTAAATATCTTAGCCCAATTTATAGTTGCCAGTCGTTTTTTTATACAAAAAACTTGGTACAAAACCAGTGTAAATCAACCAAAAGAAAGTGCTGAAAGACAACCCACAGACAAATTCGTCATAAAAAACAAAGACATACGTATAGGGGCAACTTGTCAGTTGATGGTGTGAAATTAAATTCCTTGACTTTGCCGTTATTGTTGATGATTTTGTGTCCACCGACATCCTCTAAGGTTTGCCCGTTGATGTTGGAAGCTGCGTGGTACGAGTACTCCGCCTCACCGTACACCTGCCCGCCTTGAGGAGGTTTCAGATTACGCACACTATTGAACGAGACCGGCTAAAAATAATTAATGTTTATTTAGATTGGTAATTGTAACTTAACTTATTTATAACTTAGGTTTTATTGTTCAAATCGGCCGCAAAATATGTGTTTTTTTTATAACCGATATCCGCCTCGTGTTTTTGCTGTCATATAATCTGAAGATTTTATTAGAATGCTGATAATAACGTAAATAGTATTACCTGGAAAGCTGTCTGTTTCGCCAAATCGGTACTTAACCTGGAAAAAACAAAAATAAATATTTACAAAAAACACCTTTTTATTGGAAGATTTTTTCACCTTTCCTAAATCCTTTTTCAGACGTTTTGAAGAGAAAAGTTCTTTAGCAGCGCTGTATACATTGTGGGATGGTAAAAATGTTAAACTTGCGTCAGGGGTCACGTGACTGATCCTAAGATGCGGCGCAGGGCGCTTGCGCGAGTGTGATGCATAAGTAGTGCAAAAATATAATTATGTAAAATTCGTATAATTAAAGTGTTTAAAATTAAAAATTAAACAAAATGCATCTATTAATGCTATTTTTATTTGCTAGTTTTCACTTCTGCCGGCACTCTCGGAGTGCAAGCCGTTTTTTTTTCAAATGCCTAACTTTTTACATCGTATATTAAGCTTGAAGAGTTTCCAAATGAAAACACAAATAATAATAGTTATACTCACAAGTCCTGAACCTGTTGCCACTCGCCAGCCTTTGCTGCTGCAACTAAGTCATCATAGGACGATGGGGCTCCTGAAATACAAAAATAAACCATGTTAGTAAAGTACCCGAGAGATGATTTTTCATTACGTTGCTATCGAGTTGCTTTATCTATTTTTTTATAAAAATCGAAACTAAGTAGATAAGATAAACATATTGATTTTGCTTCATTTAGTGTCGAAGGCAGCGCTATATACTCAACGTAAAAGCTCAAATATCTAGGCACTTGTGGAATCAGAAGTGTTTTTAACCATAAGAGTCCTTTTTGAAAATTTTAATACCATTTAAGTTGCTATTGAAAATGTGTCCTGTTTTTTTGCTTTAAACATGACACGAAAAAACAAAAATTCTTAAAAACACGCTGTAATTTTTATAAAACTATTTATTTTTCAAATAAAGTTTGTAATCCTGTTTATAATTAATGTGTAGACACAATATAACAAGTTCAATATACTATAACAAAATCAACAAAGATTTATAACGATTTATAAATTAGGAACATAATGATAATGTTGACAACAAACACGGAACTAGGCGATATTCGCATAAAATGATGATTCTTTACAATACAATCAATTCACATCTTTACAATACAATCAATTCACAAGTAATGACAAGCCAATGACAAGGGATTTTATATTTAGGATAATACATTTGCACACGTATATTACGTAATACCCTTTTATAAAACTTTTTGAAGGTTTAGGGCTATAATTAACATTTTTAGAATTGCCTTTGCTGGATCATTAGTATTTCCAGCCAGGATAATTTTGTATGAAGTGCGTAAATTCTACGAAGTAATCAGGTGCATAGAACTGAACAACTTTGCCCACGGAACATAGGTCGAAATCTTAAAATTGAAAATGAAATACCATACAAAGTGACAGGTCTCGTGACTTATGTTTGTATGAAAAATTGATTTTCAATTTTAAGATTTCGACCTATATTCTTTGGGATAAGTTGTTCAGTTTTATGCACCTGATTACCTCGTTGTATATCGCACTCATAAAAGAAAATCCTGTATTATGCAACATCACATTATTACTGTATCTGACTTGTTCGCTGTGTTCATGTATGAGCTAATATAAGTCAACTAATATATTATTAGCTTACTGATGTCAACTAACGTACGTCATTTGTTTGTATTTTGGCAAATAAAGCATCATTCAATCTAGGTTCTAGGAATATCATTCAACCCAGTAACTATATGATTACATTTTACAATTTTTTGAGGCAGTGTTAGAATTAGTATATTATAAAGTTGTTCTCTACATTTTACCTAAACTGTTTTTTAAATAGCAACCAGTCTTGAAGGTGATTTAAATTCCGTATTTTATTTTCCTTATTTTTCTTCACAAGCATGTGCATAAGTAACGTACAATTATGGTCAAGTTGTATGGTTCTTATGACAGTATGGAAACCTTAGCACATCTGTAAAGCGTGGGTGACTATTGTATCAGGTGACTATTATACGGTAATAAAAATGTGCAAGTTTTTTTACAGAAGTAGATTTATAACGAATTGCGGTAATTAAAGTAACTACCCTGAACAAGCAAGAGATATTCTCAAATAAGCACTATCATTTACATACAGACGAAAGTTACTAGTAAAAATTAATTAATAAATATAAGGTTTTTTGAGTTATTACGTCTTCCGTGGACCTTAGGGAACAAACAAAAAAATAAATCAGCCGAATTGGTCCAGCCCTTCTTGAGTTATGCGGTTACCAACATTAATTTTTGAGATTGAGATATATAGCGTCAAGTGGGGCAAGAGAAACATACTTTATTTTAGAAACTAGCTGTACCCGCGACGTTGAATAACTGAAAGTGTAATGTCGTGGTGCCCTAGCGGTTTAATGACCGGATTCGTATGCACGGGGTTGCGGGCTCAAACCGGAGCAAGTACCAATGTGTATTTTTCTATGCTATGTGAACTTTCTTAATTATTCTAAGACACCATTGATAAACGGTGAAGGAAAACATCGTGAAGAAAACAGGTTTCCAAAAATTAGAATATGATTTCGCAATGAGCAAGCGTGGTTTTTCGATGCTCGTTCCTTCGCGACGCTAGAGCTGAGAGGCGTCCCGACGACATAGCTGAGGGGCGTCCCGACGACATAGCTGAGAGGCGTCTCGATGCCATAGTTGAGCGTATCCCAAACTAGACAGAGCCTATACTATGGTGACCAGACAACTGATAAACATACTTATATATTTCTAAATACATACATAACTTAGAAAAATTACACCCAGACACAGAGCAAATGATCATGCTCATCACATAAAGATTTGGCCTGGGTGGGAATCGAACAACCTCCGGCCTAGCAGCCAGGTTCACTAACCACTAGACCAACAGGCCCGTCAAATATTATACCGCAAAAACACGTTCCATTAATATTTAAATGTTTAATTCTTTATTGCAGAAAAAGAAAAAAAAAAGGCAGAAAAAGTTTTATTTTTTATTTTGAAAATAAAATATATTTAATGAGTTTTATAAGTTAATTTTATGTCACCTATAAAACAGACAATATGTTCATTTTATTCTGATATACATGATTATTACCTACATTTTAAAACCTGAATTAAAATTATTTTGAAACTTACCTAAGATTTTTATACTTTATTTGCATAATTAGTTAACTTCTTACTTGACCGTAAACCGATAATTCTTTATTGTACAAGCCTAGTATTAATACACCATGATAAGGCAAAAAAAGGAATTAAAAGGTCTATCCATGGAGTTGATTTAAAGATTCAAAGTTTACACATTTTCGTATACTTACGATCAACTACTTGAAAAAGTCGTTAAACTGTGTGGCTACCGGAAAATATCATTAAAAAGGTATTACAGTTCAATGTAGCGGCAATCGTTTGCTTGAATGGCGGTTTACCTACTGTTCCTTTTACTATACCGACTTATCTTCAGAGAAACTGTTTTTTTTATTCGTATGCGTGGAAACAATCGAGTTAATGTACTCATAGCATTTGTATTTCATTGACCAAGACGTTATTTTCGAATGTGCCACTTTACAGCGGAATTGTTACTTTATTAAACTGTAGATATTATATAAACCTACTTTACCTAAATTCATATCATTTTGCCGTTGTTGTAAATAGTTATACATATTATATTAAAATTTGCCATTTGTTAAAAATACTTGAATTTAATTGTTGAAGTTATATTATGCTTTTGAAATTAATAATTAACCTAAACAGGATTAATTTTAAGATTTCGAGCTATGTTCCTTTTTGTAAAGTTGTTCAGTTTTATGCACCTGATTACCTAGTAGAATATACGCCTTCCTTTTAAATGAATCCTGTATAGTCATCAACAGAAAACTTGTAACTTATATACTTGGAACTGCTACGAAGGTCGAGTTGACCGTGACAAGGTGCGCATTAGCGTGACATGTGCAATGTTTAAACTGAGGTCTAATACTTGATATTCATACAAATTGACCTCCGAACACTGTCACAACCATAATAAATCATTCGAGTTTGCAAAAATTATAAATTTATATTATAATTTATTGTAAAACGAATTTTGGCTTTTCGCAATCGTGTTTATCATAATTATAAAAAATTAACATAATATAGTGACATAAAATGAAACGATGACTTAATCGGGAAGATGAATGATTAAACCGTAGTTGGAGGGATATAATATATTATACCCTTGTTTAAGCCCACTTGTGTATACTATGAGAAAATTTACATGAATACGAGTACATTGAAATCTTGGAACAGATTGAAATGTAAAAAAAAAAGAAAATTGTCTTGTTAACAAAGACATAATTAGTGTCTTAATAAAAAAAATAAAGTGACTTTTACTATTTACACACGAGGTATTTTATTTAACAAACAATAAACAAGATAATGTAATGAAAAACCGGAATAAAAGTCATAGTAACGATACAATTTCCGCAAAGTTTTATTATTCGTAACGACTTTTGATTAAAATCCATTAAATATGACGTTAGATATACGAAGTTGATTAAACTTCAGGAATGAAATGATTTTATGACGTAGCACTTCCTGGGTACATAATATCTATGGGATGAATTCTGAATTTCCTTGATAGAGTCAATGATCAGCGCTCTACATATTTTTATGTACTAGCTAATACCAGCTTGTAGATAAAATGTAGGGAAAATTAGCCTTCCTTAGAAGAAAGGAAACCAAATTGAAGAAAAATGCATTACTTAAAAATTCTTAGAATTCCCAGAGTTAGTATTGCCGTGGTCACGAAAGTACAAGTGAAAAAATATCTAGATAGTATTATTAGTGTACCATTAGTTTCCGTGTCAAAAGTATCTAAGCATAATATCAAAACTACCATTCCCAAAACGAGATTTCATGCCATTTATCCTTATTATTTAAGTAGTAATGAACACCAAAATATTTACAAAAAAACTCAAATAAAAACTCTTTAGTGCTTATGTATCTAAAACCTGATTAATAATAATTATGTGGTTGCTTACCTTGAATGATAACAACACCCACTAAACATAATGCTAATGTTAAGAAGATTTTCGCCATTTTTATTAAAAAACTAGTTTCACGTAAACACGCGTGTACAGTATGGCGGTCGCGTCTAAATGCCGCTATCAGACCGATACCAACGCTTATAAGGAAAGCTATTTAGTCATATAGGTATTATGTCCTTACGTGACCAAGAGAGTAATAATACCGGGAGGCGAGAGTCCTTTATTTTTACCTGTTCTTTACATTGCCGAAAGGGTGGCCCAAATTTAGCAACCATTTTTCTTTTTTGTGTATTGTAAATTTAAACTCTTTTTTTTATTTTAATTTAATGGCTTGCGTTATTTTAATTTTAATATACAGCATATAATTTAAATATTAATAATAGGCATGTGGCTACGCAGGTTTTAATTTAAATATTTATTTATTATTTTAATTGATTAACATGTACTTAACTCCATCATTAAAATCTTTATTGCGAACAGGTGTTTGTTGAATCAACCAAAATTAATTCACGAATCCTCACAAGTTTTTTATAAAAGAGGAACTAATAGTAAAATGACGATAATTTATTGACTTTTAATTTATTCTTTATGAGTAGGCTATTTGTTACTTGAGCACTGGAATCACGGGGAGGAGAACATAATATAATATATGTTGCCATAACATAGTTCCAATTATATCTTCGTTCAAAAAGTTTGTATGCAATCTCAGTAAAATATTACATAAATCAGTTAAAAAGGTACCCGTAATGTGACGTGCCAATAAATATCAGGTTATTTTATGCGCAGTAAGGGTCCCGGCGAACTTCACCATATTACCTAAATGGATTTAGAAAATTGCAGGTTCGTATATTAGCCTTTTTATTTACACGATATCGATTTGAGAAGCTGAACACATTAGACCCACGGATAGTCAAAAATAAAAAGCAGATAATATGGCTGCCGAAAATATTATCATACTAGCTTCTGCCCGCGACTTCGTCTGCCTGGACTTCAGAACTGGGTCCAAAAACAAATTTAAAATGTGAAAGTAATAAAAAATGGAATTAAATTTTCACCCGTGTTATCGCTTGCGCTGTAACAGAGAATAATAGAGAGTAATAGGAATACCAAATTTCAAAGCTGTCTGCCTGCAGCTTAGCTCGTAAACCATTTTAAATTTTCCCTCGGGAACTACTTAAGGAATTGGGATAAAAGGTAGCCTATGTGCTTTTCCATGTCAAAGACTTCATGCCAGTTGCAACTGCATATATTTGCAATTTTATTCGGTTTATCAGATATATTATTTTCTATTTACGGATTCCTTTGATATATTCAAATTTCAGCTTTTTATTATCTGCTGACATGGCAGATAATAAATCTTAGAATATACACACAACAGGACCAGTTTTTGTTTCACACACAGATATAATTTAAATGCCTATATAACTAACTGTTAGTAATATTTTTATGGTTTAACCACTGAATTGATTTTCATGACTTTTGGTGGAGCGTTAGCTTAGATCACAAGAATGGACATATTAGGATACCTCTATAACCAGCATCCACCGACAAATCTAATGAAAATGTTAACTACGAATTTTATTAGAATTTCGTGATACTAATGTCTATTATAAAGTTATTTATGTTATGGGAGAGTTCATTCGACTTACATCATCTTATTAATTTATTATTGTAAGTAGATACATCTAAACAAGGCTTCCAGGCTTCTTTGAAACCTTGTTGAACAGGCTTAACTTGAAACAAACCTTCATTTAGCTATCGCTATACGATCAAGTTTATCCAAGATAATCAGTACATACGGACTTTATTTAACATAAAACTAGCTGATGCCTGCAGCTCTGCATGGGTGGCGAAAAGTAGCCATTATCCTTTCTTTAGATCCAAGCTTCTTATACGGAATTTCATTAAAATCTGTTAAGAGGGTAAGCTATGAAGCGATAGGAAATTCACCCACTTATACAGTTCCGTTTCGTATTCGATTCGTTTAAACTCTGCCTGGTTTGGTCGCCCTATTAAGTGTTTCTTTTGCCCACTCATACCGACTCATATGTATTCGGTCCGGTAAATCTCATCATTTAAGTAGTCGTTATTTGACAGATCACTACTCTCGCTTTTATTCGGTTTGAAGGACGAAGTGTGAGTGTGACAGACTCGGGGAGGGACAGGACACGCTGCGGATCCGCGCTTTCCCTGCCCTGCCTCGTCACTTATTTTCCTCTTTTGAAACCTCTTGGAACCGTGTGTAAGAGAGCGAATGCTAGGATGTCAATTTTTCGTCCTAGTTTTTACGCATTAAAAACGAACCAGACGGACAGACAGTGTTCCTTTCGCATTTATAATATTAATATGGACTATAATAATGCTTCTATGCGAAGAATGCATTTGCATAAGTATCATAAGGAATGTGGCATAAAATCAGTTTTTGTGGGAAAACCGTCTATGGGTATTTAATAATTCTCCTAGATAAGCTTGCAATTAACCTGTTAAACTGGATTTAATTTATTATCACTATTTATACGTCACATCAGCAGACACAACAAAATTAACTATACCTCGAAGGTCACTACGGCTTTGGTAGTATTTTTTTTTGGTAAACACTTCTTTTCTAAGATAGAATAATGTATGCCGTTTCCTAGAAAGGTTTCCCAGAAAGTAATGTAATTTTTGTATTGATATAGAGCTCTACAAAAATCAATGGACATTTACTTATGGTAAGAAATTAATTAACTAGCCCTATATTTTGTTTTATCTTAGATAGTATCTCGTTCGTACCTTCCAGCTGCGCATTTTCAGATAGGTACTTAAAGTTAAAAAACAAAACTTGGAAACGTAATAATACCTAATACATAAATGATGTTTTCAACCAAATAAAGTGCCGCGGACACTACTCACAATAATATTCATATTATTATGCGTAATAGACAACCATCGCTTTAAAACAATTTAGATTTCTGTAAAACTTAATCGGTGTTATATTTATGAAGACGCAAAAACAATTGAAAGTCACAACTCTTTTACGGACCTCCTATAGGATGACGTTGAAGTTACACCAGCTATGCTTAAAGGTAATGATATGCCATCATTTTCAAATTTTACAAAAGAATAAAATAATACCTACTTACTTACAAAAAATAAAAAAGAACAAAAGATTATTACACCGTCCGCACCGATAACACCGTCGTACTTTTGCCTATTTATTAGACTATATCGAAAGGCCAAAACAAATGCAGGTTTTTAAAAATGTATTGTCCTTTCAATGTTGTTCTGACATAAATAGATACTTAAGTATAATTTAAAGAAGTTTACTGCGATGTGCTTCGTAATTAGGGAAAAATACTTTTGTGTTTTGCGTCGAAAATCTACGCAAAAAGTTTTAAGACAAATAGGTACTTACATTACAACTACGATGACTAAAAAATATGATTATTTTATAGATAGGTCATTAAAATGTTTGTTATGTATACGTACTTAGGATCCAGGATTCCTTTCTGGATCTGGGTCTAAAATTAAAAATGAGGGTCTTAACCTAAAAAGTAATATTTTTTTATTTTATCATTTAACTTCTTTTGGCTTGTTTTTAATTTGCTGAAATCTACCTTGAACCGGGTCAATCACCCCTCCATGGCACTCCTGGAACCCTGCACGTACTCATGTAATATTCAGATAAACCTGTACAACCTGTAAAAATATAAGACAAAACTTGGTTGTGTTAAGAAATCTTTCCTTATAACTTTTCTTCGCTAATATTTCCCGGAGAATTAAATGTAATTAAAAATTAATAGTAGGTATTTAGGTATTGCCACAGCTATCAAGAAGGATTGTTTTAATTACCATCTTCGTGATATGCTAAGCTAGAGGACTCCAGTAAATCATGTTGGAGGAAAACAGGAAATTGAATCGGAAAATTTTCACGGTCAATTAAATATTTTATAAAGTGCGATTCAAATTTATTGGCGGCTGTGAAGCGAGTTCCACACTGCGCAGTACCTCGCTCCGCACCCCCGCTGGTCCATGAAATCGTGACTGCGCAGCGACTCGCCTCATGTTCACAGCCGCCATTAACTTTGAATCGCACCTTACCTAGCTGACCAATAATAGCTACTTAGGATAAATAAATAAAAAAATGTGGACAACATCACATACATTGCTCCGAATCCAAAGTAAGTAGCTAAAGCACTTGTGTTATGGAATCCAGAGACAACGAAGGTACCACAAACACCCAGACACGAGGATATGTAGAAAAGTGTTTTTCTACATTGACCCGTCCGGGGATCGAACCCGGGACCTCAGAGCTGACGACACCTTGAAAACCGGTGTGTACGCCACTCGACCACGGAGGTCGTCAAATAGATTTTCATCGTCAAGGATAGATTATTTACAGCACCTTATAGTAAGTAATAAGGTTGTTTTCGTATTTAGTTTTTTACCGAAATCAGTAGGTACGTACCAGTTCCTAAAAAATCCGTTTGTAGGTAGGTAAGTGAATATAGACCTAACGAAATTTTTAGTACCTACACTTTGTAGGTAATTAGGTAAAACAAGCCCAGAAAAATATGGTTTTAAGTCCTTATCATTGAAACAATTGGCTTGCAAAATACCCAGCAGGTTTTCCCATAAAATCCATGTAGGTAGGGTGATTACGCCAGTTCGCCGACCACCGCTGGCTCTCGACCACTTAGCGTAAATCACATAAAAATAGTCAAACCCAAGTGCGGAAAACGTTCGTATCGTTTGTAAACGCAAGCTTATTCTGTCTCCCTCTCCCGCGTCATCGTTTGTCGACCTAAGATAGTTTGATGCCGCTCAGTGAAATATCAAACTTATGCTGTAGTATACGTGTCACCAAATTATAGCAAAAATTAGTGAACGGGAACATTTTCAAACGTGAGTAAAACATGATATTAATCAGTTTTGAACATAGATATTATGCTTTGTGTGTCAAATTATGTTTGTATTTACTTCTAAACTAATAATCTATTGGAAATTACGAGTAATTCATAAAAATAATGGGTGGTCGCTTAACTAACTGACTAAAATAACGCTTCCCTTAGCTTACGACCGCCTGGTCGGGAACTACCTGTATTAGACTAGTCATTTCTTGAAGATTGTGCACTTACTGCGTGATATGACGTGAAAACACTTCGATTTTTTCTATTCATAACGGCACGGCTAATTTGCTCGTCAGTTTGCGACCGGCTAATTGTATAAAATAATCAAAATTGTAAGCACTTAAAAATTATCAAATCATGATGGTCGACAACTGATCCGTTGTCGACCATCTGAACAAAATCTATACTATCCGTTTTTCGGCTATAGAATATGAAGATCTTGAGGCGTCTATCTTTGATGTACCAACAGCATCACAACAAAGACACGGACATCCTATGACACAGAAAAATCCTGAAAATATAATAACACAAAAGACCGGTCAGGCTACAGCTGTTAATCAAACTTTTTCCTTTGATGAGGCTTTCGAAAAGCACCTAAAATTTCCTGAGCCACCGGCAGCGCTAAAAAACAAAATCAGAAATGGTCCTAAATTGCCAAGTGCAATATCGACAAGAAGTGTATGGAGAGAATTAAAAAAGATGAAGTTAAAGAAAATAAAATTAAAGAAAAGAGACGTAAGCAAGAATTAAGGGCAGAGGTAAAAGAAAGAAAAGCTAAAGAGCGAGATGATAAGAGATCAAAAACGAAGAAGACACAACGGAAAACCAAAAAAAAGTCCGTTTTAAAATGCAGCCAATGTTCCAATGATTTGATCAGCGATGTCGAAGATGACTCTGAAAAGAACATTGGTTGCGATGAATGTGTTCGATGGTTTCATCTAAGATTTACAATTTTAAAAAATATGTCTTACTTAGAAGCAGCACAATTAGATTATACCTGCCAGTTTTGTACTCCCTAATATTAAATAAACGTGATTATTCAAAACATTTATTAATGATTTTATTTTCGACTTTAACTTGATAATTATTGAGTTCTTTTTACGGTGGCTTCCTAACGGTCGAGAACTAACGAAAAAACCGGACGTAAACTGACTGTAGGTGTCCGAGAAATGAAAATATCGCACTTTTCGATTAATCTTTAAATTATAAAATAATACCTTAATAAACTTAAAAAAATGATATCAGATCGTGTATTTTAAACATTTTTCTTTCACATAAAAATCCAATATCAAAATATTAGCACTTATTAAAATAACAATGTCACTTTAAAGTTTACAAGTCTACTAAGTGGTCGTGAACCGGCCTAATCACCCTACCTAATCAACGTACAATAGTGTACAGTAGAAATTCTTTCTGCATGGCTATTCGTATTTTTAATAAATTACCCAACTGTTTAAAAAGCCTCAATAAAAATATGCTTAAACATAAATTATTTGATAATTATATTATTAAATGTTTAAACCAGAAATTATTTATTTATTAAAGAAATGTTACTACTCAATAAGTGATTCCGACAAAACAATATAATTATATTAAAAATGAACTTTTCTTCCACTTTTGTTATGTTATGTTCTATTATTCAGATATTAAAGTTATAGGCACTTACGTTAGATATAAGTATATCTTTACATATTTACAGGTACACCTAAATGGTAGAATATATGATCGTATTCATTTGTGTGACACCTTTTATACTATATTCTAACAAATAAATATTTTTCTCTTTCCCGTCTTGTACGGAAGTAGGTATTACCTAACTGGTAAGTATCCACTGATTGTCGCTGCAGTGAGGGTGTTCGCCGCAACTCTATAGCAGTACAGAAGCTGAGCAAGGTCAAGTCTACGGGTTGTAACCAAAAGGGTACAATTACTATCCAAAAGGGACGAAGAGTACATTTGGCATAAAGTCGGTTTACAAAAATTTCACATAGATTTTTATAATTTGCTCGCTGAAGTGAATGTACCATCACATTTAGCGAGTGTGGTATAAGGTATTGACTTTTGTATGGGGTGACACGTTTGTTATGATCTGTGGTGTAATTAATTGGATATCATATATTTATTATATTTATTACTAGCTGTGCCCCGCGGATTCACCCGCGTAATTATTTTGTCCCCGTTTCCGTTGGTCTTACCGACTCAGAAACCTTCGTGGGCTCATACACAACAACTTTGCCAAAGCTCATCACAGGATCAAATGCTTAGTTTTCGATCATACCTACATATAAACATTCATTTTTAATAAGTGTTGATATAAAGCGGCGGTAGTTTAATGGCTCTCGCTTCGGACTTGTGATCATTTGGTCGCGGGTTCGAATCCCACTCATTGCAATACCACCGTGAACCCACTCGAAACACAAGCATATATTTCACTTACCACGAGGGGTTAACGACAATAGGTACTAGTAATGTGTGATCTAAATTGCAAGAAAGCTTTTTTTTTAAATTAATTCATAACTCATAATTTTATGAACCTACTCTATAGGTGACGTAGGTATTCTCCACCCCTTTATATACCATGTCGGTGACACCCTGTATACGCCTATACGTACCCTATGCTTTCTTTGTTTCATTAGGTTACCGACACGTTTTGCTTCTTGTCACGCGAGAGTTAAAGAGAGTATAAGATAGTGTATGTAATTCGCACAAAATTCGGACAGTTAAACTCATGAAAGACCACGATCATCAGTCATGAAAAAACGACTTCAGAAAGAGAGAAATTGTGTTCTTGAAGTTTGAAAACTTTTTATACTGATTGTACTTAGGTTACGTCAAAGAAATCTCTCTTCTTACCACTGAAAAATACCCACATTAAGCGTGGGATTGAGTAGGCACACGACATTATAATTCAATGTAATACTACCATACTACTACCTACGTTCCACCTATTTTCGTTACCTTCCAAGCTTTTATAACCTAAACAATGGCTCTTGACGTCATAATAATACGTCACTTTTAATATCGTAACATGTTTTAGGATTTTTGGTCTATTTTTGTTATTATAGATCCCCAATTTGGTAATATGTCGGGACTTTGTCTGGCTTTGACATGACAGACATTTTGGTATGAATTTTCTTTTATTATTTTTATTTGTCATTTGTTTAGTAAATAGGTAGGTATGTAAAGATTTATAACTTGGTATAAAACAAAGCCGCTCTCACCGTCTGTACGCCTAGACTTTTAAACTAGGCAATGGATTTTATTGCAGTTTTCAATTGTAGATAGAGTGATTCGAAACGAAGGTTTTTAGCTAAATGTATAATTAAACCGAGATTAAAAAATTGTGTGTGATATCAAAACAATCATAATTATCTTCTCTTATATAAATAATACTGAATGTTGGTAAGCGTATAACTCAAGACTGGCTAGACTAATTCGGCTAATTTAGTTTTTTGGATGTTCCCTAACAACAGGTTTAGATACAATAAAAAAAATAGACGTGATCACTCGAAAAACGTTACATTTATTGATTATTTTTAATATTAACTTTTGACAGAACGAAGTGTGTTCGGGCAGCTAGTATGTAACAATATTATACAATCCACATTGCCAGCATTAGTAGCACTTTGCACCCGTCCAAAGCCAGGGCGGGACGCTAGTATAGTATATTTTACTTTTTATTCCACTAGGCCTCTATTCGCCTTATTAATCCTACTTTATTAAGTCTACGATGAAAACAACTCCTTACGGATATTCTTTCTGATCTACTTAAAACTATGGGCTAACAGCTAGTTAAACGGCCATGTTGTTTTACACGGAAAGAACTAATTGTTGTTGGTATTTGCGCCTTATCAGAACTTAATAGAATTTAGCGAAAAATAATTATATATAGCCTGACACAGCCTTTTGCTTATATCAAACATTGCTGTAGTCGTTTTCTGAGGCGTTGGTACAATCATAAGTTTTTTCTTTAATTATCGTAAAAATTGTGTTTCGTGCCTGTTCTACAGTTATGCAACACGTTACTTACTTAGCATCCACTTAAGCTATTTTATCGGCTGGCAACGTAAAGTTAATTTTTATTTTATTAAAATCGTGCAATAATATTTTATTTTATTATTATTATAATAAAACACATGAATGCTGAAGCTAATTTATTAAAAAATGGCAATGAAAATAAATAATAAAAAGCAAACGACAAAAATACAAAAGCAAATAATTTAAAAACAAAATTTAAATGGTAACTGGTACGTATAGAAAAAAGGAGTTTTTATAAAATTCAACTTATTTTATGGTCTCATTTAAATAACCGACAAAAAGAATAAATTTTAATTATGTAGTTTCTAAAGTGTTTCTTTGACTATTAGCCAAAACCTTAGAAAATTGCATATTTTGTTATTAAGTTTTATTTTTTATTGTTAAATATTATTATCACTTCATAGAAATACCTATCTACTACAATTTAGTAGGTAGTAATATCTAGGATTCTAAAACATTTATTTAAAAACAAAAGAAATTTTGCTTTAAAAATTACAATTGTAAGTATAGATTCTAGGTATGTTTTGGACGAAGAAACAAGGTTTTACGTTATTTTAAGATAAATGAATTCCACCTAGCACAGAACTTTATTTTGTAGTAAAATAAATACGTAAGTAATATTAAATGTATGTACATTTATTGCAACTTTACCAAAAGTATTTATTTTTTTAATAATTCGTCAATTAATTAATATATATCAAAAATTGTATTATTCAAAGTTATAGTAATTAGGGAGATACACGTTAGGGGGCGTCCATAAATTACGTGAGGTGTTTTTTTTAATTTTCTGTCCCTCCCTCCCCCCCTGGTGAGATGTGGTGAGATTTTATTCAACCCCCTCCCACATCCCCCGATCTCACGTGAGATTTTTCAAAATGTGGGTTTCTTACGTAAACGCGTTGGATGGTCAATGTAACAAAAAAAAATTGCTTTGTGCTTTTATTTACGACTAGTTAAGACTAGTAATCAATATTGCTTAGAGTTTAATTATAAGTGTAATAAAAATTTAACTTATGCATGTACAATCTGGATTAAATGGACCAAAATAGTATAATTTTTTTTTGTTTCTATCAGAAGAAAATTGCGTGATATTTGCCGAGACCCCCCCTCTCTCCAACGTAAGATTAGATGAGATTTGACTCGACCCCCTCCCCCCCCTAAACACCTCACGTAATTTATGGACGCCCCCTTATCTAATTAATTGAATTTCACGTATTTAGCTTACTACAAATTAAAAATAAATGCTTAAACAGTTCAGGTATTATTAAATTAACTTTGAATGTGGTACATCTCTCCTTTCCCATCGGTGTTTGTACTAATTATAATATCCTTCTTGCCATTGTTTATTGTTGAGGCCACAAATCCACTGGAGTAATGGCCATCAGAATTCGGCTTCATCCTTGATATAGCTTCAGGGGTCAATTGCTGTAAAGAAATAAAACACCGTTAGTAACAATTTCTTAAGAAGGACTGAATTTGATATTATTTCTGTAAGTAGGATGGTATCATTACTTTTACCTACATTTCTACCAAATCATTTATTTTGGAGCGCCCTAAGTAGCCATCTTGAAAAGTAATGTTGTAACAAGCTCAGGAGTCAAAGCATTTTTTAAGGACATTTTATGAGTAAATATATTCAGAGTCTTCTCCAGGCTCCCACGATGAAACGGAGACATGTTACCATTTTTCTCTAAAACTACAAGACAGTCTTATTTTTAGGCAGTTTTCAATTATGGGCTCGGGTTTTATTGATGCATGTTCTTAGACAAGTGCTTTTATCAATTTATTTTTAATTACTTTTAAGCGAAGTGGGATTTTCAAAATGTTTTGATTTTTATTGATCAACACATTTCGGTAACACCCTAGATTAAAATAACCTAGCCAACAAGTAATACAGTTTTTTTTTCTGTTTCAAATGACGACTTATTAGTACATCAATGAAGTATATGAACAGCATGTATTATTTAAAAACTTACAGGAAATATAGGTAGTGGGGCGAAATGGAACCCAGGGAACCCTGGAAAACCAGGAAAGCCTCCGGCACCAGCAACGGCACCGGCACCGGCAGCAGCAAAACTGAAATAAAAAACATTTTATTTTATTTTCTTATTTAGTAAGATAGAGACTTTTACTAGTATTCTCGATAACCCCACGTGCTAAGCTTAGATGCTTGTATTACGTCAGTAGTGTAAAGGGTGGGATTCCCCGCCCGCAACCAACATGATCGCAAGTCCGACGCCTTAGCCATAAGGCTACCGCAATTCAAAACATTTTTTTTTCTTTTTTATACACGCAGTTATTCACTTAATAATACGAATAGAAGAGAGACAAAAAGAATTGAAGAAAAAAAAATACAAAATTATAAAAAAAATGATTTTGCAGGATACTTACGCGTTACCATGATTGAATTGTGCTGGAAAAAAAATAAGATCGAATGAATATTAAATTAATTTTAACAAATCATAGTGTGAATCATTGAAATTAAAATCCACTAACTTCTAAACTATCAGTATTTCGTTGCATGATTTTATTAAGTCGGTCACTGGCCGTGGTCGCACGCAGACTATAAAATCAGTCTGCTTGCGACTGCACGGCCAGTGTAACCCAGCCGAAAAGTCAAGCCTCAAAAGGTAAATGCATGAGTTCGCTAATGCCCGTGACGTAATTTATACAAAATACGAATACGAATCGTTTATTTGTCAATGTAGTTATAAAACAATAGATCTTTACTTTGAGTATGTTGTGGAAAATGTCGTAGGTTATACATTTGTTACTTTTTTATATTTATAACTTAGTATAAGATTTTAGTGTGTAACTGTTTATTTTCCCGAACGAATAAAATAAAATAAAAATAAAATAAAATCTATGGTAGAAAAGCATAGGTAATGTATCAGTTCGCCACATTGTATTTATACATATATAAAATTTTGTTTTATTTAATGTAATTTTATGTACTTATTTAACACTATTGTATTTATTATTATTAGAATTATATCATAAATACAATCTGACTAAAAATAAATTTGTCACACAATTAAATTAAGTCTCTGGTGTTAAAATATTATTAAGAAACCAGCAAAGAATTCTAAATTTCAAACTTCATGAAATACCTACATTGTTCTCGAAGAAAATTCAGCGTAATTTGTACTATTGTTCTATTGCATGAACAATATATAAATTTTATTTACCATTTGTTCAGGTGAATTATATTTACACATTATGGTGTACATAGACTCTACGCAAGTGAACATGTATTTGTTCTGAACAGATTATTTTGAAGTAACAATTAGGTTTAGTACCAGAGAAGTACCTACCTACTTATCTATAGAAGTAAATATTTGAAATTAGATCAATACATTATTTCTTTTGAATTATGGTTTCCACTTAAAAACACAATCACAATTATTATAAAATTAAATTACTCTTTACATCTATAATAATTAAGTGTGTAGTCATTGTAATAAGAAAATAAAAATTATTTTTAAAATAAATAATTTTAATTAGACCACTTGATTTTTCAGATATTTGTTTAGTGTCTAAATGTATGTGCATGTTGTGCACGCAACAAGGGTCAATGACTTAATTAGTTAATTATTCACTAATTAATTTATCTTCTTCAAGTTATACCAATAATTTAGAAAAATATTTAACGTACCGTTAACAGAAGCTAACGCAACAATTGCGAACAATATTAAAAATTTCGTCATCTTCAATGATCACTGTTAAATTCACTGTTTCAGTAACTGTTTGAAACAAATCTCACAATGTTATGAAAAATATGAAAACTTCAGAACTTATATATACCATGTGTGACCTTCAAACGGTCATTGTTTTCAAAATGAATGTCAAGAGGAAACTTGGGTAAAGTGAACTATCGATTCGATAACAATGTTATTGATTTTAGTCTTAGTTATGAAAAATAATATTTTGGGTTTGGTGGCGTTTACATGATGGCATTAGCAGAACAACACATTGAGAGAACCTTTAAGTCAAAGCACTTAGGTTAACTTTAATATTTTGTAGTTTCGGTTTGGTGGTCACCTAAACGGTTATTTAAGGATTCAACGGTTTACTCACGCGCATTCTCGGGATCGCCCGACTAGTTTCAGACTCAATAGGAGTCCTTAATCATGAGCTGACGCGGCGGCGGCGGTGTCGCGAGTCGAACTGATGTCGGTGGCACCACACCGTGCTGCGTAGCGGCGCGCTCGCGCGGAGAGCGGCGGTGGCGCCAGCGTCGCAGATGTAGGCACGGGGGTTGGTGCCGTTGTCGTCGTTTGCGCTCCCGTAGATGTTGTTGAGTCGGTGCATATCATGCTGACTGTGTCTTGCTCCAGACTCGGCTTTGTCATATAAGAGGACCTCTTTAGTGCCGGTTTCCATGCCGCCGACAATGCCCAACCACCATCTCTGTTGAAATTAGGGTGACGGCTGATTTCGATAGCCTCACGTACTTTTCGCGGCACGAAATATTTTTCCCTCGCTAGTACGGAGGCTTTATCAAACCGTATGTAATGTGTCGACCCTTCATTGCAGGTGTGTTCTGCCACTGCCGACTTATCCGTGTCCAAGTTCTTCATACTTCTTATATGTTCACCGAGCCTGGTTTTAACATTGCGCCGGGTTTCCCCAATGTAACTCAGACCACAGTCGCAAGGTATCATGTACACTCCAGGTACACCTAAGGGATCTTTGTCCTTGGGAGAACGGACATATTGTCGCAACTGCCCGGGCGGCCGATAGATTGTCTTGATGCTGTACCTTCGGCGTAACAAGCGACCTATCTTGTCGGTGACTCCCTCAACGTATGGTAAGTACGCAGGGGTTCGCTCCACATCCGCTGGACGTCTACGAGTCTCGTCCATTCTGTCCAGTACACGGCTACATTTGCGCCACCGATACCCGTTACACTCCAGTACGTCGCGTACGTGCCCTAGTTCGTTGCTCACGTACTTAGGGTCACATAGGGCGAGCGCACGGTTCAGTAGCGTGCGAGGCACCGAAAGTAGGTGTAAAGGGTGATGGTGTGAGTCTGCCCTAAACGGTTCTTTCTTAGTCGTTATTAATTTTTCAAACCCTCTAGAAATTCTTTGTTTCTTATCTCTTACTACTCAAAGCCGTAATTAAGTATTAGTTTGCACCAAATTACAGTCAAATTACTAATTTTAAATATAATTGTGCTACAACTAACCAAGTATTTTTAGCTACATGCTGATGTACCTAAATTGTAATTTCAAACACAAGTGTGACCCGAATTAAATAATAAGTATTTTTTGTAACGAATTATTATAGAAAAATATATTTCCATGTAATAAATTATTTACGGCTGGTACAATTTGCTGTAATATATTTACTGTTAACGGGCGAGTATGTGAACTAAAGTTATCGTACCTGTGCAGAGTATAAACAAAAGAAAATAAAAAAAGTAAATCAAAATTATACGATATTTTTATTAAATTGAATGTTTTTTTTTGTTAAAGATTTTATTATATTATATATTAATTTGATTATTTTAAACTATTGAGTTAAAATATTAATTTAATGGTATTTATTTTTGGAGTGGTTTAATTTACCCCGTAACATGTAACATTACTTGTAAAATGTGTAATGCCTATCATTGAGAGAATAGGGTTTGAACGACAGCAATTACAATACTAACACTGAAGAGTAAACGATTCTGTCGAATATGCCGATGACGAACGATGCTCTTTTGTTAATTTTCCTCGAATTTCTTACAATGTAATTGTAACGGCTTGTTATGAAAAATGTGTCTTGAGGAACGAAACACTGAATGTGCGAACGTAAATAACATTCTAGAAAAATTGAATAGAACTCGTTCATTTGTCTAAATAATACATTGAACCACACTAAAATTTTCTTCTTTGTTTCGAGTTTAGTGACATGAAATTACATGAATGAAACTTAACATGCATGTGCATCAATATTTATCACTAAATGAACTAAGCCTTTCGCGGTCCACTGCTGGACTCGGCCTCTTCCTGTTGCGCCACAACAGCCGGACCTCAATTTGGGGGCTGTGTGTTGTGGTGCGCCATCATTAAGGTGTTTGCCCTAGTCACCACGCTGGGCAAGCGGGTTGGTGACCGCCGTGTTCTTTTAGTTCTTTAGGAGAACGCTGCAGCCCATCCTCCCCGTTTCTATATCCCTTAGTTGCCTCTTAAAACACCCACGGTAAGAGAGGGGAGGCTCTATTCAATGCCGAATACCCCAAGGCCAATAAATATTGATCGAAAGATTTAATATATAGGAATCAATTTAACAATTATATTTTTGTATATATGTTTTCAGATCACGTTCGTATCAACCATGAGATAAAGGTTCTGTCGTCTCCGAAAGAGTGTATAAGTTTTAGATCGAATGGTAAAGAAAATAATATAAATGAAAATCTACGCTCAATTGTTTTTTTTGTTTGCAGTTCAAAGTTACAGGGTGATTGTAGTGAGTAAATAAAGGTGCTAAAGCGCATCCCTGGAATAACTATAGTATCATATAAATATAGTGGTTAACACCACATTAACGCCGACCAATAAACCAATGGTCATCAAAACAACTTAATGGTTGCATATAATTGAAATATAATTAAATTGTCCTTTGTCTCATTATAATTACAATGTCTGTAATATTCAATGGTCTACAATATAACATATTTGTATAGAATTGTTAAGTCTCCGAACAGTTTTATTATGTCTACACGTATTTTATGAAAAGAATATTCTTATATTAATCGAAATCAATTTATAAAATGTTTCTCTAAATATAACTTCTTAGGGCAAAATTATTATATTTGCGAAAAGTATTTCGATAATTAAGTTACTTTGATTCTGAAATACCAAATTGTTCCGAATATATACCAAAGGTAATTATTTTATTTACAATCCAAACCTAAACTCGTCGATACTTTCACCACGACTATTTTTATTTATACTTTAAGAGTGACTGTTATCATAACATTACATACAGTCAAATGGGGGCTCTCTCCATTTGACAGTATTGTTTTTTTTTCTATTTTGGTTACGGGTTACTCCGGAAATTGTGGTTCGGTTTCTAAAATTCTTGTCTTCAGAGGAGGCCCCATTTGGTATTACATACGACCGCTTGCCAATTAATGTCCCATTGCTGGGCAGAAGCCGCTTCTCATATGGAAAAGGAACGAGCATTGATCACCACGCTTGCTGCACTGGAATATATTACTAAGAATATCTTAACGAAATTATTTTGTACTTTCTTGCAGTGGGGCTATCGTGTGTCAGAAATCCGCTACAGTTGCATAAAGTTCTATTTAAACCAATCGCAGACCAGTTAGAAGTGGCGAATGATAAATAGACCTGATGCGACATTATTTTGATATACACATGACATTACGTGATAGTCGTTTTTTTTAATGTGTAATTATTTTCTGTTTGCTATACCGTTGTATTCACAGACATAAATATATGTATGTGGTTGTGTTTATGTTCTGATCATCAATCAAATGTGTTTATGGTGTAGTAATATATTTTTATATAGCAGTACTGCTTAAAATCTGGAGTGCAGAGTAATTTCCATATTAATGAACTTTAAGCACATTTACTTGTGCTCTTTATCAAATAGAGTCTTCAAAATTTCCGCAATTGACGTTAACAGTGCATTCTATTCAAATTTCGATGTAGAATATAGTGACGATGTAGAGCCGCCAGCCTAGTACTGTTACACTCGGGGCATGTGACGATATTATTATTTCACCTGCATAGCTTTCAGTTTAATCAGATGTCACTGGATAAACAAATATGAGTAATATTCTGATGAAATTTTTGTATGAATAATGTATAAAATAGAAATACAATTTAGTTCAACAAAATATGAAAACAAACGTTTAAGAAACCGACACTTACTTGGGTTTGTTTGTTATGAGTGTTCTGCAATTATAATTTTAAAAGTATTATGGGAATTTGCGTTTTTTTTTCTTCGAATGTTGAGCAATGAGTGAAGGAGAAAGACTCAACACCATCCATACATAGTCGGGAAGAGAGATAGAGTTTTAAGCAACGAGTTGGTTTATTTTCCATTTATTAACCGTTTACGTTTTTTTTTTTACAAAATTGGATGATTTTTTGATTCTTGGTACCTAGAATACTAGATGACACAATCATATAGTAAAAATAACATTACCACGTATTGTATAGACATTACGTACGTCTCAAACGTGACGTTTCCCTTACGTAAATGTTATCACTAAATATTATTTAATTTAATGCATAGATGTTAAACATGCTTCATTAAATAAATCGATTACACGGCACATCTGAACCGTTTATCCGATAAACGTAATATTCAATTGAACATTGCACGCGTAATCATAATAAATATAAAATGTTTTTATTTCACGTGTATTTTTTTTTACCGACAGAATTTGGGAGCTGGCCTTATTAATGCTCTTCCCCTGCAAGGTGTAGATGATGTAAAACGATACGATAGCGAAGCCCTACCGCCGTTCATCTTCGGGAAAAGTGAGGGGTGGACACTTTAAACCTACTCCTCTGTAAGAAGTCCTCTGAGGACCAAGGCCTGCGAGCTGAGAGTGCACAAGTAATTCCGCAACTCCGGCAAAGGCAATGATGGAAACGGGGTGTTGTAGTCGGTGTAAGTCCAACATATCAACACGGCGTTCCCTCCTTGGCTTGAGTCGAAGTCGAAGCTTTTCATACTTAAAAAAAAATAAGAAGGTGTATGATTATGTAGCCTCTAACTTAAAGATATTTAGTTCTGGGACTTTTTCCTTAGACTACACACTACAGCTTCTTACAATTTTATAGGTTTTTTTTAAATTAATATGGCTGATTTGATTTACAGCAGAAGTGTCTTTTATTGATGAGGTCTACCGCAGTTAACTTGTGAGCAAGCCTTCACTGCATCACCGGACCTTTGGCAACTTAAAGGGCCCTTCCATGGAGCAGGAGTGTCAATAGTAGGTATCTCAGGGTATTAAAACACCAAAGTCCTTATGTTTGGTAACTTGCTTGTAAACATGACATGTTTATTCTACTCAGATAGCTTTGATATTAGAGTAATATATAAATGTCTAATATCCTGGGCTTCTGATCTTCACATAGTTTAAAACTACGTAACGGAATCTAATGCAAATTTCAGCAATAGTTAAAGTAATTATTATTAAGGTCTGTTCATCTATACTTGTCACAAATTGTAAACAAACCGACGTCAATTACAAATCACGATTTTTCTCAAAAATCACACAATGTATGTTACCACAATTAGTTTACAATTCTGAATAGATCACACAAAGTTTCCCATCACTAATTTTATTGACATTTCTTACATACGCCATATTTGTTTACATTTTTGGACAAGTATAGATGAACAGACTATAGGTACATACATTTATTACCGCGAGATTCGTGAGTTAAAGGAGAGGCAAGATCACTACGGCCGACGAATCTTGGCGAGTCTGACAAGAGATATAAGACAGTTTGTGTGAGATGCAAGTATACATGAACGGTGGGTAAGAAAGAGACGACAATATCTTGTATCGCTTTTTAGGCTCACCAATATATAGCGGCCAAAGAGTAAGAAAGTATTGTCCTTATTTTGACGACCTCCGTGGTCAAGTGGCGTACACACCGGTTTTCAAGGCGTCGCCAGTTCTGAGATCCCGGGTTTGACCCCGGACGGGTCAATGTAGAAAAACTCTTTTCCACATTATCTCGAGTCTGGGTGTTTGTGAGCAAAAGTAGATGATGAATTGAATTTATAACTTTTGGAGACAAAACTGAGCACGAATATATGCCAACTGTACTAGTAGTAAACGTTTGGTATAATTTACAATCGCATACTTTTGAATCACGACGCCTGACAGTTCCGACGCGATTTCTGTTCATTGGTATTGAATTTGATCATCTACTTCTGCTGTTTTCTGTGCCTTCGTTGTCTCTGATTCCATAACACAAAAGCTGCATGTATGTGATGTTTTCCACATTTATTTATTTATTAGCCGTCGATGAATTATGATATACAAGCATGTTATGCTATTGTCCTTAAACAAAAATGTTTACACGAGAATAGAATGTTTATATGCCTTTACAGTTTTACGAGCAATGTTTCCTGTAATATTTCTAATAAAAAACATCAGGCGCTTCGAATCCAATTGCTTGCTTTATTAAGTAGTCAAAAGCCTCGGATACCACGGCCTATCCTGTAGCCGTAGCGCAGGTCGCATAGCGCGGCACGCGAATATCCACGACATTATTCGACAAGCTCTTGTTGCCGTCGGCATTCCAGCTGTACTTGAACCCAATTGCTTGGCACGTGATGATGGCAAGAGACCGGACGGCATGTCGCTATTTCCAAGGAAGATGGGTAGGCCTTTAGTGTGGGACGTATATATATGATTTTATTTTAGATATGATTTATATTTAAATAAAATATGTATCCTTACTCCACTCGACTACACTTTTACCTCGAATTTTAAGTTCTACAAATCATAAACAAGTATAGAATAAGGATCAATGAACTCCTTGAGCCTATCACAAGTCCAAGTTAAATGGCATAAAATTTAAATACTAACACCTGGTGACTCTTCGAAAACAAGCGGTATTCTTGAACTATAATCTGCGTTATGACTTTGAACGCTTAGACTTAGAAAATAACCCCCAGGTGTTTCGTGTTCAGTTTAAATTATTTATTTTTTTCTTTTTTTAAATTAAGCATATTCATTTCTACTAATATCGCTAATACTGAAGAAGTTTCGGATTTTTTTTTTCTAAGTAACTGAAATTATATAAAGGCCATTTTTAACACGCTTTTATTAGGTCGACCTGTATGTATGTAACTATGTACCTAGTCAAATCTAAGAAAACTAATTTAACCATCTTCTAAAGATCTTAGCGTTATAAAAATTGGCAGTTGTATGTGATTTTGATGACAATACAATAATATGGTACTGTCGAGCTGATCTGATGATGGAGCCGGAAGATATGAACTGGAACTTCATGAAGGATGCTCGTATCATAGCCGTGTTTGGACTTGTTAGAAAGGTCTTGTAATGAACTTTGACCACGATTAAGTAAAGCGTGTTTTTTAGTGTTTTTTAAACTATTAATTTATTATATGATATACTGGATTACTGAAAAAACTTGTTCCTATCTAGGGACTTTTCCATGCATGATTAAAATCTTATTTTATTTAACTTCAAAAAGCTACTGTGTGTATATAAAACTGTGTATGGTAAAGATCATATTACATCCACTTTTGTTGTATGGGAGATAGTTTTAACGGATGTCAGAAATAAAAATCCTCAATAAAGGAATAATATTTGTTTTCTTTGTCGTTTCAAACATGTTGCCTCGCTTGATGTATGCTTTGTGAAAAATAAAAAGTTTTGGATGCCGATCACTTTTTTTATCTTGTTTCAGCTACTCACGTGAAAAAGGTTTATAAGTATATCAATACTGCGAATTATTTTTTAATATGCAGTCTTTCATTTTACTATTTATGTCAATATGAAATTCTAGAGCTTTCTCTACAGAAGGTTATGTGGAAAGCTCTAGAATTTAGCAATTAATTTCTTGTGCTATATGACACATTGTTTTTGTTAAGATAATTAAAACCAAGATTACTTAGTTCATTGCTATTTGTTTTCCATAGTATAATGTCAATACTATTTATTTAGTGAGTATTTTTTCCATTAACATTCGATGATAACATTCAAGAGTTGACGACAGTTAATCTTAGGTGCATGTTGATGATGATGAATATGTTGTTAAAAAAACCATTACAAAGTGTTGTGACAATTTAATTGTACTGTGAATCAAATAGGAATAAAGTTGAATATACAAAACTTATAAATAAATTGCTTTATACAAAACGATTTTATTGAAGTTAGGTATGACTATGATATACAAGCCTCGTTTTAAATTAACTTAAGCTACTTCATTCGATATTCAATCTAAACTCTTATAACAAAATGATGATTAATAATGATCTTCGGAGATTAAAATAAAAATATTCCACTGCAGTATAGGTTTTAACTACAGTAAGTCTGAGAGTAGGCTTTAACTGCTTCATTTACTCACTTTGCCTTTTTCGTGTGATCAAACCTCCAGCCAGAGCAATAAAAAACTAACTACGTTACCAACTATTTAAAGGTGTACCTCTAGTGAACGTTGCTAACGTAGTAAGTTAGTAACTGCGGTGTTCGGGCTCCTAAGACAAGGTACATTTCTAAAAGCGTTAATGAAGATAGGAATCGCTTAAATGACAGTAAATGTATGGAAATGACATTTCTCCTCGATAAGTCACGTGACTTATCATACATTTGAGCGATTTGATCAGCGATAACTATTGTAGAAATGTACCTTGTCTCAATAGAAAAAGGTACATTCTTTGTCTATTTTTTATTATATACTGACATATTTTTACGGCTATTTTGCTTGATCGAGGGAAAGGGGTAACATTTACATTACCATTTTTTATAGTACGCGACGGACGAGTGCCAATGGTTTATGTGCCAATTTTCACAAGTACAGAAATGTACATCGTTTTCGAAAAAATACTAAAATATTACTGTGTACCGTCCGTATGCAAAACGTAGTTTTGTGCGGAAACAAGGCCGTTATTATTTTTCACATCTGTCACGATAGTTCCTTCTTTTCTTAAACCATTGATATCAGAAGCATAGGTGTGACTTATAATAGAATGTCCAGAGAACTGTTCGCCGTCTGCTGGTACAAAATTCATGATTATTTCGGAATTTTTTGGTCCGGTTTCAGGAGAGCGACTGATGTCATCCAGGAGTGTCAACGTCTTGTACTTTTTGCTTAAATTGGGTAACCTGCAGGTGCAGAAATATTAAATAATTAGGGCTTTTTTTTTAAAGATGATAGTTGGATTGTAAACAAGAATCACACAAAGCTACTACAGAAGTATAAGGGCTCTTACTCACAAGTGACCACAAGTGGTCGGCGCTAGTACGTAAGAGCGCTCATTATACGTATAATATATATGTACATTTATATTGACAAACAAAATGAAATAACCCAATAAAGACGTTGAAACGTCGTGATCTAAAATCAAGATAAACCGTGATAGAATCCGTTTAAACAGTAGTTTATTTCAAAGTCTAACATTTGCATAAACATCAGAAAGCATTTTGAACCCAATACTAAAAACAAAAAGAAAATTCAGCATAAATTAAAAAAAATTGTATTATAAATAGGTACGGGTGGGGTTAACAAAATATATAGTACTGGGAAACTAAACGTCCGGCGCTCCCTGGACAGCTAGCACCTGGTAACGCAGAGTCTAGCTGGCCAATCCTTTCGTCCCAATGGCTCATCCAAAGGTGTACCATCGACTCAAAAAGAAAGAGATATATAGGCAGATCCCGCGAAGCTGGTAAATCTTATTTAAGTCCAATCCAAAGTACAAACGATGCAGAATGTAAGAAGATGAAATGATTTTGATAATGTAGAGTGAAATTACTGCTAGATTTTATAACTATGGTGTATATTAAATAAAAATGTGTGCCTCCTGTGATAATGTGTCGTAAAAATATTTTCAGTAAAGACATTCGAATGCTTCGTAGAACAAAACATTGGAATGTCTTTATTTTCGTTTGAGGTAACGGGTACCGAACTGTAACTATTAAACGGTACTTGTCATCTGCACGAGAAAACCCAAGATGAAGTAAGGTCAGTTTTTATGAAAAATATGAAACAATTTAAAAACAAATGTTTAATCATTGGCAAGAAATAATGAAAGCAGAAAGATAAGTAACTGAGGAAATTATTTTCAACCCTTAGCATAACCCGGTGTCAAGCCTAATCCTATGTTTTCGCGATTCTATTCACGTAACTATTCTTGGTCCCAATCACAATCACACAAAGGGAGGAAAAAAACCGTAAACGTGAAAAAAGTCTATATTTACCTATGGCTTGTCGGCCAATATGATCTGAAAATTAGTTATAATCATTACAAAGGTTCTTAGAAACGTAAATGTATTTAAGTACAAGGCAGAATTATGTGAGAAGTGTCACTTTTAAAGAATGTAAAGAAATATTGTTTTTACTTAAAGATTTAGAAGTTGTTTTATTGTGTTTTATTTACCTGAGCCTGAGTATGTTCCTGGGTTATTATTTTCTTTTCATTTAAATATGTATTTATGTAAGTATGAAGATGATTTTGTATTTATAATTACTTATAAACTAAAATATCTTATCCGTGTATTACTGTTCACTGCTTGACGAACGTGCGCTGGAAAACAATTGTGAAAATAAATGTCCGTTGATGTACCTATGTTCATGTCCGTAACGGTGAGTACAGTCACAATCATATCGTAAAAAACTTACACCGAATACTGAAACGCTTATTAAATTTAACACGTACTTACTTAAATGTCTATAATAATAATAATAGTAAATAATAAATATCTTGGGACAATCTCACACACGGCTATGAGGTCCCAAACTAGGCCTAGCCTGTACTATGGTAACCAGACAACTGATAAACATACTTATATATTTCTAAATACATACATATTATAGATAAATAACACCCAGACACAAAACAAATGATCGTGCTCATCACACAAAGATTGGTCCTGGGTGGGAATCGAACCCACGACCTCCGGCTTAGCAGTCAGGGTCACTAACCACTAGACCAACAGGCCCGTCTATCTGTTGCTACTTCACACTTCACACTTTAGACTTAACGGCGGCTTCAAACTGATTGACGTTTCAGTATTTGGACAAAAATTAAGTATCGTAGATGTACAAATTTGTCAGTTGTAGTGGAATGTGATCTCGTAGGTACCTACACAGAATGACAGAATATTAGTCTTTATTTGGTGGGTTAGGTAAGGTTAGGTACAACCTTATTTCTATCATTTACTGAAGCCGATACACGGTCCAAATATTTTCACGTGAACAAAGCCTACACAAATTCTGAAAATTGAGTGACATAAATTCACGAAGTTAATAAAAACTTGTAATCTCTTCGTTGTTCACGAAGAGATCGCGGTAACGCGGAGATTCGCGGTGCTTCAAAAAGTTTTGACAGAATCGAACAAGGTGTAAAAATAATTTCAATCGATTAAGTTACTGATTCTAAACAAATTATTTTCTGATTTCGTGTAAAGCGAAATAAGGTTGTATACGTAAATGACTTTACACAATGTTAACATGTTCCGTCTTACTGTTGTTCCATCATCACTAACCTGGGTACAATTTCCGGCGGTGCGTCCCCAGCTGAAAATTAAAATTATGTAACATTAGATACATATGTAAGCACAAGTATAAATTGTATAAAAGTTTAATAAAAATGTATCAGTATAAATGACATCACTAGTGAACAAGAAATAAATATTCTAATTGTATCGTGAAATACATACTTTTTTCAACGGTTACTTTTCCGTTGTCGTTAATTAGAACTGTAGAGCCTCCCTTTTTGACGATCGTTCCATCCTCGTTCCTCTTAGATTCTGATTGCGTGCTAATCACTACGCCGTTGTACGTTCCACTACCGGATGGTATAGAGCTAGCTATGTCTTGTACTGATGGTAACGAGGGGAATGGCATGGGAGGCATCGTCGGGAATGGAAATCCGCCGAAAAATGGGAATGGGAACTTCGGAATTCCGGGCATGGTCTGTGGCGAAGCAAATCGCAACGACACCTGAAAAAAACACCAAACACGAAAAATTCTTAACAATTTTTAGGCACATTGCATCTTTGTCTTTAAAATTATTTTTTATGTCTTACCATCGGTGGTGGAAATCTGAAATGAATAATTTTTTAAATAATTATTTCCTTTTTATTATAAAGTTATAATGTTACCAGTGTAAGGTGCTATGTCGATGCATGATTGTGCTTGGCCGAGTGCAGTTACGTCCGTGGTGCATATTACTCACCCTGGGAATGGGAAGTCGTCGTTCCACGCTGGAAAGCCAGCTAAAAATAATCGTCCATAATTAAATCCTGTTTAGGTAGAAATAAATGCGATTAAATATAAAAAAAAATATAAAATTACGTATCAATCAAAGTTGTGGAAAACTCTTTAAATACATGAGCATATAGACCATCTAAACAAAAAAGCAATGCATTTTCAGTTAAAAATTGTCGCACTTTTCAGATAGGTGTCAACTTATGTGTAAGTATAACTTAGTGCTAATGATTGTATACAGGAATAATTTAAAAGGAGTACGAATATTCTATGTTGTAATCAGTGCATAAAAATGAACCATTTTCCTTTAGGAACATAGGTAGAAATCTTGAAAGGAAAATGAAATGTTCATACAAAGTGACAGGTCACGTGACTACAGTTTGTGTATAAAAGTTGATTTTCAATTTTTAGATTTTAACCTGTGTTCCTCGGGACCTCGAGTTGTTTAGTTTTATGCACCTGATTAAGCATCTCGTAGAATATACGCACTCCTTTTAAATTAATCCTGTATATACTTTCTTTATAAATTTCAGAAAATAGAAATGTTATTAATCTACCAGAACCATTGCTTTCATTTGTTTTTTACGTCGCAACATAATAGGCACGCATCATTTATTTAATAAACAAGACTGAAAATCTAAGAGGAAATAAAAAATGAAATACATACCATTAACGAAAGTAACCAACAAAGCGGTCGTAAGCAACGTCGTGAACGCCATTATATGGCAATAACTTTATCGCAAGTGATTAACTATCCGATATTACAGACCGTTCATACGACACTGGAGCTGTTTCTAATATATTTTGTTTTAAATATTACACTTGTTCATCAGTCAAGCTGTGCGTACACTGATAAATTACGTAACAGAAAACTTTTTCGGTAGTTTTGCGTCTGAAATATACAACTGTATTTAGTTTTATTGTAATTGCTTCAAGGCCAGCATTCAATGGTACTTATATCTATGAGTAAGAGTGCTAGAGGTAAACATATATAGCGATCGTCAATGAGGCCCCATGAATATGATTGTGGCATGTCACCGATCAGCCCCGATTTCAGGCTAACCAGGTTTATCCTACGATTATTAGGATGAACTAGTTAAGAGAAGGCCCATGGAGTTTGTTCTGAAATAAGTTTTAATGCCAACACTTAGTTACACGTGGTTGCCGTCTACTGTTTTCGTAAATGTTCTGTTCTGTGTGACGAAAGTTGTCGCCATTGTAATTTATTACCAGTACTCGGAAAAATATACCAATCGCCAATTTGTCACGCAACCGCTCTGTATGCAGAATTTTCTTAGGTTGTTTATTACAATTCATTATAACAATATGTTCGTTTAAAAGGCTGTACAGTACTGTTTTTGGGTACAGGAACTCGACTGCATACTAAACAGAGGTTTTACACAATGCCTCATTACTTTGTATTGTTTCTTTATCGATATCAGGTGTGTCATCAAAATCGAGTGACTTGACATGTACAGATAAATACATCTCATTTGAGATTATACAAACTAAGTAATATCTAGGCATAAATTACCTTATGAAAAGTATAAACAACTAAATGTTCACTTGATTTAAAGTAAAAAAACCAATCAAATACGAACATATTCGCGATAAATTAAACTGTGTGTAATTTGATGTTCATGTGTGTGTAACTGTGTATAAGCAAAGTTAAAGTACACTTAATGAAACCATTTACGTTTAAAAGACCAGTTTTGAATGAAAAAATTACCTTTAATATTTGTAATTACCAAATCACAACTGAAACGAAATTTATACAACTATTCAATAACAAACATTTTTAAGCTTTTACCACTGTCAATGGTTTCTGCACACAACTCCACGTTGGTAACACTTAAACGTCCATTGCGGGATCACAAACTAGTATAAATTGAATGTTGTAAACAAATTCAGAAATATTCGTTAAAGTGTGGCCAACATTGGCATTGTGAACAGATTCCCGAGATCGTACTCATTCAAAGTATTTGTCCGCACTCTTGTATACTACTGAGTTATTACAACTACTGTTCCACAAAACGTGACTCGTTTTATATTTTATGGTTTTTGTCGCGTTTTCTAGTTAAATGTTCATTATCATACGTCATGATAGTGTTCCTTACAATGTTACCCTTTATGTTACCCTATCTGGATGTTCCGGTGTTACTTACATTTTTGGCAGTCCGACTCGACAAAGGCAAACGTGCACAAACGAACGGCTAAAAATTAAATATGCTCATACTTATATGAGAAGTATTAAAGTAAGGAATTCCTTCTATACTTCTCGTTATACAAACATGGCTTTTAATGACTACATTAAATCTAACTTGTTTTTGCATCAACCGTACAGTTTTCAAGGAAAACAAAACTGATAACTCATATACTGGAGTTTTACGCATTTCAATATTTGCGACGAAAATAATATGCATTAATAATATGCATTTTATTGAAAAATACGGTGCAGTTATGTACCATAATGTCTAATGAATACGTACTGCTAATCCTAGTAATATTATAAATGTGAAAGTGTGGATGTTTGGATGTTTGTTATTCAATTTGATATTTTGACGGGCCTGTTGGTCTAGTGGTTAGTGACCCTGACTGCTAAGCCGGAGGTCGTGGGTTCGATTCCCACCCAGGACAAATCTTTGTGTGATGAGCACGATCATTTGTTCTGTGTCTGGGTGTTATTTATCTATAATATGTATGTATTTAGAAATATATAAGTATGTCTATCAGTTGTCTGGTTACCATAGTACAGGCTCTGCCTAGTTTGGGATCAGATTGGCCGTGTGTGAGATTGTCCCAAGATATTTATTATTTATTTATTTATAATTACGCAAAAAGCACATGGAAAAGAACATAGGCTACCTTTTGTCCCGATTCCTTAAGTAGTTCTCGAGAGAAAATTGTTTCCGAGCTAAGCCGTGGACAGACAGCTTTGAAATTTGGTATTTTTCTCTATTACAGCGCAAGCTATAACACGGGTGAAAATTTTATTCCATTTTGCATTACTTTCAAATTTTTAATTTCTTTTTGGGTCCAATTCTGAAGTCCACGCAGACGAAGTCGCGGGCAGAAGCTAGTCTAATATAATCTAAGCCCGTATTGTCGCATTGCAGTGCAATGACTTTCCCTTTACGCACTTCTGTTTTGAGCTAGGACAGGCGAGTCGTTTCGGTAACAGTCAATTGGGACCCACCAACATCTTCTCGGTAAAAGTAGGTAAATAAAAATAATCAGCGCATACATTAGTACAACAATAAGTACTTAAAGAAAACTTCAACTTGAAAAACCAGAAAAATATAGTAACTAAGGATCCCCAAGAGTGATACACTATCTCCAGCTCCTCTTTAACTACTACTCCAGAATAGTTGTAGTTCAGGTAAAACAAGACTTATCTTTAATCTACATGCATACTGTATGTAACAAAGCGAGTTTAGAGATCACCCGCGATGGAATCCGGACGCATTCTTTGAGGTCAGTGAAAAACGTCAGGAGTTGTCTTAAGGCCGCTCTACATTTAGTCATAGAACACGTTCCCGCGACTGCTTCTAAGTCGCGGATTGTTGAACTTGTTTAAAACCTCAAATGCGTGACATGAAGTTGCGTCTATAACATGACTACTTCTATGACTTAAGGCCCAATTTTTTTATCCCAAGTTAACTCAACCAATGGTTAAATATGCTAACTAATGGTTTCAAAACCCGTTTTTTCATCAATTGTTTGTCTACCAAATGGTCTAATAAGTTGGAAAGTTAATTAATTAACCGTTTTTTTATAACAGACTTGATGAATAAACGCGTTCTACCAAAGTTTGAAACCATTAGTTATCATATTTAACCATTGTTTGAGTTAACTCGGGATCAAAAAACTGGGCTTTAGGGTTTTATTTTAAGCATAACTCATTTATGTGCACCTGGTTTAGCGGTTTCTCAAAAAATTTTTGACCAGTTAATGGATCTAAAAGTTTCTAATGTCTGTATCTACCAGATTGATATGTGGTCAGCTATACAAAATTCAAAGATAATTGTTAAAATCTATCAACATGAGGAAACCTTTCGCGTAAGATCAATCAATCAATCAATCAAATCGTTTATTTGTGATACATGGGTTACATAAGGTGTTCAGTATGTTATTACATATTTAATAATGTTCATTCCATGATCAGCTACTGGGCATACAAATTGTTATTTAACAAAATATCTAGTAAAGAGAAAGAGAAAAAATAAATTTAAAAATTCAAATAATTTGACAAAAATTTAACTTAAAATGAATTATAATTAAGCACAATACTAAATTCCAGGCGACAGAAATTCATCAACAGAGTAATAACAATTTTCTATAAGATATTGGAACAATTTACTTTTAAAGACATGAGTATTGCCACATTCTTTTATTACATTGGGAATCTTATTGTAGATTTTAGAAGCCATAGTAAACACACTTTTACCAAACAGGGCAGTTCTGCATTGACTGGTGACGTTGTTATACAAATAACTTCTTTGCCGCGATTTAAGCTCCAATGTAAATAGTTGTGGATGATGTCTAATAAATAAAGCCATTTCATAAATATACAACGATGGCATGGTAAGTATTTTCAATTTTTTTAAATACTCCTTGCAACTGTCAGTTTTTTTGAGACCACAAATAGCACGCACGCACCTCTTCTGACATTTAAAAACTTTATCCCAATTAGTAGCATTCCCCCAGAATATGATTGCGTATCTGAGTCTAGAGGCAACATTACTATGATAGGCTACGAGTAAAGTGTTTAGATTGACCTTTTTCGCTAGCATGTATAAACTATAAGATGACTGTGATACCTTTTTGCAAACAAACTCTATATGACTTTGCCATTTCAAATTGTCATCTATGTGTACGCCAAGAAATTTTGTTGTAGTCGTCAATTCCACTTTTTTACCGTTAAATGCTATTAGATTGTGTAAGTTGTTTTTTGTTTTTTGTTTAAAGTGCATTAATTTAATTTTATCAATATTTATTAATAAATTATTATTCTGTAACCATTGAATTATTGAATTTAAACTACTGTTTATAACATTCTCATCATTGTACACAACAGTGCAGTCATCTGCAAATAGTACCATACGATCTGTAGTAGATTTTGGCAGATCATTGATATAGATAATAAAAAGTAGTGGACCTAAAACACTACCTTGTGGCACTCCATATTTTATTTTTCTACTCCTGGATTTACAGTCAGTTTCATGCTTCGTATTAGGACAAATTTTGACAACACTCGTAATCTGAGTTCTATTACTGATGTAAGAGTTAAGTAAGTCTAACGTGTTGCTCCTAACACCATACGCTTCCAGCTTCCTCAGTAAAATATTATGATCCACATAGTCGAAGGCCTTCGACATATCCATATACAAAGCATATACAGGCTGTCTTTTATCAACTCTGGGATATATTAAACTTAAGAATTCATATATAGCTAAATTTATGGACCTATTCTTTCGAAAGCCTTTCTGATCCTGCGTAAAGATATCATTTCTTTCAAAATAGTCATATAAGTTATTGTATATGGCTTTTCAATTATTTTAGAAAATGTTGGAGTTAGGGCTATAGGCCTGTAGTTTTTAATATCATGCTTAAAATCCTTTTTATGAAGTGGTTTAATAATAGTCGTTTTCAACACAGAGGGAAAGATTCCCTGTTCGAAGCACATGTTTATGATATAGCTCAATATAGGTGCAATAGTGTGAGATACGGATTTTATTACCAATACACATATGTCATCAAAACCCGTGCTCTTAGTATTATTTAATTTATTTATAATAGTATAAGTTTCCAAAGGACTAGTGGGACTAAGAAAAAAGGATTTCGACGAATTATATGTGCATGTGGAGGTTATTGGGGTATTATTATCGGCTGTACTAGTCAGAGGGTTAACTATATCAGCATAGTAGTCATTAAACAATTCAGCGATTCGTTGAGGGTCTGTAATCTTGTGTTTATCTATTAACAATTCACTTATGGTCTCAGGGGGGAAAAATTGTTTTCTGCCATTAATTACGTTCCAGGTGGCTTTCGATTTGTTTTTAGAATTTTGAATGTAATAGTTATTCTGAGATTTTTTTGTTAAAGAAATAATTTTGGCATATCTCAAAGAATACTTTTTTAAATTCGATTTATCTACGCTGCTTTTTGATAGTCTATATTTCCAAAGAAGAGAACGTTTTCGTTGACTACATTTCTTAATACCACGAGAGATCCAGTTTGATCGGACTGTTGTTTTATTTTTAATTTTAAGTATTGGAAAGCACAATTCGTAAAATAGCCTAAACGTATCATAGAATGAGTTAAAAGCATCATTTGCATCCATTGATTCAAACACCTCAGTAAATTTGAGTTCTTTAATGCATGTTTTAAACTTTTCCAAATTGTCTCTAGAATAATCACGTCTAAACGAAAACCAATGGTCAAATATACAGGTCCTTTGGACCGGACATGATATATATTGTGCCTTATGATCAGATAGACAAAGTTCCAGGACAACTGATTTGGCACCACGAATATTATGGAAAATATTGTCGATGCAGGAACCACTACTTGGTCGTGTAGGCTCATTTATTGCTTGTTTTAGATTAAATCCTAAAGTAATTAAAAAAGATGAGATAACATTGAGGATTAAAAAAGCTTAATAAGTCAAAGAGTGACAGTGATTACAAATCGGAGTCCGTTCAACGCGTTTGTGCTCCGCGTGTTTGCGGTTTTCCTAAGCTATGCTGACACTAGAATGGAAATGCCTTAACAAAGATGTGAAGCAACACTTAGCCCACTGTTTCCAAACGCGTATTGGTACAAATACATCCGCGTTAAACCACGTAGGTGGCGTTAACGTGCCTACCTTAACTTTGACGTCATCATTGCATTCTTGCGCTTTCGAAGTTGCACCATCCATGTTATGTAAGGCTGACATCACATCCTAGTATTATTGTAGATTAGTCGATCAGAAATTTGATCTCACGAACTGGTTTGTGCGTCATTTAGCAATAATAAATAAACCTGTAGGTACTTATAATTGCCAATTTCTTTCCTTTGCTTTATGTGTTGAGATATACCTAATAAAAAATATCCAGCCGTAGGCTCAACATTTATGATGCGAAAAATTTAGTATCAAGTTGTCAAGTATTATTCAAGTAAGTAAACAAGAGAATGTTTTTTTTATTTTATTGTTTTTAGAAAAACAACGCCCGCACTAAGGAATTTAATCCTTCTGTCGCGGGGGTTTCACAAACATTCAAATCACATGCACAAAGAACACCCAGACTTGGAACAAGTATCTGTGGATCATACAATTGCATATCCCACGCACAGTGGTAATTAGCGTGGTGACCTATACCACTCGGCTATCCGTACAGAATGATTGGTTTACTTAAAAGTTCAACATGAATATCACAGTTTCGTTTTACTTAATACCTGTGTTCGATCTTGATCCTTAATTAGCATTCCATAAACATAAAACGTAACATATTCGACCTTATTTAAAAATTGCAATTAAAAAGAGAAATTTTATTAAAAAGTAAATTTTAAAAACGTGAGTTACGACGCTTTACATTTGAGAGTGCAAGTTGTGTTGTGTTTGGTGTTTTATTGAAACAATCATTTAGTTAGTGTACTATACGAGTTAGTTCTAGAATAATTTACCCTTATCACAATGTTACTCGGATTGATAAGTTGGGATTAAGTCGTAATTTTAACTAACTTAACACATAAAACGACAGATTTAAACTGTTACTTGTTTATTGCTGTTTTTATCTATATATATAAAACTCTTCCGTTACTGACTGACTGACTGACTGACAGACAACGCACAGCCGAAACTACTGATCGTAAAGAGCTGAAATTTGGCATGTGTGTTTGTTGGAAGGAGTAGGCTACCACTAAGAGAGGATTTTTGGAAATTCCCCCCCAAAGGGGAGAAAAGGGTGGTAAATGACAGACAACGCACAGCCGAAACTACTGATCGTAAAGAGCTGAAATTTGGCATGTGTGTTTGTTGGAAGGAGTAGGCTACCACTAAGAGAGGATAATTGGAAATTCCCCCCCAAAGGGGAGAAAAGGGTGGTAAATGACAGACAACGCACAGCCGAAACTACTGATCGTAAAGAGCTGAAATTTGGCATGTGTGTTTGTTGGAAGGAGTAGGCTACCACTAAGAGAGGATAATTGGAAATTCCCCCCCAAAGGGGAGAAAAGGGTGGTAAATGACAGACAACGCACAGCCGAAACTACTGATCGTAAAGAGCTGAAATTTGGCATGTGTGTTTGTTGGGAGGAGTAGGCTACCACTAAGAGAGGATTTTTGGAAATTCCCCCCCAAAGGAGAGAAAAGGGTGGTAAATTGAAAAAGTTTATTTCTCAATGGATTCACTTAAAACTTTGTATATAGGTTCCACCGGTGAAGCAAGTGAGCATAGCATATGTATAAGTGAACATAGCATTTTTAGACCATGATTTCATAGAGACAAATATTTCTAATATAATTGTAAAGGGAGACAATTTGATTTTTTCAATGTTTGTTTACACATATGTAATCGATAGACCATGGAACAGGCGATAACTAAGTGAAAAACCCAAATTCTGTCGGAAGTCATTACTACACGCGGACGAAGTCGCGAGCAAAAGCTAGTAACATCATAATAAAATTATACGAGTTTTAAAGTCTTAAACCAATTAAAGGACAGCAATCGAAATAGTATATAGCATTATACCTTTCCATATGATTGATGTTATTCTTTGTTTGAAAGGATTGAGTTATTTTTTCTAAACCTCTGCTCCGCCCAAAACTAATGATTGGATTTTTTAATATTTACTTAATATAGGAACCTAGACCTACAATAGCTCGAGGTATTATTGTGTTTATTACACGCCCACAACACGTGCCCATAATTGCATCTACTGTAAATCCTCTTTACCAGGATCTACAATGATAACCAATGAGTACCAACGAGACAATTAAGCTCGGTGTGTCCCAAATGAAACAATTGGAACGATGCAGTTTATAGGAGTAGAAAAAAATAGTATCCACTTCCCTCCTCTGCAAGCGAGAGACAAAAAGGACATATTATAGGCCAACAGTTAAGAAAAGACAATAACTGAGCTGATATGGTCTGTTGGTCAGCAAAACGGATTTTTTTATTAAGTGGGTTCTATCGTAATGATTAATGCTCGTTCCTTCTTTATTCAAGAGGCTTAAACCCCGCTGTGGGACAATTACATTATTATCAACAGGTCAACCCTCTAAGCGTGCTTGCCCATGTAATAATAATAATAATCTCCTCCAGGCCGAATTTCGGCCTCGGCGGCCAATCTCAAGTGAGATCAGCCATGTACGCAGGAGATATTATAGTGCACAAGTGTGTGCGCAAACACAGGGGCACTCTCTGTTCCTTCACTCTCATAGTCCGATGGGACGGTTGACCGACACGACCGGAGAGGGATCAGGCGCAGGACCAACGGCTTTACGTGCTTTCCGAGGCACGGGGGTGTAAACACCGCCAAACTTCCTGACTCCGAGCAGTACTGAGAATTTCTTAACTCAGTTAATATTTTTCGCCCGACCCGGGAATCGAACCCGAGACCTCGTGCACGGCAGTCGCACTCGCGACCACTAGACCAACGAGGCATGCCCATGTAAGACTTTTGTAGACTATCAATAGTCGGGCCAATTCGGATCCTGTTATAATTCCTGACAGAGTTTTGTAGGATGTGTGTATTGTACTATTATAACCAGTATTATCTTCTGGAAACATAGACATATTCTGGGAACCAACAATTCTGGGAACATAGACGACACCGACCGAATCCCGAATGACACCGGCGTCACTTGCGGATATCACAGAACATCAAAACTGTTTTTTAGATATTATTTTATGTTGTGTGCCACTCTGGTGACAAAATAAATACTATCCTCTTTTTATATTTTCGTCCTACCAAAAATGTTCCGATCATCGGACGTGGGCCATAAAGAGGTCGTTTGCTGTAACTGCTTGTTTGGCGACTGGATTAGAAAGCACCGGTGCACCCCGATAACAGTCGATGGCGTCCATTGTACGTTGCGTCACTGCAGTACCGCAAACTACAGTTACCGATGCACATACAGAGTCCTTTAAACTGTAAAGACCCTACTAAGTTACAGAGTAGGATCTGGTAACTTAAAATTATGGAATGTGCACCTAGAGTCATTTGGTTAGTTTAACATTTCTTGAGTGCCTTCTTGAGGTTTATGAGAAATAAAAACTTTTTGATTTTGATTTTTTATTTCTGGAATAGAGTAGAAAACTTAAAAAAAATGGAAAAATACATTTTATCCTATGACCTAGATTAAAAACCTTCACTCTTAATTATTATTAAATTTATTGTATTCACTGTTCAAAGAGCTAACGCGTGACGAAGAATATTTGCTTAGCTTGTAATGTCTTGTTTGTAACCAATGTCATAACCAATTTTGGTGAAGCTGTGGTAGAAATAAAAAACCGAAGTCACAGTGGTTCGGAAGGCGAAAAGAAAGGCCTTGTCCCAATGCCCAGGCGTGGGATCTAAAATAGACTAGGCGAAATAAGCTATTCAACAAACTGAACCAAACATTACGAAAACAAAAATATGAATTACAAAAAGATAAACTCGGTTGGTTTTGTTTCAAGCAAATAACATAATGTTGTTCGTGTATCAAAAGAAAGGATATGATAGCCTTGATCTTAAATTTGATTCCGGGTACACTCATCAACGGTTGTAGCAGATCCTTCATATTAATCCTGAATGCCTTGAATATGAAAAAATTAAACTTTTTTGAATTCGATATATTGGTATAGAGTCAAAACTACAGCATATAATAACATTTCGAGGTCGAAAAAAAAACTTAATATCTATTTTTTATCAATTGATTGCCTAACTTTATTGCATTCAGAAATAGACAGAAGCAGGACACAACAGACTAATAAACAAAATACACAGTAGTAAAGTAAACATTAATTTTCTCTTTTACATTTAAAGCATTATCAAGTCCTTAGACATATCGGTATTTTGTCTATCGGTATTATCGGTATATTTTATGCGGTGAATCATGAAAAATATTCCTAAAATACATTGCACAGTATATCTTACAGAACAGAACTGCGTAATAATTATGAAAATTACTGAAAATGTAATTATTCTTTTATGCTCAAAGAAATAATTTGTTTACTTATCAGTGACTCATTAGTGATAATATGACTTACTTTGTAAACGAAATATGCAACCTTGTGGAACATTCTGACTCAGATATTGTATTAAACAGCCTGAGTCATAATACATTGAAACATAGCGAAGAAAAGCTTGAAATGTACTGAAATTAATAATATAGTTTTGTTTTTTTTTTACTTTAAATACTAGATGCCTTACGAGCAGCTTGCCTAAGTGGCTTTCTAGCGGAATATACAACATACTTCCAACTATGATAATTGTAATCTAGTCTAAAACAGCTAAATTTAATCGAGTCGTTTTCATAATTATGAAAAGGTAACATAAAATCTTATATTTGTTTCAATTCATGCATTTATTTTATGCACAATGTAGTTAATTAAAAATACATCAATATATTTATGTATATAGAAAATAACATAAACCTAAGAGAAATTTTAAAGCAAGGCATATACAGTGGAATGAATATCCTTAAGTATTTTAACATAAAATAATATACGTAAACCATTTGTGATATTAGCAGTATTTATTATCCCTAAACTGAGTCACAACATGCTTCACAATGTTCAGTATGAGATAAAATCTATATCCGCAACCAACAGTAACTCCTGTTACAGAGTTCATTGACCGGTTTAATATTTCATGTCTCCGGTCTTTTATGACGTCAGAGGTGAGACGTTCTCATATTCTGTATGACAGGTATTTATCAACAAGTTTAAGTATGCGGATCTTATGTTGAAGCCCGTCGGAGATTTTGGCTACAGAGACACTTTTTAATAGCACTTATATTTGTAACCATTGTTAACATAGTTTATAAACGACTGCTAATTTAAATGGCGTGTACGTTTTATTTATCTTTATTAAAAACTTTATTAAATAAACACTTTACAGAACTTTCATTAAAAATAAACAATTACTAAACTATACACATCTAATACTAAACTATATTAATTATACTAAACTAAACTAAAAACTTATAAGATGAATAAAACTATCTATAAAAAGACTTGCTAACCAATATTAAGTAATATAGATTAGATATATATATATTTGTTTATCAAGCTTCGGTAGCCTAATGGGTAGAGCATCGGACTTGCAATCATGTGGATCCGATCGCCGGTTCGATTCTCACCCGATGCACAACCGACATCAACCCACTCATAACAATTTCTCTTACCGCTAGGGTTTAAACAAAGAACAAGATCATTTAAAAAAAAATATTCTAAATATTAAAGTTTAGTTAACGAAAGTGCGTTAAAAGAAACTGTTTTGAGAAAATCGAAGAGCCTCATTAGATAGTATATAATTATGCTGAGTCTGTCGAATTTAATTTTGACTTCATTCTACATTATTACACAACTGTCTCGGCGTGCCCATCAGCTAGCAATGACATTGAAAGTGTTGCACAATTTGTCGGACAGGGATTGAATACATTATAAGTTAGTGTATAACTTATACATGCATACGAACATCACGTAGAAACATTTGTACGCAAAAATATAAATGAATGAAACGAATTACTGTTTGCGCGCGTGTTTTTAATAGTAATGCGTAGTAACTTAATAAAAAGCGTAATAAGAATTTAATTAATTTACTTACACGGCCGTGACTTATTCCCGGTTATGCTCATTTTATATACAACTAGCGTACCCGTCGCGGTAGTACAGTTATATATGCCTATGATTGTACAAAAAACTTTCTTAGATCACTCTATATATTGCTGAAAACTGCATTAAAATCCGTAGCGTAGTTTATAAGATCTAAGCGTACAAGCAGCGTGAGCTTATATTATTAAGCTGAAGAGTTTGTTTGTTCAAGTTCGTTTAAACGCGATAGGAACTAATGTACCTACTAATAATATTAATATTACAAAAATATAATACTAATATTTCTGTATTAGTTAGATAATTTATCGAGGAAAGATATTAATGATTAGTGACTAATCCCCGAATTAGGGGCGAGTGGCTAAGTGTAAGACTATTTGACCTTTAAAACAGGTTAAGCTGCGCTTGCCGCGATTGGTCCGTCGATGGGTGGCCATTTGTCAACATACTGAGACCGCTCCGTGCCTCGTAAAGCAAGGTAAGCCGTTGGTCCCGACTGTCATACAATAATCTTTGACAGTCGTTAAGTCGTTACAATTCTGACAACCAGTCTTGTTATAGAATACTGTATTACATAGCAATAATGTTGTGGGTTGTGGAGGTCTGATAGGGTTCCATGTAAAATACTGCATTCAGCGAAATCCTATGTAAGACTGGAAGCCGACCCCAACATAGCTTGGGAAAAGACTAGGCAGAAAATAATGTAACCCCCGAATACTGACACACATGACACCTTTAAGACGTTCTTAAATCTCAGCTGTTGCTATTTTACACCTAAAAGACCGCATACTAGTCGTTCCAGTATTTAGCCATAAGATTTCAGGTTAACACTAGTTAATAATTTATTTAATTATTTTGTTTTGAGGCCCAACTGTCCCACTGCAGGGCAAAGGCCTCCCTTCCTTCCTTCCATTTTCCTCTCTCAAGGGCCAACTGAGGCCGCTCCTTGTTTAAGGCGTCCAAATTGGTCCATCCATCTCCTCCCGGGTCTTCCACATGGCCTTCGTCTGTTGGTGAACATTTTAAGTTAGTACTTATAGCTACTTATCATAAAATCGTAACTATGGAGAGTCATTAAATTAATTCTATTGTTTTGTCAGCCATTGTTTTTGTCAACTTGTTTTCGTATTGATTCAATGCGTCACAGATCATGTTTTTGGTAGAGCTATTTTGGTCGCATATACATAGCTCGGCGTTTAGTATCACCACAAGAGTATTATTATTGTGGTCACTATGGAGGTTTTGTTACATATTTATTTAAGCATTTATATTATACTGCATGATATATATGAGGAATGTGGTACTTTTTCTTGTCACATGGAAAGTTCTAGTTGTATTGTAACTTTAGGCCAAAGATATCTAGAGTACCTTTTTTACGGGGTGAAAAGCTAATGCTTTCAACCCACGCCGACGGCACGACCGACGTGGGGATATAATATGTCGGGCTTTCACCGACCAAAAACACCCCGGTCTGTGTCGTTACCAAACAGGTTCCTTATAAACCAAAAGTTCTAACACGAATCTTTAAACGTTTTTGTCCAATCGTATCAAGGCTAAGATTTTCTCTTTTCGACTAAATTGGGAAAATTTGTATACTTATCATGTTTTGCGTTGCATCTTTAGTAGGTTTACCAACTTTGTTAATGTCTTGTTGTTTCCTAACTATTTAGTGTATTGTGTACAATAACTTAGTGTACTTGTGGTGGAAATGACAAAACACAAGCTAAGTTAACACTTAGAACAAATTGACATACAGAACAGACTGTTTAGTATTTAAGTATATTTAGTGTTGTAGTCATGTTAGCATAAATTGTGTTAGCTTAGTAAATTTTAGATTATTTGACTGTCTTATTTATGATATTAAATTTATAAAATTATAATTTTAAAATTATTTTGTAATTTAGGACTTTTTATTGTAGTAAGACAGTCAAGATGAATAAAATATGCTGTGAAGGAATGATGATTAAGTTTTGAACAATTTTAAAATATTGTTTCGCTTGTCTAGTCTAGAAATGTTGTATGCTTAGGAATTGTAAACAAGTTTTGGATTAATTAAATTATATGCATTTTTTGGCTTTTGCTGTTTATTATCATATTTATTTTTATCATAATTTTATGTTGAAATACAGACATAATAATAATATGTCGTAAACATTTCTTGGAATCTAGATTTAGCTATTTAATTAATGGGTCGTTACCTTACCACAAAAGTTATTTCAGAACAAAACCAGCGTCCCTAATTTCCCATTGTCTTCTATCACAGTGTTTAACTAGTCCAATTAAGGCCTTAGCAGGACACTCAACAGGCTTATCAAAGATCAATTGATCTAGCTATGTTTGGCTGGTCAGAACTAATGAAAATCATCGACACGAAAAAGAACCAGACAACCGGAGATTGCCATACAAAAACGATATAATTTTTAAGATTACAAATGTAACAAAAGTTTTAGACTTTTCCTGTACTGGTAGTATATGATGTGATTATTATTTGCCGAATTTCATAGTTCTAGTGTCACACTACACTAGGCCAACGGGAGATATCCTAATAATTTTGATTCGCTTAGATTCCCTTAGAAGTGTCGAAATTTGCCGTATAACTTACAATTCGTTGTTTTTTTACGTTAACTCAGAAGTTTGATTTTAATGGTTTTGGATTTCAACTCGATGCCTCCACGTGTTTCCGACATAAAGATAGACAGGACGGTCAACAAAGTGATTTCTATAATGATCCCGTTTTTTCCTTTTGAGGGCTGGAACCCTGAAAAAGAAGAAGTGTTTAGGAAAGTAGTACTTAATACAAAACACTAAAATCCATTATTCTGTAAGTAAGAAAGTGCGTATTATGTAATGCAGGCTACCTATATCAGCTTACAGGTACTGGTAAATACAAATTTCATAACGTCGCAGGTATTACTCATATCGATAATTTTATGAAAAATTCCATGTACGACTTAGGTACATATTTAAATTTCTTTCCTACTTAAGGATCGTAAATATAAATGAGCGTGCATTAGCATACTAATACAGAATTTAATCATATTTCTATGAAAACTGTTATTTCACAGTTAGGAATGCAATTTATTCAAACTCAGATACGCTTTGATTGTTAGAATCAAGAGAGGATACAGTTATCATATATTATTAAATCTTCAGATAATCTGTAAATAAATCATTAACTATGCAGGTGTCCTTCTCAGAGTTTGCCCGTGACTATGACACTTGCAAAGGTATTGAAAGTTTGAAACATCGTGAATAAAATCAAAATAGACCGCGATAGAATCCGTTTAAAAAGTAATTTTATTTCAATGTTTAACATTCGCGTTAATAACAGAAAACAATAGACTTCTATTTCTATTATATTGGCCCTCCCGATCGGCCTTTTAAATCAGTAATTAGTCCAACATCAGGAGTCTATTGCTAATTTACAAGTCTAGACTAAGTTTATTAAGGCTATTTAATTTCCTTAAAAATCAAAATCAATATTCTTTTTCTCAAAAAGCAGCTTAAGAATCGTTTATTACTAATCAAATTACTCTTGGCGTGCAGTTCTAAAATGTCATTCCTATAGAGAAGAACCGGCAACAAACTTAATATTTTACTCTTTAAATTTGTATTCACTATGTGCTATATTAAATGTTGATAATACATTATTAGTTAAATATGGTTTCTACGTACGTCACTATGCTAGTTTTCATAGTTATTGTAATTTATGCGTTGCACTTACTTATACATATGCGTAGACTAATTTTGAACGTCCTTAACCACAGAAGTATAAATAATTATTTCTTTTATCTATGTCCTTAACCTTTATTTTATATAATCTATTAATACATGATGAATTTAAAAATGACTGCAAACAAAGGTTTTGTTCCAACAGGACCTAAACTTATCTATAAAGTAAAAGTATATATCTAAAAAGTAAAACACTGACACAGACACTGTCTGTTTGGTATGAAATGGGAAATTTTAAGAAGGAGGTAATCTCTCGCTGAAATACTGTTTACAAAAGTTTTAAAATCGTCCTTGCTATGAAATTATCATAACAATAACCCAGAGAGGACTTTCGACACCATTTCCAGACAAGATAACTTATGAATTCACCTTTTACTTGCATTTTAAGTTTTACATAAATCATTGGTATATCTGATCCAACAAGGATGATTTTTATTTCGCTTTTAAAACCTTCACACTGTTATCTTAATTAATATGCCTACAACGAATAACCTTTACTCGCAAATTTGACATTTATATTGTGACTAGCTATTGTTATCGCGGCAAAAAGAAGACCATGTCCTTTCTTAAGATCTAGACTTACCCCATACCAAGTTTCATCAAAATCGGTTCAGTGGTTTAAATTTGAAAGGGTAACAGACAAGCAGGCGAAGTTTCCTTAGGCCCAGTTAGTTAACTGAACCAATGGTTAAATATGCTGACTAAAGGTTTTCAATTTCGGCATGATCCGTTTTGTTTTAGTATCAAAGGGTCAAATAAGTATAAGGAGAGTTATTATTTAACCATTTGTTAGAATAATTTTATGAATTAACAGTTTCTACCGAGATTCGAAACCCATTAATTAGCATATTTACACCCAGACACAGAATAAATGATCGTGCTCATCACACAATGATTTGACCCGAGTGTGAATCGAACCCACGACCTCCGGCTTAGCAGTCAGGGTCACTAACAACTAGACCAACAGGCCCGTCAATAAAGGAAAAACACAGCTACAACATCACAGCGGCAGTTGGCACGATGCCTTAGTTTTATGTACGGTCAACATAATACTGTCAGTAACGAAATACCACTTCAAGCGTTTAGCACAATTGTGTGAACAATTATGGATTATGTGTACAGAGACTTTCGCTAACGATTGGCACATCTGGAAATATTTTGGTGCAAAAGCAGACTATCTAAGAGCTATTGAAATAGCGATGTTAATCTGCAATTTTATTGCCCGATCTTCTGTATCGGCTTGGAATCTAGTTCTCAAACGAGGTCTCATCCAAGCCTTGGACGCGATCTTGTTTAAGAACTACTCGTCGACTTCGTAATATTAAGAATTTTGAAAAATTGCGTTCTGTCTGGGGTGGCATAACAGACTGGTCTACAAATTCATAAATGTTGACAAATTAGCTTTCGCCAGACTCCTAGAAACCTACTTAATTTGAATACTAGAAAAAATATTGCAATAATATTAACGACAAAATAATGCAAATAACTTAATCAATAGTGTCATCTGCTTGCTGAAACTACTTGTGTGGTGGTTTTCTGTGTTGCTATTTAAAAATTGGATTAAATAGGCCCAATAGTATTGAGGCTCAGATGCAATACATAGGTATTTCAAATCCTAAAAATTCGTTCGTAAATAAAAACAATTGAATGTATCGGAGACGATACGTCACTAAGTACAATGTTAATGGTATCGCTTTGATAATGTATCGATCGCGACCGTGACATGGGACGTGTGACCTCAGCCTGTTCACACTCACCTTACACTCGCATAGGGCTATCGAATTACACTATCTTATGTCATACTTCCTCTTTGATAATTATTCTAGGGACTCGGTATCGAAAATACCTGAAAATATTTGGTGTAATTTTCTTCAAAGTTAATTGTTAATTTTCATTTCAAAACTCATTTACAAAACTTTTTGTTATAATTCCGTAGATACTCATGCATGCTATATTATTGTTTATTTACGCAAATAAAGAAAATAAGTCATCCTTTACTTGTATAGAAGATTGCCTGTTTTTTTTTTGGGTTTTGTCGGTTTTGTAACATCTATGTATTAACTGAAAACACTTCCCAATAGTTAGAATGTCATATCAATATAACTCTCTGACGATGACGGGGTCCTCTGAAGATATTGACATATTTTATATGACCTCTGGTAGTTTTAAAAACCAATGATAAGTCAATTAAACAATATTTAAAACTTATTGACCTACCGCATTCGGTGTATTTTTTAACACTCGCATGGAATAATAACTATAATATAGCATATAACTTATGGCTTGTAAGATGCATACTCTAAAGAAATAAATAAATACCCATCGTATGTTACTCTCTGTTCTGCTAATAATCTAATAAAAAGCAAAGAAATATAAGTAACGATGTGTAAGTTTCCTGTATTTTTTCCGCATAATGACACCAAAAAGATTCCTGTTTGGAAGACATAGCTGGCGTAGAAATAGTGAAGAAATCTTATATTTTGCTTATAAACATCGACTAGCTTTTCCCCGCCGCTCTGCCCGTTATCTCTATTTTTTCTGGTAAGAAATATAACTCTGCCTGTAACTCCGAAACAATGTTATATTTAACATCCATTCTAATGCTAAAATAACTTTTGTAGTTTTTATTTTCCCCTTTATTCTATTAGTATAGATAATAATATATTACACATAAACGATGCTAAAAAGATAACATCATTAATAGATCCGGAATGTTGTTATGAAGAAAAGTTATTCTCCACGCGTCAGTAAAATGACTTACGACAAATATTTATATTAATTGATTGATACCAGAAATTGATATGTATAAAAAACAAACTGTTATTTCTATTTAAAATAAATTGCATCGAAATGACTATCATTCTACATTTTATAAACTTTAAGGTACTTTAAAATATTAATGTTTACTTTATTTATTGTGAAAGGAAATATTTAGCAGACTTTATTTGATTTGTCAACCCTATAATAATGATAGGACAATCTGCTTACTAACTGCTACTTTATGACAAGTTAATAGTAACCGAGTAAAGACTTCTTGCCGACTTGAAATAAGGTCTTTTACGTAAATTATGTTTTTCACAAGGTCCGAACAATAAGCTATATCGGGATCCTATAGATAGTATCACTATGAACAGTCAATTATTCTCATTATTATAGAAGGTACATTATACAATTAATGTAATTTAATGTTTATTTGCCTTTTAAAACAGGTTTGAACGCTTTTTTCATTTTATTTATAAGGCCAATACGAGAATGAAACAAATAGACTTAGGTATTATTGGAGCTTCAAAATTATAAAGCTTTTAAATAGTTGCCCTCTGACACCTCTTAAATTAAATAAAAATGTAGGTATCAAATAATATTAACACACGTATTAATATCACGATTAGCATAAACATTGGTCGCTCATTACATATTCGTTTGACAGTTTTCTTAATGATATTGTACAAAAAGTTCACAGAAACTTTATTAATGTTTAGTCTGTGAGGTGCGCAGTTGTATTTGAATAAATCCTCCGAGCTCATCTGCTTCCGCGGCTCGCCACACAATAGCAACGTGCCTAGAGTATTTAACTGTACCAATTAAGTAGGACACTTGGATTTCCCAATACCAAGCTGCACCTTTGCCATCTAATTTTCCCGTCGCCACTAAACTATTTGAAGACAATAAAGTCGTTAAATTTAAAAGGAATAAGTCTGTTATGGGCACGCGTAGAGGGGGGACCGACAGTCGTCAGGATGACGTCTCGGGCGCAGCGCAGTGGGTTTTCTGAAGGCTGCGGCGCGTGCCGCATGCCAACACCGCGCCTGACCTCGTACGACCCTATTAAAACAAGATACATCGTCCATCTCTCGTAGTCACCAGAAGACACAACCATGAGGTTCATCTACACGTGTGTATGCTTCGCCTCCGTGCTGAAGATCGTGGTGCCGGCACCGGCTAACGGGTTCGTTTTCCCGGATGACGGCAGACGAGAGAAGAAATTGGAGCCAGTGATCACTCCACCAGTTCTTCCTGTTTTGGAACATTTGGAACGTGATCCGAGTACGTTGTTGCCTCACGAGCGGAGGTCTGCTGGACCAACTCCTGTGAAGCCGAGGTTCGGAGGATTCGGCGGCGGCTTCAATGTGGCTCCTTCTGGAAACGGAGGGATTACAGCGAGTGTGAGCAGCAGTGCCAGTGGAGCTGGCGCCAGTCACTCGGCCTCGCAGTCGTTCTCTTTTGGATTCAACGAAGGATTCAGCGCATCGCACTCTGCCAGTCAAGCATCATCGTTCAATGGTTTTGGCAGGTCAGTCACCTCATTGTTGTCATAATAAATAATAATAGTTTATTTTTACATGTTAGGAACATTACTTAAAATATGAGACTTCTTTTCCTAGCTTTGTATCAGAAAATATTTATTTCCTTTGATTTGTGTCAATTTTTTTTGCGAAAGTTGTTCAAATCCATATTTTATTATGATGTCAACCTTTTGTTTTAACTCTTACGAAATTCCTTAAATATTTAAATAATTTTAAACTAATAACTGTGGGAGTAACATACTCATAGCGGATATGCTCAAGTAAAAGTATGTCACTCGCAATTTGGGCAAATTCGGAAACCCCCGAATTAATAACACATCAAACCATGTAAGGGCTTATATTAGTTGCGACATTATTTACAAGTATACCTTTAAAATGGGTTTTAAATGAATACTTCATGTGTTAACAATAAAGGCCCTTTAAATATATGTTTTATGAATAAAGAACCTTCTTTCATAGTTCATTTGGATGATTTTCAATATGCGACGTAATTGGGTCAAAATAAAATAGAGTTGAATGCGATCTAGACAAACGTGTAATCAAGAACTCATTTTATTATTATTTATGACTAGTTATCATTCGCGGCTTCGCTCGCGCGGAAGTATAAGTAGAGATATTAATTTAACAAGTATATCAGGGATAATTTAATATTCTAATGGTGAAAGTTTCTTAAATCGGTCCAGTAGTTTTGGAACTTATTTGTTAAAAAAAAAAACAAATCTCTCCTCTTTATAATATTATTGAATAACTATAATAGCAATCGATACCTTATGTTATAATATAACTATTCTGATATTAATGCATAGAATCACGTAAATGTTCACCATTTGTTACTAAACAAACAACTACACTGTAGTTACACCACAAGGCGTATTTGTGTTCAATTGTAAATCTAAGCGAAGTGTGTAAATATCGTCAAACAAGTCTCCACAATGTGGCTCAAGATGTTATATAAAACAGACGGCAGAACAAATCGTTTGATAACAACGACAATAACAAGTTTAGAGTTATATTCGAAAGAGTGAACGCCATATGTTTTTTTTTTAACCCGGGTATTAAAAAATAAATAAACATATGGCGTTGACTCAAGGGTTCGCAAATGTGAATCTGCCTTGTTTCATCTGGTCTAAGACCGGCTTCACTTTTCCCCTTCCCCTAGACATAACAAATTGATTACAATATACATAAATGTAACAGTAAAAAAAACAAAGACCATTCTCTAATGGACATCTTCTGAAACAAAATCACTAGATTAAGTCGGTAAGCAATATAGAAGAGACTTCGTACTTATAAACCGGGTTTGAAATTGTAACTTAAATATCTAGATATCAATAAAATATGTTTTATAATGTAACATAAACCTACAAAAAGTTGCATTTTATTCTGTCTACTATCTTTACTAATCGCGGTAATCTCAGGCGCTACTGGTTCGATTTAAAAATTATTAAAAAATGTTCTGATCGGATTTTTTGTATTTACATCAAATTAGATCGAATCATTCACTAATTTGTACAATAATAGATATTTCTTACTATCGTTTAACATTATGTAACGTATGTCCACCCTCCACTTTCATCCATAATCATGAGCATTTGAGAACATAACCTCAACCTTGACCCATCAAGGTCATGGTGGTATTTGGTGTGAATATTAACTGAGTACAATTTTATAAATATTTATTTATTTAAATTGCTGACCTGTTAATACTGTCCCGTAGAGGTTTAGTATTGATTAAGAATGCAAAATAGATTTCTTATATCTATAAATATCTTATTAGTAACTTTTATGTTTTAATTTATATGTAGTAAATATTTTCTGATGATGCTATACCGATCACTTTGAACTATTAACCAAAATAATATACATTAGGAAATATGGTTATTATTATTTTATAGTAATATAAGAGTAAAAGTTCATGTCGAAAGTAGAGGATCATACAAGTCTTACTTAAAAATACAAGAAAACTACAAAATGCGTACACGAATATAAAAGCTAAACTTTACATATTAAAGTGCTTGTTTGTCTTTTCAGCGGCTTCAGCGGAAGCCAGGCTAGCAGCCAAGCGGCTTCGTTCGGAGGTGCTGGACAATCAGGATCGGGTGCAGCGTCATCAGCCGCTGCTCTCGGCGGCAACTTCGGTGGCAACATCGGAGGCAGCCAGAGCCAAAGCGCTTCATCAGCTTTTGGATTCAACTCTTTGAACGGCTTCCAACAACCTGATGTAAGTTCCCTTCTATGACTACTGAACCGATTTTAATAATTGTATCACTAGTAGAAAGATACATTCCCGACAATTTTTGGTTTTGATCACGTTATTTTTATATTAAACGGGTTGATGAGTTGTATATTATGTGATACTTTGAAAGTTATTTAATCGGATACGGTATATTTCTTATACATTGTATATACCTTATATATTATATATACCTTTTCTATATTTCCTTAACGCACTGCATTATATCGTCTTTAAAAGTATAAAACCATCATCAATTATTCAAAGAATGGCGATACGAATACAGGATAAGTGTGACCAATTCTTTGAATAGCGGCTATATTAAGAAAAACGCAAGGAGCAAGAATCTTCAACCGGATTTACCTATATTATCGGTTGTTAACTTGGTACTACGACCTAACAATAAGTTTTTGCTTCAAAAATGTACAATCATGGGACAAATTGCGACCATTACGTTACGATTGATTACTTCTGTAATCTGTATCCGTTTTGCTACAAACTCATCATCAGTATTTAAATAATGTATGAGGAAGTTAATGATGGTTATTGAAATATGAACGATTTAATTACAACTGTGTATGAAAATCTGATTCAAATTCAATTTCAATATATCTTTATTTCATCAGGCCATTGTAGGCACTTTCGAAATGTAGAGTCTTGTTGCGCGGTTCCAAAATAGCATTCCTATGGAGAAGAACCGGCAAGAAACTCCATAGATTCTCTTCTAAAACATGGTAATCGATAGATATACAATGTTTTCATAAAAAATACATATATCCATAACAAAATATGCGATAGCAAAAAGTTTCAAATCATCGTAAGTATGACGTCCAAAATGGATGAAAAAGGAAAAAAATTAACCGTTAATTTTACTTAAATGTTCCTCGTTGACATATTGGTAAAGGTAATGGTGTAAAATGCATCACGAAAAACTAACCGATTTCTTAAAAATAATTAGATTTTCAAACTCTGTTGTGCATTTGCATGTTATACTCTTGATTGCAGAGCTACTATAGAAAATAATCATAAAGATCTTAAAGCTAGACAGATTTGAAAAAATACAGTATATTATAGTGATACGGGACAAGCCCGTATACCATCGAGACGATTAAGCTCGGTTGGTCTCAAGGAAACCACGTCTTGGAACCCGCTAATTATCTTTATAGTGTTACTAATTTCCTAATGTTTCCATTTTCCAGTACTTCGGCGATGGGCTCTTGGACGTCAGGCACCGTGGTATACCCAATTTCCCCTTTTCCACCTTCGGGGGCAGAAGCAAGGGCGTCGGTGCTGCCGCCTTCAGGAGCGGAAAGTCCGGTCCCTCATCACGAAATAGGGACGACTTTCTTGCTGTCCTAGTCTCCGACTAAAAAGACTTTAATTTTAGGTTTAATAATGCTCAATGTACGAAGCGATACTCGATTATTTATTTGCTCCTTAGATATTAATTTGAGAACAAATATTGAAAACAAATGAAAAGTTTCAAACCCGAATACGTACCTTTATGAAACCTTTGAACTTAGTGCCTAAAGCAAATTTGTTTTAGTTTTCGATAGACAAGTTTTCCGTGTTTGGCTCTCTGATTGGTTACGAGCTTGATTTCGGCCAATCAGAACGCTCAACAACCTTTCGATCGCGTAACGAAAAACAAACTCACACACACACTGAACATTCAGTCATTAGTAATATTGTTATATGGAAGAATCTTTAGATACATCTGTAGATATTTTAGCAGCTTAATAAGTCAAGGTATTGACAGGTTTTTACGTCAACGGACTTAATAATCGCTTTTTATAGCCAGATCAAAATAATATGAAGGTTAATTAGAAAACAGACATTATGGAAATCTGTTTAATCTACAAAATTGTTTCAAGGAACATCATTTGGCGAAATTTGTATACTACCTACTTAATTATGTATTAATTGACTTTATGTAAAAAGTTATACAATGTAAATTCTTTATGAAAGCTTTTTATATAATAGCTTTAATAATTATTTATTTTGTGATTTGCCTCTACTTATAGATTTCATATAATACCAAGAAGACAGGCTTAAGGGTTTTTAATTGTCCTATTCTTCAGGTCGATAGACGAATTACATAGCGACATGTCGGTATAAATGTAAGGAGATTTTTCGGGTCGATTTTGTTTTGTTTTGTTGAATTTCGTGCATAGAGTTAAGTAAGTGACTTATTTATTAATTACTTTTTAAGAATTTGTTTTAATTAATATTATACCAATTTGAAAACCTGTTGTGTTTTTTACTATGGCATCAACCTTAACAGGAATATTATATTCCTAAAACACTTGTTCATAATTTTTAAGGTTTACATTTTCTCAATATTGGCAACAAACGCATCGAAGCTTTTCTAAAATTTCATCGTAAACACAGGTTCAAAGATTGTCCGTGTTTAAAATGTTAAATTTATAACAAGTAAATATAGTCTTCAAGTGTCATAGCTGAAATCGCTACATGGCTTGGAAACAATTTAATCAAATCGTTAATTTGCGAATATGGATATAAAAAACATAAGGATGGTACATTAATTGTGAAAAATGTCTCAAACATCACCTATCTGCCTTTAGGCATTCAAAATATTATTTTGTTTTTTAGCAGAAAATTAGAAACACTAATGTTCCCGCAAAACAAAGTCATTTGTATGTTTGAATACTTACCTACTGTCTGAAAAAACATTGAGTGCGGCCTCCCGCTTAGGATAATTTACTTTTGACACACCCGATATAGATGTACTAATTGGCCAATCAGAGGCCGTAGCACGAACACTATCGATACACGTTACAACGAATGGAAAATTTGAATTTAGGACTCTTTTCTCTGAACAAATTATGACGCTTCGATATTTTTTGATAGAGCGTTCGTGCTAGTATCTGTAGTGCCTACACTTACTCTAGTTAATGTATTGCCTTTGCTAAACCATCAGGCGAATACCAATAAACTCGGCCGTGATTAACAGACCTCAAATTGACTTTGCTAACGGGCGAATAGGTACTCAAACGCCAATCTATTTTAAGTTGTCGTTAAGTTGTAAACTGTGTCTGTAATGTAATGTGTAATGATACTTTAAGGTTTAAAGTATAATTACACGACACGACGATACCTAAAAAAGCGCCACATAGACATTTAAGAATTTCTAAAAGTTAAGTTGCGTTTAAGAATTTGGTTCATGACCTACGAAAGCGAAGTTTATTAAAGGCACTTAAAGCTTATAGCAATGTGGTTCGCACATTACTAATAATTTTTTAACCTAAATAAATAAAAATAAATAAATATGTATAGAATAAATGCTTGTGTAACTAGCGGGTTCACGTCGGTAGTGCAATGGGTGGGACTTGATCCGGCAACCACATGATCACAAGCCAGAGTCTCAGCAAGATCACAGTCCCAGTAATTAGGCAACTTTATTACGACTAAACTACATTATTCAGTGATAGACAAACTTAAGTCAGGGGTCCCGCCTATAAGTTTTTTACTACAAATAAATATTGAATTGAATAATTAGCGTAGTACGTATATTTTAACTTTTAAGAAAGGTTTTCTACTATAGTTTTTCACCATTTGCCTTAATATCCTAAATAAAAATACTCTTTATAAACACTCACTTACTGGGTATAAGCAGCAGACTACAAAAAAAAATGCAAAACGTTCAGAAGTTATTTTATTTGTTTGGATTACGGACAAAGGTAGTGCAGGTTAAAGTTGTATCAGCAAGGACCCATTTGACCGGTTTACCCTCTCCTCGGTTAAAAATATCTCGGACTTTTTGTTTTATCCAGTACAAGAACTTGTAAGAATGTTTCTTACGTATAAGCTTCTTGTTTACATATGAAAATAAAATAACTAATTGTTTTACTGAGGTTTACGCGAATATAAGATATTTAAATAAAACTACCGTTCCCGACGTTTCAACCCCTTTGCAGGTGTCAAAATAAAGAAATTTTATAAATCACAATGTAATAATTCATTTCAAATATTTAGAAGTGATGTAGTTTTTTCGATAAAGAAAAATATTCATAGCATTTAAAATTGTTTTTGTCACTTCAAATACTACAGTGCTATAATTTTATCCTTCAAGTATTTTTATAATTTTATAGGTGTAACTTTGAATTTAATATTTTACAATAAGGTCAATAAATTTTCCAATAAGACTACTCACATATGGTAACAAAGAAAAATATTGAAACCTGTCTTTAAAACTGTATAACACCGTAGGCCATAAGTTTCTATAATTTCTTAAAATACCTACTTACGTCTAATTTTTTTTTTGTTGGACACCAAGTTGGTAATTTACAATAAAAAGAAAACTGCCAATATGCATAATACAAATTAATCACAAAGGAGGTTTATTTCTTGTAAAGTAATATTCAACAGGAACAAAAATAACAAAGGATTTTCCTAATGTGCCATTGAAGAAACGAACACCGAATAACTCCATGCAATATTACGTAATAGAACCAAAGACAAAGCCAAGTTGTCATAAAATGATCAACGTTCAACATTCAGGAGATACCAGTGATTCACAAATTTGTCCCTGCTACCTTCTGGTTATAAATGTTTCTTAAAACAGTCCTGAACTGAATACTAAAATGCAATCTACGTCACTTCTAGTCAAATCTTTAATACTGTGGTTTTGTGGTGAACGCTACCGTTTTGCCAAGTTGTTGCTGACTACAATGATGTTGAAGAATAAACATAAACATTGCGACTATTGTTTTTTTTTTTTGAGCAAACGTCATGTCACCTCCAAATTCAGGGTTGATACGGCTGATGAGATTTCCTTTAAACCACAATGTATTCATGGCACCATTTTCAGGCCCTATACCAAAAATTAATAAAACATGAGCATTAGTTTTGACTACAGATGAGACGACGAAGTGTGAGTTTTAGCACATACCATGATGGCGACATAATGGCACCAAACATTTACACTTATCGACGCTACTTTCGTAATGTACCTTTGAGTTATTGCTCAAAGGTCAACTGACGTCTTTACTATATACAGGGTCAATGCGACCGATGTGATGTCCCTTAACCCCCACATTCAAGGCATCATTTTCAGGCTCTATACCAAAAATAGATTAAACAAGAGCAGTAGTTAAGACTACAGACGAGACGACGACAGATCAGACTACATGATAGCGACATATTACTTAACATTTATACTTATCAGCGCTACTTTCGTAACGTGCTTTTACCAAAATTGACCACGAAAATAATTTAGATAAGGTAACCCTCACAAGGTAACGATCACTTATAGCTGATCACTTGCAGCTTTTATACATAAAATTTTCGTTTTCATTTAGAGAGGCCTTGTTGCTGCCCCGGTTTTGAGCACGTGGTTGTAGGTAATAGCAGCAAAAAGTAACATGTGTTGTTTCTTTTCTTCCCTAAGGATCAAAGCTTACTCCATACTATGTGTTAGCGGTTCAGCTGTAAAAACGTAGCAAACAATCAAAGTTACTTTCGATTTTGGATACTAACTATCGAGCTTCACCATATATTTGGTCTTAGCTACCTACTATAAAAGATATGAAGCAAACTCCAAGAACTTTCAAATTAAATCAGTTTACGAGCCACTTTATGTACCTTTTTATAGGCTTCATAATCACTTTTAATGAATATTTATAGCGTTGAATCAAACATTAATTAAAATGATTTCAATTCAATGTTCCAATAGAAACAAACAAGTAGGACAGACACATAGAAAGATAAATTTCTCATGCATTTTTAAAAGGTAAATATCTTACACTGTATTTAAAGGATTCCAAATTAAAGCGGGACTGGGCCGGACGTGTGTGGAATGCCAGTGGAAATGTGAGCAAAAGTCACTCCAGTATGGTTCCCCAACAGACGTAGTTCACATGGAGGACCCGGGCGGAGATGGACGGACAAACTGGACGCTTTTAACAAGGAGTGGCCTCAATTGGCCCTTGAGAGAGGAAAATGGAAGAAGAAAGGGAGGTCTTTGCCCTGCAGTGGGACAGTTCGCGATCAAAATAATAAAAATAATTAAGTAATTAAAGAAATGTAGTATCATTATAGAAATATGGTTTAATTTATAACTAGGGTGCAAGTACATAAAAAGAAGCAATCAACCCTTCTTTGATGATCCTGTCCAATGACTGAGTGAGTATTTTTGGGAACAAAATAATAATCAAATCTAGCAATTGGGTAATTGTAGGTTGTTAAATATGATTGTACAATATTGTACATCTGCAATCATTCGTAACGCTCATCTCCACAGATCATCGATGCGTAGGTGTATTATAGGTCTTGCGTCCGATCTTGTTTCAGGGTGAGCGACTCTTACTTGAGAATTTATGTTAATTAAACACTTCAGTAGAATGATTCTCATAGTACACAATATCAATACATTAAAAACGCGACATTCAAGTTTTATCGTTCGACCTGTTCGTGTGGACTAAAAATTCAAAAAAATGTTGAAGAATTTATTGGTATTAGTTTTGGCTAGTGCGGTGTGTTTTGTGAATGGCTGGGTAGTGTTTCCTTTGCCTACCTTGCCAAGTGCGCCGGTCCCCGCTCAGCCAAGGCTCAACCAAGTTACCTTGCAGCCGACTCCAGTGCTGCCTTCATACACGTCGCAAAGTTCTACGGGTGTAAATTCCTTTCCGAAACCTTACAAAATAACAGCGACGGCTGTCAAACCTGTAATGTCAACTCAAGAATACAGCGTGCCTGCCAATGACTTGCTCCCACCTAAGGTAACTTTTATTAAGCTGTCATATTGCTATTACAACGTGTTAAAACACGTCAATAAATATATAAATACTATCTGTTAAACGCGGCTCTGCCCTCATACAGGCGTAACTATAAGGTGGCAGGACTGGCGAAATGACACGGGCCCCAGCCCTGATGGGGCCCCCGGCCCTAGACCCGGCTCAAAAGGACCTAACATTTTTAACAAAATTTAGTAAAACATACATTTACTTAAAATCGATTAAAGTTAGACCAAATTTAAAATCGATTAAAGTAACAACGAAAGAAAAATTACAAATTTAAATAAATAATTAAGATTTGAACGCATTCATGTGGGTGCGATTAACACTCCAAAAAGTAGCAAATTCCCTTTTTGGGATCCAAGCTTAGATTTTATCTAAATCGATCCAAAGTCGCTCCCGCTGCTTGTATGCTTAGATTGTTTTAAACCGCAACGGATTTTAATGCAGTTCTCAGCAATGGATAGACTGATTCAAAAGGAGGGTTTTCGGTATAATTATAAACTTTTTTTACTGTGGGTACTGGGTGGGTCTGTGGGTAATGGTAAAATACGCTAACTAATTAATGGTTTTAAATTTCGGTGAAAAGTGTTATTTCATAAATTTTTAGTCTATCAAATGGTCAAATAAGTTGAAAAGATAATTATTAACTTATTGGTCCGAATTAATGAATAAACGCGATCTACCGAAGTTTGAAACCATTAGTTAGCATATTTAACAAATTGTTGAGTTAACTCGTGATCAAATAACTGGGCCGAGTAATGAAATACAAAAATTTTTAAGTATTCGTTCAATCATTTCGAGTTTTGTATGTGACATTACAGATATAAAATATTGTCTTCCCGGTGGCCTCTAGTGGTAAAATTGTATATGCAATCGACTAGATCATTAGTTTTTAATGTCAATCATTGTATGTCGCAGAATCAAGTTTCATCAACCGCAAATTTGGAAGGTCAAACGAAAATAATTATGATACTTAACCAAATACATTAGAAACATTTTTATTTTTTTACAATAATTAGGTATTTATAGATGATTTATTGTATTTTTTTATACTTATGGCTATAGATACAGGTGACATTAAAAACCAATAAAATGTTCTTGAAAATGCAAAGTAGCTGCTTACATGCTTATTGTTGCTTTTCTTTCTATGAGCATTGTATGAATCTGTATGTTAAGGTTTTTGTGTTAATAAACTTTATTTTATTTATTATTATTTATGTTAGACATTCCTAAATTTAGTCTGAAAATAATTAATACGTTTAATTACGAGGAAATTTAAATATCTTCAACATCATAAATCAAATTATGCGAGCATTAAATATTAATTATAAACTCAGTTTTTCAAGGTTGATTACAGTTATTGTACATATTATTGTGAGGTTAGTTGCCATCAGTTGGAAAAATAATAAAAATGTGTTTAAACTACAGGGTTTCATCAACTTCCGTCCCAAATTATATCAAAAGACTGAACTGATAAAATCCATTTCAGCGTGAAGAAGTAAAACACATACAAACGTTTGTGGGTTTAATATATTAGTGTGAATTATGACCATACATATATAAAGCTTGGTGTTCGATGGTAGATATTGCTATCCATATTATGTAGTATACCCGAAACGGCTGAAAGAAATAGTTATTCATTTAACTATATCGTAGTGTCAACTTTAATTGCGTTTATAGAAACGTGAGAATTCGTTATTATTAGTTGCTTCTCCTGTATGTTAATGAATTGGTACCAAATTAGCATTGTTTATTATTTATCGACAAAAATATCATAGATTAACGAAACGGTACAAGTTAAAAGAACATTTTGAAGTAAAATGGGGCATGGAGGTCACATAGGTCGTCGATTTTGACGAATCTGATATAAGACTGGGAAACGAGTCCATCATCACTCGGCACAAAGCTAGAAGAACGAAAAATGTACTGTAATAATTTAGGTAGATGCACGAGTTCTCATAATTTTAAGTTAACACCTAAGAACAACATTGTAGAATGCAAATAAATATTGAATATTGAATAATGAGTAGTAATAATGACAACAAGCAAAATTCGATATAATTTACTTCCGTGATGCATTTTAATCACAATGAAACCTGTAGCAATAACATCATAAATATGATGCAATAAAACGGCATCATAATTAGAATGATGATTTAGGTTCCGATGACATCAACTTTGCATTTAAAACAGAAGATTCTCATCATTTTCATATGTATTCAGTTCACTTGTTTTGATAAGCTTCCTTGTACTCAAGGCCTTTGAGTTATTCTATTGAGATACTTATCAAAGCTTAACAATTTTTGTACGGTAGATAGGGTGGTGGACTTGCGATATGTAGTTGTCAGAATCCCACCCATTGCACTACCGAAGTGAACCCACTCGTGACAGAAGCATTTAGCTTACCGCGAGGGGTTAACAAGAATACTAGTTATGTGTTTGTGCGACCCATATTGCTAGTAATGATTAAAATATATATAAGTACAATAATATGTTTTGGCTTTAAAAACATGTTGTTAAAATTGGTATCATATTTATTTAGGTTATTATATATTCCTATTATATAAAATAACATAAAGTATACATATTCTATGTTCCTAGGTCTTCTTGTCTGGTCCTCCATCATCAAGCCGTTCTACGATAGCCAGCAATTATATAAATCTATTTAAGAATAAAGCAATGAACAAAAACAACAATAAACTTGGTAAAAAAGTATACAAAAGTCCCGCGGCTAATGTTGTAAAGATATACCACATTTAAGTGTTTTCTATAAACGTTAGCGATATAAGAATTATCACTTAGGTACCTTTTTACTAACCTCAATTGTTTTTATTGAGTTATTTATTTAACTATTTATGTACACGATAATAGCAAAACAATACATTCAACAGAAATAAATTATCTTATGTATTGTTTTTTTTCATATACCCATCTATTTCTATCAAATGTTTCCTTTATTTACTTACCTAAAGCATACTAGATTATAGCCACCGTAATTAAACCATGAATATTTTTGTTACAGATCGAATACGTCGAGTATGAGCAATGAAGAAACATCTACGTTGATACCAAATTAAAACCTGCAAAAATTTCCAAAATCCAGGGAATTCCCTCCGACATGAAAAATTGAATAATCATCAAATTATCCAGTTTTGTTAGTTAATTGTGTTTTTGTAATAAAAATGTATTCTCTGACAAATTATATTGCACGGTTTGTAGTCATGAGTGTATCATTAATGACTTATTAGATAGGGTTCCCACAATTATTTGGTGATTATGATTTAATATTTTGTTATTACATCTGTTCTGTTTTATTATGTATTTCTGATTTCAATTATACGTTAGATTGTCATAAACGTAATATTTCATAGATATTGATAAAATAGATTTTTTTGGTCTGCAATACATACAAAATATCACATGAAAATTTGACTAAAATTTATTTAAAGGAGAAAATAACAAATTATAATTTAATAAAGTGATATCTTTACATTCCGATACTCAACAGTATTTCACAATCAGACAAATATAAGACAATCATTTTACAGAATAAGTACAACCCTATTAGATAGATACGTTGGCAATATGAACACGTCTTTGTGTCGTATGTTAATGATGGAGAATTCCCCGGTGACCGGCCAAACATGTTATAAGGTGAACGTAATAAACACACTGAATCTGTAGCGTTTTATTTCCCATCATTGTATAATAACGACACTGATACAAACAACAACCAACCTTACTGCACCGGAATAGGTCCTTTCAATTCTAATCGTATTCTGTTCGGTGTTTATATCACGCATCAAACAAGCTTATTAGATGAGTAATAAGATAGACTTCATTCTTTAAAGCAAATACAGAGATTCTAGTACAACTACTGTTATTAATTACGAGTATTGAGTTTCACGTAATTCCCCTTAAACAATAGATTAGTATCTACCATTCCGATTGTCATGAGATATAATAACTTGATTTTCACCTGCAAAGCCTGTCGATGCTGGGAAAACCAAACACCTGACCAAGTATTTTAAACCCGCAAAGAAGAGAACTACTTCTTACAATAGTTTAGACATTGAGACTTCTTGATCTTTAATTCTATAACCTATACTTATATTATAAATCTGAAGAGTTTGTTTGAATACGCTAATCTCAGGAACTACTGGCCCGATTTGAAAAATTCTTTCACTGTTAGATAGCCCACTTATGGAGGGAGGCTATAGGCTATAATTTGCCGCGATAACCGACGCCCACGCAGGCAGAGCCGCGAGCAAAAGCTAGTATGAAATAAATATCAACTATTTCAAAAACAAGTTAGGATACATTAAAAAGCACACATAATAATAATTGTTGTACAAAATACGTATGACAACTACACTACAACTATACTATATCTAAATAACATAATAAAAACAGTAGCTTATGATACGAACTCTATAAATACGAGTGAACAAAATATTAAAAAAACATTTGAGTTTATTTCATCCTCGTCACACAACCTATCAAAGATGCAGTGGATATCAATTATATCACTGTTAATATTAACACAATATAATGCAGCCAAAGACACTGCAGTGTACCAAGTGTCAGGGGTTGAGTTAGTTGATGTATTGCGTGGGTTTAAACCTAAAGAAAATATGTTGAAACTTACAAAAGTGACTGGAGATCAAGCGAGCCTTCCTGATGGAATATATTACCAGCCCGAAGATGAAGCGTTGACAGGAGAACCGAAGTACTTGCATCTGAATGTAAGAATGTATATTATTCCTATAATAATTATAATACCAGCCTATAAATGTCCCACTACTGGACACAGGCCTCTTCTCATATCAAATGGAATGAGCATTGATCACCACTCTTGCTCATTGCGGTTTGGCGGGTTCAAATGCCAATTTTAGCAATCCTGGTTTCCTAACGATGTTTTTCTTTACCGTTCGTAACGGTGTCTTAGAAAAAATAAGAAAGTCCACATAACTATGAAGAAGACACATTGGTAGTTGCCTGGATTCGAACCTGCATCCATGTGCATAAGAATCCGATCATTGAACTTTTAGGCTACCTCATCATTTTATTTAATATCTTTTATTGGGCAAAAGTAGGTTCTTCTTTCATTAAATTGACATAGTCCATTAAGAAATTTGCTTGACCACTGAATTAACCTAAGTATATGTTAATATTTTACTCGTAGGAACCAAAAGTACCTTACATTTCATTACTAACAGTAGTATTGCACAGTATTATTGTTACTAGTCCATTTAGCTCATCAAAAACGCCTCGACGTACACCTTATAAATAATAAATTGTATTGTTTTTAATATCTTTTTATTTCTCGTTCTAGGGTCATGAAGAAAAACAAGTTCCGACAAAAACAGTTGGTCACGACGAGAAGCCTGGTGTGGTTTGATCCTGAGTGTTAAATGTTCAATCAATAAACATGATATAACGTATGAGCATTTTTATTTCGAACCAATCACGATGATAATTGAAGGTCAGACAAAAAAGGTTGATATGGTTTTCTCAGTTTTGACATACAGGAAGTTCTATTTCAATATCGGATTGGTGATGAAGTATTTGTTTTGTTTTTGTTCCCAGACTGGGTATAAAAAACTTGGAGATGAGCTCACCGTACACAGACATTGTTATTATTGTAATATACACGGCAGAGATTTTATCGTAGTATGTGAATAATAAGACTAATGCTCTGTCTAGCAGTGAATTATACCTCGACTAACTTAACGAGACTAACTTGCAATAAATTTAGAACTTAGAACTATGAGAATAACAAAAAATATAAGGAAATCTATACCTTATGTCCGCTTCAGTAAGCCACTGATGCTGGATACATTTTGTCCTTTAATTTCAGTTTTCAAAAATTTCGCCTGTTAAAGATTATTAATTAATACACGTGAAAAAAAAACTTGATATATGACTACAGTATAGCCTAATTTATACGCGTATCATATTGTACTCAAATAAAAAACTTTCCCATGTAGAGCAACAAAAAATGTACGAACTGAACCTACATCACTCGCTTTTTTTCCAGCCCTACAAAAAGATACGTTGAAATCGTACGCATTGCTCGGTAATGCTAAACGAGTAAGCGATGGTGTCCATAAATTTATAAATCGTGATGTTATTGAACTGGGATCGTATATAAAGCTCGGATGTTACACTATGCATTTAATTCCGCACACGATGAGCTTAACTCGCTACATTATATTAATTCTCTTCATTGCCATTACAACTGCAAAAAGTGAATTCAGTAAAGATGGAGTAGTACTTGTTGCACCAGTTTTAGCTCCTTATAGAAATGCAAGAGCAAAGACAACAGAAACGGCGAAGGATTTTCCTGTACTTATGCTTCTAGCTGGCGATGACAAAGCTGCAATAGATCAAACTAAAATGAACGAGCCACCGATTAATCAACCGATCTACGTCAAAGTAAGTTGATCTTAACTTGATATTACTTTGTTTTAATATGTATTGTTAATTTGAATTTCTGTTCTAGAAACTAGAAGACCAAAAGGATTATGTTAGACGACGCAGAAGGATAAGCAGGATCTATTTCGTCCAAAGACATCACTAGATTTGGCCGAAGGAGAAACTTTACACCTATATGTCGAAATTTCAGTACTTAATGCTCTGTATGGATTATAAAACTATTCAAATTATAATGTTATAATGCATGATCTATCCAAATATCAAAATAAAGAGTAAATATAGGTTTTGTTTTATTTAAATAAACCTTTGCTTAAGAATGTTCTTGTTATTATTCTCGTTTCCCATGTACCTTATTAAATATTCAATGAATCTAACCATCGCCAGATTACAGTCCAATTGTTCACTATTTTTATTAAATAAAACATCTATTCTATTGTTTTGCTGGTAGGTAATTCAATGTTTAGTTGAACTTGCCTCTGTATGATAAATAGTAATTATTACCTACTTAAATAATTGTTGCTATATTATTTATTACTACATGGTTCTGCTTCTGTCTAGCTTTTTCCCAAGCTATTTTAAAGTCGGCTTCCAGACTAATCAGATTCAATGGAGCAATTCTGACTGGCCTGTTGGTCTAGTAGTTAGCGACCCTGACTGCTAATCTGGAGGTCGTTGGTTCGAATCCCACCCTGGCCAAATCTTTTATTTATTTAATCATTTATGTACACACACAAAAATATACAGAGACAAGAATCTTAAAATTAAATGTACAAAGGTGCTGCTTATTTCTAAAGAAATTTCTACCAGCAGACCCAACAGATCTTTGTGTGACGAGCCCGATCATTTGTTCTGTGTCTGGGTGTTATTTATCTATAATATGCATGTAGTTATAAATATAGTATAACTATGTTTATCAGTTGTCTGGTTGCCATAGTACAGGCTCTGCCTAGTTTGGGATCAGATGGCCGTGTGTAAATTGTCCCCAGATATTATTATTATTAATATAATTATCTGATTTCCACAACGCAATTTACTGCGTAATATCCCATATGTTAATAAAGATTAAGTTCTACATTCAACACTATAAAAGGATATATTTCATAAAATATCTAAGATACCAGCGTCCAATAAAACACGCTACAATAACGTTTACTAAATTATTCAGAAATAGGTATAGACTTGAACAAACTGGTCTTATAAACGACGTGATGCGATCGTGAGTGACGCATGCGTCCGCATTGTTGGGTTCACAGCATTTAAATATGGAACTCAATGACCTGTTGCCCATCACTAGAGATGCGCTTAACCCTGACCTTTAGAAATCGTCGCATACTGGTGTATGCAACGATTTCTAAAGGTCAGGCCTACGGTGATTTTGACAGTCGTTAAGTATTACTTTGTGATACTGTTATACCCAATAAAATGTGATATGTAGATATTCATCTTAATCCGGTAAGACAGGAAGCGGACCCCAACATAGCTTGGGAAAATGTCTGGTAGATAGTGGTCGGTTTAATTAATTTATTTCCTATAAACACTTTACAGTTCATATACCTACAATAAGAAATAACATTTCACAAATAACATTAAAAAAATTGTGATGCATTTTTTTGCAATAGATCACGTACAAACATTTTAACAAAATGCTGCTGAACTAGCTATGCATCTAAGGTTTAATATTGTGAACAACTGGAGTTGCATCTGTTGCATCTGCCAACAAACTGTCATGTAGTATATGTATCTGTAGTATGGCAGAAGTACAATAACATGACAATGTATTACTTGATAAATAACATGGTATCTGAGGGCTATACTTTACCAAATGAAAACATAGTATAAAAAGATACTGACTTCTATTGCACGAAACTATGAAATTTCGTTCAAGCATTCTTAGTAAAATTTTCTAACTATCTATACTAATATTATGAAGCTGAAGAGTTTGTTTGTTTGGTTGAACGCGCTCGTCGCAGGAACTCCTGGTCCGATAAGAAAAATTATTTCACTGTTAGATAGCCTACATATTGAGGAAGGCTATAATTGGTCGCGATTACCGATGTCCACGTGGGCGAAGCCACAAGCAAAAGCTAGTTATATAAAAACCAAACCACTGAATCGATTTTGAAGAAATTTATATAAGACCGCCTCCGAGATGTATGACAAAAATAATTCACACTTATTTGCACATTTGTTAGAGACATCGGTTAAAGGACTTAAAAAAAAAACATACCGTTGAATCGAGAACCTCGATCTCGAATGTCTATTTTTAACTATTAATAGTTCGCTTCAATCAATTTTTGAATACCTATCACAGTCATATTAAAAAGTAATAAAATAAGATACACCATTACGTAATAAATTTAAACGAATGAAATTAAATAGTTTGTTGTTCTTATATTTTCCTGCTTCTTATGACGTCTAGAAAAATTCCGTAATTTCGCCAAGTATGATGTTGTACTGCGTACGAGAGTGTAATTAACAACATCATTAAGTTTTAGATAACATCAATGTTGACAATCTTATATAAAGGTTTGTGGAACCCCATGAAACAACAGTCTGAAAAAATTAAGCTCAAATCACATGCGATGGTGTCTAAAATGTATTTTATTCTTCTTGTGATAATTCTGAGCGTCAATTGTTTAGCAATTCAAAAAAAAATTGTACAGTCAATAAACGCTCAGGTAAGTGCTCCTTGTTTATGCCTGGAGAACCTCTAATAAAATTCAATTAAAAGTTTTTTAGAGCTACGTAATTTTTTTGCAAAGCAAATTCTGTTTGTGTAAAGTTATTCATATTTTTTCAGGACGTTATGCAACATTTACATCCCGGCCGTTTTAAAAGAGATAGCCCATATTCAGGTAAATTTTATTATAATATGTCATTCATACTGGTTACTTATCCAGCCTATTGGTAAAATATTCAGGGAGTAATGATGTTCCACAGACTTTTGCCTGACATTCAAATCTGAGGCATATGACTTGCGGTTCTTTAATCTTAATATATATAAATCTCGTGTCACAATGTTTGTCCTGAATGGACTCCTAAACCACTTAACCGATTATAATAAAATTCGCACACCATGTGCAGTTCGATCCAACTTGAGAGATAGGATGGTTTAAATCTCAATTATATAAAAAAAAATTTAGTCCGCGGGCGGAGCTGCGGGAAACAGCTAGTAATATTGTATTTCAAAAATTTGGTCATGCATCAATACAAAAATTTCAGGGTATAAAAGCTATATGTCGGGTGCAGTGCAACCAAGTGTGGTAGTCATGACCAGTGGGGGTAAGTCCTATGATTTAATCCTATTCATTATTTGAATAAAACTTAATCCTTCAACAAATTATTTCTTAGACGAAAATATTCTCTCTTGAAAACGCGCTATAAGAGCATCCAGTATGTTAATTATAGAAGTCAGGTTATTGTGATTTTCCGCCAAATTTAAAAAACAAATCTTGAAATAACAATTATTATATTGGCTTCATATTGATCCTCTGTTTTTGTTGGTTTTTATTTGCTTCTGACATTTAGCACAATAATTATTATTGGTATTTATTATAGCGCCAGGATCCAGTTTCTAGAACATTTCCCGTAAGCACTATGTTGCGTAACATATCTAAAAAGAGCTTCTTCCATTTCTTCTTAGTCATCTTCCAAACAGCCTGGACAGTCCCAGGGACAGTTCAGGCCTTGCTTTTCTCTCTCCAGATTTTTCTGTAGCCGGCTATTTGATGCCTCTTCTTTTTGTACATATACGCGACTAAGTCATCCCCACATATCCGACCGGACCTTCCACGCGGTATGTTTTTTGGGAACACAGTTTGTAGAGGCTTTTGCCCATAGTTCCTCTCACCGAATTCATCTGAATAACGTTATTTGTATGACGTTCTCTAACCCCCACACCCCGTTTATTGGATAAGACCCCTTGGTAGACATGCAGGTTCTAACAATAATCAGAATAAAATGTTAAAGGCGTGTCAAACTATAGATCCACATTATACCTACGTATTAGACGTAAGTCTGGCACTTTGGAAGAGACGTTTAAAAATATATTTAATACCTATGTATGATACTATAAATACCTATATATAGTATGAAATAATTTTAAAACATGCGTGCGTACAAAGTACACATGTCAGAAGTGAAACTTCTTTGGCGAACTAATTTATAAATCTTGTTTAAGTATATTTATACAAATCTAAAACTTTAAATTTCCAAGATTAAGAGGAGGGGAAAAAGGAAGATAGGTTAGGAATTTAATTGTCATTAAAATAAAAAAAGTGTTGAAAATTAATGTAAATTATAAATTTAATTTTTTCAATTTATTTCTTCAATATTTACATTGTTTGACATAACGTTTATCTAAAATAAATAAAAATAAGTATTGTTACAATAATTAACAATAGCGAGATACACAATTTGTAAAACAGTAACTATTATGTAAATGCGCTTCGTCTATGGTCTCACATGCAAAAATTCTAGATTGAGATTGAGACGAATACATGTAATTTCATAAAGAGAAATGTCCTCCATCTTGGATCAGGAACTTTTGCGCGATAGACATTTCCGCGAAAGCTTGACCTCATTTTTATTTTTAGTGACCTCGCAAATCTTAAAAATGACTTATCACAAAAAAATGCATACTTTTCTCGGTGCCATCTTGGATTCTAATTTCGACCCCATAATCGTTTTTAGCGACCTCGGGTACTATGAAAATGACACCCATGATGAAAAAAATGCATATTTTTCTCGGCGCCATCTTGGATTCTAATTTCGACCCCATAATCGTTTTTAGCGACCTCGGGTACCATGAAAATGACACCAATGATGAAAAAAATGCATATTTTTCTCGGCGCCATCTTGGATTCTAATTTCGACCCCATAATCGTTTTTAGCGACCTCGGGTACCATGAAAATGACACCCATGATGAAAAAAATGCATATTTTTCTCGGCGCCATCTTGGATTCTAATTTCGACCCCATAATCGTTTTTAGCGACCTCGGGTACCATGAAAATGACACCCATGATGAAAAAAATGCATATTTTTCTCGGCGCCATCTTGGATTCTAATTTCGACCCCATAATCGTTTTTAGCGACTTCGGGTACGATGAAAATGACACACATGATGAAAAATTTACAAATTGTCGTCGGCGCCATCTTGGGTTTTAATTTCGAACCCATAATCGTTTTTAGCGACCTTGGGAACCATGAAAATGACACCGATGACGAAAAATTTGCAAAATTTCCTCGGCGCCATCTTGGGTTTTAATTTCGACCCCATAATCGTTTAAGCGACCTCGGGAATCATGAAAATGACACCCATGACGAAAAATTTGCAAATTGTCGTCGACGCCATCTTGGTTTCTTGGCACCCATTTTAATAAAATTATTATATTTATTAAAACTAATAGAACTAAACTAACACCAGATAGCCCTGAAAGTTAGCTCCCGAGCTACTAACATGGTAATTTAATGTATGCAGCTCGGGAGCGCCCTTCCCCCGTCTCGCCCCTCGCACCCCGCACGATTGCCCTGTCTAGACGTCTTCGTCTAACGACTGTATGATGTTAAGACTGTGATAGCACTATGCGTGATACGACGTTCGCTCTGTCTCACTTTTTCTCTCAATCTTTCTCACTCGCTTGCTATACTCTCACTCCACGGCTAGTTGCTCATGCTACGTTCGCCCTGTCTTACTCTCTCTCAATCGGTCTCGATCATGAAGGTATATATGAAAACCTTCATGGTCTCGATCACTCTCTCTCTCTTTTCTGACACTTCCGTTCAAAGACATTGTAATGTATTCTACTACTTCCGTTGCATACCGGCGTGACGTTTCATCTGTAAAAAATTTACCCTCATGCGCCAAAAGAAGTTTCACTTCAAAAACTTGATTGATTACTTGGGATACTAATCAGCAAACTGCCTCTATTTACAACATAATCAAGATACGAAAGGTTACTGCGTCATGGGTATCTTAATTACGTTTTTCATTTACAGTTCCCAACTCAATGTATAGGGGCTCTTCCTATGGACTTCAGGGAGCTTCATACGGAGCACAAGGTGCTGCCTATGGTGCCAACAGTATTCCGGCTGTGGTAGTCAATATGCCAGGTAAAGAGACTTCCTCTTTTGTGAACATAATAAAGATTTGTTACTACGTATATATAGATGTTATAGTATAATTAAAACTAAAATTAGATATATAAATATTACTGTTTGGGAAATACCTACAAAATAAGGCGAGGACTCATTTCTGAACATTATGTTATTTCATTTTTGTACGCCTATTTTTTATAATGTAGGAAGATACATTTTTAACTTAATGATATTTGCTACAGAAACCAGCTCCTGTAAACGAAAGAAAAAGAAGAAAAATACGCAATATTAGAGATTATCGTGTTTTTTTAAAGGTTAGAATAGTTATATTATAAAGTAGACTAAACTAAACATTATTTGCAACTACTTACTCAATTACATGTAATGCGTCATAGTACGTTTTGTAATGAAAGTTATGAGAAAACGCAATCGCAAATCTACCTGTAATTTAAATGTTATAGATAAAGGCATAAATATTACATTATGAGTACCAATTAAAACCGTAACAGCAAAATTCATTTGAATTTATTATAAAACTTGAAAACTTATAAAATATAATGTTTATTTTATTCAGTTAGATACTGTAATCCGCCCTAAGATTATGCAAATACCAGCAAACATTTGCATAAGTTACCTACCTCAGAAAAACCCATGTTAGCATTTATTTTTATTGAGATCCCTTGACTGTCAATTATTTTTAAATCTTTCCATTAATATTCATCTCTTGAAAATAATTTGGTTGATTAGCAACAACGGCACTTAAAAATGTCGTTATATTAAGAGTGGTTGACCTTTTGGTGTTAAGATAAACTTATTATTTTGTGGCCTTATGCGATCATCTGCTTAGTCTAGATCTTAACCGACTGCACCAGAAGAGGGTTATGTTTTTCGATAGTGTATGTATGTATGTCTGTATATATTACAAAAAAATATAGAACGTATAAGTTTACATGTAATTTGTAATTTAACATGCTAAAATAATAAAAAATAACGAAATGTTCGAGATTACATCATAAATTATATTTATGTGTACAAAAAGAGAGATAACAATATTGAATTGAATAATTTATTTAAATGCACGAAAACTAAATATAATAAAATTATTCGCAGTCGGGTTTTTGTTTTTTTTTCAATAATATTTTTTTAAAGTAGGTATGTGTGTTATTTCTGTCTACTTGACAATAAATTAACATGACATCTCTAATTTTTCAGATGACAATTACATAAGGCCTGTAAGCAACCCGTACGTCGTTTCCCAAAGAAGATTATAGACTATGTTAACCAAAACTATCCTATATTTATAATGTAACAAGAAATCCACCTACTTATTGAAAAATAAACTCTATTCACATAGCAACAAGTTAATGTTTCTATTGTTCTCACAATAATTCTTCAGGTCAGGTAATTTACCTTTTCCTCAGTCATTGGATATCTGTATGTATAATTATGAATTACAGTGATGTAGCTCAAATAATGATGCTCACTCATGCAACTAATTACTGGCACTTGATACATGAAAGTTCCGCCTTTGTCTACATAGTGCATACAACTATAACGCCTAAAAACGAGTACGCGTACGAATACACGACTTTTCCCCAAAAAAAAAAAAAAAATTAAAAATAGTGATGCACTTCAAACTGTGTCATATTAACACAGTTGGTATGTCCGGACGTACTATCAGTCATCAAGTTCAAGCGCTAGTGTTAATATCTCCTTAATTTTATGTTTAATTGCGGTTTCAGTTCTTAGTGACTTAGTGACACAATGCAATAAATATGTAGACGACTACGAAATTAGATACATAATGCACGATGCAAACATCAATCGTTATGGCTTCAGAATTATTAATCTGTCATAGATTATTAATTACACCTTAGTTACAATAGATTAATAACACCTAAACACACAACGATAAAAAGTGGCAACTTAATTGAGAAGAAAATTTTAAATAACAGTCGACTCATTGCATTGCAATCACAACAACTTTACTTATTTATGTATTCCTAGTCGTAAGAAAAGACCCGTTTTAAGTTTGGTCAATGATCACCCGTACATTTCCACTCTTGAACCGTTTACCATTTTTATTCAGATTCCCACAAGCCACTTATAACTGACAGAAAAACGATTTTGATAGAATATCATAAGTGGTTAACAGAGGGCAAGTTGGAAAACTACCAAATTATATTTACAGTTCTGCAAAATAACATAACTTTTTCAGATATTAAACAAAGTAAAGATGTGCAGGAAAAACAAATGACGTCGCTCAATTATACCTCGACTTCGAACCACAAAAATAAAACACTAAGATACAAAATTAATTCCTATTAATATAGTAAACAATTTAATTTTAACTACTTAATTTAATTATGTGTCATTGTAAACAAATTTTAATTATAATTTTCCCACAGTAAACTGTTTGTCCAAACTAAGTGGGCAGAAAATTACGAACTATGGAAAAATAATAAATTTCAGGCAAAATGAAAAACTTTCTTATGTCATCTATGACTATGACTGCCTTTTAGTGTACGTTAGCTAGGCGCAGTATATATATGAAGCGGCTAGGGCATCGAACTTGCGTTGTTGTGGTCGCGGGTTCGAATCCCACCCTTTGCACTACCGACGAGAGCCCACTCGTAACATAAGCCATTTAGCTTACTACGAGGGGCTAACAAGACTATTAGTAATGTGCGACCCACATTGCTAGTAAGTTTTATACCGAAAACAATAATAATAAATAAACATGAAAATTATTTTTTTACAAAATGATTTATTTAATGTAAAAAAAATACATAATTACAATCTTTGTTACTGGTGGCAAAAAAAATGGATATACGTTGTTACTACGGTTAAGAAGGGATCTCCATAGTTGGTTTGGCAATACAGACTTTTTTAAACACTTCATCAGGATAATTTTATTGAAAAAATATTCTAAACCTTATGAAGTTTAACAACTCAAGACAAAACAAGTGTGGGGTATGTGTAGGCATTCTATTTAACCACTGCTTTTAATTCTATTATGACATTGATCATAATCAATGGGCATGTAATTTGTTCCCCGATAGAATTATGTCGGTATCAATTAATGCGGAAAGAATCCTTTTGTCTTGTCTCCAAGGAGATATTTTTATTCTCAGAACATTATTAAGATATAATAATTATGACTGTGAAACCCTTTTATTCGAACAAGTCAAACACTCGTGTTTTCTAAGTAAAAAGTTATTAAATATAGACATTGTAAGTAAACTGCAGTGTTATTATTGAAGAAAAAACGCATGTTTTATTGCTATTTTATTGAAGCATAAGTAGTTATAATTCTGAGAAATTAATGATGGTATGTACTATCAACATACCTTTGTAGGTACAATTATTTACACGGATCTATATTTTTATGTAAGAAAAAACTTACGTTAATAATTGAAATTAAGTCTATCGAATTCTGAACGATTAAACTTGTTTTTAATCTATACGTTTTAATTTGCGTATTTATATTTAACAACAGAGCTATCTTCATAATCTGCTACAAAAACAATATAGAACCTGTTCACTGTTATTAGGTACCAATGTATCCAAACACACACCAACAAGCATCCGGTTTATGGGAATAACCAGCAAAATACGTGCATGGACTCCGCAAATTGGCAGGCGTGTAACATCACGTTTTTCTCGTTCGGCCACTGGTACTTACATGCCATCTTTTTTGTTTTTCTATAAGGCATATGATATCTGATTCGTGATCGTTAATTATTCACGTCATATTGAAAACAATCGGACTTATCCGTGGACTGCGACGTCATCATGGGAATCGTTCTTTCCGCGAACTGATCCAGCCGGCAGATGAGAATAGTAGGCGGTCTATGACGTAGAAGCGTCCGCAGGAAAACCGCGTCTTATAAATAGGTTGTCTTTGTTAGTCCTGCGTCAGTGATCGCGATGGGATACGGTAGTGTGGTGCTGAGCGTGGTGGCGCTATGCGCGCTTACGGCGGCGACGCCTTCTATCAGAGACAATACCTTGGATGGAGGAGAGAGGGTGGTGCTGGTGGCACCGGTGCTGGCCCCGCCGCGGGACTCGAGGCCTTACGCCACGACCCGCTCCAGGCAGTTCCCAATCCTAGTGCTGCTGGCACAACCTGATATTCCAGAGTACCAGCGCCAGGAGCCGGCAGCTAAATCTCTGAAGGAAGACCCTCAGCCTATTTATGTTAAGGTGATTATTTTGATTATTTACATGAACCAGCTACCTACCAATTAAATGAAAGCATATCTATACCCGATTTAGAATGATGATTTAAAGAAAAATGTAGCTTATTCATATCATTCCAATAAAAACAAATGCTTAATATAAAATAAGCCTTTGTTTTCATTGGATGGATCGATTATACCAAATTAAATACAAAAAGGTTTTCCAAATTATTCGTCTTGGACAGTGGGGGCAATATTGCGACATATTTTTTTATAAATTATTTAATTTAAAAATACCTATTTCATGATAATTTGACTATGAAAAATATTATATGTGTTTATTTGAATACATTTTTTAAATGTGTTAAACTAGTTAATATAATATAATAATTAAAATTAATAATTCATTGATACTTCATAGTTCTGCACTGGTTTTGTAACCTTACGAATGCATGCAAACGTGATTGTTAATGAATGTGTATCGTAGATAATACCAGACTTTAAATACTTATTATCTATCGTTACACAGCTTAATTAAATAACTAGTAACAACACAAAAACAACCTTTTAAAATCAAAAGAGTATTTACACTCCTACCTACACTACTTAAAAGATAATCGTGCTTTTGTCGCCCAATATCATATTTTCATTTCAGTCCAATAATAATGTTCAGAAGCTAAAATACAAACGATGAAAATTCGACTTTATTTTTACAATAAAACAAATTAATTCAATAATAATAATAAATAAAAAAAATCCAAGCACTTCAAAGTTAATTTTGATGGTTTGCTTTAATTTATCTTTGTAAGACCTAAGTATTACTTGTTAGGGCTATCAATTACTGACGTGCATACTCGGTATTTATAGCCACAGTAATTTTATACTACATACCATTATACATTCAATTCAACAAAACAACAATTTTATAGTTTAACATAACATAAATATTCATTAGTTATAGTAAAGTCTTATGCGAGAGCTTTCCGTAGAATTCCGTTTTGCATAATTTAAATATGATTTTAATTTGTTATGTGCAGAGACTTGAAGACCAAGAGAAGCCCGGATCTGTGAACAGACAGAAGCGTCACTTGTTGAAGAAATTCCTAGGTATTGGCGGCGGAGGCATTTCTTTCGGTGGTGGTTTTGACGCCGGCGGCGTCGAATATGGCAATGGAGGCGGTCATGGCGGTGGCTACGGCGGCGGCTATGGCGGAGGCTATGGCGGAGGCTATGGCGGCGGCTATGGTGGAGGCCAAGGCGGCGGCTATGGCGGAGGCCATGGCAGCTATGGTGGCGGCTACGAAGAACCATCTAAAACAATTATTGTCAAAGTGGTGAAAGAGCATGGTACGCATTTGCACCGCACAAAGCTTTTTGCACACAAACTTATAATTTAATGCTATTTTCACGCTCAAAAGGTTTAAAGAAATGCACCTAGTTTAAATAAATTAAACGTAGTCACATGAAGATTTTAGAAACAGTCGTTAATTTTAAAGTAACTTTTTTGTCGATTAGTTGATAACAATTGCACATAACAAACGCCGCTAATCAGCAATCAAATCTAACTCCTTGCAGTTATCTGACGCACACATACCAAGACTTTTTCTTGTAATCCTTGACTTACCAATTTTTGGATCTATCAATGAGGGTTTTTGCGATTCACAACTCCGGTAAATTAGCCCAGGTATTGCCTTAGCGGATTCATGATTTGCGAAAACCCTCAATATATTACATTTATTTCTGAGTTGCCTGTAGTTTTAATTTACACGATTATGTCTATGGCGAAGGAACATTGCACGGAGTAGATACGCTATTGAATGTATAAGTAGTTTGAGCTACAATAACAATTACAATAATTTGTAGCGTAGAACTAACCTTCCACCGTGTACTTCAAAAGTTATCGAGCATTTTGATTTATTTTCAGGACACAGCCACCATGGTGGCTATGGAGGAGACGTAGGTTATGGCGGAGGTCATAGCAATGGCGGCTATGGGAACGGAGGCGGTGGGGGCTACGGCAGTGGCTACGGCGGCGGCTATGGAGGAGGCGGCGGCGGTGGTGGCGGCGGAGGCGGTGGCGGAGGCGGAGGTTACGGCGGGGGCTACGGCAGCGGGGGCGGCGGGGGCCATGGCAACAACGGCGGATTCCAACACGGCGGTGGATGCGGTGGTGGCTGTGGCGGTAACTACGGAGGAGGTGGTTCTTCGGCCACGGCCACCGCTACAGCAACCGCTACCGCTCATGCTGGAGGCTACGGGTAAATTATTTTTCATCCTCCTTTCACCTCACTTTCAAAGAACTTGATTTTCCCTAATTTTACTATTTCTCATTTTTGTTAATAATGCAATCATTAGACAAGAAGATGAGTTGAAATACTCAGGTTTTGCCACATTAAAGCAATTTTACATTTAAGAACAGTCAAAGATGTTTACTAATTCGACTGGCAAATAGGACAATCTGACTTTGGCTTTTAAGCGATTCTCAATTTATTTGATCTGTAAATTAAACCATGCTATTAAGCGTACCTAAATAGTACAAATTTACCATTCGTATCCAAAATGGGTCATTGAACCTTAAATCCCGTAAATAAACAAAAGAAAACTTTTACCCTATTCTACTTGTATATTTAAAAGATTAGTTTTTCACGTTTTTTATTTTTTTTTTCAGCAAAAAACGTTAAATTCGTCGTACTCAGTGAAATTACAGAGTGTTTCGAAGTGCGTGGACAAGCTGTGATTAATGGTGACTGGACGATAATCGCTACACACCAAATAGCTTTAACGACTAAATTGTTACTTGCTATACATATCATTGTACATAAAAGTGGTATGACAAAACGGAGCTGGCTAGAGTTACTTAGATAAGTCTTGACGCCATTAACAAACACAATCTGCTAAACCGCCAGATAAGTGAAAAAATTTAACATCTCATAAAAGACAAAAGAACTGGCAACATGGGTTTGTCAAGCAAATAAAACAACTGCCACTACATCCCTTAAGATTCAGCGTAGATCGCAGCGTGAACTGTCAAAGTCATATTAATGTACTTTGACGTAAAACGCAGCATGAAGCTGAATGAGGGTAACGTGCAACGGAACTAAGGGCTACCGCAATTTAAAAATTCATTAAGTTCGATAATCGATCGAAGTCTATCTGTCAATTTCGAACACTAACAGGCCAGTAGCTTGTCTCTCATTGTTGGAAAATGACAAATACTCTTGAGGCAACACTATCAACCAATCGAATCGATCTTTTTTTTATATCATTCGAAAATCTTTTTCAAATTTTTGACTCACGGTAACCCGGGCTCATTGGTTCGCTATTTTAAATGTGAATTTGTCTGACGCCTTGCCGTGTATGTTATAATATGGTTTTGATATTAGTCTTTTGTGGACTGAGAAAGAACGATTTTTTAAAACCAGTATCATGATATGTATAGTTAGTTTCCAGCCAATAAACGTAATTACCTATTGTTATGTGCTTACTTGTAACTTTGATTTAAGAATTAAAATACAGGTTTTTTATTACATTTTGTTTTTGTTCGTTCACGACCTGTCATTATGTTCGAGCAGCTACATACAATCTTAGTTTGAGGTAAGTATATAACACAGAATATGATAAACTAATTAGTTAATTCTACACAAACTTTTATATCAGGAATTTCAGTTTCGATTCATGTTTCAAAATATACTTACTTAATACTTATTGATTGTTAAGGACTTGTCTGAAAGTTGAATAAAATAATAATTAATGCGTTATAAATACGTCACTATCAGATGATTAACAAATGCAAATTACGAACCAAAGAAAGAACACCAAAGTCATCAACCTTAAAAATAATAAACATTCAATCACACACAAGGCTTAAAGCTTTAGCATTGTAAGCCCATTAATAACCTAATTAATAAATGTATTATAGTACCTACCCTCAATTCCTCACTCTATGCTGATGTGGATCCCAATTATCGTAATAAACAGCGTCTCTATATCTAAAGAATAAGGTCGAAATTCCAATTTCTTTAGTATCAGTTGTTTTGTTAAACATTAAACTGCTAGCCCGTTAGTAACATCGATTGATCAAGTGCATCACGCTTCATTTAATGAGCTATGTCAGGTTGTGAGTGCTGCTGAGTTAAAGCTATAGGTATAATCAGACATTAGACCCTAGTATTCTGAGCTTATTCTACGTAACCCCTAAAGTCTGGTTCTCAAAATTCTACGGTCCATAAATTAATTTCATTTAAAACCCAACATCGTTTTTAGGCATTAAAAATAAATTGAATAATATTCATACTCTTTAAGTACTTAAACCCCAAAACAGTTTAAACAATAACTTGCTTACCGACTAACTTTGATTTCTAGATGTGTGTTTTCACACTACTTCTCATTCTTGGGGTTTGAGCGAAAAAAATTAAGGATTTATAATTTTTCCTACAAATCATCAAGGGGTTGATTTGGAATGTTTTAGGGTTTAGTGGAATAACGTTAGTGGGATTTTCTGGAAGGAAATTTAATCTCTTGTGATAAATTTATTGATCATGACTGTGATTGCCTGGCGAAAAGATAAACTACCAATCTCTCTCAACAAATCAAGATTAGTTGTTTAAAACGTATATATACACTTCACACTACCTGGTGACTCTTCGAACCCAAAAACGATTTAGCATCCCGGGGTTCTTGAACTATAATCTGCGTTACGCTACGCTATGTTTTGTATTACCCGTTTACCCCTAATTACTAAATGCAAGAAAAACACAGTAGTTTATTTGTTATGCAATAATTCATTACTAAATTTTTCCACGCAATAATTATACTATAAAGCTCAATTAATAAACAACATATTATTCGTCTTTTGTTAATTACTCGACAAAAAACTTGAGTGTTGTGTATTAACAACAAGTACATAACAATATTATATCATCATTAGTTTTTGCTACAACCTCCTCGAAATTGTTTGTTGAACATCGTTGTTGAGCTGTGTTTTCCTTCACTGATACTAAATTGATAAACATAACAATATATTATGTTATGTTACCCCCGAATATATATCGTGGTGGCCTAGCGGTTCAATGACCGGATTCGGTTGCAAGTTCGAACCCAGTCACAGTCCCAGTCACAGTAAAAGTCACATTGGTACTTAACTATGTGACTTTTTCAAAGTTATATATACTTTCTTAATCATTTTAAGACACCATTGACAAACAGTGAAGGAAAACATCGTGAGGAAACCTGGATTTCAAAAATTTGAATCTGCTATCGCTAACCCGCAATGAGCAAAAGTGGTGATCAATGCTCATCCCTTCTCTATATGGGAAGAGGCCTGTGCCCAGCAGTGGGACGTTTATAGGCCGGTATTATATGATATTACCCCAGAATTCTGAAACCCTAATTAACTTTAAGATCTTCTTAAATATCTATCTATCGCTACTCCACACCGGAAAGTGATAGATACAGTTTGAGACTTAAAAGGTTTCAAACTTTTAGTTTTACTTTGTTAGTATTCGGCAATCTCAAATCAGAACTAATCAAGAAATCGATGAATAAAATTAGATTTCCATAACGGTTAGGAATTCAAGTATGATTGTTTAAAAAGCTTTATGGCCACGAAAAGAGAGGTGTATTCTTTGTAGTTTTTCAGGTGAATTGATAATGGAAGGTTAAACTCCTTAACCGTGAAGAGTTGGAGGATAATTCGTTACGTAAAATATTGCGGGGACGAAAAGATCGCCGCATAGATAGATTCCCGAATACGTGAATAGCTATAGAAAAAAGAAATAAAAAATAAGTGCCTATAAAATTTGAGGGTTGCATTCGATTTCCCTGGTATTCATTTAATTGGTTTGTTAAACTAAACCAACAGTTAAAAGGGCTAGCTTAAGGTCAACGACCAGGAAAAATACTAGTCTAATAATAAAGAATCCTGATCTTATACGGCTACGTATTAACACACCACGAGTATGTAAGCCGTTCACCCTGATCTCATCGTTAATTACAACACCTGATACCTATTCTGATATTTCTCAGTAATAGATATTATTATAGTGAAGTAAACAACTGACATCGTCAACATCGTAATATTGTGGTTAAACCACGAAGTGATTGGGAAATCCTTGTTTATGCAAAAGAATGTATACAGGATTATTTTTTATGGAGTGCGTATGTTCAACGAGGTAATCAGGTGCATAAAACTGAATCACTGTACCCAAGGAACATGGGTCGAAATCTTAAAATTGGAAATTAAATTTTCATACAAAGCGACAGGTCACGTGACTTATGTTTGTATAAAAAGATGATTGTCAATTTGATGCCTATAAATGCCCCACTGCTGGACACAGGCCTCTTCCCATATAGAGAAGGAATGAGCATTGATCACCACGCTTGCTCATTGCAGGTCGGTGATTTAAAATTTAAATTTTTGGGATCCAGGTCTTCTGAAGAGGTTTTCCTTCACCGTTTGTCAATGGTGTCTAAGAATAATTAAGAAAGTACTTAAACCGTTGAAAAAGACACATTGGTACTTGACTGGGTTCGAACCTGCAACCATGTGCAAACGAAGCCGGTGATTGAACCGCTAGGCCACCACGACAATCAATATTAGTATTAGGTACATATTAGTATTAATAGAAGTAAAGTTTATTATCTCAAAAGCGCCTGCCAATAACATATGAGCCTAATCTTCGTTACGTTATTGACGATAACTTAAGTTGCAGTAACTGATACACGAATCGTTGCTCTTACAAAAGCCGTAGGAGTTAATTTTTGTTTTTCAGTATTCAATGGTTGGTAGTTATGCTGCCTATTTAAATATGAGCCTGTTTTAAATATAATAATATGATAATTACTAACCATTGTAAGGAAGATTCGGATGTAAATTTAGAACATAAAGAATTCGTAGGTACTCAGATAACTAGGTATGTAGATGTACAACAAAATCTTTTTTAGTAATAAATCTTCATAGCCTTATAAAATTAAGTGTTTCGTGTGATCAAATACTCATGTAAAAATGAACAATCATTGTTTTGATGGATTTGTGATTTTTATGAAACATATAATAAATTATTCTTGAGCAAATATCCAAGATGATGTTATAATATAATCTAATACCTACTTTGATGTGCGCATGCAAATATCTTTATAGCACGCACGATATTCCATTCATTCTAATAATAGCTGCATTTTATTCAAGTAATTACTGACAACAATAAATTAGTTTAATTATTATAATCACAGCGGGACATCAAAGGAGCAAACGTGAGGTTATCAAAGAGTCTAGACATTCATATTCATAATAATGTACTCAAAATAACGACATCGATGTTATGGATTTAAATCTATATATATAAAACTCTTCCGTTACTGACTGACTGACTGACTGACAGACAACGCACAGCCGAAACTACTGATCGTAAAGAGCTGAAATTTGGCATGTGTGTTTGTTGGGAGGAGTAGGCTACCACTAAGAGAGGATTTTTGGAAATTCCCCCCCAAAGGGGAGAAAAGGGTGGTAAATGACAGACAACGCACAGCCGAAACTACTGATCGTAAAGAGCTGAAATTTGGCATGTGTGTTTGTTGGAAGGAGTAGGCTACCACTAAGAGAGGATTTTTGGAAATTCCCCCCCAAAGGGGAGAAAAGGGTGGTAAATGACAGACAACGCACAGCCGAAACTACTGATCGTAAAGAGCTGAAATTTGGCATGTGTGTTTGTTGGAAGGAGTAGGCTACCACTAAGAGAGGATTTTTGGAAATTCCCCCCCAAAGGGGAGAAAAGGGTGGTAAATGACAGACAACGCACAGCCGAAACTACTGATCGTAAAGAGCTGAAATTTGGCATGTGTGTTTGTTGGAAGGAGTAGGCTACCACTAAGAGAGGATTTTTGGAAATTCCCCCCCAAAGGGGAGAAAAGGGTGGTAAATGACAGACAACGCACAACCGAAACTACTGATCGTAAAGAGCCGAAATTTGGCATGTGTGTTTGTTGGGAGAAGTAGGCTACCACTAAGAGAGGATTTTTGGAAATTCCCCCCCAAAGGGGAGAAAAGGGTGGTAAATTGAAAATGTTTATTTCTCAATGGATTCACTTAAATCTTTGTATGTAGGTTCCACCAGTGAAGCAAGTGAGCATAGCATAATATGTATAAGTGAACATAGCATTTTTTAGACCATGATTTCATGGAGACATATTTCTAATATAATAAAAATTTGATTTTTTTAATGTTTGTTTACACATGTAATCGATAGACCATGGAACAGGCGATGACTAAGTGAAAAACCCAAATTCTGACGGAAGTCATTACTCCACGCGGACGAAGTCGCGAGCAAAAGCTAGTATGAAGATATTCTGAGAAGCGAGTGTCAATAAACCTTAATACCCAGAAATATTCATCTTCTTCTTCTTTTCGAGTCGATGGTACCTACCTACTATTTATTTTTCGAATAACTATGAAAATTAAATTTGATACACCCAGTAGTTGGCCAAATTTAACATTTAAAGCTTCCAAAGTGCAGGTGTCCAATAAGTGCGGCATTTTCTGGTCGGTAAGACCGCACGCACTGGGTATCCGAATGATCTATGCTCCCCCATTTTGCCAAATTGTGACTGCAGCGACCTACCATTTTTTTTTTGCGGGTTGAAAAGCTTATGCTTACTTCCCCACGCCGAGGGCACGGGGCATGGGGATATGTCGGACTTTAACCGACTAAAAACACCCCGGTCACATCATTGCCTTAGCCAGAGCCGCGGGATCACTTGCGTATTCCCAACGCAGCTCTGGGGGTTCGCAATTGGTTGGAAGCTTTACATACATATCTAATAGGCAATCTAATCTACTTATATTAGACATACTACACTACATACATATATTACTCTACAGCTGATGAGATATATTCATGTCAAAAGTCAGTTCAAAATTCGCCTTGAGATATCCACTTATCTAATGACAAGTCAAAACATTATTTATTACACCATGAAATTATAAAATTTATGAACTTTGTGAAAGCCAGGCGCATTTATAAATAATTAAGACCTTTCCGAAGTGGTCATCAGACTCGACATTTGCTCTACAGTTGGGTTTTCAAGATATAATTCTGTGTTTGTGATGTTTGTTAATAGTTGTGCTATATTTCTGTAAGTATATGTCAATTCATGCCTACACCGACAAGACTTTGTATGAAACACAAGCAAAGGACGTTCGATGACCGAGTACGAGCTCTGTTTAATGTAAAAGTTACTTAATGGTTGTTAGACAATTCATTTTCTTCGTGTCGCTGGTACCTACGACAGTTTTTAGATTTGGGGGTCCAAAAACATCAACTAATTTGTTGGTGGCAGTACATATGTCATAATTTACTTTAATAATAAATGCTAGTTCTGCTAAAAGTGATTAAACCTTTGGACCTTGTAAATAGTTATAAAGTACTGAGTCGTATTAAGTAGTGACTAGAAAGAAAGAAAAGACGAAAACTTACTAAGATTCTGACTTAACCTCTTTTAAATTTAAACGCAAGACACTTTATGTGACTTGACCGATCAAGTGATCATTTAAAGAGTAAACGCGAGATAAAAATATTTCAAAGAGTTTTTTGTGTAAATTCAAGAGAGTTGTCGATTCTAAGTCCCGTTATGCAAGCAGCCTTTATACCTCATATTTGCACTCTAAGTACAGATTTTTAACCGAGTTCCAAAAGGAGGAGGTTTTATGTTCGACTGTATGTACTTTTTGTTTTTTTTTTATAAATACTTGTAATATATATTTATATGCATAAATACTTAGATCACCTGTAATGTATAGTTACTCAAAGAATCTAAAAGGATATCTCATACGTATGACCAAACAGAATGTCAACAAAACTTTACAGACTCTACCATAAATCCAAAAGTGCGAGGTATAAATTAATCTTAAAGATTTAAAACAAACATAGCTTGAACTGAACCGGTGTTAAAAGTTTGTAAGATTCGAATCATGACTCTATTACATCTCTATTCGTCATTTGTTTCCGAAAAATATAATTATACGGACAAATCCATCAATATTGAAAGTTATCTTTCTAATTGCTTAATTGTGTCTAGTGGTAGGTCAGGTACTATCCAATTTTTCCATAAGAATTGAATCGAATTGAAATGATTTAGAACTTCAACTAATATTTCTTTACACCTTGTGTAAGATCTCTTTTTATGAAGCCTACGATTTTTATGGACGCGAGGTAATAAACGAAAGTTATGGTAGTAATGTATCACAGCACGCAAGACACGCTGTTTTTATTTATGCATATTCTTAGGCATAATAGAGATTTTTGTCCGAACCCTGATCAAAATATAATGTAGAGCGCCTGATAAAATTTTAACTATCAAGCTATTAAACAATCACAACATGTTATATACAAAAACTAAAGGATATGTAATATTTAAAAACTAAAAGCCGGTAAAACTTGGTTTAAATGTACAATGATATAACTATACTTCAATAATATAACGGTATTTGGCGATTTATCAATATGAAATCGCAATTAAGTAAGTACGTACAATCTGTATAATTGTATATACATACGCATTTGTATTTGTTATTCATACTATTTATTGAAGGGAAACGACGCGCTGGTTGGCGAAGAAAGTCATGGCTCTGAAATATCCAAGAATGGACTGGAATGGACAGTGCAAGGAGCGACTCCAACTTTTATCTTTAGGGGCAGAACCGTGAGAGGTTTCAAAAGCTTACAGCCAACTTTCGATAACGGAGTGGCACTGAAGAAGAAGATTCATACAAAAACACCAAATACTCATCTCAATGATTCGCAAACGGTACTAATCAAAGCTATTTTTGATAGACAACAATCAGTTTACATGTTCATTGCCAGTCGTGACCAATAACTCAGAGCTCCAGATGATAAACAACGTTAAGTCAATACATTAATGTTTAGTTCAGGTTGGGGTCACTAAATGAATCATAATTGATGTTTTGTTTTGATTCACTGCCAGATACCATGGCCGAGTAATTATGTTAGTATCCAAATATTTGTGCCGTGAAATTTGCCAGCTTTATTAACGACTGCTCACAGTTATTTTGTTCCGTATTTAAGTGGTGTTACAGGAAACTTTTTGGCAGCATCTTATAGTGATTGTAATTATACGTATTTATAATTAGTTTGGTATTTTAATAGGGTTGGATTAGTCATCTTGAAAAAAGTCTACGAAATAGAGACCATTCATATTATTCGCTAGCAGCTCCGCCCACGTCTTTTATATATTTTAAAGCCTTTCTCAATAAATGGGCAACCCAATCATTGAAGTGATAGATAGCCCATTATAAGCTATCTAACACTAAGAATTTTTCAAATTTCTCGAGATTAGCGCGTCAAACAAATTCGTCAGTTTTGTAGATAATATAAGTAAGTATAAATGTAGGATCTCTAAGTATAGTTTACCTAGAGATATCTGGATTAAAACCCATACATATATAATATTGATGATATCGTTTGTCGTGGTATGGACATGTTATGAGGAAGGATGAAAGTCACATAACTCAACAAGTTATAAGTAAGAGGGAGACCGACAAAGAGATGGATGGATTGTGTGAAAATGATATGAGAAAGAAAGGAGTGGATGCTGCGATGACGAGTAATAGAGAATAGAAGGAAAATACGCATTGCGGCGACCCCATATGAATGGGATAAGGGCAGGAAGAAGAAGATATGGTTGAGGGCCTCAATAGCCTAAATCCATTATTTTTTTAAATTAGTTTATAGTAGAGCATTCTTGCGACTTAGTTTTTTAAAGACCTTGAGAAGGTTATAATAATAAAGTCAGTTTGTTCAGCTTTGAATTAAACCGAACACAAGAGTATGCCGATGTATTTTTCTTTCTCAATGTCAAGTCACTGCAATGTTCATACAGCCAACAATGTTGAGAACACGATGTTGTTATTCAGTAGATAATTGAAACTAACTCTATCTTAAAGATTCACTTGTGTAATTACAGTCTACAAACGCTTTGCTAATAACATAATTGGTAACTGAAAAATAACTTTCCAACTTAATATATTTCCCAAAAACCGGATAGCCGAGTGGTATAGGTCACCACGCTAATTACCACTCTACGCGACGTGCTGCGGGCTCGATTCCCGCATGAGACAAGCATTTGTGTGATCCACAAATGGTCTTATTTTTTCATACAAACATAAGTCACGTGACCTGTCACTTTGTATGAATATTACATTTTCAATTTTAAGATTTCGATCTATGTTCCTTGGGAAAGCTGTTCAGTTTTATGCACCTGATTAACTCGTTGAATATTTACTCCATAAACATTAATCCTGTATAAGTAAAGCTTGTCTTCCAAAATAACGTAATTTTAAGTCAATACATAACTTACGTAATACTTTACGTCGTACGAGAGCCAGACGCAGCGATTCCTTGACGTATTAAAGAGTTCCTAGGTTACATAAACAAACTTTCGCGTGTTATCAATTCCTCGAAGAGGTAAACTGTTTAGCTAACCCCACGTTTTATCAAAGATAATGGTAATAAACACATGGTCATAAATAAATTTTTGGTCAAGAAAATCCATGTAATTTAAGTAAAAAATACCGGCCTATAGGTAAATGTCCCACGGCTGGGCACAGGCCTCTTTCCATATAGAGAAGGAATGAGCATTGATCACCATTGCTCATTGCGGGTTGGCGATTTCAGATTCCAATTATCGGTCTCCTCACGATGTTTTCCTTCGCCGTTTGTCAATAGTGTCTTGGAATAATTAAGAAAGAACATATAACTTTGAAAAGGTTACATTGGTGGCCTAGGTTCAAACCTGTAACCTGCAATCAGTGTCATTAAATCGCTAGGCCACCACGAAATTTTAGTAGTTTTCCATAAGCTTGGAGTAGATTTTATGCATAAGATATATAGGAGCATACTTTTACGAGCGTGTTCCCCCGATTCCCCGGTAAAAGGGAAGGGAGATTTAAGCGGTGGAAGCTGGCATACCCCTCTGCCTTTCAAAGGGCGAAGGAAGTACATGAGGATATCCCCGGGTCAAAAAAAGGTACTCTTCTATATCTTCTATCATCTAGGTTCATCCATAACACTATTTTCTTTACTAGTAATCTCGTTAACCCCTCGTGCTAAGCTAAGATGCTTGTGTTACGAGTGGGTTCACGTCGGTAGTGTAATGGGTGGGATTCGAACCCAAGTCATTAGGCTACCGCAAATTATTTCTAGTTTTCTAGTCATAAGGCTAATTTCCGTGGCGAATTCTACAAAATAGTGAACAATAAGAGATATAACGGGTCTTTATCTATATAAATTGTGTAGTGACATTGTACCTAACGTACTAAAGAAACTATGATCCTTCACCTTTAGGCTCGTTGCTATCTATAGAGATTCTGATGTCTGTTTTATTGCGTACGCAAAGTCGCGTCTCAGACAGATAAATTAATATTTCTAATTTATTTAAAATGTCCGCATATTCGACAGCTCATACATTATTTGACGGCCTCCTTGCTCGTGTGGCGTACACATCGGTTTTCAAGGTGTCGCCAGCTCTGAGGTCCCGGGTTCGACCCCCAATGTAAAAACACTTTTCTACATTATCTCGGGTCTGGGTGTTGTAGGTACTTTCGTTGTCTCTGATTCCATACAGTAAGTGCTTTAGCTACTTAATTTGGATTCGGAGCAATGTATGTGATGTTGCCCACATTTATTTATTTAGAATGAGTATTTGTATTTATCGTTTTTTGTCAGTATTTTTCATAATTTTACGTCAATGATTTACACAGCACTACAGTGCTAATTTACACACAAAATTCTTCTTCTCGATTTATTCTTGAATACAAAACATAATTCCTATTTTTTTCTTTAAAATTTAATTTATTTTATTTTTAAATTTTTAATTAACGTTTAAATTAGTGGCCAGCTACAAAATTCATCATGAATTCTCATTTTGTAATCTTGTGAATACTGAATTTGATTTTCGAAGAATTGTATTTTTTAATAAGGTTGTAAATTAGTCAAGGTTTAGTGAACATTGTAATTCCTGACCACAATGGTGTCCATTGTCCATTTAACAACATCAGTGGCCTTATACATTCAACGTAAATCAATCAAAATGGAGATTGTAAATAAAATCAATGGATGTATTGAAGTGTGATAGGTAGGTACGTTTAATGTTAAAATTCTTTGACTGTTGTAAAAAAATTGCGTTTCGTACGTATTTCTATTAATTTGGTTAATACTAATCAATAAAACTCACCAATTTTCACTCAATAACCCTCTAAGTATCATATTCTTGTGAGTCTTTTTTGTTATATTTTTGTTTAAATTAACTGTGAAGAAAAAATAAATCCGGACTTGTGCGAGTCGGACTCGCCCACCGAGGGCGTATTAAGAGACTATTTTTGTCATTAATTATTGCAAATGTTTACAGTCTTATTCATAAAAAGTTAAAATAGGTTTATTAGCTTGCTATAATGAGAATCCCGAAAAGCATTATTCATAAACGTTCAATATCGCTAAAAAGCTTTGTAAGTATTCAATAGCGGCTTCGTAACTTATAACAGGGTCGACCCGACTATAAACCTTTAATAAACAGAAATATGGCCGACAAATGTATACAACAGCTGTTTTCGCGTCCGAACCGTCTAATGGTTAGTTGGTTGAAGTTAAGTGTTATTTGCAAGGAACTGGGAAGTAGATATTTAAAAAATCGTGTAATCGTGTTTTCACCAAATCCATCAATAAATTCTATGGAAATAAAATAGGCCATCAATTTATCAACGAAAATAAATGTAAATAAACACTTGTGTACCTTAACGAAAATTGTTGAGCTAACCATAACTTCCTCCAGCCAATTTTCGCTTCTTTGCCTTTTCTTTATATTTTTTTGGTTAAATTTCCATTAATTATTGTAGTACTCACAAGAAAAAATACAAAGAAATCCAATTTTCTTCAAAAAATAAATACGTGAACGAAACACAAGAAGTCTTCCAAATGTCACAAGAGACCACAGATAACTACATACAAGTCAGAGAGACGTTGTCAAACTTTTTTTTTGCGTTTTTTGGCCATTTAATCTATGGATTCATCAGAACGACAACTTAATCACGTTAAAACGCGTTAAAACGTGTTATAACGACATTTTAACTACGTTTTTTTATAAAAGGTTTATTAGTTCTAATGAGCATTTTAACTAATGAGTGTTTAAAACCTATTATAAGGGATTTTTATGAATAAGACTGTTAGTATTTAGACTTTTTCCTGTACTTTTATGTGTATGACGATATTACGTAGGTAGGCACGATTCCCTTGAGAGTGTCGAAATATTTACGTACGTTACGTACGTTAACTTAGAAGTCTATATCTTTGACAGCTTCAATTAACTGAAGACCTAAATATAAGGTTAAATTTAAACTTGATACCTCCACACGTTCTGGAGATGAAGAGTCTTGACAAACAGACGGACAACAATGTTTTACTATACGGGTCTCGTTTTTCCTTTAGAGGTACGGAACCCTAATAGACGTTTTGTATGATAAAAAATACTTAAATAAAATGTTCTTTTCGCATTAGTCAAGAGCTAGGAAAAACCTAAGCAATAAATGTCAAAATGTCTGCGGTCTGTCTACAAAAGACTGAAATATTATGAATAGATTTGTTATAGAAATCTGACAGTAAATTATTTGTTTATAACCTTGTATGTCAGTAAAACATGAACGTCATTTGTTAATTTCGACATTATAAACATTACAGTTGTCGGTCAAATTGGAGGTACAAGGGGGAGGCCTATGTTCAGCAGTGGACGACTTCAGGCTGATGATGATGATGATGGTGAAACATTACATTGGAATATCTTTTAGACACATTTATTTTCCGCTTGCTAATATGGTTACACGTCAAACATGAACATGTCAAAGGATGCCTTTAACATGTTGATCATGATTCTTAGGTCTTGCGGCCAAATCCGATCGACTTATTTGGAAAACCTAGGTAGTAATCCAGAGATGAGAATTGGTAGGACTGCATGCTAAAGTTTTTTCGTAAAATTGATCTGTTGGCATGGAACATTGAATTCACGTTTACCTTATTAACAGACTAACCAAAGACTGATCAAACTAAAGTATAAGTTAAAGTAATTTTATGATAGTTTATATATTATAGGGTTAGGTTTTGATCATAAAAAAAAGTAACAATTTAATCTCTAAAACCAAAAAATATAATAATATTTTTATGTGAAACTCATTAACTACACTATAACTCATTGTTTTTGTTATCAGTTTGTGGTTATTGATAGCTGTTTTCGGAATTTATCCTATTCATTTATTTCTGTACCTATCTTGTTTTTTTTAATAAGTACATGAAACATTCATATTATTTCCTCGAGGAAAGCTGATCCAAATTCTACAATTTATTGTAATATACAATAAATTGTAGAATTTGGATAAGTAACTATAAATAAAATAGTACTTTCACTATATTATAATCTTTTAAGGTTATAAAGCTATGATGACTTGGGATCATCAGTGCCGAAGGCCGAAGCAAGGCCGGGCAGGTGCGTCGACCGCGCGGCGATCGTTGACCGCCGGCCACCGGTCAACCGGCGATCACACCGGACCGAAACGGTTCGTAACAGACAGATGAACAAGATACGATTGTACGTGTTTGATGCAATTTTATGAACTTTGAGGGAAATTAAATGCGTATTGTACTTATATATAGAATAGGCTGTAAGCTAAATGTCGAAAATGGTCAAACAGACTTCTGACCCTTAACTGGCACTCACTGTTTCTATCTTACTTATTAGATGAATACAATTTTTTGAGATACTTTTCTTTTTGTGAGTTATTATTGAAAATGGTAAAACGTAGAGCCTCATAAAGGATTTAAAACGCAAACCCTTAAAAAAAACTTCAATTTACACATTATAAATTAATGTAATATGTTATAACAATTTTTTTTTGGTTTGTGGGTGGTGGTTGCATCCGACCAGTCCTTATCACAGAATATTTTTACAAACCTGAATAGGAGAATTACCGTGTTTGTGTGTTGAACAATTAGGAAATATTTTCGTGCAAATTATTGGCCATCAAAAGACAATAGGCATAGTAAAGTGCATAATTATCTGCTGCGTGCGTGAGTTAACTTAGCGCAATTAATCTGTAAACTTATGTTAATATAGTACCGGAGTAAAAACATTTAAATAAATTACCATCCTCACGCGATGTCTTTGAAAACAGCAAAACAAGCTTTCTTTCCTTTCAGATAACATCTTTCAATTCAGGTTCTAATGGCAACCGAATCAGGAATCATGGCGCCAGAGAGGACTTTTCAAGGAACACTATCGAGTAGTCTTTATTAGCATGCTAAGTCTAAGTAATACTTACTTTACACCTCCGTTTTATGAAAAAGTATTTAACTCATTCTAATAATCAAGTTACTGAACATTTTGTTCCACCCTCAAGCTGATCTACACTTATATTTTAAAGAGGATAAGTTTGTCAGTTTGGTAAATTGAGGATAATTATCATTTTATTAGTACAAGCCGGTTGCAAAAATGATTTTACCGTTTCATGAGTTAGGTTTTACCGTTTACGTCGAAAATAAATATATTGGTGCTATAAATGAATGTGGACAACATCACATACATTGCTCGAATCCAAAGTGAATAGCTATTCAGTGCTGTAGTGCTTTAGCTAAAGCATTTGTGTTATGGAAACAGAGACAACGAAGGTACCACAAGCACCCATCACCACCAAGAAAAGTGATCGAACCCGGGATCTCAGAGCTGAGGACACCTTGAAAACCGGTGTGTAGGTACGCCAGTCGACCACGGAGGGTGTCAAAACTATGGAACTAGATATATGAGTTACGAACTTTTTTTACACACGATGCTTCATATCAACTTAAAATGACGTTTACACCGCTTTTAAAAAATGCCCGGTCAAAATATAGCTTGCAGGAAGAAAACACATAATATAGCAGACTTATATTTATGTATAGCTTACTAGTTTTTTATGTACATTGTAAAGATTTCAAATAAAAGAAAGGGATCGTTCTCACCACTCACACAGGTAGGTAAAGTCAAAAAGCGTAAGTACATAAGAACCTCACCTTTTGAATTCTCTGTTAGAATTCTGATTATTTAAACGCAAAAAATTACAGTTTATCAGTATGGCAGGATAACTAGAAGAAATTGATGTTCGTAGATGTCCCCGAAATGCATTGAGTCAGCGAATTCATAAGTTAAGGTGCTTATGTACATAAGATTATTGACTGTGTACAGAGTACAGACAGACTCCATGAACCAGAAATTAAATTCATAGTAAACGATTAAATATCTACTTTTATCCTTAGAAAGAAATTTCTTTATCTCTAAACATTGCAGACTTTTCTTGATGTGAAAGTTAGAGTTACGACACATCTCGTTTGTTATCGATTTTGGAACACGCAACTTCAATTATATCTTAGGCAGTAAAAGTTATTTTGACTTTCTGAATATATCGATTGCACGACATGCGTATAAATAAAAACAAAACTGACTTACTGTATTAAATTCCTCCGCTCGTTATATCGGCCTTACAAGTCTAGGAATTTTAGTTTATTATTTTTTTATTAATTGTAGCTTTAAATCTGCTTTGTAATTTGATAGCTCTACAAATGGGATATATTATTGTGAACGACGTTTGCGATCTTAAACACAATACTACAGATCGTTAACCCTATTAGTTTCTGTTTTCGTAATGAAATGCCTTCGATTCTCACCGACGTTATGGATAATTTTGTCAAGCTTTCACAGCCTAAAAACACCCCGGTTTCCTTCTTCTACTTTCGCACGTGTTCTGCACTACTCAGGCGCTGATCTTTTAACCTTAATTTCTGGTTTATATGTTTTCGGCTCTTTATATTATGTAGGTATACCGGAAAACTGACCAATATAAAACGGCTTTACATGACATAGCATAACAGCGACTCTGTATGCAAATTACTAATCAACGCTACATTCTGTTGACAGGTCACCGCGTTATCTAAAAGGTTTTCCCGGGATTCTGGTTGACCCCCAACCTAACTATAGCATTTTATCAACTATACATTCACAAATACAAAAACAATAAATTTTTGTCGTTGTAGTGGGTGTAAAAAACAAAGAAACTATAAGCTCTACGTCACGCACGAATACTATTTCATACTTTTTTTTCTATTTATTAGGGACTTATACCCATTTCAGTCCATAAGGCCTTTCCTTTAATTTACAAGCCGGTACCTTAATTATTGCTACCATAAAGTGCCAGTTCATATATCCCAAAGCTCCGCTCTGATGTCGGATCAGCTAGAATACTATGGATAATACCGACATCCAAGCGGTTGTATCATAGCTTCTCCATAGTCACAATACTTTTGCCTCGGTACATGACACATTTCATCAACAAATGTTGAACATCATCTAAAACACCACATGTATTTCGATGAAGTTGCTCTTCGCACAAGATATTCAATCCTTTTTATTGAATGTGCCCAGAAAGTAACCTATGTGACATGGTTCTTTAATCTTAAGTTACCATAATATTAACTTTTTTTTATTTTAAGATTACAGACCCATGGTCTAAGTGGAGGCTTTCACTGCATGGTCTTATAGCAGATCCCTTTTAATTTAGAAGTCTCATTCAAATATTATTTTGAACTATTATAGCATATACTTTTAAATTTATACTTGATCATGTCAACATCTAAACTCAGAAGACAGAAATATACATTTGCCTTTTTGGTGTTTCGAAATAAAACCAGGCACAATTCCAAGCCAAGCCGGACCATTTCCGACGCAAGATATATTCCTCAAAGGAACCCCGAGCTTCAATAGAAATTGAGACATAAGCGGTGCTTAACTTGCTTTAACAACTGTACTAAAAAGGAATTGCAAATCTAAAATACTTCCTCGTGATTCCATAATGTCTCCATGTTTTTAAACTTTTCCTTGTTAACAGAAAAAATCCGGACAAGTGCGAGTCGGACTCGCCCGTCCAGATTTTTTTCTATCATTTATTAGCGAATATATAGTTTTCAGATTTTTCCTGGATTGGTCGTATACGATATGTCTGTATGCGCTGGATAGCGCGCCCCTTCCAGTCTGCTCCGACTTTCGGTATCTCGGCTCACTCATCCAATGCGAGGGCGATATTGATCGGACAGTTAAGCACCGAATTAACATAGGATGGTTGAAATGGCGGCAGGTTACGGGAACAACTTGTGACCCCCGCATTCCCCTTAAACTTAAGGGGAAGATCTACAAGACTATGGTCAGACCTGCCGTCCTGTATGGATCAGAGTGCTGGCCCACAAAAGGGATAAATGAAAGACAATTGCATGCAGCAGAGATGAGAATGTTGAGAGGAATGTGTGGTGTTACGCGAATGGATAGAGTAAGGAATGATTATATAAGAGGAAGTTTGAAAGTGGCACCGGTAACCGAAAAACTATGTGGAAACCGGCTGTCGTGGTATGGGCATGTGATGCGAAGGAATGAGGATCATGTTGTAAGGAAGGTTTTGAGCATGAATGTGGATGGGTATAGGGGAAGGGGACGACCAAAGAAACGATGGATGGATTGTGTGAAAGTCGATATGGCAAGAAAGAATGTTACTTGTGAGATGACGGCAGATAGAAGAGTATGGAAGAAGAAAACATGCTGCGCCGACCCCAAATAAAATTGGGATAAGAGCAGGAGGATGATGATGGTCGTATACGACGATAATCTACTACTTGCCAAATTTAATAGTTCTAGGTCCCATAGGTTATGATTCCCTTGAAAGTCGAAGTAAACGTTTTTTGCAGCAATAAGCGCCGCATTCTACGTTTAACTAGTAGTTTGTTTTTTTAAGGCTTCAAGGGACAGACGACCTATATATGGTTTCCCATGATAATGGGTATTTACAGACAGACGGACGGTCGGATAGACAGACGCGCAAAAAAAATGATCCTATAAGAGTTCCGTTTATTTCGCTTTGCGGTAGGGAACCCTAAAAATGGTACATAACGACTCCATTACAGTCGAGACTGAATGCTAATATTTTATGCGGGAAAAGCAGAAAGCTAAGTTATGTTCGCGCGCCGACTTTCACATTGCTTTCAGGTCTAGTCAATGTAAAAGCCTATTGAAAATGTTCCAGCATTAAGAACTTGTACTGCTTTATTAGAGTTCCTACTGAATATATTGTGGGATATACAACTTTGTTGACTAGTTCAACAAATATATTGCACTAGCTTTTGCTCGCGGCTCCTCCCGTCGGGTACTCCGTTATCGAAGCAAAAAGTAGCTTATATCCTTCCTCAATAAATGGGCTATCTAATAATGGAAGATTTTTAAATCGGATCAGTATTCCTAAAATTAGCGCGTTCAAACAAACAAACAAATTCTTCATCTTTATAATATTAAGGTATAGATTGCATTGCATTATTTATGTAATTTGTGAAATCTTTAACTTCATAACACAATACCGGCCTATAATATCTATAGGTCTTCCCTTATAGACAAGGTCACATTGGTACTTTCCTAGGTTCGAAACCACAACCACCTCATCAAACTTCGCAATAATCGTCTTCTATCCCTCCGTGCGAAACTAGGAATCCCCAAAGTTTGTTAATCTGTTATTTATTACATATTTAAAGTTTGAATTTTTTATCGGATTTCTGGTTATAGTTAAATCAACCAATCAAAAACAAAAGGTGTTTTATCGCATTTTATTTTCACTAAATCAATTTCTCTCTTTCGCAGATCAGCGAATGTCTCTCACTCTATAACTTCTTAACGCTTAAAAACTTCTATCCAAATCTGCTCATATCGAGGTGTGAGATTTGACCATTCATGGTGGCAGAGGACAGACAAGCGAATTACGAATCGGTGCACTATTTTAACAGTATCGATCCATTACAATTTGTTCTGGGTAATCTTGATTGTACGATGTTTAAACAAATTTATGTATTTTCAGAACGATAAAATACGAATAACATCCTTATTATTCGTAGGTACCTATTTTTATCATTTGGAAATTCAAAGTAAATCATTTGATAAGGAAATCATAAACATTACTTGAAATTATTGCTTTAAATGTTAACTGTCGAAATGTAGTAAATAAATTTCTGATATTGTTACGTTTTTAACCTCCAAAAAGGAGGAGGTTAGGATACTTATAGTCCACCATAGAGGTCTATACGGACTATAAGTATATTTTTTATGTATGTCCACCGATATGTCCGTCAATTTATTGTGGACCGACTTGCAAAATTATTTACTTGTTTTAACTGATGCTAATTTATGAAAACACAATCCCTTAAAATCTGTTAGACTATCCACATCTTAGCTATTGAAAAATCTTACATTTAATTTCGGCTGTTTTTGTGCAATTTACTTAATTTTTCATATTAAGTAGTAAATCATTAGGCATTTAAATAAATAAATAATTTAAATGTTAATAAAGTTTTAACTTCTTTTAATAAGCCTTCAACGCTGATTACACTTGCATGAAAACTAAGCTCTATTCTTGAACGAACGAGAAAGTCAGTAAGCTTAAACTTTCTCATGAACAATAGACGTAGGTGCTGCAAGTTATCTAGTGTCAAGTAGTGCACAATACTTGCACTACTTGCTAATGGCGATGTGTGCTGTTGGACCTAAGTCCTTTTAATCCGGTTATGAGAGCGCGCGCGCATCACTCGCTAGCCCACAGTCGCACGCGCAGCCCGTCACCCGCGCAACCGCACGACTCTATCCCGCGAATTTTAAACATAATTATAAATTAATCAAAATGTACAAGTCTCTAATAGTTCTCTGTGTGGTTTTCTGTGTTGTTATCGGTAAGTTTTACTTTAAAGAATAAGATAAAATTAACGTGAATTTCTATTGCACAAATTTATTAATGGTATTTATTGCATTGTAAGACATGAAATCAATTTATTTTAATAGCCTATTAAGTTTATGATGTAACACCGTTGCAAGCACCATTAAAGGAACATAAATCTCAATTTAAATCGTAATGCTCACGTACTTGTATTTCGTTCTTCTATTCATAATGAACTCGGTGAAACACGATACAAAAAGTTTGGATCCCATAACTCATCGGAGAACAAAAACACGTCGACGCTAATTACAAGGTATTATCGAGTTCTTCATAGTTTTAAGTCACGGAGATGTCGGGTGTGGGCCAGATCGTGACACGACTATCCTTTTCCGCAATCGTGATCTTAGAGCGTATATTTTTAATACAATACATTTTCAATTTACTAAACGCTATTCAATATTCATCACGAGTATAGAATATTTTACCAAATAACGCGTTAACAAGTTTGTGATTTAATAAAGAGGTGATTTATTGTAAGGCGCCTGACACCTGTTTAAGGGCTTTAATTGGTCTTGTAAAGTTAAAATTATATACCATGAATATACTGTTACATCAATCCTTTATATATAATTGAGCTGTAATTGTTAACTAACTACGAAGTACGTGTATTATTTAATTATACAATCCTAAAACGGTACGTTAACTAAATTGTGATTACCAATAATATTTATTAAGCGTTAACACGCCAGTCACGGTTATTTTTTAATTATTTTGCTTGTAGGCTCTATAAGGCTTCGTACGGGTTAGCCGGTAAACCATTTAGAATAATTAAAAGTCTTAACCTTTTCTGCTTAGCATTTTCATAAGCTGGATCGGCTTCCAGTTTCACCGGATGCAGGTGATCACAATATCTATAAACTCTATATCCTTTAGGTATAGTCCCTACCTACGAATAGTATTTTATTAACGTATCTTGTGTCCAGTAATTTTCCAAAAAAATAAAATTTTAAAACGTTCTCCATTATATTTTAATTTTTGGTGAACGAACCACTGCAAAATGAACGGAACTTATAAAAAAAAGGATGTATCTAATCGGCTTGGTGGAATGCAATAAAAATAGCTTGACCGATTTAACATCTTTTACGATCTAATTGGACTCGTTGTTACTTAATTATGTGATTTCTGAAGCTTTAGTATACTTTTACAGTAGAAATAAAAATTATCCAACTATTTCGCAAAAAATAGTACCTATTGATATCATTGAATTGTCTCCGAGTGCTTAACCTAAGCATGATGTTAATATTCTTTCCGATCATATTACACATATTTAATTTTAGAATTATCTTATTAGCGATCAATATTAGTCATTACACGGCACGACTTTTTTGCACACCTGTTTTTATAACCATGAAACCTTCGTAAAATGATATCATCATGGGTTCATCCTTTCTGGGAAACGAGTTACCTACAGTGATCTGCAAAGAACATGTTGGAATAAAATATGAGAAAATGAAAGCAATAAAAACATAATTTACTCGGCCGTAGACAGGTGGAGTTACGACGATATAGAAGTTTCAATATACAACATCGGGAAAGCTTGGGAGGAGCTTGTTACAGTTGAACTTACGGAGCATTGGAAAGGGAACGCTGCGATAGTGGACAAGGATTGCTTGTGGAAGGAATTTTATAATAATGCAAAAACAAACACGGTTGGCCCGGTCCGAGCAGACTTGGGTTACACACCACTGGACAGGACAATGACTCTCGCGATCGTCCCGTCGCGATTAAAAAGCTTTTATATGGCTTTTAAGCTATCTACTTACACCCATATAAAGTACGAAAGGCGCACTAAACGATTGCTAAACTCCAAGCCAATTGGAAATATTGCTGTAGGATAATTCTAATCTCCAGACCGAATTTCGGCCTCGGCGGCCAATCTCAAGTGAGATCACAAACACAGGTGCACTCTCTGTTCCTTCACTCTCATAGTCCGATGGGACGGTTGACCGAAACGACCGGAGAGGGATCATGCGCAGGACCAACGGGTTTACGTGCTTTCCGAAGCACGGGGATGTATACACCGCCACACTTCCTGACTCCGAGCGGTACTGAGAATTTCTAAAGTCAGTACATGTTTTTCGCTCGACCCAGGAATCGAACCCAAGCACTCGTGCACCTCAGTCGCTCTTGCGACCTCTAGACCAACGAGGCAGACGTGTAGGATAATTATGTACTCCCCAAAAATTCTAACTAGAAAATGTTGAGGTACAAAGTAGTGGATAGTCATTTGATTTGTATATTAGCAGCGTCGCTAGATAACGTTGGAATTAATTAAGCGCAGTTATGAATCTCAGGATTGTCGCCATTTATTCGAAGTTGTTTAGACTTATATAGATAAGAAACACGCTTCTTGACTCTTCATTGACCCACTTTCGTGGTCATGTAGCAAATCAACTTGCATTTCACTTCCAACGTCTTAAAACTAAATAAAACATTTAATTGTAAACTTAACTGTAGGTACTAAAAACGCTTTATTAAATTGGAATTAGTCGTTTTACTTAACGATGGCAAAATACTAAACATAGTAATCTTTAATATGGAATGTTTTAATTACCATCACACGACCCGCCAAAATTGTTCCAAAACAACAAAGAATTTTAGTTAACACATTTTATCGCGTGCGTGTCAGATTGAAAGTGTAATTATAATAAACTTTTGTAATAACACACTCTGGCTCTATACTTCTTTCGTAAACCAAGTATAACTTTATCCCTATCTTTGCAAAAAAAAATGTTTTGCGTAGTACGACGCAGTATTGACCGTTTAATGACTTATATCTAAGTTCAAGACAACTACGCATTAGCAGTTGTTTTCGGTCTACTTATTACACATTACAAAGAAGATAATATTGAACTGAGAAATGTTTCGTCAACAACAGGGAAAATCACATGTAAACAAACATACAATGACGAGCATTCTTACATGCATTTTTGCTTTCTAAATGTAGGTCCCAAAAGATGTTTGCTTAAATCATTTTACCGACTTCTCACCATCAAATCTGGGGCATACAGTAAAATTAAAGACTATTATTTATAGAATACACACCTTCACTTGTTTCTCTTGTAAGCATGTCGCAATGTGAACCTTATCGCTGTTGGGATTGAGACCGGAATCGATAGGAACTGCTTTAATGATTTAGGTGAAATTGTACGTACTGGACAAATGAAACAGGTACAGTTAGCGTTTTGACAAGCAAAAACGCAGCCTTGCGTCGGATGGCCCGATGACCGTTAGAAAGCCGGTGCGGCCAAACATTCACATCAGCGCAACGCTAATGTACGAACAAAGTGGAAGTGGTTAGAACATTTTATAGGTAATCAAAAAGGTATTTTAATTTTAACGGTGTCAGAGCGCCGGCTAAGTGGGCAGCGTTGTGCTGGAAGATTACAAGTCACATGGCTCTTGATTCTCTTAATTTCGCCGGCAGCTACAGGCCACTATTAGTGGGAAGGCAGGAAACATAAATACCTCTTTCATTTATAATCTGACCGTCGTGGATTTGGCTGTTACACTGATCTTTACCCATAGGTACTTGGTTGGTTTAGTTTGGTAACCATACTTATGCGGCTTGAAGAATCTTTACAGAAAACGGAAAACGTAATCTGCGTTATCCGTGATCCACTTGATCTGCGAGTTTTTATCGATTTCATAAAGGCTGTATCTAGCTTTTTTTCTTATATCACAAATGTCCCAAGCGACGCTTTAGTTTATAAAAAAAAACAATTTTAAATGTACAAACATAATATTAAAAACAGGTCTTATTTAATACCAACGGTCTGCACAGTTTGGAAAAAGAGTCGCATCTACGAACCGAGTTGACCAACCAAAATGATAATATAAAATAATCTATGTAAATCTTGCACCTAAAAATATACATTTTGGCAAATATTAAAAGTGCACAATTTCGTAATACTCAACACTAAAATCTGTATAAACATTTATCCAGTTTTTAGATATTGCGCCCGAAAAAAGAAGTTATGAGGGTTTGGTTTACACTAGAAATTATTCATTTTCTCATACAGTGTAGAGTCACATTTCGCATTTAAGTAACGACTGGTGTCTGCTTTGAGTAAAATCTGTGCTGCTGATCTCTATAAGGTTAAAAGATGAGAATTCAACTATTTACAGAAAGATAATTATACAAACCCACAATCCACATAATTATCTCAGAAATCAGGCAACTTGGGACACCAAATCAAACAGTAAACGATAGCAAATAGGCAATTCTATAAATCCTGTTTTTGTTTGTCTCCCTAACAATCACCCTTTATATTACTTAAGTGATATAGGTATCCGTTTTGTATCTTAAAATAAATATGTAAGTAATGCAATATTCCGTCAAGCACAGTTCCAAGTTATTCACTGTTTTTGCAATCACTAAGAAACTGCATACCAGGGACTTTATGACAATATAAATCTCTGGATCACCACGACATTGAAATAACAGATGTTCTTGGAACACGTTATCGTAAATTCATACAGTATCTACCTACCTCGGATTATTTGTAAACAAAGAGCAAGATGAGCTTTAATTATTGTTTTAGCACGCGGTAAGTCAAGACCTAAGACATCCACGAACGGGACATACAAAACTACCCTCTGGAATTGTAATACCTAGGCCTCAAGAATATTATACAAAGAATGCCGAATATCTGCCTACTTATTGAACTAAAATATACTGTCGCTTGTGGCATTTCCAATGCTTACCTAGAATCGAAATACTGGCATCGGTATCAAGTAAACTAATTATTAGGTAAATCTAGTATGAATATAGTTAGCTATAATTGTTAGGTAGGTAGGTATCTCCGAAAGTCATCGTTTTTGCGGTAAATAAAATCGTAGAACTAGAAATTATGTAAGCATCGGTCGAGTCTTACCTATATTTCTGGATTTGATTTACAAGACGGAAAATTCATCTAAAGGCCTCGGGAGTTTCATGGCATGCCTTAAAATTGTGGTTCGCCTTACCACATTTATAACATAAACCGGAATAACAAAACATAATAACTGACTCTACAAAATTGTGTACCAGGAAACGCCGGGAATAACTCCAACCGCGAATGACTTGATGCACTAGACCTTATCATTGCAGTAAGCAAAGTTAACGACCTCTAAACCTGGCACTACACCGTAGGCACGCAGTGGACTGGCAGAAAATATATATATTGCATAGAATGACAGCAATTGCCTAGGTATATCAAAGCCGAGCTAGATTGTAGGTACAAACGTGATCCCGATATACGCTTTACCAAACATCAATGGTAGCATACAGTTCCGAAAACCAACCTTATGGCTTTGACCTGAAGGGGTTGTCAACGTTAAACTGTTTCTGGTGAAGTGTGGTCTACTGTACGCAGTTATCTAGAGAATCGTTTGACTGCGTCAGACGTTCGAGTGGCTCGGTCGTGACCTCGTTGAATAAATGCTATAAAATGTGATATTTTGCACTATATATCATCTTCTAGATGAAAATATCAATGTCGCTTTGTTTCGTGAAAACAAGCGTACCTAAGAAGTAAACGATCATGGTTAAAAGAAACTTACTGCCAGATATTCGACAACTTTATGTACAGATATTCCACTAGTAGGTACCTACATTTCAATGTTTGTACATAATGCTAAATAAAATTTTATTCGGATTACTGAATTTATCAGACTTAAAAAAGAATGATCAAGTCTAGAAAATCTGCGTATGTATGACTTTTTATTGGCGTGGTTGTTTCATCTTTATTATATGTCTAAGTTGAACGACCGCTGTAATGAGGAAAGCGACATAAACACGCTGTCGGCCTACCTATTATCTAGGTATTAGCAAATTTACGACGCACAGATGCATGCGGTGGCCGTGCAACGCGAGATCTGCCGACGACCCGAAGTCGTGCAAGCAGATGCAATAGGTACCTCTACGTTTTCGATAACTTTCCAACATCACTCAGTAAAGCTCGTTTTGTATTCAAGTGGTTTTTATTGCAGCTATAAACCAAATTAAAACAGCCTCACAAATTACAGTAGAAAGATTTAACGACGACGTATGAATGTTTAGAAATACTAATTATGTAGGCATTTAAAATTATTTGAACTGTTAGCATCGCGTGCTTCGTTTCTATTACCTTTAGACGTTTAGTAATTGGTGCAAATGGTAATATTGTTAACGACACGTATCGCTAACTCGCCATCGCAGAAATTTCCATAAAGGTGAAGCGAATCTTAATAAATTATGCTGTAATACCTAGGCATCTATCATTATAACTGTTAAGATATCTCGCCAGTAGAACTGGTAATCATAGTGCAGTTAGATAAATGACCGGCTGAAGCGGAAACAATAAGAATGTAGATAACGAAAGAATAGTACCTATATACTTACTAGCTTCTGCCCGCAACTTCATCTGCGTAGATTTCAGGATTGGGTCCAAAAAGAAATGAAAAATGAGAAAGTAATAAAAATTGGAATAAAATTTTCACCTGTGTTATCGCTTGTGCTGTAATAGAGAAAAATACCAAATTTCAAAACTGTCTGTCCGCGGCTTTACTCGTAAACAATTTTAAATTTTCCCTCGGGAAGTACTTAAGGAACCGGAATAAAAGGTAGCCTATGTTCTTTTCCATGTCAAAGGCTACATGCATGCAAAATTTCATCCAAATCCGTTCAGCCGTTTTTGGGTGATTAAGTAACAAACATCCAAAGATCCACACTTTCACATTTATAATATTAGTAGGATTACGATCTTGATTCGTTATCTATTTATTTAGAGCTTGAACTATCCCACTGCATGGCAGAGACCCCCCTTGCATTCGTTATCCTTTATTACATCTATTACTATATACTATAATCTTCTTATACACCGCTACAGGTAGATCATTTATGTGTAAACAAAATATGATCCCAAGACCTTCAAGCCACGTGCTTCTGCATTCCATCGGGTTAGGTAGAGTCATCTAAAGGAAGTTAGTTATTTGAAGACGATAAGGGGTCTACACTGCGACGCAATCCCAGCTCTTGAGAGCATGTGCCGGCTATTTCACGATTATCCAATCATATTTGTTAACTACCGGGAAGCTCTTCTAAGCGGCTCGTGCCGGAGAAATACCTAGATTGTTTTAAGATAGTGAAATGTAGAGCCGATGCACCGGTTCAAACCAGTTCAATTAATAAGTAGCATTTGGGTTATTTGAGATATCAATACAAAGACTTTTGCTCTTTCAACTTCAGTATGAATGAAGAAGAGATATGAATATACGGGAAACAAGATAAATTAAATTAATCAAATTTAAAAATCTAGCATAAAGAATGTATAATTAGTCCGAGAATTCCGTCCATATTCTTATATAAGTAAAGTAACGTAAATTTATTTTCAGAGGCCCGTCCCAAATGGCAGTACCTACAACCGCAGCCAGGCTACGTCCCTGTCTACATCAGAACCGGCGACACACCGCTTGAAGAGATCAACCTTGACCTAGCTGAGGCCTTCCACGAGCTGCCAGCGGGCAGGAGCGCCGGCAAACAAGTCGAAGCTTCCCCAGACATCCCAGAACAAGCCGACCAACCCCAACCAGACGAGATACCCGCCCCTATCGACGACAACATCGACCGCCGTCCCTACGAAAAGAAACTCCTCGAAAAGAAAAAGAAAGTAACCTCCGAAATCAACAAACCGATCGAACGTAGATAGATAAGCGTACTTAAGTTTTAATTTTAAGTGTAATTGTAATAATCAACTCAAATTTTGAATACTCAGTTTTCCAAAAGCTTGCCATTAGCTTTATTTATTATTTTGATGTTATTTATTAACTCATGTAATCGTAGCAGTTTGCCATTTTGTGTTTAAGATTTTCTCGAATACAATTTAAGTAAATAATTTATTTTAAATGTGTTAACACTTAATTTTTAGTCCAGCCCTAAAAAAAACTTACAAAATATTTATTTCGAATAATGCTATTTGGCACTTTGACAGTTCCCTGATTCGCCCATCCTTGCCGCTTCCTAAGTGCTCTGGCTATGGAGAAAAAAACATAATTTTCTAAATTTATGTAAAAAAAAAAAGCAACTCCGACAGCAACCTCGTAGCCTACTCCATTTATGTTCTGATCCCCTGAATCCCCAACCGAACCAGCTACCTCGTATATCCAAAACTGTTTTTCACCTTTAGATGAACTGCCCGCGCTTCTGCGAGAGCAAAGGGGCATGCCGTAATCTTACCAGCTAAAACACAGCCAGTTTTTCTTCATCCGTGAAGATCCAGGTGGTGACGACATTCCTGGGTACCATGTACAGACTAAGCTTTAAAACTATTTACGTTTCTATAGGTGCACTACAAACCAATGGCTCCCAATGAAGCGGCGGCGGTAGCCTAATGGCTAGGGCGTTGGTCTTGCGATCATGTAGTTACGGATTCGAATCCCACCCATTGCACATCCAACGGGAACCTTTTTTTTAATTTATCACGAGTAGTTAACAAGAATACAAGTAATATGCGATCAGCACAGCTTATTGTGTATATTGATATACATAGGTATATTGATTTTGTTATTTACTATTCGCAACATATAAAGAAACATATTATAAATACATAGATGAATATTTAATGCCTTATTGGATTTTCCACCACTTGACCATTGAGAGGTTTAAGATTGAGGTACATCCAATGGGTTTATGGTCGACTGATATAATGCAATAATATGATGGTCTATCTCTTATCAATATCAGATATAATTGAACCCTATATTTAAATAAAAGACAATATTTTATATGTTCCTACTTTATTATATCTTATGACCAATATTACAGTTATTACAACAGTACATAGCTCATGTCTTATACACAACTATTTTTTAGATACTCACATGGAATAAGATCTGACGACAGATTTTAATTAATATAATTATGATATCAGATTACCTACAGTTCAAAACGTTCGACGCTCTGATTGGCTCGCTTGTAAATAATAACCAATCAGTGGGCCGTACGTCATAATCATAGAAAATACTCGCACTGTGCACTCAGTTATAGCTGGGGGCACTAAGCCAAAAATAAACTTAGAGGCCCCGAGTCCGTCGGACATGCACTAAACTTATTTTAGACCATAGGTATCTTTTTCACTTCTACATAATTAGAAAAGGACAGAAGAAAACTAGAGCTTAAAAATGTAGTTCAACTAAAATCTCCATGTGCTCTAAAAACACTGTTATGTTCAAGGCGAAAACGAGTTTGACATTTCTATGTTAGTTGTTATCTATTGCCGTCCTTTTCTCACGCTTTAAGCTAGTTAAAGATAGGAATGGTTTAAGTTACGATTAGTTTGCGTACGAGGGAATCAGCACTACTATTAAAATATCGAATTCCGCTTATTTATTTTTCTAGTAGACATATATGTATTACCAAAAAAATCAAATACATTATGACGTATACGAATATACATTACAAAAAGGCTCGTAATAAGAGAATCTAATAGATGAAAGTGGCGGTATCACGGTATGCGACAAATATTTCCGTGCCCCTACCGACCGTGTCTATGCATACACAATACGAACCAGGCGGTAGGCACTTAAATATATGTCGAATAAATGTGACTCGCGCGTTTAAAAGGTTAATAGTCACGTTAACCCCTCGTACTAAGCTAAATGCTAGTATTACGAGACTGACGGTAGTGCGATGCGTGGGTCTCCACAAACCCACGATTGGAAGTCCGAAGCCCTAGATATTGGCCTACCGCCACTTCCATCTATTAAAAGGTTTACGACCAACATTTCTATAGCCCGACCGTCTAACTGAGACATGTGCGGGCGGTGGGTGACAGGTGCGCCCCCACCACCCGCACCGTCTCAGTCCCCTCGGTCGTCATACCCCGCGCCCCTGTACCGCGCAGGCGAGGACTCAATTAGACGGTCGGGCTATAGTAAGTTTACAAAAATGATTAAATTAGAGTATGTTGTTCCCTTATTAGAGCAGCACAGGGTCTTTCACCAAACTATGATACATTTGTCACCAAAAACCAATATATGGTCGAACACAGAACTTACTCCTTAAATATATAGTAAGTTGATATAGACAATTGTATTCTATAAACTGTATCACATAAAATACACACTAAGACCTCCTCATCGTTAACATAACATTGATTTCCCATATAATAGTCCTTAAGTTAGTTATCACTTCCTTTAACTGCTTATTTTTTAACACCACCTGTTAACAACAGACACAAATACTAAATGAGATTAAGTATGCACATTTGGCACTCAATTTTAAGTTGTCTTTACATTTTTATTGAAGTTAATTAAACGAACATAATCAACACTATAACAGTATGAGAAAGAGACGAAAGGGAGATTAACATTCTTATTTATAGATAACTAGTTCCCTCCGCTGTGTTACTCGCCTTTTATAACATAACTATTTGTTTCGGTATCAAAAGCCAAAAGCATGTCCAGGGTGTCAGCTACCTCCACCCCAAATTTTATCAAAATTGGTCCAGCTGTTTGAGCGTAAAGAAGCAACAAACATGCAAAAATACACTCTCACTAACTTTCGTCTTTATAATATGGTGTGATTAGTTGATTACGAAAATATCAAAGGGATTCTATCTATAAACCGCGATAGTATCCGTTTAAAAGTATTTTTATTTCATAACATACGCGTAAACCTGAGAATACACTGTATCTTACCTGTTCAGTGAGCTCTCTATTTTCCTCTAATGCTAATCTATACGACTCAGTGTTCCGTCGTTCATCCAACGCCTTGTTTTCTGCTTCATCCTTCAATGGTATAAGGCTTTCCATGTGTGTGTACTCCATTCCCTGTTGACAACACCTGTATTAGGCTACCTCCAGGCTATGATTTAAGTAGGGTAAATGATTATCAAATTATGACAATCACGTTAAAAAAAATAGACCAGAATATTATTTCGTCTCATTTTACACGTATAACCAAAATCCCACGACAATACATTTACATAAAACAAAGAACTTTAATTATGTTTATTAGTCCCTACCTGAAAAGTTTCAGAATTAGTCCTAACATAAAAAGAAGAAGATAAAATTGTATCTTCTTGTTCTGAAATCTAAGCAATATTTTACTTCAATAGGTAATATACCTAACCTCAGTGAAGACCATTTTTAAGTCCCCCTAGGGGAGTGCCTTACTGTCTTGTTGTTTCTGGTCTGTTCTTAACACAACTCTCCTTCGTGTGTCCTGGTGACCAACGCGGTGGATTTTAGTTTGGAAAAAAATCCCACACTCCTTGGTCTTAATCTTCATATGACCGGGCGTAATTGATGGTTTCCTTTGCAAAAAAAAAGTAACATACCTGACAAGTCTCATTGCACTTCTCGTATATAAGTCGTAGCCTCTTAAACAGTAGCCGGATTGTGCGTAATTGCTCCTGCATCTTTGCTTTCTTATCATTACTGGCATTTTCACCATTATGAGTGCCGTTAGGAGGCTGAAAAAAAAAAAAAAATAGTTGTATAAGTATTTAACAGGCCATCATACTGCCTGACTGAGTTTCCAAGATTACACCAAGAAAAGGCTTGAAGCTTTTGAGACTTGGTGTAAGAGACGTACGCTTCGAATAACCTGAACGCACAAGATCTTGAACGAAATAATACTACAACGCGTCGGCAAAACTCGACAGCTGCTATAGGTGATCAAGCGCCGTAAAGATACGAACGATACGATCTATCCTATGATCCTGATGGGCAAATTTGGAGGGAAACGACGTGTTGGAAGACGAAAAAAGTCATGACTGAGAAATATCCAAGAATGGACGGGAATCGCCAGTGCAGTGGAGGTCTTCCATTTGGCGCAGAACCGTGCGGAGTCCCTAAAGTTAATGGCCAACTCCCGACAACGGAGAGGCTCTAGAGGAAGAAGAGTTTAAAAACCAGTTTTCTTCTTATATCACACCAGGCCTCTTATATTTGAAAAACCTGATGTGCACTTGAGTCACGTGACATGTCTTCCGAGGCGGCGCTGACGGATTGCTCAATGGTATTTTTTTTTACAAACCACTACTCTGGCCTCATTGTCGGTGGCAATGGCGTTGTACAGGTATACAGGCGGTGGGACCCGCTGGCAGATAAGCAGTGATTGGAGCTAAAGGGTTACAGGTATAGGTTTTACTGATGATCGATCGATACGTTTAAGAAGTTCGGCACTCTGGTTGGCCTCTGCTCCAAGCTCTCGACCAATCAGGCAGCCATCATAAACGTGCCGTAAACTTACTCTTAACTCCTCTGAGGGGTCATTCTCTAAGTCTAAACATATTATTATAGTAACGTAGCAAAACACAGATTATAGCTAGTAGCCGCTAAATCTTTTTTGTGTTCTGGGAGTCACCGTGTAGCGTTTACTTTAAACGTTTTAGACCACACGGTTTTAGTTAAAAGTATAGTAAGTCGAGAAAGAGATAACGCCTCTCGTTACCCTACACGTAACAACTCTTGCTTGCACTGCTTGCCTTAGTGAATAAGGCTTCTGGTCTCAAGTATCCATTTTCAAATACAGCTTTAAATCGATTTTGATACATTCAGTTTATTTTTCAAAGAGAAGAGGATATGTGGAATACTGCTGTTGCATACTGTTGTAAACAGAAGCAAACTCTCGAAGTTTTGGAGAACTAGAAATCAACTCACTTGTATTGCTTTTAAGGTCTGGAAAACATCTTGGGTCCTGCTTACTATATCCTGCACAGTTTCTTGGCCAAATCTGGAATTAACACCGCCATTATTAGAATTAGAAGTTTATCGAGACCAAAATACTAACAGTAGGTAATTAATTTTTTTTCTTCACTGCAGCACATTTTAAATCACACACATCCATCTGGACATGTCAAAAAAGATTTAGATTGTTATAGACTTGGCTAAGTACCGGTCTAAAACTGTCAGGAAATGCACATGGCATTTTCTGGTAATGAAATAATATTTTTCAAAGAATAAAAGTAAATAAATAAAATACCAACTTGCACAATGATGCGGTGTTGAACTCTTTGTTCTGCGGTGGTTGTGGTGGAGGGGGCTGTGGTTGTGGCGGAGCGGTGTTACTCGCCACGGCGACAGCCTGCATAGCATCTGGAATGATAGCATAATAATAAGTTTGCATACTATATAGATATTTTAGTTGAAGTTATGTACAAAAATACTTTATTTTATTAAATCAAATTTAAAATCCTGAGGATGCACTCCATTGCCTTGTATTTTAATATCGAAAACAAGTTAATATACCTCAATAATGGGTGCCGTTAGACAATATTTCTTCATTTATATATTTATAAACATTTACAACATTTTTATTTTTAGTTAATTCTTAATGCATTATTCTATAAACATGCTAATAATAAAATCAGCCTGTGTAAGTACAAAAACTACAAAAAAACTATTGATTGGCTATTTAGGTTTATAAAAATGATAAAATAGTTATACTTGATGGCTGCACAGCTGGTACCCCAACCAATCCTGAACCAGGAACACCGGCCATGCCCACACTCATACCCTGTAAACAACAATGACATGATTAAAAATAACTTCAACTCAAAAGGAATTTAGAGAATTTTCTTATATTATTAAATCCTTTACTTACTCTTACTCACTTAAAAAAACGATCTAGTTATGACTAGAAAACTACATACAATTACACACATAAAAGTTAATGAGCTCTGCTTATTATATGCTTCAAATAGGTAACACCTACATCTTTATAAATTACTTTTCCTTCCTCAGTTGTCTGGAAGTGATCACAATTAGTGTTAGGACCCCATAGCACCCAATATTGGTTTTTCTATCAAAAAATTTTTTCAGTGTTCAATAAAGAGTTGTTATTATACAGTCTATATTTCAGATCACTTTCCATAGGAATATCAATATTTTTACAAGATTCTAAATAAAATGTTTACAAAAACTGTTCCATATAATGACTTTGATCCAATGTTAACACTTTATTTTCTTTCTCATAACACACTGACATACCAATGCATCGTTTTCTGTATAAGACTAGTTTAATAAACATAATTCAAAGCCCCATCATCAGAGTAAAACTATCATGAAGGACCAATTACAGCTGCAGTCATGTCTATAAAACAAAAATAACTACCTGTGCTCCCATTCCCATATTGCCCATCTGATTTTGCATAGTAGCTCCATATGGAGGCACCATTTGGTTACCCATGCCAACCATACCGCTAGTGTTGGCCATCGGTCCACCCAGTACACCTACAACAAAACCTTATTACATTTCTTCTGTGTTATCTTTAGTTGCAATAAACCCATTATTAAAATCAAAGTAAAGCTCAAGTGGCGAACCCTATTACTTTAATACAAACACATAGCGTAACGTAAATTTATTACCTCCTTGGTGGAGGGTTTAAGGATAGTAAAAGATAGCTATATTCTAGTCAACACAGCTTTTGGATGAGCCAGTTAATGCAGCGCAGTTTGAAGACTCTAAGAACATAAAATATTACACACTAATGTGAAGTTAAATGAGCATTCATACCTGGAAGCTGATTCGGCATTGATTGCATTTGGCCACCCATAGGTCCTGCGCCGAAACCTGACCTCATCCCGCCAGCATTGCCTTGGAAGTTCCCAGGAAACTGGTGCCCCTGTCCAGCCATGGCTAGTTTGGAATTAGTAACGAGTTAAGTCAGTATATCATTAAATCACGGTAACTTTGTAACTAAAACGGCGCCCCCAAAGCCCCAAAATACACAAGCATGAATGTCAATTCAACAGTGACAAGTAATGACATTGACAATTGACAACATTTGACAACAATGAATGAATGTCAAATGTCAAGTCAACAGCGATAAGAGCAGACAAGAGCAGTGTGACCAATTAATTATTGACGCTGCAGAGCCTTCGTGAAAAAACCTTTAGTAGATTGAATGTGTCCAAACTACTAAAGGTTTTTGAAAAACTACGTATTTTAGACTGATCATGAAATGAGTATTTAAAAATAAACGCGAATTTCGTAACATTTTCTGTTAACGTTTAGATCTTGCGAGAGCCTTATAACTTTTTTCAGTTATGAATCAAATGAAATGTAAATGGTCAGTTAATGGTTCAATCAACTAAGTTTAAAGGGGTTATATTTTAATTACCGCTTTATTTGGTGCTTTTTTGTTTTTTTTTTTAGATTCTGTGGAAACAATTTGCAAGCCAATCATTTTACAAACATTGTAGCTCCTTCTGTTATTTAACCAGAGATTACTACTACCTATTACCGATTTATCCACGGTAAATATGAATGAATTATGAAATAATTGAGTATTATTTTCTCATGGTACCTTTGTGTACAAATTATTATTATGTCAATGATTAACAATTGTTACATAATTATTATCTGTGGCCTTCAGGCCTTCTGTAGTTACAAAATTGGCGGGATTCTTCAATAAAATTGTTGTTAAAAAAACCGTACATATTATCCGTTTATTATCCGTTATTTATTCTTTCACAGCGTGCTTTTACATGATACATGCTCCAGAATCTTATAGTCGTTATTATTTTCCATAAAGTGTTTTGTTTACTTTACTATGTGTTTTCATTACTGGTTACAGCGCATTTTGTACATAGTTTAGATTAATAATTAGACTGCAGGCAATTGAAATAAAGTGTACAAAAGTTTACAATGGAAGCAATAATGATTATTAGGTAAGTAGATACCTACTCGTTCTTTTTATTGTTGTTTTAACTTCCTATCAATTACCTACTAATCCGCTTTCAGTAACAGCATAGGTACATGCAGCTTTTTATTAAACTAGGTACTAGCTGATGTTCGCGGCTTCGACCGAATTAAAGCAATCATTATATTTTAATCCCGTTCCCGCGAACATGAGATGAGAACTTATTCCAGGGATAAAAAGTAACCTTTGATCTAGGCCAGGGGTCGGCAACCTTTTGAGTCGGAAGAGCCAAAAATTACTATACAAAATTTCAAGATTTTACAGAGCCACAATTTTTTTTCTTGATAAAAATAAATAGCCTCTATACTTTCATAAAGTTTGTTGATAAAAAAAAGTAATCTATTTATTCATAAGAAAAATATCTATTTATCCTACTTCCTACTATAATATTACAGATGTGAAAGTGTGGATGTTTGGATGTTTAGATGTTTGGATGATTGTTGCTCAATCACGCAAAAACGGCTGAACGGATTTGGATGAAATTTGGCATGCATGTAGCCTTTGACATGGAAAGGAACATAGGCTACCTTTTATACCGATTCCTTAAGTAGTTCCCGAGGGAAAATTGAATTTTTTTACGAGCTAAGCCGTGGGCTTAATAATTATATATTTTATTCCATCTTTCATTACATACTTTCACATTTTTTATTTCTTTTTGGACCCAATTCTGAAGTCCACGCAGACGAAGTCGCGGGCAAAAGCTAGTTCATATATAAGTAGAGTTTTTCACAACAAATAATCACATGATAATGAATAAGATAAAAATGAAAACAATTAAACATTTACTTACAACACTAACTTGTAGGAACTTCAACAACAAACAATTGAGCAAACAAATTCAATGAGAGCGATGGCTCTGCATGGTTATTCAAGTAGAAAATTTAAACTTTACTAAACAATGTATGATGTAAGGTGTGGGATGTAAGGGATCCGAACACCATCTCAAAGGATCCAAGCCAACCTCACCTGCACGTGGTACATCCTGCTGACAAAACGAACGAGGCTCTGGCGTCCACCAACCCGCACTGGACTAGCGTGGTGGATTTTTATTAGTCCAAACCCCCCCCCCCCCTTCCGAACCATGACAGAACAACTAAATATCAGGCCTCAAGTGCCCGGCAGCTCTGGCGAACCCCGCGAAAATGACGGTAATCAAAGGGCTCCCAGAGTACGGGGTGCTAAGAATCCCCGGGTGAGATCGATCTTCCGTCAACAACTCAAAACTGCGACGAAAAAGGACTCCGATACTATACTAAATATTTTAACTTATAATGTTCGTACATTAATGCATGATGAACGATTACTAGAATTAGAAAATGCGCTTAAGGAAATAAAATGGGATGTGATAGGGTTATCTGAAGTGAGAAGAATGGGCGAGGCAACAGAGGAAAGGGAGGATAATATCTTCTATCAGTATGGAGTCACTAGAGGCCTTCATGGAGTCGGTTTCTTGGTGAATAAAAGACTAAAAAATAACATTGTAGAGTTTCGAGGATATTCCGAGAGGATTGCAATTCTTAAACTAAACATTTCAAAAAACCATAGTTTAACTATTGTCCAAGTTTATGCGCCTACGTCATCACACACCATCGAAGAACTGGAAGACTTTTATGTCACTTTAAACAAAGCTTGTGACGAGAACCGTAGTACATGGACCGTTATTTCAGGCGACTTCAATGCTAAAATAGGGGTAAGGCAAGACCTGGATAGCCCTGCAGTTCTTGGACCACATGGACTTGGGACAAGAAATGAGCAGGGAAATTCCCTCATTCAGTTTGCGTTTGGACAAGAGTTAAAAATAATGAACAGTTTCTTCCCAAAAAAGCCCCAACGACGCTGGACGTGGATTTCACCTGATGGGAGAACGAAAAACGAGATTGATTTTGTGCTTTCTTGCAATAAAAATAATATAATTAAAGATGTTAGTGTTTTAAACAGATTTAGTTTTAGTTCAGATCACAGACCCGTTCGCGCTAAGATTATCCTTAATGTAAAATTGCATCGCAAAACCTTATTTAAAACCCGAGTAAAAATGTTAAATAAAAACTTTCTTATAAGTAATATAGAACAGTTTAAGTTAGAATTAAAAAACGCATTCGATATATTACCGCTAGATGAAAATCAAAACCACCAGAATCAGTACAGAAATATTACAGAAAATATTTCAACCGCATCTAAGAAAATGAAATGTACACGAAGAAAAAATAATAAACTAAGCAGTAAAACAATATCTTTAATACAAAATAGAGAAACCCTTAAAAACAATAGAGTAGAGTATTATAAAATAGACAAATTAGTCAAACGAAGTATAAGAAAAGACATTAGGGACTATAATACGAACATGATTAAATTGGCATTACAACAAAACACGACTTTAAGATTTGCAAGACAAGGAATCACTAAGAAAAAAACTTGGATATCTGCCCTGAGAGACGAAAATGGTATGATACAAAATAGCTCACACAAAATAATAGAAATTGCTACAAATTTTTACAAAAGCTTATATCAAGATCAAAATAAACGTTTAAGACATTTCGCCTACTATTGCCCAAATTCTGTTTCACCTATCAGCAACTTTGAGGTACAAAGGTCGCTCCTTGAGATGAAATACAATAAAAGCCCTGGATCAGACGAAATAACGACCGAGATCCTAAAGCTAGGAAGAAGTGTCCTTTCACCTCACATTGCATACTTTTTTCAATAACATTTTATACACCGGTGAAATTCCTTCTGAAATCTGCCACTCTTACATAATCTTACTCCACAAGAAAGGAGACAAAGCAAATATCTCAAATTACCGACCCATAAGCCTCATTTCGCATTTATATAAGTTGTTCATTAGAATATTACAGAACCGTATTGCCCCAACACTTGATCTCCATCAACCTCCCGAACAAGCTGGATTTCGCCCTCATTTCTCAACAACAGATCATCTACACACCATTAATCAAGTAATAGAGAAATGCAACGAGTTTAACAAACCGCTTTACTTAGCCTTTGTAGACTACACCAAAGCTTTCGACAGCATAAGCCATAACACAGTTATAAATGCCTTAGAATCCCAAAATGTCCCACACACCTATATCGATCTCATCGATACAATATATCGAGTCAGTTCAGCTAACATCAAATTGCACACTTCAGGTTCAAAATTCAAGATAGATAGGGGCGTTAAACAAGGCGATCCGCTCTCACCGAAGCTGTTCACCAGCGCTCTGCAGGAGGTTTTCAATAAGCTGCCAGACTCGTGGCAGTCACGAGGTATAAATGTTAGTGGTTACCAACTAACAAATCTCCGTTTTGCTGACGACATCGTGTTATTCTCCGCATCACATAAAGAACTTGAAGATATGCTCCAAGACCTGAGCACGGCGGGTCTTGAGTTTGGACTTACAATGAACCGATCAAAGACACAACTCATGACCAACAGCACGAAACGTAGGGTCGTGGTAGACGGGCAAGAGCTGCAATATGTCGATGAGTATATATACTTGGGCCAGATTGTTTCCTTTACGAACCGGCAAGAAAGAGAAGTGGAAAGAAGAATTCAGAATGCATGGAAGAGTTTCTGGGCCCTAAAAGAACATTTAAAGGGCAAATTGCCAATGACACTGAAAAGAAAACTCATTGACATGTGTATCTTGCCCGTCCTAACCTACGGTGCACAAAGTTGGTCTCTTACTGAACAACAAAAGTCGAAACTCAAGATTTGCCAACGAGCAATGGAGCGTAGCATAGTAGGTGTTAAACTAACAGACCGAGTTAGAAACACCACGCTGCGCTCCATAACTCGGATAACAGATGTCGGAGAAAAAACAGCCAGACTTAAGTGGGAGTGGGCTGGTCACGTCGCTCGAATGCAGCCTGACCGATGGGCAAAAATCGTTACCCACTGGACGCCGGAGGAAGGACATCGGCGCCGAGGTCGACCTCGGCGAAGGTGGTGTGACGATTTAGTCAGTTATGCGGGGCGCTCGTGGCCAGAAATCGCACAAAATAGAGAGGTTTGGAGGGAGAAAGGGGAGGCCTTTGCCCAGCAGTGGGAACTACTATAGGCTATCAAAAAAAAAAAAAAAAAAAAAAAAAAAAAAAAAAAAAAAACAATGTAACTTGTACTTAAAAATAAAAAATAACAATAACATACATTTGAGCAACCAATTCAATGGGAGCGTTGGCTTTGCATGTCTTTAGAAAGTTGGGATAAGTTTGGCTCATAACTGTTTCGAACACGACTCTAAATTTTCATTTGTTAGTTGGCTTCTTACTTTACTTTTAATTATATTCATGCAAGAAAACGCTTGCTCGCACGAATATGTCGATCCGAAGATAGTCAGCACTCCAAATGCCAACTTCTTCACCTCACTGTAGCAATCTGGAAGACTATTCCATGCGTCGAATATAAGTGCCTCAACTCGGGGCATTTCTTTTAAAGCTGTCCATTTTTGTTGCGTTACGTACATACATTTCTGGACCTCCAACTCTTCTAACTTACTTTTCAACTCTGTAAATTTTCTACTCCACAAATCTTTACTTTTTAAATCGATCAATTGCATTTCTAGAGATGCGAGAGAGATAGAAATAATGCCTAAACCTCGTTAATCGTTTCATAACATTTTTTCTTATAAAATAAATAATATTTGCGAATGGAACTAAAGAGCCGCAGCCTCACATCCAAAGAGCCGCATGTGGCTCGCGAGCCGCAGGTTGCCGACCCCTGATCTAGGCTATAATCTATCCCTGTGCCAAATTTTGTTGCGTTTGAATTTTATTCTCACGTCCGCAATTATTATGCGATTACTCCTCCTATTTCTTCCAATTAATGCTTAATAATTGCGCATTTTTAAAGTATAAAATGGATATACCTACCTACTTAGTACCTATGTTATCCTTAAGAGATAGACAAAATACTTACCTAGATGCCATAGCGGACTTTTCGGTATACCTAGGCTTAAAAGATACACAATTCCAACATTAATCATTGCATAAAAGGTTTAGGGGGGCCGTAGGTAAACCCTATAAATAACTAAATTAGGGCAGCGTTTTCGTTTTTAAAACTTTCAGACGGCTTATTTTCTTCCGACACCTTGAAATATCATTACATTTTAGCCAATGTATACAAAAACTTGACAAATTATATACTAATATCTTCCTCGAGAACTACTCTATCCATTGGTGAAAACTGCAGACAGACGGACGCGAAGCAGGACGCTTATTTATAGGTATGTAATGTAATGATTGGCTAGCGATTAAATTAGATACCAATTTGAAACTCCGTCAAGATAGTACCTACCGTACTTAAACGTTACACCAAGTATATAGAAACAGCCTTCTGTACAAACTATACCTTCTTTTCTAATAATGTTGAGGATGAAAATGATTTGTTGCTTACCTAGCGTGTTACCTAAGCACTGTGATACGACAATTTACGAGATTGTTCTGAAATCCAACTTGAAGTAAGAGAGACTTTATTGTATCCCTATGAATGTGGTCGTTGCTAATTAAAAAAAAACAATCTCATTTAATCGCAATTTCAAAATAGAAATTTCTTTACTTTTGTTCTAAGTTGCATACCTAATAAACAACTACTTCTAATGCTAACTAGTAAGAAGGTACTAAATCTTGCTTACCATAATAATATATTTGGTGTAACCTTGCGATGCATTTATGTATAATCAGTTTTTGCTATAAGCACTTTTAATAGTAAGTAGTCGCAAAATAGATTTTTTAGTATCTAGGTACATTGACACAATGTAAAAGTTGGAAGTTTTCCAAATGTTTGACGACACAGATTCTTTTGCTCTCAATACTAAAATAGCTGGAGATTAAGAAGTATTTTTAATAGCCTGACTGTGACGAAGTAGTTCGTGAGCAGAAGATAAGGAAGGAGTAAAAAAAAAAACAGCAAGTGTACCTTACAAATTTATTTTCCATTTTATATTATCCTAAATTAAGTACGATATTATAATTTTAAGTTAATTATAACAGTTATTAAGTATTTATTATGAATTCACGTTTATAAAGTATGTAATACATAATATGTATATAGTAATTATTGTGCTTAAAATTACTGAATGAAATGCACTATTATGGACTGTTCAGTGCGAATCACCGCTCTGATATTTTTATACATTTGATGATATGTGTATTTATAATTTCTGTATTATATATAACTAAAGTACAATATTTCATCTATATATAAGGCAAGATGGCCACAATCTATGGCTAACATGGTACTATGTTCCGTTTGGTACGCATCTATAATATTATTCTACTTACATTATAAAGTATAATGAATGTATATAATTTAATATATTAGACCGAATCTTGTTTTTTAACTGTGACAACTCCGTGACGTGATAAGAGATTCGATTCGGTACGTAAATATTTAACAATTTTTATTTATCTTCCACATAATAAATAGTTATCAACATGTAGATTTACAAATATCAACAAAATAAATTACGAATAACAGCATAATACAATTAAAATTAAGCTTACAAACTATGTATCAGTGATACCTACACGGTCTAATGCCTCTAACTTGTACTATGTCGCCGGTCAAAACCCCGTCTCTCGTTTTGGATGAATCTTATATTCCAACCAATTTCACCAAAAAATATATTTTGAAACTCTGTCAAATGAAATAATAAATAGTTATATTTAAGATAAATCGCTGAATAACTGCAGTGTTCCAAAGGCATTCAGGATTAAAAAACAGGTAGGTACTCATTTCCAATGCTGGTGTGAATAATTCCTTTAGTCCAAAAAAGTGTGTCGCTGAAATACATACTTCTTCAGTTGGAGTGACCGGCGACCGTCTATAATTCAATACATTAAAATTACATGGACTAGGAATTGAATTATCCTAACTAGTAAGTATCCCATACCGCTTTGGAGAACAAATTATAAGTAATAATTATAATTAATATTACAAGGGCATATAATATGTAGTGTACAAAAAATATTGTTTTTCACTGAGACAATAATAAGTACATTACTTAAAATTACATTACTTAAGTAGCCCTTTATTGCTCTCCTTCAATCTTCTTAAGCTAAACCACGTCCATTTTAGGACTTATTGAGCAACATGGACAGGTTAATACAGAACTAGGAAACTTAAGAATATCTAAGGAGTCTTACAACCAAAGCAAATCGTCTGCTGAAAGCTTCATTTAAAATGAAGCAATGGTGGTTATACGAGTTGATGTTTAGCACTTTTCGTGCTGGCCTTGCGAATCATACTAGGTAATAAGTACCTAATCTTAGTATTAATTTAAACATAAGAATTAAACCTATCCATATATTCTTGCATCTAGATTTTAAATTTAATCAGAATATTACTGACTGAGGCATTGGTTTCGATATAAAGCGTCCGTTAGATCGATAACAGGATTAAAGTATTATAATCTTAACAAATTAAAAAGCTAGGTAAAATGGAAACTATAGAATTAAAGTTAAATAATAAAATGTGATGTTTTATGCAGGATATTTGGGATATTTTAATTTCAATTTGCCTACCCATTTATTTTTAGCTGTCTTGTTGGTTGCTTGTTTTGGAAGCGACCATCAATAGATGCCATGTACGAGGTTAAAATATTAATTAATTAATTAATTTTGCAAAAGCTCTTTATTTTAAGGCGAATTTGTTTAGGAATTTATTTATTTTATAACATAGCGCACAAGCCTTAAGGCCGTTACACGTTAAAGTTTTCTTTAATATCCAAGTACAAAAATAATATTTTACCTCTGCTATTACTTTGTTCCTTTCAAGTTTTAATCTATGAAACTGATAACAGAGCTTTGTAAATTTGTATTATTGTCATCTAGCAGCTGTGTCGCTTTTAAATGTTAGTTAAATTTCTTAAATATATACAGGTAATCAAATATGAAGGGTATCTACTATGAAAATATATCTAATTAATCTATAAGTATAAAAATATGTGATGTTAACGAACGAGGCAAGAATATTTCAACATAGCTTTCTTGATTGGTATCGTATTGGTGATTTTAAGTTGATTACGTACAGTTATGTACGTAAAATGGTTAACTGGTTAACTGGTTACTGGCACCAGTCCTACTTCTAAATAAAAAACTCATAGCCTTTGGTCATTCTTTAACATTTGGTTTACGGATTTAACTAGATTCTAGACGTTTAGTCTAAATATTTGGCCTTGCTTCCTTTAGTGTATCTTTAAATTTTTCTAATGACATGGTTTGCTATCGTCTTTACGTACGAACGTTTGCCTTAACAGCTGTGTCATTATTAATTTCCATTGAATATTCAGACCTATACACGAGTGTTATTAGACTACATTACTGGTGATACTTTTGTATTTACAGAGACAATTTTTACAAATTCAGATCTAGAGTTAAGTCCACTCGATATAGGATTTGTCACCAGTTAAGTCTCCGAGCGTTAGAACAACGCCAAGTCTATTGCATCCTTGCTTCTTGCAGCTGCGGGGGGTATGGGAGCGGGGGTAGCAGGGGTCCTTGGACTCCACCGCCTGGCAGTGCGTAGTATGGTGACACGTAGCCGGCTCCGCTAGCTGCTGCTGCCGCTGCTACTGAAACGAGTATTCTGATTAAGTAACTACGGCTCCTCATTTCACCTACTAAACTTTGTATTGCACTCACTGGTACTATGTATAACTTGGATCTTATGCCAGAATACTTGGCTCTTTCCTTAATCAATACTAACATTGTAAAGAATAAAAAGATTTGATTGTTTGCATTGAATAGACTCTGAACCTATGGAACCGATTTGAAAAATTAAGTATTTCAAAAATGAAAAATTTTAGAGACTGCGGGTGGAGCTGAGATAAACAGCTAGTGATGAGTAAAATAATAAACTATATTTATAAACCTTAGCTACAAAAAAATATTTCATCATGTTAGTTCTATCTGGGAGTATTCTAGTTCAATAATTAATCGTGCTAGTTTTTTCGTAGTAAGAGTATGTAACACTAAAATTTTAATATGTACCATAATTATACAAACCGGCGGCTGTAGCATAAGGATCGAAGCCGGCTGCAGCGTATTGTTGCTGGTAAGCCGCCGCACCCTGAGCCGCAGCAGCTTGGTATTCGTACAAATGATTGGCAGCAGCTACTGCCGCCGCGTGCTGTAGTTGAGGTAGCTGCACCAAGCCACCAGCTCCAGTGCCCACGCTCGCTCCCACCCCGCTCATCGCATTCATGTAACTAGGAGTTCCATACACGTATCCAGGAGACAACCTGCCAATTTACAAAAATATTTTAGCCAAATTTACCCCTAACAATAAAGACGTCAAACTTCCAGATTTCACAAAAGAACTGCACGTTTAACGTCTACGTGTCACCCGCGATGTCCCCTCACATAATCTATTAAGAAAACTAGTGAGGTGACATCGTATAAATATTTAATACAGTTCAAAACTGCCACACTATACCTAGCCCCAGCAGCCTCGACAGGCACGAGCATATAGTCTTGTTATGTTAGTAGACATCGATAAACTGTTATAATTATGTAAGTATGCGACTGGTTGCCTATGTCGCCGTTGCGGAACCGCCGCCGTGCGTCATTGCCAGAAAAGTTTAAGAAAATGTAATAAAAATATACAACGGGTGGCAATCCGCCTCGACCAAAATATCCGGACCACTCAGTATTTTCCTACTTATCAGATCATCGTAGTAAACGGCTGAGAAAAACAGAATTGCTTATAATTTATACAAAAAGTAGGTATATAGGATATTTGATCTTCCATCGTGTGTTCATTTGTGATAGCCAATATAGTAAAACAAATGTTCGCCATAGCTTTTAAATCTGGATACTTTTTTATACACAGTTTCATCGATAGGTAGGTAAGCAAAAGGGCAAAAATTGATGATCGCGCTTAATTTGCTTGTGAAGGCGATCAATTTTCCACAAGAGCATCTCAAACTCGTATTTCACCGCGTCAGCATTTTTCGAGGGCTCTCTTTATCCACACTATTAACCATCGCACCACTTTATGATGCAACTGTCTATCTTTTTCTATCACTACGTGATATGATAGAGACGGATTGACTATTGTTTGTTCTATTTTGTAAGAATTAGCATGGTACGGGAATCTGAAGCTACACGCATGCGTGTTCCACGCCCGCCTTAACGCCCCGCCCGCCTTATACGCCCACCTGTGGTCTACTGTCAACCGGATAATACCTACATGAAGTTACTGTGAAAACATCGGATGAATTCATAAGACTTTTTCTCGAATACATTTTTTTAACGCTGATCTATTCTTGTAAGTAGATATGCGCTTGTTATAGTTAAACAAAGTTTTACAGACATCTCTGCCTCCAATCTACGATCACATTGCTACGCTAACGTCATATCCTAGGTACATAGTGCTTTTAAATATGTTTAGCTAACACCCGAGTAAGTTTGTACTTTAAAAGAAGATAATGATAGTAGGTAGTAGGTGAAAACAAACAGCATTATTAAAACTGGCATATACTCACACAAGCTGAGCTGACACATCTACTAAAATACAGAACACAACCACTTACTAATTAATCTGATAGCTATTTTCAAAGGTTCGTTAAATGGCACTTTCAAAGTATCTCAAAGAAAGTATACATGTAAAAAGTACATAAATGTCATGCAATAAGTAGGTAACTAGGTAGTAGGTACCTACATACGATTAGGTACCTAATAGTGCGTTTTTTATGATTAAAAATTGTATCTAAACGTTTTAATTGCTAAAATAGTTTATGAATAGCTAATACCTTTGTATCAACCTAGTATGCTAAATACATAGTATTTGGTAACTAACAATAGCTTAAGTGATATCAGTACACATAGATAACTAACCTACAAACATTCATTTAGGTACAACATTTTTATAAAGAGTATCTTCAGACGGTGAAACCCCCATTTGATTGGATACGAAAACAAAAGCGTTAATTCGATTGAAGCTTTTACTTGATTATTTTCCATTAAAACCAAAGTGTCACTGAATAATATATGGATAGTTGTGTTGGCGTGGTGGCCTCGGCTGAGCATCGATCGGGTGGACGTCAATGTAATTAACCGGGACACGAGGGCTGCAGGCCCATGGCTAGCAGGTCGAGCCGCGTTTTTATGAAATGCAAGTGTTAGACAGCACGGCGGCAGCGGCGGCGACGGCGACGGCGGCGACCTGACCGAGAGCGCGCTCACACCTACGCTGTATGCACACACAGCGCGCCCTCGACTCGACCACCGCCGCCGCCGCACTACGACAATTACTTAGTAAGTGTATTAAACGAAATCCACCACCAACAAAACTCAATTCAAATCAACAAAATCTTACACGAACACGGCATAAAACATAAAAGTAAAGAAAACATTGAGTGTCGAGAACGATGCGTAAAGTGTGATGGCGGTGGGCGGCGCCTGCGATCGACAACGTCGCCGCCGGCGCCGCCCATGCTCCGGTATAGCTTTGTAAAACGTAAACATTAAAAAACCCAATCGACTAATTCACACCCAAAACGAAAAAAAATCCACTCTCACGCTCACGCTTGCCATAGATACCTATGTGAAAATGTTTGGTAATTTAGTCTAGGTGTGGTCCGCCGGCCGCCGCGCCGCTAGCCGTCCGGAGACACCGCTCGCCTCATCTACCGAGACAAAAGTCAGCATACTATATCTTTACTGCTTGGAGCTCAATCTGGACCTTTGATTTGATGCACCCATTTAATTGCCGGGAAAGTATTATGTTTGAATGATTCATTTACCTCTACTAACAGCATTATTCAGAAATTATGCTTCATCTGGTTTTACATTAACATCGTGTCGAATATTGCTTCTGTCAGCAAACCCAATATCGTTTGATACCATCAAAGTCGTTCAATTTAAAAAAAATAACGTATTTAAATATTGCAAAATACTTCCATTTTATTTAAACTATACCACATTGGGTTAGTGTCAAGTTCGATTTAAGATATTATACTTTCTGTTTATGAACCCCAAATACCTGCCTAGTTCACATAAATATGTTCCTACTGAAACGTTTATGGCATTTATAATATGATATCGTCTGATTTTTGTCTCGTGAGATGTATTCAGAGCGGCATGCGGCGCCGCTTGTGCTGGCAAATATTGAAGTGTTGAACCACTGAACATTGATACATGATACATATATGGTACAGTTATTGAGCTGATGAGTTACTCACCCGTACGGTGAAGGCAACACTGTTTGATATCCAGCGCGAACTCCCGCCGCTGCTGCTGCAGCTAACCCGAAACCTGAAAAAAATAAACCTATTTATAACAATGTCGCATTTCATATACCAATACAACGTAAAGAGGACATGAATGTTGAAATTCGAAAACATATTAACATTACTCTTTCATCATTTACATTTGTGAAGACGTTATTTTCGATCTCACTTAACGGAAGTGGCTAGAGCAGAGTCAACTAAAATATATCACTAGAAGTTTGGACCACATCCAAATGACACGAGAGTCAACTTAACGCAGGCAACGTCACTGTTAATTTCTTTTTATTGCATTGTTAAGTCGCGCGAGGCGGCATCTATTTTGGTCGCTCGCCGCCCGCCCGGGCACCGGCATCCATGGGCATACCTCTTGAAAAGAAGACGACAAACACTGCTATAAATGGCTTTCGATCTTTGGCACAGGCCGACGCACATTTACTAAATTGTAGTCAGGGCATCGTGCGCATTGGTTTGATGAACGGTGGTGGTAGCTAAGCTAGCCACAATTTCCGGGTGCCTACGTACCTACACGGTGCAACATGTTTGTTACGGATAGCAAATAAGTGTTAGCTATCTAAAAGGGGCATTTACTATTCAATGACGCTTTGCTCATAAAGGAAATCTGCAATCACAGTAATGTCATTTTTAATAGGTAATCTATGATTAATGGTTAATATTCAGAAGAGCGTGACCCTTACCGGTCTGTAAATATACGTGTGACTAAATCCTATTGTATGGTGAAATTTCACCGGTGATTACAGTGGATCACATCCGCAACCTCTCCGGATGGTGTTGCGGTTCGTCTGCTACGATAGTAGATGAAGTGACCTTGCTGGTTTAATACTTAGTGTACCTACTGAGAGTGTCATTTTATATGGACCTTATTAATGAACGTACCTATGTTGTTATATAAAAACTCCATTTAAGAACTTGGAGTTACCTAGTGTAATATGTGAAACTTAGTATCCAGACCTAGTGATGCCAACGAATGTTTGATCAGTTTTTAAGTCTAGGGCCATCGCGTGCTGTACCGATAGTAAGCGTGATGTGCCACCGCAGTTGTTCGATCGATGCGATTCCAGTTGACGGCCGAGGTCGAACCACTGTCCACTCTGTCCACCACAAAGCTTATCTTGATTCATTATTTTTTTCTCTTTCCATTTTTGTCTATTGTCATTTGGCCCCGATGCACGATGTAGCGCAATAGCCTTTTGTTGCCCGTAGTTATGTGACCCAGAAAGATTTAAGCCGTAATCGATTGTTAAATACAAATACAAAAGCCAAACGGTTGAATTTTACAACAATGTAGAACAAATAATACGACGTAGTGCAAACATGCTTTGAAGCTAAAACTCAAATGAATCAGTTGTAAGTTTCGTGGAAATTAGTCATGTCACGGGTATTCTTCCTCTCTTGAAGAATATTTCGATCGTGTAGGTGTTGCTAATATAATAAAGCTTTGTTTTGATTCTCGTAGAACTTTTTTCGTGTTCAGGACGTCTTCTAGAGCTCAGGTCGTCGAACTGTAAAGCCGACAGTAAGTGCTTAACGTCGCTTGTAAGGATTCTACGGAAATACGATTTTAGACGCGAGCGAACTGAGCGGGATAGAACGAGTATTATTATGTCTGGGTACCCGATGTTCCTATGTAGTTCATATATATTTTCAATGCCATAGTGAAAATGAACATCATAAAGTAGGTAGGTTCATAAACATGGAATGTCTACTAATATCAAAAATAATTGCAGTATCTTTATCCAAACCTGTTTATTTCATTTACGAATCCTGAAAATGTGTTTTTGAAGCTAAAATATTTCAATAAATTTGTGTAATACCTTTCATTAATATAAGAACACGGTTTCGTGAAAACATTGTAGAATAAATATGTCGTGTTATGTTTATCGGTTCGAGAATAGAACTAGATGTGTCGTGGCCCAGTTTTGTATGACCAAACTGCCCGAGACTTATGCGTGGCCGTCATGGGTTTGTGTTTGGCAAACCTTTGATCGGATCGGTGTCGTCTTGGACAATATCGAACATTAATCCCACACGGTTAATTTATCGCGTGCCTGGTGCTTATACCGCTACCAATTAATTTTACCCCTCCCAGTATCACAATTTCCTGAGTCACTTATTTTTGGATAAACACGTGTGCTGTATTAGCTAAAGTTTTTTTTTTACTTTTTTCAGCTTAATGAGAATGGTTTGTCATTAAAAATATTTTGTTTACTTTATTTTGTTTAATGTAATTATGTATTAGGTATTTAGCTATAATATATAGGTATGTATTTAGAATGTTTATCAGTTGTCTGGTTGCCATAGTACAGGTTCTGCCTAGTTTGGGATTAGATGGCCGTGTGTGGATTGTACAAAAAAAAATTATGACAAGTCTGAAAATATCTTTAGTTATTCTTTTGTAGTTACGGTATGTACTCAGGACACTAGAAAGATTTCTTTTTTTTCAAGTTGCGAAATATTCATACAATATTTCGGTTCGCATATAAGTAGCTTTGTAGGCCCCGACAAAAGATAAGCTTGCGAGGAAAGATGAGGCTTTGGCTTGCTGCCAATACTGGTGTCGCGGCAGAGTCGGCCGCGACGACGTTCCCAAAACTGCGTATATTTAGACAAAATAAAGAGCGCGCCGAAGACAAAACGAGACGCAACTCTGTTTTATAAATAACCACGTCGTTCGCCGGACGGACTCAGCCGCGCTCGACCAACCTCTGCACGCCAGCTGTTGTACATAAATAATAATTAAGACACGAAGAAAGCTCCAAGCGTTCATCTTATGAGGATCATCAGAACAGACGATCCAATTTTCGATGGTAGAAGCGGAATTACTATACTTCTACAGTTCTACAATATCCTAAATGGTTTAAAATGTAGCTAGTATGTTATCTACAAAGTAAAAGGATTATCGGAGGATCGAAGGGCTTCGTACGGAAGTCGTGGCAAGGGATCGAGTTTCAGGTGGTGACAAAGGGAACGGAACTACTACAGTGAAGTGTTCCTGTGTTAACAGGGGTCACTGCTCGGAGCTAGGAGTGTAAGCTTCTTTATTCCGGCTACGTCACTAAGTTTAAACAATTTTAGCTTTCAAAGACTATTTAGTTGGGCAAACTACGTAGTAAATTTAACCAAACAAAAATTATTGTACAAAAGCAAGTTCTAATACGTTAGATAACTAGTTGAACTCAATCGTATGCCTTGCTAAAAGTAATAAATGGATAATTTCTACCGCAATGCCATGAAATTAACTAAGATTTTCGGGCCAGATGCCACACATCCGTAAGATACGGAAGACGCTGTTATTTAGTTGGACCGTGTTCAACAACTTCGAGGTTATTAGTGTGGCGACGTCGCAAATTAATTTATCATTGAGTAGGTAGGTACACTTTACATAGGCTAAATCTGGCTTACTTCTAATATTCACTCTGAATTCCCGAATATCTAGAAACTAACTGGATGCCAAGAATGAAGTTGTGAAAGTGTTACAGCTTATTTATTTGACTATATTTAAAGGAGTAGTCATAAATTCATGAGATTGATTGCTACTCGTTACTTGTTTAGATTTCTCTAATAAAAAAGTACCATGACTGAGAAGAAGATATAAGACTTCACAAACGTATTCAGGCGCCATACGAACCGTCATAAACCTGAATGTATTCCCTTCTAATAGAATACGTAGGAAGTAACTAACAGCCGTAGTAAATAGTAAATAAACATTATTGTTCTAAGAGTTACTAGTTTACTACAAATTTATAGTCGAAATCAGATCAAAGCGACATTGTGGTGGTGGGTAGGGTAATTATACAAGGCAAATAAAACAAAGATAGAAGCTATTGGTGTGAAGCGAGATCGTATCACGGTCCACGCGACCGCCAACGCCACCGCCTGACCATTATGGCTTCGCCTCATACAATTATAAATGATGCTCGCTTCATATCGATTTGTGGTTATGGTTTTTGAAGTCTTGTTTCTAAAACTAGAATATAATGAAATGGAGCTAAGTTTTTAAATAACCAATACATTAAAACGTATATTCTTAAAATAACCTTTCATTGCATTATTTATATTGGTACTTACTTTCAATAGATATAAGTACTATTTTTTTGTAGGTAACATCAGTCTGATAAGAACATTTTAAATAGGTATGAGTAGGTTACTTTTTAAACAACATTCATGAATACTTTTCTTATAAAATTTAATGAAATATCCGTTTCTATTAACTTAACTAATATCTACAATAACGTTCAAATAGGAACGAAATCAGTAAATAAAATAATTTCGTTTGTTTTGTTAGGTCGAATACTTAAGAGTAAGTGGCTCGTGTGGTATCGTGGGTCCATCAGAGCATTCATAGCCTAAATTCGAAAGACTAAATAAAAATTGTAGCTGGGGTGTGTAACCACTGCGGGGGGTTTGGGCACATGCATAAGTAATGCACAAGCGAAGGGCGCTCGGCGCACGCGATCCGCCTGCAATGCCAAACACAGGGACAACCCCTTCCCAACACCGCAAAGGGCCAAACTATCCATTAATCAATGATGACTTACATTACATACTTAAGTATTGTTCAATTCCAAAACCTTCAATGGCTATTCCTAATTTTTCAATGTGACAGTTAAACTGCGCGCTGTTATAACTACCCTCACATTTTTTTTTTAATATCATGATGATATTTCTGACCAGAAACTTCTTTGACATCTTTCAGAGTAGTCTCGGTGAGGTCTAGCTCAGCGTTTGCACACATTATAGATATTTATTTGGTAGGTCTACTCTACTTTGCTAGACATAGGTCGAATGTTTTCTAATAGGAGTCGTTCATAGACAGGTGTGAATCGATTACTGCGGTGCTCGTTCGACTTAATAATTCATATTGTCGCCCCGTGTGTTTGGACAAGTGCCCCGTTCGGCCTTCATCAACACGCCCATATAATAAAACTTTAACAATGTTTTCATAATCGACGCCAGGCCCGCTGAAATCGCCCATTGCTTGCAACCACTACGACGTATTTAGAAACTGGGCTACACAAATTTCTTACCACAGCAGTTAACGTGTACAATATGTACGTAAACAATACCTACCGCCGCGTTACAATGTAACACCAACATTCAGTCTCCAACATGCTTTTGTTATACATTCATTAAAACACCTAATCAAACAAAAACGTGTATCGTCACTGAAACTATCATTCGCATGTTTGCCAGTAAGTTCTCTTCTTTTTACATCTAGATTATAATATTGGAATGTTATAATTAAAAGTGATATGAATATAAGTATATCCATTCCCTCCAATCTGCATACGCGGTCCGTTTGGTTATTTATTTTGGCGCGCGCCACGATGCGCGGGAGCCGAAGACAGACACGCCGTTACGCCTCCATCAAATCCAGTAAATGGATTTCCATAAAAAAATATTATTTTGTACTAAGATATTCAGATATTAGGTAGGTACTTGATATCTTTAGATATTTCTTTCAATACCTTTCGTAATAAAGAACAGAGATACAGAGAAAAATAAAAGTACCTATCAAAATCACTCGTATGAAACAAAATTCTCATATACGTGATATTATTGAATAAAAAATACACGGTAAAATGAGTTCCTTTTTTTACAAATAAGCCGAAAGCTGTGTTTTTTACAGTAGATCGCAGCCCCTCTGTAGCTAACGGCCAACGTTGCACACATATTTAAAGGACAAAACGATCGCTAAAACCGGCCTAGTTAACGGTCATTTCTTTTCAAATCACATCAACCGAATCTAGATTAAAGGGGATCTCGACTTGCAACGTGCTCTGTATAAATGTAGAGACTACAGATATTATTTCAATGTATTTTAGTGTAAAGGTGCACAGTTAAAGGGCTTCGTAAATAAACACAATATGCCCCAGGCGTTTTGTATAAACCAATTTTACAAGACACAGAATGTAGACTAAACAGGCTCTGCGGCGGCAGATTTAATGCGTTTCCAGCACTGTTTCCAGAGTTGAAGTAAAGTGTTTGCTTTAGAAATCGTACCTACATTTAAAATATTGGTTTCTTTGTGGAAAAAATTACTGCAGAGTTAATTTACCTACACGAATCGACAAAATTGAGAAAACTTTCTAAATTGAAAATAAGTCGAAACTGCGATATAATGCTAATTTTGTGAATTTAAATTTTGTTTTACAATTTAAGACAAAAAAAAAAAGCCAGAACGTCCTCCATGTTGCTTGTGATAAGAATTTCAGTTAATTGTAGTTTCTTATTCAATTCTGCATATATGTACCATTCGATTCCGAATCGATATAAATAAAATTGATTCGTAACTGATTACGTAAAGGCAGACAGTTTTATACTCATTTATGAGAAAAAGTACCCTATAAATGTTAAACTTGAGTAAAATATTAGAATAATTGGGTTTTATTTGAACTTTATGCGCTTTAAATTTAACATAAACTGCAAAACGCGCAACGTGGCTTTTATAAACAAACAAGCGAACGAAATTCAACAAATTGAAGATTCCAACGATGATGTAGGGTTGGCACGCGCGTTGGTCGCCGTGGACGCGGTGCGCGCGCATATCACAACAGGGAGTGTGGCATATGGCGTAGCCGGTATAGCGAACCAGGTGTCTCGTCATGCGCGCCCGCACCCATTGTGTAGCACCCCTCCCCGCGGAGCCGCGCAACTGTTTTCAATGTGTGCACTACCCGACACATCGAACAATGCCGCGACCTCCAGCAAACGTTGCTCTGGCAAGGATGCGGATCCATTCATACGCTCTTAAATTTTCTCAGACATCATCTAACAAAGATCAGACGATCAGCTGTTCCCACCGTCGAAAACCGGTTTTTGTAACGACCATTTATTATCTAGACGGATTGCCTGAATGAATCTGGTGAACTGCATATAAACAAGACAGAAAACTAAACAAAACCTGTGAATAATATTAAATCAATCGTGCAAAAGATTCTCATGTCTTACAAATACTTGAAACATTTATTAATAGGCTCCATTCAGAATAAAGGGAAGTTAGCAAGGGATGAACTTCGTGTGATGAGACGAAATTACACAATAACGTGCAGGGCCAATTTAGTCGACAATCACTATGCGCTGTAATGGTCTTTTGCATGAAATTATATGTGGCATGAGTTGTTATCAAGGTATTGTCGATTATGTATGCGCGGAAGTTTCATTATGCTGTGTCATTCATGTAAGTCGCCTACTGACCATGTAATGGTTGCTTACACTAAATCAGTTTATGTGCTGAATCGTTTGAATCTCTGCCAATATGCTCTGCATTTTCGCCGAACGAATTGATTACAGAAATTGTAATTATTTTAATAACATGAATGAACTATCATATCATTCATAAAAATATTAATGCAACCTGGGAGAACCCCAGCTTGCATCAGATTTTATTAAATTAATTGGAATATCTGATGCAATATTTCATTGAAGCAAAATAGTATGAAACTATGAAGCTAATATTAATCGTATAAGAACCATTTTCTTGGTAACTGAAGGAAACATTTACAAGACTTACCAACTATCTACTAATGGATATATCTATTAATAATTTATCTTAATTCAAGCAAGTCTTTGCGGACAAATAGGTACCTACTTACTTATTACAACGTGATATCAAAATCGGATAAGTTTTTTTTCGGTACGAAGGTCACTCGGACGTTCAAACTTTCCCTTCTTAACACTAGAAACAGTTAATAAACAGGCAGCTATTATAGTCACTATCCACATAAAACATAATGTTGAATTGTGCATACACCTAATGACCTACCTAAGTATCATATCAGTTCATATCGAAGATAATATTTCTTGAGATTTTATGATGCGGAACGACCATCAGAACAAGCCCATTAAGTGTTGTAGTCCTAATTAAACAAAGTAGTCCACGTCAGTAGTTTGTTGTCATGTGCTTATGTTGATTGTTCTATCAGGTCTTATCAATATCTATGACAAGCAAGGTAGACGTGAAGACCCTCATTCGTCAGCATTAATGGACTAAATGACCTTATGATAAATGACTTATTTATCGATTTCGAACGATGTCATTATGAACCCAAAGTAGGGTAGTCAAAGGTTTTAAGATGTTTAACACCTTCAAGTTTTTATTTCCTGCGTTAGACATGTAGATGCAGAGATTACAGTATAAAGGCTACAATATGTCACCTTGCTAGGATTGTCGTGCGTGTCCGTAGGGCGCAATCAATTAGCGAGCCGCGTATACCGAGCACTTCCGTTTCCGAACGTTTAGGGACTTCCGGCGGGGGCGGAACGGTTCGTTCCCCATGTACATGATACAACCGACGGCGAAATTTTTGACAAACACTTGTGTAATTAAAACTCTAAGTGTTCGTCTTAAGGTTTATTGTTTGTTGTAGGTTGAGGTCCACTGTACTAATTACTATTGTATTCGACACGTCACCGCGGCAGTCGCAATAACTTGTAATTAATGGTATTGTTGCACATTGGTTTAAAGGTATATAATTAAAGCTATGAATGTTGCTTGTTGCTCTTTCGTAGCCCATTATGGAAATTAATTTAACCATTAGGCAGTAAAATAATGGTTTGCAAGTTATTTTTTTTTAATACTTTAAGCTGACTGATCGCTGTGGTACCTATATTTGATCTGATTCAGTTTTTTATTAAAACTGTATTGTTGAAACCGTAAAGTTTACCTTTGATATATATTTGTAGGATTGCTCCTAACTTTTAAAAATATATTGAAGATAGAATTCTTTAGAATTATCTTGGGTAAGTAATCCGCGGAAATCATAATTATTATAGTCTTATTAAATAAGTGATCGAAAGTCCTTGGTTTAAATTGTTAATTTATAAATTCTTCCAGGTAGTATTGTTATTCAATGGCACTTAATTTATACCCACACTCAGAGATAAACATTAAATAAGTTGATAACAGCGAGCACTCACTATCGGATTGATATCGCGAAATAAACGAGCGATACAATAAAACGACCCACTTGTGAGTTAGCAATAATTAATTCCATTATTATCTACCCTCTAGTACTCGTGTTAATTTGAGGAAAACTTCCGATTGTTTAGAAGTATTTTGTGTTGTACCTACTCTTAACAGAACAAGCCATAGCAGTGTCCAAATAAGTTTTAAACTCACAGATAAATATCAATTCGTATATTCTCTAAGATTTTAGGCGGTAATGATTACCATTATATAAATGTTTAATGCGCACATCACACATGTACAGCTGACCCCCACGACGGTATAGTATCTCACACGGAGCGATCTCACCATTTTTTGTCCGTTGACAACACGACTTCGAAAATGAAGGCGAAATACAAAAAATAATCATGTGTGCGTTTGTTCGAACAAAAAACGCTCCTTTTACAAACAGCTGAGCGTTGATAAGCGTCGTTTTCGAGGTTATACAACCCTTGGAACGTTGAAGATTATAGTGATTTATCCTTCGTCAATATGTAGTGTGATTAAACAAGTTTAAGTTCTTTAATACCTTGGAAATTGCTCATTAAAGAACTGTTTAACAGGTTAACACCTACGAGTAAGATTATTAAAAACAATTGTGTCTCTGTCATAGGTGACAACAAATCATTAATTCATTAAGTACTCTTTGTCGAAATTTGAAAACGATCATTATTTTTACATGTATTTACTTTCCCGTATACATTTAATACATACATAATATAATACCGAAAAATATAAGATTTTCATACAGCAAGAGACGTACCTACTTTGTGGGTACTTCAAGCAACAAAGACTTTTAAAATTATTATGCCAAGTTGTATGCTAGCAATACTCATGCGTTGACGGTGTTGGCCTATTTCCCGCAGCCGAGTGTTACTTATCTCCGCTATTGATAAGGTAAGCGTGTCACTAACCTGGCGCCAGGTTCCCTCGGGGCTTGGCTCCTAGGATGGCGAGATTCACATTTGCTTTCCTCCCATCTATGATAGGATTAGGGTCTTTGCACGCTCTCTCCGCCGCCGCTCGGTCACCCATGATTACCTGAAAACAATAGATTAATTCAGTATTGCCCATATTTAAAGGTAATTTATACCGAATCCATTATAACGAATACATTGAAGGATGACGTCGAACCGGCATTACCTATTGTAATGCATGCGTGAGCCACGGGTCGCCACCTCGTCGCTTCAACTATCGCGTCGACCAATTTTAATTGACCTCCCGTGTCCCCCGCTTTATTGAAAGCTCGAAATAATGTTAACAAAAGAATAAAACATCGTGGGCTCAATTTAAAGTGGAAATCGGGTCTAAAGCAAATGCACGATGACCTCCAGATAACGAAAGCCTGGAGAATAATTGAAAATATAAATGCCCTCCATTTAGTGTATTTGTTACTTTTTACATCTATTAGCTATAGTTTTATCCTACACTTTGTGAAGGACAGACACATGAATAATGGAACAAAAACGAAAATTGTGTGTTTTGGTGATAAATGCTACATAAAATGGAATACTCGCAAAGTTTTAAAACTCAGTAGATAGGTATTGTATGTAAATTTTCACCGGTACAAAGGAACAAGTAATATTGAATAAGTATATAAATCGGTTTGGCGCAGACTTTATAACCTTAGTAAACCGTACAAATCGTAGTTAGGTGCGGCGCGCGATAACGAATAGTATCAAACGTGAAGCTAAATGCTTGTTAGTTGATTGCTAGTATGTTTGAATTTTCAGCCGAGATCTTTTAGCGGCCAAGTAACACGTATTTCAACTATTGAATAGAACTTGTTGTATTTTAATGGACTATTGGTTCGGATAAAGGAATTCTCAAAATCATTTGTACAGCATAAAATACATGATTGATTTCATTTAAAATGGTCGTATAACATTTGCACGGCACTTACTGGCCATGTAATTTAAGATTACTTTACGCAATTTTTCTGTTATTCAAATCCATATTTTTCTCCGCTGGTTGTAATCAAACTTGGTTACTAGGTGGTGCCAGTTCAAGGAATTTAACTGAAGAACCAAAGTCACTGTAATAAATAGCCTCTCATTCATATAACAAAGCGTCATGTAGGTGATTAGGGATCACAGAGGATCAGAGCATGCATATACTAACCCTTTTTAATTAATCATGCACTCAACAGGTCTGATACCTTTCAACCAATGTATAGTTTAAAGTTCAATGTATTTTGGTTGAGACATCATAATTATGAATATTTTAGCTAACAATCTTTATTCTCTCAAAACGATGTGTATTGTTATAAGAATAATCTTGCAGTGTTACATTTAAGTGAACTCCTACTTATCGTTTACCGTTTGGCGTTTCAACTTATCGACTGTAGTCACATACATAATTATTTAAACGTCATGCGTTTTACGTGAAACATGGCAAGAATGCATCGCATTTGAATTTTACTTTTCATCACCTGTGTTGCTATTACGTAATAGATAAGTAATTCAATATTTAAAGATAAAATTTATTGTATAGTGCAACAAAATTATCTGATCCGGAAGCCAAATCGGGAACGAATATTATTTTAAAGATTTCATTTTGTATTGATTAATTATAAAGTAATCGGAAATGAAGATTTAATTGATTTAACTTGGACGAAGACATTAGTTTTACCCTAAATGCCATATATAATCGACTGAATTGAAACACAAAATTATACAACAGTAAATGCCGTCAATGTGTTGGTTATGTTTGTGGCCCGATACGTGTCCTAGAATGGCGCTAGTGTAGTACGAAATTCGATACATTTTAAGCCTATGTAAAAAATAGGTCTGTAGGTACTAAATTTCTAATGAAGGTAGGTTTAAAATAAAATGTATGATGACAAACTAGCCCATACAAAGAGAATTCACTTTCCTTTTTTTATCATCCGTTCCATTATATGCTAAAAAACCTTGTTTCATGAATCACGTAAATACACAATTGCAAAAAGCACTGATGACGTACGTGTACCTTATAACTACTACCATAGTGACATGTTACCCACATTTTACGGAAAGATAAATAAATAACAAACTCCATTGTCTAGTTAAATACTGTCATTATTTTAATATCGGCCAGCAAGGTAGGCAGCCTAGTAAAACTTAGTATCCTACACCGTATTAAAATATATTCAGAAAAAATGTAATAAACAAATGAGATACAAATGATACAATACATTTATTCATTTAATTAACATCTTAGAAGTAATTTATTGAAATATTTGCAATCTTAACATAAACTATACGATAAATCATATAACACATACGAAAAAAAAACAAAAATAAATAATTAAAATAAAAAAAAATGGCATCCGCATCGCTGACGACCGGAAGTGTGTGTTGTGTAGCCCACTAGGTTGCCTGCAATGCCACGTTGTACGGCAATGCAGAAAATTATATCAAAGTAATTTAAATAATTACTATTAATTATCATAATAATTTCACGTCTCTGTATACGACTTACAAACTTTTATTCTGCTTCATTATTTTCCGGAGGCTACGCGGTTGTTTTTTTAATTTTGGCCGATGTTTTGTTTTCTAAAAAATACCTACTCGATCGATAACAAAGGTTTACGAGTTTGCCAATAGGCTTCGTTTTCTTAATTTATTTTGTAAAGATTAACAATGCGTTTACGGGCAAACTGAAGCCACATCGCTAACATTTTCTAAAACTTTAGGGGACTTCACTTTCCCTTAATTGTATAATGCAGCCATATACACACCCGAGTTTGTACCGTTGCCCTTTAATTATAATAGAGACAAAGCTTTAAAGGGATTGAACATGTTTGGCCCTTGGCCCTGTAAGCAAATACGCTCCAAAGGATTTGGAAAATAGCACTTTATTACGACAATAGTTCATAAATTAAACATGATGCAGATATCATCAATTTACTATGGAATCTATTTCGTATTTTGCGTTATTTTTTTTTAAGTAGTTAGATAAATAAAAAAATATCGTATCATTAAAAAATATGAAAGTAATAGGTCCCTGATTATGTGATCGCATAATAGCGGCCTTTAAGTCTACGACGTAGCCCGTAGCCACAGGAGGCGTGTCCTTGGTACGCCCAGTGAACGTGCTCCGGTGACTTCGGAATTTATCATTATTTTTTTTATCAATATAGTGTTTTTATGTATCAATAAATACAATATAAAAAAATATATCCATTTAAATTATTTTATTACAAATCTAACAATAGGTTAAATAATATACAAGTAAAATATCATCATGTAAAATTCAATGTTGATAAAACGCGAGGACAGATTTAAAAAAAAAACATGCAAAATAACAAAAACAAGGCCGCATCGCGTTTACAAAATCTTATTGTATTCTAATTTTTGTAAACTTTATATTTTGCCTTGGATTTAAGCAAGTTGACAAATTGTCCATTTTGTTTATTTTGAAGTAGTATGATTGAACCAATGTATATCTAAAGTTCTTATGTGCAGTGCGTACTTATTTCTATTCAATTGGGTAATTTGTTATCTAATTTCGGTCAATTTCGGTGTTTCTACTTGATATAATTTATATATATATATATATTATTACACTTAGTAATTTAATTTTCCTCCATTTTTAAGATTTCTTATATTATGTTCTGTTGGGAAAGTGGTCCAGTTTTATGCACCTGATTAACTCGTAGAATTAACGCACTCCTTTTAAATTAATCCTGTATAATTAAAGAAGAAGATGTTAGCTACTCTTCAAAAAATCTGCGCTAATTTGGGTGAACTGTTGATTAATAAAAATAACTTTAATAAAATTGCTAGTTTGGAAGCTAGTTCAAGTATTCGGAATTTTTGACAGAACTGTTGATACATTTCTGATTTTGATTGTCAATATTGATAATATTGTAAGGTAAACCTATACCTACAATCCGTTATCAAACATCGCTATCTATGAGTTTGCTAATTACTTCCTTTGGCTTTCAAATTATCAATTAACACAGTAGGCATAACCAAATGTCTGGATTTCTAAGAGCCTGAGACCGCTGAGGTTGTTTAAAAATTACTTTTCAGGCTGTTCAGGAAATGTGGACTCCGTCGAGCTCAAAAAAAGACACGTGGAAGGGATCATCCTAAAGAATAAATGATATCATCTAACTTTATAAGTTTTCCTTCCTTATCTTTTCGGTCTCGAAATGAATGGAAACCATGCAAATTGTGAAAAATACTTTATAATTCTCACCTTCTTTTGTTCACCATAATGTAATATATTTATTACCTCCCTCAACAGTCAACACAGATATTCTCGTAAAGTTTTGTTAATTATAACAAAATTACTTGTCGTTTAAGTTCGAGACGGGAACGATTTGATTGCCGTGTTACATTTAAGCATTTTCTAAAGTCGTTGTCAGTTGTCTACTGAGTTCCCGGTTCGCTATCAGATGACAGTCTTTTGTTTTGTGCGAGTACTTCAGCACGTCCCGGCAGGAGGCGGGCGTCGATCCGAGCCAGCGGCTATGTGGAGCAAAGGGCTTCACGTACTTACTGAGACACCTATCATTGCTGTGTTAACTCAAGAAATTGTGTAGGCACTCCTTGGAAAATCGTCTGGACTTGTCTTTAAGAGATGTACAATTGTTGTCCTGCCCACATTTCTATAAGCGTTAAAGCTGATGGAATCGCTGAAATGTTATGAAAGTGACAAGTCTAAGGCACGTGACTTATGGAAACGAAATGTCATTTCCATGCATTTAAGGTTATTCAAGTGATTTCTATTATCGTTAACGCTTGTGGAAATGTTAGTTGGCTAGAGGGGCAGAACTTGAAGTTTTGGATTCATCTAACTGTGATGCTCCGAGCTCGCCAATAACTTAGAAGTTATTGGCGAGTTTGCCTATAAAAACTGGAATATGATTGAAAGCAATGTTTTGTACCCTAATAATTATATCAATTTAGTGGAATTTCGTGGAAACGCAGTCATTACATTGAAAAGTTGATGCGTACCGCGTAGCGTCGAAAAAGGAATTTATAACACAATAATTTGTAAAAGTGTTACGAACGATGGATTGCGATTATTACAGCTATTTGGATGTCACAGCGAGGGTGCTACGCGTTGTGTTCCCTCAGGGTCCATCCACCCCAAGCACGAATTGAAAATGGGGTTGTGATTCATTTCCCACGAGCCCCACGCGCTGCACCAAACAAAAAGCCTCAAACTTTATTACATTGAACTATACTCCATTTATTATAGCATTAGAAAAAAGAGGCTCGCAGAAGCAGGAATTGAAAACATTTTATTTCAAAGAAATTGTTATAAGTACTTAAATAAACGAAATAAAACTTTTTTTAAAAAAATTACGCTTTATTTATAACAATAACTTCATCACACATTACAAACTTACACCAAAACAATGAATGAGACAACCAATCATGTCATGATGACTTAGATTTAATTAAGATTAAAATAAAAGTAATTTTTAGAACAATATCTATATATATAAAAATCAATTGCTGTTCGTGAGTCTCGCTAAAACTCGAGAACGGCTGAACCGATTTAGCTGATTTTAATCTTGAAATGTTTGTGAAAGTCCAGGGAAGGTTTAAAAGGTGTAAAACATAAATATAAGCAAAAAAAAAATTACTTTTGACAGAACGAAGTCTGTCCGGGCAGCTAGTTTTAAATAAAATAACAACTTACAACACACTATAGTGAAACTTCTTCGTCTTCATCATAGGATTTAGTCATGATAAAATAATAAATAAACAAATAATGGTAGGATAATAGTTAAACGAAAAACGTTCCAGTATTGTTCATCACTGCTTCTTTTAGCTTTTTAGCATTGACACTGTCATTTTAGATTGGAATGAAATATTATAAACTAGCTGACCCGGCGAACTTCGTACCGCCTAACATTCAAAGAATGTCGTGTTACCTTTTAGCTGAACTAATTTAGGCTTTGATGAACGTAATACAATGATACAAAATAAAAATACAGATATTAATAAGTACTTAGATATCAAAAAATATTTTATTATGATAAATATCTGATAACTAATATGGATCTGTACGATAAGCTCGACGATTTCTCGTTTCTAACCTAGCCGTTTCACGGGCTGCCTCTCTTTCCTCTTGTGTTTGAGAGGCACGAATTAAAGCCCTTCTTCGCTCCATACTAACGCGGCGCTCTTCTCGTGCAATGTCTCGTTCTTCATCAGATAATTGACTCGCGATGTTCCGTTGCCTAATTGCAGTACTGCTTCGCTGGGAAAGATTAGATCTTCTAGGACGCGGCATTGTTACTAATACTAATACTGAATATGTACTCGCACAAAACCACACAAAACAAACAAATATAACAGTAGCTGAACTTTCGTGACATAGACATTGATTGACAATAGTTTAGATCATAGACTACTACTTTGGATACTGCCCTTTTTATTCAAATCTGCTTAATACAACTTTCAACCTTTTTATTTGATTAAAAAAATACAGACAAAAGTTTATTCACCCTTTTTAAATAATTACACAAAATACATTTCTGAACGCATGCATAAATGTCAATCACAGTATTTGCTAGGATGACAGGAGGAAAACAAATGTTTGACAGGTACGAAACTAAGGAACATATTTAAATGGAAAATGATTCATTTTCATAAATATTTATTCGTCAAGTTTTCATTGTTTTTAAAATGTATTCTGCTATTCAGGGCGGAGACAAATCCAACGAAACAAAAACCATGAAAATTGATCCAGCCGATCTCGAGTTATAAGTGTTGTAACAAACCCGTCTTTCTTTTATATATATAGATAAATGAAAGCCACATAATTTGTTATGAAAAATGGTTAACATGATTACCAATAAGTGTGACAGCTGGTATGTAAATAGATTTTAATTTATAGGCGTCAATCGTAACTGTAACAAGTTTATTAAATACTTTTGCAACAAAGTGTACATTATAAATAACCTTTTTTAACTTCTGTCTAATGCTATTTTAAATGGAGTATAGCTGCATCGAAAACGGCGTCGCTTTCTGCGTCTGTTGTTTAGAAATAATAATGTACGCGAAAAAGCCAATAACTTGGTTACCAATCATCAAATTATATTGCGCAGCTAATTCATTCTTCACACAATAATTCGCTTAGGAGTTTTGGTGTTTGTTGTGGGATATTTTTAATATATGAGTGTGCCCGTGACATTTATTATTTGGCACGTTATATTCGTTAGGCCCGATGTGACGCTGCACCGACCTGTAGCGAAGCCGTCGGCAATGATGCATCTCACAACAATTGCGCATCACGGCCTCTATTTTCAGTACCAACTTAGTTTGACATTTGTACCTGCGTGGAACGACTTCCGTGTTTGATGTAATTTCGCGATATACCTCGTATGTGTTGTGTTCTACATGTACTTAGCCTCCGGCAGGTTAGGTATAATGTAGGTAGCAATGAGGTGCGATAACGCGCTAACTGTGCGATACGGTCGGTGTTTCAGAGCCGACACGAGTCGACTGCGCACGAGCATTAAAAGTTTACGTGTCAATTCAGTTTCACATAATGTTTTCATGAGAATTAGTAGCTCTGTTAATTACAGGTTGTGAAAGGAAATTTATATGAAAGTTTTAAGTTAAATAAAAAAGCACTTACAAAGCCATATCCTCTGCTCTTGCTGGTCTGTCTGTCTGTGATGACCACGGCCTCCTCGATGTCACCATAGACCGCGAAGTGCTCCCGAAGGCTCTTGTCCGTAGTGTGGTATGGTAGCCCTCCGACAAACAGTTTTGTCCAGGTTGTGTCTTTCTGGCCTGGCAGAGCGCCCAATGCCAGCAGCCCTTCGGACTCGGCCGGCAGAGCGCCCGCCATCAACATGCCTTGAACCGCCTCCGTTGCGCCGGCCACCGTTACACTCTGCTAACACTGTCACTGCCGCCGCTGTCGCGGTAGGCCAGGCTACGAGCCGCACGAGTGTGTAGGTTAAGTTACAGTTGTAAACACTGGTGTGTGCGGAAGCGACCGGTCGTCGTGGTGGTTGAGCGCGGACTAATGCTTGTTCGTTCGTAGCGCACGTGGCGCTCCGCTACTAATTTTAGCCCCCGCCGCGCCCCCCTCGTCACCAGATGCGTCGGCACCGTCCCGGCCACATGCGTTGCGTGCCCTACCATGCCCTACTGCCTGCTACCCTCCACTCACGCTTAATGATATGCCTCGTTATCACAGTTTTTTAGGTCTTCACATTGCAAAATTATATTTTCGTGCAAAATCTTCTGAAATTGAATCTTATCATACATATTTGGAAACTTTCCTCCAAAATCAGTACGAATACATTTTTTTTCGCCTTTCAGAAGTGAATATTTTTTATTACTCTTGTAATGCAATGTAGGTTACCTTTTTTCCGGCCAACTATTGTAACAACCTAACCGCATATCCATTCAAAACTGGAACAAAGGCAGGGACATTTGAAGACACGCGTAAATAATCATAAATGGTAATTAATTATTCAAAATTTCTGAACAATGATCTCACATTACATGCCAACTTCAGTAAAGGAGTTAAGGCTTGACTTAGGTATGTAACATACTCAGATGTAAGTATCCATGGTTACAAAGTGTAAAATAATAATGAAAGATGATAAATATGAAACAGAATCATAGCATTGTTCAATAATTGATTATTAAAAAAATCGGACAGCTGCGAGTCGGATTCGCCAACTGAAGGTTCCGTGTAAAAACAAAGTATTTTTTTATGATTTAATTGCAAATATTTTCAGACTTTTTCCAGTACTTACTTGCCAATTTTCAAGTTCTAGGTCAACGAAAAGTGCGTACCCATCCTAAAAATCATGATATGGTATAAACTGGCGTATTTTTACGTTACCTAGTAAAAGTTCATTTTTTTCACAGCTTTTAGGGACTGTTGTCCTGTAATTTCTACTTGATACCTCCACGTGTTCCCGAGTTAAAGAGCCTTGTCTGACAGACGGAAGGCTAGACAGAATACAAAATGATTCTACAAAGGTTCCATTTTTAGTTTTAAGGTACAGAAACCCTAAAAATGCTAAAATGAAGTTTGTGTGTGTGTTTGTGGATCTGTAATCCATATAAGTTTAGAACAGGCAGTTGTCAAAACGGTTCTGTGATGCAACAGTCAATTGTAACAAGACAATAGTCGACCAGTTAGTTATGTCGATTGAATGGGCGGTCAACAGAGTATTTGAGGCTCTTTTACGACGTATACAACGTTTAGTTACACAGCTATGAGGCGACCTTCAGCTTCTTTTGACTATTTCTTTTATCTGAATTCCTAAGTTAGGCAATTTTTTTGTGATGAATGTCAATAATTTTTGCATGACAATATTATGTTTAGGTGTAGTAACTTAATTAATAAACAGGCAATAATTTATATGAAGATATGTATAACGACGGTGGTTTTTTTTATATTCGACTAGTTTGGGCATCGGTTATCGGGGCAAATTATAGCCTTCCTCAATAAATGGGCTATCTAACAGCGAAAGTTTTTTTTAATCTGACCAGTAGCTCATGAGATTAGCGTTTCACCAAACAAATTCTTTAGCTTTATAATATATTAAGTTAAGATTTCAATGCGATTTTAAAACTTTTGTTTAATTTATTAAGTTTGCCAAATCAAATAGCAAACGTTTTGGCGATCTAAGTATTATTCATTTTAAGCAAACCTCTAGTCGGTAACGTATTGTGAACGAAAACAGTATTTTACATGTGCCAATAACTTAGCCACTGTTTACAATTGAGTTGAATCCTAAAATCTAGACCGGGTGAGCGAACTTAGGGATAAAAGTAGATGTGATATTTGTTGTTTACAAGCTATTGAACAGAGCCGCTTATGTTCAAGTCATGTTTAAGTGCAGAGTAAAAATGCAATCAAGTTTGTTGTGCAGTTTAGGAAAATTTTGATTTTTTTATTCCTTTAGTGTTCATTTTTGGCCAATTATATCGGAACTCTACAAAAAAAAAACCGGACAAATCCGATTCGGACTCGCACAACGAGGGTTCAGACGATTTTTTTATGATCTAATGAAAAACGTATAGTTTTCATACTTTTACAACTGTGTACCTTATTATATATAGCTTTAATTGCAAGTCAATACCTCTATGCGTTCCCGAGATAATGGATCTTTACAGACAGACGGACGGACAGTCAGACGGACCATAAAGTGATCCTATAAGAGTTCCGTTTCTTCTTTTGAGGTACGGAATTCTAAAAAATGTGGTTTAGTTATTTTTAAACACCATAGACTCCAGACAGTGTCAACTACGGCGCAGTACCTACTGTATTCATTTGCCCATTTATTTTTTATTAGATATAATTATATAACAAATGTAATATTCTTTAACAATTTTTAGATTAATACATTCTAGCTTTTTCAGCTTTTTTTTCTTAGCGTTGTATATTAATTATATTATTATGGTTGTATGTATTGTATTGTATATTATATATATCCCTCTGCTGAGAAACCTCCCCTTTCGCCTTCCAAACCCCTCTTTCGCGATATGTGGCCACGTCCACCCATACAAACATTATTTAAAAAATAGAACAACACTATACAAATTCAACTATATCGCTAGCGCTTTAGGTCTGCCAGAGAACAGTATTGTGAAGTATGTAGCAAATATACACATTCATCTCTGATCTCCGAGTCCGCATGTAACAAGTGATTGTCACAAGATATTTATAATTGTCAATTGCAATCAATGGCCGGTTTCGTGTGTCGGGCCGGAAGCGAGTGCTCGAGCCCGGTGGGAAACGCATTGTTCTTGTGAACACTATGTGGAACCATTGCTTCCTCTACGTCACAACTGTCACGATTCATAATCACACACTATTTCCTTCTACAGTTACATTTAGAGATGTTTTGAGATTTATTTGATAGTTTTCGTCAATACCTGATTGTAGTTAATGGGAATACTGCGTGTCGTTCATATCGTCGATCATTTCATTAGCTTTTGCGGTAGATGTAGGATGAAGGGAAAGGAACTTCTTTAGTATGAGTCCGACAAAGAAAGGTGAACTTTTTTATTGCCGAGAAAATCAATGAAGATATTCACTGAGAAAAAAAATGTTGTCGTGTACTTATTTGTAATCAATGGATTGTTATCTTATTCATCTCACTTCTATTATAATGAGTTACTGTGGTTATGTGTTATTGCTTCTTCAGGCAAAAACTAACCGACAATGTTTACAACTGATAGTTTAATGGATTAAGATACAAGATTCCTTCTCACAATCGCAGGTAATGTTTCCAAATTATTTATTTATTTTTCGTTATAGACGAGTTTTTCTAATTATCTTTATTTTTAAATGCTGTGAATAACAAATAAAACAGCGCTACAAATTAAGTCAAGATATAGAAATCCAATTAAGATAAGTATGTAGATATAATATTTTTTTATATAATAGATTAGATAAAAATATATAAACAGATATAGTTAACCTAGATTAAAATGTCTAATACTGAAATACTGAAATTCCTAATACAAATGAAATTGAATAAAAAATATTCGAGGAACACGTCAAAAGTAGATGCAATAAGATACTAGAAAAAAAACTGATGATACAAACATGATGTGAAAGTCAAACACTCAGGCGCAGCTTCCCAACATTAAATCAGTGCAAGACATCTCAGGTATGACGGGGAATCAGCTGTCGAATCAGCTGGTTATTTTTTTCTTAAATATTTTATTTGTTATTTTCTGTCTACGTTTCTCAAAAAAGTAGGTAGTTCGGTACGGTACCTGATTACCGAAGGGTGAGGGGTGCCGGGTTCATTGATCGCGTCTATTGTGGAGCGCGTGCGCCGGCAGCTGCGCCCCAAGCTACCCTACGCTATGGGGTAGGCAGATGGTAGATATTGAACTTTTTTTTCTATCAAACAATATCTATTATGCGTGATAACTGAATGATGCGTGATAGAACGGGTACGTATGCAAATGGTAGTAACTACAGATTTCGGATAGTGATGTAGTAACTATGATTATCGCTCACTAATTCTTTAACTATTGATTATTTTTTAAGCGGGTTTTTGTTGATTTCTTTCATATATTAAATTATTAAGAAATCCAAACTCTCACTCAATCGCATTCCTATTTTTTATAATATGATATGAAATTAATCGATAAACATTACAAACAAGTAAACAAGAAAAACGTCACGCTTATTTATTTTACTATAATTTTGCAGTAATATTATAGACCTTTTAAAATTATTTACCAATACAAACCATGTTGGTTTAATGGTACAAAATAAAAAAACCTGTATTAAGACTATGTTTAAATAAATAAAAAAAATGAAAAAATATTTATTTACTAATAAAATAAATGACTATTTTTATTAAATAATCAATAGGAAGTTAGCGGCACATCAATCGGCGGCCGCGCACCCCCGGCGCCGCACACATCCTTCTCAATAACGCACGTCCACCATAACTGGAACAACGGATGTTTCTCCGAGCTATTTACTAACTTTTACCTATGACTTCTGGTCGTTAATGATTAATTAGAAAAGCGGTAAGTGAGGCTGATAAGGCAATACTGTGATCTAGCGTGAAAACGATACGAAAACGAAAGGTAGAGATAGGTACTTTGATACGTAATTTTTTAATTATTATAGTTATGTATATTGTTTAAAGTTCAATAATTAATTTTCATTTATAATTTTAAATACCTATATGTATTTTTTAAGTACCTACTTTATTTGTAAAACTAAGAATTTTTGGTGTAAGTTCTCCTGAAAAAATTGTAGTTGCCACTTTTTGCGGATTTACACCATAGACAGATATAACCCGATCTTCCATTTCAGTTACAAGCACCAGTATTTACCTATCTATGATGCCGTAAAGTACAGCAGCTGTTTTAAAAGGGTTATCTTAGGACAGTAGCCAAATCTATATACCAAAGTGTTATTAGTGAATTAAAAACACTTTTGATTAAGTAATTACTTTTATAATTCCTACTTAACATTTTCTTCATCAATATAAAAGAGTTTCTATTAAGCTTGACATATTTCTTTTTTTTTAACGTTGTTGTACGATTTGTAGCGTTGCCAATATGTAGGTGTTAAACAAAATGTATGCTATGTTTTATTTTAGAGTTGTCGTTTTGGTATTTGCTCTGAAACCTAGTTTTTTTTATTTTTTTTGAAATTTTTCGCTCACCAAGTTTGATTGGAGTCTGACCTCGCACGCACCCAACGTGAGTATCTGTTGGTTTCGTACTTACAATAAAAGTAAGTGAAAGAATCCAATAAAAAACCATCGAAGATTTCTAATTTCTCCAACAGTCTACGATTTTCTCTATTGGTTCTTAAATAATAATGTTTGAACTTAGGAGTAGGTATTGTATGTATGTAAATAGTAAATACATAGTAATACCGGCCTATAAATGTCCCACTGCTAGGCTCAGGCTTCTTCCCATATAGAGAAGGAACGAGCATTGATCACTGCGGATTGGCGATTTCAGATTCAAATTAAAATCCAGGTTTCCTCACGGTATTGCCCTTCACCGTTTGTCAATGGTGTCTTAGAATAATCAAGAAAGTACATATAACTTTGAAAAAGTCACATTGGTACTTGCCTAAGTTCGAACCTGCAGCAATGTGCATACAAATCCGGTCATTGAACCCCTAGGCCACCACGACCGTTAATATAAGTAAATATATAATTATATAAAATGAGACTACATATTTATAAAGCATACTGCCTTCATTTCAATCGGTGTTAATAATTAAGTCGGTGGGTCTTCCCCTCTAACATGACATACATACTTATAAGACATACCTATATAAAGTGTCACCTGTGTGAACAGACTATGATAACTATACATCGTGTAGATTTATAATGTGTTTACCTTTCAAGCACCAACAATTACTTAGTAGTCTACTCAAGAAATCAATACTTCTATTACAAGAATAACGAGTATATATTTTTAGGCTTAACCACTAAAAGTTTTGTTCGAATGACGTTATGATGAATACAAATTAATTTGACAAAGCTCGTCGTAATATTAAGAAATATGGTTTCAGGGTGCTTTGTTACTTGCCAACTGCCAACAGTGATTACATAATACAAGCCTACGCTTATTTTTTATTTTTCCCCTAACAGACCCTAGTTGTAAACAGAATTAAGTTTCTAAAATTAATGTTCTGACGTATTATCGACAGGTACATAAATGTAACTAAAATAAGTAGATATTAATTAATAAATAAGTAATCAAAAGATTTTAAATATTCAGTTTTACAAAGCGATATATATAACTACCTACTAAAAACAAAATATTATGTAGAAATCAAAGCAATACTGAGAAAAGATATTCAAGATGTAAGAAAAGAGTTGGAGATGTTCCAAATTAAAAAAAAGACATGCGTTTCTAACAAATAAGAATAGAGAAAAAAATAATTGTAGGCCTATACTACTTTCTTATAGGACTCTGGAGACTGAAGAAGGATCTGGGCCCATACCATGAGCTTATTAAGCAAGGTTGTTGCCGCTGTGGATGCGAGACAGCGCTATACAATGCACGTAGCAGCGTCTCGCTTCCACAGCGGCAACAACCCTGCTTAATAAGCTCATGGTATGGCACCAGGCCTTTTTTCAGTCATTTTTGGTCAATTCACTCTATGAGTCCTATACCTTACACTATTCCGTAATCTTGTTTAGCCATCAAGACGCTACAGGTAGAGCATTTTTTACTTTCGAAGTTGCAATATTACTTAATTTGAGCATACGTACCCAACGTTGATTTTTTATTTTGCCACAGATATCATGTGTTAGTTATCAGTACGAAAGCCAAATTGAACTCTTGGCTATTTCTAAGACACGTCAAAAGCTTTCGAATATATTAATGTTCTTAGCTACTACCAAATCGTCAATCTAATAATATTATGTACGTATAATTGTATTTTTAACATTCATGGGTTTTTTTTCGTGCTTTCAGGCGAAATTCGTCTGTATTATCTTACTATCCAAAACTTTAACAGGTGTGTCTTCTGTGGCAACACATCAAATTTACCTAGTGTTTCACCAACAATGGCTTGTCATTTACTTTTAGTTATCGCTACATTGTTTTTTATTCAACTGCTTTTCCTTCTCTTTATTAATGCTTGCTCCTTTAATTACAATTTTCATAGTAAGGTATAATTCTGGTTCTGAACTTCCATCACATAATATAATGAAGTAGCCGTATTTAAAGCCGAAGTTCCGTGACTATTTTATTATGGATGTTTGACAATAGACGCGAATTAAAAAGGTTTCCTACTATTTTCTAGGATTAAGAAAAGGATTTCTAGAACCAATTTCTTATGAGCGGAACTTCTCCTAGCATATGGTTTTATTGATCTCGAATAGACTCAATCCAGTTCCACTTAAAAATAAGAAACAAACTCCCATCGCTACTTTGCACGTGTTCTAAGAAATTATTTTCCGTAAATCTAAATTGTGAAACTTTATTTTTTCAAATAACAATGTACTTTTAAAAATACTTTGATTACGTTAGTTGAATTATGTAACTCGACCTTACCTGCCTCACCTTAGGAAACCGTACGCAAAAAATAACTCCATCGAAGTACTTAGTTCGGTTAGCGGAGTATTTGACTGGAAATAATAATTATTTGTTACTAATTACTTTCCTAATAATGTTACGTTAATCCGATCGATTTCCGGGTGGTTGAAAAGTCTATTATTTTAGAGCTTCACTGAGATTTCTAATTGGACAATAGAAGAATATGATTGTGAATTGAATATATTGGGCATAGGTATCATCAAATTACTCACTAGCTCATTATATTTTTAAACCGTTCAACACCAAACCAGTCAGTAAACTGTGAATAAAGCGGCAGTAGCCTAATGGCTAAGGCGTCGGACTTGCGATCATGCCGGTTCGAATCCCACCCATTGCACCACCGATATGTACCCACTCGTAACACAAGCATCACGCTTAGTACGAGGGTAAACTATTACTAGTTATGTGCGACACACAGTGCTAGCAACCCTTTTTTTTTAAACTACGATAAAATGACCCATCAACAATCACCTCATCGCCAAAATTACAGTCGGGACTGTGGATTGAAAAGTGGTCTTTACACAACTAGATATTATACAGAATTATTTTTTATGGAGTGCGTTAATTCAACGAGGTAATCAGGTGCATAAAACTGAACAATTTTTCCTGAGAAACGTAGTACGACCTCTTAAAATTAAAAATCAATTTTCCATACAAGCATAAGTCACGTGACCTGTCACTTTGTATAAAATTTTCAATTTTAAGATTTCGACCCATGTTCCTTGGGGAAAATGATTCAGTTTTATGTACCTGATTACCTCGTTGAATATACGCACTCCATAAAAAATAATCCTGTATATCATTTGTATGCAATAATAATTATCAATAATATCTGTCAATCTCACAAAAATAATGACATCTGCCAATAATAATTGCAGCTGAATTACTTGTGTTAGGTGTTGCGAAAGCGAAGCATGTTTGTGCCAATCTCTGTTTAAAATAAGGGAATAAATGTTTAAAATAAGCAATTGTTGATGTCCTCTTAAAATTAGAATATAGCGGGCCAAGCATTGAACTTGTGGACGACAGCAAACACGTGTAAAATGCGAAATAATATGTTTTTAGAGACTTCATTGAATACGACATAGCATAATATAAACATAACATACATATACAAATGACGCGCGACGCTCACGCCATCTGAAGGTTTTCTTACACAATTACAAACGGACAGAGACCGCTAGTTTTATGTTCATGAAAGTATGGCAATAACGGCAACATACAGTTCATGAGTGCAACTATAGATGGCGCCACATACACTACGTTCAAAAAGCTTGAAACTTTTCTTATTATCGAAGTAATGTATATTGATCAAGCTGGAGTATAACTAGTATTGTAATTTATATAAACATGTCTAGCCACATGTATCCTATCTTCATCCTAATGTAAAGTCTTTACTTCCATCATTAGGACAACATAACCATTTTATGTAGATTTAAGGTTTTTAATATGGCCTTACCCCCCATATTCCTCACCTACATATTTCTAAAACGAGTCTTAACATTCACCAACGCACTGATTACTCAGCCTCAACCACTCATTCTATTCATTTTCATTAATAAAAATAAAGATGACGTAATATTGCGTGACGACATAATATAATCACAACAATGTTTTAAATTGTATGAGTTTCACGCGTATGGTTTGGTGTCGTCAATAGGAGGTAAAAGTTAAGTGTAGGTCTCCTAATCTAGACTATGCAAAAATGTCGATAACGGTTTCATTGGCTTCATATTGTGTTCTTAGTCGGTGGATTATACAGAATAGATAGAGACAATTAAATAAAAGAAATTTAGACAAGCATACGAATGCTGTTATTTCAATCATAAAGTTTAGTTAAGATTCAGCTACATCAACATTCATTATTATTTATTTTGTAATTTGTTTTGTGTCCTTGATAATAATTTGTAACTAACTAAATACACATCCAATAACTTAAGTCACTATTTATAATTTTAATTATCTTTTGGGGTCCTTCAAGGTGCAGTATTGGGTGCCTTATAAGCACCTACTAAGAAATGTACCTATTCGTCTCTCACTGAGATCACTACCAAATCAACAGAATTACGAGATGTCACAACTACAATAAACTGATTCACCATTGTAGTATGCCAGTATAGTCAGGCAGATGAAGGTTACCTGCACCTACCAGTCATTGTACACTAATAAAATTTACTACAGCCGAGTGACGTCAGAGTGCCGTTCGCACGTTTAGGTGATCTGCTGGCGCGATGGGTTTTATACAAGGTGTTACAACATTGCCCAGTCTTATTCGGCATACTGCTTCTACTTAAAAATATTGACAACTCTCACCAAGAAATTAGTTGTATTTACCAACTGACAAAAAAAATGGGACCTCTCATACTAATTTCTGGACTTTCGTTACTTACTGCGGTCTGCTGGTAGAGATTTCTTTCAAAAAGCAGTACCTTTGTGTAATATTTGATCTATAAGTTGTTTCTGTATTCCTGCTGGCTTAATAGGTTATATACAAGGTGCAACACAAATGTCCACTCAAGTTTGAAATACTTTTTCAGTCCCTAGAAATGAACAATTGTTTAAAAACGTAAAATAATTGTTTGATTAAAAGATTTTCGATCTTCTGTTCTAATTTGATAAGCTGATGAAAATAAAGTATATTATGACCAATTTCTTTGAGATTGATTTGGTTTTGTCGATGAAATAAATTAAGTCAAGCCTTAAAAGGTAAATGCATGAGCTTTAATTCCCGTGACGTAATTTACTTATAATCATGCAACGCGATAGTTTAAAAGTTAGTGTTTCTCGAAGAAAGTTGTTCACTTCTACGGACTCATGGAGTATTTCTAATGTGAACTTTATTCTTAAACAAATTGTTGGTCGACTTAGTCATCCAATTCAATTCAGGTCAATTAAAAACAGCATGTACGATCTACTTTTGCTTTTTATTTAACGTCGGTTAGTTACCTAACACACATACAAAATTTAATTAAATGTAAGTATAAAGTGCAATAACCCACTAGAAATCGAACAAATTCTTCTTGGCCTTGTTTACTCCCGCTGTTTTACTTAATATGGTAAAACCAGAGTAATAAAATTGCCTGTCCCAAGTAATTATAGATGTAAGTATACTGGTTTAAAGTAAATTAATATAATAATGAAAGTTATAAAAAGAAAATTATCATTTTAATTGAATGTTAATAAAAATCGTTGTTATATAAAGGTAGCTATATCTTAAAAAAAATGAGTTATGTAACCTGTAAACCTGTCTGACCTCTCGTTGTTTTAGGTGACTCGTGTTTTATGCTTACGTCATACCGCTAGAAACCTTGCCCTTTCCATTTGTTGTGGCCATGCCGCCCTGGATACCCATGTAATGATCGATCTAGTTCAACTACTAAATGCTTACTTTGTTCTCATTTATGTTATTATTATTAAGAACCGACTCTCGATCCCTATCAATCAATCAACGAATCCACTTATAAAAGGAGGCCTCTCCCAGTTTCGCCATAACACTGGCGAACTGAACCGAAATCTATGGCACAACGTTACGTCTGCTAGCGTATGTATATAAAAATATTAATGATCAACTCACTCAGAAGAAGTGTCGTGTCTGATTTACGTTGTCTTAGATTCTATTCCTGAACTAAATGAAGCGTAGCCGCAGGGATGGTGAGTAGGTATGTATTGTAACGCTGATAACCTCGGTATTACCTACTTTTATCATGTTCATGAATCATAAAGATCGTAAGTAAGTATCATCAGGTCAACTGGACATAACAAGTTGTAAGTATTTGTAGAAGGTGAATCATCCATTACACTGACCTTTTTCATAACATTTTTTTTATTGTGGCGTTAAAATGTGTCGCAAAACCCACTTTTTTGTTTCTAGAGCCGAAATAAATGAACCATAAATTAACATACCCTTCAGTCAAGCAACATCACAGGTTATAATGTAAAATATATCCAAACTGCAACACCATTTTGTCAAGTATCGCCAAATTGGTGAGTAGATTTGGTTTTTAAGTCCGTGTCACTAGATCAAGCTGGCCTGAGCCGGCCTAAATAATAAAAACTTAGATCCAGCCCTCTCATGCTGTTTGCCTTATTAAGATTGTTACCATCGCACTAATCCGAATCCCGTAGGGGGTGCCCTTGGGGGTGAAGGTTGCTAACGTAGTTTGTTTTTCTTTAGCTCTGGCTGGTGGCCCTTAATGTTTCGCCAAAGGTTCGGTAAAGTTGTCAAAGCCTACACTGAAGCTAAATGCCGAAGACATCATCTAAAAGAAATTGGTTTTGGATTTGGAACTGTATTTTTCTGTCTTATTTTTAAAGTCAGGGCAAGTCTTATAAGAATGGTAGGTATAAATAAATAATGGTGTATATAACTTAATTTCAAGTTTATGACATTTTCGAAATATAGTTAATCATCCAATTGTCTCGTTAGTGCAAAAGCTGAGCAAAAGAACATGTTCTTGTCAGTACTCAACATTATTTATCATACTTCAATTGCCAAGAGTTGGTTAGTTTTCATCAAAGTATACCATCTTTTTAAGTCTTGAAGAAACTTTTTTGGTCGACTATTTATTGAAGTCTCTAAAATGGAAAATAAGGCAGAAATTGGTCAGGCAAGAACCGGATAGGTAGGTAGGTACTTATTTTTTGACAGTTACTCAACTAGAATCATTTTGTAGAATAAGGCATGCCGCATGAAGTACCTGTTTTAGCAGAAAATCATAAAAATTCCGTCATGAAGACTTTAAATGAAATTAATGATGATTTTTTTGATTTTTTTTTCTACGATGATTTTTTATTGCAATGATTGGGCCCAAAGCTTACTAATCAGTATCTGTATGTAATCAGGTATTTTGTGACGGGTATGCAGTATTTATACTCATTCAACGAATGATTATTCAATCGACAAGGTACCTACCGTTAGCATACCATACCTTTATCGGAAATGGTCGTCCCACTGAATATAAACCAGGATTGATTGTTAGACATTTTGATTCTGATGCACTAAAATAAACCTGGGCCAGCCTATAATCAGAAGCTAAATTTCTACATTTGTTCTATTTGTGTTATTTTTGTTCAGTGGTGGCATGAGGCGTACGACAGAAATCTGGAAGTTTTATGATTACGATTATGAAAATAAAACAAGTATCAGCGCCCGACACCTTAGCGCAACCATTACGTAAATTGACCTTGACCAAGGCAAGGGCCCGTGAAGGTCAACCATTGTTTGTTTTATGTAATAAATAATACATTGTATTAACAACGATACACATGACAATTTTTCTGCTTATTACAGCATGTTAGTTCGAAGAAATCATACCTACCTCTAGTATGCCCGCAGCGGGCTTCTAGCGTAACGACTTTCATCTATATCCAAGAGGTTATAAGTGCCGTTTATAGTATAGTAAAGTGGGCTTAAAACTTTATGATGAGAACTTTATTTCTAAAGTATAGTATGACATCATCTAGAGTTACGTCGAGTCGCGTCGGCGCGGCGTCGAGGCCACAAGATATGGTCGCACCAACATCGCCCTGCAGGCGGCAGGCAGGCCCCAGTTTGAATTAGTTTGAAATAGCACTCGCTGTGGATACCACGTACGTTGACTTCAGTGAAAAAAATATAACTATTAAATAAATCATGGCTAACATCATGGGTGAGTAAACAATTATTTATTAACTATGCATTTGTGTTAATTATATTTTTTTGCGAAGTGTTTAGTTCGCAAATTGCAATATTTTATCGCATCCTTGACACCGGTCGTTGTTCAAAGCCTTCGGCTGTATATCCATAAATGAACTGACGAACTGAAACGAACCTTTTGGAATTGAACTAAGGATGTTATTCTCAGATTTCTTAAAATCTAGTTTTTATTTTGACAAGCCGGCGACGCAAATACCGGGACCGGCGTTTTCTTGGCACAAGGCCAACAACGGGCGTGGTGATGCGGCATATGAAAATCGTTAGAAACAATCAATACAAACATTCCACTGACCTTTCGAAATATAACAAAACTATGGAAGTAAAATAAACAATTATGATTAAACCTAAAATAGTTTTACACAGGAATTTGGGAGCGCGTTGTTGAAATCATATCGAACGTGTTATTGCAATAACAAGCGTTAAGAACTTTAGAACATCGTTCGCAAGTAATGTAGGTACTTCGGTATAATTATAAAATATGTTTTTCAGCTACAATGTTAACGTTATCTCCCACAATTAACCAGTTTTTTTCTTTATTAGGTCACGTTGTTCAAATACCTAGGTAATCAGTAAATGTTTTGTTGTGAGATCATCCTTAATTCCGTCGCAATCGAAGGTTAGCTGGGACTAGGTGTGTCTGTTTATATAATTCTTTTCCTCACATGAATGCCAATTACCAACTAAATGAGTTTTACGTAGAGGTTTTAATTATGATAATTAAATCTAATGCGACAAGGTAAGTTATAAAACATAAACGGTTTGATATGCGTTAAATTATAACAAAAATATGACCTCAAAAGCTACTGTTAACGTTTCATGACGAATCTTAGGTCACCATAGATTGGTCTAATTGACCTAATAGAGATACCGCATACCGTGAATTTCTTGCATTTGGAATTCGAAAGAAGATTCGTCTGATAACGTACAACTATTAAAACATTGTATGTAAACAAGTGAAGAATGATGAGTTACATCTTATCACCTACCCGCTAATCTTGTAAACATAGCTGTTTCTGTTTTATAACGAAGACTTACAGATCTATAGCGAATGACTAATTGGCTGTCTCTGTTGCTTGATTCTTGTCGTGTTGTTCTAGACTTTTATGGAATCTTTATTACCTACTTACATACAGCTTTGGAGGTGTATAATTCTGTTATTATTTAATTAAATATTTAACGGTCAGTTTTGTTATGCCACTGGCATACCTATAAGGCGTACAATCCTGTTCCGTACTAAAGTTGCGAAGGTCAGTTGTCTGTTTTTCCACGGAGCTTTCCATGATGGAATAGATAACGCTCTTAATGGCTGATTCAGTGCTAGGTAGTCAGACGAATCATTTTATTTTTTAAAAGCCATAACACTTTAAATATTAACTACCGATTATTGAATTGATTATTTTTGCGAAGGGGTTCCATTAGTGAAGAGTATTGAGCTAAAAATATCTGTACTATTTACTTACAATTAAGTAAAGCGAAACCAGCTTAACTGATTTAATTAATAATTTGATCTTCCATGGCAAACCTTTTTTGTGTATAACCGAAAAATAAGTATATTTTATTATGAAAGCTACTAATTTAAAGGCATGACAAATACTTATTAGCAATAAATAAGCCTTAATAAAGTCGCTTAATGTCATAAAGCATAACTATTCTATATGATTCAACCCTGACTAACGCCGCCAGATACAGAGGTTGAAACATTGATTTGATAGGATGACATCATCGTATTGGACTACTTTCATAACAAGCGTACGGCGAAGTCTCACTGCGCAGCCGCTACGAACGGGTCTCAATCGTTTAGCTACAAAAACAGAATATAAAGACAGCAATGTATAGCTTAAATTACCTACCTACGGCTGTGACATTATCAAGTTATGAATTCGTGGGCGCCGAGCTAGTAATACCTTACTCGCATACCAATATACCGGCCTATTTTAAACTCGCACAGCGTATGGAACGCGACGCCAGTATATCGTTAGACTAAATAGGAATCGAGGAAAGCACTTAGAAATGTTTACTGAATTTTAAACACCTACTCAATTCCAATAGAGAGTTCAATGACATTATTCACGCTGCTGCGGTTGGAACGTTAGACTTAAAATCTAGACAGGCAGCGCCAAAATAGAAAATATGGTGGATGTATGGTGGATGGTTTCTACTTATGTAAATGTTTATGTTGATAGGAAGTTGCTGTTTGAAATTATTTAACAAACAACAACAAGAAGGTATCATACCTACCTTTTGCAGTTCTATTGATCATTTATAATTTCCAAACGCATTCGAAATTATGAATAACGGAAACAAAATAGTTTTAATGATATAGGTAACTTTTATTTTTATGCTTTATTTTCAGATTTAGCAACCGAGGACAAACTCGAGTACCACTTCTTTCCGGTCTCGAGTGGCGCCGTGCAGTTCAAAGTAAGAACTCCTAATGATGCGCACATTGCTCTTACCATGGGACCCGCCGAAAGCGACCCAATGATTGAGGTACGTAAATTGGGACTTCTTACATAATTATGTTATTTGTATCTAATGAACTTTAGATCAAAAAAAGTATTCGCAAATTCATTTTATTCAAACTGTTTTTATTCCATAGATCTTCCTTGGTGGTTGGGGGAACACAAAGAGCGTTATCAGGAGGAACAGAACCAAACCAGACAAAGTTGAAATTGAAACTCCTGGCATCTTGAACGGTGGCGAATTCCGTGGTTTCTGGGTTCGTTGGGACGGTGGCATTATCTCAGCTGGCCGAGATGGGGAAGCCATTCCCTTCCTCTCCTGGGCTGATCCCGAACCCTTCCCAATCGCATTCGTTGGAGTATGTACGGGCTGGGGTGCAACTGGCACTTGGAAGATTGAAGGTATGTATTAAACCGCTTCTACGATCATCACATAAAATGTACCCAACAAGTGAAATTATACCCTTTATTATCGGTGCAGATGGGGCTGAATTCAATACTCCGGACAGCTTAGAGTATAAATTCGGACCCGTTGTATCCGGATCTCTGAGATTTGAGTATCGCGGTCCCCACAACTGCCATGTATCTCTGACGCAAGCACCCGCAGAGGTCGACCCTATGTACGAAATTATCCTCGGTGGTTGGGAGAACACCAAGTCAGTTATTAGACACTGCAGACAAAAACCAGACAAGGTAGTATAATATGTTAATGTCGTATTCGCCGTTGTGTTATATGTTCGAATCTTTGGTTTAAATCTCAATATTGACCCTTAGGTTGAGGTACCGACTCCAGGAATTATGAATCCTAATGAGTTCAGGAAATTCCTAATCGAATGGAGGTCTGGCAGAGTGTTGGTCCGCGACGGCGAGTCGGGCGAGCTTATTATGGAGTGGGTAGATCCCGCGCCCTTCGGCATCACACACTTTGGTGTCCGTAGTGCTTGGGGAGCCCGCGGACAGTGGCGTATTTCTCATTTCAACAACCCTGGCGCTCAGCCACGTTGAGTTATCTTTTCAGATATTGGGAATGCTTTGGATGTTAATTGCTGACTTCTAATCCGCATTCAATGCGTAGCTTTATATATTTTGTCGTAAGAAAACTAAAATTTTAATGGCCACAAATAAAACCACCTTATTCGACTAACAATAAAGTTTATAGAATCAAGATAACTGCTGCGTGTTTCGAATTCTGACATTTGATAGATCTGTTGGTATTTGAAGTCTGAATCTGGATGTGTTGAATCGGTTTTTGGTATGTTGGGTACATTTTGTGACTAAGCTTTGTTTTTTCTTCATATTTGCATCCGTTTTCTTTACTAGGTGCTTTTGAAATGATGTTTACTCTTTAATAACAATTTCGGCACTCAATTTCTTCGTGTTCTTAACTCACGAACCACTATACCAAAGAAAACGAGTTTAATCAAAGCACACACATTTGATTGTCTGCATGTCTTTCAATTTATTTGCATAATAAATCATTGCATCATTAACATAAACAAATTTAATATGTACCTACGTTATTACGTACATATTTGATTAATTTTCCTAACTCATTAAAAAATAATATAATATATACAGAATTAATTTAAAAGGATTGCGTATATTCAACGAGGTAATCATATGCATAAAACTGAACAACTTTTCCAAAGAAAAATAGGTCGAAATCATCAACATTAAAATCATATTTTCATACATACTTAGAATAAGTATGTCACGTGACCTGTCTTGTTGTATGAAAAGTTTATTTTTCTTTTTAAGATTCGACCTATCTTTCTTGGGGAAAGTTTCATGCATCTGATTACCTCGTTGAATATACGCAATCCTTTTAAATTGATCCCGTATATCTACATAATAAAGTATTATATATCTATCCTTAAAATACGAGTAATACTTATGTAGCAATATCTTTGCATTTTAATGCTTTACATAGTCAGTGACCGTTTGTTTTCCAATTGCTCCTTTATACCTTTTTCTGTTGCATTCCCTCTTCATATACATTAATAACTAATTAAATAATTGTATAAATTTTCAGTGCCTCCAAGTGCGCCCGTAGCCGCACCACTGTACGCTGCCCCGCCCGGCTACCCCGGAGCTGGTGGCTACCCCGGAGCTGGTGGCTACCCTGGAGCCGGCGCCCCCGTCGTGGCTGGTATTGGCAATTGGGTAGATGCCACTTCAGGGCAGGTACCACCCGGTGCTGTCGTTGGAGGACAAGACTGCAACGGTGAACCACTATACGTCGCCAGAGCAAAGCACGAGGGTGCTGTTATCCCTGGAAAATTGTGCAGCTCACACGGTTGTGCTTTCGTGGCTTGGGGAGGCATGGAGCACGGCAAAAACGAATATCAGGTTAGTTTGAATGTTTTTGTTGTAAATGTAAGGACTGAGAATAAATCTAAAGAGAAAGTTCTTAATGTAATTTACAATAAATGAATGTCACAGGTTTTGGTCGGAGGACCCAACAACTGGGTGCGCACAAACGGCTCCAACGTACCTCCTGGAGCATTCCCCGGCGGTCAATCGGAAGATGGCGAGCCTTTGTACATTGGCCGTGTCAACCACGAAGGTAGCCTGACCACTGGCAAGGTGCAGCAATCTCACGGCGTCTGCTACATCTCTTTCGCAGGACAAGAGCTCGGCTTCCCTGAATACGAAGTCCTATTGCCTTAAGCTACATTGACAATTGTTAATTGAATCTCAGAATTTGTGAGTAGGTACGCGTAACTTAAGAATTCTGCTTCCACAACTTATATGATCAATTAATGATACATATAATGTAGATATTGTATGTATCTTGATTCGTACAATTATTATGCACGCTGTGCCTGTTCTTACGTAAGAGAATGTTAATTATTTAATGCACTGCATAATATTAAGTTATTTGGTGTTTTAATGTTAGGATCACCGAAGTAACGACAAATATATGTAATATTTTTGTTAAATTATTATTAAAATATTTACCTATTTAAGTTTTTCTTTTCGAACATAATAGATACTTACGACCAAACTAATGGCCCTTCTGAGAACCTATCCATGAATATTTTAATCCTTGATTGAACCTGCGACTATTTTCACAGAAGATCAAAAAATGCAAAGCAACGAGAAAAGATAATAATCTAGGTATTATTATTACTCTATGAAATAAAAACTAGGCATGATAAATTAAAAATCGTAATTAATAAAATTACGGCTACTTACAACAAATTATCACCTGCCTAAAAATGTAACATCAAGGAATACTACACATAGTACATTTTACATAAATAGGGAATACTAGATACATACCTAACTGGGTATTTTTTTTTTTACATTTCAACGAAATAAATCTAAATATGCCTATTTTATTTCGTCTTAAGTACATAGTTGTCTTCTTTAGCAGACAGTAATAGACCTTTTCTGTCCCGAAACCGAAAAAAGTACTTTATGTGGAAGGTCCAAAGTGAAGGCTGTTTGAACCTTTCACATAATATACTGTTACAAATGAATAAATAAAACGTCGAAGGGGGCGTGGCTAAGCTTCCTCTGATGACCTGTCAACGAGCTGTCAAGAGTGTCAAGGCGCTACACAGTTTCCTACTACACACACGAGATCCGAACGTGGTGGACGTATCACTAGACGATAGTTACTTAATTTAAAGATAATTGATTACATTTACCTGTTTGCTATTGATAATTTGATAAAGTTTATGTAAATCTGTCAATGATTGTTTTAATTAATTAATTGCAAGCCCTAGTTTATTACAATACATACTTTTTTAGTTTCCTGGTCTTATTTACAAATACTGTTAAGGTGATACCTCCGATGTGGCCCGCGAAATTCAAATTTTCATGTGTTTTTTGCAATTTGCTTATCAGTGACAAGTTGTAACTTGATCAAAATTCGATTCGCGACAATAACAAGTATAATTTTAAATATAAAAATGATCATAACATGTGCTCCATTCATTCTCACAAAGATTAGTTGAAAGTTAGTAAAATTTCCGAAATCTAACTCATTTTCAATTATTCTTTGTGCGAGCGAATGGAGCGAACGTTTTAATCATTCTTATATTTGAAGTTATATTTGTTATTGTCGCGAATCATATTTTGATCAAATTACAAGTTGTCACTCATAAGCAAATTGCAAAAAACACATGACAATTTGAATTTCGCGGGCCACATCGGAGGTATCACTTTAATCATTAATATGTTCTGTATGATCTGTCTTAATGTGTATACAAACCATATAAGTATACCTATAAGAACATTTTTGTATAGGTACTAAATAATAAACTAAAAACCTTTAACAAAATGTATGTAGTTCGTTACATATTTAATCTAGAACAATCTAGCTGGATCTTAGCAACACTAGAATTAGACTTTGGTAGTAGAAGGTTCCCTAAATACCAACGGGAGGTCATAATTGTTTAAAATCAAAATTAAAGTACATCAGAATTAATAGGCGTACGTGAGGCCACAGCCCACAGGTCCAACATGCAATGGTCTTGCTGAGAAATATTTGCGCTGAAAATTATTTTATGTGATCAACTTGAAAAAAAAAACGATTTTAATATTGCTAACTTGCAGTAGCCATGAAATCATAAGAACAATGTTTTTTCCCTTACGGCCCGTTCACGACTTCGGTCTAAGCGGCGCGCGGCGCGGCGGGCGGTGCGGCGTCGGTGAGCGGTGCGAAATGCACGCCACGTACCTCAATAGCGGTTAGTTGTAGCCATAGATTATACAGGTTGTAGCGGCCGCGGTGGACGTATTTAGGTAGTCAAATCGTGCTCAAAATCATGGCGTTATCAAAATGATCCCTTCTATGTTTAGAAAGCAGTACATTTTTAAAACAAGACATTCTTGATATGAGAGATATAAACATTAAATAGAGATATAATAATTAATATGAGAGATATAAAAATTAAAACATTGTTTAATTTCTTCCCACAACCTTCTTATAAGATATTTTTATATTTTTGTTGGGGATGTTTTGACATCAATATAGGCAGTCGATTAAAAATGTCTGTAATAAATGCCTCGGTATCCATAACCGCCACAAAATTGTCTATTTTTTTGTTTTTAATTACGCCTCTGAGTACGTCCACTTCTACACCGCTGTCCACGCCGCTCTGTTTCGTGGCGTCGCACTCATTCGCTTGTACTTTTGTTCCTGCCGCTCACCGCACCGCGCGCCGCCGTAGCGATTCGCTCGGATAAAACCGCGCGCGTTTTCGCTATGAGCGGCGTCTCGTGGCGTGCTTCAAACATTTTCATACTTTTGATCTTACCGCTCGCCGCCCCGCGCTTAGCTGCCGCTCACAGCGGCAAGGTCGTGAACGGGCCGTTATAGTAGCAGATACGCCTAAAATCTGCGCTCGATCGGTTGGTTCATTCCGTTCATCACTCTGACTCTCGCTCTGCTCAGTGTATGTATTCTGTGACTGAATCTCAATTTTTTTATCTGTGACTTCTATATAATTCCCAAAAATTCCGCAAATCAACCAAACGTCAAAATTAATGTAGTTTTGGGATTTGGGTTTTGTTGCTACTTGGTTTGTCATTGTGTGATACCCAATTATTTATTTACTTGTAGAAAGTGAAAATTATCCGATATTTCATACATCACAAAAAAACGTGGTGAACCATGGGTGAACAATTTGGTAAGTAAATGGTGCCAAATAATATTGTTACTGTACATATCTTTATTATTAAATATTTAAGCTGTTATTTCTATGCTTTTTGTATTTCATTAATGCATGTATAATATATGATTGCATCACTTTTGCCAACTACTTCATGAGTCCCACGTTTTTACAGCACTCACCACTTGGCCAAGACATCATAATATATTTTACCGAATCACAAGTAGTGCCATCAACTTTGAAGTCAAAGCTCCTGGTAATGCCGGGATTGGGTTATCAAGCAAGGCTGGACCAACATGTGATTATATTGTAAGGATAGCTTATTTACATTAATAATATAATCTATTGATTTGGTACCTATGTTATATGACTCACAATCAGAGAAGATGGCTGTTAGATAAGTTATTTAATACATTTAAAGCTGAGTTTAACCGTAAATTAACATGAATAAATTTACAGATTGGAGTGGGCCATAATCGCCATTCATGGATAAAGAAAATGACTATAAGAGTTGGCAAGGAGACAGTTGAAACACCCAATATTTTGTCTGTACAAGAATACAGGAAATTTTGGGTGTCCTGGTATGGTGATGTCTTGCGTTTAGGAAGGGATGGAGAGACAAAACCAATAGTGTCCTACAGTTGCAGAAACTCAAACTTGAAATATATTACTTTCTCCGCTATTGATGATAATAGAAATCCAGTACATTGGAAAATTGAATGTAAGTTCCAAGCTTACGTAAAATTAATCTAATTCAAGTAACTTCCTTGCAATCTTGAGGGTAGCAATTAAAAGCTCTTATCTTCAATTCAACATTTCTTGCAGTGCCACCATTATTAGAAAAGCCGCTGTTGAAGCCTGTGACAGGAGGCGAACTGTACTGGGTTCAAGTAGATGCAGACACACGGTTCCCAGATGCAGCCCTTATTGGAGGTTTTGAAAAAGAAAATCTGTACATTATCAGGGCAAAACATAGGGGGTCATTGACACCGGGCAAGTTTGTGTCCTCTGAGGGTTTGGGGTACATACCATGGGGTGGAGAAGCTAATGCTAAAAGTTCATTTGAGGTATTCATTATTGATGATTTACAAATTAATATTACTTTAATTACATGCTCATTAACCTTTCATATATGTTTTTATTACAGGTCTTATGCGGGTATGATTGTACCTGGGTGTCAACTAAACTAGATAGTATACCTGTAGGAGCTGTTGTTGCTGGCCACTCAGAAGACAGTGGACGTGAAAGACTGTATGTTGGACGTGCCAAATATTTTGATCATATCATTCCAGGAAAAGTCCAACCTTCTCATAAAGTCTGTTATGTAGCATTTGATGGTAAAGAAGTAAGTGTAGAGAACTATGAAATATTGGTAGTACCTGATAAAAATAGGTCTGCCAACAAATTTTTGTTACCTCCTGTTGATATGAATGTTATGGTTGAATCAGAAGACGAAAATGATGATATTGATGATCATTCTATGAATTACGATAATTATGATGGATTCTTCTATGCTGATCCTTTGTAATAATGCTTAGTCTTAGTTCAAATATCATCATAATATATATCAGATAATCTTTATTATTAAAATCAGACTTCTCAGTAACTTATACACATATGGTTTAGGTGTTTAAGAATTTAATTTGTAAGTTTATAAATATCATTTCTATTGCCCTCTGTAAATATTTCTCTTATTTAAATTGGTACAAACATAAAACAAGATATATTTGTGTTTTGCATTATAAATATTTCACCTAGAATATAGTTAACCATTTTGTGAGAAAAACCATGCCTGTAAAAACTGATTGTGAGAAGCCAACAAGCTGTAGTAATTATGCCTAAAATAAGTTTGATATTAAGTATTAGGTAATGTTAAGTTCAACTAAATAAAATACAATTTTATTTGTGTATAAATAGTTTATTATTTCTAAGATTAAATGTACACTTTGATTAGCCACTTTCAGTATTAGAATCGCATTATTGCAAGCACAGATGGCTTGGTAGAGACTGCGGTATTTCATCTTCAGGTATGACTAATATTTCGTAAGTTGATATTTCGACTTCTCTGCCTTTGTATGGTAAATAGCATAAGTCATAACGAACATGGACTTTGCCAATCAAAAGTTTATTATCATACATTGCTCTTCCTATATATAAAGGTTCATTTTGCACTTCAGAATGCCCACCAATATATGCATTTGATGGAATGTGGTTGCATTTTGTTTTTACCCATTTTGCATTAAATCCGCATAATATCTGAAACAGGCAAGCTTGATTACAGAAACCTAAATAACCCACACATATAAAAAAAATACATCAATAGTTGATACTCTACCTCAAATTCTTCTTTGGCGTGTTCTCTATGGCCCCAAGGAACAAATGCCAAACCTGTTGATGGCACATACTTTCCAGGGCACAGTGAATTATTATGATGTGATCTGGCAATATAGGTCAATTCATTTTCAAAGCCCCCAATCATTGCATCATGAGGCAACTGGCCTTTATTTAAAGGGAGCCAGTAGAGTTTGTCTTTAAATCTTCTAGAGGATACTGTTTTTAAAATAACTGGTGAGCCTATAAATTAAATGAAAAAAATAAGTATTTAAGTCAATGTAGAATGATTAGTATTTTTATTTACAATGTGGGTAAACGTAAATCTTAATAAACCAAGGCACAACCACACAATAAATAAGTACTGGCTTAAAAAATATTGTAGTAATTGTAATTCTACAAATGAAAAACTAACTTTCTATGATCCATTCAATAGGGGCTCCATGCCTGCACGACGTTCTGAATTGAACAAATCCTATACTTGGCTCAGTAAACAGTCTGTCATACTCAAGAAAAGGTATTTGCTCGCCAATCATGCCCATTCTAATTTTATTATTGTACCAAGTTACCCACAAATGCTTGTAATCAAGAAAATGTGATATAACTCTCGAAGGGAATTTCATCTCGGTCCCTTCGCACAAATTCATGATTCTTGTTTCCTGTCCTAATATTATCTGTAAGATAAAAATATAAAATTTGAGACACCACAATTAAATTTTCATCATTTCAATTTAACACTAGCACCTCCCTTGTCCCGTCAGAAGACACAATAGTTTAACATTGGAAATGTTCATATGTGACTCACAGGACAGTGAAAGGGTTAAGAAAAACAACTTATAGGTAGGTATATGAAAATTATATTCTGCTAGTTGTAGGTACTAATAAATATACAAATGCTATCAAATCAATTCAGTTCCTAAAGAAACCTAAAATAGATATAATACTAACCTTATAAAGTTGCATATTTGGTTTCTGAGTTGCAGTCAATAAAATGTAAGGACCAAAGCCAGTAGTTTTTATTTTAAACCTAATGCCATATCTGTCGGCCTTATAGAGAGTATGACGATCGGATGAATCAATAACTGCAAGCAAAGTAAAAAAATTATAAATAAAAAAATATTTAGAAATATAAACATATTTACAAACTGTAGGTATAAGTTATTTAGACAAAGAGTCCATCAAAGATTCAAGACTATATTTTTGATATAGCATTAATATTATGCCAACCCATCGTGGTAATTTACAATGGGTGGGTTATGAACCAGCCACAACATAATCCGACGCTCTAGCCAATAGGATACCGCTGCTTCTATTTTTTAAATAAAAGATTCAGAAATAAAGCAGTCTTGACTGATAGAGTATAAAAAATCGCATAGGGTGCTCAGCAGGCCACACCAAAAACCCTCGCATAAACTGTTCATTCAAATTTGTTACAATCTCTCCTTGCCGGATGCAGCAGCTTAAGGAAAAAAATGTGTTTAATATTCATTTAATGCAAATATCAAAAAGTAAAATGTGAAATTGAACCTTGACAGTCTCCCATTTCGTTTCGCAAATATATCACAGTAACTTATTTTTTCAAATGCTAATAATTGATATGAAAGTAATGTATTCTTAAAAGGAAATGATTAATTTTACGAGGAAAACATTGTGCAACTTAGCAGAATTCAGACGTAAACATGTCAATGTCAAATGGGCAATGTTGACATGTTGATGTCTCGTTGACATTGACATTTGTAAGCTGTGCATAGATAAAAAATTGAGAAAAAAGTACCGAATCAAATCCTGAAATCGCTGGCTACAAAGTTGATTGTTTTTTTTTATCCTAATTCACTGATGCTATTGACGATGAATTATTTGTCGTTTATAACTTGTTGGTACCTACAACTTCAGTGGTACTATAGTAGATTTGAACATATCTGTCTCAAGATATGGCCAATCCGATAGTGTCTACACGATCTTTTTTTTTATTTCATAATCTTCGATTCGACGAGACTGTTTACTGCTTCTGCAATAAATAATATTTATTGAACCAATCACATAATTATAATATATTAAAACTTTTAACCTCCAGTATAAACTGGCTGAATGTCATGCAAGAAGAATAAGTTTATTCAAAAAAGTTGTCATTCTTTAAAATGCAAGCAAATCGAGAGAACCGATTACTAGAATCTGAATTTCATTAAATATTTAATAATTAAAAGGACTGTTTCTAGAACAAGAATTGACATAAAAAGCGTGCACAATGTCTGGCACACCTTCAGAATTAGCTACCAGCGAGATGCCTGTCTCCGATCCGGGAATAGGTAAGTAACTAATGATAATGTTTCGATGTGTTTAATAAATACCTTCTGATACAATTTAAATAACTAACTAAAAAATCTCAGGTCTTCAAACTTTTTTATTTGGCCTATGGATTGTTATACATATAAGTATTTATTTACTGATGCTGCGCTGCGGCATGCCAAATTTTTTGGATGAAAAGTAGCATACAAGGGTGTCAGCTTCTTCCATACCAATTTTTCATATTTTTTAACAAAAAATGGTCAAGGATTTTGAGCGTGAAGAGATATCAAACATACCCACGCAAACTTTCGCCTATATATTATTAGTGATTCAAATAATGTTGTGCCCTTAGGTACTCTATGTTATAATGTTATACCTTACTTGACCCTTACTGCTATACTTGAGGGCGTGGGTTCGATTTCCACTCAGGACAAATAAATCTTTGTGTGATGAGCACGATGATTTGTTCTGTGCCTGGGTGTTATTTACCTATCATATTATTATGTATGTATTTAGAAATATATACCTATACTAGCTGTTGCCCGCGGCTTCGCTCGCGCGTAAAATAAAGAGTAGTATTAAAGGTAGATGGATGTATTCTGTGATTTTCAAAGTAAGGAGTATGAATAAATTTTTTCATAAAATATTATGGCGTTAAAATAGTAAGTAGCAAAAGCATTTGTGTTATGGAATCTGAGACAATGAAGATACCATAAACACCCAGACTCAAGACAATTTATAAAAGTTATTTTCTACATGGACCTGTCCGGGGATCGAACCTGGGACCTTAGAGCTGGCGACACCTTAAAAACCGGAGTGAAAGCCACTCGACCACGGGGGTCGTCATTATAGATATGTCTTAGATGGGCGTTATCTTATCTACTTATCTTTTCATCTGTCTATCTTTGAGAATACCGAACTTCACATACCAACTATTTCAGCCCCTATTTCACCCCCTTAGAGGGTAGATTCCTAAAAGGCTAAAATCACGGTATTTATTTCTAACTAATAACTCTTGTATGAAATTAAATGTGTCTATCTTTGAAAACGACACAATTCATATACCTACAAACTTCCAACCCCTATTTCACCCTCTAAAGGGGATGATTTTCAAAATTGCTGAAATACGTCTTCATTTATCTCTAACCCGAAACCCGTATACCAAATTTCATGTGTCTATCATTGAAAATACCGAACTTCCCATACAAACTTTCAACCCCTATTTCACCCCCTTAGGGGATAGATTTCCAAAAGAAAAATAGCCTATAGTCCTCAATAAGTGGACTATCTAACAGTGAAAGAATTTTTCAGATCGGATCAGTACTTCCTGAGATTAGCGCGTTCAAACAAACAAAAAAACAAACAAACTCTTCAGCTTTATAATATTAGTAGGTATAGATAATAATGACCAGATCAAAAGCTGGAACATGCGCTATATCCTGTAAGTATATTTATTTATGCCAGCTTAGCAGTTTGCCATCAGATCTCGTCACAAACAGGCATTAATCAGTAGTGGATGCGAGATTCAAATACCGTCCGTTCAGTTTAATAAAGACAAAAATATGAATAAAGTAACCTTGATGACCTAGCTGTACCCGCGACGTTGTTCGCGCTGATCAGTCGTAATAGGTATGCATGTGAAAAATATTTTTGACTGACTGAATCACTGAATGCGCTTTAGATGGCTCAAGTCGCCTGATACGGGTATTTGACAATTTGGTTTCTTTTATGTAAGTCGCAGAAATTGCGGGATTTAGATGATGGACTTATCAACTAACTGACTATGAACTTCCCCTGTTTAACAGTAAAGTGTGATTGTAAAAACTTTATGCATTTTTGTTTGTCTCGATCAGGCATCAAAAATTACATGAGCAGCAAGCTATCTAAAAGATTAGCCATGTAAAAAATTACAAACTAAAAAATAATACAAAACACAAAAAGGGTTAGCTCGATATATTCGTACTTCTGTAAGAAAGTCGGTTCTAGATATAAAAAACAAAATATGTAATAACATCAGGATTCGAACACGCAGCAAGATATTTCACATTTCCTATCGTATAACCACAGAGCTGTTTAATACTGCTGTAAGCATCTTAAATAGTTATTCATACTTCAATAAACTGATCGCTATGGCAACGTTATTTTCGCCATGGTTACTTTTTTGTTTATATGTCAAAGATTACGTGTACAGATGAATGGAGATTATGTAAATTTAGAGTTTGATCCCTATTTAATATGGACGACCATATTGATGAGAGCTCATCCTAAATTGGACTTTGAGTCGCCGATATCGCTTTCTATTGATTCAAATGTACATAACTTTTTTGTTTATGAACCGATTTCGATGAAACCAAAACTAAGTAATACCTCAAGTTACGTATAATTTTTGTATATAAACATTGTCTGCGTGGGATTCATAGATTTTACGTGATGTGCGCACAAACAAACATATAAACAGACAAACAGACAAACAGACAAAAATTTCAAAAATGATGGAAATGGGTTCTGTTAGTTATCTTTTCACACGCTGGCTATTTTTTTTTTCAATTTCTTCAATGTACAAAAATGACTTTTCTACAGATTTATTATATGTATAGATGTATGTTTATCAGTTGTCTGGTTACCTTAGTACAGGCTCTGCCTAGTTTGGGATCAGATGGCTGTGTGTGCGTTGTCCCAAGATATCATATTATATTACATTATTATACTAGTAAAACGAACTTTAATTTGTAATTACATAGAAACTCCGGTCGTGAATGTACCTAAGTTTCCTCCGTACCCGCCGTACGCGACGGAGCCGGCGCCGCCATCAGTGGCAGACACTATCATCGCTGGTCGGGGTCTCCGGCTGACACACAAGTCTGGGCCGAAGAAACCTGTACGCCCTCCTCCTAAGCCAGCTAGACCAAGGTAAAGACAACCACACAAAAATTTTAAAGCTTTTCCACTACTGGGATAAAACATGAACTTTAGAAGAAAGCTTGCTTGACTGTAGTCAAGCACCATAAGCGCATCCGCACTGTTGTTGTTGGCAGTTGTAATGCTTTACGCGGACATTTTTCGAGTATTTGACGCAAATAATAACAGTTTACCAGTATGACAGTATAACGAGAAGAAATTAATGTGTGGATACCACATCACAGAAACACCGAATTCAAAAGTTGAGGTGTTTATGCACTTATGGTGCTTGACTGCACTATTCACTCGCATTTCTTTTAAATTTCCCGACAAAAATCAAGGTCCCACGTTGGGCACCACTACCGAAAAATGAACCGGAATCATGAATTGAGAAGTGGTTAAAGACATGAAACTAAGTTCTGTCCTATATAACTTCTTTCCTGGTTACTAAAACAATCGTGACGCTAAACCACTAAAATTAATTTACAATGGTTATTTTAGGGGTCCAAAAGCAACCGATGTGAAGATGTCAAAGCGCGCTACGCGAGCGCATGCGCGCTGCCTGCGTAAGCACGGTGCAATCCTGACCGACCGCCTTGAACGAATGTCAAAGCCATTGCGGCGCAATATCATTTACTTGTGGAGAGAACATGCACGCACTTTACCTCCTGACACGGTAAATTAACATGGAGACTTATATTGAAATTCTGCTACTCCCGCTGAAAAAAGATCCTACATATCTTATCCTCATCATTTCCATTTTTGCCATAGGTACTTAATTAGAAATAGGTACCTTCAGTAAACTATAAGCCCGTCATTCAGTATCTGAAACACTAAATCAGTTCCAGGATTACAATTACAATCCCCATGATCAAATAGCTCTAATTTATTTTTTATAGATTGCTCGGCTACGTTCTATGTTGGACGCCGATGAACCTTTTAAACCAGATCAGGCCTATGAATACTTTGTGAATTTAAAAAAGACTAAGAAGAAAGCGACTGCGTAAGAATTTATTAACAACATTCAGACAAGACTTTTATTGCACTATTCACGTGCTATATTATTATTATTACTTTTAGAACGGCTCGTGTGAATGAAATAAAGAAGGATGTACTAGCCATGGTAGGCGAGAAAAGGTTTGTGTGGGCTCGCAACGCCACTGTGGCTTTCGCTAGAGGCATCCAACAAAGACTGTCCAGGCCTGGACGTTATGCACTGGCTGATGGGTGAGCTAATTTATCAGCAGTCAATTTTTTTTTTTTAAACGACTCCCGCACTGAGGTATTTTATCCTTGTGTAGCGGGGGTTTCACAAACATTCAAATCACATGCACAAAGAACACCCAGACTTGGAACAAGCATTTGTGGATCACACAAATGATTGTCCCATGCGGGGCTCGAACCCGCAGCACGTCGGCACAGTGGTAAATTAGCGTGGTGACCTATACCACTCGGCTATCCGTGCTGTCAAACTAGGTAGTAATAATTTATTACTAGTTTTGGTGACATGTTTTGAATTACAATGTAATGGTTTCAAAAATTGATCCATCAACACCTTCAATTTGATACCGAGTTTATTTTGAGTTTATATTAATTTAAATAAGTATCTATAAACAATAAATATTTTCTGTGTCCTAGAATGTTAAGGCTATCAGACATTATCATGGATGAGATTTGCGGCTACATGCATATGAAAACACCATCAAGGCGGTGTAAGCACCCCAAAGCGAAGTTTATGATGGAAATGTCTGACAAGGTATATTTTAATTAACAAAAAGTCGCAGTACAACTTTTAGTCTGGTATGTCTTAGAAATCATTAAAACCAATTTTTTCATTTTATCTTATTTATCAGGTTGCCGTCTGGATAGATGAAATACTTTCTGAATCGGATGACCGTATGCTTATGATGGACTTCGACGAAGACGACGGTAAGTAAAATTTTTTTTAAAGTTAACCTGCTAAGGAACAATTGTTACCAGTTTCTACGGAGTCCGTGACATTTGTCAATCCGTCAATCGTAACTAAAGGTAAGCCGTAGACGTTTGAAGTTGTAACAATTGTTCATTTACGGTTTTATTATTTTGTACCTACGTCTTGAGGTTCCGAGAAAAATGTTGTACACTAACAATAACAATTAATACGTCACTGAACAATTGTTAACAAATTCAAATTCAAGATTTTATTTTTCTCGGAAACTCAAGGCTCACAGCTTAAGGTACGTTTTAAAATGATTCCTGAAATTATTTTTGCGTGTAGAAGTGGAAAGGTTCTTCGTGGATGCACTGAGACCTGAAGGCGAACCTCCGGATAGTGCGACGATGTCGGGCGTGGAGGAGGCGCTGGCCGTCGTGCCGACGCCCACGGTTGACTCGCAGGCTCTCTCGCCGCCCGGCAGCACACCAGGCGCCGCCACGCCGCTCTCCGAGACCACCGCTGAGACCGTCGCCGAGACCGCCGCCGAGACCGCCGCCGGGACCGCCGCCGATACCGCCGCCGGGACTGCCGCCGGCTCAGCCGCCGGCTCCCCGACCGCGGCCTCCACGCCCGCCGAACCGAGCCCGAATCAGACACAAAACGCCACACCACGTACCTCTACTACGGGCACTAATCCCAAATAGTCTCAAAAGTGAGTTGTACAACTATGGACCTCGGAATTAATTTAAAAAAATGGTACTAAATATGAAATATTTTTTCTAAAGGGAAGTTATTACTGTGGAGCTGTATAGATACTTGCTCCAAAGTAGTAGAAATAAAAAATCTTAGCATAATGTGAATTGAGCATTTTGTTTTCACAGATATACTGAAGCTAGATGGAGCTGGTGATGCAGGTTTTGCTGACGACTTTCTCGACATGATGGGTGATGTAAGTTTAACCTCTTCAAACTTTTATCATTTAGACCCTGAAACTTAACCTATGATGTTTAACTAAAACTAAACTTTATTAATTTTAATAGGCCACAATCATCAAACCAGTCTCTAGCGTCATCAAGAAAAGCAAGGATTTTAAAGAACTACATTATAACAAAAATATAGAAACAGTCCTTGAAATTAGTTATGTATATAGACCAGAACCCACTGCTCCCACTTGATTCTATTTATTAGATGTAAATGACTTGAAACTAAGTATTACACTTCATACAATGTTGACATTGATATTAATTACTTGAAAATGTAAAAAATAAAGTAAAATTTGGAATTATTTGCTCTCTATGATTTTCTCACCAATCTCATACATTGAACACGGCTGGAAAAGGTACCTAATTAAATTATACAAAATTAATACTTAGATATTATATTTAAATCTTCATTTTCTATATCTGATAATTTTTAGGGTCCGTACCCAAAGGGTGCTAACGTGACCATAAATTATTGCTAGATTCCGCTGTCCAACGTCCATCCGCCCGACTACTTATTAGCGGGCTAAATATAGTCCAAATAAAATAACGTTTCCTTTAACCTTAATTTGCTATGTCCAGTATATAAAGAGTAGGTACTTTCCCGCTGAACTTTTAAAAATTCATCCCTATAAATTATCTAGCAATATGGTGCGTAACCCATCGTGTGCGAGTCCGACTCGCACCTGACCGGTTTTTAATCTTAATAGGGTCTTAAAAAAAAGAGGTTTTATATGAAAAACAATTAGACACGTATTCTTTCGTCTCGTAAACTGATAATTACGAAGATGGGTAGTTCTTCAGAGACAAAATTTTCGATGTCTGTGGGTATATTTCTGTAACCAACAAACAAAACGGCATGTAATATTTTTTTTTATACAGTTTAGATTTACCTCTATCTAGGACAAATTATATTTTTTTAATAATTCTGTCTAGATATAAAATAAAAATTTTTGAAGTCTGTTCTCCTGATTCATATAGGGCGTCCGTTTGCCATTTTCCGGAACAAAATGGTCGATGACACATTTTCCCTTTGATTCTTCAATATAAATTAAAATTATATCGAAAGGAAATGAATTGACCTCTTACAAAAAAAATATGTATTAGTTATAACTACGTTAGTGTGTTTATAATTAATTAAATAAGAAGTGTCCGGCGTATAATACTGATTCATGTGGAGTAAGCTGCGCTTGACCGTACTTGGTCGAGTAATAATAATAAGGGTCTGGAATCTCGCGCGGGGGGGAGCCAGACGTGCAACCTATGAGCTAGAAGGCGGACTTGTGGCTAGTTGGATTAGATCCCGGTGAAACGAAGGTAAACATCTGATTCATCTGTGCTTGGTTCAGGTAGCCTCCTGATTACAATGCCTACTTTATAAAATTTATTTTTTTATTTTGAAACTTCAATCTGAGTTTCGTGTGATGCTTTTGGGTTATAGATTCGTGTAGAAAAATCACAATATTTAAGTCTGTATGTATGATGAGTTATGCATGATTTTAGGCAAAATCATGATTCATCTGTGCCTGATTCATATGTTCAAAACCCGATATGAATCAGAAAATAAATTAGTTTTTCCCTTTTCCAGCAAGAAAGGAGCACTTTTGCTGCGTATTTTTTCTTGTCCAAGTAAGTAGAGAGCAGGAAATAATTGACGAATGTGATCCAGCAGACGATACCGAAAAAAATGATCATTACCATCATCTCCATGAATTTCAATCATACCAAGATCTCCGGAAATTCCCAGCTCATCACAGGTTTCAACTCAGACTTCACCATTATCGGCACGTATAACAAGATCCACAATAAGACAACAGAAGACACTGGGAATCGATTTGAACCTAACAGAAAATGAAACCGATGTCTCATCCAACGCTGACGTCCCATCGAGAATAATAAAATCACCTTCACCCAATACTTGGATATCAGATTCACCGAGGACTCCCAGCCCACAAAGTAGCATCTCATTGTCAGCCCAAAAGTTAAAAAAAATCTGCACGGGAAACACCTGCTAAAAAGAAATCGCATGAAACATATTTTACGCAAGTTTGAATTGACCAATTTTTTTCCGCGATATGATCACTAATAATTGTTTTTATAAAAACTGATTATTGTTGTTATAATATTATGATTATTTTCATAAGACTGAGCCCATTTACATTCAAACCTTTTCATTTTTATTTCTGTTTCTGATTAATCTGTAACAAATTCTGATTCATCTGGGCACAAAATATTTAAATGTCGATATCTCGAAAACTACTTTGTAAAAACGAGTCCCTCATTCAAATATACGTTATTTGGCATACCTATTTTCATATGAAGATGCGTTACTAAGCTGAAAGTGTAATTAAATTTTGGCCATATGAATCAGTCAAAGAATGAAATTTCGAAGAACTACCCAGATACAGCGAATGGAACATTCGCGTGACGTCACTCCATCCTACAATTTTTGCAAACGTTGTGACTCAAGTTACGTTACGCTTCGTTTCTCAATTATAATTGTGTCTGAAGCGAAAAAATACGTGTCAAATATTTTTTTATTAACCAAAACATTACGGACTACTTAGATTTGGATTTTCCATACCATATTTAGTATTATAAAATTCCGTCGTGTTCATTTGTATCAGATTGGAGAATGAAGATTTATTTAATTTGTTAATGCAAATTGTGAGTCTTTGCGTAAAGTAATTAATAGTTTCTACCTTCCTTTTCAGAGTGGTGGTCTGATGGGAGGTGAGTATGAAAAAGTATCAATTTTATGAAGTAGTAAAAAGTATTAATATTATGGTAAACTAGATTTTGCAAACTTAGTAATGGCACTTATTATTTTCTAGCGCAACCTGCATACATGAAGTTTAAAGGTGAGTTTAACCTAATAAACATGTCGTTCTGTAAACCTAATGGTCTATTTCTACCATCACAATTCTACCGACTATGAGTTTATTTATAGGGGATATGAAGGAAGCCTTTCAGATATTGACTGATTCAATGAACAAAAAGGGCGGTGAAAATTTATTGAAGCATGGAAAATTTTCTCAGTCTTACCGTGACGCAGCGGACGAGTAAGAATCTAAAATATTTATATACAACATTATATATTATTATATATATTAAATAACATTATATATATTAAATACAGGAATCATTTAGACTTCTACTGGCATCAGCAGTTTATAAAAGATTTTAACCACAACCCTAAACCTACGCTACAGTTAGTTGGTACCTCCACGCGTTGCGATGAACTCGCTCGTTTCTTTCTGAATTTTAAAGTGATGTCTAGGGTCATCATCGCGAAATTTGCACTCTAAACTTAAAGGCCAAATGATTAAAAAACCCATGCACATAGGTACCTCATACCGGTGCCACAGGTATGTAAAATATACAGGATTATTTTTATGGAGTGCGTATATTCAACGAGGTAATCAGGTAAGTAAAACTTAACAAATTTTCCCAAGGAACATGGATCAAAATCTTAAAATTCAAAATATTTTTTTCATACAAATATAAGTCACGTGACCTATCACTTTGTATGAATATTTCATTTTCAATTTTAAGATTTCGACCTATGTTCCTTCGGGAAAGCTGTTCAGTTTTATGCACCTGATTGACTCGTAGAATATACAAACTCCATAAAAAATAATGATGTATATAGACTCTATAATATTGAAACTAATTATTTCACCTTTCTACAACATCACCTCTTTCAACATTTTATACATTGATGATGATAATATGGTCCGTCGATACTATTACGATATATTCATCCACATTTATTTTATATTCAAACTGAAAATGCTGACGTAATTGGACATTGACTAACCAGGAATTTTACAGGTTAAAACGAACCCCGGATCTTGGAGCTACAGAGTACAATACAAAATTAGCTGAGAATATAAACAATAAACTTACTAACCTAACAAAAAATGCAACTCCACCAAAAATCAAGAAAGCAATGACAGGTCTGACAAGAACGATTACTATAACGTAGTTATAAAAATACTTCAAGTTTTCGATGGACATGATATTATATATTTATTTATTTTCAGATATGATCGACATTTGCTCTAATTATTTGGCACAGCATGCAGAACATAACAGTACGATAATATTTTAATCGCATCAATGTTATGTTCGGTATAATACTTAAGATTGTTAAATTTAATGTTCTATATTTTAAACAGAGGATAAAGGGCCAGCATTCAAACTATTGGTAAAAGAAATGCGCAACAAGCCTAATGAACCATTATATCAAAAGGGTAAAGCCAATCGAACATACGGCCAAGCAGCGACAGAGTTAGTATTACTTATAATATGTGTTCATCCTATAAAATATAACAAACATTCGACAACTCAAACACGGCCACCTGATCCCAAACTAGCCCCAGCCTGTAATTTGGCAACCAGACAACTGATAAACATACTTATTTCTAACTACATATATATTATAGATAAATTACACCCAGACACAACAAATTATTGAGCTCATAACACAAAGATTTGTCCTGGGTGGGAGTAGAACCCACGACCTCCAGTTTAGCAGTCAGGGTCTCTAACCACTAGACCAACAGGCCCGTCGAATGAAAATGAAAAGGTGTTATTGTTTTAGTAAATAACTTTCGCATTATTGCCTATTTAAGGTTGGAAAAAGCCAAAGGACTCGAAGCCGATCGCGATGACCCCAACTTGTCACAAGCAATACATTCAGATTTGGCAAAATTAGTTTCACCTGTAACTCCGGGTGATTTGAAAAAAGATATGGCTGGTAAACGCTTACAGATAAAAAATATATATATATTATACGCGTATGCAGTCAAATTAAATTAATAGGTAATTTTCCCTAGATACGGTGGACAAGTGCTCAAAGTTTTTGTCAGAAAAAGCGGTGGATGAAAGTAAGTTCCCACATTTTATCATATAATTTACGCTGCTCGTATAGAAATAAATATTTAAAGCAAAAAAAATTGCAGACGAACGCGGGCCAGCCTTTAATCTATTGCTTAAAGAATTGCGTAGAGACGGGGGCGAGCCTTTCTCAGACCATAAAGCTGTGGGAACGAAACACGCGGCGGCATATACGTTTGTATTCATCACATATTTGTCTTAAATATCCGGCCAAATGAGGCCAATTTAACTAATTCTTTTTAATTAAATATAATCAATATGAACATTGTTATTAAACAGATTAGATTCAGCTCCAGGCCTCACGAGTGTGTCTCCGGACTCTTCAACATCACCTAAGTTTAAAGCAGCACTGCACAAAGCTGTGGACGCTGCTACACCTAAAGCTATGCAGCCTGAAATGAATGGTACTCGTATTTAAATAAATAAAGAAACTTGCTCCAATAGGTAAATAAATAAATAAAAATCTCACAAGGTTATTGTTTCAGAGGTTATCGACCGCTGCGGCGACTATTTGTCTGCATTCGTTCGTGACAGAGGTTGGTCTACTAAGAATTAGAATCAAACATAATTTTATGTTGTTAAATATGTGAAATTACTAATGATTTCGTAAATGTTTCTGTTAATATGCAGATGCTGCGGTGGGAAAGTTGCTGGATATGATGAAAAACAAACCTGATAATGTAATTGCTACAAGAAATGGCTACACCATGGATTATGCCACCGGAGCACAGGAGTAAGACTATGTTCGGTTTCTTTCTTATCATTTTCGGGATGAATTTATACACTATAAAACGCGGATTTAAAAACCATAAGGCATAAAATGCAAGATCACTAATACTTATAAATTTAATTTTAATTTGAATATAAAGAAAGTTATAAATGATTATGATTTTAGAGTCGAGAATGCTCCCACAGTAGTACCGTATCTGCCCATAAAAGATATAGCTGATGAAGGAAAAAAGACATTGACACAAGACATGGCAAGCGTGACACCACCGTCACTACAAATTGCTATGAAAGGTAGCCTAGTTCAAAATACCTATCTACTTACAAGGTTTTAGTTATTATTATTGTCAATTTTTATTTTTCTACCAACAGCGTTGATCCAGGATGTTTCAAAATACCTGTCGCAACCTTTAGCTATGAAAAGTAAGATTCCATTCAAACACATTATTGCATACAATTATTGAAATTTGTGTTCCTCTTATGTCAATTGACTTATTGTAATCTAGGTGGAGCTGGCGGTATTAGATACCCAATGAATTTTCTGGCGGCAGTTAAACAGTCTCTAGGCGCGAAACCTCTTTTTAAGTATAAAGATTATGGACAAACGTATAACGATGCAGCAGATACGTACGTAGTGTTATTTTGATTCATTGTTAACGAAATTGCTTTAAGACAACAATTATTGAATTATTGCAACAATTTGTGATATTAATTGTTAATGAATATTGTAGATTATTGCATGCGGGTCCCATGGAGTCACATGCTACTTTAGGGTCGCAACTTGCTCTTGGTGCACCTGAACGCCTTGCATCACTAGAAAATCTTCCAGCGGAAGAAGATCTAGCATCGCCACAAGAAATTGCAAAGCTAGAAAAACTTGCAGCACAAGGAAACCAGGAAGCTAAAGAAGAGCTAGTAGTACAAAAGAACCTCGCAAAACTAGAAAAACTTGCAAAGGAGGGAAACCCCGACGCACCAAAGGAGCTCGCAAAACAACAAAAGCTCGCAGCAGAAAAAAAGCTTCAAACATTAAAAACACTTGCCGCGCAAGGCGACCGTGAAGCACAAGCTAAGCTCCCTGCTCAAGAAAATCTTGTAAAATTACAAAAACTTGCTGAAAATGGAGATCACGAAGCACAAGAAAAGCTTGAATCGCATAAAGAGCAGGTAAAATTAGAAAAACTCGCAGCAGAAGGAAACCCAGATGCAAAAAAACAGCTAGCAAAAAAAGAAACTGCAGCAGAAGAAAAGAAACTCGAAAACCTGAAAATACGAGCTGCACAAGGAGACAAGAAAGCACAAGAAATGGTTGAGGAGCAAGAAAACGTTGTTAAAACACAAAAACTTGCAGAAAAAGGAGACCAGGAAGCTCAAAAAAAGGTGGCAGAACATAAACAACGGGAAAAACTAGAGAAGCTCGCTGAACAAGAAAACCCGGAGGCGAAAAAAGAACTCGCAAAACTAGAAACGGTAGAGGCTGAACAAAAGCTCGAAAACTTAAAAAAACGTGCTGCAAAAGGAGATAACGAAGCACAAGCAAAGGTCCAAGAACAAGAAAACATCGTGAAACTTCAGAAACGTGCCGCACAAGGAGATCGCGTTGCACAAGACCAGATAGCAGCACAAAAAAAAGAAGCAAAGGCAAAGATGGCTTCACCAGCACAAGGAGTCGGAACGTCGACCATTAATTTAAGACACGAGATTGCTTCGGAAATGAAAAGAGAAGTACCGACACGATTAGCCCCTACTATGGCTGAAGGGTTAGAACGTGAGTATTACATTTAATTAATAATATAAAATTTTATTGTACATTCTTTGTTAAATAATTTGCACGTATTTATAGCAACCATGGATAAGGCGGCCAAGCATTTAGCGAAAGTTGGAACTGAAAAAGGTTGACAATTTTTTTTTAACCAATATGGTTATAACTTATAAGGTTAGTTACAAGACTAATAAAGTGATATTAAATAGGAAAAGCTTTGGAATATTTGGTGGACTTAATGAAAGAAAAAGGCGAAGCACCTCTTGGTGAATTACAAGGTTATGAACAAACTTATGCTGACGGTGCAAGAAGGTATTTGTCAGTTTTTATTAGCGCAATTCAATTATTTTCATATTTTATAAATAATTCCATTAAATAAAGCGATGCGTGCTGTCTTTACTTTATTACGTGATGTATATACTTACTTAATTTTTCAAAGAATCGCGGATTCTACTTCTCTAGCAAATGATAAAGTAGATAAAGGGGCATACCAAGAAGTAAAAAGTAAACTTACTGCGATGACTGCAGCGAAGCCACCCCCCAGCAAACACGCAGAACATCTTCCAGGTATTAAATAAATTATTTTCTAAAAAACAAGTTACATGTAATATTGTTTTCTAAGGTTTACGCGAATATTAGACATTGAAATAAAACTACTTTTAGACGGATTCTCTCGCGGTTTTCCGACGTTTGAACACCTTTGCAGAAGCCTGCCCGTGACACATGTTTCAACAACGCGACGTCGGGAACTAAAATATCATATAATGCGATAGAATCCGTTTAAAAGTAGTTTTATTTCATAGTTTTTACCTTGAAAACCTGTATAGGACTATAGGCACTATAGGTAGGTATAATATGTCTTCACGACGACGCATTAAAATTACTAAAAGCCTTTCGAAAAAAACTAAATAGTTTAATTTAATATTTTATTAAATACTCAGTTTCCGATTATTTAATTAACTGTAATTAAAAACTAAAACGGAAGATACTAAAGTTTTTGATTTTGTATTTTTACTCAGGAATGGTTGAAGAATCGTCAAAGTTCCTGTCGGCACCTGTGCCTGAAAGTAAGTAATTGATTGTAATTTTTATTACATATTACAAACAACTTCAAACAAGCCTTTGCCCGCGGCCCTGCCCGCTTGTGAGTTGCCTATCGGCAAAGGTAGCAGCTATGTGAAAAAACTTAAATCTTCTAAAAATTTAAGTGGATCCTTGCAATCAAAGCTAGCACTATACCAACCAAGCTTCATCAAAATTAATTCAACGGTTTAGCCGTGATGCGAAACAGCGAGGCAGGCGGACTTACTTTTAAATTATAATACTAGTATGAAGTACATACTAACAGACTTAATAATATAAGCATGGATTTTATGAAATAACGGCTCTATATTGGAGTAAGCTACTCGATGACACATTTTTCCCAAATTGATGATAGCGGAAGCTGAGAAACGTAAGGTGTTGGGCGATCTCATGGGTCGAAAGGAAGACGATATTATTGGGGAAGAAGGTATTTATAAGATGACTTATAAAGAAGGTGGAAAAGAGTGAGTTTAATTTCTTTTTTATAAGTTTTACTAGTTAAATAATTATGATGACTCTACGCAACATTTTATTTCAGGCTTAAAAACGCTCCGTTAGGGGTAACAAATGCCCATGACGAAGAAAAGAATAAAGTAATGAAGGAGAATGTGAATTCAGTTATCCCTGATAAAAAGATGATGGATTTACTTGGAGGTTCCGTATACCTTTGGTTGCATAATAAACTAACTTTTCATTTAGTACAACAAACTGCGATAACTATTTTATTATGAATTTACAGACTCTGCTAAGGAAGGCGCAGCTCATTTGACAGATGTAATAAAAGGCAGAGGTAAGAGACAACAATTATAGGATTCTTAAATGTGATGACTATGTCAAAATATTTCAAAGCAATATATTATTACTACAGGAGAAGCGATGGACGTCATACACAAAGGATTACAGAAAGAAAAAGATAAAGAATTTATAGATGTTGGCAATTTCAAGAAAACTCACGAACAGGCAGCGGATATGTACCTACAAATCATTTGAAATTTTCGTTTTGTTCACTTTTTCTTTTATTTGTAGGTATGTTAATAAAAACTTTTCCATAGGTTGGCGAATGCTCCGCATTTTGGTGGCGAAAAAGCTTCACCTGTTATTATGGATAAGGTTGCATACCAAGTTACCCAGTTAAATAAAGATATACCGGCGGATAAGGTAATGGCTAAAGACCATATGGAAGGTAAATATGAAATGAACTTATTTGTTGGGTAAAATGTAGTATTACGTAATCGATTGCCTAATATTAAACATGACGGTTTAAATATATTTCAGATGCTAGCAAAATCGCTTCCAAATACATTGCTGGCGTAGCCACAAAAGAAAGTGAGATCATTCAAATTGTTCATATTATTATACATTTAATTAAATAATTTTTAATTTAATAGTAATAGATTGTATGACATGTTACATGAAATATATTACAGGTGGTTTAGATCCAGCGGCTCTTACTGCTTTAGACGCATCGGGATTCAACGCCGATTCAGAGTAAGACAAAATCTGTTTGATTACATTTATTGCTAAAATAATTTAACAAAAATAACAATTTATATACATTTATAGATATGAAGTAATAATGTTTTTTTGGCGCTGATTGTTTAAGACTTATCTCGTAAAAATAGCACTAATTAAAATCTTACCGATTTTAATTGGTGCTGTTTTTTGTTGCATCTGCGGGTATGACTCTGTAACTCGTGCAGAGAAAGAGTTATGGTGGTTTCATTTATTTAATAAAATATTAAATACAACTTCATTACTAAGTAGGTATCTTAATGACAAAGGGACTAAATACCTACATAAATAAAATAAGGTGGAAACAATATGGTCGCTGCGCTGTTTCAGAACCCCTGTAGTTCCTAAAATCCGCGCGTACGACCAAACAAATACATATAGCTGTTTAAAAATAAATATATTTGCCTGCGAGTGCGATTACTATACAATGATGTAATAATTACGTTATAAAACTTTGATTATTATGATGACTATATTTTAGAATAGAATAGAAAAGAAGTCTTTTTTCAAGTTACAATTTGTTACAAGATTAGGGACGAAAGTCGTATAAAAACGTCCATTCTCCTTTTATTTTTTCGTGATCGCACATCACGTGATAGTAAAACTCTGGCGAACTTTTTACTTTTACAGAGAAGCACGCAGGTTAGCCGCTTCAAAAGCTAAAAAGGGAGGTGCAGGTGCCGGTGCTGAAGCCGATGGTGTTGATGCAGACGAGGAAGCAAAAAGACGGGCCGGAAAAAGATCGCGCGGGAAAGGAGGCGTGGACGATGAAGGAGCTGACGGTGCAGGAGGCCGTGGCCGTGGTGTGGGACCAGGCGGTACAGGGGCTGAGGCTGGTGGTATAGGAGGTGCACTCGCAGCTGGGGCTTTGCTTGGATCGCAAGGAACCAGTGGACCTGGTGGGCCTGAAGGTGTTGGTGCGCTTGGAGGTGTTGGTGGACCTGGAGGTGTTGATGGAACTGGAGGTGTCGGCGGTGGTGCATATGGACCGGGAGGTGTTGGTGGACCTGGTGGTGTCGATGGAACTGGTGGAGCTTATGGACCTGGAAGTGTTGGTGGACCTGGAGAAGCCTATGGACCTGGTGGTGCATATGGACCGGGAGTTGTTGGTGGACCTGGTGGTGTCGATGGACCTGGTGGTGCTTATGGACCTGCAAGTGTTGGAGGACCAGGTGGTGCTTATGAGCCTGGAGGTGTTGGTGGACCCAGTGGTGCCTATGGACCTGGAGGTGTTGGTGGGCCTGGTGGTGCCTATGGACCTGGAGGTGTTGGTGGGCCTGGTGATGCCTATGGACCTGGAGGCGTTGGTGGACCTGGAGGTGCATATGGACCTGGGGGCGTTGGTGGACCTAGCGGTGCCTATGGACCTGGAGTTATTGATGGGCCCGGTGGTGCCTATGGACCTGAAGGTGTTGGTGGACCTGGTGGTGCCTATGGGCCTGGAGGTGTTGGTGGACCTGGTAGTGCCTATGGGCCTGGAGGTGCTGGTGGACCTGGCGATGCCTATGGACCAGGAGGTGTTAATGGACCTGGTGATGCCTATGGGCCTGGAGGTGTTGGTGGACCTGGTGGTGCCTATGGACCTGGAGGTGTTAGTGGGCCTGGTGGTGCTTATGGACCTGGAGGCGTTGGCGGGCCTGGTGGTGCCTATGGACCTGGAGGCGTTGGTGGGCCTGGTGGTGCCTATGGACCTGGAGGTGTTGGTGGACCCAGTGGTGCCTATGGACCTGGAGTCGTTGGTGGGCCTGGTGGTGCCTATGGACCTGGAGGTGTTGGTGGACCCAGTGGTGCCTATGGACCTGGAGGCGTTGGTGGGCCTGGTGGTGCCTATGGACCTGGAGGTGTTGGTGGACCCAGTGGTGCCTATGGACCTGGAGGTGTTGGTGGGCCTGGTGTTGCATATGGACCTGGAGGTGTTGGTGGGCCTAGTGGTGCCTATGGACCTGGAGGTGTTGGTGGGCCTGGTGATGCCTATGGACCTGGAGGCTTTGGTGGACCTGGCGGTGCATATGGATCTGGGGGCGTTGGTGGACCTAGCGGTGCCTATGGATCTGGAGGCGTTGATGGTCCTGGCGGTGCCTATGGACCTGGAGGTGCCTATGGACCTGAAGGCGTTGGTGGACCTGGTGGTGTCTATGGCCCTGTAGGCGTTGGTGGACCTGGTGGTACTTATGGACCTGGTGGTACTTATGGACCTGGTGGTGCCTATGGACCTGATGGTGTCTATGGACCGGGAGGTGTTGGTGGACCTGGTGGTGTTGATGGAACTGGAGGTTTTGGAGGTCCAGGAAGTGTAAGAGGACCTGGTTGGGTGGGAGGAGGTGGAGCTGGACGAATAGGGACAGGAAGCGGATGGCAGTGGGGAGAAAAGGGTAAAGAGGGTATACCATATGGCACAGAAACTGAAGAACAAAGACGCCGTAGGCTAGCTGAGGAGGAAGTACATAGACGATATGAAGAAGAAGAAAGAAGAAGGTTAGGTGATAAGGAGTACTACAGACGAGAAGCAGAAAAGAGGAGACTTGAACTGGAAGCTGCAGAGGGAAGTAAGAAACTTTACTTACTTGAATTTCTAAAACCTTTTTATTTATTTTTAGTTGTTTTTATGGTAAACAAACATGTTGTTTACGAGACATATAAAACTTAGGTCGTAATTTTACCAAACATGATAAATATTGATATTGATTTATCACTTTATGAGAAGAGGCCTGTGCCCAGCAGTGGGACATATAAAGGCCGGTATGATAAATATATTATAAATCTCTTAATTTCAGGTGGAAAGAAATACCGTGGTGGTGCATTAGGCGCTGGTAAGTGCCACAATTACTTAAAAGATTCAATTTTCGGCATATTAGATATCGCAAAGACATGTAGCTGGTTGCGGGCCTTTCCATGTGCCTATGAGAATAATTATTTAAGTTTTAATATCAACGTTTTTACCAGATTACGATCCTGAGCATGAAGCTGCGCTGGATATATTGCACAAGGAACTGAAAGCTCGTGGAAGCGAAATGTTCTACCAGCAGCCACAAACCACACTCACTCATTCAGAGGCCTCCGATTGGTACGACTTTTATGCATATATTATCGGCACATCTAAAGTAAACCAACTGAAAATAACTTTTAAAATTCGTCCTACCGAATTTTGCTGTGCCCAGTAATTCATTTGGAGTTATTATTTTCAATCAGGATCGGTATGGAGGAACCTTTGAGAATAGATAAGACGGTAAGAGAAGCTGGAGACACAGCCAGGCTTCAAAAGAAGTTTGAAAGGAAACTCAGTGCGGTTGTCAGCAAAGCAACTCCTCCAGAATTATACGACAGCATGCAAGGTAATCTCAACACTCAAGACATTTATGTTGTAATGGTCATTGCTGGCAACCGTCTTGTCAACGTTGGTAGACCGATTTTTATTACAATTAGGTATCCCTGATAGAGTAATGCAAGCAATGGAATGTTTACATGTACTGCACATTTCAACCCAACCAAATATTAGTCTATTTGCGTATTTTATCAATTATTAATATCTGATTTAAAATACGATTGTTTTCTTTTCTCAGACGTCGTCATTGAAAGTGCCCGAAGACTTTCAGAGTTCTTCGTAGCGACAAGTGAGTAAGCGCGCAGCTTATGTTTGAATTCTTTAACTTTGGTGCTGATTCCTCTGTACGCAAACTAAATCTAAACCATTGCTGTATTTTACTAACATAAAGCGTGAGAAAAGGACGGTGCGGCAACAAATAACAACTAACTTAGAAATGTCAAACTAGTTTTTGCCTTGAACATCGGTGATTTTAGAGCACACATTTTTACTTGTCGGCAAATTTGTATGCGAATTTAAGTCGGTACTAAATTTGATAGTTCTAATTTTCGTCTGACCTTGTCTAAATATGTATATACAACTGAAAAAGGTACCGATGGACTAAAATTAGAGTAGTACGTTTAACAGAATCGGGGCCAGTATGCAATACCTTTATATAAAAAGCAACGGATTTTGATTAAAATTAATTTATTTACCCTCTAGATTACAAGGCTCTCGTTCGTGAAGCTTTGATATCGGAAATGCAAAAGCGCGGCAACGAAATATTTGCAGAAATAGATGGCGCTGCGGAAAGTTTCTTCTTTGCTGCACAAAGGTTTTGTACTCTATATTCATCTAATAAAGTTTATGGGTTATTTATAATGCGATAGTCTCTAAAAGGTTTGTATTTGTATTTATAGTACCGTATTACATTGCTTGCCTTGGTCGAAATTATTTTTTTAAATGAAACAAAACTGCATTCTTCATTGAAAAGATCCGAAAAGTCTGTATTTACACGACATTAATTTTATTGAAAGGCTTCATCACAAGGATCAGTTTAGTAATTAAATCTAAACTTATTACTTAAATGGGTTAAGATAAAGCACTTTATTATTGTGAATTTTACTGATCTTGATAATTATGAACCGTAGTTTTTAACATGCTTAAAGAATCTTTTGGTAAAATTTAATGAACATAATATACATCGCTCTGAACTCAAAGTAAGTAGTTACCCCTTTTGGAATTAGACGTAATGAAGTTACCACAAACAGTTGGTGTTAGCTCATTCGATTCGACTACCTGTAAACACAGTAAAAAAAACGAATACCTACATTATAATTATTGGTCTTCTCATTCTCCTTTCATTCCCCAAAATTAAAGGCTGAAGAAAGCAAAGTCGTATGACGTTAAAGAACCGTGGTACCAAGTTGGGTATCTCTTAGCTAAGAAGTTGGAAGACATGATCCGCTATAGGTCAATGGCGCGGAAACTTAATGCTGCAAAGAAAGGTACAAAATATGACATAGACAATCTAGGTTAATAAAATTAACAGTTTTAATAAAAAATATTCTTTTTTTCAGAACATATAAAAGAAGCAGCCGACTTTTTATCAGGATTGGTAACAAAACCAGGTAACTTTTGAAGTACTCTTTATATATTAAAGAAAGCTTTATCCTCAATTCTAGTTTTTTTTATAACAGCTGTGTATTTACTCGTTACAGTGCTTTCAGTGTTATATAATTTTGCATATGTTTTTCGTCAAGCAAAGTACCTATTTACATTAGAAATTTTTTCAGTCAAACTTAAAACCGTCTGCAACTTTTCGAAATACACATATTATACACAATTGAAGCCTAATGGCTAGGCCTTCGAGCTTGTGATCATGTGGTTGCTGTTCGAATCCAACCCATTGCATTACCAACGTGAACCCACTAGTAACACAAGCATTTAGCTTTGTACGAGGGGTTAACAAGAATACTAATAATGTGCGACCCACATTGCTTGTAGACATTTAAAAAAAATATATAAAAATTACATAATGAAATTTGTGTGATACTTTCAGATGATAAAATTGAGGCTTATATTGCCTTATTAGGAGAAATGGAAACTACAGGTGATTCTCCGCTGATTGAGGGAGATATACCAAAAACATACGAAGAAGCAGCGGCATAGTAAGTTTTTTCCTATCAATTGCCTCCACAACCATTATATATTTATTTATTTGATTATATCTTATGTGCTTGATGTTCACAGCCTACGACAACTCACTTCCTTTGAAGACCAAATCGGACGCCCTAATAGAAGTTTACAATATACTATACAAAATAAGCTAAAGCGCCTAATGTCGAATGTTCCACCCAGTGGATACAGTAATGCTGTCATGGACAGTAAGTTGGCTTCCTATTTCAATGAATTAGAACCTGTACTACCATTAAAATAAAAATAACTCCAGTCCAGTCAAATGAGACATGTCGTGTTGGCCTATTGGTTCAAAGACCGGATTCGCATGCACATGGTTGCAGGTTCGAACCCAGGCAAGTACCAATGTGACTTTTTCAAAGTTATATGTACTTTCTTAGTCATTCTAAGACATCATTGACAAACGGTGAAGGAAACATCGTGAGGAAACCTGGATTCTAAAAATTGAAATCTGAAATCGCCAACCCGCAATGAGCAAGCGTGGTGATCTATGCTCATTCCTTCTCTAACTGGGAAGAGGCCTGAGCCCAGCAGTGGGACGTTAATAGGCCGCGGTATCATTATAATAGACAAATATCGCTTTTTAAGTTAAATATTTTCTTTTCCTTATTAGATGTAATCAACGAAACAACGGGTCTACTGGTTTCCTACATAATGCTTCAAGGTATTGTTCCATACATTTCATGATTATTAAAAACGTTGCTAAAAATACCAAACACTGGAACGATTGTAAGAAAAATATAAATGTCTTAGGTGAAAAAACAAGAGCTTTGAACGAAATGATTAAAGCGATGGACGAAGCCGGCGACAGTGTTCTTCTAAGACACGGGCCGATACGGAAGTCTTACAAAGAAGGCGCCGATTTGTAAGTATCTACCTTACAATGACGAATACTTATTTATCGAAACAAACCAACACTGGCTTCCAAATTACTTAGAAAATATGCTGTAAAACTAGTTTGGAGAGTAAGGGCAACGATGGGAAATAAAGAATTTGAACAAACTTTCAGAGGTCCATAACTTACTTTTTGTTTTGATGATCCGTCAGAAGAGTCCAAATCTTTTTTGGTAATAAAATTTTATAATATCGACGGATCAAATGTTGGTAGCTGCAGTACCTAACGCATACCAACAGGCATGCGGCGATGGAACAATTGATGTCTGTCGCTTGCTATCGTCAAACTCTTCTGAGTAACATTAGAAGAGTTTAATGTTTTATATCTACTCTTTCGTTAGCCTTACCTAAGTATACTGAATAACATGTCTGTTAGTGAAAGATAAACATTATGGCCTAGCTAGCTTTACCTTTGCATGCTTCAATTGAACCATTATTTTCATAGACTAAGAGGGAAGACCACAGATCAACTTAGTGTGCCCAATGCAGACCCTGTCGCGACAAGAAAGATACAAATAAAACTAACCAATCTAATGCAAAACAAAACACCTGAGAAATATCAGACACTAATGGATGGTAAGCTAAATAATTATATAGGTTATTGAATGTAAATCCATGTTCAATGGTTTTTTAATTCTCATACTGGCGAATTTGTGACAGTGTCTAATACAGTCTAGTAGAGCTTTTTTCAAGGCATAAACTTTAGTTAAGGTAGTTTAGTCTAACGACTAACCTAAGTTACTGATCCAGCCCCACTACAATAAAAAAAAAAAAAAACTACTCTACACACATTTCACATGGGTAGGTAAGCAAGAATTTACTCTTTAAATTACTGAAATTAAAAAAGAACCTTTTTACAGATGTTATCGACGATGCTACGATGTATCTTGCTGTACATTTCCTGCAACCACGTAAGCTTTTTAATTAATTAACTATTTTTTTTTATTAATTAACTATGTGATAAGTAAATCCACAACTCATTCCCTCTTTTCCCATTCATAGAGGTGATCAAGATCTGTAAGTGTATGAAGAACGAGTTCGTGCAGTGCGAGCTGTGGTGCGAGGAGATCCTGCGGCGCGTGGATCATCCGTGCTGCACATGCTCGCGGCACGAGCCGGGACAGGTGCTGCAGAACGTGATGGAGCCCTCACAACGCCTGCGCATCACACCCGGCTCCTTCCCCATCTTTGCGCCCGGACTCGAAATATCCCTAACAACATGCCCCTCCAAACAACAGGGAACAGTAAGACATCCGGACCCTGTCTCACAGCCTAAATGTCCAGCACCTCATCCAACACCCGGCTGCCAGGAGCCAACCACTTCATACCTTATGTATGAGTCACACGATCGCAACTTTGGTAATACAAACCAGGCCAAACATACAAACCCGTCGGAAATGGCTAACACGGCATCACCACCAGAGACAGCCAACCGCCAACAGCAATCAAAGCGTTCTTCGACTCTTCAATCACTTTTAAATGATATACACTCAGATAATATCAAATATTTAGAAGAGCAAAGGATAACATTTGGAAAGAATAAACCAAAAGTTACAGGAACCATATCGCCTTCATTCCATACGCCAGAAAGTTCGTTATTTTCTGACTCATCACCAGAAGTGAAAAATAACTACTCCTACAAACAAAATCCAACAACCATGTTTGCTAAAGTGCATTTGCCTGAAAGACCTCCCACGATGGTGCAAGCTAAAACTGGATACAGCTCTCGTAAGTAACTTCCTTTATGCTTTAGTTAGAATGAATGGAAAATTATATTGGACACCTGAATGGAAATTTCGCATGTGCCTGAATGGGAATGTGCTAAAATTGTTGCCACGGTATAACGTCTCAAGCCAAGATTGCAAGTATTTTTTACGGCTTAATTTTTCCCCCCTGTTCGGGACCATAATACTGCGTGGGTACTTAACGAATAAGGAGACTTGAAAATTATGGATTCTTTAAGCCGGCAACATATTCGTCATGCTCCCTTAGTTGTCACTGCCTGTGGATCTTGGCGAAGGAGGTGATGGCTGACCCTTGCGTCATACTCGTGAACGGGTGCTGCTTGCGGTGATCGTTCTGTTGACCTTGATTTCTGTAGTTTATTATTAAGAACATAGCGGTACTCATAAACCTCAAGCTGTCGTTTTTTTGGCATGTTCCATTATTCATATTTTTCTTATATTTTATATTGAAAACGGAAAGATAGCGTGCAGCTGGGGAGTTTGTTGCGCCGTTACCTCTCTTCAGCTAGAGCACTTAGGAAGCGGTGAAGGGTGGGCGAATCAGGATGCTGTCAATGATGATCCTTTCAAAAAGTGCTACATAGTAACCTATGTAGCACTTTTTGAAAGTCAACATACAGTCGTTTTGATAAATTATTTTATATTTTGATTTGATTTGAGATGATATAATACTGCTTTTTGTTAATGACAGCGATGCATTCTGTTTCTCTTTGCTAACGCTTGAACATCCCGTCCACCATTACATTTTTTTTTGTTTCTATTTGAAATCTACAATTCTAGCTAGAGTTTATTTAAACTCCAAACGCTTAGTCAGTAAAGAATCAAAAGATCTGGGTAAATCCATTTACTTAATAGTATCTTGTCAATTTATTAGGGACCCCTATAATAACGACGGACCAAATGGCCGATTGGCATGCTATGATGGTAAGTTTGATGTGGAACGTGCAAGCATGGCGGGACTGGATTGAAGGGAACATCAACCGCGCGTTGACTTACCAGCAAAATCCGTGTGCCAGTGGAGGTAGCAATTTTTTTAATCATTTTACGTGGATAGTGCTGAACTTAGTATTTCATAGTATACATTCTTTAATTGTAGATGAAAACAGGGATAGTTGGACTACGTTTCAACGTAGAGTGTCTACTGAGGCTCTACAATGGCGTCAATACAGCATATTTAGCCGACAACTTACGACACGACTTTCATTGAGGTACAGGGACAAAGAAGTAAGCATCAAATTATTTTAACATCAATTCATCATGCTTTAAAGTTACATCAAATATTTGCGATGTGTATTGGAAATAAAAACTGACTCTGGTGACTTCTGTTTTAAACTAGTTGTTTTTTTAAGTGGTGACTGAAATGGGCCTATATTTTTTTCTTCCAGATTGTTTCACCAGTTAGGGCTACGGTAAAAACTAAGAAGTATTTGGAATGTCAGGAGGCAATGTTAGAGATTATAGACATGTTCAATAGATGGACGCAGTGGCTTACGTTAGTGGTGAGTGCACTTTACTCTTGCAAAAGATGGCTTCATCACCAAAAAGCGGGATCATTGAAACCCATTGAAGGGAAAAGTTCTTTGCTGTCTTTCTAGCCTCGTATCTTACCGTACCTTCAATCAAGAAAACATCACTTGAGCCGTTCACATAAATACAATCTTTTGAAATATTATACCAGTCCTTTGTTACACAGGTAAAAGAAACTGATTCTCTGCAACAAGCTTCGGGTACTGATTTGCCTCTTTATAAACAGTAAGTTATTACATCATGAAAATAATTTTAATAGGAAGATTTACCTAATATAAAAACACATTAATGTTAAGATTTTTTTAAACAGGCGTTGGAATCATCTAAAGAAGAAAGTCGAAGAGTATTCCAAAGATTGGAAAAAATACAACACGCTTTTGAAAGTTTCTTGGGAACAAAAGTATAATTCCATTATCGCCGGTATGTTTTAAATCATAGGTCTAAAAATTTGTTGATATTTACCCAACGGACATACTACTATTTCTTCTTATGCAGAGTGACTATAACTCTGCTTTACCTTGTTTAATTGACAAGTATTTTTTCGAATACTGTAATTTCTTTCTTTTTTTAGTTTATTTGTAACGAGAGTCGCACAGTAAGTACTAGTACTCTCGTATCCCCTGATACTCAGCTAAATGCTTGTGTTACGAGTAGCCACTCGTAACACAAGCATTTAGCTTCACGGTAGTCCAATGGGTGGGTTTCGAATTGGCATTCATATGATTGCACATCGATGCCCTAGCCATTTGATAGCAGACTTGCGCATACAGAAGACATAGCTAGGCGTGGTTTGGCTTTGTAGTCATTTTGCATGTCTCAGTATACATGTATACTTGCAAGCAGACCACTTGCCATCGTGGAAGCCACCTGGTCCGGTATGGGTGGTGAGTGCGTGCGGCGCGGTGCCCAGCGGTGCAGTCGCCGCCGGCATTCACGACGGAGAAGTCATTTGGGTTGCCAGGACAACTCACAAGTATGTCTTTAATAAGATTTATGTATTTTTTCAAAACTTTAAAGATATCTATTTGTCGGGTTGTGCGGTTGATCAGCATGAGAGTCTTCTCCCGAGAACATGATGAGTGGGCGCAGTTGGGTAGCGAGCAACAAACGAAGTATTTTAGATCGCACAACTCATTCACACTATAGTCAATCAGGAACGCGAGATAGTCTCTACACGCACACACAGCACTACTTTCTGAAGATGTTCTCCACACGGTAGATCGCGACGAACTGATAATGATCACGAGTCGTAGGACGGTTCCTAGACTGATGTTAACCGCACGACAGTCAACAGAGAAGTGTCTTGCTCCGCGCGATCCTCCAGACTAGACTCCGTCGAAGCGTTGCGTCACAACACTTGCGACTCGTTGTCAAATCAGCTCCCGTACTCATGACTCTGTAGAAGCACGCCATGTTTCTTCGTTCTGACGCCAGATGGCGCGCTTGCGATTCGTTTCATGTCCGTACTATTGACCGGATGCGACATATTAATAAGAAAGCTACTTGCCTACATAAATTTTTATCGGGCATTGGATTCGCAAATCCTAAAATTGGTATAATATCGTGATCCTGAGTAGATTTTCAGACTCGGTTAAAAGCCGACATAAGCCGAGGCCAAACAAATATTTATTTATGTTTACTCTTATCTAATTGTTGGTACCATCTAACGGTAAAATACTTATATTTTTTAAATCTTCTAATCAATACGTAGGTCGAAAGTGCTGCCAGCGGCACTATATCCCTCCAAGCATTACTGCTTGGTGTATGCTGAAGGGGCAGTGCATCACTACACTAAATATCAGGTAAGCAGTAGTAAAATATGGGAGCGAGGATTCACCTTCGTATTTTACATTCCAAGGATTCGAACGTTTTGGGTTTGTGCATAAAGTTCAATACGCAATTTTAAAGAAAAGAAATTGATGCTATATAGAAATCCATTCAAGTATTGCTCGTCCCTGGGGAAGGTGGATATCGCTCTTCAACCGGAGTGTTTCTCTTTTTCATTCACAAGCGACTAGGGGAACGGATTAGGAACCTTTTGCAGCTGCATGTTACTTAGACTATAATTAAAAAATCCAGGTGATGTGTAACGCGGAGGTAAAATGGATAGCGTGGCGAGGCGGCTCCATCAGCGAGCGCGCGGTGCGCGTGGCGGCCGGTGTGCACGTGGGCCGCGTGGACTACCGCGGCGACCATCTGCTGGGAGCTGTGCACGAACCCCACTACCGATGCCACGTCGTCATCTTCGGCAGGCCGTTTGCTTTCAACTGCTACGAGCTGCTCATGCTTGCTGATCCTAATGGCAACTGATAAAATACTACATAACGTAGAGGTTTTGTCTAAATTTACGTGCTATATTGGCTTCGGTGGTATTGGGTTTTTTTTCTTGAAGTCTAGACAAGCCTTTAGTATGAGATGCTATGTTGCAAGAAGCTGAGACTTCCACTTAGGTACATGGCAGCAATCTCTGCTAAGGAAATCTAAGGTCACGCTGGGTGTTTTTTTTATTATTCTACTTTGTTTATAATAATCCCTTTCTTTACGTTACTTGTACTGGTTTGGGGAAAATAATTGTGACTTTTGGCAACTATGGCCTGCCTTGATTTTGCCTGATAAGATTTACGAAATTCGTAAATGTGATATTGTTGGTGTAGTTTTGAATTGAGAAGTCACTAACTTGCGAGAATTTTTTTATTGTCTTTATTAATTTTTGTTGTATTTTTATACATTTATTATATTTTGTTTTAACAATTTAAATTTGTATGTTATTTTATTGAATATTTTCACCACCTCTTGCTCAATGCTTCTTAAGGTAAAATATACTGACTATTTACTTTTTTCTTTATGTGGCTTCTGTAGTTTCCTCTGGCTTATCTTCTTTAATCTCCACCTTCTCTATGGTTCCCATACTGCCAGAGAGTCTGACTAAATCTCCTGTTTTGAAGATATCCGTAGCGTCCATTGCACCAACGATGCACGGCAACCCATACTCTCTTGCTATGACGGCACCTAATTAAGCCAAATAAAAGCTCATAAGTAGGCATTAACAAGAAGTTACTAAAAAAAATTGTAATAATACGTGAGGATATTATATAGCGTACAGGTGAGGAGGTGAAGCTAATCGGATGCATAATATTGGACTATACAAATTAATACTTATCCCCATAAGTAACTAACCATGCGAAATGAGTCCTCCTAGTTCTGTGACGATGCCAGTCAGGAGCGGGAAATACGGCGACCAACCTATGTCTGTCGCGTGCGTTATCAAGATATCACCACGTCGTAAATCTCCAATCTGCAGAAAAAAAACAATTAAGTACAAAAAAACAGACAAATGAAGATCGAAAAAATATGTTAAGTCTAGGTGACCCGGCAAACGATGTTCCACCATATTAAAAAAATATCTAAAGAGGGCCACCCCTATCACTTAGGGGAATGAAAAATAGATGTTGGCCGATTCGCAGACCTAATCTTAGGCACAAAATTAACCTAAGCACACAAAATTTCATGAAAATCGGTCGAGCCATTTTGGAGGAGTTTGATTACAAACACCGTGGCACGAGAATTTTATATATTAGGTGGTCCGTAAATTTATATACCCTAATTTGGGTTTGGGCCATTTTGGGCTTTTAATCGATTAGAAACATTTTTTTTACTTAAACAAATTTCTATAGTCTTACTAAGTATAAGTATTACCTCAGACAAATCCTTAACTACACACGCCCTGGCGACCACCTCTCCTCCGTTCACCGACGTCGCTTTTATCTTAACATCCCCGGACATCACTTGAGGTCCCTTAGTTTCCAAGGGTTCCACCCACCCAGTGTTTATTTCCGAAAACTTTATCTTACACCATCCCGGATGATACTGCTCACGTTGCAGAGCTCTGTTAGTTAAACGTCATTCGTTAGATATTTGGGAAGGTTTTTGGAAGTAGTAGAGTGAATGAACATACTTTGCGAGGGGCTGTTTCCAGTACATTGAATAGGTCTACAATACACACCGTACATATTAAAATGGTATAAGTGTTCACCATATTGCCAAGCGTGTCAGAACAGATGAATATCAAACACAAAATATTATTTGACTATTTCTTACTTCTTTAATAAAGCCGGATCCCTGCTTGTTATATAGTCCTTGAGCTCATGCAGACGGAAATGGAACACAAGTTCTGGGTGTGGGATGTACCACTTTCTGACGAGCATGCGGCCCAACCGGAGGAGCCCCATTCTTACTTTATGGATGGCCAGTATCAAATAAGCCTTCGTACTCTCTCTGTGACGTACGGTGCGTCGACATAACGGTAGAACATAACGTAAAACCTTCCTGTAACAGAGTCGAACTCCTTCATTACCTTCTATTTTATTATAGCGACGTAACATGTACAGAAATCGAAAAATAAAAATGTTAACTAGGCAATAACAGGAGCAGCGGCCGTACCATGACGTTTAAAGTGAGATTGTTCCATTCTTATTCCAGTTTGGGAAAGAGACAGAGTTATAAAGGTTATCTAGCGCCATCTCTTTCCCAAACTGGAATAAGAATGAAACATGGTACGGCCGCAGTTCTACTTACTTGGTACTCGATTTCTGTGGACTGGTTAAAGCATCTATCATGTCCTGACTAGTTTTAGTTGGTTTGTTTTCTTCATTTGTGATTCTTAAATTCTGAAGTACCTTCATCATATCTTCTGGGACTAACACCCATGGTTTTGTTACTAAATCAAACTGAAAATTGACATTAGTGCGTGATTACTTTGACTCTTGTTTCAATTAGATCAACATCTATACAAACATAAGAATCGTAATTACTATGTCATTTAAACAATTCAGGACAAATTTATCATCGATGATGCGATGTAACATGCATCTGTAGAAGTATAAATAATTAACGTGAAAATCACCTCCATAACAGCACGATAGCCGTGTTGCTCTAAAAATGCCCGGACATCAACGTAAATATCATCATGGAAATTGACTTTCAGCCATTGAAGGGCTTTCTTTGGGTCTAAAGCTCTAAACTCTTCGGCCCGTCCAGTCTTCTCTATCTTCCGGACTATGTTGGCCAAGGCCACTGGAACCTCGGCCGATAACACATCACCTGAACTAAATAGTCCGCCTATTTCATTGCACTGCTCTGGGGTAAAGTCTAAAACACAATTTTCGAAATTCAGACATTCAATTACAAAAGATATCAAATAGATTCCACTATCGTATCTTTAAATTTCCTACTGGTTGTATTTCAAATTATAAGCCGTTAAAAATATCAGATACTTGCATTTTATATATCTAAATTGCCTTAATCGGCTAAAATATACATTCTTCAATTATAGGTAGGTACTTTACTGTGTAGAAGTCAAAAGTAGGTACTACACGACAGGAATTTGAATTATAACTATTTTATTGAAGAAAGTGCACTTACCCACATTTCCTTCCAAAAATATACTCATGGCTACAAATTGACTGCAACTACTTGCCGCGCTAGTTAAACTGTGGTTGGTAGAAAACAATATGATTTTTTCCTGTGATCCCCGAAGAGTTTCAAACAACTCTTCAATACTATCGAAGTCTATGTCATAATTTAATGCGTGAACAGCTTTTTCGGAACTCTCCATTACTCGTTTCGTTGTCAATATGGACTAGAAATTAAAACAAATACATATGATGATGCGCTGAGTATTTGTACTCGGTACTCTGTATATTTGCCTTTCTTTTTGTTTTTAGTAAAATCGACCGTAAAGTCGACCGCCGAAGGTTTAACTTATATCTAAGTTAGACACATCATGAAAATATGAGACTAATATATCCACCAGTTACCAACTAAAGAAACATCTATAGATATCACAAGTCCACAACTATTTTTGTAAAACTAGTTTTAATGTAAGCGTGTATAAGTGCACAAGCAACCTACCTGTTTTCACGCTATGAGGGTAAGTATTACATTCTGAACCGAGTTATTCGGTAGAGAACTCATTTCGATAAAAGTAAAACCGAATAATACTCAATATTCGGTGAATTTCGTACTCCGCCTAATCCCACAATTTATGTTATACACACACACCATTATAAGAAGTAAGAACAAACCGACGATCCCAGTAAATTAGGGATAGATCTTCGCTTTTCAAACTTTAGCTACGACCAGAACGATCAAAATGTAGATTGATTAATAAATTATGAATATGTAGGCATTCCTTGAGAATATGTTACGTACCTTTATCATAAGCCATATCTGTCCTATTTTATCGAACCAATGAGGTGCCCGTCTGTGTAGCGCAGTTTTAAAAATCTGGTCATCAGCAACTTTGTGCCCGTGAATTGAAAATTCCACCATGCGTATGTTTGCATCCATCTCATGAGGAATCCTCCTGTATATCGTCTGAAATTGATTTCAAATTAAATTAAATAAATAAGGGCGACAACAGTGAAGTTGTTATGATGATTTCTCTGATCGGGACAACAAGGAAATCTATGATTTGAAAGTAGACGGGGTGATTTCGTCTAGCAGGGGGGCGTTTAAAAATATAAACAAACCTGCTAACCTGTAATACATATTAAGGTTTGGACTGTACTGATATGAACCTGGGATAACAATGTCATGTTAAGATGTGTGTCCCTCTTGTGTTTTTTAGTTCAGAAACCCTCACTGACGTTAGAAAACCATACTATACTATCATCACAATTTGATAAAAGATTCAGAAAAACATAGAGGATAACAAACAAATATTTTAATTTACTTAGAAAACGGCATACTTACATTATAGAGCGCTATGGCACTTCTATTGTGGGTAAGGAATACGCTCTTGTCGTTACCACTTCCGTTTGCATTAATAATATTATCCATACCTTCTGACAGCGGCATCAGTACCAAGTCATAAGTCATAGCTGATATAGGCTTCGGTAAAACCTGTCGGGAAATAATAATGCTTTAATAGGTTAAAGATGAACGTGATGAAAATAAATCTTGATGGATACCTATTTTGTGAACACTTATTCATGCAGAAATTAATAAATAAATTATAACATGTCAAGTCTTTGGTTACAGTCTAGGGGACTACGACAAAATAATGAAGAATAACGCAAATCCTAAAATAATGGTCGCAGCGTCTATTCTTAACTACTAATTTTCACTCCAACTTTGCTTTAATCACTAAACGTTAGTCAAATTTGTATTTTAATGTAAAACCAAGGATAAAATAAATTTCACATAGGTACTTACCTCGCCAGTGTTTCCAAATGAAAGCAGCTCATCATCAGCCATGATGGGCGTGTCTAGTTCATGTAACAGCTCCTCATTGGTCCATCGATCCAGCGATGTAATGGGACGTGCTTGCAATAGGAATATCTCGTTCTATAAACAAACGAAGACAAGTGTTTTTTCATTCGAGCCACAATATAATATTCGAAATTGTTTAGTCTCATTATTTATGTTTTGGAAAGTGAATAACCTCACCTCTGTTACAGCCCACTCTATATCTCTGCCAGCGCCCCACAACTCTTCCTGTGACACTCCGATTTTCGCTAGTTTTAATGATTGTTCGTCTGTAATACAGGCTACGTGTCTTTGGTCTTCTGGAACATCTTCCATAGCAATCCCGCTGCCCTCCGTCTTGACGCGCTGGTTCTTAGAACCTAACTCAGTTTTTAAAATGGTAAGTTCACCGGTTGTGTTACGCTTCACAATAACGGTGTCAGGTTCCACTGCACCGGAGACTACACTCTGAATAATTAAATTAGTAAATATAAATATTCGATCCATTCCATCGATGACGTTATTTTAAAGTATTAGAGGAACGTACCTCGCCAAGTCCGTAATTTGCGGTAATAAGAAGCCTGGAAGGATCACCGTGGGATGGGTGGCGTGTGAACATGACACCGGCAGCTCGAGGCGTTACCAGTGCCTGCACTACCACGCCGCCGCCACACAAACATTCCTGACCGTTCTGCCTGGACCACAAGCGACACCAATGCAATTACATACCTACTTACCTACTTACCATAGAGGTAGAAATTTTACTAATTGAAATATAAACAAATACCCCAAATATACCTGCGGTAATAAGCACTGGTGAAAGCGAACATGGATCCCCAGCATTTCTGGACACCTTCGAGAATGTCACTATCACTTATGCATCCTAGTATCGTTTCATTTTGCCCAGCAGCTGACAATTCCTCGCTGTCTTCTCCAACCGCTGTTACAAAGGCGAATAAATAAAGTATTTCAGTTTCAATTATTATTTAACCCGAACAACAATGTAAGTCAACTTTATATTACCTGAAGAACGTACTGCAAATCTTAATTCAGGTCCAAGGTTCTGGTCCGTTGCTTTCTCTCTCAAATTCTGAATCTGTTCAAGAATTTCGTCTCGGATCCTTTCTCTAATTTCTGTAGTTACAAACAGTGCAGAGGCTCTGGAAGTAAAACAAAAAATATATAAAATATGTTTTTTTGTTATTATTATTTTTATATTGTATTGTTTATCTTTCGCAAAACACTCACATTTTACATTTTTCTTTAAAATTATCTTCGTTGTAATCTTCATTGGCAGCCTCTATTTCACGAATAGCAGCTATCAGTTCAGGGTTGAGTTGAAGATGTTTTTCTAAGGCTTTTGTTGTCAAACAAAATCCAGGTGGCACTCGATAACCCTGTTTTGGTAAAACAGACCTTATAGAGTAAGTCACATCCATAGGGTGAACAAAAGCTGTTAAGTTTTTGAAGAGATGGCGGAACGAACTAGATGCCTTTCTGGGAAATTGGCAAGAAGAGGCTAGGGACCAGGATCGCTGGAGGAAATGGAGGGAGGCTTTTGCCCTGCTGTGGGACAGTACAAGCTAACTATAATAAAAATATATTCCGATCCTACCTCCTCTTTCTGTATAGACGCCAGCAAGGCCAAAGATGCCCCTTTTCCTCCGACATACATAGGACAAGCTGCGGCGCGATCTTCAAATGCCACGCAGTAGCCCACCTCACCCGCCTGCTTCTCGGTCAACCACTTAAGGAGACGAGGTGGAGCGATCCGTGACGGCTCAGATATAACTATAACAAATATTACTTTTTTAGTAAAAACCCTCAGGTATCCCAGCTCCTAACATCAAATTAAGATCACATAAATTATAAGATACGAGCCGAGGATGAGTTTGTGTATTATAAGTAATAGTGGATATAAGTCGGTACACTCTCATAATAAAAAACATCTGTGGCTCGCTAAGCCCTCGAACTACCGTATCCCAATCCAGCCAGTTGATTGTGTGTAACTTAGTTTGCGAAAACATTATCCTTACCTAATGGTTCATATCCGAGCTCCAAAATGCCGGTACCAGGCTCACAGTTTATGTCCACTTGAAGGGTACGATACACTATTTCTTGTTGGTAAGGGACCCCACTAAATAATTTGCCACCATCACCGTTGATCCTAAGTACCAATTTCAGGTTACTGGTGTCGGCTAAAAAAGAAATAATAACTATATCAATTATAAATAATAATTTTATAGTATTTTTATTAAAAGTATGTTAAAATAAGGACTTGACGTCATTAGATCAATTAGAAAAAATAAAGATACTTATTATTAGACATATATGTTTAGTTCATTACATTTGGTATTGTGATTGGCTCTGCACCACAGCGACGCTAGAAGACGCTACGCGCGTGTATCAAGCTTCCCTTTGTATGAAAATTGTGGGGATAACATTCACTGCACCCACGGACATACTACGCATAAATCAGGTCAAACAAGAAGACACAATACACATGCATTAACGTGGGCGTAGAATTCGTACACCGCGTGAGCGACAATGAAGTAGCGCCTTAAAAAAAGTGGAATTCCAAACGTGTAATGTCAAATAGGTACTCCATTTTTAATATCATTATTATTTTGAAACACAAAAGAAATGTTCAACAGGATAAGAAAATATACACATCCATTACTTACTGCCCACATTTATTGTGTAGGCGTCAGGTATCCCGTCAGGTCTCTCGCAAAAGTCCGACATCTGTAAGTCGGTATAGTTAATAGTCCTCGCTGTGAAGTCAGGATATCTGACTGATCCTGACATGCAACTAAAAACGAAAATAATTAGAATGAAGTACCTTGAAACACCTTACCTTACGTAGGTAACTAATTTTCATTTAGTAAGGCGTGTAGTAAGTAGCAGGACGTGCTAAGGCTTATCAATTTTTTATTCAGATTTGAATAATCGTCATGAATTTTGAAAAATATCTTTATCCTATCTTATTAAACCAATAAATAATGTCACTTACTGCGTCAAAACGTTTTTGTAGGACAAGCAATGAAGCTGAATGGTAGTGCCATCTCTGGCCACCGCAGTTATGGCTACGGACCGTCTCAGACCCTCGTAGGCATGAGGAGCCCATCTCCGCTCTTTAACACCTCGAGTCCGCAGGTACACACTCTTGTCAGCATCTCCTTCTTCATTGAACGACTGGAAACGACCCTGTACTGTACCCCATTGAAGCCAACCACCTTCTTCCCATTTACTCCTTAGATAAAAAGAGAACATTCAAATGATTTCTTTGATATGATAACCCTTTAAAATATATTAAAAAAAGCGGTTTTGTTGGAAGCTTAATTTTATTCCTACAGTTTCAGAATAAAAGATAAACCTACTACTATCCATTTTCGAAATGAGTAGGAAAGACGATAAATATGTGAGGAATCCCTGTTAAGATACTTATAAATAATAAAATAATAAATGTGGACAACATCACATACATTGCTCCGAATCCAAAGTAAGTAGCTAAAGCACTTGTGTTATGGAATCAGAGACAACGAAGGTACCACAAACACCCAGACCCGAGACAATGTAGAAAAGTGTTTTTCTACCTTGACTCGTCCGGGGATCGAACCCGGGACCTCAGAGCTGGCGACACCTTGAAAACCGGTGTGTACGCCACTCGACCACGGAGGTCGTCTTAAAGTGTATAAATAATAAATTTACGCATAGGTATGTACGTAGGTTCTGTTCGAATACCTGAGCAATCATTAGACTTACAACATATATGGCCACTGGGCGTCCCGCCACGTTTCAAGAGCTAATGTCTCTGCGGCCAGCCTATTGTTCCAATCTTCTGGGTATTTCACCGGTTTTGTAGCTGATGCCCATCTAGAACATAACACATAAATAAAAAAATGTTGGGTAAGTATACAACATGTAACAAAACCCCTGTCAGATCCAATAAAGGCGTATTCGTGGTACAGTTCATGAACCGTCTCGCATAGGCGGCTTCTTTGACACATAGCTGCAGGTAGGTAGGTAGGTAGGTAGTTGGATCAGTTTTTATTTTGATTTAATTATTTTCAATTGGGAAAAAATAATCTCAAATCCATTTAATGGCTACTTATATATGTTCGCAGTATGATCGGATCGGACAGGGTTTTTGTTACACGCTGTATATCACGACTATCGACTGCTAATCCGTTTAATACTTACAAAAGGTTTAGTTTCACATGTTGCGTGACTCCATCCTCGACTCGTGTTAAGAGACCGTTGTACAAAAACCTATATCGTGCCTGGTTCTCTAAGACCTGAAACTTGAGACCGTTTGCACCCCAACCACCCTCGACATTTTCCCAAGCACATACAGCCGTGTCAGGATGCTCTGGAAAAACAGCTTAGTCTTAGTAATTGATGAGACCTCAATATTATAGTCTAAGATTTAAAACCGGTGCCTCTTATTAAAAACTGACTGTGCACCCGTTCTCAAATTGTTGTTACAAACCTGTTTTTGTTTTGAAAATAAGTACCTATAGAGATAAGATGTCTATCAAATCACTAATGGACTTCCTACAAGCCAAGTCTTCCAAATTGACAAATAATTATGAATATCTATTGTTCGTTTAAATGTTAATGATAATTAAATTTAAAAAAACATGGTTTACGTGGTAATTTATAAGTAGTTCCATCAGGCAACTTGACGTGCAGCACAACTTCTGCCAGCGGCTGCCTCCCACACAGTTTGCGGATGGAGAGCAGCAGCGTGGAGCCGTCGGGAGCACATGTCCGGACTACGAAGCTATCCCATCCTGTATACTGCTCTGTTCGGGGCAACTCGTGTAGTGTCGTCGGCTTCAACTGAGACTTCCAGCGTCTAACTGCGTACCGTGCGAATAATAGCCGCAGTGGGTAATTCCAGCCTGCCATTTAAATAAAACAATCATCTTAGAAGGAACTTTTTGTCTTCAAAGGCCAAAAGTTAATAAGACATTCGTATGAAATATAAAAATAGATAAGATTTTTATGTTTTAATACGTTTTTTGTTGACATTTATTTTAATACTTATTATAGGTAATAAAGATTTTTGTCGATATTAAATTGCGAACTTGTAGGTTAGGCTCTTTCGCGGCTCTTTGTTAGGGCATTATTTGATTTTTATTATGTAGGTATAGGTACTGTATACCTACGGGTCTAAATTGCCTAAATAAAATAATGCAGTGCTAAATCATGCTTCAAGATAGGTAAAGGTATGTACTACAGTTTTAAGTAGGTTCGAAGCTTTTTTCGGTCCTGTAAATCTATACTTACTTATACTCTAAGTACCCTCAACAAACCGCACATTATGCACCATCCCGTACAGTGCACGTAGGTACCGACTCAAGAGGATACAGGGTATATAAATATTCTATCTGTATTTAACGCGTTTAATTAGTACCTACTTATATCATAAAATCACCTCTTAGCTTTGCAATTCTGTATGTCAACCACACCGAACGCGCCGCATATTATGACGACATTGGCATTCTGACACTTGTCGTATTTAATGAATTCGGCGCGTGCGTATATCTAATTTAGATATGACCACGATACGCAGTGCACGCGCAGAATTAGCAAATTAAAACTGCGCGGCGTACAGCGTGTGCGGCGCTACCAAGACGCAACCAGCTTAAATAATGTATTTACTTACCACCATTTTTATATCCAGCTTTATTCGGATTTTCCTTCTTGAAAATGAGCAAATACAGCACTAGAGCACCAGTTATTAATCCAGATTGAAGAAGAATATCAAATAAATCCATGATTAAATATATATTTTGTTTGTATCATAAATCGACTAGATATAGTGCGCACATCAGCGGCCACGCGCGGTAGACTGCCCAAAACAAGTGTTGATAACGCAGCTGACTTTATTTAATAACTGTTAAGTAACTATCTGTAATCCGCTGATCAGATAACTACTAGCTATACCTACTCGTTAAAGGTATTATAATTGTCGTTACGCAAACTGTAGGTAATTACTAAGATAGCAGATACAATGAACGAACGATGGCCGTGTCATAAACAACGAGAACGTCGACCGTCGAGACTTCCAAACAACTAGACGATACGAGTACTTGACTATTATTCGAGACGGTCATATATATTAAAGAACCATGTAAGTGGTTGTCGTCTGAAAACTCAATAAAAACTCTGCTTTGGAATCTCAAATGCTATTTGATTGGACTATGAAACCTTGACCGACGTTTTTGTACTGCGTCACAAGTTAATCACGGAGACGGACAAGAAATACCGGTGTTATCTTTTAAATAAATAAAGTTCTTGATTTGAAATGTCTGAACGTGTATTTACTACTGAGATTATCAACTATTGAGTATAATAATATAGATTTTTAATAATCAGCAGAATGTATTCAGAAATATGTTAATGAAGGAATCGTAAAAAGTTGAATTATATTCAATATAGTAGTGCAATTTAGATCTAGGTACATTCAACAGCAAAAGTAGATGATGAATTGAGAATCAGACATTCAATACTAATGAATTGGGTAGGTACAGTCAACAGCAAAAGTAGATACTTTTGCTGTTGACTGTACCTACCCAATAATATATTAACAGAGCAATCATAGGCCTATGCAGGAACGTCATAAGACGATTGATGACTTTTCGTAAAGGTCAACCTATCCGAAAAGTCAAGTCTTAAAATAGGAAAGAAAGATTTTTATGTCGAATTGCAAGTTTTAATTTCCTTGAATTCACAGGAAACAAGATGCCATTTGCAAAGGACGACGACCACTACCTATTTCTATCTCATGCAAAGCGTTCTAGGAACTTTATTAACATAGGTTTAAAGTTCAAAATCGCTTGCTTTATATTTTCAGAGGAATTTGGAGAGAGGTTAGATTAAAAAACACATTACAATTTAGACATAATTTTATTGCGTTATAAATTTCAATCAATAAGTGTGAGGATATTTTCAAAATGAAGTCAGTTTATATTCGATCCGAGTACCAAAACCGTATAAACACATTCGGAACTCTTTCAGAGACGGATCGATGACCTTAAGAAAATAGTTGGACGCGGCAGGGAGAATCACAAAATCAGGATGTAACTTGAGCCATATGTTAAGCATCACAATAGATTGTAAATGTGTTCCCGCCTGATCCCTACTATCTGCCTACCCCTCCTTCCCAAGACGAAGGAAAACCTTGATGATGTCAAAAAGACGTGTCCGCGGACCAAACTCAGTCAAAACAAAACTTCATGGAGCAAATACCTTTAGATTTAGCTAACAATATTCACAAACATACACAAAACAATTTGTCTACTACCATAGAACAATCAATAATTATTAATAGCACTGTACAATCATTTTATAAATACATTTCCGTGATTTAAAACATAACATTATTGTCAAAAACAATAAAATAGATATCAAATTATACTTTATTTATTCGTTGACATTGAGACGAACCTTCTTAGTTCGAATAAATAGCAGTGTAAAATCTAAAGTGCAAAAACCAAAAGAATTTATATGTTTTAAAAACAATCCGCCCTATTGATTAGTGTCTATGGATCATAAATCAATTTTCTGGTGATGTGAATCATGACTTGCTTATGGTTAGGTCTCATGCTGTCTCTGTCACTTTAAGGTGTGAAGTAGCGAGAGATAGACATTTAAGAATGTGTTAAAGTTAACTGAAGTTTCAGTATTCGAACAAATAATTTATTTATGTTAACTGGTTCAAAGTCAGACCACATGCCATAGACATACTATTAATATTATAAAAGATACGAATAATTACATTTTGTATAATTATTGAAATATTTAATGAAACATATTCCGCTTTTTTACTTATGTTTTGTTTATGTCATAATATACAAATTCGATGGATACTACTACAACATTTATTAAGCTAATATAATTTTAGCAATGATTAAACTGTAGTCTACAATCTCTCTGGTATACAGTCATATTTTATTATTATTGCGTGTATGTATCGAACAAATTTAAACATAAAAAAATAACTTAACACTTTAGAATAATTAACAAAAATATTACGTAACATAGTAACATTACTAATATACATAAAATCATTGATAAAATTATGTACTAATATTTTAATTATAAATAATATAACAATATAATATTTATTATATTTTATCATGATCAGCTCGTTTACGAGGATAGCTAAAAAGCAAATAGTTCAGCCAATAACGATCTCACGAATACAAAAAAAAAGTAACTCTCATTAAAACCCTGAACGAAAAATGAGCAAATGTTGATGATGAGTGAGAGAATGGGACAGAAGACTGTGATAGATCACAATTTTCGCCGGAACGGGATCTACTAACACGGTGAAACCGCGGGCCAGTTAGAATAAATATTAACTAACAACTTGTTATTTAATTCAATGAGCTACCGCTAATAATTTTTCGCTAGAGGCGCTAGTAGCGCTTGAGGTCGCCGAAATGTCAAATGGCATACTTTGTTGTTGGGTTACGCAGGTTTATTACATAACCCTTGAAAGTGTTCAGGAACGGAAGCCCGCATTATATGAAAATATTTATATTTGTCTAATGCTCGAAATGCTTAATAATATCATGAAACACCTCAAAACGAAAATGTAAAATCCCTTAATGTTTAATGTCATGTCAGAACCACATTTAAATAATTTCACACACATCTATACAATTCCATTAATATAATTCGATTTTATTAATTTGGCTATTCTTAAAAAACTTAAGACAATAATTTTACTAATTACCCTAATTTTATATCAAGCATAGCGTATTTAATAAGAAAACATGTACTCTTCTGGCAGTTTGAGCAGTGTAAATAATAAGGTTAACTCGATAAAACTGTGCACAACAACTGAGTCTGAACGTCAACTCCATAGCTTTTAATATAAAATTAACAATAAAAATAAATCAATCTATATCAACACGGCCGAATACTCGAACGCAACTCACAGAGGTAAGAAATTCGCTAAAGACACTAGTCATCATCAATTATATCTGTTATTCTTTTAATAATAATATACCAATGAGAAGCAAGCTACTGGGCTGTGATTGGTGTAGCGATTTTCGGCAACTGCCAAACCCCATTTAATGTCGCGAACTCATGCTGTCTCTGTCATTGAAACGTGTGAAACAGCGACAGATAGATATTAAAGATAAGTTGCATTTGGGTACTCGGAGTGTTTCTTAAATGATTCTTGTTGCGTATATAAAAAATAATAAAATTGTCTTTATGAACCAGTCGTTCGCCGCCGTAGCACCTCATACAGCCTCATGACGGTATTGTGACGATACCTTTATATTTTTATTCGTCTTTCTGCTTGATAGGCACCAACTCGTCTGGGTTCTCATCCATGCTGGAGGCAGTGTCCGTACGAGATTTATCGACTGGATACAACCTGAAATATGATAATGTGATTGTCAACTGGAAGCATAAAACAAATTTGTGAAGAGTTAATTTATTTATTTTTTAAGAAAACCACGCCCGCCCTAAGTAATTCAATCCTTGTGTCGCGGGGGTTTCACAAACATTCAAATCACATGCACAAAGAGCACCCAGACTTGGAACAAGTATCTGTGGTTCACGCAAATGCTTGTCACATGCGGGGATCGAACCCGCAATATATTTGTTAATTAAATGTTAATGGTAATTAGCGTGGTGACCTATACCACTTACATCCGTGCAGTCAAATGTTCATTGACAGTCATATGATTTACGTCCATATTGTCTGAGAATTTAAGTATAAATTCACTGATAGTATTGTTCTACTAATAGGTTAAGGCCTTTCCCTTCTCTGAACTAAAAATTCAATTGATCAAATCTGCACTACACCTCATATTTATAAATACTCACCATCTTTGGTACAAATACACTAAGAACACGAGATCATCTCTGAAGCATGCGACTCGATGCGCAGTCGGCATGGTTATGATGAAGGCAAACACGTCGTCTATGAACGTGTTGAAGGCTTTATACATGAAGGCTCGCCACGGCAACGCGGCGACGGATCGCAGGCGGTAGTTCACGAATAACTGGGGAAGCATGAACAGGAAGCCGAACGCGTAGACGCCGTTCACGATGCTGTGAAGCGCCCAGGAGTACCAACTGAAAAAAAAATCGTTAAGTTTTTTCTAGAGATAGTTTGTCTAGCCTGTGAAGCGGAAGTTGCTTCAGAGTAGCTGAGAAATATTAACCAATCATACTAATATTTAAATGTGAAAATGTGAAAGTGTGGATGTTTGGATGTTTGTTACTCAATCACGCAAAAACGGCTGAACGGATTTGAATGAAATTTGGAGTGCATGTAGCCTTTGCCATGGAAAAGGGCTACCTTTTATCCCGATTCCTTAAGTCGTTCCCGAGGGAAAATCAAAAATTGTTCACGAAGCTAAGCTACGAGGCTAAGCCGCAGGTCTAATATTAGTCATAGACAGGAAACAACTTTACAAGGCAATCAGGGTGAAATCAAGCATCAAAGCTTACCATTATTGTATTATCAGTGTATCATCATAGCATCATTATAGACAGCACACTTAACAACAGTATACAGCGCGAGCCACACAACTACCAAATTAAAGCTAGGGATCCTATGACCTTGGCATCGACCATGGCCGTAGTCTTCTCTCATCAAAAAATCACAAAGTATTCAAAATACCAACCTCTTATGCGGCTCATAGACTAGCGAGTATATAGCGCCGGCCACACACAGCGGGTACAGCAACATGGATAGGTACCCCATGGCTTCAGCATCAGCCTTGGCCGTGCTCTTCTCTCCCGCATCCGCGCTACTGTCGCGCCACACACGAATCCTCCAGCCGGAGAATGATATACGAAGATGTAATACTTTTGTTACTTTCCACAACTATAAAGAGACAAAGGATTTCGTTATTTAAGCAAATATTATTTCTCTGGGGCCAATAAGATATGCTATATTGGGCAAGTACCAATGTGACTTTTTCAAAGTTATATATACTTTCTTAATTATTCTAAGACACCACTGACAAACGGTGAAGGAAAACATCGTGAGGAAACCTGGATTCCGAAAATTTAAATCTGAAATCACCAACCCACAATGAACAAGCGTGGTGATCAATGCTCATTTCTTCTCTATATGGGAAGAAGCCTGTGACCAGCAGTGGGATTTTATAGGCCGGTATTACATTACATAATAAGATTTATTTCAATAAAATTTAAGTTGATTTAAATACACTTTTTCCCCGTAACTGTTTAAGGTTTTATTGCAACATGTAGGTAAAGAACTCTGTAAACTGGAGATACCAAACTATGCTCATGAGAAATATTCCTTTATTTTTCCAAAGAAATGAAACCGCATTGACGGCTTTTGGAATGTACGCATAGAATACCCGGAAATCGAACGGGCTGTAAAATTATGCTTGGTTTGTGTAATTATCAACCTGCTTCTTAGGAACTCTCCGTCGGGAACCCTCTACCTCGGAAATATGTTCCCTCAGGTACTCTCTCCCGCGGAAACCCCTATCTCTCGGGAATATGCTGCCTCGGGAACTCTCTCCCTCGGGAACGAGAGTTCCCTAGGGAGCAAGGTAAAGCTGGAAGAGATTCCAGCATGTTCCAGAGGGATAGTTCCCGAGGGAGCGGGTTTCGGACGGAGAGTTTCCGAGGGAGAGAGAGTTCCCGAAGGAGAGAGTTCCCGAGGGAAGAAGTTAATGAGGGAGCATATTATAAGACTTCCCGAGGGAGTGGGAACACTTTTAATTACTAAAATGTGGACTATGATCAATACTCGAGTAAAAAAGTGCCTTTTTTTGAGTGCATTGTACAAGTTTAGATTTCACGAAAAGAACCTTATTTGTTTGAGAGTTTAAATTCTTGATCCTTTTCATTAGTGCCGTAAAAGTTGATTTTTTTTAATGCCAGTTTGATTTCTTCGAAAAAAATAGAGGAATGTGTCCTACGCCTTCTATGAGTATTATTTGCCTTCACCATTATTTAGATATCATTCCCTCCAGGTGGCATTCAGCAATCAGGGCAATAAACAATTGAATTAAGGATTACATAATCAATTTCTATACTACCTCAATGATAGCACTGATCCCGGCAGGCACGAGTACTAGTAGAGATGTCTGCTCATCCAGAAGATAGAAGAATATGACCATCTGTGAAAACGCGCGCCAGAACACGGTGCGTGCGGACAAGCCTGCCAACGAACGCTTGCGACGCCAGAATGACACGTCGTTTTTAAACGCCAAGAAGTCAAATAATAACTGAAATTGAAAATGTACATTATTTTTATGCAGTTACATAAAATGTATTACTAAATGAGATGGGTTTTGCAAATAAGATAGACAGTCTCTACATGCAAAATTATGTTGGTTCTTGTAAGACACATGTATCCCCAACATATTTTAGGAAGCTTGGGAGTCAAATATAAATTCTGCTGTGTTGTTTTGACTGGGGCACTACTGTACCCCCAGATATTAATACACTGGTTATTGTACTTTTTAAGCTATTGCATTACTTTTATCGCGGGCTTTGAGCGCGGCGACCGAATCAAGAAATTCCGTAACGAAAAAAAAACTAACACCCCTACTCCGCCTACAATGTAGCTCGGCCGAGCGTTCGCTTAACGTGTATGGTACGACTGTACGAAGCTCGCACGGATCGAGACGAGCTGCTAAATCGGACGAATACGTAAGCAGCTGTTTGTGAGCAAGTATATAGGTGTATAGGTATCTATCATATCTGTAAAATGCCACACGCATGCAATAGCTTTACCGCAGCAGTCCCCGAGCGCCACACGTTTTTTTTATTCAAAGAAATTTAAACCTAAAAGCCTATAATCCAAACCTAATCAAGACACAGATATTGTAAATATTTACTTGTTCATACTATTGTTATAAACCCTATAAATATTACACTTAACTCATTAAAGAAAATCAATATGTTTTACTCACATGACAGCTGGCAATCAGAACAGTAGCCGACAGTAAATACAAATTGGTGTCAGCGAAAATCCCTTTGACATCATCAACATCTTTCTCACTGAATCCAAGTGAGAACAGCTGTTCTAAGGCCAGGCGCACGTGAAGCGCAAGCCGTAACGATCCGTATGACGTCGGCGCCACACTCACTGTGATGTTCACTTCTGTTGAACTAGTGTTTAGCAGCTGATAGTGTGATAGTCTTGACTTCAATACATTATGCTGCAGTATTGGCAGGAATTTGCCGCTACGGACCCTGTTGAAAGTTTTTTCATTTTATAAAGTAGCCTCTCAATGATTACTAAATGACAATTAAGGTACTATTCTGAGCTATACTGGCATCTGTGCTTACAGCCTGGAATTGCATTTAATTTAAAAAAATGGTAATAAATTGAGATTGAGTGACAAAATTCTTTAAATTCGATTAATTTAAAATAAAAATAGTAAGATGTACCTATGTATGATTATAAAAAAAAATATTTACTTATTTCTAGAAAAAAACCACTTAATCATGAACAGCAATCCAATTGTGAGTATTGAGTGACTCAATTAACTACCTTTTAGATAGGCATCTAACAAGTGGGTTATGAATAAAATATACTTTAGTAGCTTGTGCCCAGTTAAGTAGAAAAGTTAATTAAGTACTAGCTTCAACTATCTTTAAAAGTAGAAATAGCTGATACAATAAAATTCCAATATTATTACTTAATGTTACATTGATCATGTTATTTTTAATCATAGATGTTGTGTGATAGTTACCTGGAACTAAAGCAGTGTAAATAGCAATTTTCATGTGGTGCATAGATGTTAAACATTCAGTTGTAACAGAACAACAATCATTTGCTGATTTTAAATTTGTTGAACTTTTTAATGAACAGAGCTAAGCACTATAATTGATCTAGCAACAATTTTGGAAAATTAAAAATAATTAAACAAAATATTCTTCATGAAAATGTGAATTATGTCAAAAGTTTTTAATAATGCATGATTTCCTAGAATGCTCATTAGAAGTGAATGCTTATATCAGCACCTTATTATGTAATTTTAATTTAACTTTATCATACCTTATGTAAGGATATAATTCACCAGGTATTTTATTACTGGGGAGGTTCAAATCATCCGTGAGAATTGACAGAGGTGCCACTGTTGTGATGTGAGAGTATGGACGCACAACCTTCTCTTGTTTTACCTTTTTATCCTCATTCTAAAAACAAACCAAAAAAAATAACATGACTCTTATTAGTAAATTAAAACAAATTACATCATTCATTGTATTGTAATTATAATATTTTTTTTTGTCCCACAGCTAGGTCTTCCCCAATTCCCTCCAGATTTTTCTATCTTCAGATACATGACACCAATTTTTATAAAAGTTAATTAGAAAACTTGTAATATCAGAATTGACTGAGCTACATTTTAAACTATTATTTTTATCAAAAACAATTAAGTACAAGCAATGAAATAAACATGAAAATAATTAATTACATACATTGTTTTGCAGAAGATTAAATGTTGCTGCCTGAGGCTCTGTGTGTGTGACCAAAGGTAAAGTGTGTATGGACTCCGTTCGAATGATTTCATCGAAATCCTTGTACAAGCGGCTTTCATCCAGCAAAACAGCATGCATAAATAATGTACCATTATTACGAGTTTTTCTAGGTACTTTTAATTTTATGTCACTGTAAATAATGCTTATTTATGTAAAAAAAAATAGTACACTCACTGCTACACTTAATCAAAACTAAGATTACACTGTTCTGTTTAAAAAATATGTTATATACAGAGAAACTTCACTACTATAAATTAAGTAAAAAAAAGTATTTAGGTCTCTCTGCAGATTGCGTTTTCTATACTTACATAGTTGCCGGATTCCGATAGTCAAACTTAAGCGAAGTATGGACTTTCGCAACACTTTCTCCTGAAGGACCGTTCAAATATGGATGTTCTTTTACAGAAGTGTAAAGAACAAGATGCTGTACGGGATTTGAAGATAAATATGATGAAAAACATCTCTCGCCACGACTACATTCGGGCGGTATAAATATCTCGGCTAGTGTCCATATAGTATTTATAACATAAACAGCAAAAATTAAAGATAATATTAGACTAACAGATATATATTTCATAACGACAATCGTTTTATCCTTTATTTAATAAAATAAAATCAATTTCTTTGATCAAAAAATGACATTAAATCAAAGATCGTAAACGCCGTAAACGCACAATCGTATCTAACGAACTGTCAAATATCGCAGTTTTTAAGCATGCTAAGTAGTTGCATCTCTTTTGCCCCTACCAATTACGCTATGTGTTAGCCTGCTGTCATTTTATGTTTAAAACGTACGTGCTAATGCTCAATAACTAATAAGTCCCAGTCACATAAACACAGTTGTAATTTGTAAAACAAAATTAAGTAGTCGACCGATTAATAATCGACTAAACAAGATTGAACAAAATGTGAGCCAATTTCTCTGGTAAAATTATTGGAAATGTAGTTTTGATGATACAAGATTTGTGATCAAGTATTTTTTTATTTGTTAAAGGTCAGGGATAAATCGCAAATGTATGTATATTTGTAGCTTTTTTATTATTTCTGGACACTTGTTCGACCCTTCATTCAATATTATTTATTTTCTGTAAGGGCAACGTCTAAATTTATGAGCGACATCAAAACGTAATAAATCGGTGTTTCCTTGGAAATAATATTGATGTTTCGTAAAATTATAAGAAATATTAAAGGTACATTTGATATTATACGTTGATATTCACAGTGTTAAGATTTCTATCCTAAATGTATTGGGCCTATGTGGCATATTGTTTTGACAGTTGTCAGTGTAACTATCTGATAATTTGTTTATATTTCAGAATGGAAATAGTTTTGTGCAACCTATGGATGTCGTGTTATTCGAAAAAGTTATTGATAGCCAACAACTGAAAAATGTTAACACCGTACACGAATATGTGTCCAAGTTACCGTGGCAATGGATGCTAAAGACTTGAGGACGGAATCTGCTGGAAATGAACGCAACAATGACGGCAGCAAGTACTCCCAAAGCGGTGGCATCGCGCTCCACTGTGACAGAAATAAGTCATATCAAGATATCGGATCTAACTCATTGGGCAAAGTGGATGTACCGAACGCGCGACCCTGCGCCGTCATAGGGCCCGACAGAGTCGTGCCTCCCGCCGCTAACGAAGCGTACCACATAAAAAAAGGTCCTGCTGAGCCATGGCCATGCATGGACAACGCGTATCGCCGTCCACCCGAATACCCCCATAAGTTAAGTAATTTCCAAAACCCAACAAGAAACATATCACCAAGACAAACATTCCAAGAAAACATGCAACGGATTATGGTGCCTCCTACATACAACTCTATTAAAATTAATGATGACAACAGTTACTCCCAAATATCGGATAGAAATAATGTTCTATCTAAAAACATTAAGTTGAATGTGCCGCAAGAGGCAAAGTTCTGTGATGTGCCTTACACTGTTAATCCAAATCCTAATAATGAACAAAAAAATATTAGGAACCCTGAAATGTGTCTATCTAGTGTGAATCCTACTGTAAATCGGACTGCTCCTCATGGTTGGCCTCATGGAAGTGTCAATTTACGTTCTGCAAGAATGTATGGTGCTCCTGAGATGTATCAATATCAAGATTACCCTAGCTGTGCTGGTCCTCGGCCAGTAGTACCAAGACCACATAGAACTGTTCCAGAGGATCAAGGATTTGTGTACGCTGATCCGTATTATCAAGAGGGAAATATCCGCTTCAAGCCTTATCCAACTATAAAAGAAAGGTATCCTCAGCAAAGGTATGAATATATTGGTAATTATTCAAATCCATTCCATCCACCTGCATTTCCAACTCATAAATATGAGATTCAAAAGACCATGCCGTCACACCCCTATCCCCCATACCCTATCAAGTACCTTGACAGCCGAGTATCTGAACCTGTTATGGAGGGATATCAAAGAAATCCGCAAGGTAACTACAATATTCAATATCGTAATCAAGTAATACATCCTAATTATGGACCAGTTCTTGGGAACTGTCCACAAAACAAAATGCATTCCTATCCACCAGATGCCCATATTAAAACCATAGCTTCAAACAAACTACCTTATGACAACAATCCTAAAGCATATATTGAATATGATAATACTCGACCTAAAATATACCCACCATCTGAAAGTTATTTTGTCAATGAAATGCCTAGAATGCCTATGAAGAGCCAAGTTATTATGCCCAATTATCCTACAATAAATATGCATAATGTTCCACCAAATCAATACTATAAGAAAGATAATCAACAAATCAAAAACTATGAGCACATGGCTCATTTTAGAACTATGGACCATAATTTGAATATTCACAACTCTATGTCTAGACATACACCAGTATTTTCTCCCAATACTTTAGCTATTTCACCAACTGATTCTAGTACTAGCAATGATACGCAAACTTTAGGAACTTCTCAAGAAGACTGCGGCTATGTAAGCCAGTCATCTACCGCAAGTGTTCGAAGTATGGATTCTGGGGTTAACAGAATGCCAAATGACTGCCTTAGAAGATATTATGATAATAGGTACGGACCTATAGTAAGATCAACTATAATGTCAAAATCACAGATGAATTCACATAATAATTCATCCAAAGAAAAAAAGGATATAGATGTAAGGCAGTTTTTGCAAATGTGGAAAGAAGGTGATGATGAAGCAGAAGAAAACAGTTCCAAAGAAGTAATTATTCAAACAGGCTCCAGTGAGAAACCTAGCTATGTTAAATCACATGAAGCTATGAATAATCAAGAGCAGCTGTATGTCCTAGGATTAGTCAATGTTCCAAGTGAAGAACTTGCGAAGTATGAACATATCCAAAAAGTATCAAAACTACCAGAGAATATAAAAGGGTATAATAGTATTGAACTACTAAATCAATTTGAAGAGGTCATTGAATCAACAAATATGAATAATTACAAGTCATCCACACCTAAAGAATATCAAATGTCCATGAAAGGGCTTGTACCTAAACAGGTGACAAGTGTTATGCCACAAAGACCAGTATCGCCTTTAGATGTAGAAGCCAAAATAAGCCAGTCTGTTATTCATAAAGAAGTTGGGTGTAATTTTGAAATAAAGCCCTGCAGTCCAAAAATGCTTAATGTTGAAGTTGCAGCTCCAGTACAAAACATGTTGACTGAGAGAGTGATTGAGAAAGTTACTAACCCAGTCATGATAAAATCACCTATGATGAGTGGTATGGATGAGAATAATATTAATTGTAACATTATAAAAAGACAGGATCATAGGTTAAATATTACCGAAAATGTAAGGATACCAAGTTGCAAAATGGTAAATACTCAGTTTCCTAATAATAACATTGATTCAATAAAAAATAGCTACAGTTTGCAGGATTTAGAAAGTAATTCTGGTTTGTGCCTAGCATCTTTACCAAGACTTGATAATGATATTGAGTTAAACTTCCCGGAAGTTAATCAACAATTTATTAATGCAAATAAAGGGGACTCTACCTCACTAACCAATCCTCTAAAAGATCTACCGACTTTGGAGGTCTTAGATCAATCAAACAACCAAACAAAAGACAAATTTGATAGTACAATTTCTTCAGTGCAAGATAATGTTGCTAAATCTCCCTATTTGGTTGAACCCGAAAAAGAGTTTTCTAAATTAAGTAAATACCGTAAAACTAGAACTCCCTTGCCAGAATCTAAAGAAAATCTACCACAGCAAAATGTCAACGCAGTTAGAACAGATAGTGTGATAATAAAAAACCCTGAAAACATTAAAAATTTTGAAGAAAACACAGATTTATCAACAAATAACTTAAATAAAGCGAATAGTGAAATTCAGCTAGCTCCAATTAACTTAACTGCCCAAGGGACAATTTTAAGTATTGCTGAAAGTGAACCTGCAATCGAAATCAAACCACCTGATGAAGATAGTAATCAACAAATACCTGTTGAAATTGCCATTGACTTTAGTTTAAATAAATCTGGCATTCTTGATAGTCAATATATAGAAGCAAAAATTACGTCAGAGGAAGAAACAGCTCATGTAGCTGAAAATCCACAAAATTTAAGTGAAATAGTTCATGAAAACATCGAAAAAGAGCCTATTCATCCAGATTTTTTAAATAATCCTGTTGATTTGCTAGAGCCTGACAAAGTAATAAACGAATCCAGTTTAAATAGTGAAAGTGATATGAAGGAAATAATACAGAATGCTAATAATAATGAAGAAAACGAGCCTTATGAAGCTCTATTACACAATGAAACTTACTCAGAGCCAACTACAGAACCTATAATCGAAGCAAATAAATGTTCTCTGAACACAGATGAAGAGAGTAAAGAAACATCAACTGTAAAAGATAATGGAGAGTCATTACTATGTCAATCTCAGAATAACGAAATACCTGCCCTTGAACTCTTGAGTGGTGTTGATAATGACAGTAATGTTGATAATAACTGTTCAATTGGATTCAATAAATGTAATGATGTAGAAACTAATGATTTGTCTAAAGAAGTAATCTGTGATTTTCCTGGAAATTACTCAGAAATCCCCAAAAATACAGACAGTGATTTCCAAGATAAACCTTTTGATGATGACAATAATTCAAGTCTTGAGTCAATAGAAGAGTTTTGTGAAAATCATAATAACTCCATCTCTGTTGATACAACGGACGTTAAACACATTGCAAATGAGTTAAAGGTGGTCCCCATAACAGTAAATAATTCTGACCAAATTCAGGATTCTATTGTTACTGAACCGACACAGTCACAAAGTATGGACAGCGACTATGATTTGCATTTAACAAATGAAATATTTAGCAATGATGAGTGCGACCAGTCGAAATCGTTATCAAATGTTTCAGATTTAACACCACACGCTTATTCAAGCGACTACATGGCGGACAAAATAAATGACAAAATGGAAGTAGACAGTACGACTCATTTATCGGAGTCCTCTGACCGAGAAATACAATCCACTGATTTTGAAGAAATTCTTTATGATACTACACCACAAATAAATATTCAAGAAAACTTCGAAAGATTCCAAGATGATCAAATTTGCGAAAAGGTAGACAAAAGACATTTATGGTGCGGTGGGAAAGGAATATATTCACCGTGGATTCAAAAACTACTTCTGTTTTCCGAAGGGAGTGTTAATAATACCATAATAAGAGATAGTGACAGTGATCATTTAAATACTACAATTACTTCACTAGAAGAAAAGGCGCTCGAAACTGTGGATGATTTAGAAATAAAACCTGAAGTAATCGATCAAAAATTAACAGAATCTAATAAAAGTGACATGACTTTTTGCGACGATGTCGACGAAATAATAAACAAATGCGATCATCAGGAAAAAAATTGTTCTGAATCCTCTGCAAATGATATAACTCACGAAATTAAGGACATAGTAGATGAAGATTGCGAGACAGGTACTGCTGATAATGACGAAGAGTCTAAGGAAGTTGAAGGAAGCTACAATAGTGATACTTTTATAGAATCGGAACCGCATGAAAATGAGTATGTAAATGACAACTCCAATACTCCTATAGGATCACCAATTGTTAGTGACTCAAACGATGATCCGGAAAATCAATGTGAAGAACCCATTACACAAAGTATAGAGTCTGAAGATACTTTGAGTAGACCTCTCCAAGTATTATCTGAAACCTGTGATGATAAAAATGAAGAACAAGATTCTATCCAATTAGAAAACTTTCCAGTTTCTAGTAATAGAATACAAAAACGTGAAGTACCATACAAAAAATGTCCACCCCTTAAGAGATCTCTATCAGATTCTGCATTAAATATGTACAACGACGATGGACATGGTAAACATGATGTTGACAATGTTCAGTTCATTATGCCGTTTAAGCGCAGAAAAGTTACTAACGTTGAGAATGACCTTTTAGCACAAAATCTTTGTAATATTATAAATAATAATCGACGTAACTCTATTTCTTCTATTTATAACGAAGAAAATGTATCGTTTTGCATATTAATAGACAATAGTTGCATTATAACTGAGGAAGAAAATGAAGAACAAGAAAAAGTTTGCTACACAGAGTTAACCGATGATTGCTTGACTGAAATCCAAGATAACTGTATAAAACATGATGAAAACATAGACACGCCAACAGAAGTAGTATCAAGTCCACAGCAGGAAAATGCTTGTGATTATTCAGATTCCTTTGTAATGGAATGTGAAGAAGAAAAAGGACTAGAAGAAACTTGGGTCGAAGATGTTGCTTGTGTAGAAACTGTGATTAGTGACGATATTGCGGAAGATATAGAAATCAGTGGACCATCTTCCCCTAAAGATGATGAATTGTCTGATAACGATGAGTCAGGAGTGTTTAGTAGCTGTGAACATACTGACAAAGTAAAATATATTTATGGTGACAAAATGTGCAGTGATGATGCTCAATTCGTAGATACCTTGTATAACACTCCTCAAATGGATGTTAATAAGACATTATTTAATAGGGAAACACATGTTTCAGAAGACTATGATAGATATTACGATAATGACTCTTTAGAAAAAATGTTATCGGCGTCCAATGAAACAGAATTATCGCCCTATGTACCAGAATACATGCGTTCTATGTTTACTTCTGAAATTGTTGATTCTGAGGAAGCTCCAGAAAACAAGGAAAACTTGAATATAGAATCATTTTCGCCATTCCAAAGCAAAGGAGATGCTTTAGATATTGTTATGAACATTCATGTTGATAATGTCGAACAGAATGAATTAAATAAAAATGATTTTTATTCTAAAACTCAAGATGACACTGTACATTCTTGTGAATCAAGCGTTGATGATGTATTTGCATACAAGCAAAAGGATGATAATACAAATTATACGAGCTCAAACTCCCCAGAAGTATCTTCAACAACATCAGAAGAAAAGAACTCTAGCATATTATTAAAAATTACGAACTATAAAGGTTCCAGAATATCACAAATTAATGATAATAGCAGGGTTAACAATAGATCGAGTTGCAAATTTACCGAAGATAAGGATTATTCGCAGTCTCACAGCAATTTCCCTACGCATCGACCATTATTAACAAAGGCTGCTCAAAAATATATTCCTCCTTTAAAAGAATCCATCCGTGACCTTAAAGTTAAACTGTCGTTACCTCAGCACAGTCTTATTAAGCTTAAACAATTAAAAATATCCAAAGATGAACCAAAGGTTAAAAAACAAAGCTCTAATATTTCACGAATTCCTAAGAAACCAAAACCAAAGTTTGAAGACGTCCTTAAAAGTATAGATGAAATACAATTTAAGATGCATAAAGAAAAGACAAAAAAATCTAAGAAATCTATTCCAAAAGTAGTCATTAAGAAGAACCAAAATGGTTCTCATTATGCCAGTACGTCAAATAAAGATGATTTCAATCCCGACTTAACTGGTAGAAAATGGCAACCGTGGGTTTTTATAGAGAAAAATCATTTCATCGACAAAATGGCTATTAAAAATAAATCGAAAGCTATTTACAGCCATAGGAAAAGGACGTATGTTTTAGCCGAAAAGTTTCAAAAGTATAAATCTGCTAGCAGTGCTAAATTCGTGATATCACCCCCGATATCAGAAAACCTTTCGGGCCCTACGGGGCTGAAATACACTATAAGATTAAAACATAATTACTGAGGTAGTTTGTTTTAAGCGATGATGTTCCTTGGGTCTTATCATGGATAACAGCCATATTGGTTATATAAAATGGATCCCACCCCAATAAAGGTCTCGTATTATCATTTCTACGATTCCGTTGTAGTAGTTACCCATCTTAGTTTACTGTGTAGTTTGTATAACTGAAGCCAAATTCTGTACTAAGTGTGATATGGAAACGAAAACAAAGACATTGTTTATTATTTGATAGTGCAATTTGATCTGATCTGTATTTTGTTATTGTGTTTCAAATTTTATTATTATCGTTTTACCTGCTGTCATTCCATATTTACTAGATTTAAAAAATATTTATTTAAAAGAATTGCACCTTCAATATTTTAGGTAGCCATAAATAATAAGTATTATGTCCGTTATAATATTTGTTTAAAATAATACTGATATTTCTAATTATGTTAAGGTATCTTTGTAGAGAAATTAGGTGATGATTTTTTGCTAATTTTTGTTTACCTGTAATGGCGGCGGATTCCTAACACATTGTGTGTGCCTATGGTGTTTGTAAATATTTTCGTGTGTGGTATAATCAATATTACCTATATAGTGTACTTATAGACGTTAGCTACGTTAATAGAGCAATCTAACATCATATTTTTGTGTCTCATATTGAAAAAGAAAGATAATTTATAATAATAATAAGCTCCATGTAATATACACATCTTATGAACCTCATTCTGTCTTCCGTCGCCAAATTGGAAATGATAACGATGTTGTGACGCGTACCGCGGTGCTCCGTCTGGAGCCGACAGGTGTGCATGTGGATCCTCCCTACATCGTCTGCCGTATGCCAGCATGCCAAAGACCCCAATTACAATTACCGATGGTTTGTAAATGTCCAAAGAGCGCGATACTGTTAGACGATGTGGAGTTGATGTGCGTAAGTTGATATTTATTTAGGCAATTTAGTAATCACTTTGTGTGGTTTGACAAAGATGTTCGTTATATTAGTGTTAGTTAGGCCAGTACCCCCGGTACGGCTAAGATTGCTCACATAATATGTTATGCACATGGTTAATCATGTCCGTATTGATTTGACTGCGACATGTGTATTATGCTACTGTGTAGGCGAAGTACAAAATTTGCACACTTTAATTATTAATACCATATAATCTTAACATGTATTTGTAAGAAAATGTTCGTTCAATATCATTCAATAATTTTGTTTGTAATGATGTTGCAGCGAAACAACATAGTGTAGGTAGGTAATAAAATTAAAGCGTGAAATAACCAAAGCCAATACTCAGAAATAATAGATGTTGAGAAAGTGTGTACGTAGGTACCCACTCTGAATTTATACCTACTCGACGAATAATAGCTTCCGATACGTCTTGTATCGAACGAGTAGACACATACTACAATTATTAAATTTAGATAAACATTCCCTACAAATTGTATTCCATCCAGAATTTATATCTGGCATATATTTTCATATACGTATCTAAGTTGCGAAGTTTTCAATAGTATACATACCTATACTCCAATGCAGGTACATGTAATTCTTAATCAAGTGCGTTGGAACGCGCCGACAGTGCCTTTTACATTGTGCTGATATTATATATCAACTATGTCGTAATTAAGACTACTGTTACGTCTTCAAAAGTTTGGTCCATGTTAAACATTTTGAAAATATCTTTTGATCTCATAAACAAGGCACTCGCCGTTTCATGTTTTGCCTTATCGTGCCTATAATATATTTTAAATAAATACACTATTTTGATATCATGTACAGGGTGTTCAATAAATATATACCAAATATGTGCTTTTAAGTCCTGCATACATGTATTTGCAAAGTGTTGCCTTCGTAGATAAAATATTTTAGTATTTAATGTTAGTGTACCTAATTAAAATAATATATTAAATATATGTACGTGTTATAATTCCTTACAGAGTGATCGATTAAAATGTTTAATTTATTTATAGATCGTAATATTATATCGTATGATGATGAAAATGATAATATTAAGTATTATTTTAAGTTATATGGATAATAAATGTACAAAGGTAAAGTTAAGAAATGCGTTAATTGTCCAGTGATGATATCTATGGACATCAATCCTCATTTTATTTTGAGGCTGTATAATATTTACCAAAATTATAATTTCCTAGAAACGAGTAGCGTGTATGTAATGAGTATTCGAGACGCAGCGCCGCCGTCGGCTCTGCTCGGCGACGCTGGCTCTCGGTGACTGATGACTGATTACTTCACCTTTATATCCATTCCATAGAATTTATTTTCATCGTAATTTTCGATACCTTGTATGTTTGTTATGCACTATTGAGTGGATTGTTGTTTTATTTCCTGCACTTGTTGGCCATTGTTATAACTTTAAGTTAATGGTATATTCTATTGTGGTTAAATTGTTTAATTAAGGGTTATGGATTAGTTATTATTGATGATTTTAATAATTAGATAATTGTTTTGTCGTTTAAATGTTAATGCATATCTTCTTATGGCAGTAACGCACGTGATAATGTATGGTGATAGACGTAATATTGTACACACTGCTCTAAAACTGAGTGTTTCTAAATCAAAGTGTGACACATTATATTGTTAATTAATGGGAAGTAATTATGTATTACGTTTTCGAGTGGTACCTAGTTTTGAAAATTGTTCTATAATTGACCAAATAAATGTGTTCTCAGTAAATAGCTTTTTATTATTTCAATACTACACATACAACGTTATTTCAGTACGTTTACACAGGTATATTAACTTTGACAGCTTCTTGTCGTATAGCGCTGATCAGCTCTTGATTCACCAGAAACACGAAGCGCAGACCGGCAATCTGTGTGAGAAATAATCAGGTCAATTACATTCTGTATGTACAAGTATGGTTGAAATTGAAACAAACATCGGAGGGATGGATTGGATGGAAAAATCAATAGCTACACATAATCCTATGAAAGAGCTTGGTAGCGACGGCAGTGAGTACACAAAGTACAAACTATTTGAGTACTGTTTTCGTAACTTTCGTTGCGCTGAAATAACTATACAGTGGTAATGACGTGACGACCAAGGTTCGTACACAATGGGCATGATATAATCAGCAAAACTAATGATACGAGAAACATTACCTCGATGATGGTGTTGTGGTTCAGCTTCACTTTGTTCCCCTGTAATACAGGACGGCCGTCGACGAATATAGGTCGTTTGCCCTCAGCGGTCATAAAGAAGTCCCCACTGTTCCTCAAGCGGATGGTAGCTTGCTTCCTGGAGACCTTGGTCGCTGGACCTTCTAATGTCAAGTCCACATCAATAGGGTTGTCTCGAGTGCTCCGACCCACCGCGATCTAACAAACAAAGATTAAATGTTATTAGTATTCCTAGTTCCATATTCAAGGAGGGACGTCTTTTTAATAGTTGCTGACTGAGAAAGGAAACGAGCATATTATTATATAAAATGTTGACAGCCGTGTTTTCGAATGTATTGGACCTTCGAATGGTAGGTATGGTGTGGTATATTTGTGATCATTATCATAGGTTGCGATACAAAACTAACACTGTGCATGCCTATAAACGAGTTCGTACGTGTCTGCGACGCCATTGCACGATATTGAACGAATTATTGCTGTAAGCCAAACATGTACCTAATTGTAATGCTTCATTAAGCGAGATTGGACACTTGCAGCCTTCGACATAACCGATTTAAAGAAAAAGCTATATCAATATCATCATCGCCTTGCTTCTACCCATGGTAGATGGTGTTCATATTACAATAAAAAAATCACGTTTTTCCCATAAACCTGTAACTGTTCACATAGTTACCCACGTGTCGTAATAATGTACAACGATATCTTTCTCCGCATGTTCGTAACAGAAGCCATCAAAATACTGAAACCACTCTACAAGTTTGCGTAAAATCGACGTTTATTAAACACACACGCAACCAATTAAAACACAATCGAAATCGGAAACTAATTAACGTAGGCACTATGAAACGAATGGTTTTGATAATAGCCGTTTAAAACAATACCTAGTTATAATAATTTATAATGATGGCAGGCAACAGTCAGCAAAGAAATTAACATTACAGAGGCACATGTCTTATCTTTGACGCGTGACTTTAAAAGCAGCATTTTATTTATAGTACATTAAGAATGTGTAATTTATGAATAACTACACTGCGTCACATTTATTCTGTCCAATAGATATTATTATCAGGAAATATAAAACCGTTTTTATATTTCGAGTGTAGCAAATTGCAGTAAAACCAAAAGCGACGTCGATGATCTTGACTTTCTGTTCGACTGTACTATTTAATGATGCTGTTCATTAGTATTGTGTTATTAACAAACCAGATAGAGCTGTTGACACACTAATTGAACAGATAAGGTTATCAAGTAACTAGTTATTCGTAAAGCTGATTGTATGTAAGTACCTCGCAATGTTTGTTACTATTTGTGTGTGCATTTTTATGGTACGCAGTGTAACTGGTGTATAAATATTTGTTTTTAAGTGTTAAATTAAACTGTTTGCTTCGCGTCCAAGTTTTTGTGCAGGTGTTTTGAAGAATTTTAATTAACCATTTAGTTTCTGGGACCTTGAAGATTATAATCTTCACATAAAGTATACATGCAGATAGCAAGAGGAATAAAAAAGAGAGGATTTAACTTGTCTACCTGCTAAGGCTGGGTAAAAATAACACAATAATATTACTGTGAAGAGGTCGATGTACGGCTTAATATGAGCTCATACCTAAATTAAATATTTTACTAAATTTAATATTTTAAAACAAGCGTGTGCAAGAAGACGATAGGGAATAAGGATGTATACATATTGACTATGAGCCTTAAGTATTGTTTCTTCAAAGTTCAAAACATTCCTTATGGTCGCTTATTTCCAAAAAAATAAATGAAAACATAACCTCTTTATATTTATGGATATGGACTTTATAAAGGTTCTGATAGATAAATGAGACCCAAAACAACATAGTTTTAACCCAATTGGCACAAGGACAAAGTTAGTGTTTGAGCAAAAGTAGAGAAAATAAAACGCCTACCAAAAATTTCGGCCTCTGTATGAAATACTGTAATTTACACATTACTGACTGAAGACAAGTTTTGCATAAATGAATATGAATAAAACAAGTTTTTAAACACGGATTTTTTTACTAACAATTCACAGCTTGCTGTTTTCATCTGCTTATTTACCGGAATTTCTACCCTGGAAATTTGCAATATAGCTTTAAATCCAGGTTGTCTAGCATTTTTTTTATTTTTAGTAATTTCCACGTAGGATACTTGAGACATTCACAGCGAAGCATCAGAAGTAATTCATTGTCACGGATATTACAGGTGCAATGACTCAGTGACACGAATGTGCACTTTCGTTTAACCGTGCTGCTTGTGTCCACCACGGTTTAATAAACATGACACACTGACAATAATATTCTTTTCGACATACATGGACCTTCCCTGCCCGAAAAAGTTGTATTCTGTATGAAATTTTTAACAGAATCCGAATTCCAAAAAAATTCTGGATAGAAATGCGAAAGAACGAAAAAGACAGAAAAGTATTGAATGAGTAACTTTGCCCAAGAATAAGATAGGCTAGGCTAATGATATTTACCTAGACCAAATTTTGCTGGAGTCGATAAATATATATATATATAGGAATATCTCTGACTGGCACTAAAAGCTATTTTATTTATGATTTAATTATTGTGTCCATTTTAGATATTTACAATGACAACGAAACAACAACCCAATAGTTTTATCTATGAGGTCACGAACTCTGAGCACGACCACATTAATCTTTTTAAATATTTAGTTTTGCAAACATTCTTATATCGCGTTGTAGTTCCATTCACGTTGTTTTTGTTATAAGGTTGAAAATAACACAACTGTTAAGATTAGTGTGGTTTTCTTGTGATCGTGTCCCGTTAAATACAGTTACAAGCCACTGGTTGGCCTGGTGCCTTCATGAACAACAATGTAGGAAGGTGGGTTCAAAATAGGTTTTAACTTATAGTGTGGGGTGATTTTGCCTGTAAACAAAAGATACTTAATTGTGTGCATTGTGTGCATCAAAATTTGATTGTGGAATATAATGTGACGTCATAGCGTCGGTTGGCAGCCATTTTAGCTCATTCGAAGATAAAGTTGGAATGTTACATTATATAACAATACAATAAATGTACATTATTTTTGTTATATCAGCAGTGATGTTACTCGGTTGGCTAGGAGATCGGATGTGTGTATGTGCATGGGATAACACATGATTGACAGCAAGCATCTTCAAGTCCAGTACTTACATGAATTACTAAACCTATTTTAATTATTTGAAAATAAAACGGTTATTAATGCCAGTGTTTCTACGGATTGCCAAACTATAAGCAAAAAACTCGAAGTCTAAATTCGAACAAGTTACGATGTATAAACAATATTAAGATCACAACTAAAATAGGTTACATATTGACGGAATGTAATTTTCAGACCTCATTTCTTTTTCAACAATACATCGCAATACAGTTGTCGCTATCATAATTTATTCTAAGCATAAAATTTGCAAGATTAGCTTCATTTCGCTCTTAATTAATTTAAATAAATTAGAATATAGAATATTTAATACTAGCTTTTGTCTGCGACTTTGTCTGCGTGGACTTCAGAATTGGGTCCAAAAAGAAATGAAAAATGTGAAAGTAATGAAAAATGGAATAAAATTTTCAACCGTGTTATAGCTTGCGTTATAATAGAGAAAAATACCAAATTTCAAAGCTGTCTGCCCTCGACTTAGCTCGGAAAGAATTTTCAATTTTCCCTCGGGAACTACTTAAGTAATTGGGATAAAAGGTAACCTATGATTTTTTTCATGTCAAAGGCTACATGCATGCCAAATTTCATCCAAATCCATTTAGCCGTTTTTTCGTGATTGAGTAACAAACATCCAAACATCCACACTTTCACATTCATAATATTAGTAGGATATACTAGAGACCCATTAGTTGTCGTAAATTGATCATAATCCGTTTAATTTTCAAGTTAAAATAATAAAAAGAAAACATAAATTAAAAAAAAACATTTGCTTTCCGCACTCCTGCTCTATAAAAAAAGTGTGCGAAAAATAATACTCCTTCGTCCGCGCAATTTTCGTAAAAATGTGTACAAAGTTTTCGCTTCACATATTATTATAGAGATTTATTAACATAAGAAACATAATTTACAATGCTACAGTTCACAATATCCAAACTTGTAATTGAACACCGGCTGGCGTTCGCATATCCATTCGCTTGCGTTCATTGGAAGCAGAGCTATTCTTAGTAAAGCGATAAAGGTAATACGACTATACTGAAACGTTTGCATACTTTCTTTGCACTCCAAACAATTGGTAAGACCTTGCATTATTATGAGGTATTGTCATTTTGAGTCTACATATCCTTGACTGAAGGTTCAAGTTTATAAAGCATATTTTTATTGTATATTTTGCTGCTATACGTTTTATTTGTTACAGGAGGTACGGACTTACATGTACTTATGTTTCTTTTATTATTATCTGCTTTTTATGTACCTTTCCTACTGCATACGATTGAAAAATATGACGAAACATTTCATAGTAAACAGAACTTACACTAATGGAATGGTCAATTAGACTATACATAATAAATAGCACTATTTGAATAAGCAATAAAAAGGTAATACTGCGCGTTTTTTATATAATTCCTAAAGAAAAAGCTTTTGCAGAAGAAGCCACTGCACAAAACAACAATCGATATTAAAAATTAAAAAAAAATAGAGACTACTTGAGTTAATGAGGATTACCTGCCCTGCACACGAAAATACATCATAAATACTTGTAAAATATAACAAACCACATTAAAATAGCAATTAAAAATAGATCCACTTACAATTTAAAACAATTATATTTTTTGTCATATCTTTCGACACAAAGAATATTGCTTATCTGAACTAATTAGCCACCAATCGATCAAGATAGATATAATATTAAAGATTAACTACTTAATTTTACCTTTTCAGGTGCAGCAATAGATAAAGGAGGTAAATACGATACGAGTTTGTATTCGGCTTTGAAACACTAACCGCGTAATTGTTAGCAAATTATATCGAACACAGCGCCAACACTATACTGGGCAATTGTTGGGTAAATACCGCTTAATTATTCAAGTACAAAGTTAACATCTATTTATTTAAAAATAACGTACTATTTGTTCGCTTTATATTTATACAGCTTCTAAAAACAACTGTTTAACAATTTAACAAATAAAGTTATTTTCGTTACAAATATAACACGTATGAAAGTAATACGAATATAAAATAACTAATCATAGAAAACGTTACAACAGAACACTGTAACAACAAAAGCTTACCTACCAAGTGATTTGCAGCATTCAAGATTATAACGCGTCCTTATAAATAAAAAGTGTTACACGACATTTTCACGCGATTTGCACCGCGTGAAATACGTCGCACATTGAGCGTGTAGCCTGCTTATTGAAATATCGTAACATTATTGAAATCGACCAAATGGAATGCCTCTGTCAGTTCTGCGACACCGCTAATGCCACCGCTTTTACTGTTTACCAAACCTTTTAGAGTATATATCATAATTTTTGAGACACTAACGGTAACATTTCGTGTAAAATTCAAATTGTACTAACTACGAAACCGTTGCACGGTGACACCAGTTGTACAGAACTTGTATCTAATACAGAGGTTATGAACCTTCATAATTTGGGACCGAAATCAATAAATACTTTCCTTCTATAGGCCAAGTAGGCGTAGTACGAGTACGTCTTACAAATATTACAGCCTTGAGGTTAAAACAATATCGTAGCGAGACATGTTCCATTGCATTATATTAATGCCGTTGTTTGCAGAAGATTTTGAGATTACAAACGTTGAGGAAACAGTTACATATTAGATAATTAGCAGTACCATAATGATAAAAAAAAATATTTAAGAGCGCGTGTTGCGCCCGGAAATGAATATGCTATGAATATATATTTGATCACCTGTCACAACAGTAGTAATAGTATTTAAAAAATCAAGTAGATATACTGAAAAAGATAGCAATCTGAGAGAGCATGTCTCCTCTAAAATATCAAGCTGTGCTTTGATATTGTTTCTGTTACTGAGCGAGATGGAGCTATACAGGCATATAGCACCATCTCTTTTTAAAACGACGCCATATACCTACACTAAACTAATCGATAACTACCCGCATATCATGTATCAACTAATTCGCAACTACTTTTATTGCGAACTATTTGAGCATAACTAGTTACTTTTATCTTTCGAATTAATACATATCAATGCAACTGTCTGCCAAAAGCTTTTTTAAAGGAAAACTAACCCTTTCATGGTCCCGTGAGTCACATATGGACATTTCCATTGAATAACTATTGTGTCTTCTAACGGGACAGGGAAGGTGTTAATAATACAAACTTATAATTGTTAGAACGTACGTGACCGATTTGCTCCTTGAAACTTTATGTTAGTTCAATAAGATAAAGGATACAACATTTCAAACAACAAACAAACGGATACTTCAGTGAGTATATCATATTTGTTGACAGTAATAAAGACAAGCCAAATATAACTATCTAAGTTGTGTGTTTAGACTCATGACATTTACCCGGAATACGAAAATTTGATTGTTTTCCAATGTAGTGTGGAGAAGTTTGATATATCCTTCAGCAAGCTAGCTTATTAACCCTTTAACTAAGTACGTACTTTAACTAGGCTACTAACCCAACTTGCTACAATAGATTAAAACTCAAGTTTTCCGGAAATTACCCATAACACCGTCGCATCAGCATATTTCAGCAGATGTAAACAAATTCATACATTTCTTTCTTTTAATTAAGTGCACGAATCGAGTCGATAATTTCTAAATTTTAAGTGCACGAAGCGAGAATTTCTAAAGGTACCTCAAAAAAGTGGTATTTCATGTGAGCTTTCGCATAACTGTATGTATCTCATGTAAAATCATCAGGCGTTCACTACCCGTTTTAAAACACTAATCTGCATCAATCAAATAGAGATGAGTAAAGACAGGAGTACAGAGGGCTTAAATAGATAAAAGAAATCATTCTTATAACTACTAATATTATAAATGTGAATGTAAGTTTGTTTCTTTGTTACGCTTTGAAGCGAAAACTACTTAGCCGATCATCATGTAACTTTGTACACATTATTCTTGGAGGAGACAGTAACGTGGGAAACTTTATATAGTTTTATATTGAAAAAAATACTACTTTTTGAGGTAAGGTTAATTTTTTTGGTTAGATGCTATTCATTATTTTAGATCTTACTCGCTGGTATACTAATGTTTTGTATACATTGGCTAACCAACATTTACGCAGGCGAAGTCGCGGACATCAGTTAGTAAGTTATATTTCTGTGGCCTATTAACAACCTGAACAACTTTAACACACGACAAAAAAGAAAGTTTAACACAACAAGTGTGATGCACTCCAAGTAACATTAATTATAACGATAAGTTTTAATGTTGAGCCTTAAAGGTTAAAAGAGATAGAACAAATTTATTGGTAGCTCGAATTGATAATGATCGTTCATAAAACACGTATATTTATGTGTTTTCAGGGCTACTAATCACACTGGGTCGTGTGTACCCATTTATAATATGTAGGTACAGTGGGCCTCGCATTACTTACAGAACTGTGTCATTAACAGCCTTTATTTCGAAGCAGTAAGGTTGATTTTGGTAATTCTTTGTGACTGTCATCTACTGTACAACTGAACTGATCATATCGACGCAATCATGCATTTTTACATCAGATAACAATATTTATTTGTCGTGTAATTCACTTTAGTGTAGAAGTAATGACCTTTTTGACTGCTGATAACGTCGAAATCACATTTTTTTGTACAAAAAATTGTATAGAATAACCTTTTAATGAACAGGTACCTAGTCACTTATTTAAAATACTAATAATAAATTCTGCGAAAAAAAAAAATATAATATATTTTTTCAATGTCACTTCTACGTAATATGAGGTAAGTTCGTCTCCATTGCTCTATAAGGCGAGTATAACCTAGGTTTCTCTATTTCAGAGAAGCAGAACAACAATTATTTTCTCAATACGTAATTAAAGGAACACTCATAGGTAATTAAACACAGTTAGTTACATCGTTAACATTTAGAAACTTAAGAATTGAAGGATAAAAGGAGATGCAACCTTCACAGAAAAATTAAAAGCATAGCTTACAATAAAAGGTAGAATCTGCAAAAAAAAGCAATTTGTTTTCAGTGCACCGAAAAAAGTTTCTCAAGCTCGAAAAACTTGGAAGGATTTCTGATATTCAAGGGCTGTGATAGGTTGCTTATATCGTTAGCCAATCACATTCGTCATTAGATTTGACAACACATTATTGTAGACTTGTACAGCCAAGCCCAAACCGGAGGTAAATGGTCATTTAGAAAAGAAAATAAGCTGGAAAAAGGGGGAAGTGAATTATTAAATTGAGAATAAAATGGTCAAGACTATATGTAACATCATCAATATCCATTAAGCTAACTCCAAGCTTAGATTAGCTTTAATGCTTTAAAAAAACATCAACAAAACTCTTCCAGAACCGCTGTCGAATGGAAGTGTCCCACAAGGCTGGCAGCTTTGCCACGTAGAATGGCAATGCTTAACCGCTGACCAAGGAAAAAGCCAGCTCTTGGGTCACACGAGGCGTCAACAAGACTCTTGGGAAAAGTCTTTGAAAAATGCCACGGTTCGAATGTTTCAACCCCAAACGGCTCGAAAAAAACCAACGAGGTTGTTATACTTCCGCCATTTCCGCTACATCATAAATATATCATACAATAATAAAGGAAAGCCCTCCTAAAAATACATTTACAATCTCAGAATGTCGATGTGTACAAATACCCTCAGATAACATTACCTAAATAATCATTGTAGATAGTATTTGATCATTGCCCTCGCGTTGAGTGCTTACACAATAAACAAATAGAGCTACCACTTAATCTATTTCTGTTGTAAGACACAAATTGAGACAGCAATAGTAATATCGGATATAACATTATTTGTTGGTTCAATCATACTTTCATTAATCCGCAGCCCTCGTGAACACACTATCGGGCATAATATAGAGTACACTTCGCTTTCTTTATACGACTTATCTTACTTGTGGTACCTTCTTTTCTGATTCCATAATACAAGTGCTTTAGCTACTTACTTTGGATTCGGAGCAATATATGTGATGTTGTCCACATTTATTTATTTATTAAAGGCTGAATACTGAAACGTCAATCAGTTTGAAAGAAATAAAGAACACTGTTAAGCCTCATGCTGTCTCTGTCACTTTAACATGTAAAGTAGCGACAGATAGAAGTTAACAAGTTGTAGATGCAGAAGAAGCAAATGAAAATTAATAAGAGATTCTGTACATAATTTAGCGTGTTAGTGAAAACCTTACCAAGCCACAGCATTTGCTGTTTTTTTTTGTCTTTTCTTTTTAACCGATTTAATATTTATTTTTTGACTTTTATTTACATATAGGGTTGTCAGTAAGTCTATATGCGCGCTAAAAGGTGTAACAATAAAGGTTTTTTTCTTATTTCTTTTTTTTATATTTAACTAGCTGTTCCCCGCGACTCTGCCCGCAGTGCCTATTTTTATTAGGAAAAAATGCCTATATAATAGCCTATGTTACTCAGGGAAATCGGCAGAGTAGTTTTTGAATATAATTACAAACATACACACACTAAAATACAAATCTTTCCTCTTTATAATATTAGTGTAGATGTGCTAATGGTATAAAGGTTTTTTATATATAGCGTAATATTATGTAATTAATAAGGAAGTTATTCAACATGATCACTAGGTGCAGTAAGCAACTGATTAGATTAAAATAACAATGATTGGCTAATCTACAACAAGTTAACAGTCGATAACTGCAAAAAAAATGAACATCGAAAAAAAAGTAAAAAGGTGGGCGCCATGAGGCCCAAATAATATATACAACCTAGTCATAAAACATAGTCCAACCAAAGAGTCTTTTATGTGATTTTAGAAATTTTATACATTATTTACATAAAATAATTATCTATGTTACTTTATAACGACAGCCAACGTCAACTATGTTTACTGTAACAGCAATTGCCCGTGATCCATTAAAATAATGTTAGCCTATTTTAATACAATGACCTCTAAAGAGGATGTCCTCAAAAAACTGAGTATTAAGTACCACTTAGATTAACTATACACTTTTGATGTATGTTTAGATCTGTATAACTTTTTTAATTAATTTATTATTATAAAAAAAATTAAAATAATTATAGCTTAGTTTGGATAGATACATAATAAGTATACTTATTGCAACAGAGTTAATATTAAAATGTAAGTAGATGGATTAGAAATAATGAAACTATGACGCTACTAGATGAATTGACTCAAAGTTTCAAATGTAACAAAATACGAATACAGCTCAAGATAATCTAACAGTGCATACGAGCACGCCGCCAAAAGTAGAACTAGTAAAAAGTAAAAAATTTGCTTACACGTGTTTTCACTTCCACACTACCCAACAAGAAGTATATAAAGCAGCAGTAAAAAAAAAAGTACAACGAGATGGTCAGGTATCAGAAACCTCGCTGAGTGGATCCACCGGACATTGACCAAGTTCCACAAGTTTACCATTCCATCCTCTATTGATACTTGTTGTTTTGAATATCCAATTCACTGGCAGTGCCCAAACAATCGCCTTGTTATAAAAGAATGTTATGTAAACACAACGGCGACTAACACCGGCCAGTTCTCAAAACAAGAGCCACAGTAAGATTTTCGTTCTGTACGTACCTACTCATAACTGCCTCACAGTAAAAAGAATCACGTTGAACTTGACATACAAAAAATAACATTTATTTTTGTCATATCATAAATTTATTTTACGTCGTTCTGCAGCGCCATCTTAGATAGCAATAAAACGAAACAATAGTCGTATTCTCATAATTTTAATAAAAAATTAAATTAGTTGAAACTATTTGAATTAATTTTGTGTGAAATCAAAACTATTGTTTAAAATGACGCATATTAAATCTGTTAAATAATTTCCATCGTATTAATAAAATTTACATTCGTAAATTAATTACTGGATAATAGATTTACATACATACGTAAGTACAAACGTGTATTTAGAAGCTACTATGTCGAAGTACAAATACGGAATCATATTAAGTTTGTACAGTAAAGATAAACGCAAGATAGCACAATCTCAAATTTCATTGTCAAGATAAAACTGGAAGTTTTTAAAATAGGCGACATAGACTTATTGAAACGAGGGCAATCGATAGTACTGTGTCGATATATGGGTTAGATAGTGAAATGAATAGATATTTTTTTTATGTTGGTCATCGGGTGGTGACCGTGTCATTAGGGGTGGCGCGTCCTTGGAACTATTGTCATGGTCTAACACATGTGGAAATGTTATGCTTTAACGATATGGACGGTCGGGGAATGCGCTTTGCGTTATTAAATACTAACTATGTAATTATGAAGCATAGCATTTTTTTTTGTTGTATTTTAGTAGGTACGTACTGTAAATTATAATTATATTTTTTATTAATAGTTTTTTTTTTGATCGAGGTTCTGCGATATATGCTCATAAGTGATGCAAGCAGTGAAAACAGGAATTGTGGACGTTTTCAGTTGTGAAATGTACTTTAAAATGGCGGCGATGTTCTGTAGTGTAACGTTGCTTGAAGTAAGTTAAGACCGTATTAAACTATCGTAATCATGATTACATATTTCTAGTAGTTTTACACTAACTTTCATGGCTAGAACAAACATACTATACAGGATTACTTTAAAAGGGGCGCGTATATTCAACGAGGTAATCAGATGCATAAAACTGAACAACTTTCCCCAAGAAACATAGGTCGAAATCTTAAAATGGAAAATTAACTTTTCATACAAAGCGACAGGTCACGTGACTTATGTATGTATGAAAAGATCATTTTGAATTTTAATATTTCGACCTATGTTCCTTGGAAAAAGTTGTTCAGTCCTGTAGATGGAAAAAGGCCGGGGTTTCTGTACCACTAGATTTTTGACAAAATAAGGGAATATTGAAACGTCAATTACATTTAAGTCACCGTTAAGGGGCCTTAACCACTACGTCCAGGCAGTTTACGTGCTGTTACATATAGGGTTACTTTCGCATTATCTACTATACTTTAAGTAAAAAATCTGATAAATGGCCTAAAACGTATATACTAACACTACCCAGTGACTCCCAGAATACAAAAAAGTTTTGGCGACCGGGGGAGCTAATATGTTGGGGTCGGCTTCCAATCTTACCGGATTTAGCTGAATGCCGTATTTTACATGGAGCGACTACCTATCTGACCTCCACAACCTATTTTTTTTTTTTTTAAAAAGATTACTAGCAATGTGGGTCGCACATTACTAGTAATCTCGTTAACCCTAGGTAATACAGTATTATATATTTTTATTGCTAGGTAATACAGTATTCCATAGTAAGTTTTTTTCAACTATAACCTGCTTTATGTCACGTTATACTTTGTTTGGAGAATTACCTCCAAGATAATGAAACCCAAGTCTTAAGCTGTCTCTGTCAAGGTTTGATGGACCTCTAAGAACATAATATTAAAATTGAGTTGTGTTTCTGTATACGAGGATTACGAGGGAAAGCAAGGCGCATAGTATGTCGAAATTGTTTTCAAGTTTAATTATTAAACTACAGATGTGTGTTAATTTTAGGAGAATAATGATACATCCAATCAGTTTAAGTCCACCGTCAGGTCTCTTTAAGGTGAAAAGTAACGACAGATAGACATTTAAGAACGTGTTAAAGTTGATAATCATTTCAGTATTCGGTGGTTAGTCAAAGCTCGAAATATGACAGCTGTGACCAAATGCTCTTCAAGGATAAAAAAATATAGGTCTTTAATGGATGAGTGCATTCATGTATCATATCCTCTTCCTCCTATCCTCTATATTATTAAATGTCTATCTTTTACTTCACAAAGTGAAGAAATGAGACTTAATGGCGCCTTCAAAGTGATTGGCGTTTCAGTATTCAGCCTAAAAAAAGTGAAAAAGTTAAAAGTGTCTTCTTTAATACAAATGAATGTTTATTGTTATTACCTAGTAGTAAGTACATTACTTTGACAAGTCACTATGTACGTCTTTACATTACAGAGAGTCGTATTAATTTTACCTTCAAGGTAAACTTCCACGAATATGCTTAATGTAATGAATTAATTTATAACAATGTCTACTGCTACTAATGGGTACCAGAACATGTGTCCAATTTGTTGTTTCTTGAGTTACCTACTTTGTCTTATTGGAACGATAATTCTAATAAATTATTTAATTTCTGAATTTCATTACACAATTAAGTTAATAAAGATAAATAATAATAGTAGCAAATAATTATGTTAAATATACAAGGTTAGTCGTTAGTCCGTGAGATGGATGCAAGAAACATAATATAAAACCTATTTAGGATTTTAATTCAGTTTTCAGCAATAAATTAAGAAATTGAAAATAATTCAAGAGTAAGGTTTTTGTGTAGGTATAATAGGCATTTATTACTACGCTAGTCGTGCGGGTCCTCTATTAGAATATAATCTTTATTTGCAACAACTTAAGAGTGTTATTCACAGATGTTTTTTTACATTTCGCATATTTGTCTCTGCTTACTGGTGCGACTCGTAGGTACTTTACAAAGTAATTTAAACTTTTTTTTTTAGTTTGTTAATGTTGATCACTCTACAATTTTTTTTATCCTCTCAATTTAGCATGGCAACAATGTGAAATAGACTGTGTCTTTAGTTAAAATATTAGAGTCGATTAGAATAAGGTGAGTGAACTGCCATTACAATACAAATAGTTACCTACTGTTAGTTAACAGTTACCATAAATAGCATAGTGGCGATTAAATAGTTATTTACCAACCATTATTAAACCAGATTGGTAGCCTTTGCTGGATGGCAACCCTATCTATTTGTATTATGGTAACATTTTATTTTTACACGTTTTTTAAATGTCCTGTGTTCGTTTCAATAAATGATCGCAGTAAAATATCAATTTTATATTTATAATTGTATACCCACGAACATTCTAATTTTATTTTTTACCAGTATTTACATACTAAAACTCAACAATGTTCTCTATGGAAATAACCTATCAGATTCCTTTAGCAATAAAACAAGGGATCTTTTTATGCTAAGGCAAGAAACTTATATTATGTTGATACGAAAATAATTTATAAAAAACCTATTTATTGTAGTTAAAAATCAAACTAATACTAGTTTAACCTTTTTTCGCATAAATGCGTCTCGCGCGGTTAAAAGGTTTTAAAAAACGCCAATTTGAATTATACTTCAATATTTCTTTGTAAGTTTGTACTAACAGTGAATGTAGACGTATCGACCACATCGGCCTTCAGAAATACATGAGAAATAATAAGGCGAACACTATACCCTTGTCTTAAGAAAAATGGATGTATTGTTAATTTCTATTATATTAAAGCCGTTGCACTATCTGTGAGTACCTATTATTGTAAACAACGACGTGTCTAAATTATCTAAAAATAACAAATAACAAGAGAATCACTTGAATATAGGTACTTAATAATCCACTTCATGTATAATAATATAATAAGGCGGAAGAGCTTTTTGTTTTTTTAAATGCGATATAACTGGAACTACCAATCTGATGCGTTGGCGTTAAGCATATGAGATCTGATTTCTGGTTTTCTGGTTCTTAAAAGCTTACTAGTAATGTGAGTCACACATTACTAGTATTTTTGTTAACCCCTCTTACCAAGATTTATTTTATTATATTGGGATAACAAACAGCACTATATCAGGGCCTATTTCACCATCGTCAGATAACTTTATTCGAGGAATAATTTTGAAATGTTGACGGTTGTTTCATACAGAAACTGTCAAACGTCAATTTTATACGTCGAATAAAACTTATCAGACGATGGTGAAATAGGCCCTAAGTATTACAATTGCAGTACTTTATGCTTGTGTTATGAGTGGGTTCACGTCGGTAGTGCCATGGGTGGGATACGAACCCCCAACCATATGATCACAAGTCCGATGCCCTAGCCATAAGGCTATCGACGCCTTTAGTACTATCAGTTCCCTGGGACTTCGTTTTCGCGAAACCCTATTTGATTACTTAATTTATGTATTCATTTAAGTTCTCAAAGAATTTAATTGAAAATGCAAATTAAAATAAGGGTTACTTTTTAAGATGTAGTGAAATTTCTAGAGATGATTCAACTTCGACAGTCATAGCATCGTCTAAGAAAAAAACTTTTGGCAATTTTTACCAACTTTTCTGGAAATAATCTAGCTAGCATTGAGCGACATTAGACATAGTCCTTATCACATTGATATATGGATGTTTTTTCCAATACCTATAAAGCATGCATTTGCCTGCTACCTTTGATCTTTTCTTAAATATTTTTTTCAGAAAATCTATTATTGAGTATAGCTCGTTAGATTTTCGGTGTAAAGCAATGAAACTTACAATATACATATGAACTAATCTTCTTAAATATATATATTCAAATTAGAACAGACATTGAAACATAGCCCTGTGTAGTAGACTAATGTTGATAGAATCTTTACTAATTAATATTATAAATCCGAAGGCAACTTTGTATGTACGCAATCACGTCTAAACTGCTGAACCGTATTAAATGAAACTTGGTACTGAGGTAGTCTAGAGCCTGAGAAAGAACAGATTATTTTTTATCGCTATAATCGATACCAACACGGACGGAGTCGAGGGCTACAGCTAGAATTAACTAAATAAATCTTTATAACTTACTTCTCTGGACCTCATGAGGAACCTCACGAGCCTGCCTCGCAGCACGGCGAGCGTGTTCTTGTCTAACTCCACGTTGCCGCCGGCGAGCGACTGCACCAACACTTGCCAGCGAGTCAGCGACGTCTCCAGAAGACGAATGTTCTTTTTGTCAACCCTAATAAACAAAAATAAACATTTGTTACAGAACTGGTCCTTTTTCTGTTCATTTACTATGTGTTCTTTGGTTAGAAGAGTGTGCCCACGTGAGCATCAAACTACAACATCATGACGGGTTGAAAAACTGAAATTCCATAGAATAAAAAAATATCTGCTAATCAGGACTGTTCAAGTACTCAAACTTTTTAGCTTGCATAATAAGGATAATTTAAGATGATTCCTTAACATAATTATAGGGGCAGAATAAATATAAAGAATATCATGCATCACCTGTCGGCTATTTGCATTTCGGCATCAATACCGTCCTCATGGTAATCCGTCAACTCTGAATCATTTATTGTTTCCTCAGCATCAGAAAACGTCAATACTCTGTCTGCAGAATCTAAGTAAAGAAAAATTATAACAATAATTAGTATTTAATAAATTTTTGTTTATAATATATTTACGATAACTCAATAATTATTAAGGGACATCCATCTCTCATCTTATGAAAAATTATTGTAATAAACAATAAAATTATATTTTATTAAATAATTTTTATATTACTCAAATAATCTCTATTTTGAGTAGGACTATTTGCTAGCCCTTTTTTTTTCATAAGGTATAGGAATCTTATGAGAAAGGTAGAGCTTGTGGCTAAGTGTAAGCCACACGGTTTGACCAATATAGAACTAACGTCGCGCTCGCCACGCCACGGGTTGTCCGTGGATAACCATTTGAAAATATACAAAGACCCCTCTATGCCTTGAAAACATGTTCATCATACTTTGATCTTTTGCAGTTATTAAGTCATTCCAATTCTTACAACTCATTCCAAGCCTTACTATGGAATAACATACTACCCAGTAAAATGGGTTGTGGCAGACAGATAGGACGTCTCTCTATGTAAAATCAATATTCAGCTGAATCCGGTCAGACTGGAAAACAACCCCAACTAAGCTTAGGAAAAGGCTAGGCAGATGAATAGGAATCATTGTAGTAAAACTTTATTCAATGTTAAAATATATGGTTAAAAATCATTATTACGAGCACTTACTTTTGGGCAATGGTTGGACACTCTGATCTGGCAACAGATGGTAGTGCTTCAGCAGAAGATAGTGAGCCATCAAAGATTTTGGAGTCCGTGATGGATAGAAGACATGCGGGTTCTGCTCTAATAACTCCTGGAACCTTTCTATTGGTTGAGCATGGGTCTGAAACAAGAAAATTGGGTACTGATTAATATTTAACAAAAACTGCAGCAAGATATTTGTATGAAGACTTTTAGATAGTTATTACATATTTCAGCTTATGTAGTTGTAAACAGTCATTTTGTTGAAGCATTAATTTAAAACTGATTTGTTTACAATATAAAACTAAATAGAATAAAACAAAATTAACGAATCATTTTCTTTAGAGACACATCAAAAATGCAAAATTTTACAACCATACAGTCTAATATGCACATTATAGATATAACTGTGATCAAAAGGATTTGCCAATAATGTGAACAAGATTAATCTTGTTTACACAAATAGTATGTGAATTAAAAGTTCAGACATACGGTACTCATCCCTTTACGTCAAATCTTTGTTTAAGTTATTGGCATAGCCAAAAGAAATTCATTTTACATATAGATAGAAAAGCTTCAAATAAAATAAATACTCACACTTGATAAAGTTCCCAGCAACTCTTCCTCTGCAGTTGAGTACAATGCTTGTTGCTGCACAGCGGTGACCAAGTCTGGGTGTAAGTTACGCATGGCTGCTACAGCCACTCGTGAGATTTCAGCATTATAGAGGAGTGCGTACCAACGAGATTGGAGTTCACTGACTGTGAACCGACATGTGAACTTCACACCACGGTGGACTACTCGTAAGTCGTTGGTCTGAAAATATTATAGCCCTTTCAGATAGAAAACAACATGTGTCTGTGTATTTGCCACATTATCATCATGCTATGCAACTGCTAGGCATAGGCCTATCATACATGATGACTTAAAATTACTAATAAATTATGTTTTGATAGCTTAGATTGCGCATTTAGATCAATACTGTGGCAAAGGATCTATATTAATAGTACATGCACAGTATCTATTTAAGTAAGGAACACTTTAGTATAAATTGTAGAAAATTACCTGTTGTACCCCTAATATTAAGGCAAGATCGTCCGTTGGCTTCCAGCGCCCAAGATCCTTAGTGGACATGTGGCTAAGTTGTCCTTTACGCCGAACCTTACGCCTCATACCCCCAGCGGAGATCTTACTCGAAGCTCTACGACGCTCCTGAGGAGGAGGCGCAGGCGCCAGAGGTGCACTGGCAGCAGCAACCTCAGAAACTTGGCTGGTATACGACTGCGTTCGCATCCTTTTGTCACCTTTTCCAAGCGAAGCCCCAGGCAAACCGCTATACTCAACCAATTCATCGTCAAATCGCCTTCGCTTTATGGATCTTGATGAACTAAAACGATTCATGAAGGAATTAATAGTGTTAGTTTTGAATTGCATCAAAATATTTGATTTTTATCATTCCAAAATACCTACCTACGCCTCTTATTGTCGTCCGGCGCATTATTGAATGGCGAACGCGTAGTGCCTGGATACTCATTACTGTCTGAAGCATTTGATGGCACAGCTGGAAAGTCCATTATTATTTATTTACAGCTTGTCCTAAAATTGTACACTGAAATAAAACAAACAATCTAATCCGAAGACTCGTCAAACATCATGTCAAATAAATTGTCAATTGTCAAGGTCATGTCGATCAATCAATCAATAGAAACCACAGATTGAGAATAACCAAATATTTCACTCACTCATCACACTATAATAAAATGACATTCTCGTCTCCACGACAGACCCGTCGGCAATAAATCGACTTTAGTCGATTTTACACACAGAATGAAAAGTTACTGCTCTTTGAAACTTTATCGAATAAAAACATATACTTTCATTAATATAGTATTTAGTTACATTTTCTTGCAATTTATTACAATTCAATCTAATTTAATTATGAATTATTCTCATTTCAAGTAAGTTATATCTTTCATTAGTAGCTTTGATCTTTGGTTACAACATGAACATCACTTGTTATTATTCTGAGCTGAGAACATCACTCACGTCAACTTTGTTTTGACATAAGTCAATGTCAAATCGTAAGTAAATTCGAGGTTATGTTATTTGCGATATCTACTAAAATTATTTAACTTTCCTATGAAATGGCCCATTTCATTCGCTGTGTTGCATTTAGACCGAGAGAAGTATTTATTAGATGTTACAATAAAATCGTAATCACCGACAATGGATCAACGATTGTGGCTCTTCATAAAGATCCGGAATTTCCTTATGAGCACTCAAGACCACTTCCAGATGAGACCGTCGTAGATAATTCTATATTAAGAATGAGTGACAGAGAGGAAGTGTACAGAGTATTTAAGAATGTAAAACCTGAAATAGCTAGAAAGCAGCTGTCCTCTCTCACACTAACCACCGAACACAGGTGGTTCCCCAGAGCTAGAGACAAGAAGGCTAAGAAAACTGAAATGAACCGCCCTTACCTGTAAACATAATTGTAATAAGTAGTAGCATTAAATAAATAATTGTTAGTTTATATCTTTGTTTTGTTATTCCTTCTCCTAAAACAAGTCTTATATTAAACTTCTTAATATAAACCTTATTTTCATGTTAACCTTAGTAATTGTGTAGACCATATCCCTGCATATCCATCCTATGAATGAGAGGAGTATAATCACCTGTAGTGGGATAGTGACTGGCCAGTATTATGTATAGGAACCTTCATTATAAAAAAATCAAGAACTTTTTAGAAAACTAATCTAATTAGGAAAACTACAATAAAATATCTAAATACTTACTGAAATAAAACTCTGCAAACATTGAGTACCTGATTATGTATGCAGTCCCTCCAACTCTGATAATTATATGGAGTTAAATATACACTTAAAACAACAGAAACAAATGTTCAGCAATTGCTGCTTTGCCATACCTAAGGGGTGCTCCTTGCTATGCCTACCTAAGGAGTAATCAGTGAGAATCAGTTAGGTTAAAATGCCAAGTCCATGTTACATGAAGTTTATTTTTTTAAATGTTTGCATCTCAATCACCTGATTTTCAGGCTCGTCTCCAAGTGCTTCTACCTTAATAGTTTCAAGTAAATAAAAGGTCAGAACATTTATCGTAACGAAATTGAGTGTAATGTAGAGACTATTGCAAGATGGTAAAACAGAAATAATAATGAAAAATAGTATTAAATAGATAACTTTATTTCAATAAATAATTTGTATATTTATGTCACAAGTTTCATAAATTAGTGATGCTATTAGTGTCATAGCCTAGTGGTACTATTAAGGCGCTACTCCACTGCGGCGCAGGTAGACGTAGAAGGATGGTAGTAACACATCCAGATACGTAAGCAAACAATTCGTGCATTTCGTGCGCCACTGTGAGGCAGCGCCCTTGTCGTGAACTGTGTAACAGGTACATCATTGTTATTTTTAATATATGCGATATTTAATCTATATTATTTATGATAAACCATGCAATAATAATGTAGCAAAGTAACATTTCATTAACAGTACAATGATTACATGAATAACATGCCTCTTCTATCACTTGTTTACTAGCAAGGCTTTGAAAGTAGTCATATAAATTTAAATCTTTAATAAATAGTATCTTAATATATTGCTATTAAATAGAAACTGATTTGTTATTTATCTATCTTCATCTACAATAATTTATTTTAAAAATAATATATTATTCCTTCACATTAAATATCACAATGATTGCTTTCTTTGGTGCCCATTACATCTAAATATTGCACATATAAACATCGACTAGTTCATCAGTCACAAACCACATCTTAATCCAATCATGAGTTTCCTACAACCATTGTAACTGGAAATAACTTGTTAGCTAATTAACTGTATTTAATTAATCACTATAATAAGTTATAACTAAAAATTAAAATAAATAAAGAGATGTTACAAAAATAGGTCTGATTTATTGCCCTATGTGATGTGAGGTATTCATGATTCGAAATAGAATTACATACTGACACATATGTGCAGCCAAATGTTACGTGTGTTGGCAACTAGTGCGAGTCCTCGAACAATGAGTGCTCATAATGTGTGACACCTGTGACCTGGCCGCGACTCGCGAGCCATTGACATACATGCTAAGCTAAATACCACTACGACGAGCAAGCCATCACTCAACTACTCAAGTGCCATCATTGCCAGTCTTGAAGAAAACTTAACATTAATAAAAATATACTCTCGGGATTATTAACATGATTATTGCATAAGACGACGTCATCACATGACTATAAGGCTATGCGATTGTACTATAGTCAGATATCAATAACTACTCACTATATTATAGAAGCTTCAACATCTTATATACTGGACATAGTAACTTTTCTTAATCTACATTAAAAGAGTTTATAGAGTAAGATCCCAGTGCCGTAAGACACAACTTATTTTCTAAAGCATATAACCTTCGGTTCTCAGTAGTCTCTTGTGTACTTTTTAATACCTGACTGTTTGTAAAGCTTGCCCGGTGACACGTGCGCAGGTACCAGGTGAGAAAGGTTACCAAAAATCAGGGTTACTTAACTTATTTTTATATGACTGATTTTTATATATGTTTTGTAGAATATTACTCTGAAGTCATATAAGAAAAATCAGACACTTTCCATGGGCCAAAACTTTTATCAGACACTTAAAAGCTCTAAGAAAAATAAATGAACTTAATTTATTTTTAAATGTCTGATATTTTGATATGTCATTAAGATAACTATTAAAATGTTATATTTAATCAGTCAGACAAATTGCAATGACCAAACATGCCCTAATCACAAACATTACTCAACCATAAGTATGAGCGCGAGAGCACTATACATGCGTTAATAATGTAACTAAATATTATTAATGTTATTTATTGTACATCCACTAGTCATGCCGAATTGACAGGTGCCAGGATTTCACGCATTGACTGGATGTGATTTTAATCCCGCCTTTTTTAAAAGAGGTAAACTAAGACCATTTAATATAATGAGGAAGAAACATGAATATCAGCTAGCTTTTATGCGATTCGCAGATCTAGAGTCTTTTACCGATGAAAACATACTACAAGATATTTTCAATCAAGTACATTTTTTTTTTTGTTTAAAAAAGATTACTACATAGGATGTGGGTCGCACATTACTAGTAATCTCGTTAACCCCTCGTGCTAAGCTAAGATGCTTGTGTTACGAGTGGGTTCACGTCGGTAGTGCAATGGATGGGATTCGAACCCGCAACCACATGATCGCAAGGACGACGCCCTAGACATTAGGGTACCGCCGCTTGCAATATTTGCGATATTTATAATGTTTCTAATGTGTGCGACGTTGATGCTGCCCGGCTTCAGCTATTTTTAAATAAAGATACTGTGTCTGATATTAATGAAGTATTCAATTCAAAAAAATTAAAAAATTACGATGCACGCAATTTACCACCATGCAAAACTGAATTATTTCAACAATATCTCCGAGCTAATTATATTACCAGCATTTGGAATAATGCAAATGAAAAACGACCAACTACTTTAACTCCTGAAAACAATGGATGGACGTTAGAAGATAACTAGTATCTTTTTTATTGGTTTGATGGTGACCAATTACCCGGATTCGTTAGTGAATCACTTCAAGAACCAGGTACATACCGTACTTAGATTTCTGGTTTACAATTTAGTATATCAGTCGTTCCGTTAATCGTTTATCTTTTTGTTTTTACAGAACATGTTGCTAGCAACATGATGATGGTGAGGATTGATTACTATGATGATGATGAAGATGATTAAAAACAAAAAAAAAAAAATATTTAAAATAAAATAAATATTAATTGCTTTAAAACACAACTGCTCCGTAAAAAAATATTTTTCCTATACAACATGTTACAAAAACCCTGTCCGATCCCTGAGAGTATTATTCGGTATCGTACTTCGAACACATACGTAGTCATTAAATGGATTGGAGATGATTATTTTCCCCAGTGAAAATAATTTAATCAAAATAAAAACTGATCCAAGGCAACAGCAACACTGACCGCTCCTCAAAGTTCACGTCACTACCTACAGCTTTGTGTCAAAGATGCCGCATATGCGAGACGGTTCATGAACGAATACACTTTTATTGGATCTGACAGGGGTTGTTACATGTTGTATATGCATTGTTCTCTCGCGCTCATACTTATGGTTCAGTATTTTTTGTGATTAGGGGATGTTTGGTCATTGCAATTTGTCTGACTGATTAAATATAACATTTTAATAGTTATCTTAATGACATATCAAAATATCAGACATTTAAAAATAAATTAAGTTCATTTATTTTTCTTAGAGCTTTAAAGTGTCTGATAAAAGTTTTGGCCCATGGAAAGTGTCTGATTTTTCTTATATGACTTCAGAGTAATATTCTACAAAACATATATAAAAATCATTCATATAAAAATAAGTTAAGTAACCCTGATTTTTAGTAACCTTTCTCACCTGGTACCTGCGCACGTGTCACCGGGCAAGCTTTACAAACAGTCAGGTATTAAAAAGTACACAAGATACTACTGAGAACCGAAGGTTATATGCTTTAGAAAATAAGTTGTGTCTTACGGCACTGGGATCTTGGACTATTATTATCCCTCCCTTTGTACAAAAATAACAGCCGTATATATCTATCAATACAAAACAAAATGGCACACGAGAATATAACCCAGATATAAAATTCATATTTCATATTAAAAATATAGTGTTCTGTGAGAATTATAAGTTTATCAAAACGATAAAACGCGCCGATTTGATCGCACTGAAGTAATAATATAAATGTGAATAACAAAATAAAGCTTTAACAATAATTACAATAAACTTTGTACACTACGGAGAGCAGGATTTATACTATTGTTATTCAATTTTTTTAAAGTTTTGTATTTTTCAATTTTTGCTAGAATTTAAAACGATCTAATGTTTTATGAGTTAAAATATGTACATTATACACAGGTACATATTGATGTAACAATTTAACGAGCTTTTATCTAATATTTTAAAATATTTAGTCAAATATTTCAACAATAAATCTTACAGTGATTACGAACAAAACAGTTACCGTCGGTAGGTAGGTAGGTAGGTACAATTAGCAACTTACGCGCACTTTTTTCAATTATTTTTAACACTTAGCCCAAAAATATCGGTCATATAATTTATGAGTGTAGTTACTATGTTATAAAATTTAGTCTGTAGGTATTTCGTTTTTGTCACATAACTCATCATTTCCTCACTATATTGGACGACCGTTGCAACGTCATTCGAATTCGAAGGCATTTGCGGATTTTGCGGCTGGCTACATCCTGCCTACCGCGTCTAAGCAAACTGATATTGCATTGTAGGCTCAAAATTCACAAATCCACACTGCAGGGTTAATAATGGTGGTAGTAACCTCGATCGAGGCTTCGTACTCGTCGTCGTCCATCTCCATCGTCTAGTGAGAAATGCAGTAGAGTTTGAAGTGACGAGTTCCTGTAGGGTCAGCGGATCCGGTTGAGGCGCAGCTCCCTGTCGAGCTGCTGCAGCTGGCGGATGAATCCCTCATTGGGGTGGATGTCACGACGACAACGGACGGTGCACAGGGCTTCAGTCAGAGTCATTCCTCGCTTTATCATGAGAAAGGCCAGCGCGCATGTAGCAGATCGTGACACTCCCATAAAACAGTGAACAAGGACGCGCCCTGAAACAAAACACATTGATTTAATACAAAGAAAATCAAAATATATACAACCCCTCCTTCTGGTGCAGTCGGATAAAAAGTAGGTTACTATTTATTTTTGAAGCGGTGCACGGTGGTAGCTAGGGCATTGGACTTGCGATCTTGTGGTCGCAGGTTCGAATCCCACCCATTCACTACCGACATGAACACACGAGAATGCTATAAATAGTGATGTGCGATCCACATTGCCAGTAATCTTTAAAAAAACAGAGTCGTAGGTGTACCTATAGAAAAGTAAGATTTTTGCCAAAGTAAAGTATCGGTAAAACACCAACATACAAATATTTTTTTTAGCGACTATGTAGAAAAATTACTTTAACGGGTTTTAGACAGAAAAAACTGGTATAGAAAGTTGCACTGAGGGTTATCCACCATAGACTTAATTAACTATTGGTGTAAAGATGGGCCTCGGAATATCTATTAAGGACTGAAGTTTGTGTATTTTTGAATTTCTAGTAATTTCTTAGAGTATAAAGCCAAGATCATCTATCAGATTGAGTCATCACGACGCACGATGATCGCATCCCGCCTTTCTTTTACGCCTGTACTCGTGCCGCGAAAGCGTATTTTGTTCAAGTTACTCGCGCTAGTAAAACCATTAAAATAGAAGCGGATGTAGGTATCCTAATAGTTAGGGCGTGTCGGACTAGCGATTATGAAGCCGGTTCGAAAACCGCTCATTGCACTAACAACGTGAACCCACACATTCTAAGCATTTAGCCCATTGTGCTAAGCAAGAATACTAGTAATTTGTGGAAATTGTGGTCCACACAATATGTACACTGCTATTCTTCTTCTTCCTGCCCTTATCCCATTCATATGGGGTCGGCGCAATGCGTATTTTCCTTCTATTCCTCTCTATTACTCGTCATCGCGGCATCCAGTCCTTTCTTTCTCATATCATCTTTCACACAATCCATCCATCTCTTTTTCGGTCTCCCTCTGCTTATATACCCATCCACAGTCATACCTATAACTTGTTTAGTTATGTGACTTTCATCCCTCCTCATAACATGTCCATACCACGACAAACGCTTACCTCTCACCTTTTTTATTCACAGGCACTACTTTCAAGCTTCCTCTAATATACTCATATGTAGGTACACTGCTATTAAGGATTATAAAAAACCGACAACATACCTCCACTTGAAATTCCCTCATCAATAAAGTTGGCAGCTATGTGGAAGTATCTCGATATATCAGTGGACGGTAAGTCCATCATCTGGAACCCCTTGTACCGGAGTCCGGGGCAGTCCCGGTAGTACAGGTGGTCGGTATCCACCTGTGTGTACCGCTTTCCTTCAGCGGTGTTCAGCACATAGTTGATACCCATACGCTTTAAGAACGCTTTGTCCTTGGCAGCCACACTAGATGGACCAAAATAATTGGTGATTAGGAAAATGAAATTGTACATGTCGTACCTACAGGATTTTTTTAAGCATATGACCATTCAGTCATTCTGTTATCCGGTTACTTCCTGTAGGTACACGAAAACTTTGTGATCGGATTTAAATCCCACGAAGTCAAGCATCATAAGCACCTCAACTAGGATTCGCAGTCACAATTCTCTACGCGGATTTTTTCTTTAGTATTCGAACGCAATCAATTATAGTTTACCAGTATGAATGCCCGCGAAAAACATTAAGACAGCGAAACCAAAAGGTGAGCTGTATTCACTTATGATGCTCGACTGTACCTATCTGAATACTAGTAGTTTACATGATGAGACTTCCTGTGATTATTACAATCACAGCTCGTAAACTACGTCGTTGATTTTGATAAAATTGTAAACAATAACTTTAAAGATTGTGTTTATCTATGTAACACGTAACTACGATCATATAAAAATATACAATTTAATATCGTTCCTGGTAAAAAGAGACCAGCGAAATCTGACAATGGCATTCAAGGAACAAGCTGAATTTTTATTAGTTAAACAACAGGCAATCACACTTACGCGTCTCCAACATAGAGTCCCGGATAGACCTCATTTAAGTCCGGAGTAGGGTTGTATGTGATGTCAGCGAACGGACGAGACCGGAACGACGAAAGCGAACTCAGTACCGACGATGGTGACGAACCAAAATTCTGCGTATTAAAACTTCGCGTTATACTTTTACAAAATTCTTGACCCATAGTTTGAAAACTAACTTACTTTACCGTGCACAAAAAGTTAGTGAGAACTAAGATGCTTCAGATAATGCACTGTAAACATTCATTAGTAACGTCATTACATTACAAATATTGATTAACAACTGTAAATAGCATTCGTGTTTTAAGATAACGATGTAAGCATCTGAACATTTTGAACACTAAGTTAGTAGTGGTAACTGAATTTGATTGGTCAACTATACCTAGTAATAAACACACAATTTAAATTCATACCTATAATATCAGTTTTAACTGAGAGAATGTATAGGGCAGTAGGCAAAAGTGTTATGCAAAACCAGTTACAAATGCGCTGCTACAGCTATACATTTTGTATCAAATTATAAATAGATTGTGTATTCATATCTTTGACCTGATATCAAAAGCGAAGCATGCAAACTTGTTTCTACACATCAACATAACTCCAATGAAATGTTATAAATGTTTTAATGATTTTAATGTTATTTTAAGAATGTCGCACTTTAATTAAAGCTATAGGTTTGACCTAATTTTATTTTCTATATAAATTTTTAATGGCAATTTCATTGAAATTATCACACCGACGACCTTTACCATATAGTTTGTGGAATAAAAACAAGCACAGGTCAACTGTGAGGTTTATACACAGGTCACACAAACATAGGCCGATGATAAATACCATTAAGGTCCTCAGATAGGATCCTACTCGTTGTTCTGTGGCCGCACAGTATGAATGATTTCTTGGAAATAGTGAGTACTGCCAATAACATAACACACATTATTATGACGTTATTAAGCAATAAATATTATTTATTATACAATGCATTGAAATGTAAAATATTAATAAGCATAAATTGTGATCTATTACTTAATCTAATACATATAAAACATAACAGAAAAAGAAATAAATATAATTATAGTGTAGAGTTTGTGCTACTGTGTGAAGAATACATCGTGCATATAAAATCTACCTCAATACTGTATAGGTACAATATTGATGTATTTGCATAAGAATCTATATTCTGATGCAATACAATACATATCTTGTGTAAATGTGACTAAGATATTGCGTCGTTAAAATATAGGTAGCTAAAGCTAACCAATTGCAATAATAATTGATAATCACAGAAAAACTTTAGAGTAATAGAAAAAAAAGCAATCGTCTTTAATGTTGGTAGCAGTCATGATTATATTACCCTTTGCTGATCAGGGTGCAGGAAGGCCTACAATATATTTTTCTAACAAATTATAAATGGAAATGTAGCAATCAATATAAATAGACAGCTACTGATGAATATAAGTAAAGAATTATGTAACAAAAGCATTAAACGGTTTTAAATTGCAGAACCAGTGTCATTAGAAAATTGAAAGAATATTTAACAAATTATTTAAAAGAAATACCTAGGTCAAAATCCCTTAACATTTGATGTGTACCTATTTAATGAAAGTGTCAGTGAATGAACCATACAAAAGTATCTATGACTAATTTAACAGTGTTGGATTTTCTAAGAAATTTACAAAAGAAACATTTATCTTATGTTACATAAATAGATTGAGGGCAGACAGCTATGTAACCTTGTGTTTAAAATATTTCTGTAGGCTAATAGAAATGTAAAAGCAGCTGTATTTTTTATAGCGCTAGATTTGAGCTTAGTTGTTTCAAAGGTTTTGTTGAGTTGAGTTCTAAAAGTTTAAATAAAATATCATATTAAATATAAAAAGCATGATAAGCTGTGGTAGTTTTAATAAATTACAGCAACACATTTTAAATAAAATTAATTAATTTTATTATTAAAAGTATGTACTTAAAGCTTATTTTATACAATGTTTTATTGAAGCTGTTTTACAGGATTTGTTCATTTGAAGCTATTAATTTTTATTAGCTTAATTAATTTCAATAAATACCACTACAAATTTTTAAAATAAAAAGAAGCATGTTTAATAAAATATATTATTGATGTTATTTTAGGAAAAAACAAAACCTATTATTTATTTAAAAAATATCCAAATACAGTCAGGTACTTATACATAGTTGAAAGAAATGAACCTGAACATTTATTATGTTTATTTACTAGATAGGTAGGTATATAAATCTTTGTCATAAAATTAATTTTGAACTGACTGTATTCAGACATTTTGTTAAATATTTAGTGCATGTACATACATCGCAGTAAGTAACTTGGCGTCGGGAATACCGCGGATACAATAGCTGTGAAAAAATTCATATGCTTTCATATACTCTCACTTAGCTCGATTTGTTTGAACCAAATCGCTATGTTAAGTCGATACAAATAGAAGAAAAGAAATTGATATCCCTTCCTGTGCGGATGGACCATAGTGACCTTGGAACAGTGACTAATAAAGGGTAAAAATAGACCTGGATGTTAAATCTATTTATAACAAAGTCAAAAAATGCTCTCAATAATAATTAAAATAACATTACAAATTACTTACGAAAATACGTTTTAATAAAAAATAATATAATACTCATATAATTAAATTACGGCGTAATATTGCAATTTATTACTCACCGTGTCCCTGTAACTCATGTTGGTTTTTTTTATTATAAATTTAACTGAATGATCTACTTTATTATATGCTAAACTCTATTGTTTATTTTTATATATTTCAATAGAACTAAAAACACTGTGCTGCCAAAATATCGAAATTTATCAACTGCGCGCCATGACAGAACCGGACAAGTAACCACAGACCAAAGAGTATAATAATAGTTTGCCACAGACTACAGAGTCAGGTCCAGAGAGAATGTAAGCGCTTCGTGGGAGCAAATCTGATTGAATGAGCAATATTATTTCTGCGTTTCTGACTGAATGATACTAGAGTTGTTCATTAAAACTTACTTTCCATCGATGTCGATGGTTGTTCCGTCAATATTATCTCCTTTCGATCACATATTTTTAAAATCTTTTAATAACTTTATAGCCTATTATGTTCCTTGTGTGTTGTTTAAGTTTTTGAGATAAGGTCATTAAAAATCGGTTAACGTCGCTGAAATACTTATGTCCATAGCCAATAGCAATAACAAATGGCTCTAGACATAGTTTATGGTTTCAATTTTAATCCCAGTGAATGCCAGTGATGTGATTTCTTTATATATTCTCGACTGTCCAATAATTTTAATTCATCGAAATATATTCTTTTGAAAAATGTTTCACTTGAAGGAAAAAGATATTCGTTTTTATATACATAATTCTTGTACGTAGTTTAGCATGCATTTTATATGAAAAACGTACATCTAAAAAGCATAAAAACCACTAAAATAATTACTAACTTATCCGAAAAAGGTTGTTTTGTAAAATTCTGCAGAGGACCACCCGACTCAGGAGTATATAAAATAGTGTACGATATATTCTCAGACCTACCGAACATAATTACACCAAAAATTTTGTAAAAATCGGTAAAACCGTTTTGGAGGAGTTAGATTACAAACATTGTCACGAGAAGATGAGGTTATTATTGATGATTTTTCACTTGCGAATACAATAACGATGTAAAATGTTGGGTATTACGTATTACCTACAATTCTACATCGGCAATCGCCGAATGGATATGTATACTGGGTTAATTTAAAAGGAGTGCGTATATTCAACGAGGTAATCAGGTGCATAAAACTGAACAACTTTCCTCAAGGAACTCAAGAAACAAGTCAAAATCTTAAAATGGAAAATCATCTTTACATACAAACATAGGTCACGTGACCTGTCTCTTTGTATGAAAAACTCATTTTCTATTTTGAGATTTCGACCTGTTTCTTGAGAAAAGTTGTTCAGTTTTAAGCACCTAATTACCTCGTTGAATATACGCACTCCTTTTAAATTAATTCTGTATATTTATGAAGTTATAAGAATTGGTTAAGCAGATTATTATAAAATTTGTAGTTGTTGCTATGAATGTCTTTTAGTATTAGACCAAAAGAAACGAGCAAAGCAGCTCAAATAACAAGAACCAAGAACAGACAACAAGAAGAAGAAATTACAAGTATAATAAAATTCAAAGGAGGTGTTTGATGTGGCGACTGCCAAAAGATATAGTTGAAAGAAAGGACCTATTTGCTGATGTTTTTACTTCCTAGTTCCTGAGACAGGTTTTTCTTTTTACACTTAACTAAACTTAATTTTAATTTTTATCACTCTTGTTCATTATCATCTCCCTACTAAACATTCTGTAATCTGTATTCCTAATTTCCTATAATAGTTTAATACGAATATGAAAATATAATGATGATCAATTTTTAAAGCTTTGTCGCAACAACAATAAGTCACATTTATTTGGACTATGCATGAAACAAATCTCATTATTTTAGAAAGTCTAGATTTTTTCAGGCATGAAATTTTAGAATAATTCAGAGTTAATTAATACAGTATTTATTCGATTTGAAGTTGAAAAGAATACGTGTCACGTCACTAGTTGGTGTGTAACCGCGCCTTGTTTGCGTGATAAACTTTGTAATTTACTGTAAATCGTAGAGCAAAAATATGTAATAAAACCTTAAATTATAACGTTCCTTTAGATTCGGGCAAGATATCTTGTGAAAATGGATGAAAAAGAAGAGTTGCATCTAACCTCTCAGGAGTTGCAAGTTTTGTCGGAACTTGACAGGTACGTAACTAAAATTAAAACTTTATTAGTTGTTTTACACTTGTGATAAGGTAATTTAATCCTATAATTTATTTCTAAAATGAATATAAATAAATGACGTGTCGTCCCTTAGTTTGTAACATCGTAAACAACTACAAACACTACGTTTAAATATCGATAAACAACTTGGTTTCTACAGTAGTTTGTAATAACTCAAACAAATAACACACTTCACCGTTCATTCCTTCTTGGTCTAACTAAACATAGAAAAAAACAAAATACACAATTTATGTTATTTTGGTCACTTCAATGACTTATTTTGGTTCAAGATAATGTTGGTGTCCCAGTGGCCAGTTCCAAATATACAAGCCTGTGACATGTAATGCTAGGTACTTAGTAACTTTAGTCTTCTGTATGGCTACTTCCCTTATTTTTCGGGCGTTAAATATATGACAGTAAATTAAAACTAATAAACAAAATATTTATCATACCAAAACACTAGCTTGTAACAGGGTTAGGAGTTTAAATGGCAATGAATAGTCATAACAACTGCTAAGGGGATGTATAAATACCTCAACCTGTATTATTAATAAAATAAAAGTGCCTTTGTCACTGTATGAAGTAAGTAATTTGTTGTTATTGTTATATTCCAGTCGGCAGTTTGGTTTCCTGAAGTTACGGGGTACTGAACATGGCAGAACAAGGGCACTTGTTCTTAAAGCAGTCAAATATCTTGAAGGGATGCTGGTTCAAGTCAAGGTAATATTATGTAATAACAATTGCATGCAAAATATGTATACAACCTATTTTGTTATTAAATGTGAGCTAATTTTTTTAGCCTAATATAACCTACTACTACTACTATTATTCAATTAGTTTATTTCATTCCATGATATACAATGAGATCCTTTTTTTCCATAACATTTTAAGTGTCCCACTGCTGGGAAAAGGCCTCCTCCAATTCACTCCAGGCCATTCAGTCTGAGTTTCCAACCACAATCCAATGAGGTTGAGGCTAAAGTAAAAATATACAACAAATCCTCCTTAGGAGATATTGAATTGAACAATTTGTTTTGCCATCTAAACAGAATCTAAACAGATGGACACAAGATAGTTTTTTTTTTCTTTTTTGGTCATGGGACCACAAAACAATATCTTCTCCTTTTAAAATTTTGCATGTTAAGTTAAGATCAGATTCACTATTATCTAGATATTTTATATAAGCCTTTATATTAACAGGAAGAAGAGAGGGCTTGTTCACCTGGAGCCAGAAGGGATATATGCATAGATCCAAAAACATACTGCAAATTAGGACACTTCCATCTCCTACTTGAAGATTACGCTAAAGGTAAGATGTTTACAATTTATAACATTATAATAGTAGCTAGTCATATACCTACAACACCTGCACGATAAGCAAAGCAACATTGTAATTTTATAATTCACTAAGTATAAATTATTACCCTTGTTGTAACAATCTGTATCCGTGAACTAGTCGTAAAATCAGGAATGCGAACATATTAGTGGCTTAATGTCACCATAGTTATTATTTATGTATAATTTTTATTACCCTTCGGTAGCGAATTAGAATTTTCCATTGTTCGTAATTCTAGGAGAAAAACCCCACTCTTAAAGAAACGTGCCCAAAACTATTATAAATATCGAGTATTGGCCTAAGCTAATCATTCGATCCCCGGTTTCTTCATACGTTAGGTCTCTACCCCTGAGAGCATAGTATAGTAAATGTACTTAATTAATAACGAAATAAATAAGTTTAATAAGTTAACTCTCGTGGTATAATTTATTTAAACTCCAAACGAACAAGTATCAAGCAAATTAACCCTCAGTATCATCGAACTTCAAGTGGTTGAACCTAGGAGCTGGAGGTGCAAGATCGGCGACAACCGAGTATCATCGAGTTATACGATTACCCCGGCACCCAGAACATAATTGGCGCAGTCGGTAGGATCTGCAGCGGCTTCACAGATAAGTAACAATTTAATTCTTATCAAGACGTCGTGTCCCTTTCAAAGGACTTATATGCAGACCACATTATTTTCGACACATTGAAGTGGAACGAGTGCAAAAAGGGAAATAATCTCCATCCAATTGATACGAGACTAACGAAGAAGTTACCAAAATTCCATCTGGGTCGAATCAATTCCTTCCTTTATAAACCCTTCACCTTTATATTTATCACATTTTTTTGTTTATGTACCGTTTATGAAATCTCTTTATATATATTTTAACTGTGTGTGTGTGCGTGTATTGCTTAAGCAAATATTTTATTTTTTATAATTGAATGTGTACACTAAGCTAGGCGAATTGTCGCAAGAGCATATCTTACTGCAGAATTATAATATTTAGAATAATCTAGAAAGTTGCACGACAATTGTGAATGCCGAGACTTATCTAGCATTATCGTCTAACATATTGAGCGCTATATAAATACATACGCGAATCCCGCGACCATATAATATTGTACAAGTAGTCTGATCAACTACTCAATTTAAATTAAAATAAAAGTGTTGTGTTGTGTGAAGTAAAATTTGGATAAGAATCAGATACTGACTGATCGACTAATTTATACGGGATAGAGATATACCTTAATGAGAATATCATTTAGCTTTCGAGAATCAGATCTTTGTTTGCGAGTAACTTTAAATTTTGACTTCACTAGTTTACTGGTTGGACCTTGTTGCACGTACATTAACCAAGAGCGAACTTATTATAGAGTATACGTAATCTATATAATATACTTGCCGAGTATAGATTATTTAGGTGTCGGTTCAACTTGTTACGGAATATAAAAATCAAAAAATGAATTACCTAGCACAAATTGCGCAACGTGAATTGAGTAATGTAGCCCAACAGGCTTCAGATGCAGCTAGGCGACAAGTGGAAAACGCCGCGGAACAGTTAGCGGATAGGGTAGCCCATCAATTACATGTTTTTGACGAGGGACGTGATTTACCGCATACGCAAGCGCTACCAGACTCGAATTCTAGTATACGACATGCCCATCAGGCATTGCCGGAATCGAATCGCAGCTCACCACCACCGTATACTCCGGTAGAACGTCATCGATATGATAGCATGTCCAATCAGGGAGAACGTCCGCATAATGTATCCTTACAACCGTTGCCAACCATCACCACCGATGCGATGAAATGCTTACCCTATTTTGACGGAAGCACTGATTTACTCACTGCGTTTATAGCCCAATGCGAATACGTGTTGTACGATTTATATAAAAATTCGGGTCAAGAGCATCGCAAACATATTATGCGTTTGATTAGGAACAAATTATCGGGAAAAGCGGCAATCTTAATGAGCGAAAATGAGCACGTAGCGACTAATTGGGAAGAAATTAAAGAACTATTTATCCAGCATTTTGGAGACCAAAAAACAGAAAGTTGTCTTGCTTTGGAGATGGAATCGTTAGTAAAACGAAGTAACGAAAGTTATCTAGAGTTCTGTAATAGAATTCAATCAAAAAGAAGCAATTTGTTCTCTAAATTGATCATTGATAACGATCGTCAATTAGCGGCTACTAAAAGAATTATTTATAACAATAAGGCATTAGAAGTATTTCTGTATAATATACCCAAGGATATGCTTAAGACAATCAGGGATAAAAACCCTGCAACCTTAGAGCAAGCGTTGAAATTAGTTATTGAAGAGGTGACCTTTGAGAAACGATACGACATGAGAAACGAGATCTTTGCTCTCAATCGTAACAGGCAATCAGGTCCATCTCAGAGTACAAGACCACCTAATATGGGTAATTATAGGAGATATCCTAATTATAGGCACGATAACCAAAGATTCTTTAATCAAAGACATTCTGCACAAAATAGGAACTTTAATAGATTAGCTATTGAAGCCAGACCACCATTAACAGTAGAAGAGTGTACCCCAAAACCGAGACGCAATAAAATTAATTTGCATACGGCGGAACCCCAGCCAGACGTGTCCATTGAGCAAAACTCTACTTCTAACGAGTCTACTCGGGAGGAAAATCAAAATTTTCGGATAGTGACTTACAACCTAGACATGTGCGCCGATCGGCGTGGCGCACGCCGCCGGTCATTTTACCCACGCCGACGCCGCCGGAGTTTTCATCGGCGTCATCGGCGCCAAAATTCAAATAACATTCTAGATTAAATAATGCACTTTATTTATCAAAAGTGGTTTGTATTTTTTGCTTAATTAGTTTTTCTTTATTTAGTTATGTGGCAACACTTGATGACGTTATTTTCATCGGTTAAGTCCTACTTCAGTAGACATTTATGACTAGTAGATAATTATGACTTGTGGAAAGTGTTGTGGTGGGCCATGAAAGAGAAAGGTGTGCCTGGGAAGTATGTAGAGTTAATTCGTGCTATGTACAGGCAATCCTGTACGTATGTCCGATCGTCTGCTGGCAAAACTGACCCGTTCAGTGTGGCTGTGGGCTTGCACCAAGGGTCGGCTTTAAGCCCATCCTCTTCCTACTGATTATGGACGCCCTTACGGCGGACATACAGGAAGAGGCACCCTGGTGCATGCTGTTTGCCGATGACATTGTTCTGGTCGGTAATGATGGACCTGAGATCCAGAGCAGATTGGAGGTTTGGCAGCAGAGACTGGAGAATGTTGGCTTGAAAATTAGCAGAACCAAGACCGAATACATGTTCTGCGATTTCGGCGGTCTCTCCAGTCCTGAAGCCATAGCGCTTGATAGCGCGCCCCTTTCGGTCTGCTCCGACTTTCGGTATCTCGGTTCACTCATCCAAGGCGAGGGCGATATTGATCGGACAGTCATGCACCGAATTAACATAGGATGGTTGAAATGGCGGCAGGTTACGGGAACAACTTGTGATCCCCGCATTCCCCTTAAACTTAAGGGGAAGATATACAAGACTATGGTCGGACCTGCCGTCCTGTATGGATCAGAGTGCTGGCCCACAAAAGGGATAAATGAAAGACAATTGCATGCAGCAGAGATGAGAATGTTGAGAGGAATGTGTGGTGTTACGCGAATAGATAGAGTGAGGAATGATTATATAAGAGGAAGTTTGAAAGTGGCACCGGTAACCGAAAAACTATGTGGAAACCGGCTGTCGTGGTATGGGCATGTGATGCGGAGGAATGAGGATCATGTTGTAAGGAAGGTTTTGAGCATGAATGTGGATGGGTATAGGGGAAGGGGACGACCAAAGAAACGATGGATGGATTGTGTGAAAGTCGATATGGCAAGTAAGAATGTGAATTACTTGTGAGATGACGGCAGATAGAAGAGTATGGAAGAAGAAAACATGCTGCGCCGACCCCAAATAAAATTGGGATAAGGGCAGGAGGATGATGATGAATTATGACTTGTGTAAGAAGCAAGTACAAAAGCTAAATAACTTGCATCTTGCTCTTAATTTTTTTAATTTTCTTCCCTTTTTTGTACTAGTTTGAATGTGGCCATAGAGATTTTTTTTGTTATTAAAATTTTGATTTTATAATTGTATTTACTATTGACAAAATATGTCTCGTCATAATTTAAAATATGATTCATTTGATCTCTAATAAGCGTGCCATATAATGTGGATTAAAAGTGAAAAAATAAAAACTTTAAGTGGTATTTAGGCGTCATTTACTTATTTTAACCATCCACGCCGATTACGCTGATGACGCCGCCGCCGCCGACAAATAAGATGCAAGACGCCGCCGCCGATAAAATGAGCAACGGCGCACATGTCTATTACAACCCGAAAGAATCAACATAAACATGTCTTCTTTACCATTTATAGTCATACCAGAAATAAACGCGAAATTTTTAATTGATACCGGCAGTACCAGATCCTTTGTGAGTGACAAATTAACAAATGAATATTACAAGAATTATAAATTCGAGGAACCTTTTGAAGTAATTAGCACCCATGCTACTAGTCATCATAATCAAATAATTTATATCCCTTTATTTAAAATATTTAAACAAAATTTCCCGCATAAATTCTTTATCTTTAATATTAACGATAATTTCGACGGACTCATCGGTATTGATTTATTAAAAAAATTAAAGGCTCACATTGACATAGATAAGGAATTATTAACTACCCCTGACGTAAATATACCTATCCATTATCAAACAGAATCCCCTATAGTAACGATTAATTTAGAACCACATTCAGAAACTAAAGTTACACTACCGACGGATCTCTCCGAAGGGACAGGTGTAATAAAAGAAATAATATTTTATGAAGGCGTGACAATGCCTCAAGCAACAGTAACATGTAAAAATAATTTAACTCAAAACGTAATTTATAATTCAACCGATGATTTTATAGAAATGGACATATTAAAACCTTTAAATATTAGACAGACCCCATGCCACACAAATCATTTATACTCTAAGAAAATATTAGAGGAAAATTTAGGCAAATTACGTACGGACCATATGAATTGCGAAGAAAAGGAAATAATTCATAGCATATGTCGTGAATTTAAAGACATATTTTATCATGAAGAAATTCCTTTAACATTTACGCACGAAATTAAACACCACATTCGTACGAAAGATAATACACCAATACATATCAAACCGTACAGACAGTCATCCATTCAGGCAGAAGAAATAAAGAGACAAGTAGAAAAGTTACTGACAGACAACGTAATACAACCCAGTTTTTCACCTTGGAGTGCACCGGTACACTTAGTGCCAAAGAAATTAGATGCTACAGGAGAACAGAAGTTTAGAATGGTCATAGATTATAGGAAATTAAACGAGATAACGATAGACGACAAATATCCTATACCAAACATCTCAGACATCTTTGACAAGTTAGGAAGTAGCACATGTTTCACCACCCTTGACTTAGCATCCGGGTATCACCAAATAGAAATCTATCAACCTGATCGACCTAAAACGGCCTTTAGTACCCAATTTGGACACTACGAATTCTTGAGAATGCCCTTTGGATTAAAGACAGCCCCGGCGACATTTCAAAGAGCTATGGACAACATTCTAATAGGCTTACAGGGAGTGCATTGCATGATTTATCTAGATGACATCATCATCTTTTCATCCACATTAGAGGAGCACATAAATAAACTGAGAAAAGTCTTTCAAATCCTTAAACAAGCAAATCTAAAAGTTCAGTTAGACAAATCTGAATTCTTTAAGAAAGAAGTTCTGTATTTGGGTCATACCATCACTAAAGACGGATTAAAACCAAATCAAGATAAAATTATATCTGTTCTAAATTATCCTTTACCAAAAACTCAAAAGGAAATTAAATCATTCTTAGGACTAGTGGGCTATTACAGAAGATTTATACCGGACTTCTCTAAAATCACCAAACCTATGACTTTATTCTTAAAGAAAGGCGAAAAGGTAATACCAACAAAAGAATTTAAGGAATCGTTTGAGTCATGTAAAACACTTCTAACTAATGCACCCTTATTACAATTCCCTGACTTCACGAAGCCATTTATTCTAACAACGGATGCATCAAACGTTGCATTAGGAGCAGTTCTATCTCAAGGAACAATAGGATGTGACAAACCTATAGCGTATGCTAGTAGGACTTTGATTAAAGCGGAAGAAAACTATAGTACGATAGAAAAGGAACTCTTAGCAGTAATTTGGGCGGTTAAACATTTTAGACCATATTTATATGGGAGAAAGTTCACGGTATTTACAGATCATCGACCATTGGCATGGTTATATTCTCTTAAGGAACCGAATAGTAAATTAACTCGTTGGAGATTAAAACTCCAAGAATTCGATTTTGAAGTAATATATAAACCAGGTAAACAAAACGCTAACGCCGACGCGTTATCGCGAGTACATTTAAACACTTTATTTGATTCACAACCACAGCCAGGAACTTCAAAAGAAATCGATTATGATTCAGAAGAAACATTAACAGCTTCAGAGACAGAATCCATAGAAGATTCACAAACTTCTATTATTCCAGTCTTGAATGAAGCCATAGACACCAAGAATAATCAAATAATTGTTTATCAATGGCATAAGGATGAATTAAAAATTAAACAATCAACAAAATTCAATAAAAATATATTAGAAGTATACACCTCTTTAAATATCGAGCTAATCACGAATTTTCTAAAGAATAATTTAGAAATGAAAAAGAAATATTTCATTTACTTTAGCACACAATCGTTAAAAAAGATTTTCAATAAAATCGTAAACCGAGTATTCGAATCAACACCATTAACAGAATGCACGGAAAGAGTTACTATCATCAATGATGAAGAGGAACAAAAAGACCTGATATTAAAATACCACTCAGGAAAAACATGTCACCGAGGAATTAACGAAACGTTAGCTAAAATAAAAAGAAATTATTATTGGCCAGATATGAAAGAAACCGTATCAGCAATTATTAATTCATGCGATCTCTGCAATAGAATGAAATATGATAGGCAACCACTAAAACCAAATCTACAAATAACTCAAACGCAATGTAAACCGTTTGAAGAAGTATTTATAGATTTATTCTCAATAGAAGGTAAAATTTATCTTACATTAATAGATGCATTTTCAAAATTAGGTCAAGCCATAGAATTAATAAATAGATCAACTCCAGAAGTAGTTAATTAAGTTCTGGGTGCCGGGGTGATCGTGTAACTCGATGATACTCGGTTGTCGCCGATCTTGCACCTCCAGCTCCTAGGTTCAACCACTTGAAGTTCGATGGTACTGAGGGTAAATTTGCTTGATACTTGTTCGTTTGGAGTTTAAATAAATTATACCACGAGAGTTAACTTATTAAACTTATTTATTTCGTTATTAATTAAGTACATTTACTATACTATGCTCTCAGGGGTAGAGACCTAACGTATGAAGAAACCGGGGATCGAATGATTAGCTTAGGCCAATACTCGATATTTATAATAGTTTTGGGCACGTTTCTTTAAGAGTGGGGTTTTTCTCCTAGAATTACGAACAATGGAAAATTCTAATTCGCTACCGAAGGGTAATAAAAATTATACATAAATAATAACTATGGTGACATTAAGCCACTAATATGTTCGCATTCCTGATTTTACGACTAGTTCACGGATACAGATTGTTACAACAAGGGTAATAATTTATACTTAGTGAATTATAAAATTACAATGTTGCTTTGCTTATCGTGCAGGTGTTGTAGGTATATGACTCCATCCCCCTTAAGAGTAAAATTATCTAAAAACAATTTTCGATAATTTTGCTGAATTACATTTTATAATTCTTAAATTAGACAGGCTTAACCTAATATTCTTATTATTAACGCTTATTGCTATTAACACTTTCACTTATGATACTGCTTTTCTGACACTACACTTATTTCACTTTATACCGGTGGGGTTGTTACTTTCGTAACCACTGAAACCGTAGTTCCCGTAGTCATCTTCGTAGTAAACTCGTAGCGGGTTTGTAGCAAGTCTTGTAGTAAGTTGCGTTCCTTCGTTCTTTTAAGGATAGGAAGGGTAGGGTTTGGAACAATAAAACTTAATTCTATTACTTTCTATGTATACATTCATAAGTTTCAGTAATTAATTAAATTTATACTATATAATAATATAAGCGTGTTATGCTTGTTACAACTTCTTATTGCTAATTATTATTACATATTCTATTAATTAGTGTCTTACAAACTTGATTGTTAAATCTATTTTAAGCGTATTAATAAATTCCTAAATAAGTGCATTAATAAATGCTCTAATTACTGTCTTAATAACTATCTTAATATGTGCCCGCGGGGCTTTTATAAAAAGGTCTCTTTAGCCGGGCTCTTACGACTTCCAATTTGAGACAAATGGAGTGGTTCTATTCTGTTTCCGAAATCCACGCGGAAGGTTAAATAGACAATAGTCTTAAAAGTAAAAAGAAAAGATTCTTTTGTGAATGTTGTGATGTGTTTTGTAGTTTATGGCTTCTGACTAATTTATCTTAGGCTTTCTAATATTCTTTACAGGTACTGTAGTGGCTCTATTTCTTATTTCCACTGGTACTGTATTTCTAACAACTTCTCCTGTCACTACGGCGTTCTCATAGCGCGGAGTATCCTTAGCTCGACGTTTATTAACAAGTTTAGTATAGATCTTTTGTCCTGTATTCAGTGATAATTCCTCTTCAGGTTTATCACTTTGCTTTTCCTTATCCCTAAGGACTTTATCAGTTAAATATTTATATAAGTATGAGGTCCGTTTGGCATGATCTTTAATTAAGTTTTGCATATATTGATGATTAAATTCTGCATCAAATACATCATTTGATTCAGTGTGTCCGAATACTACTTCGAATGGTGTTAGTTTTGTCCGCGTGTGAATACTACTATTATATGCCATGATTGCATATGACATAATAGTTGATGCACTAGCGGTTTTATATTCATGTTTCGCTATCCTATAAATTTCAATGATAGTGGAATGGAATCTTTCGATCATTCCCATTGAGTTCGGGTTATTCGGAGTTCCGATGTGTAACTGTATTTTATGAAATATTAATAATTCTTTTAATAACGCATTATTGAATTCCGATCCTGGGTCACAACTGATTTTATTTGGTGTTCCATAGTATGAAAAATATGCTATCAACGCTCTAACTACTTCTGGAGTTGATCTATTTATTAATTCTATGGCTTGACCCAATTTTGAAAATGCATCTATTAATGTAAGATAAATTTTACCTTCTATTGAGAATAAATCTATAAATACTTCTTCAAACGGTTTACATTGCGTTTGAGTTATTTGTAGATTTGGTTTTAGTGGTTGCCTATCATATTTCATTCTATTGCAGAGATCGCATGAATTAATAATTGCTGATACGGTTTCTTTCATATCTGGCCAATAATAATTTCTTTTTATTTTAGCTAACGTTTCGTTAATTCCTCGATGACATGTTTTTCCTGAATGATATTTTAATATCAGGTCTTTTTGTTCCTCTTCATCATTGATGATAGTAACTCTTTCCGTGCATTCTGTTAATGGTGTTGATTCGAATACTCGGTTTACGATTTTATTGAAAATCTTTTTTAACGATTGTGTGCTAAAGTAAATGAAATATTTCTTTTTCATTTCTAAATTATTCTTTAGAAAATTCGTGATTAGCTCGATATTTAAAGAGGTGTATACTTCTAATATATTTTTATTGAATTTTGTTGATTGTTTAATTTTTAATTCATCCTTATGCCATTGATAAACAATTATTTGATTATTCTTGGTGTCTATGGCTTCATTCAAGACTGGAATAATAGAAGTTTGTGAATCTTCTATAGATTCTGTCTCTGAAGCTGTTAATGTTCCTTCTGAATCATAATCGATTTCTTTTGAAGTTCCTGGCTGTGGTTGTGAATCAAATAAAGTGTTTAAATGTACTCGCGATAACGCGTCGGCGTTAGCGTTTTGTTTACCTGGTTTATATATTACTTCAAAATCGAATTCTTGGAGTTTTAATCTCCAACGAGTTAATTTACTATTCGGTTCCTTAAGAGAATATAACCATGCCAATGGTCGATGATCTGTGAATACCGTGAACTTTCTCCCATATAAATATGGTCTAAAATGTTTAACCGCCCAAATTACTGCTAAGAGTTCCTTTTCTATCGTACTATAGTTTTCTTCCGCTTTAATCAAAGTCCTACTAGCATACGCTATAGGTTTGTCACATCCTATTGTTCCTTGAGATAGAACTGCTCCTAATGCAACGTTTGATGCATCCGTTGTTAGAATAAATGGCTTCGTGAAGTCAGGGAATTGTAATAAGGGTGCATTAGTTAGAAGTGTTTTACATGACTCAAACGATTCCTTAAATTCTTTTGTTGGTATTACCTTTTCGCCTTTCTTTAAGAATAAAGTCATAGGTTTGGTGATTTTAGAGAAGTCCGGTATAAATCTTCTGTAATAGCCCACTAGCCCTAAGAATGATTTAATTTCCTTTTGAGTTTTTGGTAAAGGATAATTTAGAACAGATATAATTTTATCTTGATTTGGTTTTAGTCCGTCTTTAGTGATGGTATGACCCAAATAAAGAACTTCTTTCTTAAAGAATTCAGATTTGTCTAACTGAATTTTTAGATTTGCTTGTTTAAGGATTTGAAAGACTTTTCTCAGTTTATTTATGTGCTCCTCTAATGTGGATGAAAAGATGATGATGTCATCTAGATAAATCATGCAATGCACTCCTTGTAAGCCTATTAGGATGTTGTCCATAGCTCTTTGAAATGTCGCCGGGGCTGTCTTTAATCCAAAGGGCATTCTCAAGAATTCGTAGTGTCCAAATTGGGTACTAAAGGCCGTTTTAGGTCGATCAGGTTGATAGATTTCTATTTGGTGATAACCGGATGCTAAGTCAAGGGTGGTGAAACATGTGCTACTTCCTAACTTGTCAAAGATGTCTGAGATGTTTGGTATAGGATATTTATCGTCTATCGTTATTTCGTTTAATTTCCTATAATCTATGACCATTCTAAACTTCTGTTCTCCTGTAGCATCTAATTTCTTTGGCACTAAGTGTACCGGTGCACTCCAAGGTGAAAAACTGGGTTGTATTACATTATCTGTTAGTAATTTCTCTACTTGTCTCTTTATTTCTTCTGCCTGAATGGGTGACTGTCTGTACGGTTTGATATGTATTGGTGTATTATCTTTCGTACGAATGTGGTGTTTAATTTCGTGCGTAAATGTTAAAGGAATTTCTTCATGATAAAATATGTCTTTAAATTCACGACATATGCTATGAATTATTTCCCTTTCTTCGCAATTCATATGGTCCGTACGTAATTTGCCTAAATTTTCCTCTAATGTTTTCTTAGAGTATAAATGATTTGTGTGGCATGGGGTCTGTCTAATATTTAAAGGTTTTAATATATCCATTTCTATAAAATCATCGGTTGAATTATAAATTACGTTTTGAGTTAAATTATTTTTACATGTTACTGTTGCTTGAGGCATTGTCACGCCTTCATAAAATATTATTTCTTTTATTACACCTGTCCCTTCGGAGAGATCCGTCGGTAGTGTAACTTTAGTTTCTGAATGTGGTTCTAAATTAATCGTTACTATAGGGGATTCTGTTTGATAATGTATAGGTATATTTACGTCAGGGGTAGTTAATAATTCCTTGTCTATGTCAATGTGAGCCTTTAATTTTTTCAATAAATCAATACCGATGAGTCCGTCGAAATTATCGTTGATATTAAAGATAAAGAATTTATGCGGGAAATTTTGTTTAAATATTTTAAATAAAGGGATATAAATTATTTGATTATGGTGACTAGTAGCATGAGTGCTAATTACTTCAAAAGGTTCCTCGAATTTATAGTTCTTGTAATATTCATTTGTTAATTTGTCACTCACAAACGATCTGGTACTGCCGGTATCAATTAAAAATTTCGCGTTTATTTCTGGTATGACTATAAATGGTAAAGAAGACATGTTTATGTTGATTCTTTCGGGTTGTAAGTCACTATCCGAAAATTTTGATTTTCCTCCCGAGTAGACTCGTTAGAAGTAGAGTTTTGCTCAATGGACACGTCTGGCTGGGGTTCCGCCGTATGCAAATTAATTTTATTGCGTCTCGGTTTTGGGGTACACTCTTCTACTGTTAATGGTGGTCTGGCTTCAATAGCTAATCTATTAAAGTTCCTATTTTGTGCAGGATATCTTTGATTAAAGAATCTTTGGTTATCGTGCCTGTAATTAGAATATCTCCTATAATTACCCATATTAGGTGGTCTTGTACTCTGAGATGGACCTGATTGCCTGTTACGATTGAGAGCGAAGATCTCGTTTCTCATGTCGTATCGTTTCTCAAAGGTCACCTCTTCAATAACTAATTTCAACGCTTGCTCTAAGGTTGCAGGGTTTTTATCCCTGATTGTCTTAAGCATATCCTTGGGTATATTATACAGAAATACTTCTAATGCTTTATTGTTATAAATAATTCTTTTAGTAGCCGCTAATTGACGATCGTTATCAATGATCAATTTAGAGAACAAATTGCTTCTTTTTGATTGAATTCTATTACAGAATTCTAGATAACTTTCGTTACTTCGTTTTACTAACGATTCCATCTCCAAAGCAAGACAACTTTCTGTTTTTTGGTCTCCAAAATGCTGGATAAATAGTTCTTTAATTTCTTCCCAATTAGTCGCTACGTGCTCATTTTCGCTCATTAAGATTGCCGCTTTTCCCGATAATTTGTTTCTAATCAAACGCATAATATGTTTGCGATGCTCTTGACCCGAATTTTTATATAAATCGTACAACACGTATTCGCATTGGGCTATAAACGCAGTGAGTAAATCAGTGCTTCCGTCAAAATAGGGTAAGCATTTCATCGCATCGGTGGTGATGGTTGGCAACAGTTGTAAGGATACATTATGCGGACGTTCTTCCTGATTGGACATGCTATCATATCGATGACGTTCTACCGGAGTATACGGTGGTGGTGAGCTGCGATTCGATTCCGGCAATGCCTGATGGGCATGTCGTATACTAGAATTCGAGTCTGGTAGCGCTTGCGTATGCGGTAAATCACGTCCCTCGTCAAAAACATGTAATTGATGGGCTACCCTATCCGCTAATTGTTCCGCGGCGTTTTCCACTTGTCGCCTAGCTGCATCTGAAGCCTGTTGGGCTACATTACTCAACTCACGTTGCGCAATTTGTGCTAGGTAGTTCATTTTTTGATTTTTATATTCCGTAACAAGTCGAACCGACTCCTAAATAATCTATACTCGGCAAGTATATTATATAGATTACGTATACTCTATAATAAGTTCGCTCTTGGTTAATGTACGTGCAGCAAGGTCCAACCAGTAAACTAGTGAAGTCAAAATTTAAAGTTACTCGCAAACAAAGATCTGATTCTCGAAAGCTAAATGATATTCTCATTAAGGTATATCTCTATCCCGTATAAATTAGTCGATCAGTCAGTATCTGATTCTTATCCAAATTTTACTTCACACAACACAACACTTTTATTTTAATTTAAATTGAGTAGTTGATCAGACTACTTGTACAATATTATATGGTCGCGGGATTCGCGTATGTATTTATATAGCGCTCAATATATTAGACGATAATGCTAGATAAGTCTCGGCATTCACAATTGTCATGCAACTTTCTAGATTATTCTAAATATAATACTTCTGCAGTAAGATATGCTCTTGCGACAATTCGCCTAGCTTGGTGTACACATTCAATTATATAAAAAATAAAATATTTGCTTAAGCAATACACGCACACACACACAATTAAAATATATATAAAGAGATTTTATAAACGGTACATAAACAACAAAAAATGTGATACATATAAAGGTGAAGGGTTTATAAAGGAAGGAATTGATTCGACCCAGATGGAATTTTGGTAACTTCTTCGTTAGTCTCGTATCAATTGGATGGAGATTATTTCCCTTTATGCACTCGTTCCACTTCAATGTGTCGAAAATAATGTGGTCTGCATATAAGTCCTTTGAAAGGGACACGACGTCTTGATAAGAATTAAATTGTTACTTATCTGTGAAGCCGCTGCAGATCCTACCGACTGCGCCAATTAAGTTCTGGGTGCCGGGGTGATCGTGTAACTCGATGATACTCGGTTGTCGCCGATCTTGCACCTCCAGCTCCTAGGTTCAACCACTTGAAGTTCGATGGTACTGAGGGTTAATTTGCTTGATACTTGTTCGTTTGGAGTTTAAATAAATTATACCACGAGAGTTAACTTATTAAACTTATTTATTTCGTTATTAATTAAGTACATTTACTATACTATGCTCTCAGGGGTAGAGACCTAACGTATGAAGAAACCGGGGATCGAATGATTAGCTTAGGCCAATACTCGATATTTATAATAGTTTTGGGCACGTTTCTTTAAGAGTGGGGTTTTTCTCCTAGAATTACGAACAATGGAAAATTCTAATTCGCTACCGAAGGGTAATAAAAATTATACATAAATAATAACTATGGTGACATTAAGCCACTAATATGTTCGCATTCCTGATTTTACGACTAGTTCACGGATACAGATTGTTACAACAAGGGTAATAATTTATACTTAGTGAATTATAAAATTACAATGTTGCTTTGCTTATCGTGCAGGTGTTGTAGGTATATGACTAGTTAGAGCGTTGATAGCATATTTTTCATACTATGGAACACCAAATAAAATCAGTTGTGATCCAGGATCGGAATTCAATAATGCGTTATTAAAAGAATTATTAATATTTCATAAAATACAGTTACACATCGGAACTCCGAATAACCCGAACTCAATGGGAATGATCGAAAGATTCCATTCCACTATCATTGAAATTTATAGAATAGCGAAACATGAATATAAAACCGCTAGTGCATCAACTATTATGTCATATGCAATCATGGCATATAATAGTAGCATTCACACGCGGACAAAACTAACACCATTCGAAGTAGTATTCGGACACACTGAATCAAATGATGTATTTGATGCAGAATTTAATCATCAATATATGCAAAACTTAATTAAAGATCATGCCAAACGGACCTCATACTTATATAAATATTTAACTGATAAAGTCCTTAGGGATAAGGAAAAGCAAAGTGATAAACCTGAAGAGGAATTATCACTGAATACAGGACAAAAGATCTATACTAAACTTGTTAATAAACGTCGAGCTAAGGATACTCCGCGCTATGAGAACGCCGTAGTGACAGGAGAAGTTGTTAGAAATACAGTACCAGTGGAAATAAGAAATAGAGCCACTACAGTACCTGTAAAGAATATTAGAAAGCCCAAGATAAATTAGTCAGAAGCCATAAACTACAAAACACATCACAACACTCACAAAAGAACCTTTTCTTTTTACTTTTAAGACTAATGTCTATTTAACCTTCCGCGTGGATTTCGGAAACAGAATAGAACCACTCCATTTGTCTCAAATTGGAAGTCGTAAGAGCCCGGCTAAAGAGACCTTTTTATAAAAGCCCCGCGGGCACATATTAAGATAGTTATTAAGACAGTAATTAGAGCATTTATTAATGCACTTATTTAGGAATTTATTAATACGCTTAAAATAGATTTAACAATCAAGTTTGTAAGACACTAATTAATAGAATATGTAATAATAATTAGCAATAAGAAGTTGTAACAAGCATAACACGCTTATATTATTATATAGTATAAATTTAATTAATTACTGAAACTTATGAATGTATACATAGAAAGTAATAGAATTAAGTTTTATTGTTCCAAACCCTACCCTTCCTATCCTTAAAAGAACGAAGGAACGCAACTTACTACAAGACTTGCTACAAACCCGCTACGAGTTTACTACGAAGATGACTACGGGAACTACGGTTTCAGTGGTTACGAAAGTAACAACCCCACCGGTATAAAGTGAAATAAGTGTAGTGTCAGAAAAGCAGTATCATAAGTGAAAGTGTTAATAGCAATAAGCGTTAATAATAAGAATATTAGGTTAAGCCTGTCTAATTTAAGAATTATAAAATGTAATTCAGCAAAATTATCGAAAATTGTTTTTAGATAATTTTACTCTTAAGGGGGATGGAGTCATATACCTACAACACCTGCACGATAAGCAAAGCAACATTGTAATTTTATAATTCACTAAGTATAAATTATTACCCTTGTTGTAACAATCTGTATCCGTGAACTAGTCGTAAAATCAGGAATGCGAACATATTAGTGGCTTAATGTCACCATAGTTATTATTTATGTATAATTTTTATTACCCTTCGGTAGCGAATTAGAATTTTCCATTGTTCGTAATTCTAGGAGAAAAACCCCACTCTTAAAGAAACGTGCCCAAAACTATTATAAATATCGAGTATTGGCCTAAGCTAATCATTCGATCCCCGGTTTCTTCATACGTTAGGTCTCTACCCCTGAGAGCATAGTATAGTAAATGTACTTAATTAATAACGAAATAAATAAGTTTAATAAGTTAACTCTCGTGGTATAATTTATTTAAACTCCAAACGAACAAGTATCAAGCAAATTAACCCTCAGTATCATCGAACTTCAAGTGGTTGAACCTAGGAGCTGGAGGTGCAAGATCGGCGACAACCGAGTATCATCGAGTTATACGATTACCCCGGCACCCAGAACATAATTAGCTTGGTATAACTCATACACAGCCATTTGATCCCTAACTATGCAAACCAACAACAAAGCTTCTACCATCAACTGTCCCAATGAACTGGCAAAAATTTCTTTTTGTTAGAAATGGAACAGATATAAACCTCCATAATATTAACAGTAAAAGTATTTGTTTTGCAAAATACTAATTATGCAAGAAGGTTTTGTTGAAACTCAAAAAAGAAAAGTGTATAAATCTAGAAATTTATGTATACCTATTTATAACTTGTTTTACACTACTCTAGAATTGAAAATCAATTAAATGTTGCTAAGGGTACATATTATTTTGTGGCTGTACCTTGTATAATTCAATAAAGTATTTACACACTTAAGGCACATAAATTTATTATTTATTTATTTAAAGTATGGTAATTATCGATGAAGTGCAATCAGTAAAAAAAAAAACAAAAAAAGCATCTTTGGACAGTTTGTTATGCTCTGAAAATGTTTGTCACCTAAGAGTTTTTTTTTTGCCATAATGGTGCTAATTCAGCCGACACAAAATTCACTAAACTAAGACTAAAATTAGTTTTAGTACTGTCAAACTAGGTTTGCTATTCAGAAATCACCCAACTAAACTAATTTTAAGTTGACAGGACTAAAAACCCATTTAGTAACTTAATTTAGTCCAAATGTCATAAACGGCATTCCGCTGGTCACTTTTTACACCTAAAATAAGGAACGTCAACCTAAAAAAGACTAAAATTAGACGGCACCTCCAGAGGTGTCACTTAAAATTAGGAGGTAAGAATTAAGACGGTTTTCGTGTAATTTGTCGAGTTTTATTTATAAATATGGATAATTATGTGGATGCTGCTATTGTGGATTCTTCGGAAACTTAGTATTTACATTATTTAATGCGTGGTTTGTATGACTCATGAAGAATGCTTTGGAGTTATCTAGTGTATATCTACATTTAGCAAAACTAGTAAGTCACCAATTCAAATTTTTAATAGTGGTACTTTATAGGCAATTTTTTGTACCTATTCATTTCAGGAATGAATTAAAGAATTAATTAAATAGATAGACATCGCTGAAATTAATTAAGATATTATTCATTTCATCGATGTCTGCGAATAATTTAATACAGATATTTCAGGAATAACAACACCAGGGTGACTTGTACAACTTATTTAGGTATTATCAAATCAAATCATTTATTCATTCATGCAATTGCTTTCCGTATACTCTCGCGTTACAAAATTAGTTAATTTCTGAGAACTACTCGAACTTACAACTTTAACTGGCGAAACGAAAGCCAACGAAAAAAAAACGATACATTACAATGTATTTTTAAATAGTTTTAAAACAGTCACACAGCCACTAATTATGCGTCTTTAATAAAATAACCAATTTAATAAAGTATTTAATTTGATGGATCAAATTACAATACCACAGTGTTATTTTTCTTGATTGGTTTTAATTAACTTATAATCATTTTTATCACGATCAATTGTTTTATTTTTGTATGATCAATGCAATAATCGTTGTTTTTTTTCCTATTCAAGACATGTTCAAAATTATTTCAGAACAAATTTATTTTTTTAATATAATATGTGTAGGTACCTATAAATACTCTTGTCAAAAATATCAGTAGTAAATATTTAAATAAAATATATTAATATTTGTAACTTTTTCGGAACTTATCAACTTCAATTGATTTTACGATTCTACTAATTTGTAACATTGTTCGATATTTGTTTAAAACTATTTAAATCGAATGTATTTATTTTAAAATACCTTAATTATAGGTTCATTAAAAATGTGTATTCACTTTTTTCATGAAACTGTATTAAATCAGTGCTATTTTAATTAGATTTTTGGATATTTTCCATATTGTTCATTCTTTTTCATTCGATCTTTAATTTTTCGTTTTCTTGCACTGGTAACCCCATGTATTCAATTTAAGAAATGTCAAACTCGATTTTAGTGCTGTCAGAACACTTCCTAATTTTAGTTACAACGGTTTCCCGAATAGCGTTTTGAACTACTTAAACTTAAAATTAGAAAATTTTAGTGCTAGTTTAAGTTAGTCGAGCGTACAGCCGAATTAGCACCAATGACCTTTCACTATAAGAGTCTACCTAAAAAGATATATATATATATATGTATACATATATATATTTTTTTTTATATGTTCTAAGGATAAACTCCTTATACAGAATACAATGGCAAATTACAATAATATTTAAGTACCAACAACAGAAATTATGTAAAACCTTTTTTTATTTTCTATTTTATTTTCTTTCTTTTCTTTCTTCATTAGATTTCACAAAATTCTTAAGTCCGAAAAGTGCGCCTTTCTGCGTGCGACGCAGGTGCACGGTTAATTTCTTGAAAGAGAATCAGATACTTCTGCTATTCGTTACTAGATGGCGCCAACCGCCGTTTCCCACAAGTATTTACCGTAGCAGTATGGTTGACCACATAACAGCAAAAACACCAAATGGTATATTATAAAGAAATTCAACCTCAGTGCTGGGGAATAAGATGCTATAAATATTAAATTAACGACTGTGGTACTTTTAATGGGATACTTATAGAAGTTATTCTGCTCCATGTCTTAATTCAAAGCACTCAAATAATTTTTATAATACCTATGTAATGCAAAAATAGATTTCATTTTAATTTGGTTTTCAAAACTATTATTATAAGCCATTTCCATTGCGAAGCCCTTCTCTTGAAGACATCCCTATGTTTATCCAGTCGTGCACTCGAATATTTTTAATAGGAGATTTCGAATTACATAACTCTTGGGTAGTTGGCATGTCTCTGTACTCATGTAGACTGTAAGTCGAATTGATTGGCTACCTTGAATTTTATTCAGTCTCGAACGTACCTACCACGAATCTATAGGAAAACATGACTGTATTCCTTACTTGACACAAAAGTCTTGCGGGGTTTTTCTCCACAGTTTATTGATTATTTAAGAACAGTTATGAACCCCAAGTGTAAAAAATTACAAGTAAAAATATACTATCAAATCCGCTATAATAAAATAACTCACTAATAAGCAATAGACCTTAACTGAATGGCGTAAGAAACAGTGCTCGAAATAAATCACAACAAATTTCCTTCTTTGAAACATGGACTTCTTGGAAAAAATGTGTAAAACTCTTCAAGGCCAAGTTCAACAGCGGATATTATAAAAAAACTTCGTAGGGAAAATAAGTAGTATTGACCGACCTTGCCCTTATTTCTACGAGAAATTGCAGTTTTAACCGGAACTTTTCCTGATTTTAATTATACGTAACGAGTTGTAGCGTAATTTGTAGGGTTGCTTTTACGTAATGGAAAAATAATGAATTATGTTTGAACGGAAAGTTTTGTGGAACTGGGAGTTTTGTAGTAAGTATTTGATTGAGTAAAAGTAAGTTTTAGCGTAGTTTTTTAATTTTTTTAGATTGACTTCAAAACAAGTTGTTTCCTGAAAAATTTAGTCATATAACGTAATTTATATTTTTGACGTAAAAAGTTGACCCATATTAAGGACTCCTTAATATGAACCTAACTTTTGCTCTGTGTGGTCAAATTAATTATATTTTCCTAGTTTTTTATTTTTTATTTATAGTTAGCTAAAAATTCACGCAGAAAATAATATACGAGCTTTGTTGTTTTGTATTAATATTCATGATTGAATTTAACATAAGCCCATGCGTCACACTAGTGTTTCCGATGATCTAATCCCAATGTAACACGGTTGGTGACTATAAATACTAGCAATACTATAAAAGGTTTTGGTCAACACTTCCCTAACTGGTTACCTTAATCCTTAACGATAACAATAGCGTTATTGTTGTAACACATTATAAATCGATCACGTAATGATGGTGTTACTGATTTGTATTTAAATAACCCATTGGTTTCGAAACTTTTGAGTTCACCCTACGTGTCAATGTGGTGAACAAATATGGAACTAATATTTCATTTTGTGTAGCTTGAATATAAAATAATTTGAAGTTAACATTTTATTTGCTCCTTGTACAATTGGGCAAGGGCATTATTTTTACATTAAAAACCACGAAGATTCTATTGTGATGAAATAGTAAATCCAGCAACAACAGCACCGTAACTGGTCGGATATGTTTGTTGCACTGTACATGATATCTATTTAAGATACGGTAACACGACACTGGCAGCAAATGCTAACAGCAGACTAGAACAACTACCAAAAAAAAAACTTGAGCTGACATTTTTAATTTCGGCAATGGATTTTGCAGTCGCCTGTAATATGTATGCATTCGATTATTATATCGAGATGTACAGGCGTTACTTTTTTATATTTTAATGTGGAATGCGAGCGAGTTGATCTTATTCCTGTGTGTATGATGAGTCATATTTCTTTTATTACTTTTTGCGAACGTGCGCTTCCATAATGCAGACAGTTTGTCTTCGCCTCGCTTCTAACTTATCATTACCATTACTAGAGCACTTACTTTAGTTGGTAATTACTTGCATGGAAAAATACTAATGCTATGTGAACGCAATCTTGGAATAAACTTGTACAATTAATTTGATTGTACAAAATAAATGGTTAGATTATTATTAGGAAGTGGTTTATTAATTTAATGTGATTAATGCACCTAGTACTGATTTTCAGCTTCTTCTAGCCATATTGATGATCAATTTTATTTTTAACAAAATCATTTAAATCAAATTTTGTGACGTAACTTTTAACAAAACTTATGTTTGAATTTTTCAATTTCCAATCGTTTTCTCTTTAATAATAATAGTCTATAATGACTTACCCAATAGGCGATAGGAAATAAGTCAGCTGCTCACCGTAAAGGGGCGTACGTAACTTAAGTATAGAAAGGGCAGATGGCTTTGTCTACATCGGAACAAAAAAAAAACCTTTCGTAATACGTACCTGTAATTTTGTATGCCAACTGGGGATGCCACTCGTTAGGAGATACCTAGTTAATCACAATAGAATTCTTGTACCTAACTAATTAGTTCAGGTGTTTTACTATCTTTTATGTAACTTCTTAAAAACAACCCTTTTCTTACTCCAACTAACGAATGCAAATAAAATTATGCGTGCCGGATATTATTTGGACATAATATACCATAAAATCATAATTGTTAGGACACACCGTACTCGTTTGTGGTCAGGAATACATGTATGGAACCCTATACCCTACTTTGTTGTGGGACTAATTGAACAAATGTTCATATTCGCTGTAGGTTTAAGTCCCGAAACCACAACACGCTAAATAAACGTCCTCATATTATTTCCCGTAAAGGCTAATGTAATTTTGAACTCACACTTTCCTGTTCTTGTAAAAAGTATGTAGGACAATACAAAAAGTATGTAGGACAATCGGGAAATAGTTTAATTCCAAAATACAGTCAAGATTATTTTGGCAATGCTTCTGAATTGAAATTTATTCAGGAATAATATTTTTAGCTTCTACTATCCTTGACGTTTTTGTTGCTTACTTTAGGATAGACAAAGATTTCAGTCTATTTTTTCTCCCCTCATAATGTAATCATGAAATTTTCAATTGCAAATCGTTTTAAAATTCTTGTGAAGATAGTAAAAAGTATACGTTTTTATTCTGACTTTAACATTGTATTATGCATTACTTGATTGAAATTCAACGTATTTTAAGTAACTAGCAGTGTATAAATAATCACCGTTGATTGTTGCAGCAATGTCGGCGTATCAGAAGTTCTACGCCCTGGAGCCTGATAACTGGAAGGACCCACTGTTCTTGTATGGATTGGGGCTGTGTTACTATCACTACAACGCCTTTGAGTGGTGAGTACATTATTGTTATTGTTTTGTTTTAAAGTAAGTGTTTTGCTTGCACGTGTTATTTTACTAAATACAATTAAGTATATGGGGTATTGTTGCAGAATCTTGTCGACTATCATGACTATTTACAATCTTGTTTCTTAAAAAAAGAGTAAGTATTAAAAAATGTTTCGTAGTTTAGGAGTTCGAAGTTACTATAACATGCAATTTTATTACGTCAGTAGTTTTAGGATACCCTTATCTTGCCGTGAATCGTGGTAGTATGCATAATGCGTTCCCGGTAAGCGAAAGGGAGAAGTACCTTAATAATAGATATACTCTTACCAGCTACAATGACCAGGGTACAAACATCAATATCCGGTAAGGTCGACTATTAGCTAGTAGTTGCAGCAGCTATTATACACCCCTCCGCTCCGGCTAGAGCACTTAGGAAGCGGGTGGGAATCAGGGTGCTGTCATGTTGTGTTGATGACCTTCTAAAAGTTTTACATAATAGCCTAATTTGCGTAAATGATTTTGAATTTTCACTTTTCCCAAGATGAAGGAAGCCCTTGGGAATCCCAGGTTAAAAAAATACACCTTACGTTCTCGCCTAATTAAGAAGTTACTACATTAAAACACTTATTTCTGTATTCGTACAGCCATTTGACTCTAACCTGAACTACGTAGCCCCTTAATTATTATTGTAGGATGGACGCATAACTGTTTTCCCACAATCCTACCAATTAATATGTAAATATGTATAATGATTTTTAGATTTTATAAATAAACTCTTTCAAATGTGCGTCAATGAAACGATATTTTGTTTAATAATATGTTTATGTTTGTATGTGTAATAGGAATATAAACTAGTCAAGCTTTCCGTATTCCATTTCATGAACACCGGACGGACATCTCGCTATGGCGATATCTGTCTTACTTAAATAATAATTTCGGTCGTGTTCTGAGCAAAAGCACTGCAAGCTGGCTGTGGGCCGTCATGTCGACATCGTGTTGTGATTCGTGATTCACCGGACGTAGGACGAACAGCGCGGGGTGCGGGTGGAGGGGAGCGGCATTAGGGCCGGCGCGGGGCTGCGGGCGGTACGTGCGCGAGGGGCGCAGGGCGCGGCGGCGTGGCGGAGCGCGGCGCGGGACGCGGGACGGTGCACGCTGCAGCGCGAGGTCGTCGTTCGCTTGCTCGCGGACTGAGTGCCAGTCGGGAGCGGGATGCGGTGACGTAAACTGCATCGGCGCGGGCCGCGACCGTAGTGTAGGACGGGACGAATCGTTTTCGTATGTACTGAGTGCGTGCTGAACAACCCTGTGTGACCGTGTGCTTGTGCTTTTCTCGCTGACGACGTCTCCGCTCTTCACTACGAGTGCCGCTGCGGCCGCACCGAGATACCACGGATTCGAAGATTCCCAAAATGGTGAGTAGTTGAGTACGTCCGAAGCTCCCGCTTGCGGTTTGTTTACGTCGGCCCTCGTGCCGGCTCTTTCTCTTTCTCTCCACCTGCCGCCTATATCTGTGCGTCGCGTTCGCACGCGACTCTTTCTATTATGTTTTGTTTCCGAAATGCAGACACCAACGACGTCGGCTCCGGGCCTGGTCCCGTCGAGAGGTCGCGTTTTTGTTCGTTTCAATGGTTTTTGCATGTTTTTTGTAGTGTTTTCGCAGGTAGCTGTTCGGGGCAATTCTCCCCATTCATCGAGAGATCAGTCGCGCTCATAAAAATAATTCTTGAAGGTAAATGAAATGCGAGGGTGGTCAGTGCGTGCGTTGCTAAGGCTAGTAAATAATTAGTGTGCCGCCGCACCGCATAAAATATAGGTCGGTGGAGTGTGGCCGCAACAGTGCCGCACGCGATGCCTCGCCTCACCTCTCCCAGTACCAACCCATTGGCTAACTCATTGTTTGCATACACAACAACTCATCAATCACATAACTTAGTTTTGACCGACTACCTAGCAATTAGGTTCTTTCGTTCTTTGGAAGATTATTTCACTACCTTTCAGATTTTGATTATTTTTCTTTTCAGTTCAGTTTGGGATGGTACGATGATAGATTAGACTAGGAGTCAATAGGTTGCACGTAGTCATCTGATGAGTAAGACTAAATTAGTTAGTTATACCCAAAATGGTAATGATTTGCACATTGACATTAATGAGTCATGAGTAGAATCAGTTGTCCGATATAACGAGTTGAATTCGCGCACTTTTGTCTTACGTCATTGGTCAATGGACCGGATATTTGACACTACTCGGAACATAAATGAGGCAAAAATACCGACCTGGAATTCTGTACTTATCTAGGAAAACCCGCCCCATGCTTTGTTCCGCTTGAGGAACTTATAAATTTCAACACATCCTTATTCCGAATGACTAATTTCAATGAGTTGTTACTACCTATGACCTCATGGAAAACAGCGAATTCCATTTTATCCTGGTAATTAATGGACGAATAAAATAAAGTTATGAATTTTGAAATTAACTGAAGATAATAAACATGTCATTGTATGATACATATCCATCACAAGTTACATTTCAGTAAAAAATAGGAATAACTAATATAGGTAGGTACCTACCTACGTACCTTCGGATGATGTAAAAAAATACGTTTATATATCTAAATGAATGTTATCTGTATATACCTATCAGTGATCAATGTTTCCTACGATAATAGTTATCACGAATCATATTGGCTATCAGTTGCGGACCGGTCCGCGCATTATCTACGCAACGCCGCTAACCGCTTCCAGTAACGGTACTCCACTCTCCGACTTCGAAGTCCTCCAACTAGACTTGCTAGGCCCGTTTCGTAAACTTGTTCACTGATATGCTCGCCTAGTCCTTTTTTGTATATCCCCCGGAAGTGAGTTTGCTGTTTTAAAACTATTTTGACATACCGCAAATATACAATACAGAGTAACATATAGCTCAGATTTGAACCAAGAATTGTTCATGTTCGTCGTAGAATTTTTAACAAAATTCATTCAGTTGTTTTTATGAGACATTATTATTCATAATATATTCTTGTGGATATTTCGGAATGCTCCAATAATAATCGACGCAGTCCAGATATTACGTATTGAGCAATGTGCTTACAAGATTTACTTACTTAAAATAAATACTTGAATATTATTTGTAAGTTGAAGGTAATAAAGTATATTCATCCCTGCTGGGTGTTTAAATAATTCATGACATTATGTAAGGTATGGCAGTCAGGTGCTTGCTTGGTAATGTCAGTCGTGTAGCTAGGTAATGTCAGGTCGTTTAGTATCGACTGTGATGTAGTAATGAATGTCATGTAATTGTTGGAGCAGCTTGCGGTGGCGCGTGCCGTGCAGGTGCCTGCCGGCTGCCACCGCACCTGTCTTGACATCAGCTGCTTCTTGAACTAGTTATTAAGTATATTGTTTAGCTACTCATGAGTATTCCTATCACCTCCTACGTCCACTACATTATGAAACAAGTCTTCGTTTTATTTACCCGTTTTTATTCTCATTGTGTAGAGTTCTCGCATCGTCTTATTATGATCCTTCACATGATAATAACCACGTGTTCGACGATGTAGAAAACTCGCTTATTTTCCGTCAATATTACAATAAGAATAAGTACCTACCTAATTACTTAATTAGTATAGGTATAAATTTAGATAAGAGATATGTAAGCTAAGCTCGTGACAGTAGTGAACTTGTGATAAATGCTTGTTTTATGTGTCGGCGTAACCTGGTGCTGATAATGTTGTTAGAAGTTTTACTACGTATTTCGTAGTAAATAAACACTGTGCGTAGAAAGCGATAAAATTTCCCGTCATGTTAGCTCGCTCGCTAGTTTGCACAGTAATTGCATTCGGTAGTTAATTTCACCGTAACCTACCGGCAAACTTCACCGGTAGTTAGGACTATATCCCGTCGTCTAAGGGTATTCCATGTAAAATGTACCTAGCCTACGTGTGCTTAGAAAACCGAGCTAGGTAAATGTAGTCAATTTATGCGAGTTTACTGGGTACATAGCATAGTTCGAGCAAGGAGGAAGTCTTATTAGGGCCAGTTGGACGCCGCCGTCGAGCAGAGGTGCGCAACGTATAGGTAGGGTATATAGGTAAAGTCAAATTTGCTTACTTAAACAATAGGTTGAAAATGTCCATTGACCAGATAGATCTAAATAAGGATGATGAAAGTTTTTCTGAACTTGTAAAAGTATCTTTGAAAACTTTTGACTTAACGTCTTATTCTACCTAATCACCTAAGCTATCAATCTACAAATATTGTCAGTCTGGTACCTAAATTTTATTATTAACGTTCCTACGCTAACAAAATATATTTTATAAAGCCACATGAAAATTATTACGTCAAATGACTGGGTTATTATTTATACATAATAGGTAGGTATGATGCGAGCGTTGTTTGTTGAATGCCACTTAGCAACAGCATAGCGGAGAAACCGGAATTCGACAGTGTTTCACATGTTAGCTAGTGGTATTATGTGAAGTAACTCCACGAAAATAGCGGTACATGCGTATAGTTAGAATCGTATTTACGTATTGTAGAGCTGGCAACAGGACTAACAAGTACATATTAGGTGCGCAGTAGAGAACGCGGTCTCCGACCCTAGCCTAATAGTGCATCTAAGCTGTATTTAGAGATGTGCGGGCGGGGCGTAAGCTCCTCGCCCTTCGCCCCGCATCTTGTGCCGTGTCACGTACGCACGAGCCCTTTCACGCACACTGCAGGGAGGGCAGAACTTGCGAGGGGCCGCGCGCGCACCGACCTCGTCGAGCTACTTCTATCGAGTCGCCGAAAACCGTATGCATTATTAGCCACCCCCCGACCCATTCCTATCCGGGCCTTGTCGCCCGCCCGTCCCGAGGCAAATAGCCTCGACACCCGGCCCTCATACCTCTGCGGTAGGAACGACTTTTCGATTTAACTACGACCGTGAGACGCCCTTCTCCCGCGATTTGTCCTTCTCCCTTGACTCCCGTGACGTAATTATTAGGTATATTTTTTTTAATCTAGGTCACGGCTCAGAGTTAAGAGCAGGGCGAATGCAGTGATGACGGCGCGCGGTCGTCGACACTAACGGATTGCTATTTATACCTGGTGCGTAGTGCACCGGAACTCGCTCGGTGCACTCGCTGCATCCGCGCCGACCGCGCCACCCGCCTTCGCCCTGTCAATGACCCCAACCACCCACCAACATTCGTAACTTCCTATATCACCAGTGGTCTCACCGAACACTACGAGGAACGTGTTACATCTAAGTCAAGAGCTCGTTAATCTTGTTAGCTGGGTGTCAAAACGTTCATAATAATTCTTGTACAATAGTCGTAGGGCGGTCGTTGCGAAAGGCTCTGTGGCAAGCGGGTGCCCTTCGGCTTTGTTTAAGTTACGTAAGTAAACCCGCCCACATCTGTAGGGCAACCACCCACGCAGGGTATGAACTGTGTCAAGTAGCCTGTCCTAGTTTCTATGTGTACACTGGAATTTGGAACTATGCACGTGCAAAAGAAGTAGATATCTACTTATTAGGATTTAATTTACAGCCTATCTGTTTAAATAAACATGAAACTACTGTTTTATTATTTTGGCTTTTCAACAAAGAGTAGGTAGGTACATTGTTACATTTAAAATAAAAATACATTAATAACTTGGGTCTAGGTGTCTCACTATGTATAGAAGAGCACTGCATGCACTGAAAAAATATTTATTATATCTGTACATTTAAATAAAATTGTAAATATGTATAGCTTTTATCCAAGTTAAAACCATTAATATTTGGTATACTACCATGACGGTAATGTAAATTGAGGATAATTTATTTATTAAATATTATAGAACGCTCAACGTACTTATTCGCGTTGTGTTGCTAGGTCCGCGTGTAATCGCAATCTCCGCGAGCGATGTCCGCGATGGAATTTCCGCGAAAAAAGTCATACGTCACATCACAACACGTCACGGCATCGGGCGGGCCGCGTAACGTCACGCCGAACAAGGCCGCCGCTGAGCAAGCATCGCCGAGCTTTTTGTTTATAGCACTGCTGACTGACTAATATGGTGCAGTGATGTAACACAACGTTTTAAATATGATGCATACTTTATATAGATCGCTATAGTACTATATAAATATTTTTCGTTTTTATAGCTTAGTCATTCAAACACCTTGCCCGCACCAAATCCATTAATATTCTAATGCCTGTTAAATATTTGAATAGATGTTATCAAAAACTTATTCAAGAAACGTTTGGTGTATCTCCTACAATAAATTCTTGGTAATTTTAACGTTATGGATTTACCAAGTAAAGCCATGTAGAGCCGGCTGTCACTAAACATGTCGATCACGTAGATAACAAATGATTATTCCCGCGAACTAACGTGCATTACGTAAATTACTAGCGTACTTCACACTTGCCATATTCACCATATTGTAATGAGATAACAACTGTGAATTGGGTTTATTAACGTCAACACGAGACTGTTAGTACATAATTCTAGTGACTTAGTACTGGCCTAAGACTAGACAACAATAATGTACGTGGCCTCAATATTTATAACTATTCTAAGGTTGAATTGTTTGCGCTAATTTCCAAGAAGCGCAGTAAATTAGCATGTCTTACATAATGACGAAACAGGAAGGAAGGTACCTACCTATTTCCTGTAATTATAATGGACATCCAAACAAAATCGCGAGAATTAATTAAAATAATGTGATTTTATTTTAGTAGTAAAACTTGATAATGAAATGGGCCTTTTAAGTCAATAATGGAAATATGTATTCTTTTAGTGGCTCAATTAAGAAATATGAAGGGATGCGAATGACACAAAAATCGCATGAGATCAGTAGGAAAGGGGGGTTTCTAGTGTGTGCCGGTAGCATCCTTTACTGCCATTATTACAACATACTACGATGATGCTATACGAACTCGGTTGCTATGCGGGATAATTATAGTGAAAATCTTCAGCTACTGTTCTTTGTAATGGTTTTTAAAGGGTTGCGTTTGTATTTAACCGTTCGACAGGTTTGCTTTTGTTAACTCTTCGTATGCAGCTTTGCCGATGATGTAGCATGTTGCTTTCATGACAATATACATATATCTGTCTGCAGTGGCTACTTTATATCTTGTCTGTTCTTGATATAAATTTAGTTTGTAACATATACCTGTTTAAAATAACACGTTTCGCTCACACGCATACGAGCACGCATAATTATCGAGAAGCCGAGCTATTCTCACGGATGTCGATCTGTACTTACAATTTAGCCGTCACTTTGTACGCACAATGGGCATTAGAATTAGAAAGCGGCCGGTGACCGCAAAAAGGTAGCATTCGAAAGGGCTCCGAGCTTGCGAGATTGTGTTGCGTCACTATTCAACGATCACCAATTTTTCCCCTGCTCCTACAAGCTAGCTGGGGAGGGCTCGTCATCTAATGCACGGCGTGCGTGTCGCACCGAATCCACATAGCACGTATGTGCTACTGCCCTCGCTTTTGTCCGAGGAAACTATGAATTCGTCGATAAGCCTAAAAAGTTTTAGTTCTCAAAGGGTTGAACCCTTCTAAATCGTATGTTAGGGATGGGGCACAGTTTTATTTCTGCTGCATGTAAATAAGTATTGTACTTGTTAGAACACTTGTGAACTGTGTGAATCGTATGGGGTAGTTATCAAGGGCACTCCGCCGTTTGTAATGTAATAATAGTGCAGAATGTTCAGTTCTTTTATTTAGGGGAAGCTCGCTTTGCATGTTTGTGAGTGCGCATCAAAATCAAGTTTTAAAATATTATACAGCGTTGTTAGTTTTATTACATTCATTTATACATCGGAAGTTATTTAATGTCTGAGTTTTCATGGTTTGCACGACAATTCATCTACTGAATAACTAAGTAGTAAATGTTGTCATAATTATATCGTTTACCATTATTATGTATTAAACAACATGTGCGAATAAAATAAATCGAGTTGAGAAGTTGAGGCGAACCGGTCTGGTAAATGAAGTCGCATAATTTTGCTGAGCCACGAACATCTGACTATATGGACGTGCAGTTTATCGAGCGCTGGCTGTATGTGTGTGTCGTGAACTCGCGACGTACAGCTGTAGACCGGCTCACTTCCGCGTCGCATGTCTTCACATGTCTGTTTATAAATATGTTGTCCTATACATATCTGAATACCTACCAACCTTATTATAACTACGTTCATTACACCGTCTATTCACGTAACTAACTGCATGTAGTATGATTATTTACATGGATTGTTAATTTGAATTTTGAACTGCAAGTATTACAGCGCATTTGTAGTCTTCTTTTCTTAAATGCAACACGTTAACATTGAGTATTAAAACATAAATTGTAAAGCTTTTAATGTAATTCTCTGCACGCAAATTAACATTGTTTAAGCTAGCTAATGCGCATGAGTCTTTCGACGTGGTCACAAATTACAATACGTGTATACTCCATTTAAAATAGCATTAGACAGAAGTTAAAAAAGGTTATTTATAATGTACACTTTGTTGCAAAAGTACTTAATAAACTTGTTACAGTTACGATTGACGCCTATAAATTAAAATCTATTTACATACCAGCTGTCACACTTATTTGTAATCATGTTAACCATTTTTCATAACAAATTATGTGGCTTTCATTTATTTATAATATTTCATTCCAATCTAAAATGACAGTGTCAATGCTAAAAAGCTAAAAGAAGCAGTGATGAACAATACTGGAACGTTTTTCGTTTAACTAATATCCTACCATTATTTGTTTATTTATTATATATTTATTATTTTATTATTACTAAATCCTATGATGAAGACGAAGAAGTTTCACTATAGTGTGTTGTAAGTTGTTATTTTAATTAAAATATTGTTCTAAAAATTACTTTTATTTTAATCTTAATTAAATCTAAGTCATCATGACATGATTGGTTGTGTCATTCATTGTTTTGGTGTAAGTTTGTAATGTGTGATGAAGATATTGTTATAAATAAAGCGTAATTTAAAAAAAAAGTTTTATTTCGTTTATTTAAGTACTTAAAACAATTTCTTTGAAATAAAATGTTTTCAATTCCTGCTTCTGCGAGCCTCTTTTTTCTAATGCTATAATAAATGGAGTATAGATAAATAGGATTCTTGTGTGCTCTTATGAATATAAATTGCGAACATAATGCAATAATATTGATACGACTGGCGGTCGCTCTCCGGTAGGTACCGTAAGGACAGCCTCTAACTACCGTCTCTATAGCGACTGTATCTAATAGAACGCTTATCTCTATACAATATTTCTATGCTATGTTCGTGGTTTAGCATTGAAAACCGATAATACGGCATTAATATCAGTTGTTGTTATCGAGAAGTACTCAACATTATTTCGTCATCCAGTACTTGAACGAGGAGTTGGCATTTGACGTTAACTTAGAGATTTTAATAAGTAACTTTTTCGCATGTATGCTTACGCATTTGCATCCTTCTCTCTGTTATTCAAAGCTAGTTTTCAGTCATTCCTGTTCTTGTTATTTGTAATTTAAATATGACCCAAATTTTCATTTGGCCTTAGAGTAAAATAGAATTGCCTCAACTTTATGAACACTCCATTTAAATTCTGTAGTGAATTGCGCCGCTGCTGAAAATAGCCGGCACATATCTGAAATATCGCGTTCATGAGATCATTTATTAGTGGGTGTCCTACTGAATGAGTATAAGTACTATCGAATAGGATGAAAGTGGGTCATAGCATGACGTCGACGATAAACGAGCCCTCGATCATTATCAATCATGTGCATGTTGTCACGTACGTTTTCATATCTGGATAAACTTCGGGCTTAGGCCTTAGTTGACATAAACCTTCATAAAACAAAATCTTGGTACAACAATAACATCAGAAGTAAAAATTACAAAGTGCTTTGAAAACATCCTGTCTAAGTGGTAGATGTGTATCTCAAATCTGCCCTAACACTCTTGACAGCTGTACAAAATCATAAGCCATATGTGTATTAGTTATATATCGAACATTTGGTAACTCCATAAGGGTGTGGCACAGTTACCTACCTGATAGTAGCTATACATATTCATCAGGTGACATCTGCTGTACGAAACAATAATGTTTGTTATAATATCAAAACGCTGTTTGCTAAGTTACATAGTCACGTACAACAACGTAGGACCTTCACTATGTACTCTCTATCTAGTTTATAGTGCACACAACTGCAGTTTGTATTGCATTCTGTTGCCGTGGAGCCAAGGCCGTGATGCAATGAGTACAGTCAGGTGAATTCTACGTTAATAATGCGAGTGCATCACGTGATTGCGTCACTCGATCACGGGAATAATTCTAGAAATAATCGAAACGGTTTTTTGATTAGGTACTTATATTTTTTTTTTCTAATATTGTCTTTATTAGTTCAGATTTGCAATTAACAACAAATAAATTAAGTTTAAATTCGTGTAAAATTGTTTAGGAGCAATTATGTTTGAAGTTGTAATTCACAAGGGCATATCGACACATTTTAATGTAGCACACAGCACAGTATGTATTACAAATACAGTAAGTGATAAATGAGTTAATAAGACTAACCAATTATACGGTTCACAGTTTCATTCATAAATATTATCATCGTTGGCCGCCTCAATGGTGTGTTTGTGACTAACCGTTGTCTTGGTCTTTTTGCACCCATAATTGATTATTTCCTGTAGTAGTAATAGCACAAGTGTATGACTTTGACCTTATTTCTCAACCGGTCGCTCAACGTGTGCCTATTGAATCTTGAGCATCCCTCTCGTTAATAGTGTTATTATTGTGCTTTTGTTCCCGAGCTCGGCAGGTCCCGTGGGAAAGTATTAAGAGTCCATTATGTGCCGGATCACGTGTCGCACCTAGCGAACTGCTGACTTCAGTTATGTAAAGTGAGTGCTATGGCGACCGACGAATGAACTATAAATAGCGGTCGATCCGTCCTTGAGCCGCCGCGAGTGTGCAGAACTAGGTCAAGCCAAGCTGCCTCATGGCAGTGTCCTCTCCCCGCGCACACCAGCGCACCCGCCTGAGCATTGCCCGCTTCTCTGCGCCGCGTCGCCAAACACCTCGCCCGACACACACATTCCTCGCGCTTCCTGGTGTTTTCATTTACTTTTACAATAGTGATATACAATATACATATATTGGAATAGAAACATTCCACTGAACACAATTTAAACCTTACCTGAGTTTCTTTTTTATCTGTATATGTTTACAGCATCACTTAAAACATAACAATAAACGTTTTAAAATAGGTTCATCCATTCAGTGAATGAAAATTTCGTTTGAATTGAAGCAGAAATTTTATTTGAAGTATTCAATGCCCTTACCTGACTGAACAGATAATGCCCAAGGTTGGGCCCGGGCAGGTAGCGAACCGGATTATAATCGATGCTGCCTGTTTACTTAGAATATTTACCTTTACATGTAATATTATGTATAATTGCATAATTTTACAGTTTGCATATTTTGTAAATGAAATAAGTAAAGAAAATGAAGCAAGTAGGTATATTGTACTAGCTTTTGCTCGCGACTTCGTCCGCGTGGAGTCTTTCTTAATGCTCACTTGCTTCACTGGTGGAACCTACATACCAAGTTTTAAGTGAATCAATTGAGAAATAAACATTTTCAATTTACCACCCTTTTCTCCCCTTTGGGGGGGAATTTCCAAAAATCCTCTCTTAGTGGTAGCCTACTCCTCCCAACAAACACACATGCCAAATTTCAGCTCTTTACGATCAGTAGTTTCGGCTGTGCGTTGTCTGTCAGTCAGTCAGTCAGTAACGGAAGAGTTTTATATATATAGATAGATTATAGTAGGTAGCCACAGTTCAGTTGCGTTAGCGGATGTACCTCGATCAATTCTTTGCTATCGAATATTGTTGTTATTAATATAATAATGCCAGGAATATGTACCTACATTATATAAATAGGAAATGGGCGATGGTCGCAGATACCAGCACATTGGCTTCCAGCGTATCAATGCGCTAAATATATATTTTGATCAATATTGTTATCATGACAGTCGTATACATGTCGCATTATCGTAGCGCGTGGGTGGGTGTGAAGTTGTGAACCATAAACCTAGTCGGCGATATCGCACAAAGACCATGCGTTATCTTGGTATAGGGGCACGGTGCTCGCTGCCCTGTTATACAATGCTTATCTATACACAGGGACATTTACTACTTTGAGCACACGCTATTGTTCAAAGAAATACTAACGTAAATTGTCCATTGATAGAATATTAATGTAGTGTACACTTTTAATTAGCATTTTTTATACCGTCATCAAATATGATGCTGAAAGAATTTGAAGGTCCAGTAATTTCTACATTTTTGATGTGAAACCTTTAAAAACTGGAATTCTGTTTGTAATTTTATTCAGTGATTGAGTTTTCTGGTCTCCGGTGGGCGTTTGTAGGATTAAAGAATAACAATTGTCATAAATATAAATTTCTTTTATTAAACAACATAATAATTATAATGAACACCTCTTTGTTGAAGGTAATACCGATTTTTACAATTAAATAAAAATGGTAGAAAGGATATTTTTTTTATATTTATCGGACTTGTGACTGTATATTTAAAGTTTGGCACATGTTGTCGCATGTGCCTTTAGAGGGTCGCGTGACCGCTGGCAATCATAACTAATTTCGAGAAACAATGAATGTGAATAAGAAGTTATGTGGAATATAATATTATTATGTATGTCGAGCATCGCTTGCGGCGACACGGACGGTGAAAGCTCTATGGCCCGCCGCATTGACGGATGTGTGTGTGCGTATAATCGTCATTTAATTTTAGTCGGGGTGAACACCGACAGCACCTGTCTCGCTCCTTTGTTTCGGCTCTCAAATGTCAGCGGAGGTCATCTAAATAAAGGCGATATAGGCATCGGATTCGGACGACGATCGCTGTCTAGACGTTGTGTTGCATCGTCCGATCGATTGCACGACCGAGCCTCAGACGGTCATCGACCTCGCGGGCGCATCGGTGACGTTACGCTCCGGTGATGCGCTCCTCAATAACCTTACGGATATTATAGTTTAATTCCGTGGTTTGTATCTTACGCGGCTTCGAGTCTTAGCTGCATTCTTCGATTTGTGATTGTTAAAAACATTATAAATTACTTCTTGTAAATCTAACTATGAAGATACTAATAATTTGTACGTAGGAAGGTACCTAAGATCAAACTTTGCTTTGCTTTGCTTGGACTCCATAATACGGAAATTGAATGAAATATTACAAAAGCAGAAAGAACGCTTTGTAATTCGGCGGATAGATTTAAAACGAAAAAAAAGCCGCATTGTTGTTTCATCCGTTCACTTCAAAACTTTTCTAAAGGCCTTTGAAGATTTGATAAAAAAAAGTGAAATTTGAAGCTTGCATTGCGTTTTGTACACTTGGATCGTAGGTACCTACGCAGAGTTGTTATGATAACTGTACTCGTTCTTTATACTATTATTTACTACTTGTCTGACCTTGTACGCCAGTCAAGTTCAGCCTGTAACTTTGACATTGTTTTCTAGTCGGACGGCAGAGTACAAAGTCCTCTATAGGGATTTTTAAACGTAACCAATTTAGTTTATTGCTTGCTTTCTTTTGTTCTATAGGTTGACAGGATTCTGCTAAACAATACAAGTCGACAATAAAACAGTTGTTTGTGTCATAATGTTTATGGCGAGGGTTTCCTTAACGTTTGTATCGGCAGGGCGACAAAGGCGTTGCAAATGGCTTTGTACGTGTCGCCGGGGTTCACCCGCGCGGCGGACGCTCACCTGCGGCTGGCGCTGATGTTCAAGGCGCGCCGGCACTGGTCCATCGCAGCAGTGCACTTCAGGCGCGCCCGCCTCGCACCGCACCAGGACGCCACCTTCACGCGCCTCGAGCTCAGCTTTCACGCCGCACATCTACTAGAAGCCCGTAGCTTGAGAAAGTCCGCTAGAGATGCATACGAAAGATTACTAAAAGAGCCACAGTTGTCATCTTCTCTGAAGGCTGACGTCTGTAGACAATTAGGTGAGATATTAAACTACAATTAAGGTACTTTGCTATCTTTCATGAAATTCTAAACACTATATTAAAACGTATAAGAACACCATAAGTAGTTGATGTGATCATGTTATCCATAGAGAAACATTGCTTATAGGATGGCTTTACCATCGTTGCGTGTCTCTGGGCGAGCCAGCGGGTCGCGCGCGTGCAGCTATTTGGTGCCTGCAGCGCGCAGTTGCCGCCGAACCCGACTCGGGAGCTGGCTTGTACCTACTCGGACGATGTTTTGCGGCACAAGGAAAAGTTCACGATGCTTTTATAGCGTACAGAAACTCTGTAGAGAAATCGGAAGGAAACGCCGACACCTGGTGCTCTATTGGGTGAGATGATTGTAGATTTTTATTTTGTACTATGCATCTTTCGGTTCAAATATCTTACAATTAGGACTTTGTTTATCATATCTTCGAATCGTATAATGTGTCTTTGTTTCTATCACAGAGTATTATATCAACAACAAAACCAACCGATGGACGCGCTACAAGCATACATATGCGCGGTGCAATTGGATAAGGGTCATTCGGCTGCGTGGACCAACCTGGGCAGTTTATATGAAAGTTGCCAGATGCCTCGAGACGCATTTGCATGTTACACTAACGGTGGGTCCGCCGCTACTGCATCCCACTCTGCATTGAGGCAGAGATTGGCTTTCCTCAGAGTAAACCTTGTTCACGCACCCATGCCTTCTGTTACTGGAAAGTAAGTATATGAAATACTGATATTTATTTCTTTTCGGGAACCTAAAAAAGGGAACGATATTTGCTTGGATGTGATATATATCATGAATCTTTTAATATATTTTGCTGTCTTCTACAGGCGTCGACAGTTGCCTTCGATCGAAGAAGCGTGGAACTTGCCCATTTCGGCGGAGATGTCGTCCCGGGCACCCAAGGCCGCGCCGCCGCCGTACCCGGGCAAGCGGCCGGACGAGCCGCCGCCACTCACCCAGCACCAGTTACAGACACTCCAGTACCTACAGAAGAACTCCAACAACCTATCACCCCAGCAACAAGTACTAATATCATAGAAATCTTCTTGTTTCTAGTCAGGCTGCTTCCCGAAATACGACCCTGATGCACTCATCAATACAGTTTGTGTAGTTTTAAAAGAAAATAATTACACAATAACTTATGTAAAGTTACCTTTTTGTTGCTTATTTTTTGTTGAAATGCTTTAATATTGTTCTGTCGTACTACGAAAGTGTAGTAACGATCGATATATTCTTTTTCAGGCTTTGATGCAGCAGCTACTGACGCAGTATCGTCAAGCTCAGGCAGCGAGAGCGCGTGCGGTTTGTACTCTTAATTTTAATTCCCCACATAACGGCGGCAGGTTTTAGTTAATATTGATAGGGTTACAACGGTTTACTTGCAGACTTTAACCTAGTTTTGTTCTACAGGTGACGAAAAGCGAAGGTAATGCGACCGGCGGCGACAATGCTGAGTCGCTCGCCGAAGATCTACTCAAGAGATTTTCCGATTCACAGCCTGATGTCAAGAAGGAGCCTGTTAGCAGTAAGTTTTATAATTATAAATCCACCTTATTTTTTCCAAATCCGTAAATACTTGCTTAGATATAATAATATTTCTCTTCAATGATCAATGGTTTTTAAAGCTGAACACAATAAAACTTTAGAAATCTTAGACTAGTCGGTGCAAAAACTTTACAAATCCCTGTTTTTTTTTTCTACCTTTTCACCTTAATTCTCTCTCAAAGCTCCCATTATGTTATATTATGTTGGTTACGCGAGAAAATGAACAAAATGCGATGGCCGAACGTCTTTGCACAAAGCCGTGCAAAATATGGCATTTCACAAAAGGCTCAGGTCGCCTTACATATGATTAAGCGGGCCTTTGTTATCCTTTCAAAACATCTATGCTTCATGCTAAGCGAACATAAGGTTCTTTTTTCTTAAAATAGAAAACAAGTGTGTTAGAACTTTCGTTTTTTAGTAATTTATCTCGGAAATGTACTAGGATATGATTTATGTATGAATTTGTCTGTGTAGTTTTAATTCAACATCCTCTGGAAAATTGAAAGTACCTTAGTAAATTTCGTGTAGTTCAGAAGTTCAGTCGAAAACCTCGTCCAAAAATCTTCAAATTATGTTTTCTGTTTACAGTTTAATTATTAAAGAACCTAAAAGAAATTCATTTCTCAATGTTTTAAACAGACATCACCCTATCACCCTAATATAGTAAATGCGAAAGATTATAAAATAACGGTCATCTAATCCCAAACTAGGCAGAGCCTGTATAAGGCAACCAGATTACTTATAATCATACTTAAATATTTCTAAATACATACATACCTATTATAGATACATTTCGTGAGCGTGTTTGCATATTATGTTTGTAACCTATTCACGTTCAACGACTGGACCAATTTTGTTAAAACTTGGTATGGAGGTAGCTTACATTTTATACTTATCTGTAAAACCGCGGGTAACACAGCGGGGCGCAGCTAGTTAAAATCTAATACCGTTACGTATGTAGTATGTATTTACCTTCCAATAAAGGCATATGATAGACTACAATGTTCCCAACTATATTGCGGTCGGTATCCAGTTAAACAACATTCATTTTACCGTAACTATATAAATTTTATTACTGAGAATGAGGATGTATCTCCACGAACGTGAAACGAATATTAAAATAACCATCAACGGAATTAGTATACTGTTTCAGTAGCAAAGATAATACATACGTAATTAAAGAGTGGTAAAAAAATATTTTATATTATTATTTATTTATGTATCTAGGAAATATTTTTTTTGATAAATAAATATTTCCATACAAAAAATATGTTAGGTACAGAAATGCACGGTGGATATTAAAAACTCGTTGTTATATCTTGTATCGAACCTTATCGAAGAATTATAAAAGAAAATTATCACTGTCAATGTCAGACAGTGTTGTTTATTTGGGAATAATTAAAATGCAATGTAACTAATGAAGATTAAAATATGCCGTAAGTCAAAGTATAAATTCGTATTCATGAGAACGTTATTTGCCAATCAAAATAACTACATATTGGCTTTGCTCGTGACAGATAACTCGTTTTGATCTATTCTATTACTTAGATTTTTAATGCCTCTGAAGACATAAAGACATAGGTACCTAATAAGTAATAACTTTCCAGCAATTTACTACATTATTCTTTATCAGACCTTTAATCGTATGCGGTCTTTTATGACAGGTGGATTTTAACGAGAATTGAAACTAATTACGGTTTTACGTTGTTTATGAGACTGCCAGCTTAGCAACAGATTTGTTTTTTTTTAATCACACGTTCACTTGAAATGTTTTCTTTCAGCGGATAATACCATTAGTGCAAGTAATAACAACGAGGCTGTGCTGGGTTGTCGACAACCAGTCGTGAAGCTGGAACCTCTCAAGACCGACCCGCTAAAACCCGTCGCCTTCCACATCGGCATGAACTCTAAAAACATACTGGACGCGTGCAAGTAAGTTTTGTGGATTTACTTTATTAAAGGTTAAATGTTGCCTGTTACTTACCTATCGCTACCGTTTCAGGGATAACGCGGGCCCACCGACAGCGTGGTCAGTGCTCGGCGATGGCTGCGGACCGCCGGAACCGCCCTCGGTGCCGCCGCCGCGCCTGTCCGCCGAGCAGCTGGCACCACCGGCACCATTTGTCTACGTGGAGTCCAAACGCGACGCCTTTTCACCGCAGCTGCAGGACTTCTGTCTCAAACATCCCATCGCTGTGGTACGCGGACTTACCGCCGCTCTCAAGCTCGACCTTGGCTTGTTCTCAACCAAGACTCTGGTCGAGGCGTGGCCCGATCATGCCGTGGAGGTGCGCACCCAGCTGATGCAGTCAGCGGACGAGAACTGGGACCCTACTGGTCGGAGGCGAGTGTGGGCGTGCGCTTCGCACCGCTCACACACCACGGTGCGCAAGTACGCCCAGTACCAGGCCGGGTCATTCCAAGAGTCGCTGCGCGAAGAGCGCGAGCGAGGCGGGGCGGCCGCGGCGGCCGGCGGCGGCGCGCTCTCCGACTCCGACGGCCGCGAGTCCGGCTCGGGGCCCGTCAAGCGACGCCGAGCCGCGCGGATGCTGCGCTTCGGGACCAATGTGGACCTCTCCGACGAGCGTAAGTGGCGGCCACAGCTGACCGAATTGCAAAAGCTTCCGGCTTTTGCCCGTGTCGCCTCTGCAGCGAATATGTTATCACATGTTGGCCATGTGATTCTCGGCATGAACACGGTGCAGCTTTACATGAAAGTGCCCGGTAGTCGTACGCCAGGTCATCAAGAAAATAACAACTTCTGCTCTATTAACATCAACATCGGGCCTGGCGACTGCGAATGGTTCGGTGTGCCAGACGCTTATTGGGGAGGTGTCCGCGATCTTTGCGAAAGGCATGGACTTTCGTACTTACATGGGTCGTGGTGGCCCGATCCCGAGGAGTTGCGCGCACACGGTGTGCCCGTGTACCGCTTCACTCAGCGTCCTGGAGATCTCGTGTGGGTGAACGCCGGCTGCGTTCACTGGGTGCAAGCCACGGGTTGGTGCAACAACATAGCCTGGAACGTCGGTCCGCTGACGGCGCGCCAGTACTCGCTGGCATTAGAGCGCTACGAGTGGAACAAGGTGCAGAACTTCAAATCCATAGTACCGATGGTGCACCTGACGTGGAACCTGGCGCGCAACATCCGCGTGTCGGACCCGCGGCTGCACCGCGCCATGCGCACGTGCCTGATGCAGACGCTGCGCGCGGCGGCGGGCACGCTGCAGGCCGTGCGCGCGCGCGGCGTGCCCGTGCGCTTCCACGGGCGCGCGCGCGGCGAGGCGTCGCACTACTGCGGCGCGTGCGAGCGCGAGGTGTGGCACGCGCTGCTGGTGCGCGAGCACGAGCGCCGCCACGTGGTGCACTGCCTGGCGTGCGCGCGGCGCGCCAGCCCGTCGCTGGCGGGCTTCCTGTGCCTGGAGGAGCACCACATGGACGAGCTGGCGCAGGTGCTGGACGCCTTCACGCTGCACCGCCCCGCGCCCGCCGCCCCCCCCGCGCCCGCGCTGCTGCCCGTGCCCGACTGAGCGCGCGCGCCTGCATCCTCGGTCTGGCTCCTCCTCGTTCACTTCTCCGAGTCTTGTCGCAAGCGATCCGAGTGGCGACGGCGTACATGTATTTATTTTGTGTGCGAGTGTATGATATTTTGGTTTATGTATGAGGTGATGTTTTTATATATCGAGGTTATGTTACGGTGCGAATGCGAGATGGCGTCCTGTAAGCTAGAATATTTCGGGTCGGGTTGTCCGTACTCGATTGGCCTTCCACAGTTTCCACACAGTATTAGATGCTAGCTAGTTCCGATGATTAATGGTAATTGTTGACGACTACGTCATTGTTGACCAAGGTAAATTGTAACATATGCACGTAATCTATTTTTACTAAGATGTTGAGTGATTGATGAAATATTTTTGTTGATAAATGTAATTTTGTATTACGGAAACTTATACAGTTTACACGCTCCTCGATCACTTTTGTAATTGTGCGAGATATTTGATATATGAAGTCAATTGTCGGCGACGACTTACCGAAGTAATAGAATGTACGTACATATAATGTTATCGGCGGAGCGGGCGGCCTCGAATGTTTAACGATAAGCGTAGACGAGTAGCTAGGAATGTTCGCAGGAGTAGTGAGGCCAGCCCGCTGGGGTCTCAAGTGCTCACGTGTTCACCATCACATAAATGTGTTATTTTTGTATAGAGGCATATTTATTTATTTTAACGTACTGTGGACCTTAGTTTGATTTTCTAGACAGTCTTAGCAAATAGTAGTGATAAGTAAAATTGCACGGATGGAGATCCTACGTTTTAGCAGGGTCTGGAGAATAGTGCTGCGATGTCCCAAAGAATGTTTTAATGTACTTGTGTAGACAAATGGAAATGAAACAATCAATTGAATTATTATTGTTTTGAAATTTCATAAATAGATCATAAATTGACAAATTTGGGATCCGACATTTAAATTAATTTTATATAGATAGCAAGTTGACTACTAATTTCATGAATTGGACTGTTCTTAAATTAAGCATAATTAACAAAATTGTTTCTTGGATTGATGTAAAGTTAGGATGGATTAGGCAAGTAAGCTTAGGGTTGGCAGTAACGTTGGACAGCTCACCTCTGACACTTGTCTGTTTGTTGTTTACTTGGAAGTTTTATTGATGTGTTAGTGACATTCATATGTCTAGTGTATTCATTTTTTAAGTGTTAGAGGTGAGTACGGAATGATGAATTGGAAGTGTTGGTCGGATTATGTATAGCGATGCCGAAATATTTATAAGTATCTAATAATAACACCACTGCCATGTATGACCTTACTGTTTATACTGTAAATTAAATTTGTAATAAAGAAATTTAAGTACGATTTTCTGTTTTTGCCTCGATGTATATGTTATGGACCAACTGATAAATTGAGCAGTATACATAATGCCCGGTCATTATGAAAAATGCCCAATATGAGAGTGCAATTTGACAATAAATATTCAAATAATCTAATTGACCGGGCACTATATATATTGCCCATCACCTTTTGGGCAGAGTAATACAAACATATTTAATTACTATTTTTTTATTGTTATTGTCATTTAACTTAAAATAAACTAAATATTAAAGGGGAATTATAAAACGAGCGATTAAAAAAATCCTAGACTTTGTGTTGAAAACTTTTTGCCTAACGTCCGGTAGGTTTAGGTTAGGTTAATATGGTGACCCTTACGTGCACAAGGGCGGCGAGCGGAGCGAGCGGAGTCGCGGCAGCGACCGCCCCGTGCTGGAAAACCTTTCAAGCGATTCACGACTTTATGTGCGTTAAATATAGCTTTATTATCAAATTGCCCAACTATCATGTAGCAACATAATAATGACCGTGCAATGTGATAAATAATGAAGTTAAGATAGTAATTAATCACTTAGCCCGATAAAGCTAGACATTATTCATAATGCTCGCGCATTATAAATAATGCCCGCATTAATCACCTGGTCCACAACATATATATCCTATCCTTTAAGATTTTTTGCACCCAGACACAGTATCAAAACAAGATCTTAGGATCCATTTGGTTGGTAGGGAGGGATAATTTCAAATCTGCTGAACCAACATGCTTTGATCATGTCACCTTAACAACCAAAGACATTGTACTCTACTAACTAGACAGTGCACGAAAAAAAAATTGTTTATGTAAATGAGCTTTACACCATACACATAAGATAGCTATTTCTTTGTAAGCGGTAGCTAGTCAAAAACGGTCCTGGCGAGAGGGCACCCGCTGGTAGTGTGTCCTTGTCTGACGTCTTGCCAGCTCAACTAATCATTGGGTTTGGTAGAAATGGTAGTTTTTTTTTCTTTTTTATGATTTACTAAAACGAATGATTAATATACGTATTTAAATATTTTACAGTTCCTATCATTAATAAATCAATTCGTTTTATTTTAAAAATAATTAATTATTACTGAGTATGAGTAATATTTAAATGTTTGGGCCTGGGTGGTTTGCTCACTTGGTTGGTTGATCGCCGTGCTTCGATTTGCGATTGTGTCTTAAAACCGTGTTTTTCATGAAAAATGGTGAATTCTTGTTGTGTGACAGGGTGCAAAAATGAGTCTTATCATTAATAAAGCCGTAGTAGTAGCCACTTTTCTTTCCACGGGTAAGAAACAACAACAATCATATCCTTTAGGGCTTAGGGTAACTATGAATTTTGCCGATCAAAGATTTTTTTGTTTTGCGACAGGTTTGTTAGGCTGTTGTCAAATTAACGGCAGGTCAGATGATACCTGTTACTTATACAGAGAGGAAAAAAGTACTTTCGACCCTTAACCCACGTGTAGGGTAATTGATGTAGATTCCAATAAATATACACACTATGTATAGGTTTATTTTTTTTTACTTTAATTAAAATAGGTAGCGTAGTTAGGTAGCATCAATATATCAGGATACTTACACAATTGTTTTTACAAGCAATTTGTCCCGGGTTCTGTTTGGTCATGGTCACCCCATTAGAAAGAGACACACTACCATCGGGTGCTCTCTCGCTCGGACCGGTTTTTGCGCCATAGTGCACAGTCTAGTTAGTAGAATACATTACAATGTCTTTGTTAACAACTCTCAAATAAATAAAGATTAAAAAAAATGTCTCCTTGACACGTTACTGTATAATTCGCGCATTAACTACTAAAATTACTAGTGTCCCAAGTTATTCACCACATCATTGTGCGGAGGTGACGTTCTGCGTCAGGACCGTCGAAAACTAAGTAAATAGTTGTATTACTTCACTCAAATTACCTTTTTATTTTTGGGTGGAACGCTAATGACTGCTCAGGGCACAGCGTGGGGATATATCGGAATTGCACCGACTGAAAGCACTCCGGTCTCATCCTTGCTTTTGATGGAGTCGCGGGATCACTATCGCAAGGTCTGCGCAACTCCAGCAGGCTGCGGTCTCTACTGGACCCCTTCCAGATGGGTGGGTGTATAGTGCCAACCCCTCACTTCTTCCGAGAACAGACGCGCGGGACTTTGAGCCTGCATCCTCCGTGGCCTGTCAGCTGATCGAGTGACGGGAGTGACGGGGTACCCTCCCGGTCACCCGCAGGCCCGATCTCATGGTGGTCTGAACTCGTACATATATAACTTACCTGAGATATATCCTAAAACAAAAGAATAACCGGGCACTTATTCTAAAAAATAGTAAAAGTACAGGTTGATTTTTCAAAATAGTTTATTTAAATCACATTATACATAATTTTAAATACTTCACTTTAAAATTAATGATAGCTCAATAACATATACTCATAAACTATATTCACGATGATGTATAACATTTTATGTCGATCGAATATTGCATTATAATTAAAATCAGTTATGAAGCAGATAATGTGGAATAGTGCTGGAATTGCACAAAGTGCTCGTAACAAACAGCCTGGGTGTTACATCTACAAAGCTTGAGCATTGTACAAAAAAAATCGACGCGAGTTATTGGAACTATGTCAGCAATGTTAAGTTAACATGTCATCTCTAAATCAGTCCAGTCGAGTGATGACCACATAAGTCACTCGCTATTTCAATTCCATTTAGTTATCGATTAGCGTAGTTTAAATTGCGATTAGTACCTATATCGTATAGTGCGGCCGATGTAACTTGGCACGTCTGGCAAGGACTGTAAGATATAGCCATCTCTGTCTCACACACCAATCATGTCTTCTTGCATCTCGCTTTAAGCTCTTTCTAGACGCGCCAAGTTATATTGACCCTAGTGTACCTACATCTGCTAAATTCCTTTAGATCATGTTACTATGGTAACACCCATATTTATTAGTGGGTGTAAATTACATAATTTTTGTGCTATATTGTGTGTACTACAAATAAACTCTCAAATAGAGAGGGATATTTTTAAAGCATCAAAATTGTATCACTTAACTCTGTAAAAAGATTCGAGTCTAAAATAACAGTCTTAAATTATTCTATGCTTAACAGATGATGTGATGTTGTATGTACAGTTACAAGTTTATAAAATTACACGACTACTTTAAAATTATTTAAGTAAGCCATCATAGCACCTATCTGTTATTACATTATTGTAAATCTATAATAAAACATTTAAAATGTTAATGATAATGATGCAGAGAGCTGGTTCTTTTTGTGCGAAACTTGAATGCATGCTCTGGCATTAACCCATTACCCGCCGCAGTTGTATATAAGCAACTTATCATTTCTGAGCCCCTAGCACCGCAGTTGTAAATTTGCAACTTAAGTCTCCAAAGTTATTTTTAAACGTATTTTTATTTACGTAGGAGCAGTTTCATAATAAAAATAAAGACCACCGTTGCCATTCAAGGAATTTCTTTCCTTTTCCCTAAAATCACTTATGCAAAGCACCAAATTAACGGTGAAAAAAATGCATAAAACCCATCGCAAAATGCAGGTTTGACCTTAACCTGTACCGCCAGAGTTGTATAAATACAACAGTAGTGATGTAGCACATAAGTTTATTTATTACTCTTAATGCAAACTTTAGTTTACTCAAATAATATACAAATAGGTTAGGCATTCAGAATTAAAAAGTAATTCAATGCCTGTTGCTGTTTGAACCTATTTCTAACTATAATATCTAAAACTGAACATGATTTAAGGTAGATTCATATTACAATTCGATAGACGATTTTTACTAAATTGTATTTTAGTAACAACCCTAGTACTTTAACGTTATCAAAGAAGTCCAGCGCCGGAGTTGTACATATGCAACCGCTTGTGACGTCATAAGCGAACTCATAATGATAATAGTGAGGGTACATCTGTTTTATTTGTTAAGAATTATTAATGAAATAGTGGGTACTTATTTTATTTCATTGGGTCTTGTGGCCGTGTTTGAATCGCAAAATGTCGAGTGCAGAGGAATTAATAAGGATTTTAGAAGGTTACGAGGAAGATGTAGAAGAATTTGTGACCGATAATGAGTTAGAAGAGGAGGAGGTATGTACCCAAATTTGATTGATTCTAATAATTCTATAAATACAATTCCTTTTATTTTTTACAACTCACTAAATGTTGTTTTTTATTTTTTAGGAAAGCGGTGACAATGAATTCCATTGGACTGAAACGGAAACGACGCCAATCGTACAACCATTTAATGATTTTCACGCTGGTTTTTCATCAGAAATAAACCTTTCGACCGATTCTAATGAACTAGACTTTTTGACTTGATGAATGCGGATGGCCCGAGACCAGGCGAGGTGGAAGCATCTGGGGGATGTCTATGTCTAGCTGTGCATTTTTTGTAGCAGATGTGATACGTTGGTGTATATGCAGGTGTTACTAACCATGATCACATAACATAGTTACGAACTATCGATGTTCAAAAAGTGCATAAAGCACATCCCTATTTTATGTAGGTATTTATTATTAGTTTACTGTGCCTGGCGCTAAGGGCACGAAAACTGATACGTCGCTTGGCGGTTAAAGGGTTAATATATATGACATTCTAGCAAAATACATTTTAATATAAAAATAAGACTCCTGTGTCACGACTATAGTTTGGCATTGTCAATTGCACAGCAACATTATTCTTATAATTAATAGAATATTAACTAATCTCGTACTTAACCTCATTAAAACAAGATGCCTTCACTGCTAAATAAAGATTTGGTGAAGACTAGTTACTTATAATAAAATAAATTTATTGGAAAAAATCACAATTCTTGCAACAGCATTCCAACCAAAACATGACTTTGGTACTCAAATTACAAATATTCTATCACTTTTATCGTTGATAACCAAAACAAAATAGGTTCTTTATTTCGTACACTAATATGCGATACATTTAGAATTTTATAGTTACTAACTTGGGTTCCACAAACATTACAAATATGAGATATGTGCCGCGTGATTTTTGCTATGATTCGACAGTGATTCGTAAGTGCCTAATTTCTGGAAGATACGGATAGGTCCCTAGGGAATACTAAGTTACAGTAAGCATTATCAATTCCTACACATCTTAATTCGACAATGGGGCTTACATTTCTTTGTCAGTCATAAATAATATGGAGTATTTACTGTATGGCAGAGTTCATGACGCACCGTCGCGTAGGACTGGTTTCCTAAGCAGTAGCGCCGAGTCAGCTGATACGATCGGTAGTTCATTGCTGCAGTGGTACTTTATCAGGTGCGGCACACTCTCAAACACACGGTCTTTGGTCCGTACCTAGTTAAACATATAAATGTGTATAATATTGTATTTTTTTTTAATATTGTAATACATTTACAAGTATATCGCATGTGTGCGTTATAAATAAAATATACATATGTATCAAAAGTGTATTCATCATCTTTTTGTCTGTATACATAAATTTTACGTATATTAATACCGTAGACAGACCATAGAAGATTGTTGTGATATGTTTTTGTATATAACCCATAAAAACTTGTTATCACATGAGTCAAAGCGATGTTAATATGAGATATTTTTTGGTTAAAAATCTTTTATTAATCAGGATCATGAATTTCAAATGCAGAAATACTCAGAACAGTCACATAATATATGTGCGAATGTAATCGTGAAAAAGATTGATTAACACGGATGAGTGATCATTATTAGTAATATTCAAGGGGTGCGCATCAGCGCATGACATTTGTTAATCTTCTGTGTACTATTATCTGAAATGGCTCTTTTTTTTCTTTTTTTTGTAACTCGAACAGTGTATCGGAAGTTTTTTTCGTTCCAATGCTAAACAATCTGACTAAGAACCAAAATCGGTGATCTTTTAAAACGCCCAACTTCAGGATTGTTATGCATTTAATATTACATCAAAAGACAAACATTTCTAACAATCTTTATTCCCCGTATAAGGCTTACTTCGGACAAATATTGAACTTTGGACCAATTTGAAAACAAAAAATGTCAGATGCTATTTTCACGAATAAAAGCTATCTGACTTAGGTCAAATGAGTAATAAATGGATAAGTATAATCATAAAACAAATAAGCTACATACAATATTATAAAACTGGATCTAGAACCGCACAAAATACAGCTAAGAAATGTTTATAGAGTTAAATAAAAGTCAATAAGAGTAACGTACCACTCCGTTGGGATCGACGAGAAGCAAATGCTTGTGGCTGCCTTTCCTAGCACCTGTTAACACAAACTGGCCAGGACACGCCGCCGACTCACGCACCAGAAACTCTCCGTCTTCTACCACCAACTGACGAACAAATTAATATCCAACTTCATAAGAAATAGTAAGAAATACATTTTTAATTTCCATCAGCCAGTTAAAGAAAAATATAAGTCGCTTATGTTTTGCTATTTGAAAATACCGAAAATCTATTAATATTTATATAACGCAAGAGTTAAGGTTAAGGCTTGTACGTCACAAAACTCTACATTTTGTATCGGTTTGTGAGTACCTACGGTGATTTATATCATTTTTTTATGTTTCTGAATGTAATGTAAAGTATAATAATATAAATAATAATAATAATAATAACCGGCCTATATACGTCCCACTGCTGGGCACAGGCCTCTTCCCATATAGAGAAGGGATGAGCATTGATCATAATAATATAATGTATGTAAAATGTAAGGATAATGATACTTAGCACGAGAACGTCGAGACGAGAAGTACAACAAGAATACTAAGCATAGTGCGCTTTTTGCTAGTAAGGATTGTTTTTTAATAAAAGTTATGGTATTAGTACCTTTTCAGCAGTAGTCCTAGATATAGGTCCATGGAACCAGGGCTCGCGCGCCAATAGCGCGGCCTGCGCCTGCGCAGACAGCGGCTCGGCCGGCGGCTCGCCTGGAGACGACGATGATGACGGCGCTGATGAGGACGTCACTGGCGCCGCTGTGAACGGCTCTGGAAGTATAGCAATAGCAAAACAATAGTAAATGATGTACACCGATATACCTAAAGCAAACGTGATACGAGCGCGTGAGTTAAAGGGTAACTTCGGGCGCGTCATTGAATAGTAACGTACCCCGCAACCCGCGCGAACTATGCCCCGGTTCACGAATGGATTTGCCAGTAAATAATCGCTGTATTATACCTTAAAGTCTGAGTTTTCAGCAATTGAAGTCACTGCTTGAGTGGCATCAAATTATTAAGAGGATATTTTTTTCTTTTAAAAGCTGGGAAGGACTTCAACAGAATTTGAATCAATTCAGCTAGGGTTGACTCAAAGTAGATAGTTAATTCCTTTTTTAGAAATACTAATTGTTTATTGCCGATTAAATTGGACTAGACTGGCGCCGGAGAGAGAAGATTGGAAAGTGTTGGAGAAGCTTTTGCCAAAGGGCACACAAAATAAAAAAATGTTAATGAAATGTCATAACTCACGCATGTCAAAGATGTCTGTGTGATGATTGGGCAACAGTGCGGTGGGCGGCGTCCTTGGGGGAGGAGTTTGGTTAACATAGTGCCGAACACTTTCTTCACAACTGGAATTGATATAGCATTCAATTTTAAGCACTTTGTTCATTATATATTTTTTATGTATATTTTTTATACATTAAAAAACTATATTATCGTCCTGAGAAAAAACCACCACCATTAAATTAAAAAAATATCTAATATTTTGACCAATTGGTAAATCAAGATAGAATTTCAATAACATTATCAAAGGAGTTTTTCATGTAACAATAACAAAAAGGCTCTCAATAATATTGGTGTTTGAATATATAAATGTAATTTTGGTATGTAGTCTCATATGACTCATACATGTTGTTGAAAATTTGTCACTGAACTATCACGGTTATTCGTTCTATTAGCCAGATTAACCAAGCTGAATCATTTTTTATTTGTTTCTGTGAAATCGATATTGATTCATTCATAAATAATCCGGCACTGTCTAGGGTATACGGTATAAAGGTACAGAATAACATATTTTTTATATTTGTACGTAAGAAGGTGTAGTCATATAAATGTAGGTAGGTATATTTTGGAATATCATACAATTTTTTTATTAGTTAAGTATAAGATTTACGTTCGGATTTATTATTAGTAATACAGTATTGTTCATTTGTTATCTCTTTTTTCACACAAAAAAGATCACTTATAGCATTGTTACATATCATTATGTTACAAGAAAGTGCCCTAAAAATTTAATGTCAATCAATTTCAGTTACTATGGAAACTGCGAAAAAAAGGGTGGTCAAATATGAAATACTGCTGATGCCCATAATAATTAATAATTTTCTTTCTTATAGAAATGATTGACTATTCTGAAAAAAAAAAAAAAAAAAAAAACGTAGCTGCCATACTAATTTTGAGGTAAGCCATTTTTAGGGTTCCGTATCCGAAAGGTAAAACGGGACCCTTTTACTAAGACTTCGCATCCCGTCTGTCCGTCAGTCACCAGGCTGCATCGCATGACCGATAGCGACAGTTGAAATTTTCACAGATGATCTATTTTTTTACCGCTATAACAACAAATACCAAAAACCCGAATAAAATTAATATTTAAGGGCCTCCGATACGGAACCATTCGTGCGCGAGTCCGACTCGCACTAGGCCGGTTGTTTTTGTATTTTCTTCAAGAAAATTGTTAATTTTCATGAACAGAAGCAGTATTTACTATGACAAAATGATCATACATCCTGTATTTTAAAATAAATTTGAGCTAGTCATAGTATTGCACCGGCGTGAACCCACTCGTAACTCAAGCATTTAGCTAATCACGAGGGGTTAAAAAGAATACTATTAATGTGCGACCTACATATCTAGTTTTTACTCACGAAGATATAGGAGCAAGTGAGGCGAGCGAAGCCAGTGGCGGGGGCGGTGGGTGTCTGTATGTCGTGGTTGTCTCTGGCGGCGACTTGTCGGGCATGTCGTTATAGTACTCCCGGTCCTCTGACGCGATGCTGCTAGCCGTGTCACATAGGGCTCGCGATCCGTTTAGATTCAACCTGAAATGTTGTCTTTTATTAGATTTATCAATTTATGGACGGAAAGTAGCGAGGACGGAGGACTTTGCCCTTCCGTGAAACAATACGTGCATATTATATTAGATGCACATACAAGCAAGAATTTAATTAAGATGGTTGTCTTGTTAAGAGAATGATCAACAAAGATGAAATCGATTTTAGCTGCTACATTTAATATACTTAGGTTTTGATACTTGGTCTGGTTTTACTAGTAATACCATTCTCCATACCTTGTCCGATGTACAAATAAACTTATTCAAATTACTTTCTACACTACTAGTACACTGTTTTGCAGTAGCTTATAATCTTATAAATAAAAAAAGAATCATCAAAATCCCAGGCGAAAGTTCTGAGGTAACAAACATAAAAAAAAAATATAGTCGAATTGAGAACTTCCTCCTTTTGGAAGTCGGTTAAAAATAGATATAAGGACAATATGTAGTGACCGACCGAAACATGTTATTTTGCCGAAACCGAAACCGAAACCGAAGGTTCGGTTTCATTGTAGTTTCGGCCGAAACCGAAACCGAAACCGAACCTTTTATAAAAAAAAAGTCCTTAAAATGTCGAAAAAATGTTAGTAAGCCCGTTTTTTTCTAAAATTAATATCTCGCCAACCTATAATTACAAGTTTCTACTTTCAAAGATTTATCAAAATAAAATTTCAGCACAGTTACAGAGATTCTATCTGAAAATTTAACTACCCTATAAAGTGAAAAAAATACATTATTTGGAACACAAAGTTAGCGATTTTTTAATGGTGGTATAAAATAAAACAAATTTATTATTAAAATATGATGCTCATATATTATGTTTATTTATTTTCAGTTACTTACATTTTGACTGCACGGATAGCCGAGTGGTAAAGGTCACCACGCTAATTACCTCGGTGCGCGACGTGCTGCGGGTTCGATTCCCGCATGGGACAAGCATTTGTGTGATCCACAGATACTTGTTCCAAGTCTGGGTGTTCTTTGTGCATGTGATTTGAATGTTTGTGAATCCCCCGCGACACAAGGATTAAATTCCTTAGTGCGGGCGTCGTTTTTATTAAAAAATATATATATATACTCACAAATATCACAATCAGTTAGCCTCGAATGGCTAATTCAAATATAATTAGATAATCAAAATAATCAAATTGTTAATCATATAACCAAATCGTTAGCCGAGCGCGACCCGAAGGGACGATGTTGTAAGTTTCGGCGCGGCCGAAAGGTTCGGCCGTTTTTGGCCGAAACCGAAACTCGGGCCGAAACTTGATTTTTTGGCCGAAACTGACCGAAACCGAAACCGAAACCGAAATTTCGGTCGGACACTAACAATATGTAAATTAAACAATCAGTCCGGGATCATTTTCATAGACATAGTTTTATAATGTGTAACAATTAATTGTAACAGCCCGACGATTATTATGACTAAGAGTATGACTAAAAACATAACATTATTCTGGCTCTAGCGAGACATAATAATCAATTACGACAGTTACGATACAGTACAATCAAAATTCTATTATATCAAAATATTTAATTAAATGTGATGTCTGAATGTACTTTAACAATAGATAATTGAATTGAATGCTTAAATTCAAATGAGGAAAGTTAAAATCTCGCCTCAATATTACTGTTACACAAGGCATTTTGTGTTGTGAATAAACCAGATAAACAGGAAATGCACACTGGTTTTCACAATATCGGGCGTGAGTCATCAAACATACTTACGATGAGGGTTTCGTCAAAAATTCCTTAAAACGAAGTTCGAAGGCTTGTCCTATGGTCGCTATAACGTCTTGTGCTAGTCTGCCGCCGCACTCGAGCACGTAACAAGCTCTCCATTCCGCTGGAGGTACAGATTTAGCTACATAGGCTACAAAGTCCAAGGAGTCTGTATCACCTCCAGACGCGAACGAGACTCTCGGCATATCATGGCGGGCTATTGTCTCCCCGCCTTCGAGAGCTGCTAGTGTAATCGCTTTAGATGATATTGTTAGGGCAACATTAGCTCCGGAGTGTGCCATTCTAGGACGAGCTGCGAGTGCTCGGACCGCTGCCTGACACACTCTACGTTTCTTGTCAGCTGATCTTAGACCAGCAGCTGCACATACCCTTGCAATACATTCTCTGTAACAATAACCATATAGTTTCATTCCAAAGTATACATAAAAATCTGGCCTATAAAATGCCCTACAGCTGGGCACAGGCCACTTTTCATATAGAGAGAAGGAATAAGCATTATTTAATACTTTTACTCATTTTGGGTTCGCGATTTCAGATAAAGTATACAATAAACAAAATGTAAAAGAGAAAATCTAGAACTTGAATAGGATTTATTCAGAGTAGGTTAATATGTGACCAGGATATTAATTTCCTATAGGGATTGGTGCTCACAAGGGGAACTCCAACCAGTAATTTAAACAAATTTCCTCAAAAATATCCTGTAAATATGTTTTGTATAAACACAAAGTGGAAGCAGATGTTCTATAAAATCAAGGTAATAATAATAATAATTATTTGAAAAATGGGATTGCAGAGTTTACAATTGTTGCATATAAGGATTTTTAGGTTGAACTACAATAAAAAATGGGTGAAGTACTGCTCTCCTAGATAGGCTAAGATTGCGGTAGAAGGTGCAAATAATGAAGATCTATAATTATTTGTTTAAAAATTCATATGTAATGCCTTTGTCCAGAGCTCCACCTGCTTGGGTCCATTATTGCAGCAAAAAGGATCCTAAAGCATTCCTGGATAAAGTATCAACTACTGAAAGATTTTTTCAAATTGGACCAGTAGTTCCTGAGACTAGCGTGTTCAACCAAACAAACAAACTATATTAGTAATATAGATGAGTTAATGCTAGTTGCTACTACATAACAAGCATGTTTTTAAAAGTGTGTGTTTATATAGTAGTAAAACTTAATAACAGCTGATAATAATGTCTGTGAATACTACAACAACTTCAGTTCTTTAGTTGAGTCATACTTAAGAAAAACAATATCATAATTATGTTTCTCTATGTGATTAGGCATGAGAAGTATGTTTTCATGTTGTTAATTTATTTTATTGTTAGGAATAATACAATAAATATTATTTACTCACTTTGCTACTTGAGATCTAGTTTCAAAGTCTAGTTTCTTCATAGATGTTAAAACCTCCATACAGCCAATATACTGAAAGTTAATTACATAGTTTTGTTTACAATAAAAAAATTAACCCACATTGAAATAAAGATGTATGAGACAATTTTGTGATTCTGTTAGTTATTAGGTAGTTAATTAATAACAGAATGTTAGCTACTTTTAATTATTTAGCTACATGCTTAGCAACTTCATGCATTACTGTAATAGGAACAGAAGAATAATTTAAATAGAACTAGGAATTTGAATAAACATTGACGTATTTGAATTTGAACTGAATGCAAATTCTATAGTAAAACACTTTTACATACATGAACATGATTTGTATGTAAAAAGTTGTTTAGAACTAAACAACAGCAGTGATTTGCATTACTGAGAATTTCCTGTGGTGACAAATGTACGGTCAATAAAAATACATGTGTTAAAGGATGCTTACCCTGACTGCATACGTGATTCCATCGCTCGCGAGCACCGAGTCGGGGTGAAGCCAGCCCCGCGCCGGCTTCGCTACAAAAGTGCTGTCCGTCATCTCTCACGCGTCAGGAACGCACTGCGACGTATCACTCAACGTTATTCTTCACACTTCACCTACTTTCAGTTATTTATAAGGCGCTTTCATTGTGATTCAACTGATTAATTCGCCAATGTCGATGTAAGTCACAGTTATCTCAAAAGTTTTGACGCTTAACACGTTACAGAATTTCTTTACTAGTATCTATAATTAATAGTTCGATTGTTATCAGGTTGAGTAAATAAGTAAAAGCGTGGGAAAATATTACAATATTAAAATAAAAAACATTACAGTTTCATCACCAAGCAAAGTTACAACTTTTTTGACGTTTATGAACGAACTAACGAAGTAAAGTAACGAACGAAGAATGTAGTGACACAACCACAGACTATGCTTGGTTGGAACCATAGAATAATAACTAGTTGGAACATGCAAAGACATTGTAATGTACTGTTATAGAGTACAATGTCTTTGGGAACATGTGAGAGAGAGATTTTATGAATGGATCAATGGATGGCTATCAGTTAGACAGTTACGCGCAGATGAGATAAACTAGATTGAATACTTTTTACTCGACTACATCGAAACCAAAGGATCGGTAATGTTTTTGGCAGTGTAAGTATGTATGTATGTTGTATGCACAGATTAAAGACTAGTAATAGTTGTATGGAGGGAGACTGCAGTGGTTGGTTATCCATCCACAGTCTCCTACCCAAGTCGTAATCATAACTTGTGCTAGTTAGAAGCATGTGTGTACAAATATTGCTTGTAAATGGCATGCATATTAGGTTAAAGTTTTTTATTAATGAAAAGGCATGCTTATTTTGAGCATGCTAGTTTCAAGCAGGTATATTTGTACAGCTCTCGCCAAACTTTATGGCCGCTCCGAGTCCGAACTTAACCGCATTACGCTTCCCAGAATACAAAATCAGGTATCAGCGGGACTTACGCGGGGAGGCAGGGCACGCCTCCCGCGGGTCCCGCGCGTTAGTGCGAGTGTATGAGTAGTGTGTATGAGAGTATGTAGTAGTATGAGTGTACCATGGTCCATGCGCGAGTTCGTACCGACGCGACGCGCGATGGCTACATTCAGTGCGGCCATAAAGTTTGGCGAGTGCTGTACCTTTAGTTTTATTAGGTAGTTAAGCAGAAGTAGTTGTCTGTTTAAGAAGACGACGCCCGCACTAAGAAATTTAATCCTTGTGTCGCGGGGGTTTCACAAACATTCAAATCACATGCACAAAGAACACCCAGACTTGGAACAAGCATTTGTGGATCACGCAAATGCTTGTCTCATGCGGGGATCGAACCCGTAGCACGTCGCGCACAGTGGTAATTAGCGTGATTACCTATACCACTCGGCTATCCATGCAGTCAAAAGGCATTTCAGCTTCTGCTTACTGCTCCTGTAATACCTGCACTTTTCCACATTGAGTTTTGTATCTATAGTCATGTTGTGTTTTTACCCGACTGCACTAGGAGGGTATCACTTGTAATAACTATGTAGTTTTTTTTACTTTTTAGAGAGTGGTCATTGTTCACCGGCCCTATAATTTATATTTTGCTCATAAATATACTATACCTATCAATGTAAAAAGTATATCAGCTACCTACTTTCTAGGTCCTGTCATAAAAAAATATATCGTACCTAAGTGTATGGAAATGATCGTTGAGATTGATAAAACTATTAGATATTGTATTTGATCTGGTAAATTATAAAACTCACTGCTAGAGGTAAATTAACCCCTTAGTTACTTTATACGTGTTACTTCACATTAATCTAAGGCCTGATACGAATACCGGGTAAACGAAGATGACGTTAATTAAATGAGAGTCTATGAGAGTAGTCTCATCAGTCTCATGTTCCCCACTAATGAGTTTCTGTAACTATGATGTTTAGATTCTGTTATTGCAAAAGTATCTAATAAGTATTTATTCACCAGACTACTTTCCGAGGGAATCTTTAAATATGATTGATTTGATACGTCGTCTTCGATTAGAAAGTTTTTTTTATTCTTAAGTAGGTACATATTACTCACTGCTGATAAAGTAATAAGCACTTAGTCGAATGTAATTCGGTGTTTGCTGGGATTAGGAATCGTCATCATCACCATACTCTACATACTTAATTATAATAATAATTCTCCAATTAACGTAGCATTATTCTTAAAAATTTGTTATTCTGAATAGTGGTTTGGTCCTATCTTATAACAACAAAAGTCCAGTGAAGCAGTCAAACCCAGTCAGGTTTAATCCGGTCAGGCTTACAGCGGTATAACTTAAAAAAAAACTGGTGTAATAGAAATGTAGGTAGCTCATATTCGACGGCCTATATCATTTTAACAAGTTTATATTTATTGTTATAAATGTACACGAATGGACTGAATGGCGAACGGGGTCAAGTGGCGGGCCAAGAGCTGTCGGGGGTGCAATGAATGCGAGACTGAATCCCGAGCCTCCGGCTACATGTTTAAGAACGTCTTGTAAGATTTTGGGCAAAAGAAGTCCTTGCTAGAAAACCTATAGGATTTTTACGCTACTAGGGGTGTGAGACAGTTATCCCTAACAAAAAAGAAACTTTATAGTATTTTACAAGAAAATTGGACCTATCGTTTACGATAACCTAACTTCATGATTAACGGTATTTGCGGCCGAATATCCCACACTGTGTTAAAAGTAAACGAGACGAAAATAAACACTATTATCCATCAAAAAAGTATAAACACGTACAGTCAAATATACAGCGATACATTTATGTTGTATCAGCAATCAAGCGGGTAAAGCTCCCGTGATGAAAAAATTGGCCGTCCGACAGAATCTTAACGAACCTGTCTGTCTAGAACGCGGATTGGCTGTACAGTATAAAAAAATATAATAATATTCTGTTCTGTTTTCACAGGTTAACTGTGCTATTTATTGAAGAAACAGGACGCTTGGTAAAATTGATTTTTTAAATAAGAATGTTGAATTTTCTTTGTTTGATTGAAGTTTAATGTACTACCGTTTAAATGTTGTAAACATTTTTTTTTAAGTTATATTGTTACCTACATTTCATATTTACTTAATAACCGACTTAATATATCTATTAAATATAAATATCATTAAATATTATTGCGTAAGCGCAAAAAGTCCTTCTATTTTTCTATTTATATACATGTAAGTCCTACAAACCACTTTTATACCTTGTTCACTAAAAAAAGGAAACAAATCACAAAAATGAAAGATATTCAGCCTACAATTTTCTCTTATCTCGGTTAGCACGTTACATTTTCTTTTAAACGTGCAGTCGTGTATTGCTGTAGTCAGCCACATTTATTTTAATTAACGTCAACAAAAAACAAGCAGATGAAATAAAACAGTAGTTCCGTTGTATTTTCCTTTCAGGGAATATTCCGTTTATGTTAGAGTCTATTTAAAGAAATCTTGATATTTCTTTATTAATTTTTTCTTAGCAGCCATTAGTAAATTAAAAATATATCTTCGTGAGATAGGACCATGTTATCGTTAACTTCGTCGAGCCGGAATAAAAATGGGAACATCTGGCAAAATGTAGATATCAATCGGAACGGTTCTTTCTACGCCTGTTAGCTTTGAGCTTTCTAACTTAATGAAAAAATATCTTGAAATAAGAAAAGTGTGGGAAGCGGTTCAAGACGAAGAGCCTGGACCAAATTTGGGGGAGATTTTTCTCAGCAGTGGGACACCTTAAATCTAAACTTAACTAATACTAATAATATTGTAAAGAGTTTTGTATTTTTATAATAAGGAAGAATGTAGAAACAACAAAAAGGTTGTTCTATACCTATATTCTAAGTTTTGAATGTTTGTAACGAATAAACTCAAATCTAATATACCGATTTCAAGAATTATTTCGACGTTATAATGCTACATTACCCCGAGTAACATTTAAAAGCTATAATGTATTAGGTACTCGAAAAAAAGTTAGGGATTGCGGGCGAAGTCGCAGGCAATAGTTAGTTTCATAATAAAACGAAAAGTGTATTCGGTACAACATTTTTATTTGGAGAAAGAATTAAGTTCAACTGCCTGAAAATACCAGAGTATTAATTGTTGATATATTGTAAAAAGAATGCCATAAGCAAGTGTTATTTTTAGTTTTTCAGTTTTAAACCATTAATTTGATGATAGTAAAACTGGCAAGTTGACACAAAAAGCGCATATGCAAGTTTTGTTATAATATATTATCTAAACACAGATAAAATGTACCACAATGCTGGCAGAGTATTATGTTATGAAATATACGTGAGCTTACAGTTGACATAAGTGTTCAACGTCCATGAATAAATGTTCACAGACTCGCTGCGTATCTTTTGTGACCAGGAATTCCTGCATGACAATTGAGACTGACCGCTTACGGGGAGCTGTGGTGTGAGGTCTCTTTGTACAGTTGAATAACCCAGGTATATTTAATTTTGAAGTCATATTTTTTATATAAAAATTATGACGGTAAAAAAGCGAATGTGAGTACTGTTTGAGTACTGTTTAAAAGAATAATAAACCTACTTACTTATCATATGAATTTGCTACTGTACCTTTGAATACGAATATCAAAGGCACTGAGCTAAACGATTATTTCATATTTTTTTACTTTTACGGGGGTCATTAACCTTGCTACTCTTTAGTACCTAAAAAAACGGAATAGATTATCTGATAATAAAATAATGTTCAAGCAAACAATATCAACATTAATAAAGGGGATTTTATTACGGTACCTACCTACATCAAAACGGCTTTGTGAAGTGTCGCAACTCGCATGTCCCAAGATCGCATCAGTAGTCATCCCTGAAACATACTCGTATACGGAGGCTGTACGTTTTGTTTACACTATGAACGTGTGCAGTGTAAGTAAACCTCGCAAGGAGCAAGCCCTTCCTTTTCACTCTCAGCCTGTCTAGAGGCTCTGCGTGCACAAAATTAATAATCTCGCAGACAAGCTTCCACGTTACTTATTTACTTTGTTAGTCAATTTACATATAACTTAATTTTAACGTAGAGTTTCGAAAACTCCAAAAACCTCTCAGTAATTTATGACTTTAACTAAGTAAAAAAGGTCGGCGGGAATCTACTGTTTTTAATATCGTTACATGAATAACAAAGTTATGTCGTTTAGGAGTTTTGTCGTCCCGATGGGCGGTGGGTAAATGTTTATTTTTATTGTTCAAATCTACCCCCAAACATTAACGTAATAGCCGCCACGAGAATTTGAGCTACGGCCTACCCTTGCTTACACCGAAATAGATTCGCGAATTTCTGTAGAGCAGAAAGTAAACTCTTTATTAAAAAGAAATAATAGTATGTTGTCAGAAAGGGAAATATTTGTTTTTTTAATTAGCGATAGAACTTTAAATAAGACTCCTATTATATGAAGTTAATTAATTTATAGCTTACGAATACCCCTGAATTAAAGTGAAGCTCTACGAACGGTGCAAACGCGCCCTCCGTAGCGGCAGCGTAGCGGATGGCCGCGTAGCCGGAGGGCGGGCGCGCGTGCGTCAGTCGGCGAGAGCCGCGCGTCGCCGCTGCACGCCCGGCATGCGCTCCCGTGCCGCGCTCGCACTCCATCTAACACCCACACACTACCGCGCGCCCCTGTAAGTACATCATCATACTATATCTAACATTGCTAAATAAACCACCAACTTACAAACACTTTTTCATTCAGAAACTGTCATCCGGAAACGGTTATTTCCGCACGTGGATCCATATTTAGCCGGTGCTTTCCCGACGCACAGTAACAAATGAGCGGTTCGTTCGATAGCCCACTGCCCCTGTGAGAGGCTTCCAAGTGAGCCCTCTCTTCAAGGGTTGTTCGGTATTCTGATTAAAACGTTTTGTTTTGAATGTAGATCAAGACTCAATCGTCACTTTGTACTAATTGATCATTTGGGGTTACAGCAATTATTTTGTTTGTAGTTTGGTGGTTTTGCACGTGTTCACTAGTGTAGGTCAACTTAGATATTTTATCTAAATTTTACATAATCCTTCTGCTAACGTTGAACATGTTCATTGCAATTATATGCATCAATTTCTTTGCTTTTTTAAACATTGTAACTTTTTATTTCTTTAAAAGTTACATTTCTATATTCCTTTGATGTAACTTTCCTAAAGCATACTAATGATAAGCTTTATATTAACTGATTTATAATACCCCCTAAAATTGCTTGCGTACCGTAATGTACCGTGTCATAACTATCGCGAAAACGCCAGTAATAAAAAGGAAATGTATGATGTGCATAGAGTCGTACATCCAAGCCTGAGGACTGCAGACTGCTCTTTTAAAGAGCTAGGTCTCGGGTTCGTCAAACAATTGTCGTTCGTCTGGCGCGTCGGCCGCTCGAGCCTCTCAGTTCTTTTTAGTTTGTCTACAATTCCGTGAGGCCTTCCTAGACGCAGCTTGAAAGCGGCCCGCAATTAGCCCGAGTCTGGCTACTGCTTCTTTTTTATACGGATTTGTAACTGAGCCGACAGTTACTGAAAGTCAAAATATTTTAATTTGAAGAAGGCCTGTTCAGGCACATTCAAAACGTGAAATGACTCTAGTTGCGGGGTTCCAAAATGTCATTCCTATGCAGAAGAACCGGAAAGAAACTTCAGAATTAATTACATTATTATAATGATTCTCCAAAGTTATTACGTAGGAGATAGTTTCTAGACGTTAAATTTAAAGATTTTAATTTCAAAACAGAACGTAATATGCTTATTATTCGATGTCTTTTTTTTTTACCTTTTAGGTGTCCCACTGCTGGGCAAAGGTCTCCCCCAACCTGCTCCAGTATTTAATTTATTTTATATTGATGTGATTAATTTTATAAAATTGCTTTCTATTGTACACGCATTCCAACGTTAGGTACACACATCAAACTTTTCTGTATAGTCAGGGTTAAACAAACAAATTCATAAAACAAGCAAGGAGGCCAAAACCGCCGCATCATTGCAAAACTTTAATTAATTTTAAATACTTTGTTAATTATAAACGTCTGCAACACATTTCCTCGCTCAGCGATAACAATAGATTTTAAATACACATGCCTTGTCCTTAAGTACTCACGACGTTTTACATTTGAATGGAAGATAAACGATGTCTGTGTTTTACATTCGCCATCATAATTAGAAGATTGATGCTGAGATTAACGCAATTATATGACGAGGGGAAAGATCTCCATCTTGTAGAAAACTGAATAATTTGTTACAGAAAATATTTCTCAGGAGAAAATTCGTTTAAGGAATTACGGAGTAACCTTTGATACTTGAAGCTTTAATCTGGCAGAGGTAAACAAGATCACGCTTCGCAATAATGCAAGGAATATGAAACTCTATAATATGAACCGTAAAGCGGTTTTTAGAAAACAAGAGAATGAGGTTGTCTTTTGTTTTCTGTCTATTGTATTTAACACACATTATTACTTGAGAAGATCTTGTCTAATCTAGTGTGAAGTTGCGACGGCTGGTTTAGCAGGAAAATGTTATTAATGTTCAAGATGACACACGTTCATCCCCCGTATATGCTTCATAATGACCTACATACATACACACGTATGCGTATAATATAAACATTTATGTATAATATGTAATCTGCTTAATATATCTTCAACGTAGTACCCTATAATGTAAAAATAAATAGTTACGAAATAAAATGTATTTTTCTAAAAAAAGGTCTGAAAATCATGATTTACTTCTTTCATTGAAAATATTTAAGCTCATAATAAAACAAAAATACCGATAAAATTCTTTACTGAAACTGCCTTTCAAGTTTAAAGCCGATTTAACTATAATTATGAAATATACACAATATTTCGCATAAAAAAGTTAGTAAAAAAATATTTTTATACTATACTTCCTCTTCCTTTCATTCACAAAAAAATAAATCAAGATTCTTTTCATAAAAATAAGAATTTTCTTTACAATCTTTTGTAAGACTAATACTGGTGATACGAGAAAAATAATGATGAACCGAAAGACGTCTTTGAATGATTAAAATACATCTGTAAATGTATCATTTTAAACTAGGTCAAATTACAGTCGTCTCGTAGGAAATGAAACTTTGATTTGAATGTCAGCTGACGTGCGAAATGATGGAAGCCCGATATTTCTCGTTACGGGTGAATTTCACGCCTCGAGAAATTGTGACGATTTCCTAATATTGAAAATACCGACCCTTGTTACATTGAACAAGTGACATTCCCGAATATATCATATGGTTTCTATGATTTCTATATTTATTCTTTTGTAGTAATTTATTAAAAAACTAGCTGTTTCCCGCAGCTCCGCCCGCGGTCTATATTTTTTTAATATAATTGAGATTTAAACTATCCTATCTCTCAAGTTGGATCGAACTGCACATGGTGTGCGAATTTTATTATAATCGGTTAAGTGGTTTAGGAGTCCATTGAGGACAAACATTGTGACACGAGATTTATATATGTATATTAAGATTACTATTCACCCAATACGTAATGATGTGGGTTTGACCAAAACCTAAAAGCATTTCACCCTTCCATAAACCCAGGGTAAATATTTGCTTCAAAAGGTATTTTTATAAAATCAATAAGTATTTCAGTCGTATCAAACCGTATGCAAAAAGCATTTTTAATTGCGTAACACTGTTGCGAGCGACATTTTTCAGGTTTTCGGAAGGATTTACAAAAATAGCTTCGCTCTGCTATTGTTGCCATCCTCCCCTACATTATTGGGGGCGCTCTGAATAAATGAATATTTGATTTGCTAATTAAGCTTCGTCAGAATATCACCTTTGTTTTTGTAACGTGTCTCTAAAGATAGGGCAGGCTGTACTGTCTAATTTGCAGAATCGACTCAAAATTTAGAACAATAGTAGGATTTTACTTCCATTGTTTTAGCGAATTTGTTCCCGTTTCTGAGAAATTTTCAAATTTCAATTCATTTTAAATTGTATTGCAAATATTGTATATTAATAGGCTTAATTAAATGTTATAGACATTTCGAAGATCCTTGTGGTAACATAATCCTACTATCCTACTAATATTATAAATATGAAAGTGTGGATGTTTGGATGTTTGGATGTTTGGATGTTTGTTGCTCAATCACGCAAAAACGGCTGAACGGATTTGGATGAAATTTGGCATGCATGTAGCCTTTGACATGGAAAGGAACATAGGCCGTATACCTTTTATCCCGATTCCTTAAGTAGTTCTCGAGGGACAATTGAAAATTGTGTACGAGCTTAAGCCGTGGGCTGAAAGCTTAGAAATTTAGTATTTTTCTCTATTACAGCGCAAGCTATAACACTGGTAAAAATTTTATTACATTTTTCATTACTTTCACATTTTTTATTTCCTTTTGGACCCAATTCTAAAGTCCACGCAGACGAAGTCGCGGACAAAAGCTAGTAAATTATAATTTTGGTTGAAGCAAGGTAAATGCAAAACTAGATGACAAGTGAAAGAAACTGTATTACAATTTTGTTTTACTTCGTGTAAATCATCGACGTTGAAAACAAAAGAGTATCGATTACACGACACCTACACATACAACACATCTGTGATCTCTCTCGATCTCGTATTGATGCCTAGACGTAGAAAACAAATATTTGCGACTTGGAGAAAACAAATCCCAAGAGATAGCAAACACAATACGATACTACCGCCACAGTCAGACAGTCTAGCAATAAATAAATACTTTTTACCTTTCTCAAAGTCTTTTACCTCACACACGTCATGTATTTTTACTTATATTTCAGTTCTATTACGATTGTATTTCGGTTAAGAATAGACGTTGAACCTTCGAACCTTGTTCAATTTCCAATAACTATGGCTTACTTTAATGTATCGTTCATTCGACGTTTCCTCTCGCATTGATGGTATTCCAATTTATATTGGTCGGATGAACTGCTCTGCTATTCGTTTCTGCGGACATAATAAATTTACTATTGATTTTGTTACTATGGATATAAAGTAATATGACATCATTGCAGCTATAAAAAATCGAATGAGAATTTAGCATGAAACACGTAACTGAATTTCTAAAAATAAAATCTTGAATTTTATGTCTGGATTCGAATACGTGAAATTTAAGGTACGTAAAGAATATTTGTAGAAATGATGTTAATATTCTCCGAGATAAAATAGAAGTACGTGCTTTTGTTACGATTCATTACTTGAAAATATGGTTTCTTCGTGTGTCAGAAGCCTAACCAAGTCATACATAAATAAATAGGCAGCGAGTAACAAGGGTGTGAAAGATTTGCGGGTGCTGGAATGGAACTATCATATGTGTCGAAATAAAGAAAAATAACAACGGAGTCCCTCAGGGGAGTGTATTCGGCACATTGCTATTTCTCGTCTATATTAACAATACCGGGACCCACCGTCCTATTCCTTTATTTGCTGATGACAGCTCTGTTATATTCCCAGAGCAATAACTGAATGAAGCTTTGAATAGTTTCATAACATCGTTTGATTGGCATAGGTTCGGCGAAAAATACATAATCTTATTATATAATTTACTTAACTACAGACCCCGCCGTAAATCAAAGGGTTACTGTTGGGTAAGACTACCGGATATGACACCGCACAGACATGATAATGTTCTTACTGAAATTCTCATTCAAAGGCAAAATGCAATGTCATCTAGGAATGATTTTTCAATTATTCAAGCGTATTTTCTCTTAAAAAATATACGGCAACCTTTCGGTTAATGGTCTATTATATGTTTCTTAAATACCTATATTTGCTTTATCATTCATTACTTTAAATTGAATAGATAGGGTTTACTTCAGTCGCAGTACGATTGTATCTACACATCACATCAGTGGACGCAATTCCCAAATCAAAAGGGGTCTTCGGTTACTATTTACATGTAGGTACGTGCTCGGTGACAGTTTTATTGATAAGGCAATTCCCTTCTCAGCCACGTTCGCATTTGTTTAAGTTGTTTCGATAGAAAAAGGCGGGATCTGCGGTAAAGTCTGGCACTTTGTCTCGAAACCACAATTTATTAGTTTGCTTTCGATTCATTACCCAGCCGGGGCACTCGTAAAACATTTTAGTGAAAGATTGTAAGGTTTATTGGTGCCTTTATTTAACGTGACAAGTGTGCTTGGAAATAGTTTACTTAGAAATTTTATGGCGTGTCTTAACGTTAGTAATTAAATTTGGTTTTACTCTTCTTGTTTATTTAATTTTATTCTATGTTGGTTTGTCACTCGATCGAATTAGACTGAATTAGTTTTATTTCCATTCAAATTTTTCGAAAATATTTCAAAATAAAGAAGAACCACATTGCCATCCTAATAAAAAAAACATTAAACACAATATTGGCATTAATATAATAATAATAATAATAAATTGTTTACTTGTACACAAAAACCAAATAGTACTAGGCGAGGACTTATGATTAAGTTGTACAACAGTGTCATAGTTGAAAGTCGAAACATCTGACTCCTAAACTAGGCAAGAAGCCTGTATCTTAGAAGCCGAAGTTCCCCAAGATTTAATTGACATAAAACAGTTTAATTATGATCGTCGTACAAGTACTTGTATTAAAAACATAAAAAATAAACTATTAGTTGAAACAAAAAAACAAGTAAATTATGCGCATACAGCATATTTTTTTTTTTTTTTTTTTATATATATTTCAAGACATTATTTTAAGTAAACTTTCAGTTTCATCATATGATAGCTCTTGCAACCACTTGGTTAGTAAGTTTTCACCTCATATTTCGTACGGATATATATAAACAACACTTTATTTATTTTATTATAAAGACGAGAGCTTTGGGCAAGAAACTGACGACTAGCAAATGCGGAACGGCACCTTACAGGATCACAGACAGAAGTACCTTTGCGTCTCAGAAGGATTTTTGTATCCAAAGGTAACATGGAGTGTCTTCGCAGAACAGCGCGGAGTATAAACAACTGTCTGACTGTCAGGACATGGGCCATGGAATAGAGTTCAGTTGTGGGAAAGTCTCTGGGCTTGAAGTGCATGACTTTTAGAATTGCCCTTTGAGCTCTTTCTACAAAAATTAAGGAGGTTTTATTAGTTTATGTTGACTTACATAATATATGATCGCATAAATATCTTATACTTAATGTTTAAATATATCATAGAGATCAACATTAATTGGACATGAAATAATCCCGATAGGTATCTCAAATTCATTCAAGCACATATCCCAGGAAGGATCGTTAACAGGCAATCAATATTTCATCAGTAAGCTACTGGCATATAGACTCAAGTGCGGATAGTTGAATAAACTTTGCAACCGCTGCCCCCGTAATGGATTGCTAATATTAGCTAAATCTCGTAAGTTTACACCCCTTGCTGAACCGGATAAGTCTGTTTCATCCGTCTTTTATCCGGCGATTCGTTTCGATGCCGAAAGACGGTAGGGTGTCGAAACGTTAGTTAAGTACTAGTACCTACGTATATTGGTAGCGCTCTCTGAGTAATAGGTTTTTGAATGAAGGATATTGATGATTGATTGCGATTGATGGGAGCGTTGGAACTCGGCGCGGTCAATATTTTCCTTCAACGTTTTTCTAGTTGCTGCGAATTTTGTGATACACGAACTCTTAAATTTCCCCTTACTCTGGTTCTAATTACCGTTATGTAGTTTTTCAACTCGAAATGTCAGGTCAGGTTCTATTTTTAAATAATACGTAACCTAAGTAACAGTCGGACAGGACAAGCTAACTATAATAATAATATAATAATAAATAAACCTAATCTAACCGAGTTTTGTTAATTTAACCTTTATAATTTTGTTTCGATCATGCTAACAAAATTGTGAATTCAGTAGCATTTGTTCTTCTATCGTATCATTTGCCAAGTATTTTGAGGTTATTTTTGTAAAGATAAAGTTACCTAAATATTAAAATACTAAAAAATAAACATCCTCTGTTGGTGAATGTACAATAAATAGTAAATAAATAAAATAATTTGAATGTGTCAGTTTTACTTGATAGTTTTATTTGGTAGTTATCAAGGTTTGTGGAAGTGATATATATGATGATATAGTGATATTTAACAATTCTAAGTCTTATCTAAGATCTATATCTAAGATTTCTGAGTCTTATCTATTTTTTTTTATCTAAGATCCTGCCCCCTGATCGTAGGTAGATATCGAAAATTAATTTCAGGGTTTCACAACCTAATTCAATTTGAAATTTCTTTATAGGCTATCTAGAAAGTAGCTAGTCAATTTTGCTGCCGTTGTGCTTAATTTAAATTATATATTTGACAATGTAGCATGAAAATACGTTTCAATGATTTAAAAATGATTACAGGTTTCAATTATGCCTGCAAGGCAGCCTTCTTTATTAAATTTTAGGAGTTTCACTCTAACAATCTCCAATCATGCAATCACTTGCTAGTAAACCTAGTTTTTGTAATATTCAAACGAAATAGTATTACAACAAACCCTGTTTGTACGAGGCCCGGCACGCACTCGGTAGGATTTATAACATGTACTATTGGTGGAAATGAAGAGGGTGCTGACTGCGCCTTTTTACGAGCACAGCTAGACTTTCTTGAAATATGACACGGCGAGGGCTCGCTGCTCGCACCAGACACTATTGTCATTGTGGTTCCCGTTAACGGCCTTTTCCCTGAAATGAAATGACGACGACACGATAAAACATTTTATGTCACTACTTTTGTTTACTTCAAAGCGTAGGTTTTGATGGAAAATGTAGAGCAACCGTTGTTGGGGTGACAATTGTTTCGGCGGCGCGAACTCGAGCGTTTGATGTATTTTTCTTAAAACCTTTGTTTGAGTGTCGAATGAAAATGTTTTCCACGTGATTCAACGTGTGGATAACAAGTTCTGAGGTATATGTACAATGTTCGTTTAGCCTGCCTTTTGGCAAACGACGTGAGATTTTCTCCTTAATATTCGGTTATGGAATATGTGATGGATAAAAGGGTATGTGACGTGACTGTGGAATATTGTAGATAGACTTGGATAATATTTTTTGGAATAATGTAATTTTATTGCAAATTGTGCGCATGCAAAGTGAAGATTTTGTGTTACACAGGTGCCGTCGTCGGCATGCTGGGCGCGCGGCTCAAGTCATGGATGGAGGCGCAGTTGGGGCGGGCGAAGAAACGTAAGCAGAAGCAAGCGCGGCTGACTACGACAACCACTAGCAGTGGCCCTCTGCCTGCACCGCACCTGTCTTCCCCGGAGAGCGCGTACAGTACTGGGTACTCCACGGATGGGACCTCCCCGGGCACGGCGCCCGCCCCGCTCGCCGCTCCGCTGGTGGCGCCCCCGCCGCCGCCTGCACCACCCACCACACACCTTTATCATGAACCAGCCAAGGTATGTTTACGTTTACCTTCAAAGTACTTTTTGATAGCGATTACGGCTCCGCGCATCGCAGAAATGAGAGTTTGAACAGAGGGCAAACATTAAGGAAGTACCCTTGTAATCTCCTTGTTAGACTCCTTCTCGAAATAATGAGTCTCTTGAGAATGAAAGCTTTGATTTTGAATTAAGATGGATTTTCGTATTCGGTACATCTACAAAATATTTTGTCATGAATGTTAATCACCTATAATTATTTTTACCTTGGAAAACAATGTTCGGAACCAACAGCCCGTAAATTAAAGATGTACTTATTTGATCTTGAGGGTTCGATCTACTTTTTACTATACATATTCATATCTACTAGCAACCATAAAGCAGGAGTAAAATAAATAGAATCGGAATGATTGTGAACTAAGCATAAACTATTTTTACTGTTATCGATATCCGCGATGGGTGGACGTGAACCTACAGAATCGGTAATGTAAACTGCTGTTTACTCACGAAACATTTATGTATGCTTATTGAAACTGTTCAGATGTCAGTTCAGTAGTTCAGTGCTTTACAAAACCTAGTATCTTCCACAATCAAATATTTCTGCATCTTCAATAGGGTCCTATAATGAAAGCGAAAGTACTTTTGCAATATCTTGTAATTAATGTGGGACTGCGATATCAAATCATTCATAAAAATTACTATGCCAGAAAACCAATACATAAGTTATTGTCCATTTGGTGTACGCATTAGATATATATAGATAGGTATTTGATATAAATAACCACACAATATTACACGGATTTACACTTTAACCCCACACACTGCTTAATTATCTTTAATTTTCGTTAATGATTGCCGTATTTAATTTATTCACGAATCTCGGCTTTAAATACCTCATTAATCTGCTCCATCCACCTGGAACGAATAAATGGATAATTATCTGATTAAGGCTTAAGTAGAATTTGCAGTGATCGACCATAACCCGTGCGCTCATATGCTCCCGGTTTTATTAATTAACTAGACCGTACTAATTGAAGGGTGGACCTTCACTGGGCTATATAAAGTCTGCCGGTGCTCATCAGTTTCAATTATAGCGAAACTCATTCGGGTTTTATGTTTATGTTACACGTTTACATGTTGGTAATAAAATACAGAACAACTTGGCCGTAAATCCTGCGACACATGTGCCTTATTCCACTGAAGTTGTTTGCATGATCCTTTTTAGACGACAGATCAGAAAAAAATATTAAATTATTATAGTCTGTAATACTTTTAAAGTATATTGCTAAGATAAACTAACTTTTAGCGATAATAGTGTAACGATAAACTTCGTATACCGCGCCGCGCAAACCAAATGTACGAAGCTTCCAAATTCCTAACTAGATGGCGTTAGCGTCGAATTGAATCGCGCTATCGTTTGGTTACACGGTTTTGAGGTAGTCGGCTCTTCGCGGCGTATACACAACTTTCCTTGTCTCGGGGAGCATAGTGCGCAGTGATCGTAAAGTGAGAGCACTTATGCTGACACCCACAAGTTAATCTTGTATACCCGCGCCCGGCTGCCGCAAGGGAGTTCGAGTGCAATTTTTAACTAGCCTCCTTACTTAACAGGGGGCTAAGAACTAATTAAACTCTAATGTTAAAACGATTAACGAGGTTAAGTTAAAGTTTTAATTACGTTCGTTCGTTAGACCTAGCTAGTAAGTGATGGTCTGGTCAAAAGAAGCCCCATCATATAGACCAGCAGCGATGATGAGAAAGAGAACTCTATTCAAATGTAGTAATTTCTTCATATGAATATAAAATAAACGATGTTCAGGGTTTTTCAGAATGAACTAAATTAATAGGTATTAAATTGCGTCATTAAGTTTATATTAGAATTGTCGTTACGGGGGGCAAAAAAAAAATTATGTTTTTCGATATTGACATTATTATTTAATTATGAACACATTCATGTGGTCCAACATTGTTTATTAAGCTTCGCTTAATTCACTCGCAAAGAAATTAATTTGACTTGTTTTGTTGATATTTATTATTGCTAAATAATGTATGTAAACCTACTATAAAAGTCAAAATAATTTAATTATTAAATTTATCATCGTAGTCTGATAGTTTATGACTTATATCTATAAAACAGTTATAAATAAATAAAAATAATACAATTTCGTCCACTTATTTTATTCTCCATCTGTACACGTAACTTTACTATTTATTTTACGAATGTAGATATTGAAGGAAATAAATCAATTTCATTTCAGCGGCGCTCAAACGTGGTGAACCGCCGTTGCATCCCTGAGCCTGCTCCCATTCCTGCGGTGGTCTGCGCCACGCCATCTCCTCGGCCGCGCTGCCGGATTAGGACCAACCCCTGGCTGGGAGCCACGTCACCCAGCAGAAGGAGGCCCCAGCACGTAGTGCACCAGCACTCGCTGCAATGCCCGCCGACACAGCCGCAGCTGCACCACGCCCCGTACTCACTCGATTCACATCCCGTCAAGTATGGTTCAAGGTGAGAATTTTATGTGTTTACAATTTGTAATAACCTGGTTTGGGAACCTCTGCATCCGAAACTGGAGAGTAACTTACCTCAAGGTATGCTCATCTCTAAATCTGATAATTGATAAAGATACATACTTGTAAATTAATGCTGAAATCTAGTCCGACCAAAGATTTAAGGGGGTACATGACCCGCTTAGGTATTATCAAAAAAGTTGGTATTGGAGACCGGATAGGCAGCCGCTCTATGTTAAATACTGGTATCCTCCTGGTATTTTATATGGTATTGTGCGGTAATCTTAGTACTAATCGCCGTTTAAAGACTGTAATGGTGAAAAGTTATTGTCATTACTACGAACATGAGCCAGTTAACGACTTAAAGTTAATATACGATCACAGAGAGATTATCAACACGATCCCAAAGTAGGTCAGTGGGTCTTTGCTAGTTGTTCCAAGTTAAATGATAATTCAATTACATCGTAACTTCTTCAGACGGTTATTTGCATAGTAAACGTGTATAATTAATACCTGTGGTTTGGAATATTAATTCATTGTTACAAGTATCTAACAGTAGTATTTAGTAGCGAGTACGCAACTATGAGATGAGAAGGTATTTCGACGGATTGACTACATTTGTTATTCATGTAGGTTAACGTAATTAGTTAGTTACGACTGGATTATATTGTGTATGTGTATCTTATTGGATGAATTATATCAATGAACTTAATACCTACAATTCATTCAGTGAGAGCTACAGCTAGCTAAAAATCCGCTAGCACATCATGTTTATCTGCCGATTTCCACCAATCATCTGCCAGTAGCTACTCTCTGACGCACACTAGTAACCATAGTATTTACTGTACTGAAGTAGTAGTACTTCACTATAAGGATGTGAGTATATATAAAGCATATAAGTGTATCAAGATTTATTTGTTCCGCGCAAATGACGAGTATCCAAATCTAATTTATATGACGAGCTCCGTGGTCGAGTGGAGTACACACCGGTTTTCAAGGTGTCGCCAGCTCTCAGGTCCCGGGTTCGATCCCCGGACGGGTCAATGTAGAAAACCCTTTTCTTCATTACCTTCGTTGTCTGTGTCTCTGATTCCATAACACAAGTGCATAGCTACTTTCTTTGGATTAGGAGCAATGTATGTGATGTTGTCCACATTAATTTTCAATTCCCAAATTTCAGATCTCCGCACCTATCCCCACACTTATCCCCGGAGCCCCATAGATCACCTTACTACCGCGGTGGAGCGTCCAGTGACGAGGAATGCCGGAACATGCGCACCCGAGGTCGAGAGACTGCCATACTCTCTGACGCTGATATCGATTCTGATGGGGACACTGGCTTAGATGGTGGAGATGAAGATGATGACGATACTGCGTCGCCAGGGAGACGCAGAGCTAGACGGAGGAGGCCGCCACGAAGACCACCTCGATCTGCTGGTAAACATAACTTACCTATTATGCTTGGTGGTATTATAAAGGATTTGCTCATGGAGCAGTTTTTGCCATTGATGCCATCAGCGGTTTCAAAAAAAATAAAAAGTCGACTAATACTTAAAACATCGTTAGTTTTCTTCTGCTGCTGAGTATAATTATGCTCTTCACTTTTTGCCTTAGTCCTGTATGTTACTGAGAAACTGTTATCCAGTAACTTTATTCATCTATGTGGTATGGTGCGTAATATTACTTCAAAGATATATTATTTATTTATTTTGAGCCTGAACTGTCCCACTGCAGGGCAAAGGCCTCCCTTTCTTCCTTCCATTATTCTCTCTGAAGGGCCAATCGAGGCCACTCCTTGTTAAAGGCGTCCAGTTCGTCCGTCCATCTCCGCCTGGGTCTTCCACGTGACCTTCGTCTGTTGGGGAACCAAACTGTTGTGGCTTTCGCCCACATAGTATTCCATTTCAAAGATATAAAACAATAATATTTTGAAATTCCAGGAGCAACGCCACCAAGAATGCGGCGCCGTAATCACGCACCTTCCGCCCCTCCTGTTCGCGAGAGGGATCCATTGCTGGAAGCGGATAGGGAAGCCGAGAGGAAGTACAGGGAGCTGATTAGAGAAGCGGAGAAGCTGCTCGTGACCGTCTCACGCGCACCGCTCGAGCCGCCTCACAACCCTAGAGTGAGGGAGCTTAGGGCTACAGAGGTAAGCTGGCAACATTGCAACTGGATTATTTTTATTTCATATTTTGTGTTAGATTTTAGAATTTATTCTGCATGATACTTATTTACGAAATTGTCCATCTGTTCGTACTTATCTGAAATTGTACTTTTCTCTATCTTCGTTTGAACGTTCCCGAATCCCCTTTAGAGTAGTAGACCAGTTTATTATTGATACATATAGCAGATGTGTCGTCTATAGTTTCCTCTTAGTTCAAACATAAAACATTCTATTCTATTCCTGGATGCGGCTGAGCTGCTGTATCTAAGCATGTTTATATGACATGCGTTTCCATTAAACAACTAACAATCACAGCTGAACACGTTGCTTCTGACTGATGTGACGCTCTGAAGTAGAAAACCAATTGTTTGTCGAATAAAATGTGACCGATTCAGCCGTGGGGTTTAAAGGCAAAGTAAAGTTCAGGTTTGGGAATGGCATGTCGTAAGTGTTGTATGTGGGGCAGGTGGAGGCCCCCCGACGCAGCCCGGAGCGCACGCACCTGACGAACTTCATGCGCGCCAACTCGCCGGAGCCGGCGCGCCGCGTGTCGCCCGTGGCGCGCCGCTCGCCGCTGGCCGCGCCGCCGCCGCCGCCCGTCGCGCGCCGCTGTGTGCCCACCGATAGGCCGCACTCCGAGCCGCCTAAAAGAAAGGCGTATGCCCGTGACGAGGTAAGACCCTAAACCAAGGACCGGTGAAGCGTTCAGGCTAACTGCGGTGGAAGACTTCGAATGGAAATATATTTTTTAATTAATCTAAATCCTGTGCATGTATATTGTTCCCGTTTAATTCTACGCGTCTCTACTGACCAAAGTGGTATGTATCCTTCTAACTTCAGTTGTATTGTTATCCCTGTAGCTGTATACCTTTATTCAAAAAACATAGAATTCTGCCACTACCATGTTTATACATCTATGAAATTTGTGTATTCGTTTATAAGCACCCAAATCTGTTTGATAAAAATATTGTAATTACTAATAGAAATAGCAGGTTTTCCCAGAAAATCCATGTACCTAATCAACGTACAACAGTGTACAGTAGAAATTCTTTCTGCATGGCTATTCGTATTTTTAATAAATTACCAAACTGTTTAAAAAGCCTCAATATAAATAAGTTTAAACATAAATTATTAGATATATTATTAAAGAAATGTTACTACTCAACAAGTGATTATTTAGCCGACAAAACAATATAACTATATTTAAAATTGTTCTTTTCTTCCAGTTTTGTTATGTTACGTTGTGTTATGTTATGTTCAGAATTTTAAGTTATAGGTACTTGTGTTAGATATAAGTATACCATAAAAATATTTGTACACCAGAAATGGTAGAATATAAGATCGTATTAATTTGTGTAACACCTTTTAAACTATATTCTAACAAATAAATATTTCTTTCTTTCTTTCTTTCCTCAGGTTTTGCAGACATTGGAGGGTCTTCGCAAGAGCCTGCAGCAGCAGTCAGCCCTCCTTGCCGTGCAGCGGACGCGTTTGGACTCCCTATAGCCTCCAACCTGTCCCTTTCCCGTCCCGCGTATAGGTATTAAACTTCTTTAGATCTCAAGTAGTTATGCCGTTCACGCTTCACGATACCAAAGCTTTTTAAAGAAAAAGCTCAATTTGGGTTGAATAGTTGTTACTTTTTTGGATGGGTTTTCGTTTCAAAAAAATGTTTAAGGTTTTAGAAAGACGCGCTACATGCGACGCGTAAAATAAGAAAAAACCAAATCTTCTAATTTTGGCGAAATATGCGTCACATCTGTGCAAAACGGTCATCGTTCAGCGTTTATAGATTTGGAACCCCAGAGATGGTTTTCAGCATCGACGCGGCGTTCACGTGATGACGTCAACCGTTGTGGCTGTTATGAACTTTTAAAAACTTTATGAGTATACGTCTTTATTTGTTTACGTCATTTTGCCTGTTCCCGTGCTGATCTCATCCTAAACATTTTCTGATGTCATCGAGACATTGATCCGCTTGACATCCCACGCTCCTTTTAGTGTTTATGAGGATGTTAAGTGCGTCTAACATTTAATTTTAATATCGACTTACCTATGTGTCACGATGTTAAATAATTAAGGCGTAACATCGACGAAATTAATCAGGGTTAATATTGAAACGAAATCACATCCATAGAACTAAACGGAGAGTTTTTAAATTATCTTGTTATACTTTGAAGGTCTAAGTAAACGTTAATCTTGGTAAGTCTTGTCCAGTGTTTTATAAAGTAATTATTTGCGACACATTTTCTTGTAAATTTAGACGAATACTTACGACCAAAATGAGGATTATCCCTGTTCCTTATATCCTAAATATTATCTTTATATCATCTAGTCAATTTCTTATAACTCTAGTGCACAATGGTACACGATGATCCATACGTTTACTTTTCTCGTATTAGAATAGATATCTATCTATTATTGGTCTATTGTTATGTAAATCCCTATGATAGCCGTAACAAGCCGCCAAGTTTGATTTGATAACAATGTCATCATAGGCTTGTTCTCTCACGAATTCAATAAATTTGAGGTAGTTAAACAGTCAAAACTTTAAACAATACCCTGGAATATTAGACTTGGCTGTATTAATGTTCTATCACGAACTTACGCCAAAAATGTATGATGTGGATTACGATGATGTGAACTAAAATTTAAATTGTCTAACGGCTTCTACATCTGATTTTTGATTTGAAGGTCAGTTGACGGAAAGCGGTATTGGGAATCTTCGATGGCTTATAAGCCAAAACAAATGCAAACCGCGTCATTTCTGACGAATGCGTTGGTTTTTTCTGACCATTAAGTTCTAGAGTCTTTTGTTTTAGGGCGTGAACGGCAAGTAGTTCTTCCAATTTACTCCTTTCCTCTAGTCCCTCCATAAGTTCTAGTCAGTTTCACAGTTAGTTATAGTAGTGTTGTTATCGTTCCGTGTAGGCGAGGCCACTTTCATTATCTTCCATAATACTTGTAGCGTCATTTTATTAGTAGTCATTAGATTAGATGATAATCGACGTCGGTTTGTAGCTTTACTGATATTTTTTGCAAAAAATTAGGAAAATTGTAGACAATTATTTATTTACCAAACCTGGTGATTAGTGTTTACGTGTGTATATTCAAGAAGGGATTCGGTTGTGTCTGAATCGAAGGCGATACCAGAATAGTACACACATAGATTCTATATTACTTATCAATACAATGCAAGGACCAAATAAAATCTTATTTTTAAGTGATTCAGCATTTTGTACGTGCAACAACAGGTTTTCAAATGACATATCGATGTTAGATAAACATATGGGTATGATTATCTATTAAGACAATAATGTGTGTATGAAAGCAATACTACCAATTAGTGCCATATTACTTCAGTATTGCTACAACGACGGCCGCACATACAGGTTAGATGTTCTCGGGTAGCGACACAGAGTAAACAACAAATGGAGCACTCTTACATTATGTATGGAGTATTAGAAACGTTTTGTAAGCCGTAGGTGATTTCTGAAGTTAGGATGTACGTGTTCCATTAGCTATATGCTCTGTGGGTAGCGTATGTATCGAGTAGCGCCGTAGTTTTAGCTAGAGCGGTCTCACTAGGGTAAGGGCGTAAGGGCGACCAGTGGCCACGGCGTACTAAGACTGCGTTATATTATTATCTTATAATTAAACTTATACAATGTTTACTCGTTATACTGTATTCGCTCGGTTGCTAATTGTGATTTTCACTTGTTCACGTCGTCGTTTTCGATGATAGCAACCTTTTTAGTTATGTAGCGCTCAGTCCTAACATATCTTAAAACTATATTAATGAATATTTTATCTTTTCGTTATAAATATAATAAGCGTATTAAAGATAAAACATAATATAAGTAGATTGAATCGTACCTTTCTAGCATAAAAATTTTACAGTCGGAAATATTCATGAAAAAATAATTGTACCTAGGTACCTATATCATAATAATATGACTAAATATTAAATCATAATCTTTTGTTACTTTCCTAAATATTATGAATAGTATACCTGCAAATTATTATAAAAATGAATTGCATCTTTAATAATAGGTACTCAGGTTCCTACCTCCTTTGGAAAAATCTTACAGCTTTTTAGATTAAAAGAGACACCATGATATTGCCTTAAGTTTTAGGTATTAATAAGTATTGTAATATGGAGCCACAATAAGCAACCGAGCGACAAGGGAGTCCATGAGGGCTTCCATATTTTTGTTAGTGCAATTTTGGGGGGAAGAACAAAACGTGCGTAATCGTCTCCCCAGCTAAATGTAAATATTTATCCACTTTACTTGTTTATTGTAAGTATAAATAAGATTTATACGTTTAGTTGAATTTTCATTAAAATAATATTCCAAGATGTGGTTTAATTTCCTACCTCATAACCAATTTATACAACACCTTAGGTTCTGGATAAAACAAAAACCTACGCAAGTAGGAATCTACGTCGATGCACTTCATGTGGCAAGGTTTTTTCACAATTAGCTGCACCTAGAGCCGAGATAATTTCGCAATTAACAACAACGGAACAACAAATCTTTTTAATGTCGTTATTTCACAAATAGATGGCGTTGTTTTAAGTGAGCACCGCGCATATGCTGAAACTTACTTGATAGTTCGAAAGATGGCGTTACTCGTATCGCAATAAAATTTAAACTAATCGATAACAATGCAAATAAAATACTTCAATAAGAGACGGTGAATACAATGATCGCTGTACCAATAATAATTTTCTATCAATAATTACATAGGTACTTTGTATGATGTAAGTGTAAACAGAAAAATATAAGATCGTTATTAAATTAATTGTAGGTAACAACTAGGTCATTGAATTAAATAAAAATAAGAAATCATCAACTTTTATGAAATAAAACATCTTTTACCGAACTTTTTGCATATAATATACCTACAATAAATTGTGCAGTCAAATGTTTTGTGTATGCTCATTTAATTGGTGATATTTTAACTTTGCTGTTTAAATTGCTGTCATTAAGCTTTTAGACATTTCTTTTCACATATGATTTCAATAAAAGAAAACGCAGTAAAAAAAAATTAAACTACAGAAAATTAAAGTAAAAATTGAAATTCATTTGGAGATGCTGGGATTTGAACCCAGGACTTTCAGCATGCGAAGCAGACACTCTACCACTGAGTTACATCCCCGGTGACTAAAGCGTTCAAATAGAGAATCAATTTGTTCAAACTAAAGCTTACTTTACAATACCAAAACTCTGTTATATTTGATTCTTTTTCAAACAACTTATAGGTATCTGACATTTTTTGTGTGTCATTTAAATGTTGCACAATATTTTTTTTATTTATGGCTATAAAACAAACTACTCAGTCATTGTAGTATTTAAGTGAAGAGAATTTTTTTTTGGAATTAAATATTTATCCGTTGCGTAAAGTCTTAAATTGAATTATTCGCCACTAGAACTGTAAAAAAAAACTTGTTGTCTCTATATTTTAAGGGACATTGAAAATCAGTTCAGCAGTACCAGTCCAGTACTAAGGTAGGCGATAAATAATGTTTGCCAACCTCGTAATCGAAATAATAAAAAAAACGTAATTTCTTAGGAAACATCCTTTAACACATAAGCTGTAATTATATTAGAGTATTTATCACGTGCGTATTGTAGGCCGGATGTTGGTTGCGGTACAATGCGGGGCCTCCCGTCTGTTGTATCAAAAGTAATCGATTGAAGACGGCAATGTACCGCAACGCGCACGATACTTATCGCTCCGGCTATATACCTACTAGAGATAGAAATTATGTAACTTTTTTGAAATAACACTGGCATTTTACTCCAGGGATGATATTACCTAGAAGTATTTGCTGACTGACCACAGTAATTGAGTAATTATTGATTCCGAGTCGTTACACTGACCTACGATAATATGATATTATTATGCAATTATGTTTGATAACAAACAAAATGAATGTTATGTTTTTGTTTATTAGCCGTTATATTGATAAAATAATGGCCAAGTAATTAATTAGTTGGTTGTTATTTTTAATTTAATGTCAGTTTGTGTGAAGTATGAGTATCTTAATGAGATTTTATGAACTTTTTTTTTAATACTAGCAATGTGGGTCGCACATTACTATTATAATTCTTGTTGAACTATCGTGCTAAGCTAAATTGTGTTATGAGTGGGTTTCCGTTAGTAGTGTAATGGGTGGGATTCGAGCCCGCAACCACATGATCGCAAGTTAGTCCGATGCCCTCGTCACTATGCTACCGTATATATTCAACGAGGTAATCAGGTGCATAAAACTGAACAACTTTTTCCAAGAAACATAAAATGTAATGTCGAAATCTTGAAATTGAAAATCATCTTTACATACAAACATAAGTCACGTGACCTGTCACTTTGTATGAAAAGTTGATTTTCTGATTACCTAATTGAATATAGGCACTCCTTTTAAATTAATCCTGTATTTGCATACGTTTCAATATTTTTAAAATCCATACCCTTTTTTACCCGACTGAGCCACAAGGAGGGTTACAAAGGCAGTCGGAGACTTCAAATAAATTAACTATTATTTATATTTTCCCTCCGACTGCGTAAACACTGTCAACTAAGATTATTCAAAATTAGAAAACATGATATTTTTTCAAATTGTTTTTTGTTTTTTAGTTTCAAGTTTTTAGTTTACGTAGTTGGGTGATTTGTTCTGTCAATAATTGACTATCTTTATAAAGAATAAAAATCATACTTTTGTACATGATATGAACAATAAGTTTGTTTAGAAGATAATTTAATCAAAATATTCCATCGTTTACCTTGAATTCTTATTATGGGCGTATTTTTTTTTCTTTGTACCTTGCATTTTTTCACCTGTCACGTCACTTGTGCTATTAATTAGTTGATGAAAATTATTAATATTTATTATGCGTATAGAAAATAAAGATTAAGTGTTTATATTTGTATCGAAATATGATTTTTATTGTGAGATTTTCCTTATATTATATTTTTTATGATTTTCTGTAAGTAGACGAAAGTAGGAAAATGTTATGTAACTCATTGTATACAGTGGTTTAATCCTTAATTTTACGGCATTTTTTCCACCAAAAACTTTAAATTTTTACTGAATCCAATGACAGTTGTATATTTGCTAACGTTCATAACGCTTAACACGGAAATATCAACCGTAAATAATGCGAAATACGACTTTATTTCTTGTAACCCAAATTCGATTAAGTGGAAAATTCCTACTGAGTTACGCAATTTTTTACTATATTTAATTTATTTCTACCGAATCTAGGTATATTTTTCAATGCAGCAATACTAACTTCAAACGTCAAAACTATCAGTCATTTTTCATACCGTAACGAGAAGCCGAAAAGTGCGAAAGTAAGTTTGGTACAGTCGAAATCTTCCACTGATTAACGGTTTATATTCAAGGAAAATTCAAAGTAATACGATTTCTATAGAGAATTTGTTCAGTTTTTAAGGAAGATTAATGTAAATACCTTTAATTTAAATCAAAATTTACGAAAAGGGATAATGAATAACCGATAAATTCATGTTTGTATTATTATCTCACATAGAAGCGTTACGTCCACTGAGAAACATTTCACTCATTGTGTTTGTTGTAAACAAAGCTTTACTCGTTCTATTTAGTTATTTTGTGATAAGAAAGTAAAGATATTTCCATATGTTCCTTATTTAACGTTTAATTAATACCAAATAAATAAATATGTATGTTTATTCTTTTAAATTTTCTTTGATTTTACTGGCTAATTTGTCCTAAAATACGTTTTTAAGCGAACAAAAATGTAGGTCTATGACCAAACTGTAACTCAAAGGAGAGTATTTATAGATTATTATAGATTAAGCTGTGTTTAAAGGTTAAAATTTTAATAGATAAGTGTAGTACTAACTGAATATATATGAAATAAATATTTTTTTATATCTAAGCGGCCCATTTAATTTATGAAAAATGTATTGATATTTCGTAACTCAATGGAGCAGTTTATCAGTTCTAGCACATTAAAAATCGTTTTATTTTAAAACATATGGTTTTTACCTAAAAAATATATTAATATTCAGGTAATAGATATATATAAGATAATATAAAAAAAATCAAAACGTATTTTATTGAAGTTTCATATTAATGTAAAATATGGTACAAGAAAATAAAAATACGCCCTTATATTCATTATCCTACAAGTATCATAGGTCGTTACCATCGACAGGTTATCGGCCTATTGACCTGGTTCACTAATGACCTATTTACCCATACACGACGCGTATGAGGGGACATAGCCGAGTCACCTTGTCATGAGTATTTTTTTTTAAGCTGATATACTACAAAACTTAGCAAATATTACATCAATCATACTTTTTACAAAGGTAATCAAGATTTTTTTATATAAATCAGGATAAGTCATGATAACATAATTAGTAAATTGTTTAAAATAGGATACTTCTTCTATTTTAGTTCTTTATAGGCAGTCCGCCACCATAATATTTTATATATGAACTAGCTGACCGGCAAACGTTGTTCTGCCATATTAAAAAATCTGGAGAGGGCTATTTTTCACACCCCATCACTTAGGGGTGTGAAAAATTGATGTTGGCCGATTCTCAGACCTACCCGATATGCACTCAAAATTTCATACAAATCGGTCCAGCCGTTTCGGAGGAGTTTGGTAACAAACATTGCGACACGAGAATTTTATGTATTAGATATATTTTATAATTTTAAGCTGTTTAAAGCGTCTCCATACCAGATGTACCTACTGTTCACGCCCTTTTAGACTCTTAAAGCCTATTGGTAACACCGTGTATATAAGGCTTCCTCGTGTTTGTTTACTTAAAAAAACTTTTCTGAAGTGAAAAGTTACAACTTGATAATCCTACAAACTCAAACAGACATAAAGTGTAGATACATTGTAGAGACTCGTATTACTTATTTTGTCAAAAGCAAGCTCTCTAGGTACCTATGTGCCTTGCTACAGTTGCAACCTTCACGACGAACCGGAACATGATTTCGGAACTTTAATTGCTTCCGCACTTCACTTGCAAATTAAGATACCTTTTAAATTCTTTTCTTTCTATTTTTAACCACAAGACATCTTTGATGAATTGATTTCTTCCTGACAGAGAGCGGCCGCGTGTCAAGGCGCCGCGCCGCACTGACGGCCATGGTCTGTGGAGATAATTCTAGAAGTGTTTTTATGGAACATGATAACATTTAACAAGTGAATTACATGTCGCGACTATTATGGTGGTGTAGTTCGGGTGGTAGCGTTGCATTTGTGGTACCTAGAAAACCATTCCGATTGTTTCCGATAGATCAACCATCGATGTCAATGGTATTCAATAGATCGGCTTGCTCTTTTTCCTCTCCACCTCTACCAATAGTAGTTAAGGGTTAGTAGATACTATTAAAGACAAACTATCTCAAAAGTTGTCAGTTTCCTTTGTTTATTATTTATTTATACCCCATATAAATAGGATAAGGGCATGGAGATGATGATGATATTATTAGTACCAGTACGGTAATATGTTAACTTTAAAACTATCGCGTTGCATGATTTTATTAAAATTACATCACGGGAATTAACGCGAACTCATGCATTTTTCAGTCGGGTTACACTGGCCGTGGTCGCAAGCAGACTGCGAGCGCGACCACGGCCAGTGTAACCCGGTGCTTTTATTTATTTTCTGTCATATTATTTTTTATACATATTGTCAAGTTATGTGTGAATAAGTTTGTTATAATATTACATGAACACAATGAAGTAAACTTGTACAACACGAGGCTTGCGAAACAATGTCTTTATAACGTCATTCAATAGATTTTTATAGTGACCAGGAAACGGTCATGTTTACTATTTAACCCCATTACCTATTCAAAGGTAATTCTAACCTCTATCGACCCCTCTTTGTTATGTATGTAAATACATTTGTTTTGAAACTAATTCACCTTTTGGACTTCAGTCTTTAATAAAACACTATGTACAGTACCTACTCGTGTACTCAATAATATTGTGGTATAATAAATATTTGTTTACGTAAATGTAAATTTCTATTTAAAGTAGTGTTTGTTAAACAAAGGAATGACGATCGTTAAGGCGGTCCTTATGGACTTTGCAGAATGACCAATCAAAAATTCACAATTATTATTACTTACTAATTTAAATGTCTGTCTAAAATCATATAAATTTTGTAACGCCTGGTCTGGACTAGGCCTGTTGGTCTAGTGGTTAGTACTGACTGCTAAGCCGGAGGACGTGGGTACCATTCCCACCCAGGACAAATCTTTGTGTGATGAGCACGATCATTTGTTCTGTGTCTGGGCGTAATTTATTGTAATACCTATGTATGTATTTAAAAATATATAAGTATGTTTCTCAGTTGTCTGGTTGCCACAGTACAGGCACTGCCTAGTTTGTGATCAGATAAATGTCTCTAGTCGATTCATGGTATAAAACATAGCTTCTGCTGTCTGTACTTATGCATTAGATCTTTTAATCTACGCAACGGATTTTAACGTAGTTTCAGCATTAGACAGTGATTCATGATCTGCGCTATCCGTGCAAAGCCGGGGTGACTCCGCTAGCTTAGAAAAGAGACTGGAACCGACCCCTCTCTCCCCGTGGGCGTCCTAGGAGATTATGGGATATATCCAAACAAGGAGATTGGGTAACAGCGTTTCCTAAAGCACTGAAACTAGACTGCGGTCTCTAAACCCGCTTGCCCAGCGTGGTGACTAGGGCAAACACCTTTATGATGGCACAACACAACACACAGCCCCCAAATGGGGGACCAGATGTTGTGGCGCAACATAGAAGAGACCTAGGTCCAGCAGTGGACCACGATAGCCTGAGTTAATGGAGAGCAAGAATACAGTCACCATCATCATTGATTTTTACTATTTGATACATTTTGATCTTTACCTAGTTGCATCCCTAGCAATAGAAGCTATGTTCTATCAAAATTAAGGCCCTAGGAACTTTACGCACAGTTACATACTATCGACAGCCATATCCCAATACGTTCTTGGTAATAGCTATTCAACTAAATAGGTGGAAAAACAATGAAAGTAGGCGAGATATCTTGTAATCGGGTATGTAGGCTTATAGGTTAATGGTGACCGACTCATCCACTGTATAGGTTGACTCAAACTTAATAGCAGCTGTCGACTGTCCAGTACCTCGCTGTGCACGGGGGTGCACGGTGAGGTACTGAACAGTCTACTACTGGGGGGGTAGTAAATGATTTTGTTACTGCGCAGCGACTCGCCTCATGTTCACAGCTGCCTTTAAGTTTGAATCGCACTTTTTATCTTGAAACTTTTCTGATTTATAATTTGTCTTTAGTTTATATCCATAAACATTATAATGTGAACATAGCTCTGTTATCTTTACTGCACCGATTTTGATGATATTGGGTATGGAGCAAGCTTGAAACCCTCAAAAAGATATAGGTAGGCTACTTTTTACCGTAATAACAGACATCCGCGCGGGCGGAGAAGCAGGCAAAAGCTAGTTAGTTTATAATATTGCTCGAATTATTAAAAAGTAACTCACAAATATACGGTAACATGTTTACTTTAGTTAACTCATGTTTGTTGGATATATTGAAGTGGTCCGAAATAAAAAATATATTGTTTAACTATTATGTGTGTACAAAAATTATTAAATAAAATAAAATAAATAATTAAAAAGAAAAAAATATTATTTTAAAATTACTGTAGTGGGTATCTACCCACGCAAGTCTATCTAGTTAAATGTTAACAACTTTTTATAAGTTTTTAATAGTATAAGGAAATATTAGATAATTTGTAATGGTATGGCGTGATGTAGCTACAAGATGATTTATCGCATATTTTAAAGACTATTGTAATTTATTTGCTGTGAGTTGTGACTCTTGTACGCTCTCAGGTTAAAAAACGTGCCTGAATTTTTTACTTAATCATTTATGAACTTCAAAAGTTATGCAAATAGAAGCAGAAAAGGATTTTATATTTTTATACATCGATTGTATTTTTTTATTTGAACTAGCTGTTCCCCGCGGTTCCGCCTGCGGTACCTTATATTTTTGTAAAAAAGCCTATGTTACTCAGGGTGAATGTAGCTTTCTAATGGTGAAAGAATTTTTGAAATCGGCACATTCGTTTTTGAGTTTACTCATTACAAACATACACACAAAAATACAAATCTTTCCTCTTTATAATATTAGTGTAGATATTATAAGCTTAATATGAATGTGGATCACACATTACTAGCATTTTTGTTAACATCTCTTAATGAGATAAATGGCTTATGTTTAGAGTGCGTTCACGTCGGTAGTGCCACCCATTGGTGGGATTCGAACCGGGATCCACATGATCGCAAATCCGATGCACTAACTATTAGGCTACCGCCGCTTTCTATTGTGTAGTACCTGCTGAATTTATTATTAATTGTCTTTAAATTTATAGCTTATACTTACTAAGGGCCTATTTCAACATCGTCAGATAACTTTTATTCGACGAATAAAATTTACGTTTGACAGTTTTTGTATGAAAAAACTGTAAAAATTTCAAAATTATTCCTCGATTTTATGTTATCTGGCGATGGTGAACTAGGCCCTAAGTGTGATAAATACAGACATAATACATAGAATATGACTTCGCTTGGACTATAAATAAAAGTAAAAAGGGTACATTAATTTGTCAAATACTCTCAAAATAGGCTCTCATGCGACACTTTATTGAAACGACCTACTCGACTCATACTTCATACAAGCATATTAGGTACTAAAATATTATCAAAACGAATTAACTTTTTCGTTTATGATCTAATTATTCACGTGACGTTAATACACAAGAATAAAAATATTATTTTAATTTTAAAATAATTAGTGATGTTCCTGTAATTTACTTAATTACCAGTTCTGTTTGGTTTTCTATATTAAATATTAATTAGTCGTTTCGGTTCTGCGATCAATTATTACCATATATTTCAGTTAATTAAGTGTACTAAGGTTTGATCCCGAGCTAACTCAACCAATGGTTAAATAAGCTAACTAATGATAACAATTGATGAAAAAACGCGTTTTGAAACCATTAGTTAGCATATTTAACCATTGGTTAAGTTAACTTGGGATAAAAAAAATGGGCCTTAGTAAGTTTTAACATGTTATTGGTATATATACAATTTTAATAAAGTTAAAAACAGTTTTTTTTTGTATTATAGGTATATTTTCTTTCGATAGGAAAGAGGACAAAATATTACGGCCATTTTGGACCTATACCCTCCAGTAGGTAGTAGTCGCTACTAATACTACACCAAAGTTTAAGATTTTTTGTTAGTTTCGTTCAAATAATTTTCAGACAAACATTTTCCCTATGCTCTACAAACTGCCACTGCTACCACGTTAATCTGCTTTTCATTCACGTGATTATTGGATTTCACGTAATCGGAAATTCTAGTTTTCATAACAAATTATCGCTCATTATGACAATTTACCACCAAAAACGTCACACTATAATAAATTTTCCATCAATGGTAGGTATCCGCGGTTCATCGAACGTTCGAAGATGGGTCAAAACAAAAGGCAGTTTCAAATGTGTGAATGCTGATTAGCACTGCTGATGTAGTTATTAGAACAGGATATAGGCTTCATAACTTCTAAGATTCTTATTTAAATTAATAATTTGAACTTTTCGAGTTATATTTATCGTTGAAATCATTGTTGTACTAGACAAATAATGTGGAAAGTTTACAAAGTACGCGGGTAAGATTTAGTTAGATATAAATATTCCGTAAAATGCTTTCATGTTTATAAATTGATTTGAGATTATAATTTTTCTAACTACCTACGTACACTTTAAGAATACTTATTACATAATTTCTACGTAGGTATTGATTTAGTGGATTATGTCATTGAACATTAAACATTGATAAAAACTGCCTTTGCAATAAAATTATTGACTTTTTGAGCTTAAAATTGTAGATAACTATTAAATACGTTAAGTATTCTTTTAAAGCTAATAACTCATTTTAGTCTTTTTTAAATAAAGCTATATTAGAATATAGCAAGGCACGTACTATATGATCCAAATATAAATAGGAATTTAATTACCTCTATCTCAAATGTCACTTGGAAAGTATGGTTTGCATGAAACATAATTGCATAATCTATATATTAATACGTGATGCCAAAACTTTGGACCCCTTTTTACGAAAATTGCGCGGTCGCAGGAGCATAAAATTTGGCACACTTATAGTTTATGTGTAGGAGAAGTGCAGAACGCTAATATTTTTCAATAATAATGCTTATAAAGTACATTAAATCAATAAATAAAACATTACCCACACTACCATGCATTTCACACACACATGTTTGTTTTGTTTTTCATTTACTGTACTGACATTGACATAAATAAGTAAATTAAGTTTTTATATACCCGAATATAACGGCCAAGGACATTTAGCAAACGATGAAAGAGTTTTAACAAAAAACATTGTTTTCAGAGAAGTTTGCAATATGCGATAAAATATGCTCTAAATGGATATTATTTGCCTCTTATAGCATGTTTTCTTTTAATAAACATTTTTTAAATAGATATTCTTTATTTTACTTCCTTTTAATTTAATATGATTTGTTCAAAAAATTAATTGGCAAATAACAGTCTTGGTTAAATTTATTATAAGGTCGAATTTCGACCATTGGGCGACCACTAGTATCATTAATTATAAACAAATGTTGGCAACATCACATATATTGCTCCGAATCCAAAGTAAGTAGCTAAGGCACAAGACTTAAGTACATCAAATTTAAATAAAATGGTTAAATTAGAAGTAAATAATAATATTGTCTTAACTGTATAACGACGGTTATAAGGCTAATTGGTCTAAGCGACATTTTTTACGATATTGAGTTATATACATATTTGGAATCAGCGAATTTTTCTGCGTCTTTTGAATTAAGTTTCAAATTTTTATGAGCATATTTTTGGCGCTTAAACCCCACACTAACTTTGCTCTCATTTTGGACGTCTATGGTCTAACCGCCACAAAATTTGAGCAATATTTAGTAGTTGGTAACTTAGACTAGACCCAGAATTTTTCATACGTCGGTTGATTCATTTTTCCTACAACTATTTTGAATGACCAATGCGCGTTAAGACTTTTGACCTTTTGCTTGACTACATGGTTTTGTCGCTTGAAACATTTTTGCATTACGTAATAAAGATAGGCTATGTCGCTTGAACCATTTTGCTTCCATTTTAATACCTCATAGTTTAAAATTTTCAGACAACATTGTGATTAGATGTGGTGATATAGGAAATCCTGAATGAATAAAAAAATCTTGTTTTAAGCTTTTCAGCTTATTTGTTAATTTCATCCATTTTTTTTAAATGATTTGGACATGTTAACTCTTTTGATATGCTAAATGCATAGGGACGCGTGTTGTTTATATTATTTATCCTTGATCTGTTTCATATCCATATCCACATTTGAACTCATTTATTTTTAACTTGAATATAAATAACTGGCCGTTAGACCATTTTTCCTTGTTCTATTAAAAAAATAATACGATGCATTTTGAGTCAAGCGACATTTATTTCATTCAAAAATGCCTATTTATTTTTGAAAACTATTTAGGAAGGTGCAATATGTATTTACGGAAATACTGCATTGCTTAGATCAACATCCACGCAGTAGTTTTTTTTAATGATTTTTTTTCCGAAAAACGAAACTTTAAATCGCTCTCCTGTAACTTTAAAAAATTGTCGCTTAAACCAATTAGCCTTTTAACCGTCGAATTAAAATTTTAATTATTTAGTTAAAATTGACGGCTATGACGTCACAATATGGCGCAAAGTCGATACTATTCTCATTTGAATCGCATTGTACCTTCTTACGTAGGTATACTGAACATTGATATTCATTAAAATACTGAAGGTCAAGTGGTGGAATGTTAAAACCAAATATCAAGTAGAGTTTCGCGAAATGCATACACAATAGTATTTTGTAACGGAAGCACTTGTGATGTAACATCGCGCGACATCGTACGACTTTTGTCCAGCCAACGCTGTGCAGGGGGAATACAGAAGATTCGTCACAAATTCGCGATAAGAGATACAATAAACAGGCATGGTAACTTGACCCGTATTAGTATCTCGTTGAGAACTAATTCAGAAACAGTCATGATTTTTCGTTTTTTTTTTTAAAGATTTCTAGCAATGTGGGTCGCACATTACTAGTAATCTCGTTAAAATCCTCGTGCTAAACTACGATGCTTGTGTTACGAGTGGGTTCACGTCGTTAGTGTAATGGGTGGGATTCGAACTCAGTAAGTATTCTTTGGGTTCCGAACCTCAAAAGAAAAAACGGAACCCTTAGGACACTTTCTTGTCCGCCTGTCTGTCCGTCCGTCCGTCTGTCTGTCAAGACCTTTTATCTCGGTAATGCGTGCAGGGATCGAGTTGTAATGCTATACGTTTTGATCTACAGTCTTTTGATTCTGATTCTGTGAAAAATCAGTTGTCTAAGTTCACGTAAAAGTCTATACCGCAAAAACCGTATATTTCGACACTCTGAATCAAAGACAATAGGGTACTTCCCATTGACCTGAAACTTTTAAATTTAGCAAGTAATATTGCTATTTATTACAAGTGCAGGGTAAAGTCTAAAAACTATATATTTGTAATTATAACATGAAAAAACATAATTATGGTCATTGCACAGAATCTCGGTGGGTGAGTCCAACTCACCCTTGTCCGGTTTTTATTTAGTTATAACCAATTAAAAGTATAACAAACTCTTAAAAAAGAGGCTTCTAAAAATGCAAGTATGTATTTGGTTCTTCTATTTAATACTTTAGGTTTATGTTACTACTTTTAAGAAACTGAAATATCCTTCAAGGATTATAGCGGTGTGATTCCACGAGATATCCCGGCAAGTAACTTGGCATTGTTTTGGAGTAGTGAGAGCGTATTTTCATATTCTATGTGCGACAAAAGCACAGTTTTATTGCTCGACTGTATCACTGCTATCTTTAAAAAAAAACTTTTTTTTTAAACATTCATGTACATTAGAACGTTAAAATATGAGATGAACTCGTAACGACTCTTGCCAAGTTATGTGCCGGGTACTATATACTTACTTATCAAGCCGTCTTTTAAGACGGACTCTTTGTATTTCTTCAATTGTTTGGAGTAGGTTTTCGGTAGTTTCCATTTACTCTCAGACAGTCGAGATGGTTCGTCTGAGCGGATGGCAGCCAACGGCGTCTGACATGGCGTGTCTCGCATTTTATTAGACCTAACTTGTACAACAATGCAAGCCTATATCGGATAGACATTCTTCTCGCTTAGTTATTTGAGTAACCAATTGACTGACATTTGAATAGAATATGTGATTTTATATGAGAGGCGGTGTTTTCATTCTTCAAACTAAGGCTTTATTGGAATTTTGTGTCTAAACTTGCCCACTGCAGGGCCATCCTTTTCTCCTTCGACAATTTTTAACCGGCTATACCTAGTCCACACGTCATAATAGGCGTCCAGTTCGTCCCTTATTTCCTACTAGGTTTTGCTCGCGGGTCCGCCCGCGTGGGCTTCGGTTATCGCGGCAAATTATAGCCTATAGCCTTCCTCAATAAGTGGGCTATCTATCAGTGTTTTTTTTTTCAAATCGGACCAGCATTTTCTGAGAATAGTCCGTTCAACCAAACAAACTCTTCAGTTTTATAATTATATTAAAGTATAGTTTTTTTTTCATGCACGTAAAATATGCAAAAACTTTGTGAACACCACACATCCTACTTACTACTATAACGAGGTATAAACGGAAGATACACTCGCAAATTGTATGTATTGTTTATTTATGTTTTTTCTTAAGGAAGACATCGTTGTACTCAAACATAATTAATTTCATTCACAGCAGCTGAATGAATTGCACAATTTATTTACTCAAGGATGGTAAACTTAATTGGTTTCCTACGTTATAGGTCATCTGACAGCAATTATGTGGAGATGATAAAAAAATGTCCGCGATTGTGACGTCACAAAATCAATAGTACCTATGCTCAATCACGAATAAAGGTGACGATAATGTCAAATTGTTACCGCCAATGTGCAGTTGAGTACCAGTGTATGTGAATTCCTGTCATTTGGATTGTTTTACTATTTGTAACGATATTCGGCTCAATATAAATATCTTGGTTACATTAAAACTATGAAATCTTCAATAATTACCTTTGATATATATAATATACTATGTTAATTTAGTCCTAAAAATGATGTAAAGACAAGTAATAAATTTTATTCTTATTCTTTATCTATAGGTATCTATAAATTGCTCCTATCGAGCTCATTCGAAATGTCCCTACCGGAATTTTTAGAGTATATTTGAGAGGGTCTTACGTAATTTTTCATAGTCCTAGATCATAAGAGTGGACTTTCCAGAATATGGCAAAACAACGATTGCCGGGTCAGCTAGTCAGAATAAAAATAAGTTCAGCATTGTGCATATCTATAATACTAATATTAAAAAGCTGAAGAGTTTCTTTGCTTGTTTAGTTGAACGCGCTGGTCTAAGGAACTACGGGTCCGATTTGAAAAAAAAATAGTGTTATATAGCCCATTTATAGAGGAACACTGTAGGCTACTTTTTGCCGCGACAACTGACACCCACGCGGGCGAAGCCGCGAGCAAAAGAAACTACATCATAAGCGTGAAGACGTAATTTAAGATTCCAACATACACCGTAGTTACTTTTTACCGCGCAAGGCGTAACTTTTTATGAGTTCAAGCCCACCTCTAGTACTAAGCTAACATTGTCTTCATGAATACTAATGCCCTCTTATTTACGATCTACACTTTCCTGTATATCTGGAAATCGATTATGTTTGCATACATATATTATCCATAATTAAATATTTACACTACAAAACAAATTCTAGTCAATTATTTACCTTAAAACAAACAAGTTGGCTCAAATATTGGTTTATATTGGGCCAAGTTAAATTCGGGCAAGGTTGCTACAAATTGAAAGTTCTAGAGGGATTTTAATTTGTCAAACATTGGCCCAATAGAAACTGGGGCATGGAGTGAGCGTGGTATTGTGTGGCGGTGGGAAGTGGAGATTACTCGCTACTAATAGGGATGTGGATGCTTCTTTTGTGTGCATCGTATGATGTGGGATGACTGTCAATAATGGATCGAATGTTCTGGAAAGGAACGGTAGAAGAACGCAGCTTACTGTTATTGTTTAAAGCAGGTATTGCAAAAAGAATTCCTAGACATTATTTATGTGTTATAGTCGCTCTTTGTGGTTGTTAGTTTTATTTTATATCAAATGTTTTGGATTTTTTTGTATGTTTAGGTAATTAAGAAGGCTTATATTAAGCTAAGGAGGATTAATTCACTTCGGGAGAGAGGGGAGAGGAATTAGAGAGGTTCAACAGAGATGCCTGGGGCCTGAACAATGTTACGATCGATCAGCGAAGTCGCGAATGGAAAACTTTGAAATGTATGGCCATCGAAATGTCACGGCGTATAAAACTTATAAGTGTATGTATGTTTATGTATATAGGTATTTGAAATAATGACAGCCCATAGAAACGTAAAACCTTCTCAACGAAAGGAAGTTAATTCGAAAAATATTTGGACCTCCAGAAGAAATTTTTATCATCTGATGATAATTTTGAATGGTAGGAGGAATTGTATTTTAAGAATTGACTATGATTTTCTTGAAGAATCTTGTTAACCCCTCGTGCTTAAGTTAAGATGCTTGTGTTACGAGTGTGTTCACGTCGGTGGTATAATGGGTGGGATTCGAACCCGACGAAAATTATCGCAAGTCCGACGCCTTAGCCATTAGGCTCCCGCCGCTTAAAAAAATAAACTCAATAACTTAACTTTGGTTTACGTAATTAGTTTTGATATTTCTATTTTGGATTTATTTTATCGTGGTACATCAAAGTTTATCAAGAGACTTACAAACAGATTCATTACATAGACGAGTCATCATTTGTCCTAATAAATTGATGAAAGAGAATTTCATTTGTTATAGAATACAAAATCGAATTTATAATGTAGTGTGTTGTTTTCCCTGTATTAATATGTTTTGTAGTTAAACTGTGTAAAATGTTGGTGTACAGAAATATATATTCTATTCTATTTGGATTAGAACTAATAGTTGATTAGGTACTGGCACGTGTATGAAACATTAATTAAATATTCCTGTCATTGTGAAGTGAAAGTCGATAATGCACGTTTGTTTCCCATGGGATATGCGAACGGAATGGATTTTCACTCACTAACATAACACCTACCTTCATTTGATGTTTGACTATTTTTCTTCAGAGTACTAACGTCTTTAAAATCGTGATAGACTTCGAAAATTTTATTTACATCCATTTGTGTATGGTTTACGGTGTATCTTCAAGCAAACACGAGGATTGGAGAAGTAGAGCAAATTGATCTTACTTTGTTTTGTATTTTATTTAGAAATTGATAGAAACTATATTCTGCAATACAACAGACATCATTTGTGCGGAATGGTTGGGCTTGCGTTGCTCTGTGACTATTAATAAATAAACTCTAAAATAATAGTGTGCTATGCTAATTTATTCAGGAAGTTAAGTTTTGTTGTATTTCTACAGTGCATAAATTTTAAAGTGGCTGTTTGAATGATAACAGAAAATTTACATTTCCCAATCGTTGATACTTTAATGATCTTGTTTTGCGTTTAATTCCAGAGTGTCATAGTAGACCAGCCCCCCTAGCCAAGTCACATTTCTACAAGCGTTAACTATGATAGAAATCGCTTAAATGACATTAAATGTATGGAAATGACATTTGATTTCGATAAGTCACGTGACTCAGACTTGTCAGTTCCATACATTTGAGCGATTCGATCAGCGTTATCGCTTGTAGAAATGTCACTTGGCTAGGGGGGCAGGGCCGAAGCCTTCAAAATTTGTAAAAAGTGAAAAAAAATTACAGTAGGATGAAACCCATTAGAAAGGGAGGGGAATATTATAAAAATGAAAGGAAAAATAAATTACGGTCGATCCGAGTTCGGGAAGTGGGGGAGGGGGGGGTTTTAAGGGTAAAAAATGGTTTATCTTGATTTCCAGCAAAACTACAAGTCCTATGGAAAAAAGTTAAATGGCAAAGTTGTAGGTAATAAAAAGATCTACAACTTTTGTATTTTCAATTTTTTCACATAACCTCAAAATTTAGGTGAAAAATTCAAATAACCAAGTTTTTGGTTTTTTATTTTTATCTTTTTCAAAAATATTTTTTTTTTTCACGAAATTTGGTGAAAACTTACCTTTTTATGTCCCAAATACGCTGTAATTTATTTGATTAAAAATATTTATTTTTTCACCTTATTTTGAATTAATATAAAAAAACACCCTAATTTTCAATCGAAAATTCACCCGTCAAAATATCAGCTTTTTTCAAAAAGTATGGAGGTTTTTTGTTCGTTGAAATCTCTACTTTCTGATGGTGTAAAAAAATATAATAACATTACTATAGTTAGTTAACATTACTATAGTTATAGTACTATTTTTTTTCAGTTTAAAGTTTATTTATTAAATTCGAATTACATTCATGTCATAGAAAATCTCAAAAAATGATTCAGATGAAATTCTGGATGAAGAACCAATGTAGACTGGAAAAAATTGAAGCAATGTCATTTTTTTTATGAAATTGTACATAGTGATTATGCATTTTCTGAGAACATTTACTATAGTAATGTGTATTTTTTTTACACCATCAGAAAGTAGAGATTACAACGAACAAAAAACCTCCATATTTTTTGATAAAAGCTGATATTTTGACGGGTGAATTTTCGATTGAAAATTAGGGTGTTTTTTTTATATTAATTCAAAAGAAGGTGAAAAAATAAATATTTTTAATCAAATAAATTACAGCGTATTTGGGACATAAAAAGGTAAGTTTTCACCAAATTTCGTGAAAAAAAAAATATTTTTGAAAAAGATAAAAATAAAAAACCAAAAACTTGGTTATTTGAATTTTTCACCTAAATTTTGAGGTTATGTGAAAAAATTGAAAATACAAAAGTTGTAGATATTTTTATTACCTACAACTTTGCCGTTTAACTTTTTTCCATAGGACTTGTAGTTTTGCTGGAAATCAAGATAAACCATTTTTTACCCTTAAAACCCCCCCTCCCCCACTTCCCGAATTCGGATCGACCGTAATTTATTTTTCCTTTCATTTTTATAATATTCCCCTCCTTTTCTAATGGGTTTCATCCTACTGTAATTTTTTTTGGTTTTAAAAATTATCGACCCTGGTCTATAGGGTGTCACTGAGCTTCAGCATTTTACATGATGAATCAGCCTATCTGTGCTTCATGACCCATATACCTGGAGTTAGATTGATAAGGACCATTAAGATTTTTAGAAGAACATCAGCAACTAAACGGTTAGCAAAACAAACTCTACCTTGTTTCAATATTGTATCTGGATAGATGTTTAATCTTAGTTTAATTCTGTTCATAAATGAACGTAGCGGTCAATCACACCTGCGTCACAACTTCGTTATACAAATACTTATCTAGTGTGTGATCTTTAACACGATTGCTCGCACATTACTGATGTCACGTAAACTCAATCCAGACACGAAAATATTTGTACGAACCGAATACACTTACTTCAATGATCTAATGTTTGCTCATCTATTTAGATATAATCAGAACTGATTTTTGGTAGGCTGTCATCGTCTTTATTTACCTATAGCGGTCCTGTGTGATGCTAGCTAGATGTATCAATACGTATTAATTACCTATACATACAGGTTTAAATTAAGTGCGTATATTCTACGAGGTAATCAAAGGTAAGTCACGTGACCTGTCACTTTGTATGAAAAGTTAATTTTCAATTTTAAGATTTCGACCTGTTTCTTGGGAAAAGTTGTTTAGTTTTATGCACCTGATTACCTCGTTGAATATACGCACTCCTTTTAAATTAATCCTGTATTACAGTGATTTTTACAACAAAGCTTCGGGACCTAACTCTACATAATATCTCCCTATTGGTCATTCTTTTAATCAGCGTTTATTTACAAACTTCTAATTCAAAGTATACCTACAGTAACACATGCAATGGGAACGAACGACCAATGTCGAGATAGTTAACAAGTGTTTATTTACAAACAGTCGACAAGCACAGGATCTGCATTGTTGGAGGGGCTTGACCTCCGCATCGGATGTTGCGCCACTCAGCTGATCCTAACACCCAATGATTTGTTGGAACGATTTAAGACTATGTGATCTGAGTTCGAATGGGAATTGACACGAGTTTAAATTTCGAATGGCTTTTAGACGTGTGTTCTATATTTGAACAAGGTGGAATTGACAAATTTGTTTATTACTTGCATTTGTAGGCATTTGTTTTTTTTTGTTTTCGAGTTTTTTTTATCTGTTCCTACCAGTACATCTCTTGTCACTCTATTGTCGCATGATCAGTGGATCTAAGCAAATTGTGTCGACACACTCGTAAGTTCGTAACCTAGTAAGGAAGAAATAAATTTGGCAACCACAAACATTGATTATATCAAGAGTGTGTACCGTAACAACTGTACAGTGATTGAGGTTCAGATCTATGTTTTTGTGGCTCAACTAGAAATAGAACTTAGAACTGTGTATGAATCGGTTGTAGACGTCTTTAATGGATCTCATTGAAAAAAATTATAGATCATAATATTGCCTTCATTAATGTTCATAAAATATTTTACTCAATTTTGTCTCGTTATTTATTTTTATAACACAGAATTTGGTATGCCCTCTAGTTTAGGATGATTTTGCGTCTTTTATATACCTACCATTTTTAGGACTATAATAGCTGTAAACTCACTCACCTCATGCAATGATCGAAATACAATAGGTAGTCAAATAAAAAAAGAAATAGGAATATTTGTTTTCCTCTTCGAAAATTAAATATGGAACCATTTTCAGCAGTTTACTGAGCTCGTAAAGTTTGGCTAACCGCATTGTAAGCTTCGATCGTAAAATTATTGATGTCATGTTTATTATAATAGTTTATTCGTACGTTTTTAAGCATGTTGTATTAGTTATTGTTGTTTTATTTGAGGATTAGCATCAGTACCTATTCTTAATAAGTGCCTACATCAGTACATCTTGAGAATAATAAATGGTGAGTTCGTCTCTCTACAGTAGAAACTTATCTGACATGCGTCCTTAATCTTACGAGTATGTTATTGTTTTCGACATTTACTATTTACTATGTATTTTAAATAGATTACAATAAAGTTGACAAATTCTGCTCAAAAATAACAAATTAAAATTTAATCATTGAGACAAATGAGCTGGGACAGGGACAAAAAAATATTCAGTTGTGATATATCTTCTAGAACTATACTCCATTTATTATAGCATTAGAAAAAAGAGGCTCGCAGAAGCAGGAATTGAAAACATTTTATTTCAAAGAAATTGTTTTAAGTACTTAAATAAACGAAATAAACCTTTTTTTTTTTTAATTACGCTTTATTTATAACAATATCTTCATCACACATTACAAACTTACACCAAAACAATGAATGAGACAACCAATCATGTCATGATGACTTAGATTTAATTAAGATTAAAAAAAAAGTAATTTTTAGAACAATATTTCAATTAAAATAACAACTTACAACACACTATAGTGAAACTTCTTCGTCTTCATCATAGGATTTAGTCATAATAAAATAATAAATAAACAAGTAATGGTAGGATAATAGTAAAACGAAAAACGTTCCAGTATTGTTCATCACTGCTTCTTTTAGCTTTTTAGCATTGACACTGTCATTTTAGATTGGAATGAAATATTATAAATAAATGAAAGCCACATAATTTGTTATGAAAAATGGTTAACATGATTACAAATAAGTGTGACAGCTGGTATGTAAATAGATTTTAATTTATAGGCGTCAATCGTAACTGTAACAAGTTTATTGTACTTTTGCAACAAAGTGTACATTATAAATAACCTTTTTTAACTTCTGTCTAATGCTATTTTAAATGGAGTATAGTTAAAATCTGATGGCGTACAGTGTGATCTTTGTGAGAAAGTGTTATCTAAACAAAAAACATCTCAAAACCAAACTATTTGTGATTTCTAAAACCTGGAGACAAATAAGACAAAATAGTTCTCAACATAATAAGTGAAACATAAATAGTGACTATATTGATGCGTAATTTTAAAATAAACTATAATAAAGTGTACAAAAAACAAAACATAAAGTGAGAAACAGAACAAAGAAACTTCAAATAAATTTTTACCTCATGAGTCATAATAACGAACTTATCGTCTTACTTTGAAGAATTGGATGTACAATTTCGCCGTTTACTCCTAATGTTCGAATAGCTCATCGAGTTGGTCTTCGCTCCGGAAGACAGAGGTTGTGCGTTCTAATCTCACGACGGCCCTGCTCTTTTTGGATGTTTAAAAATTTGTAAAAATTAACTAATTAGATAACGCAATATCCACCAACGAAAAATAACAAGACCGCAAGTAAATTACAAAAGTATCTTCAAAAATACCTTCAAAAGAATGAATTTCTTAGAAAACATCACGTTCCGGCGTAACCGAACGAAATCAGACTCGACTACGAATGATGTTAGTGTAGTAAATAAAACTTTAGACGACACCACAAACAGCTTGCCAGATCTATCGTGCGACGACTTGAGTGGTCAGCAAGATGTAATTGTCAAATTAAAACAAGAGATTGAAAAACTTCAGTCAGAATTAAATAGCGCAAATCTAGAAATCGAATCATTGTCCCTCGAAAATACAAAGCTTATAAAAATTAATGAGCAGTTAACAAAAAAGAAAGACTTGTATAAAAATATTTCCTGCAGTCCAGTCAAAAAACCTTTAAAGGCATTTACACCAGTCAAAACACTTCAAAAAAAGGACAAAATAACACAAACAGATAAAGATATGTCTACTTTGAATAAAACCAAAAATGCTGCAACCTCACAAGTAAATTGTTTGGAAAATAGTGCCAGTACCAGAAGAATTTCTAACAAACAGCCCATGAGCGAAAATAGTTTCCCAAACACAAGTTTTGGTAACAGTAAGAAGAATAAAATTTGTATTTTGAGCAGTGAACTATCAAATAGGATACATACTATGATACAAGGTACATCTTTGAGTGACTATGAGATCTGCCACTATCGCAAACCCAAATGTGGATTATTACACGTCCTAGAAGGAGTTGAGAGGAAAGTACAGTTCTTTACAAAGCTAGACTATTGTATTATCTTTGTTGGGGAACATGATTTTGAAAGAACGGACAATTATGTTAACCTAGTTACATATATAAGAAAAAAGTTACAAAATTTAACCCATACCAATTTTATAATATGTGTCCCAACTTTTAAATTAACAAATTTTAGCGTAATGTATAACAATCGTATAGAGAAATTTAATTATTTACTGCATTTGGATCTAGCAACCTTCGAATATGCATATGCTTTAGACTCCAATTTAAACTTATCTTACGACTATAAAATGTTCAACAGAAGATATGGTAAACTTAATAATACGGGACTAAAAGTAGTTATTTCAGATTTAGCGGAACTAGTACTGTACATTAATTTTAGTAATGAACTCTCTGAATCTGTTTCGATAGAAAGTGATTGTAATCAGAATAAAATAACAAGTCCAAATAATTTATTTCGCCTATAAGTATTTAACTGTCCTTCATCAAAATATTAATGGCTTAGTAAACAAATCTGACATGATTTCTGTTTGTATTAATGAATTAGCTTCACAAGAGGTCTATATTGATGTTCTTTGTTTTACTGAACACAACATGACGCACGGTGACGAAGTCTATCTAACATTACCAAATTATAAACTTGTGTCCTCTTACATGAGAAAAAACAGACATGGTGGCGCATGTATATTATTAAAAAATCATCTGAATTTTAGGCCTCTACAACATATTTCAAATCTTTCTATTGCTAATACTATAGAATGCTCTGCGGTTGAACTATTGGAGCATCAAATATTTATTTTGTGCATATATAGGCCACCAAATTATACAACTGGATCTACGTGCAATTTTTTCACAATAATTAATAAAATATTCAATAAATTATGTTTAAATGGTAAGAAAATAATTTTATGCGGGGATTTTAACATTGATATTTTGAAAGAAACTAAGCTTTCCCAAGAATTCATGGAACATTTAATTAGATATAATATAAAACCACAATTCAAAGAAATAACTCGATTCGCTGGCAAAACTTGCATAGACAACATAGCCCATAACATAAGAAATTGTAAAGGTACCATTAAGGAACTGGGATTATCAGACCACAACACTCAAATCATTAAGGTTCCGGTCAAAAAGACATGCACTATGAAGTATTGGTATATATTAAAGCGGGATTATTCTAAAGCGAATAGAGAAATATTTATTAAATACCTTAAACAACTCACTAATAATAATGTTTACAGCTGCAAAGACGCAGATAATGCCTATAACACTTTTCACGAAAATTTTCTTATGCTGTACGGTCTTTGCTTTCCTGTTGCAAAAATTAAGATAAATAGTAGATCAAGACCTAAGTGGATCTCGCGAGGGTTGAAAATATGTAGTAAACGTAAATGCCAACTCTTATGGAAATATAGGAATAATCCTACTCAAGCAAATAAAACCCTATTCAAATCATATGCGAAGAGGTATAAAACTGTAATAAGGCTGACAAAAAGATCCCAGAATGAGTTTAATATTAAATCCGCTACCAACAAAAGTAAAGCCACATGGAAAGTGATAAATGAGGTTAAATGTAAATACCCGATAGAAAGTATAAATCAACTGATTGTCCGTGATGAAAAAATAAGTAACCCTAAAGATATCGCAAATAAATTTAATGACTTTTTTCTTGAAATAAGTAACAATAAAATCGACCAGAATATAACTGTCAGTAATTCTTTGGGTAAATTATTCAATAATTGTAACTCCATTTTTATGATACCTACAAATCCTAATGACATAAATAATATAATAAAATCTTTGACAAATAAAAATAGTACTGGCTATGATGGCATTGCGACCCCTATTATTAAAGATGTAGCCAATATTATATCTGGACCCTTAAGTTACATTATTAACTTGTGCATAGAAGAAGGCTGTTTCCCAGATAAACTTAAAATATCAGTTATAAAACCTCTATTTAAGAAAGGCGAGAAATCAAATTTGAATAATTATCGACCCATAGCTCTAATACCAATCTTTGCAAAAATTTTCGAAAAAGTGATATATAAGTGCTTGTACACTTTTTTCGAAAGTCACAATATTCTAACACCTAGTCAATATGGCTTTAGAAAAAATAAATCTATCAATATAGCAATATATAACTTCTTACATAAGGTAATTGCAAATTTGGATAAAGGGTTATCAGCTGTAGCATTATACATGGACATGTCTAAGGCCTTCGACCGTGTCGACCATAACGTTCTGCTAGGGAAAATGTATGCTTATGGAGTAAGGGGCAATGTGTATAACCTCATAAAATCATACCTCTCAAACAGGAGACAGTTTACTGAGATAAGAAGGGTAAATTTTGACACAAAAACTGAAGAAATCTACACTTCTGATCCTGGAAGTGCTAAATGTGGCGTCCCACAAGGGAGTATCTTAGGACCTTTATTCTTTCTAGCCTATATAAATGACATGCCTTCAATTACAAACCACGAAATTACATTATTTGCTGATGATAGCACAGTATTATTTACTAATAATAATTTAATTAGTTTAGAATCTGACATAAATCAAACTTTGATAGACATAATGGACTGGCTAAAAATGAATAACTTAACGATTAATTTTGATAAAACCAATGTAATGAACTTTAAAATACGAAGTCGACGAACACCTCCTTTAAATATTAAATACTTAGAAAATATTATTGAGGAAACTGATGTAACAAAATTTCTAGGATTACACATAGACAGTCAAGTAAACTGGAAAACACATATAGACTATGTCTGCAAAAAACTAAGTCAGTTTTCTTACGCACTTTATAGGTTAAGAAAAGTCGCAAATGAAAAAACTTTGTTAACAGCGTACCACGGTTACGTTAGTTCTATCCTAAGATACGGGATTATTTTTTGGGGAAATAGCACTGACAGGCAGCGCGCGTTCGTCTCACAAAAACGCTGCATAAGAGCCATCTATACTTTGTGTGATACTGACTCCTGCGAACTTTTCTTTAAAAACAAGCACATTTTAACTCTGCCATGTCTATACTTGTTTGAGGCTGCCGTATTTGTCAAGAATAACATAGACCTTTTTGAATATCGAAAGCGCCTACGGCATCAAGATAAATTACACGTGATTAAAAGTAAAACTCATTTAATGCACTCTAGCATATTTTGTGCGGCTTCCCGTATATTTAATAAAATTCCGGGGACAATTAGAAATACTCCAGATATAAGAGTATTTAAAGGAGACCTACATAATTTCTTAGTAAACAAATGCTATTATTCTGTTAAAGACTTCTTCGTTGATGACTCATGATGTGTCTCTGTGTGTGTATGAATTGTCATGATTTCCCTCTAATAATTTAATATTGTAAGCCCCAAGGGCGGGACATAGCTGAACATTAATGTGCTTTTAATAGTATTCCATCTGTATTCATGTACCTACCTATGATCCACAATAAAGATTTTGAGTTTGAGTTTGAGTTTGAGCTGTTTTTAGTTATTCATAAAGAAAAAAAAAGTAAATAAAAAAAAGTGTAATTTCTGTACTTTTTGTCGTATTTGGTCAATATCTAAATATTACATCATCATAATTTACGAGTGTATCCGTATTATTCTGTATGTTGCCATAATCATATTAAATTTCTAGAAAAGATGTTTCAAAAGAAATTTTTTGTTCAAGTTATTGTATATCTTGCGAATAAAAAACTTAATGACGTGCGTTAAGTCAAATAACTTTTTTTACAGTTAACTCTGTGGTTCAATCAACTTGGTTCTAAATTGGTACTTTGTTCAATAAGAAACATTGTAAAAAAAGTGCTTAAGAAACCTGTAACTTATTTTGTTTATTTAATAGCGAACCTGCCTACCATAAACTTATCGTGTAAAATTTAGTGTCGAAGTTATAAATTATGTTACAAAGTATCATTCGCTGACCTGTACCTATAGACTGTAGTGTGATTCGCTGATCCTCCATTTCTTTCTACTGGCATTCCTGCAAGAAGGAAAAGCGTAAAGCTTGCTCACACTCGCTGCGAATTCACACCGCGATTCGCTCCGTCAACTTCGTCTTCGTGTGAGAACGTATTTCTCCACACTCGCAAATTTTCGCAGTATTGTCGCAAGCATCCAAGCGCGACTCTGGCGAGGGACAAAAGCCGCCACCGATCGGGAAACTCTCGCATCGCGCCGCGAGTGTAAAGCGGGCATATCATGATCCCGTTCACGTACATCGTATACACAAACAATTCATAATTACTATTAAAGTGTATACTAGTACCACCATTATTTGATATTAAGCTGCTAACTTTTTAATGTCACTTCGCCAACCATTCATAAATAGTAGTAACGAAGTTGACCTATTACCTTTATTAAATATTCGTTCGATACTTTTCTAGACGTTACTATATTAGACATTAGACGTTGTATCGTCCCACTTGTTTTTGATTTGGATCGGAATTAATGCAAAGTTATGTCTATTTTTAAAGTTGTTGTCAAAATTGGTTTTTATTAAGTATTTATTATTAGAACCTACCGCAAAGCGAGTTATAGCTACATCAGGCGTGTTATTGATCACACTCATAAATTTATAATCTGTAGGCGATCAACTCTCTGACGTCAAACAACCGGTCGTGTAGCCCCGTTTTGTACAAAATTGTAGTATTTTCCCACTATTCCCATTTGGAAATAACCAGCTATTTTTAGAGATAATGCGGTTAAGGTTGTAAATTATAAATTAATTTATTTTTTTGTAGGGAAAAACAAGCACGAAGAAGTTTGACGACTTGATGACGATGTTGGGTTTTGTATTTTGAAATAAACGAATAACAAAATCGACCTTTCTTACAAAGATTTGTTTTCGAAGTACTTTACAAAATGCCTATATGTGGTATTTTCTGTTGTCCATACGAAAACTAGAAAAAAAATCTCGATGTTCCTATTTAGTACCTTGACCATTTCAGAACAGTGAGTTATTCTGAGCTATCTTATTTTGAGTCGATACATCCCGAGTCAAGGTACCCATACATTCAGAAAGGTTCATCAGGTTTTCGGTCTCGTTCGGGTGTACAATTTCGTGAACTGAATCGAGTTTGGTTCAAACTAAACTAGCTTTAGAAGTCATTCTGATAGCAATATTTCAATACACATCAAAAAATCCATCATCCATCCATCAAATTTCCCAGTGTGTTCTGTTACTAATGTTGATATTTATCTCTTTTCAGAATTGGTCAAACATTTGAAGTCGATAATTGTCACGTGAATAATAAGTAATTCTTGAAAGTCCATAGTTAGTACATCGTGAGTACCATATTAACTCATATTTACGTTTATTATTTCCTTCAATTGGTGATAATTATGAAGAAAACATAATAATTCCCATTATGTGAATAAAAAGTCCTGTAATAAGATGTAAATCAATGATGCAATAGTTATTTAAAACGACTAGTTATGGTAAATACAAATCATTTATTTTTATTACTTAACATAAAATAAGTCGCGTACCTGTAACAGTTGTCACATATATTTGCTTTATTCTTTAAGTTATGACGCAGTTTATAAAAATTGTACTCTTTATGAATTTTAACGGACTTTAAGTAGTTAATTTGGTATTCATAAATTGTTTGCCAAAATGGTTATATGCGCACCGCATGCCACGCACATTCAGACACATAGATTTCGGAGATTCATCAATTTACATATACAACGAACGTCGCATAATATCGCAGAGTTCCAAGCATGTAAGATATCTTAAACATACATCGCTGAGAACGTATGTGAAATAATAATAATTAAACGCCGGTAGCCTAATGGCTAGGGCGTCGGACTTGCGATCATGTGGTTGCGGGTACTCAATCCATTCGTAACACAAGCATCTTAGCTTAGCACGAGGGGTTAACAAGAATACTAGTAATGTGCGACGCATATTGCTAGTAACCTTTAAAAGAAAATTATAATACCGGCCTATAAATGTCACTGCTGGACACGGGTCTCTTAAAGAGAAGGAACGAGTATTGATCACAACGCTGGCATATTGCGCGTTGGTGATTTAAGATTCCAATTTTTGGAATCCTGGTTTACTCAAGATGTTTTCTTTCCGCGTTTTTGTCATTGGTATCTTGGAATAATTAAGAAAGTACATACAACTTTGAGAAATTCACATTGCTACTTGAGTTCGAACATGCAACCATGTGCATGCGAGTCCTTTAATTACAATTGATGAGGATTTTTTATTCAATCAATTTTGTTTGATTTCAAGCTATAAATACTAATTGTGGCGTATAAAAATATCAATCCTCAGTCAACTACTACAACACTATCATAATTTCATGTTCTATTTGGTAAAAAAAACATCTGCATAACTCAATATTTTTTACCCGGAATTGTTAGACCTGAGTGACGTTTTGAAAGATTAAACTTGTCACTAGACCAAAGATGTAATCTGCCATAAAAAAAGTTGTTCATTGCCAAATTAGTACAAAATCGAAGGCCGTCAATGTTGGTACATCATAAGATTGGACCATGAACGAGTAAATGTAAGCTTTAGAGTCACATACTTAGAGGAAATACTTGAGAATGTGAACAGCGTCTGCGCAGTTATCTACGGAGGTCAAAAAATATTTGTTTGTCGCAACCTCGGGTGTTGCGAAACATAGAGAAAGTATCAAGTCGGCAAGTATGAAGTGAGCTCGCGATCATCAACGTTTTGTTGAAGGCGGAAGCGCCTGCGCATAAGTGAGACTGAGTTGCTACTTTGCTAATGCTACCCGTAATGCAAGGTGGTTCACAGTGTAGAGTCTTGGCGTTTATATGTGTGTGTAAAGCATAGTAAATTCAAAATTCAAATTCAAAATTCAAAATCATTTATTCAAATTAGGCTACCATGTAGCACTTTTTGAGTGTCATCAATACAGACAGCACCCTGATTCGCCCACCCCACCGCTTCCTAAGTGCTCTAGCCGGGGAGAAGAAACGGCGCAACAAACTCCCCAGCAGCACGCTGTCTTTACAATATAAAAATATAAATAATTTAGTAAACTACGTAACAATGATGATCTCTTCATTGGTCTTGAAAACGTGAATCAAATCAAAATAATATTGTTTCAAGTAGACCGTTTCGGGTACTTTCGAAACCTTAAATGAGTCTAGTTGCGGATTTAATGTGTCTATTAAATGGTTGAGCATGTTGTAGTCAGTTGCATTATTTATTTCATCAGTCAAAAGCGAAATGTGCTTATCATCGTTTAGATCTTACAATTAAGTACCTACCACAAGGAAAATCTGCTATTTAAATCGAATCTAAAAAAAATGTTTTTGTTAAGTTAAACATTTTTGTTTTAGGAGCCTTTTTTTGGCTAAAGTACCAATGTTTTTCATTTATATCAACTATCATAACAACACACTTATTATCCTGTTGCTCGGTCGATAAATATTGATATTTCATACATGACTGCTCCCATAAATAATGGAACTTTAGGAATACAGAGAAACTAGGTAGTTCCATACGTCACAGATGATGTAGAACATATTTCGGTAGGTGACGTTAGATCAACGTAGAAAACAGCTTTTTGCGAACGTATATATGTGTGTTTATCTGTTAAGAAGTGTATTTACCGTCCGACCAGTATGAATTGACTGCTAATTGAAATGTTGAATGAATCAGAATCATAACAAAAAAGCCCGAGGTGTCAATGATAACATGCTCGTGTATATTTCACAAGATGGCGTGCAAAGGTTACTCGTCGGCGATCAAGATTGCGGCTTCGGACTTCGGACCCTCAAGGCAACGAACCGAGTAGAATGGAGGAACCATTCTACTTCCAAAGTCCACTTCGAATAATTCACAATCGGAGTTCAACGTCAGCTACCAGTCCAAATAACTGATCATTGTTGAATATTAAATTTGTATGTCTACGATAAATATTAGATCAGGAAACTGGCTAGTTGGCGAGTACAAATAAAGATATTTTTGCTTCTCATTAAGCATTGTTGTATTGGTCCCTATTATATTGTTGTGAATCAATAATCGATTTTAGCGTGAGTTTACATAATCAAGTCACATGTCAGCAATCAGATGGATTTTCGACTTTTGGATAAATTTCTAATAGAACCTCCATCTCATAACGACCACAATTATTAGATTCTATGATATTTCAAAGAACTTGTACTTTTTGTTATTAATTGCGCTGTTAAATTATAACAAGACATTGTGTACATAAAATTATTTTACATGTAAACATTGTATAATATTTATGGATTTATTATATTCGTGACCTGTGTTCTGAATGGCTAATTATGTTATATGATATTTATTTTACAAGTAGAAGTAATTATTTACTCTGTTACATACTCACACACGCAGGAACATGAACCACAAAATATTCATATTTTTTGCTGTTTCGAGAAGTATCCTAAACGATAAATCAAAAATTGTTCTGACATGAATGATTGATCATAAAAAGATTATAGTGTTCCCCAGGGAACATTTCAGGGGCCATTCCTGTGAAGTATTAAAAACGACAATTTTGCAACTCAATACATTATAAGGATGGATAACAGGCAGTCTTCTCGACTTGACTAGCACTGCATCTATCAATTTGATTCCATTATATGAGTCCTGAAATGAAGGCACAACATAACGATTCATTTATTTTTCCAAACAATGATTTACCAAACGTAAATCGTACCAAAACCAGACAAGGAAGTTTTTTAGCATACTCGGTTAATATTAGCAAAATTTAAGATTAGAGGCACGTTTAGTGTAGATATATACCTATATTTGAACACGCGTAACGAGCGACTGCACTATTCTCAAACAAAGTGATAATTTCCAGTAATTTATGCCACACGTTCACTTCATACGCAGTTATTTTGCAGGGGTTAATGGAGCGGGTTGGTTGAAAAACCGATGTAGGAACTTACCATGGGTAAACAAAAGTGTTAGGTCCGATCATTGAGGTCACACGGTTTGCGGACAATAAACCGGCTTGCAAATATCCCACTGCTTCTCATGAGGAATGTTTGCGAATAATATACTTCAATAAGTATAAGTAAATACTACAACGAAAGGTGTCCCAAATCTCGCCATGAGATCAATACGTTAATTGAAAGGAAATAAAACTACTTTTTTTTTACGATAAAATGGTCTAACTAATTGAAGAAATGGTTGACTGTTCACCCCTGTTAAGTTCTACGACACTTAATTCATGCCGAGTTGTATCTTAACATATTATTATCTAATTAAAAAAGAGTATTTTTCTAGTTTCAACAGGAGTTGAGACTATGCTATTCCAAGAAGCTACATTTCTTAGAACAGTGTTATAATGTGTGTCACTGCTATGTCACTCTGTCAAGCAAAACGGATCTTAACATGTTTGGCAAATAAGGTAAAAAGCATTTTGAGTAGGAAAATGTTGGCATTATAAATATTACAACAGGTTCATATTTATTTGCTTACATATTTATGTCACTTTATTGCTTTTCTGTGTTGGTAATGATAATTGTTTCCAATCTCAAACTTTGTGTCTGCTTAGGCTTCGTGTTGGAATAGATCTTTAGTGATGTAGGAGTTGGTTGGATGGTACATATCAAGATTAGGTTAGGATATTAAAATTTGGGATGACTATAAATTCTTGCGACCTTTTTTTTTCCTCAACCCACGCTGAGGGCACAACGTAGAGAGTTGTAGGACAACGAGCAAAAACACCCCAGTCCATTCCTTGCCTGTGCTGACGCCGAGAGATCATGCTCTGCACGACTCCGGTAGGCTTTGGTCTTTACTGGACTGGACTGGGGTGAGTGTAAAGTTCCCCTCACTTCTTCCGAAGAAGGACGCGTGGGGCTTCGTTTCCGCATCCTCCGTGACTTATCAGCTACGTTCCTGCGAACAGGATTTTTGTTGATCAACTGAAACTTGGCTATTTTTTTATGGGGTCTTTATTCCGCTATCATAAATATTAATAATACTATTTTTAATATCTGTATTGGTAAGTTATTGTAAATATTTTTTTCTGAGATCTCTTTTGATATTGCGGTTGTTGTATTTTTTAACATTTAGAATTTCTTTGTTTGCATTTATTTTAAAATATACTGCATATTTTAAAATAAACGCAAATAATAAGTATTAATCAAATAGTATATTTTCTTGAAGTAAGTAAGCAAACACTTGTTTGTATCAACTAATGTTTTTATACACCATGCTTTTTAACTGACAAAGGTGTAATTCATTATAACAAATTTGCGGTTAGAAATAAATTGGCAACGCACATTAAAATTAATATTAAAATTAAAAAAAACTGAAGTCGTAAACATTAAAATAATTATGGGGTATAATTCAATTTAAGGTCTCTTAATTCAAGAGTCGTCTTAAAAACTTGCTTTTGACGCATTCAGAACACTTTGAAATACCTAACGCGTCATAATGTGCAATTTTTTGCTTTTGCGTCGGACTTTAAGTGATATTTGCTAACCATAGAATCAATTGCGTCGCAATTCTATATCTATGTTCATTTTGTGACGTCAGCATATTCCTACAGTAAGCAACAAACTTTGATCAACACAATCAGTTTTACAAAACAGCAGCACTCTCTAAACTCCAAATTTTGAGTTGCTAGGTACTTACTATGTATCAAAATAGCCTTATGACGAAGGTTTACCGCTTTGCTATACTTAAATCTAAGTTAATTTATGGAATTTAATTAAGTTTAGGTGTTTTGTGAATTTATGGTCATAGACCTTTGTTGCCAACCGTACAGTAAGTAATTAGAAGGTATTATTATCTTTAGCAATATTATAAAGCTAAACAGTTAGCGTGTTAAGTTGAACGCGCTGATCTCAGGAACTACTAGTCCGATTTGGGAAATGCTCTCATAGTTAGATATCCCATTTATTGAGGAAGGCTATTAGGCTGTTTGCCACGATAACGCGCCTATGAGGGTATTATTTTGAGTTGGACATAGAACCAGGGGGCCTACTCTGAAATGTTAAATCCGAAGTATCGGCCGATGTTTCGGTCGTTTCCTACTCCGAAGTGCATTATTTTTCGTTCGGTCGGTTCAATCCGTCCGAACTTATTTTGACGTTAGTTGTATCGTAAACCCTACTCTGAAATACAAAACCCGACCGAAAATTTGAGTTTGACAAGACGTTTATCGGGGAATTTATGTCAAAATTCACGACATCAAAATATCTATCGTTTGAGTATCGTAAATATCGAATTTGATAAATCTTTACAATTATCTTGAGTTTTACATATAAGAATTGTAACAATTTATTGACTTGACGCTATTTTTTACCTGAGTGTTATGTTTTATAATTCTTTAATAAGAAATAGCAAGCGACACGTTCAAGTGCTGGCAAGATCACCTATCGTACGGAGGGTCTCAATCGCAATAAATTAATACATCCGTAATACTCAGAAAGTACACACACCAAACGGATAGATAGTTATTCAGTTTACACTAACAGATAATGTGTAAACGGGAGCATTATACCTATATGATAGTCATTGCGTTTAGGTAATATTACGTTTGCATACGCGTGATATCGATAGCTTCGTAGGTGTGTCTTGCAAAGCTATCTAGTTTGCTGTGTGCTTGTTTATTGAGTACATAAAAAAATGCACATTAATATCGTAAAACATATTTTCAAGTAAGTAAGAAATACTTTAGATAGTAATGCGAAATAACAACCCCTCTGGTTTCAAAACTCAATTAGGTGTTTGCATACTTTTGTTTGGGACCGCATGAACATTATATGAAACACACCATACATTTCTAAGAATAATAAACTCAAGTGGCGTTTGTAATAAAAATAGGCAATAGATAATACTAGTTCTTTATTTCAGATAGAAATCCATAAAATATAAACACAACAATGTTTTACAAATCATAACTCGACTTACAAATCTTACACAATGAAAACATATAACATTAATAAGGAGGAGAATAACATTATTTTGTGCTATAGTGTGTAGGCTGATCCAATAGCTTAGCAGTGGAGAGGCCCACATATCCGCGGATACTTTTAAATATCTATGTTATGCTTTTGTGAATGACTTGATAGACGTGAGTTCTTTTAGTAGCGAAGCACATTGTTTCTATAGCGCGCCAACCTCAACAGCAGTGACCCATATAATTTATATGAGAATACTTAGTTTGTTTTTGTTGAAATCTCTTAACTTGAACACTTTTCACTTCAGTCAGCTTGATTATAAAAAACGAAATAACCATATAAGTAGGTATATATCGCCATCGTACGATCGCAACAATACGGTGCGACGACGGCGACGCTAGATTTGGTTGAAATTAAGTATTTTTCCTGTTTTTTCACAATAATGTTTGTTTACTTTGGTTTACTTGTCATCCTTTGACTTTTTATTTTCTTTTTCTTTAGTATAAAACTATAGTCTTTGATTTGGACAATCGGCAAAAGGAGTCTGAATATCAAGAAATATTAAGATTTATTGAGAAATAACACTTAACCATACAAATAAATACTGAATTTAAAGCAAGGATTAATTATATTGATTTTTAAATTAATTTTACGTTGTAATTTATTAGTTAAATTCTATCGAAATGAATATTAATTCCCAATACAAGCATATCGACAAACGGTTCAACTCTAGCACTGAATTTCGTTCGGTCTGACACTCTTCCGAATATTGACTATGGTTCCGACCGAACTTAGCTAATCCGAACTTTCTTCGTAGTAGGGTACATAAGCAATGTTCGGTCGTGTTTCGGTCGGTCCCGAAGTATCGGATATCGAATTTCAGAGTAGGCCCCCAGGACATTAAACTTCCACGTCAGAAAGTTCCCAAATAAATTCTGATTCTACCTAACATTTTCCCTAACACTGTTGTGGTCGGAGACTTAACCCTGAGATCATGGAATAACAAACATGGAACATAATGAAATAGTATACCATTTCATTATATTCCGTGAGATTTGTACGACGCAATTAAGTCCAGTTTTATGTAATGTTATTGTTATTTGTGGTTTCATGTAAAAAACAAACGATGGCGTCAAAGATAATTTTCCGTACGGCTATTAATTGCTCCACTACAAACGTATTATTGTAAGGGGGATTCCTAAAGTACGGATGTACAACTCGACCAAGCTAAGTTTGCACCTCGCGACGATTACGTCACACTGACGCTTAGGTACGGTCTATAAAAAACGATTCGCTATGACTTTAAAAAAGTAAACAAATTCTTGTTTGATTTTACTTTGCATTTATTGTTTTTAACATTATATTATACATAGATACATTAAAACATGCACAAAAAAGCGAGGTGCAAACTTAACTTGGTGTAGTTGTAGTTATATATGTAGTTATGTTTTAATTAAATCGATGAATATAATATGATGTATGAACAGACGGGTATATCATTTGGGTATGTCCATGTATTGTCCCGACAAATGATAATGATTTAGCATAATACAGTATGGAATCACTGTTATCGGTCGTTGGAATTTGGAGTGGTGTCCGGTAGATAGAAATTCTATCACTTAACTGTACAGTTCGTGTAGAATTTCACACGTTTAGCTTTCGAAGAGTCTGGCTGGTGACCCTTAAGGTTTCTCCAAAAGTCCGTTGAAGCAGCAAAGCCTGCGGACCTCAGGGATACTGATGTCATATATTTTTTTTTTAATCTTAATATTTATTACGCGTCACCTTGTTTGTCCGGAATAGACTCCTAAACTACTTAACCAATTTTAATCAAATTTGCACAACGTTTGCAGTTTGATCCATTGGAAAGATAGAATCAAATATTATAAAATAATCTCAAAATTGAGACCGCGGGCGGAGCTTCCGGAAACAGCTAGTTTATATATAAATAGATAGACTTTTGAAACTACATATATCTACCACTGATCACAAGAAAGGCATTGTAAATTTCATTTGACCAAGATACTCAGAAGGAAATTGAATTACTTATACCTAGAGGATTATTTGAAAATACTGCGGTGAGTTTTTTTTTAAAGCTTACCGCCATGTACCGTGGGTCGCACAGTATTAGAATTCTTGAGTTGAGTGCTAAGTTAAATACTTGTGTTGTGGTTTAAAATGGGTAGTGCAATGGGTGAGTTTTCAACCGGCAACTTAAAAATTATTAGTTATGTTTGTCTTATGCCGGTGAACTGTTGTTTCCATTATTATAAATAAGGACAGGTCTCCTAATTGCTGCACCCCTGATGAATTCATATTCGCACCTATTAATTGTTGTAGAAGCACTTTCTAGATTTACTTAATGCTTTTTTTTTTGAGAAAAAATTGTATGTAGATTTTTTTATATTATGGTTAACGAAATAAAATGACCTCTAGCTACGCTTAGTTTGTTTGATTATCAATATCAAAGTAAGAGTGAAAAAAAAGTTATAAGATGTAAAAATTGGATTTAAAATTCATTCAGTACATTTAGAGAGCATTTGAGAACATTTTGAGAGCCCAGACAGTGTGACGACTTGTGGCTTTATGGTAGTGAATGTAGTAATAATAACATACTGGTATAGATTCATTTACGATTCATACCTGTAGTGGAAGGCATAGAAAACCAGTTACGTGTTATAAATTCCATGAATTGTCGAAGAACTCCAGGTACTAAATATGTTATACTGTGTTTCCATTCGTGGTAATGTATTGTGTGAGCTACGTAACAGGTTGCAATATTTTGGATACAAATAATATATCATTGAATGTAACGTATATTCGACAGCGATGCGGATAAATACTTTGACGCCATTTTTTAGTTTTTAGATTTTAATTCGTTATGTTTGTTTTTTTTTCGTTTGCACATAATATGATTTATTATTTTAATTTATGTTAAGCTTGTAAATATTTAAATAAAATAACCCTTTGTAAAAAATAATGTAACCTATAGTATCGTATATTTAACTGAATCTTTGAGAATTTGTAGGACGTCATTTGTCTCTACATAACAACATGTTAAAAAAACGGTGTCTTAAAACTGGTTTGAGTGATCGCCAAATAAAAAGCAATTCATTTTCTAAACTATCTATAGCTCTGAGAGTATATAAAAACAAGAGTTTTTGCGCATATTCGTGCACGTAATAATATGTCGTGATTAGTAGGCGACGACATTGGCCGATGTGCCCGTGACCGAAATTCGGACAGGACATTTAATTTTTAAATCAAGGACAGTTTTAAGTATTCACTAAAATAATTATGCCCTAAAAATATGAAAATGATGAATTTATCGCCGAATCCAGTGTCGTAGATCTTTTTACATTGATGCATACTGTGTGGTAGCTATGTATAATATTAATTTATTCATTTTTTCATAGTCTGCTAGAAGTTTAAAGAGTTGAATTTCTAACATAAAATTCAAAGAAACTCAGTTTAAATCGATTACGATAAGTAGATAATATCCAGTCCAATTCCAACTTGAGTAGTTAATGGGTGGGTAAAAGCTTGTGAAACATACAACTTTTGTAATATACTACTTCTATCTGACTGTATAATAAAGTAATTGCTTTTGAAACAGAACTACTTAAGTCATTGATATAAAAAAAAACATATCTATGACATAAGTGATTTGAAGGAACATGTAAGCAGTGGAAGTATATTGACCTAGTCGGAAATTATTCATTCGAGCCGTTTAGGGTTGAAACATTGGGGCCGTGTGGTCCGAGTCCATTTAATGTGGCAAGTGATTATCGTGGGTTCGATTCCTACCCAGGACAAATCTTTGTTTAATGAGCATGATCATATTTTCTATGTCTGGCTGTCATTAATCTATATTTATCTAAGTCTGTTTATCAGTTGTCTGGTTACCATAGTACAGGCTCTGCCTAGTTTGGGATCAGATGTCGCTGTGTCAGTAGTCAAAGGATATTATTATATTAAATGATGAAAAAATATCATAAATTATTAAACTTGAACAATGTGAATCGTTGATCGAAATCAGATGAAACTCGGTACACAGATAGACCATAATGGTTAATGGATTGCAGTAGATGATTTTGGATAGTTTACTAATTTCTCATAGTAGCATGTATGTAGGTACCTATTGTTCAAGTTAACCTTAAAAAATGTCTTCAAACACATTGCTGCACTCTCTAAACATTTTGTTTTCGAGCCAGCGTGTCACATAATAAGTTTTCACTTCCTTATTAGTTCCGACAAAATACAGTACTTATGCTTACGTGACGTTGTAGAGCTATGCTTTATGTTTATGGAGCAGGCCACGTGCCTTCACCATTCATATTCCCATGCAATTAGTGTACTTACTGATCCTGCAGCACGGACGCTATCGAAAAAGAATTTGTATCGAAGCGTCATAATTATAATGGAGAACGGAATTCAAAATTCAAAATGTCCATTCTAATTCTGCATTTCTGCCGTTTAGGTTATGAAATGTCATCTATACTTATAATAAATCTGTAGAAGTGAAAATTCTGTACATTGAAAATATCAAAAAAATTAATGGCGGGGTGTGTTACTAGACCGACACCGAACCCAAAAATGTGATTAAAAAAATTTTTAACAAACTTAATTTTGCGGTTCGATCCCTAGACCCGAATACTGTACCAACCGCAAATAATAAGTTTGTCGTAGGTTACGTCACCCGCAGTGGAGTTCAATAAGGGGCGCTGCACACGGCCAAGTAAATATTTATTAATCTGTGACACGGCTAAGATACTATAATTATTTATCTATACTTTATATACCTATATTATAAAGCTGAAGAGTTTGTTTGTTTGAACGCGCTAAACTCAGGAAGTACGGGTCCGATTTGAAAAATTCTTTCACTGTTAGATAGTCCACTTATTGAGGAAGGCTACTTTTTTTTTAGAAATCTACCCCCTAAGGGAGTGAAATAGGGGTTGAAAGTTTTTATGGGAAGTTCGGTATTTTCAATGATAGACACATGAAATTTCGTATACGGGTTTCTGGATAGAAATAAATAAACACGATTTCAGCGATTTTAAAAATCATCCCCCTAAGAGGGTGAAAAAGGGGTTGGAATTTTGTAGGCATATGAATTGTGTCGTTTTCAAAGATAGACACATTCAATTTCATACAAGGGTTATTAGTTAGAAATAAATAAGATGTATTTCCGAGATTTTAGAAATCTACCCTCTAAGGGGGTGAAATAAGGGCTGAAATAGTTGGTATGTGAAGTTCAGTATTCTCAAAGATAGACAGATGAAAAGATAAATAGATAAGATAATGACCATCTAAGACATATCTATAATGACGACTCCCGTGGTCGAGAGGCGTTCACTCCGGTTTTTAAGGTGTCGCCAGCTCTAAGGTTCCAGGTTCGATCCCCGGACGGGTCCATGTAGAAAATCACTTTTATACATAGTCTGGAGTCTGGGTGTTTATGGTACCTTTTTTGTCTCCGATTCCATAACACAAATGCTTTTGCTATTTACTTTATAATTATTATTTTAACGCCATAATATTAATGAAAAATTTTATACATTCTCCTTACTTTGAAAATCACAGAATACATCTACCTTAAATACTACTCTTTACTTTACGCGCGAGCGAAGCCGCGGGCAACAGCTATAATAAATTATTTATTCAGAATTAAGCAAAATCTTAGCTAACTGGAAGTGTAACCATCGCTATCGCGGTCATCAATTCTCATCTTCTTAAGAGGAAAATCAATGCCTAAATAACGTTTCATAGATCAGCAATAAACAACTTTCTCAGAAAACTGAAAAACATTCTTATCCTTATAGCTTTCTCATTTTTCTATGCCATGACTGCTCGCTGATTTGAATGTTTGTAAACTCCTCGCGACACAAGTACTCAATACTCAATCCTCAATTGACTGCACGGATAGCCGAGTGGGCGACGTGCTGCGGGTTCGATCCCCGCATGGGATAAGCATTTGTGTGATCCACAATACTTATTCCAAGTGTTCTTTGTGCATGTGATTTGAATGTTTGTGAAACCCCCGCTACACAAGGATTAAATTCCTTAGTGTGGGCGTCGTTTTTTTTTAAAAGAAAAGCAAAGAAAGAAGACTTTATTGTCTTTCCATAATGTACAGAACAGGTGGTATGCTTAAAGCTAACGTTACGAACAACTATGGAATTATGGACGTTAGGAACAATTATTATAGTATTCAACTCCTTAGATCACGAGTCTTTCTAAAGAAAAATACTTTCGCCCGTGTTTACGCAATGCGGAAAAGATGCAATAAACTATGGAAACGCTGATGGCTTGTTGACCAGACTATAGGTTAGACGGTCATGGGCAGCCAGTTCAACCATAAGCCGGTACTGTGTAGACCAACAAAGGCACATAAACTTTACTGAAGTATATTCTTGTTTGCGATACAGATGGAGGAAACACACTTTATTTAACTTACTAAGATTAAATATCGTTACATAGTATAAAACAAAGTCGCTCTAGCTGCATGCATTCGTAGATCTTTGACTGGCCTGGTGGTCTAGTGGTTAGTGACCCTGACTGCTTAGCCGGAGGTTGTGGGTTCGATTCCCACCCAGGACAAATCTTTGTGTGATGAGCACGATCATTTGTTCTGTGTCTGGGGCTTGTCTGGTCACCATAGTACAGGCTCCGCCTAGTTTGGGATCAGAGGGCCATGTGTGAGCTGCCCCAAGATATTATTATTATCTTTTAAACTACGCCAAGGATTTTAATGCAGTTATCAACAAAAGATAAAGTAATTAAAGAGGAGAGTATTTATGTATCATTATAGACATTTACTACTGTGCTACTCGTGCAAAGCCGGGACGGGTTATTTATCTGTATTTCGGGTCCTATATTAAGCTTTATTTTTAGAAATAGGTTATTTGAAGCATTTGTGCTAGTCGACTGATAATTGTTTTATTTATTAAATTCATTTAGATCCTTCCTATTTTAATACATAGACCATTTTTCAATAATATATTGTTCAAGGTCAACAGTGACAACCAAGGCGAACAAAGAAATAAAAAAACACAATTAAATACAAAAAGAAGAGGTCGAGGCATACGTGATTTGGTCTAGTCTTGATATTTTCTAAAAAATATTTTATGGCTGTTCAACTTTTCTTTATAAATTATTATGCAATTACTATGTTCGCTCTACAACTGCAATTTGTTAATTATTATCCATATTAACCTACCTAATGATAACAAACACTTAATTGTAATCCAATACAGTTCCATTCAGTGCCATTTACTTCTAAATTATTTGTTGAATTTAAAATTTTAATGTGTTGTTATCACCAAGCTGCAATACTTTACATTTACAACGTATAAATAAAGTTTTTTAGTACGTAGGTACACTTTTGCATAATATCGTATAGCTTGTTAAAAGAGTTGTTAAATGACTTGACCCCAATAAAGTTCATGTATGAGTGTTAAACTTTAGTTCCTTAAACGTATAAGCAAGAGTAACAAGAATTAAAAACAAAGGTTTTTATATTCTTTTATGAATTGACTTATTAGTCGTCGTCGTTGTTTAATAATATGACTTCATTTTCTAAACATTACAGACTGTATTTCATTTTTGTAAAACTATTAACCTATTGACAATGTTATGTTCAAATGTAAAAGGCTAGAATGTGCCTACAAAATAGTACAATAATAATTACAATCTGTAACATATCTGTACTAATATTAAATATTATATGTTTTCGTAGGATGTTATGTAACACAATATCTCCCTTGTAGGCCTATGTTGCTACAAAGGCTGGGTATCATTCTGTATTATTAAATTTAAAAAGTATTTATCTGCTCATCATGTAGGTTTATTTAAAATATTATTAAAAAAACAATCGATTCACTGCACGTTTAAAAATGGAATTCGAAATAGTCTCAAAACAAAAGACAAACTGAAACGGATCACTTTGAAAAAAGGTAGTCAAGACGCAGTTCGGCGTTCAAACCTGTCGCCTTGAGGGTTTTTTTTAGAGTTCTCCACTCAAACTGGATGCGTTAAACGCAAGGAGTCAGTAACCCCATGTATTACGCCATACTGCGTTCATATAAAGACTTTTTCATACACGTCAACTTGCAACGCATACGACTGTCTCAAGCTGAATTAATCTGTAATTGTTTTATTTAATTATTAATTGCATAATTATATTTTGAACTTTTTTTAAATTAGAAGTATTTTAACGAAAACATTTTTTATTACTTGGTGAGTACTAACTCACTAGTATAAAATCTAATAGAGAATTTAAATGTCATTCGAGAAGCCCTTTATTTTTTGTAATATTACCAAAATAGAGTATAAATAGAGTAATAATAACAGATTACATAAATTTACCATTGCGTGCAAGAAGCTACAAAATGCGACATCTCAGGTCGACGTCGGTACGTCTCACAGTATGACTCAGCCCTAACACAATGGTTGCATGTTAAGATCTACCACATGGCATGCACAAAGTCTATTGTAAATATGCAATCATGGAAACAATCTCGATCGTAACCACTTTTGTAATACAGAAATAATTATAAATAAATATACACCTGTAAAACAGAATTTACATGTCTGCGTTCGTAGAATTTTTATGCTCGTTATGTCAATCACCTACACCATTCTTGAATACACATAAAGCATTTATAATGCTAAGATTTTCCTTTACTTCAACATCAACCTACGCAGTGTAATTGTGTATTTCCACAATTTTCCGATCTAGGTACTTAAAGAATACACGCTTTTATCAGCCCTTCTTATTATACAGGGTACACCGAAAGAATAATTGATCTAAAAGGCAATAGAGCGGTGCCTATCTTTCGCTACTCTTCACCTTAAATTGACAGGCCACAGCATGAACCATATGGGATACTATTTTAAAAGGAATGAAGTTTTAGTATTCGGTCATTGATCATGTGGAGAAAAACCGGATAGTTAGGTTAACTTTGGCCACACTTTTTGAAATTACTTTAAACCTCTCAGTACTGTTATAAAACAAACTTAATTTGTAAATGGGTAGATACTTTGGTTTATTATCTTTAAATTTATAAAAGACCAAATAATGATCTTTGATATTTCCATAGCAGGGGCGATTTTTGCCAACCTCTAAATTTTTTAACATCTATCCCGTAAAGTGAGCCTTATCCATAAAAATAAAGTTAAAGATACATGCCAAAAAAAGGGACAAATATCGCGCAAAAGCTTTCATTGTACCTTGCATTTGATTGCAATGGCATGGAGATATACAACACGGCCAACTTAGTGATAATTGTAGAATCCTTCGACATTCTCCGTAAATTAATGAAATAACATGTATTTTACGCGAAACTAGAGTAATTGCCAACGAGGCAACTGTACCCCAGGCTCAACTATAATGATTTTTCAGTTCCTAAATGTCTTCTGCCCTAACCCATTACTACGTTCATAGTTCCCTCATCTAGAATTTCAGTCGAATAATATTATTCTGCCGGTGTTCCATGGTCACTTCATGTTCGTACAATGTAATGAAAAAAAGTATGTAATGGTTTTATTATTTGATGTCGCAAGGTCAATGTTAAGGTCAGCCTAATTATCAAGCATGTTTATGTGACAATTAAATTTTAACACCATCTGTCTGGCGTCAATTGTCATTTTATTATGTACTATATAGAATTATAATTGCTTTTGCCCACGGCTACTCCCGCATGGGCGTCGGTTGTCGTGGTAAAAAGAAGCCTTTCTTTAGTCTTTTTTTCTTGGGATTCCAGCTTACCGCAATACAAAGTTTCTTAAATTTAGTTTTTTTTTTTTTCATTAGTTAGTTTATCCGGGTTGTGAGAAAATCTAATTATAATAATATCGATAGATTACCTCTTGATTTCAATTATTATGCTTTAGCTAGTACAAGTATTCTTCTCGTATATATTTTATTTCAACTCATGGAATAATAAGAATGTTTCCTTAGGCTTATTGCATAGAGACAGCTGATCTATGTATCATTTTTTATGTTCAATGAAAATAATTAATATTCTATAGATTTTGTGCATTTCGACGTCACGTTATGTCCTCCATCTTGATACGACCTATATAATTAACATAAAATGATCATTTCCACATTGCCAAGGCATTACGATAAAGGTAACCAAATAAAGGTCAATCAACTTTTATAACACCCCACGCGGCGCGAAAATTCGACGATGACTCCATTTTGTTTTTTTTTTCTCTTGAAAACTAATGTAATCTTTTGTTTTATATTTTCATTCTGTTATCCAATTATGTGGAAGCAGTATGTAGATTGAATAAGCTGTTTTTTACTGAGAGTGTGCGTGTAAACAATGAGGTACTTACCTACTCACTCAGCATAATCTGGTTGTAACTACCATCACAACAACTGATTTTCAGTGATTATCTCTGGTAACGTCACAGAGATGAAGAAATAAATATCATAAATAAGAAAAAATGCAATTTTAAATAAGTGTCTTACAACATGGAAGGTACCTCGAAGTACCTATTTCCTTTAACCTGACGGTTGTAGATACAAAACCAATTGCATATAAATTACCTACGTAGAGAATTGCTTAATAAATTAAAACAATAAATATTAATTGTAATTTTTAATCAACCATGGCTTGAATGATTCTCTTCGTCCTTCACTTCACTTTGATTAAAGACTAGTAGTAATTAAGATTCTAAATTATATTAACGTAGATTACCTTTTTTAATTCCAGAATTATCTTATAATAACTGTAAATAAAGCATCATTCTGTAATAGCCATTTCATAACCCATTGAACGCTGAAATAATCAATGAAATAACGCTTAGTATTGAATCATAAAAAGGCTAAATAAGGCTGACTCACTGAACGAGAATTTTCTACAACATTATTAACTACTAAATAAGTAGGAAACAGGAAAATCTAGAAACGCGCTTCGTGTATGAGAATGATTAATTATTATAATATTCGAATGGCGAATTGTTTTCTGAGATCAGGCTGTTGAATAAACTTGAATGTATAATAATTATTATTATAGCTATTTTTGGTTGAACGCGCTAATCTCCCTGAAACGAGTGGACCGATTTGAAAAAATATTTCATTGATAGTTAGCCCATGGCTATAGGTTGTTCTTCGCGATAAACGACGCCCGCAATGCTATTGAAATATAATCTGTAAATATCATGTGTAAACTTCGAAAAGTTTCATTCTTAGATTTAATTATAGAATAGAATAGAAATTATTTAATAATTATTTTGTGCATGATAGAGTCACAATTTTGCATTTATATAGAGACTGGTGTCTGCTATAGCTTATAACCTATAGGTTAAACCTGTGCTGCAGATCACCAGGCTTGCCCTCCGTCAGAGTCATCACAAATATGACACTAACCGTATAAATCAGAAAATTAAGTTACGACACAAGTACCTACCTAGTACGGATACCTCATAAATAGATGTTATTTCTAAAAAGGGCTTTATTCAAATACTAACATAGTATGATATTCATTTGTGCGTTCACTGAAAGGGAATTAACTAGAATGCTCGTTAATATAATTAAAGTTGACGGAATAGTTGAAACGTTTTATTGTAAGATTAGGTTATTATAAAAAGTTGTTTATTTTTCCTCGTACCTACGTCATACAACTGTTAAAAGTGTAATATAATGTGTACAACACTGAGATATAAATTAAAACCTGCTTTTGACATCGTAGAGCCACGCCTTCGGAAACAAGACGCGAAGTAGAATGCACGCAACGCAAACAACCTTGACTTCTTAAATATAACGTAAACCTTTATATAACCTGCTAAACACTTGTGTATACGAAAAATTCTTCGCAATAATTATTGTAAAATATGATATAAAGCGGCTAAAACAAGTGTGCAGCCTTGTGAGTGTGCGCAGTAGAAATATACGGATTCACATCGCGGCCGGGTCGACGCGTTTCCCGAGGCCGCTTGCCCAACCGCATCTATTGCTTAACAAACATACACCGTGGTTAATTTAATTGTATTACTTTTCCGTACGTAGGTAATAGAAATTTTGAGCAATAGATCAATTGCAGCCATTCCCTTTTCTGCTTCAGCGGCTTTTCAAAGCTTTAGTGAAACTATAATGTATCCTTCATTCTCGTCTTCTTGGTTAATTTCGTACTTGTAATTGATCTAACACCAAATAAGACGATGTTTGTCGTACGTGTTGAAAGAGGTCCATTACATCGAATGTTTTTAATTATATAATCGTCCATAACTTCATATATTCTGTTTGCCATTGATGGTGTTGTAGATATTTGTTTGTCATTAATACGGCCTTTATGAAGTGTTACATTGTCACAGCACTAGGACTTTCACTATCGTCGCATCGTGATTAGTTATTTGCATTTTACGGATTCATTTTTATTCTAGTTATATCTGACTTTTGTAAATCATGGATCTATGGTACATATTGTCGTTAAGTTTTAGAAACACATAAGCCTTGTAAACATAAAACCAGACTTTGAATAAGAAGACCCGCGTTATTTATAATTTTAAACACATTTTTCATTGTTAATCACCTTTTGACGTTAGAGAACTTGACCAAAAGTCAAGCCACTTCAATTATAATTAGAACTAACTTAAATCCTTTTTATTGAAACAATACAAGGAAAAAACAATTGATGTCGTGGCATTGACATCTATACTTATAATAAATCTGTAGAAGTGAAAATTCTGTACATTGAAAATATCAAAAAAATAAATGGCGGGGGGTGTTACTAGACCGACACCGAACCCAAAAATGTGATTAAAAAAATTTTTGTCTGTCTGTCTGTCTGTCTGTCTGTCTGTTTGTTCAGGCATCACGCAAAAACTACCGGTTCGATTTCAATGAAACTTGGTATAATTGTTCTTTAATATCCTGGGCACCACACTGGGTACTTTTTATCCCGGAAAAGTATATACAAAAAAAAACAAACTTAATTATGCGGTTCGATCCCTAGACCCGAATACTGTACCAACCGCAAATAATAAGTTTGTCGTAGGTTACGTCACCCGCAGTGGAGTTTAATAAGGGGCGCTGCACACGGCCAAGTAACTATTTATTAATCTGTGACACGGCTAAGATACTATAATTATCTATCTATACTTTATATATATTATATAATTATTATTATATTATCTATATAAATAAAAAGAGAAGGCCTGACTGACTGACTGACTGACTCATCAACGCCCAGCCCAAACCCTTGGACCTAGAAAGCTGAAATTTCGCACAGAGGTTTCCTTTATAATGTAGGCAAGGAATAAGGAAGGATTTTTCGAAATTCAACTCCCAAGGGTATTAAATAGGGGATGAAAGTTTGTATGGAAAAACGTTATTTTTGTAGTTTACACCATAAAAATTTGTGGTTACCATTCTGGTAAAAAATTAAAAACCACGTGTTTCAGTATTTTTCGAAATTCAACCCCTAAGAGAGTTAAATATGGGGTGAAAGTTTGTAGGGGAAGTCCAGTATTTTTAAAGACAGACTCATGAAATTTCGTATACGGGTTTCTCGATAGAAATAAATAAAGACGTATAACAGCGGTTTTGAAAATCTACCCCCTAAGAGGGTAAAATAGGGGATGGAAGTTTGTAGGTATATGAATTGTGTAGTTTTCATAGATAGGCACATTAAATTTCATAGGATTATGAGTTAGAAATAAATAAGACGTATTTCCGAGATTTTAGAAATCTACCCTCTAAGGGGGTGCAATAGTGGTTGGAAGTTTTTTTAGGAAGTTTGTCATTTTCAAAGAGAGAGATGAGATTTGGTATACGGGTTTTTGGTTAGAAATAAATGAAAACATTTAAATAGCGATTTTTAATTTTACGCCTTAAGATGGTTAAATAGGGGTTGCAAGGTATAATATTGTGGACTTTATATTTAAAGATAAGGCCATGCCTTTCATATACGGGTTTCTGGTTCGATACAAATAAATGACCATCTAAAACATATCTTTACGATGACATCCGTGTTCGAGTGGCGTCCACAACGGTTTTCAAGGTGTCGCCAGCTCTGAGGTCCCGGGTTCGATCCCCGGACGGGTCGATGTAGAAAATCACTTTTCTACATTATGTCGAGTCTGGGTGTTAGTGGTACCTTCGTTGTTTCCGATTCCATAGCACAAGAGCTTTAGCTACTTACTTTGAATTCGGAGCAATGTATGTGATTCTTCTTCATCTTTTCGTGTCAATGATTTTCAAGTTTTGTCTGTGTTTTCAAAGTTTATCCAAACTCAATGTATGTGATGTTTCCACATTATCTTATTATTATCTTAACGCCATAATAGTATATGAAAAATATAATTTATGCTCCTTACTTTGAAAATCCCAGAATATATCCATCTATCCTTTACTACTTACTACTCTTAACTTTACGCGCGTGCGAAGCCGCGGGCAACAGCTAGTTACAAATATACGTGATTGCCACTTTGTTGCCATTACATTGAAATGCATTGACATACAGTGGACATAATTATGTTGAAGTGACTTTAATTTACACTGATTCATTAAAGAATCTACTTCAACGTAACTCGTGTGCAAGCACATCAATGGACAGTCAATAAAGTTAATCCAATTCATCCAGTGTGTACATTCGAAATTCAAAATAATTTGTTTTTAATGTTTGTTTTTAAATTACGCAAAGGTGTGATATCTGTTGCATTGGTGTGACCTACTGCCAATGCTTACTGCGCATTATCGAATCGGTATTCGTGTGATGTCCACGTCCAACTAGACGGACGCGGAGACATTGTTTATGTTTTTTATCGTCGACACAAGTTTCAAAGTTCATTAGACTTATCGACCAGGAATATGTGTAATAAAGCGTGATCAGTGCGTGCATCGTGGAATAATGGCGCTTAATAACCAATAGTGCTAAGTATCACACTGACAGATATCTGCAACCGGTCTTCATGTGACTGGTACAGTAGTAATAAAACCTCTATTTATGATTGCGTTCTTTTTTCAATTCTTTGTGCATCGTTGACAGGTTTTTTTACACAAGCGAATCTTATTTTGAATTAAATTGTGTTGGCTGGAAACACTTTAGCCTCGTTTGTGGATAGGAATATTATATAATAGGAATATTTATTCAATTGTTTATTCTCCGATTCTCTTAGTGGTCGATGGATGCCTTTTGTGTGCATAAGACCTTTGTTATCTTTCAAAAGTGATCATCGCTATTTTTTTTAATAGATCGAAATCATTAGATTCTTTAATATTGATAAATGTCCTTTTTATGTTTCGTGGCGTTTATTTTCTGTAGAAAAATATAGTTTTCTATCATATAAGATCAATTTACAGGTATTATAGTGCCTTATTACATTCATGTGCATATTAAATTATGCATCAGGGTATTTGTCATGCGCAGTAGATGTCTTGCTTTGGTTAGTGGCTCGGTTTTACATAACCAGAAGTAGTTCTTTTATAAGGCACGTGTAAGATCGGACTTTATTGATATTGTTTTGTAATACTGTTGCGACTTGGCTCTTAACACATACTCTTATTTAGTGTTAGCAATAAGGTAGAGATAAAGGCTATCTTTATCAATCAATTTATTATTTTATGTAGTGTGACTGTAAAGTATTAAATAGTAATAAAAAATATATTTTAATAATTTGCATGAAATGTAGGAAATAAAATATTTTTTTTAATCAAGAGATCGTTAGTGTTCTGCCTTCTACGTTTAATTATCTTGGTTCCAAGAAGGCTCTCACTGCGGTCACTTCCTATATTACATTTATTGCGGAACCTAGTTGCATAATGCAAACTATTTTTATCTTCGCTCTACTTTTTATCGTGAGCCTCAAGTTTTGTTGTTGACAATGGTGCTGGTTGCAAATAAAACTGATCAACCATTAAAAGTTAAGAAAAAATAACAATAAAAAAGTTCTAACTTTTTTTATCGGAGCTCCTATAATACCTAGATACAATAAGAAGAAATGAAATGAAATGAAATATTTATTTTTTTCCGAGTAGACCTTTACAGGCACTTTCAAAACGTTAATGACGCTAGTTGCGCGGTTCCAAGGTGTCATTCCTATGGAGAAGAACCGGCAAGAAACTCCATAGGTTACTCTTTTAAAAATGGTTATGAGTATGATACAATTTAAATAATATTGAGTAAATAAATGCAGGGTCTTTCCTGGACTGGCCTTTTTAAGAAAGAACCAGATCGATCTGAGCAAGCCTGTGCCAACAGATGGCAAGCATGCCTCGAATAGCTCATGCAGCTCAACCATTTTCGAGGGAGCTGCACAACCCGACACACAACAATACCACCAGTGACACCATAAAAATATGTGGGGCAACAACTTCCTCAAATCGCCAGATTGCAAAAACTATAGCAGACTAAAAGATGTACAATAATTTAGAATCAAATTAAAAGAGTTAATAATAGACCTGCATAATATTTACACTTACAATACCCATGAACTTATATAATAATGAATTTAATAAATAAATTAAGTAAAGAGACGCAGAATAAGAACTAAATAATGTTCGTATAATCAATAATTGGGTTATTTATTATTGTAATCAGGTCAGATTTGCACTGTTAATCAATTTCAATCTCAATGAAACTATAAACGAAATGATAATGACGTAGACTAGACTACTAAAATTGTCCTTTTCTAAAAGTCTACATATAAAAATGTAAGTTTGTAACATTAATAATCTGAACAAAGCAAGGAATCCTTTGTTAGAATTACTTGGAAAAAGTCTTTGTTAAGCATTTAACTGTAATAGCTCTCTCATATAAATGGAGCGAGCAACGTTGGAGACGCGCCAATGTGACCTACAAAACTACTGCATTATTTCTTTCTTTTATTGAACATAACGAACGTGGAGACTATTCAATTGAATATGATTTTTGCATAAAACAAGTGAATATGTAACATAGTTGTGCTATTCGCGGCAATATTCTGCACTCAAAGCAACGTCAAACAAAGCATCAAAATTTTTCGAATAGTGCTGCGTTCAACACTGTCTTAATATTTTGATAATAGTTCAGCAAGGTAGGTACCTACTCTTTGGCCGATATATCTTGGCGAGCCTGAAAAACTATACAAGTTATTTTAGTTTTTTTCTCACCCAACGTTTATATGTAATTGTATCTAACGCTAACTGTCTTGTAGCTCTTTTCAGACTTTTCAGACAGATCCATCGGCCGAATCGTAACTAGGTATATGTGGTAATTTAATTAACCCCTACCTATCTATTAAGTAACTTTAAAATCCAATTTCTTTAAGGTTGACCTCTTTCAGAACACAAAACGGCGATTTGGCAGCTTCGAGTAGTGTATAACTCTAGCAGCGTTGTTAAAGAAAGCCACTCGTATCATATCCCTTCTTTCTGACGGGTGAAAAAACGCGTTTTTAGTTATCTGTAGTCTGTACATGCATAGTTACAGTGGATCTCTCTATTGCCTATTTCCCTCACTCTCATAATCAGATTGGACGCTAATCCGATGCCACCGGAGAGAAATACTGGAGTATTTCCTGACGCCTGACCTTTCAACTATCAGTAATCCAATCAATGTTCAAGAGTTGTATTTTGAGTTTGCCAAACTAGACTCGGCAGCAACGTTTGTTACCGTTATCAAATTAACTAGTTCACCCGCCTAGTTACACTATGGATATGCAAACGTGATGTAATCATCATAAATATGAATGTCATTTGTTCATTACCAAATAACTTGTAAGTAGGTAGGTGTTAATGTAATTGACAATTTATTCTCTCGTCGTTAGATAGATATGATTAATTAGTACCTATGATTATTCTAGCGAAAAAAAACTGTACATTGAGAACTACTTTTATCTACACTATTAAGTATATCTAATATAATAAAAAATAGAGAAAAAGTTTTGTGTATGTAACGAATAAACTAAAAACTACTAGACCGATTTCAACATTTCTTTCACCATTTTGATACATGTAATCCTTGAAAAAAGGTATATTTCTAGAAAAAAAGGGATCCTGGGCGGAAAAGTTATTACAATAATATACTATGTTACACAATTTACGTAGATGGTTATAAAAGATCACCAAAGAAATAAAGATGTTTAAAATTTTTTGTTATAAGTAATTATTATAGTTTTCATAATCTCCGTATCGTGTCCTGGTAGGATTTAAAACAAGTTTATATCTCCATACTTGTCTAATTTACACACATGGAATAATACCATAAATAAAACGATTACTTGTATTGTGTTTAATTAAACATTCTTATGGTAAGCACATGTTATCAAAATTGTTTAAAAATATACTTATAGACAAGATATTCAATAGGTACAACTGTTGTTATCATATGACATAACAATAATTCGGCTATCGAAATGTAGGTAAGATGAATATTGAGAGATTTCCACAGTAAAGCTATTGAGCCATAGTAAAAAAAATAATTGAAATTACCTACTTAGCATTTAGTACTTTTTTGTTTAAGTTTAGAAATATCTTCACTTCTAGATTCAAAATAAACTAGACACTATTGATATTGTACTACGTAAGTACAGATGTACAAAGTTTTGTGAGTATAGATAAATTATGTGGTCGTTTGTTCGCCGTGTGTGGCGACCTGCCGTGGCACCATCTTGTCTTGGATGTTCAACCGGTTTTACCTTTCAAGCTTTTGCGAGATTTTAAAGGGCAAATTGTAATACAGCGAAACCTTCTAAACATCAAAATCATCATCAATCAAATATTATTACAGGTTATAAATGATCAGAAAATTAAAATTCAATATTAGAAGTTCTTAAAATGGCTAGGCTCGGAGGTAAAAAATTTTGTTTATGGTAGTATAGAGACATAATTTTGATATTGCTTGAGTGGTTTAACTTGGCTTATATATACAAGAAAATTCTACCTATGAAAATACAACTTTTTCATATCATTGACCTCTTTTGTCTATAGGAAAGAGCCTAGCTTTTAATTTACGAAAAATCATCGAAACTACAAAATCGGCCTGTTTTTACAGTTCCACAGATTTTAGTTTTTATTACAATAAAGAGGTAATTACACTGAAGCACAATCATGATAATATGTATTTGTATTTCTGTGGATCAAATAATATGTATCGCAGTCATCCATTTGAATGAAAGAATATAGACCACAGACTAAACCGGTAAGTTGAATGAATTCAAATTGCAAACGTCGCGATGTTCCTAGCTGATTCATTAAATAGAAAAAAAAAACCGTTAGATAAGGTTTGCGGGCGTAACAATCGCAAAATGTATCGAGGTCGAATTTTTTGTTGAAGCATCTGACAGCGATCCGTTTTAATGTAGTTGTAGATTGTAAACCATTATCTTAAACAGTTCGAGGATTCACCCATGCGATTAAGATTGACCGAGTTTCTTATATCGATTATAAGAATCTGGAGCTGGAATGGCCGTGTTCAAATTGATATTGTATCGGAAACTTTTCAGTTTATACTATACTTCAGTGGGACGATGGCTAATAATAATAATGGTAGCAAATTTTAAACATGTGCTACACGTGGCATGTAAAAATATAACCATGAACGAAAAATATACATATTATTATATTGACTTGTACGATTCAATCATGATCATCATCATATTATTATGACGACCTTCGTGTCGAGTGGTGTACACACCGGTTTTCAAGGTGTCGCTAGCTCTGATGCCCCGGGTTCGATCCCCGGACGGGTCAATGAAGTAAAAACACTTTTCTATATTGTCTCGGGTCTGGGTGTTTGTGGTACCTTCGTTGTCTCTGATTCCATAACACAGGTGCTGTAAAGTTGTCCACATTAATTTATCATAACATAATTTAGTCTAAATTTTATTAAGAAAATAGCTAAGAAACTTATATCTGAAACAAGATTTGTAATTGTTATTTCAAAGAACACTTGAATTGCTGAGATTGAGTGTTCTTAAACAACTCTTGCGTCTTACTTAATGCGCCAAACTTTTAAATTTAATAGCATAGTCATCATGATACATAGCTTGCCACGAAATTTCAATATATAAAAGCTTAAGTAGGAATTTACATAAAATTATGGTCACCAAAATTATCTATCAATAAATTATTTTTCTGACAAAATGTTTGTTAATGAATTCATTCTCAATTCCGCTCTAAAACTAAAAGGATTCGATCTATCGTCTTCTAATACACAATGTTGCATTACTGTATGTAAAGGTATTAGGTAGTCTTCTCCTGTTTTATTACCAAGCGCTGTAGCTCAGAGGTTGATTTCCAGATCCATTTTATTTAACAGAATTTTCAGCGGAGTAGAATAGTTTGCTGTTTGTTTAAACGCGCTAATCTCTGGAACTAACTGTTCGACTTATATTTTTTTGTATAGACTGATTTATGATTAATAGAAACGGCTACTTTTATTTGAGAATAGAGTTAACAGAAAAACCTAAGAAACTAAAGCATATGGAGGAAGTTGCGGGGAACACTAGTCACTTAGGAACCATGACGTTACCCGGTTTTACCATGGGATACTGATTACTATCTGAATTTAAAATGCTTAAAAAAGCCATATTATAAAACCAGATATGAACTTTCAAGCAGATTTTGTCTGCTTTGAATAATGTTGTGGGTGTGTCAATATTTCTATGGTGCGTCAGTCGGTCGTTTTTGTCAATCTTATTTCATCATCCCAACAAACGTCACGATGACTACACAAAATTAAATGTATCTGGTAGGATTTTTTTGTTTTGTGAAGGCACCAGATTTTGTTTGACTAAATTACCGCTCAGATAATGATAGTATTATAATAATAATAATATCTTGGGATAATTCACACACGGCCATCTGATCCCAAACTAGGCAGAGCCTGTACTGTGGCAACCAAACAACTGATAAACATACTAATATATTTCTAAATACATACATATTATAGAAAATAACGCCCAGACACAGAACAAATGATCTGTCTCATGACACAAAGCGTTGTCCTGGGTTGGAATTGAACCCACGAACTCCGGCTAGCAGTCAGGGCAACTAACCACTAAACCCGTCCGACCCGTTTTATTTCGATCTCTTACTGAATTTAAGTTTATTATTTTCAGCAATATCTTAAGCTTTCTTCAAACCGTATCCATTTACAATTAGTAAATGTTAGCCTCAATAAAAAAGTTTAGCTCTCATTTTACATCGTTAAAGAACAAGTTTTGTAATGAGGAAACTTTTTCGAATATTTGATTTATATTTTATGTAAAATATACATTATATTTTATACATTATATTATAGTAATAGCCTTTTAAAAGTAAATGTAACGTAAATGCCGATACAATAGTCGTAATAAAGTTTTGTGAGCAATAAAGATTTCAATTTTAAATTGCGATATATCAATAATGTGGGTATTACGTGTTACCTAAGCCGTATTTTATTGTTTTACCACTATTTTATACTAGCTGCCCCGTAAAGCGTTGTTTTGCCATATTAATAAAACTAACTCCATAAAAATATCGGTACAGGATTATTTTTTATGGAGTGCGTATATTCTATGAGGTAATCAGGAGCATAAAACTTAACAACTTTTCCCAACGAACATAGGTCGAAATCTAAAAATTAAAAATCGAATTAACATACAAACATAAATCACGTGACCTGTCACTTTGTATGAAAAGTTCATTTTCCATTTTAAGTTGAATGTACTATTGAAGGTCACACGATCATGCAATGAGATCATAGGCAGTTCCATCGCACGACGAAATCGCATCGCATCTCATATTCAAATGTCAGTGTCTTCTTCTTTCATCGAATAAAAATAAACCATTTTGATTGATAGGTTTTGAATATTCAAGGCTCTACTTTTTTGGGTACGCCATCAGGAAGTACTTGAATGACCTTAACTTTTGCTAAAGTTGGCAAAATTAATGGCAGCAATGTCATAATGACATTACCAATTTGTTTTGTAAATTGGCGAACTCCCTACTTATAGAAACCTTCGATGTTTGACAAATTAAGATATTCTTACAACTCAATTAAAATATTAGGAATTACTTATTAAAATTTGTGTGTTCGGTAGCTTGATTAATAGCCTGGCTTTTTTGAGTTGCAGATACAGGGTTAACCAATAGCTTTTGCCTTTGAGTTTCTCATCAGAGAATTTCATTTTATCCCAATCATGTATTACATGCAACAAAATATTTAGTCCAAATCTTAGCTTCGATGCGTGCATGAATAAATAAATGGTAATAAGTATTGGTTCCTTTTTTTATTTTAATGAGTTAGAGGAAGAGAGTGCAAGACCGTTTTATATCAGGACTTTATATGAACTTCATGGATCCTTTCCATGAAAGGTATGAAGTCCTGAGTTCAGTCCTGGACTGGAGGACTACGCCGCCGGGATCTTATCCGCGCCAGGGTTCTTCTTCGTTGCCTGTGCCGGGGCCGGATGCTATTGCACTTGCAATCTATCGTCATCAGCTGGCATTATAAACGTTATGACTGACTAATACACATAGAGAAAATATTAAGAATACTTGTGATTACTGCAAAGATTATCACCAAAATTATCAGTATTGCGAAACGTACACAAAATATTATAACTGTTAGCAGGATAATTCTTACTGATAATGGTCTTGTCTATAATATGGTATGATAACTCGATATTTTAAAACTTATCTAGTGACTCAGGGCCCAGGGGTTATATGAATCATTTGCAATTTGGGCTAAGTAGGTTTTATCTTAAAGAAGACCGTTGTTTTCTGTACAAGGAAAATTAGCAACAAATGACAACGTCATACATGTTTTAAAATAGAATAATTATCTACTTACGTAAACGTAATTGTTATATCTAAATATTTGCGCTTATATATTTAATTTGCAATTTACATTGCTGTTTCCTTATATGAGTGGCTACTAAAAATAAAACCAAGCTCAAGGTTGATGATAAATCCAAAATTAATTTTTCAATCCATTTTATATTGTAAGTTACAAAAGTACTCAATACCGCTAGGCTAATAATAATATTAGGTATTTTGTGGCGGAAATAAGAGTCATACAAATTAATTAGATGGTTGGTGATGGTATGCATATTATTATGTAGAGACTTGAATTAAGGTAAAGCATGTTAGAGCTCTTACACACGAGCGGCATGTTGCCAACGGCAGAAGTAACTGCAGCCGTTGACGCGACGGCGGCATCCGTTGACGGGTCGACGGCAGCCGTCGACATTTCAACTTCGAAGATCAGCGGCAGCCGTCATCGGCTCTCTTAAAGTTGAAATGTCGACGGCAGCCGCCGACTGTTGCTGCAGTTACCTCTGCCGTTGACAACATGCCGCTCGTGTGTAAGAGCTCTTTTGGTAGCATTTAAAAGGGACTAAAATGATATTTTGGTCGAATCATTCGAATCACCATAGTCGTAGACGAGGATGTTCTGATTTGATAGTGTTTTACAAGCTATAATAACAGTGTTATTATAAACCTTATTTGTAGATACTGGAAACCTTGTATTCCATGAACTAAAATTTGATGAACCTTGTATTCATAGTAAATATATGGTAGAATGTTGAGACATCTAGTTCCAAATTAAGAATCTTGAGTTTTACTACGATTACCTACCTATATTTTTCAAAGTCAAATATTACGCGGTTCAAAATCCATAGTCCACGTTTGTTTTGTAAATAATGATATCGCAATTAATTAATTAAATGGTAGCGTAACACTAATATTTTTTTATTTATTTTTTATTTTGACATAATTTCAGGAGATTTTAATGCAATAAAATTATTGACTGATTTAGTGGGGATTTGCGTGGAGAAGTACATAAAAAGCCGACGTAATTTTGATCCTGTCTTATGGCCAAGTGTCTTTATAAAAAAATAAAATATCATATATTATAATCCTATTAAAGGATTTCTAATATAAAAAAGCAACCCAAAATAGCTTCATAAGATCAAGAACCGACCTAATTCTTTTCTTCACATACAGAAATATGTTTGATCTGATATCGGTGATAGAGCTGTAAACGCGGCTACTATTAATTAATCTGTTACCTATGACAGTCATGTATCTTGTAACAATAATTACGTACGAAGGTAATGCGATTTATTACGTCGACATACATAGGGAGGCACTGATATATGCATCTACCTATGTATATGTAATAGATACTAGTATCTTATACGATACCGTCAAATCTGGTGAGTAGGGGTACATTTTTATAAGGGTTTCGTACGTTTTACAGAATAAAGAGATTGATAGTTTGAACTCTGTCCTAACTGTTAAATAAATTAGAAGAAACTGTTTTTATATAAAACGCATTAGACAAACATTGGTTTGTATTATTCACGTCTTGGTGTTCTTTATGTATGAGATTGGAATTTTTGTAGAAACCCTCGATACAAGGATCAGAGGCATTAGCGCGGGAGTCGTTTAAAAAAAAGAGATGCCTATGTACCGTAATTTTACATTATCCCTGGCCTATACTTACGTTCTTAATCGATTTTTAAGTAATGTCCGCTCTTAATTCGTCATTCTACGTTATCATAATAATATCGATTGTTCCGATACTATCTCGTTTTGTTTAGATCGTTCATTCTAACATTATCTTTACGGAAACAACTGATAAAGCTAATATCGACAAGTATTAGTCATAAAACATAGTGTGTACAGTCAACAGCAAAAGTAGATGATGAATTAAGTTTATATCTTTTGGAGTCAAAACCGATCACGAATATATGGCAACTGTACTAGTAGTAAATGTTTGGTATAATTTATAATCACATACTTTTGAATCACTTCGACGTTACAGAGTTCTGACGTGAACTCCGTTCATTTAGTTCATTAGTATTGAATTTCTGATTTTGATCATCTACTTTTGCTGAAGACTGTACAATTCGTGTGTAGATATTTTTATTTCATACTACGTAGAGGTCAATGTTTATCTGTCTTTACTATAAATACGCAGAATTCTCATTTTTAATGAGAATGATCTTTGGTTGTAAAATTTGGAGCGCATTGCATCATATTCCACCTTTTGTACGACATCTTGATAGGCACATGAAACTCACGTTTTTATTACGTGAATATTTCTTGACCCGCTAAATTTCGTAGCCTATAAAGAAGTTAATAGTTAATTAAGCAATTATAACTAATGAGCGGAATATTTCGTCGTTAAGAATGCTCACTTCGATATCAAATAATGAGATTCAATGAAAACCTCGTACATTTAAGGAGGTAAGGAATTCATTTTCAGGTCGTTTAGAATTTGGGTAGGGGTTCTTATTTATTAATACAAATAAACTTGAAATAGCTCACTGTTTCCCTGCTCTTTGCTGCAGTTAATACAAATTAAAGTTTATCCCATTAACTACGAATAAGGCGGACGGCACCCTTTCACCCTTTCTCACTGGATTAAATTACTATAATTTTACAAGCTTATTAAGAAACATTGTGGTTGTAACAATACAGTATTTCCCATCTAAAAGTTTAGAGAAGACCAGAAAGCCTCCTGAAATTTCCTACTTGTGAAACGACTGCAGGCGATCACCAATCAGATCCTTATCTACGATTTGAACTAAGCCTCGTAATGCTTAAACGAAGCGGCTACAAAGAAACTTAAAGGATATTTATTCATCATCTGCCTAACCTTTTCCCAAGCTCCGCTGCCAGTCTTACCAAATTTTGCTGAATATGTATTCTACGGGGAGCGACTGCCTATCTGACCTCCGCAACCCATTGCTGGGAAAAACAGTTTCCCATAGTAAGACTGGTTGTCAGAATTGTAGTGTCAAAGATCATTGTATGACAGTTGGGTGCTTTCCGAAGCATGGAGGGGTCTCGGTATGCTTGCAAATGGTTACTCATCCGCGACCGCGGCTTAACCTTTATTTTCGTTCAAACTGTACGGCTTACTGTACTGTACATTTAGCCCTTTTGCGCCATTAAATATATTAACTGTGTTACTAAAAAAATATATTTAAATTTGAACTCTACACATACCAGACCAATCACCTGAGGCATATCAAATATGGTGGCAGTGCACGGAAGCAATTCGCACCTTCGCGACGGTCATCACAACTATATTATATTAGGAACAAAGATTACTAGATGCGACAAAGCACTTGACCGTGACAGATTCTGCCAGCGCGTGCCAATAGCCGCTTTTAATGTTGCGTAGGCTTTATGGGCTCCTTCAAAGGATATATTGAGTATCGGTTCCGCGTTCCAAATTAAAGGAAAACAGTAAGTACCTAAAATGAAGTCCGTCATATCTGATTGGTTGTGGTCTATAATGCGTTAAGCTTTTGTTTAAGTGAACACTACTTTTCTTTGTCTTGCCAAACGAAGTTTTATCTACAAGAAAGTATATCAAAATTTTAATATTATTTTGATGTTTCTGGAATTTGTCTTTTTGCTAATTTATATATTTTTTTATTTACAAAATACTAATTAAGTTTAACACAACATATTACAAAGTTCACTGTTCTTTTAAGAATATGATACAAACCTACCAACAACACCACAACACACAACTTATGGGACCTTCCAGTCGACAGGGATGTTGATGTTGTGGAAGAGTTTTTGATTAGTATAAGTTGTGTTTATAGTGAAGTTGGAAATATTTATTTTAATAAGTAGTTTGCTTAATAAATCTAATTAATCCTTACATGTCTGAATACTCAGGTATTAAGCGAACAAAGAAATGTTTTAAATTATCTTATAATCAATGTATGGTATTTATCTTAAGCCAAGCAGAAAGGTGTTATTAATTATATTATCTTTGATAATAACAGAATAACAGTACAAAATGTACAAGTAAAAAGAACTTGAATTGAACTTATTTATGCTAACATAATTACAGTTAGTTAATCATGTACCGAACAGTTATTTTGCGAACCTTCAAATGAGAAAACTAGTTCTCTGAAAGTTCAAGTTTGAGTGGCACCACGCCACTGCGCATGCGTCGGCGTCGGTCAGTGCAGTGCGTATGTTACGCAACGAAGTTTATATATTGTTAATGCAATAGTTACTTTTATACAATGCTGTTAACTTCTACTTATCACTTGTTTCAAGAATTGAATTTCGATAGTTTCTCGGTAGGTAGTTATTTGACACTATTATTATCTTGTACTGGCTGTTGCTCGCAGCTCCGCTCGCGTTGGGATCGGTTACTGCTGCAAATTATAGCCTATAGCCTTCCTCAATAAGTGGGCTATTTAACAGTGAAATAAGATAAGATAAGAAGTTCCTGACATAAGCGCGTTCAAAAAAACAAACTCTTCAGCTTTATAATATAAGTACCTTTAGATTATGTATTAGAGTAACCTACAAAATGATTCTTGCTACAAAAATTTAATGCTTATAGTTTGCTACAAAAATGCATCTGATATCCTATTAGAGGTTTTCGAATTTATCACATCGCAAACGCAGTGTAGGACGCCCCCAGCCAGATGGACCGATGACTTGAACAAGATGGCCGGGTTGCGATGGACGCGCGCTAGTACCTATGCAACTTGGTAGAGGCAGGCGTATGTCCAACTGTGGACAATAATATGCTGAGTTAATCATACCTACACTTGCAAAAAAATATACGACTACACGTTCATAGTGCATAGTTAGCTGATAAACGAATCATTTTACGATACACACTCGACAGGAAGTTATTACATTACAGTTATATGTAACAGCCATTATGAAACGTTACCATAGCAACGCGATAACAACTAACAATCAGCTGAGAACGGAATCAAGGGCGAATCATCAGACTTCAGATGAAAGTTATGCAGCTTGTGTAAACATTTACAGTTAAAAGTTCATTAATATCCAGTATAATAGGTACATATAGATAAAAATCCGTAATTAAGTAAATGTGGTAAAAACTGAATGAATTTAATTAAGAGGTTAAGTCAAATAAACAGTTATTAATCTGTTTTGTTTAGTACAAGTACCTAACTTCAAATATGAGTACAGAAGACAAGTACGAAAAATAAACAAAAGCACGAATGTGTCCACAAAAATATAAATAACTTATTTCATATATGAATGCAGCATAGTCAGAAAATATACAATCTTAATAGAAGAACAGCTCTCCTAGCCAAGTTAATTTCCGATGATAGAAACCTTTACTGTCTCTTAAAATACAGGCTAACCTAGTTTCAGGGGCAGGGTTTTTATAATTACTAGTGGTCGCCCAATGGTCGAAATTCGACCTTATAATAAATTTAAATTGTGAGCGACTTAATATACATTATGAAAATATAATATTCAAACATTATTAAGGTTCTACTGTAGAAAACTAAACTACTATAACCACAAATTTAACCAAGACTGTTATTTGCCAATTTCTTAATAAAGAATATCTATTATTTTTAATTATTTATACACATTATCGCATGTGTTAGCGAATATTTGTAATTAAATACAAATTGTAGAAGGAAAAACTTAAACCTCAGGCAGGACTCGAACCTGCGACCACTGGCGCGTCAAGCCAGTGGTCGCAGGTTCGAGTCCTGCCTGAGGTTTAAGTTTTTCCTTCTACAATTTGTATTTAATTACAAAGAATATCTATTTAAAAACTGTTTATTGAAAAAAAAAACATGCTATAAGAGGAAAATACTTTCCATTTAGAGCATATTTTATCGCATATTGCAAACTTCTCTGAAAACAATGTTTTTTGTAAAAACTCTTTCATCGTTTGCTAAATGTCCTTGGCCGTTATATTTGGATATATAAAAACTTAAACCACTTATTTATGTCAATGTCAGTACAGTAAATGAAAAACAAAACAAACATGTGTGTGTGAAATCCATGGTAGTGTGGGTAATGTTTTATTTATTGATTTAATGTACTTTATAAGCATTATTATTGAAAAATATTAGCGTTCTACACTTCTCCTACACATAAACTATAAGTGTGCCAAATTTTATGCTTCTACGTCCGCGCAATTTTCGTAAAAAGGGGTCCAAAGTTTTGGCATCACGTATTAATATATAGATTGTACAGATTTCGCAACATTTGTATTGTACTACGATGATAAATCTGTAACTTTGGTGAAGAATATATTATGATAAACACGCTTAAATGACATTAAATGTATGGAAGTGACAGGTGTAAGTCACGTGACTTATCGAGAACAAATGTAATTTTCATACATTTAATGTCATTTAAGTGATTTCTATCATCGTTTACGCTTGTAGGTAGAACTGTGTGTCACTTGGCTAGGGGAGCAGATGTATGTAAATATTTTGATGATAGTTGAAAAAGTGGTTACGATAGTTTACGATGTGTACTAATTCGAGTCAGGTAGTGCCACGATCGGAAAGAAACGTATTATGCAATATTAGTAAACATTGATTGAAAGCAATGACGCCTAAATATACATAATGATAAACATAAGTGTAACTGACTCTTTAAGAAATTGTTTCCGTCTTTTTTTTACTAACACGAAGTTGGTAACTAGGAGAATGACCTATAGATATCCAACGACTGGCTAGCTAGAACATTTGTAGTTTTTTTTTTCAAGGTTCCTCTTTACTGGTATTTTGTTAACCCCTCGAGCTAAGAGAAATTGCTTGTGTTATGAGTGGGTTCGTGTCGGTAGTGCAATGGATGGAATTCGAACCCGAACAGGATGTGATCATGTAACCACATGATAACATCATGTAAGCGGGTTCGAACTCGAAGTCCGACGCACTATTAGGCTACCGTCGCCTAAAAATGTTCATTAAATATTATTTCATTTTTTTAATGAATACTATTTTATGCAAAATCTATAGAGATTTTTTTCTCTGGTTGTTCTTGTCTGTGCAAAACACTATGATGATATAATATAGACTATAGCTGCACAGTTATAACACTCTTCGCACTAACAGATTGCAAATCAATTCACATACCTACGCAGTGATTAACTTCCTATAAACAATCCGATTCATACGACTACGTGGATCGTGTCGATAATTGTTCGATAACAACGTTATTGTCATAGACAAAATTACACGTGTTATACAAGTTTACTGGTTTTGCCAACAAATATGATTCATAGGGGACAAAGCATTTTTTAATAGTTAGTCTTAAACAAGCATCTTTATCTTATGATCCATTGATTCCTGTAAAACAAGTTTTTTAATTACACAACGAACGCTATTTTATGAAAAAGTTGACGAGAATAAAACGCCATGTAGGTAGGTACCTTGTATAATATTGAAATTCGCAACGAGATGAATTGAAACAATTAATCACTCACTAGGTACATTTATTATAATTAGTTTAAAAAAACCTACACTCAAAACAGCGGTCACTAAAATAACTCTTTTCGGTGAATGAAGACTTAAAATTCACGCACATTCTTACAGATATGTAGAGTACATTGACTTTTAATACAATCACTACTGTGAGAAAAGCGACAGTGATTATCTATAACTACAAAGGTATTATTATTAATATTCCACGTAGCCATGAGCTCGATGCACCAGACTTACTGGCATGCGTTTAATGGATAAATCTTCATGGAATTACCCACTATCAATTGTTTTATACTTCTTTGTTGATTATATAAAGCAACTAGCTGTTTCCCGCGCGGTCCCAATTTTTTTATGTATTTATATATGAATATTATATATTTTTATATGTATTTTTTGGGATGTTAGCTATCCTATCTTTCAAGTAGTTTCAAGATGGATTTGGATTGCACGTTGTGCAAAAATGAATAAAATCAGGACAAACAAAGTGACGCATTATTTATATAATAGAATAATCCCTTCTTAATCTTAATCCTCCCTTTAAAATAAGATTTTTATTAGTCTGGTGCCATTTTTTTCCTAAATATAACAAGTTTGAAAACATGTTTATTAAACTTAACCTTAATAAAATATTGCACGCAGGAATATTGTTGTATTAGAATGTCTTTCTTCGATTTTCTTGGAAGGTTTAATAGCATTAAAATAGAGGCCTTTCTATGCCTTAGTATTTCTATGTGAAAGGTTTCTCTTTATCATGATGACAAGGGACATAAGTTCGTGAAAGTTACTTGATGCTAGTATTAGGAAAGTTAGCTTGATACTTACTATCTAAGCCTTCTAAGTTCCGTACATTTGTTGTTTTATACATAGAACAATATGAATTGAGACAGATTTGTGATAACTTTAACGTCGTCAACTGTCGTTCCATTTTTAAAACTAATTTCAAACTGTAAAATACTGTAAACGATTTCGCTGAAATGCTAATCTTACATATTTATTGCTATAAATAACAACAAATAATTATGATATGCTACCGGTATAGTTTTATATCCATCAATTTGAATTAATGTCAATGCCAAAACTTTTACTATCTAACGTCTTGACGTAGTATATGTATAAAATTAAGTTATATCAACTTTTATAAACTAAGATTTGCCAGATAATATATTCCGTGATGTTATTCAAGGAAATACATCCTAAATTTCAGAATCTATACGAGAAACCGGAAAAACTATTAACATACATCTTCATTGCGAGGGAAATCATAAATTGGTATCTCCGCTATGGGCAATTGATTCGACTTGTGAGATTTTTGTCACTATAAGGGCTGTCCACATCCGATCATCGGCAACCGATTTTTTAATTGTAAGTAAAAAATGTAACTACTCATCCTAAAAAAAGTTGGTAAAAAGTCGTCTAAAGTGGGTGGACAGACTTAAAATTATTACTCTTTTGCTCTTTCAGTTTTTCGAACCCAGGGCTACTGGCTGATTACAATCCACACGGCTCCGAAAAAAAAGAAATAACTTTTCTAAAACAAAAGAAAGAAGAAACATATTAAATTAATTAAATTAATTAACAAAGGATGTGTAACAGTCTATTGTACCAGTAATAAGAAATCAACGTCAACGGCTAACAAATTAATCGCCGACATCGAACATGTTTTAGGGTTTACGACCTAAGGGCCATGAACCCTTCGGATATTGTCCTGATTAAATCAGTCTGCTCAATCATTTATTTCCTGTCTATAATTTACGAATAAGTCGCATATTAACATCGTTTAAAAGGCTATTTATTATTGCATGTTAATTTATTTTGTGTCCAAAAATAAATGAAAATGTTATCAAGCAGTTCTTATCGAATGGAATTACTCGTCTTCTATTGTTTTTTAATATGTGATTTGTGTTGATTGAAGCCAAGGCATGTTACCTGTACTTAACTGCTTACTGGCTTCGTTACTATGTAAGAAGCTCCTACGAACAAATAAAGTTAAAATGAAAATATAAAAGTGATATACGGCAAAATGTTTGCCACCTACAAATTCATACATTTTCATTTTATTTAAATATAAAATATTGCAGTAGGTATTCATTGTCACGAGTTCGCGTTTCTATTGTATGTAAATGAAAAGATATAAAAGTTTACAAGATCTTTATTTTTGTACTTGTACTATTGTTAACACTTATTATTTTGAAATGACTACTTACAAAGATGGCATAATACTGTTTACATAGTTTTAAATATTCAAGTAGATTGTTGTGGTTTTTTATATTATTATTTTGTATAAATATATTTTGCATTCAGATTTTTACAAGAATAATCAAATAGTTCTGTTTTTTAAAGTCTAAAAAGTATTTGCGATGACTTTTTAATTCATGTGTATTGTAATATTGATGTAATTTGATTATGTAATTTTATTCTGCCTTCTTAGTTAGTGAAAAGACAAAAATAAAGACTGTTTTTTTTTTCTTTTTTTTATAACGACGCCCGCACTAAGGAATTTAATTCTTGTGTCGCGGGCGTTTCACAAACATTCAAATCACATGCACAAAGAACACCCAGACTTGGATCAAGCATATTTTGTGGATCACACAAATGCTTGTCTCATGAGGGGCGAACCCGCAGCACGTCGCACACAGTGGTCATTAGCGTGGTGACCTATACCACTCGGCGATCCGTGCAGTCCAAAGAAAACAGTATTCAAATCAAATATTGTTTTCTTTGTCTACATTGTATTATAATTTATATTGACTGTTGCAGCCACGGTGCAGCAGTGCAGTTCGAATGTCGTGGAAATTTTCCTCGCCTCCCGAGCTTTTGCTCTTTATTTACAAGCGAAGCGACGCAACGCATAAGATGACGTCAAAGTACATTGTTACGAATGCAGATTTATGCACTACACTGTCTACAAGATTTTCCACATTGTTTATGCAGTTTAATCAAAATAAACAACATTGCTGAACTCAAATAGTTCATGAATAAAGTTACGTTAAAAATAAAATAAAACTGATGATATTTTTTTTATATGCCTAAGGTTGAACTTTGTAGTTAGTTAGCATCTTAAGAATCATAATTGTTTTCCTTATTGTTCTCACAAAGGACTTCTTAATTAGATAGGACCAGTATTAGATTATTTTTATCATTAAAACACAAGTCTTATTAATTTAGTAATTCTTAACAGCCCCCCTAGCCAAGTGACATTTATTTATGCGTTAACGATGATAGCAATCCCTTAAATGACATTAAATATATGTAAGTGAGAAGTCTAAGTCACGTGACTTATCGAAAACAAATGTCATTTCCATAAATTTAATGACATTTAAGCGATTTCTATCATCGTTATCGCTTGTAAAAATGTCTCTTGGCTGGGGCAGGTCGTAAACTATTCAAGCTTTTACTGTTTATGATTATTTCAGTCTTATTCTTACTACTTAGATCTAGCTCTTCATCAAACCGAATGACTGGTTACTATTGGGCTCTTTGTTTTATGTTTACTAATACTTTTTGTAATATAATGATTTAGAATATAATCACGTGTTCCATTCTCTATAATAACAAACTAGGTAGGTACAGAAAGTTTCCACTACATAATTTAAGTTAAATTGTTATGTGATTGTAAATAGATAGTTCATTAGACCTCTGTAATGGAATATTTGACGAATCGTATATTTACTCGTGGCGTCAAAAATCACGGTTTGATCGCGTGAAAGAATGATAATGCAACATGTGATTTTAAGAATGAGGTCTAAAATCATTCTTTTAAATCGTGTTTACTATTTTATCTCTATGTAATATAATTATAAGACTCTGCAGAGATATTATTATACATTTGTGTTCAGAAGTGGAAATATTTTGTGTACAATTTAAAACTAAAACGTGTCCGAAATAATGTTTTATGATAAGATCGCTTATTGTAATATTACGTGATGTAAATTAAATCTTTAACTGTTTGTTGTCAAGTGGGTTATGTAGCTAAGACCTTTTTTTTATTTACAACCGAAGAGGAGGACCTCTCGGTTCCCTAATGGAAGATTTTTTCACCTGAGTGTCGCAAGCTTTAGATATTAAATAGTAAGTAATAGAGGTTTTCATAAAAGGTTCCTTGGAAACATAGAACACTAATACTCTAGGCGAGCACGTTAAGTCTTTCGTCCCGCCTGTCTTATTCGTCGATCTTTGACAGTCGTAAAGTCGTTACAATTCTGACAAACCTCAGCAATCAGTCTTACAGAGGGTTGTGGAGGTCAGATAGGCAGTCGCTTCATGTAAAGTATAAATCCGGTAAGACTGGAAGCGACCCCAACATAGCTCGAGAAAGGCTACGCAGCAGTTTTCATAGACGTATCGGGATCGTGTTAATCCGTTATTAACTATTCGTCCAATTGTCTTCAGTGACGTCACCAGACATCCATTCATCCTCGTGGACTTTCGCATTTATAATATAGTAATACCGGCCTATAATCGACCCACTGCTGGGCACAGGCCTTTTCCCATATAGAGAAGGAATGAGCATTGATCACCAGCACGCTTGCTCATTGCGGGTTGGCGATTTCAGATTCCATTTTTTCGGAATCCAGGTTTCCTCACGATGTTTCCCTTCAATTTCCCAATGATGTCTTACCATGATTAAGAAAGTACACTTTCAAAAAGTCAAATTGGTACTTGCCTGGTTTCGAACCTGCAACCATGTGCCATTTATAATATTAACTATAATAAAATCTTTTCTGATCAAATCTCATTATAACCAGTTTGTTTTTAGTGAAAGAGAAATAAGATAAATCAACTGATTTATGTCACTGGTTTTAACACCTGGCCAATAGAACCTAGCGAGTAGAATGATTGGAGGCCATTAACCTAGTGGCTTATTGGTATTATATGTTAATTAAATACACTCTGTAAAGAATCTAACATGGTGATAAATATTGTCACCAACAAAAAGATTAAGTACCTACTTTTATACAAAGTTAAATAGGATAAAATAAAACTATATGGTTCGAAATATAGGAGATAAAACGTGATACAAAAAAAAATATTATAAGTGTAACTCCGCTGTAGTGTTGATTATTTTAATTATGTAATAAAATAGGCCCACTTCAAACTAATTTAACTAATTTGCCTTATTACAAATAAACTTCCCATGAGGTGCCTCTGAGCCACAGAAAAAGATATAACTTCGTATCATTTCTGAAAATGAGAAGCGAAGCACTAATATAATTATGTATACCAGGAAACACTATTCATCAACTTATATAGCTCTTAGAAATCGTCCGCTTATTCAATGACCTTTTTTGCGGTGGGAAACCTTCAAACGGCGTCCAGGCGCGCGGCCTCATGGGGATTAAGGCCGAACAGTGCGGGATTTTAACCTCACTAAAACCTTCCCTTTGGTCACCATCAGCACATGGAGGAGGGATCTGTTACCTCTTAAAACCAGAAACCCTCCTGTGCAACGCCTGTTACGGCACATCCCTGGGAAGACTGTAAAAGGATATTCCCGGAGCCTCATTAATTACGGTAGCATTGACCACTGCTCCCGCCCTCTCTTAAATGACCTAGGTCCGCGTATCTCTTAATTCAAGCGTGGAGTTTTTAGGGTTCCGTACCACCAAAGAAAAAAACGGAACCCTTATAGGATCACTTTGTTGTCTGTCCGTTCGTCCGTGTCTGTCAAGACCCTTTTTCTCAGGAACGCGTGGAGGTATCAAGCTCAAATTCTCAGGTCTATAACTGTCCCTTGGAACTGTGAAAAAATTAAACTTCTAATCCAACACAATGAACAGATACAGCCGTTTATGCCGTAAATTGTCGACAATCGCAAGTGAATCGAAACCTACAGGGTACTTCCCGTGAACTTAGAATCTTGAAATTTGATACGAAGCAACATGTTATAGTACAGATAAAGAAACAATTGCTAAAACCGTAAATTTATAATTACATCGTATAATAAAAATTATTTTAATCATTTTAAACTTAGGTTTATACGGAACCCTCGGTGCGCGATTCCAACTCGCACTTGGCCGGTTTTTTTTTTAATTAATTTCCTCTATTTTAAGCCTATTCTTGTTAACCGGTTTTTCATAGTGATAAATATAGTCCTTCATCTTTTTATATTAGTATGGATAATCCTTGCTATTTTTGTGTCTGGTTACCTTGTTTAATATTCGAGTTTTCATTACGCCAGTTCATTCATCTCTCATTGAGGTTCTGGTTTTGTGCGTGACCTTTACTGAAATCAGGTTATCTCAGTCAGATGTTGTCCGTTATCAGTAGTATCTTGGTGCAATCAGTTGCGGCCTATCAATCTCATTGCCGTGCCAAATGTAGGCAACCGTATCGCAATGTATGTAATATTTTGAATAATGTAAGCGTTAAAATCGCGATAAAAACGTAATATTAATGTTTGAGCCATTGCTCTATGATTATACTGAAAGTACTACTACTACTGAAAACATGGTAATTTTTTTTTAATGTTTACTGGCAATGTGGGTCTCACATTACTAGTATTCTTGTTAACCCCTCGTGCTAGACTAAATGCTTGGCTAACGAGTGGATTCACCTCGGCAGTGCTATGGGTGGGATTAGAATCAACAATCACATGATCGAAAGTCCTAGCAACTAGGCTACCGCTGCTTCATATAAGGTTCCTACCCTAAATACGCATTCTATTTCGGTGTGTATTACTGTGGATCTTCGACTTATAACATTAATTTATGAATGTTTATTAATAGAAATATAAATTTACGATTAGTTTAAAAAAAAGCTACTTACTGTATTCTTTCAATATTTGAACTCTTTCACCATTTGTTAAGTAGTTGAATACCTATGTTTGACATTAAAATATTGCAATCGTTAGTTGCTCTAAACTGATCGTAAATTAGTAGTGATGCAATAACTTGTTATGATTATATGAGAATAAGAATAATTTATCATTATTATCTGACTTGATTCCTGCTTGGTCCTTGCCACACGTATACGTCAAGAAAAGGGGATTAGGAAGAGACGTTGCCCTGGATTTTAAGGCAACGCCTTAAGGTCTGTAACCTTTCGTGATATTAAAATAAAATATAGTAATTTTATACCAAGGCCTGCATAAATAAGAAGAAAGGCTACTATAAACTGATGAAGTGGCAAAATAATTACCTACATAACATTTTCATCAATTTGCTTCATTTTTTTGCAATGCTAAATCAACAAGGAAATTGATTTATTGAAAAAACAGCTTCCAATTAGATTAACAATCAAACAAAGAGAACATGCAGTTTTTTATTCCTATTCGTGTTGTGTATTTTATGGAGTTTATGATAAAAAAATAAAAATTCGCGTCGTAAAATTATAATTACCAGAACCAAGACGTAGCTTATTTTAAAATACGTCGTAATTTTGAAAATGATGAAGACAATTAAATTAAAGGATTGAACAGTAAAAGATGGTCAAATATATTGTTTTTTTAAATTTACGGTACAATATCTGATCAATCCTCATTCCTTCTCTATATGGAAAGAGGCCTGTGCAGTGGGACATTTATAGGCCGATATTACGGTACAATATCTACTAAGTACAATGTAATGCAAGATTATTGACACGTCATGTTGTCATGAGAGTGGAATAATGATACACCGATAGATATGTCTCATAATATATTCTTCTACACAGAATATATTCACGAGTTACATTTTACTACCAAGATGGCATTGATTTTAGTACGGCCAGTGTTCTGTCTAGTCTGACATGCAATATTTTCTACATGAGATAGAGCGATGGGATAGACAGAGATGGAAATATAGCGCTTGCGGGAATTAATGAAAAAGGGAAGAAAGGATATTTCGTGGAACGAAGCTTTAGAACTTATTTTACAAGACCTGAAACTTTTTTATCATAATCGCGTCTCGTCGTACTTAGAATTTGGGTTTTTTTTTTGCATTGGTATTGATATAGTATCATATTTTTGGCACGCAACCTTAACCTTTTAATTTTGTTTATGATTGCGGTCTGGGTTTTCCCATTCCCTCTGGATTTTCCATTCTATGGCTCGAATAATCAATAACAGTGTAATATAAGGCAGGCACCTACTTCCGTTAAGTTTGTGCACATTTCGAGATTAAGCGAGAATTTGTGAGATTATAAATCGTCTAAAACAAATGTGTTCATTGAATACCACAGATTCTATATCAGAAATATATTATTGCAAAGCAATTATTCTTATGAACATAGGTAGAAACACTATCTACGTCATTCAAGTCTAAGAGAACAGATCTTAAAACCATTACATCTACCTACGGAACACTACAGTCGTCTACCGGCCGAAATCAATATTCTATCTATCAATCAATTTGGCTACTAAAGATATCTATTTGACATAAGCTCCATACAAAATATGTCAAAATTCTATCTCCAGTAGCCAAATTCATCGATAGATAGAATATTGATTCCGGCCGTACGTCATCAATGTGAATCGGTCGTTTCATTAACATACTTGTCTAGCTTTGCTAACCTGTTATCAAATGATTGTTTTAAAATACAGTTACTAATTAAGTACTTCACAAGTTGGCTCCAACAAAAATTAAATCACGTACCTAAAACAAAAAACGATCGATTTATTTTGTTTTACCTGATTTGATTTTTTAGCTACTGGTAATTTAACCCTTTATTGATAAGTTATTTTCAAACAAGCAAAGTCTGTAGCTAATACTAACATAGGACCTAAATATACTTGCAATTATAAAGGTGAATAAATTACGTTCCTAAATAATTATTAGTTCAGGTAGGTATCACTCCTGCTAGAAACAGTGCCATATTATGATTAATCTGTACTTGACCGGTTGAACTTTCATCTCTGAGTCATGACATATTTTATATTTATAAAAGAAATATTGGTTCATATTTTTTTAAACAGTTATTGCAGCTCTTTCATAAAAAATATAACACTATTTTTTTAAGTAAGTATTTTTTTTATTTTTCGAGAAAGACGGGTGAAATATAATCAGAAGATCTTGTCTTATTATGACTTCATAAAGTATTTGTAGGTCTATGAAACAAATTGATATCAATTAATGTCTATAAAAAGGTTTGAACATTATCTATAGATAAGGAATGCCATTGAACTGTGCTCCCAATAATGAGGCATTCCATTATGTAATATTATGAACAAGATTATACATAATCAATACGATTTTTGACTAATATAGATAATTATCATTAGTGATAACTCTATACCCACATAAATTGGAAGTAATTAATTGATCGACCTGGCCTCCAGCCTTCACGGCGTTTGTAACCGTAACAATTCATTAACAAAATTAGGTAGGTATGTCATTTGTAATCCTTTTTTTTACCTCGGGAAATTCTCATCGACTCCCTCGGCCCTGGGGAAGGCGGAGGGGTATGATTCTTACCGGGCTTCGTCATGCTTCTCCCTTCCCTTATGGGGACGAAGCGGGAACGCGTTGCAAACCACCGCAATGATGTCAATGCCCTAACTTAAACCGACCATTGCTTTTTTTTTATCGTTATTTTATGGGCTCATTATTCGCTAAACTGTAGTTGTGTCTACTCTTTAATATGAAACTGGAGGTTATGTCCATAAATCTATCAAATTTAATGTTATCTTAAAATAAGGGCTTCCGAACGGGTCCCACAATCCGAACGCATTCGTGGGATCTGTTTAGAATATAGTTAAAAACAATATTTTTTACCAACGGATCCTTGCTGTGAAACGGTATACGAAAATTAAATAATTAAATTATCGTCACTTCAATTTGTAAACACTACTAAATACCTACTTATCTAGATTTTATAGGTATATAATCTACACAAAAACAAACATTTATTATTCCTAGTCATGATCGTTTCCAAAAATGCGTCTATCGCCTTACGCACGCTTTATGCTGTGCTATACGTACCGTGTATGGTGTACGTAGGTATAGCTTTATTTTGGCAAGTCTCCGCGTCAGAAACACGAGTTTCGCAACTGCATAAAATGTATCGCCTGATTTTTGATGCGTATGAAAGAGACAGCACGTGCTGGTTTTTTATTTATTGACGTTCTAGCTATGAACAATGAGACTGATGGTCGCCCCAATCGCCGGGTAGATATATAGGATTACGTTTGACTGTAAAGTTTACGCTTACAAATCAATAAGGACGCTCACCACTGCAATGCAACCATTCGGTAGCCTAGTCGATAGTTGAGACAAGTGCGGGTTATCCCATGGGACATGTGGCCCACTGACTAATACCTACATGTAGTAAGTAAGTACTGTTTGTTAGAAAACATATTTGGAGACTATCCTAATTATTTGAAAGGCTCAGTTTAGTGTGCATGACATTTCATAATGGCAGCTAAATATCATTATTTTAAACAAGTAAGTGATCCTCGGTGAAGGATGTCTTAAATTCATAGTCATAGTTTCAGACTGAACCCAGCTCTAAAATAAAAAGAAGCAACATAAATTGTCTGCGCTAGTATCCCATAAGCTGTATTTATCACGAGCGGAGTGCCTAGACAGTACATTGCTCTAGTTTATCGTGACAAAGGTTAGCGGGCTAACCTAACCCTCCCGTGCCGGCCGGTGCGTGTCCGACCGCGCCGGTCGACAAACGAGTTGCGCAGTACTCGCAGCGCCCACTGCGCATGTCAGGCTAGGCTGACCGCCGACTGACGTCGCGTCGCCGCCGCCTGGAACATTCGCGAAGCCGCACACCCTACGTCATATTACGTCACATTGCCGGCGAAGCCTGCCTTATGATGTAAAAATAACATCTAATCTACATAACTCTAAATAGCTTTATATTGTAGATGTCGCAACTAAAATCAGGTTATTTGGCTTATTACCAAACTGCTAACATGTTACCTATCTACAAGTGGGTACCTAAAGTACTTGCGACATCTTATTTTAAATTAATGAATTTTATTGATCTAAAATAATCTTATCTACGTTCATTACAATGAGTTTTTCCTTGTCTGCCACTTATGTCATTTTATCACTTACCTAATAATCAAGATCAGTTTCACAATGAGATGTTCTGTTGTACTAAGTTCTTTCATTGCTAATAGTTTTAAGCGAGACAAATTAGGCCGAAACAAGTTTTCGTTCTACATTCAACGTTCTTGTAAAATATGTCTACTCACAACTTAAACTAATGGCCCAACGGGTTTAACCAGATTTTACCAGTTGAAGGCAACGGCGCGGCGCGGCTATGCAGAATGCAGACGAACACGGTAACCGAGACAAGATTTATCTATATTCGAGATTCAACCCCATTCAAAATTTATTCTCAAAATTCTAATTTTATAGGCTTGTGCGTTTTCAAGAAACTGACAGAGCTGATTACAGTTACACCTACGTGTCGGTATCTACGTACCTACAAATGATTTCTTAATATCCTATGTAGTACACATTCCATCTTGGACGGTATCGATACAAGGAGGCGAGCCTCGAGGACTCGTATCGCATGCAGCGCACACCGCCATATTGCGTAAACCGCGGTCAATGAAGGCCGACATACGGAAACTTCGCTTGAATCGCAAATTGCTGCTAATTTTGCTGCGCTCTAACTATACCTATCTACTATATGGTTACTCTTACTTCTAAATGTTCAATTTCCACACAATTTGATCGTGTACTTGGTCTTATTAGGTAGTCAGTTTTCCTCGTACACTTGACATTGTAGGCTGCCAAACATGCAGCTATTTCATAAACATGCGGCGATAGAATAGAGAACAGCTGATTTTAAATGAAGGTCCCCGGCGTACGTACCTAAGTAATATCATTCGTGTTCTATGTGTAGTAAAATACTTATTGGGTGCATTACAATAACGACATCTATTAGAAACAAAGAACTAAGTACCTAGGTGTAATTATTTTACTTGTCTACTAAATAGGAAACTTTAAAAAGAATTCCAGACATATCTAGCAGAACGTTATGATAATTAACCGTTCAATACTGCCCGAAATTAGCTTTTTTTTGCATTTGTATAGAATTACTGAATATTAAGACATGTATTCATATAAATCATGTTAGAAATTCCAAAATAAAATTGTTTGTATTTTTAATGTCAAGGTCAAGGTGACTCGGTCATGTTTACTATTCTATAGGCATTTGAGGGTTAAAAATTTTGAGGCAACATCGGGAGAGAAATATTTAAAGGCCGTAGTCGGCCGTAGGTACTGCGGATGGGTATTAAGTGTTAACATACCAAATACCTAAATAGTCGTATTTTTTATTGTTGACAACAAAGAAATAACAAAAAAAAAATTTACTTTTTTACTGTAAGTACCTAATTAGTTGTTCCGCAATTAATTTGCTGCATTGCACAGTACTTATACAGTTTTTATACCTACCTACCTAACTACTTTTTAAAATGCCTAAAGAGAATTTTAAAAATGTATCTTCAAAACAATCATGAATTTAGTAGGTAGGAAATATTCCTATCTGGAGGTCTAAAAGTTCAAAATGTGATTCTTCCTAGGTACGTACAATATTGTACGTAGGTGTAATAAGTATCAAACTATTCTAATATTGTAATGGAACGTCGACACACGCTCAAGAATTACGAGTTTTGTTTACATTCTTATTTCGTTGGCTGACGCAAACGCAAATTCTGCATAAGCCGCACGAAGTTTGCATCATTTTGTGACAATGATTTGTCAACACGACGAGCCTCTTTAACTCACACCGAACAAAACAATAGGGACTTTGACCTTTCAAATAGTTCATGAACTATATGTGCATATATTAAAACACTAGCTGTTTCCCGCAGATCCGCCTGCAGTCTCGATTTTTTTAAAATATAATATAGCCTGTCACCCGGGGATAGTGTAGCTTCCCAAGAGTGAAATATTTTTTCATATCGGTTCAGTAGATTCGGAGCCTATTCAATGCAAACAAACAAACAATCAAATCTTGCATCTTTATGATATTAGTATAGGTTTAAGTCCTAGGCATGGGCCTATGCATAGGCATTTCATGGGATGTCGATTACAAAATTGGCTCGCATTTCGTCCAAGTTTTTAAGCAATTAAATACCTACCTAAATAAATTAATGTGGACAACATCACATACCTACATCGCTTCAAATCCAAAATGTAGCTAAAGCTCTTGTGTTATGTAATCAGAGACAACGAATGTACCACAAACCCAGACCCGACCCATCCGGGGATCGAACCCGGGACCTCAGAGCTCGACCACGGAGGTCGTCAAAATAGTAATCCGAAATTGTAAGAATGATCCTCAACTGTCTAATACCTGCCTAGCTCCATTAAAGTCACTCCAATCTTGTCATCATTTTCGAGAATTACTTATGTAGAGATACTTCCTTGAACTTGTGACTCCATAAGTAGGCAGGACGTATGTAGGTAAGTAAACAAAACAAATGAAATACTTACATAATACTTTTTGCAGACAGTCATAATTATTATCTCACAAGACTAATCTGCTACATCAGGTAGGTTAGGTACCTACTGGCTTCCTACATAATAAAATGTTTCTAAAAAACAAACAATATGTGTCAATTGTATCGTGAGGTAGGTATAGTAAACTGCCAGACATGTGAGCCGGGGTCACATGTGAAGCATTTTTAGTCTCATGGACTATTAACGACTTTGAAATCGCTTAAAATGTATACACCACAGAACAATATTACTCGATTACCTTTATCAAAACTCGAAACTGACAGAAAGAAACCGATATTTTCAAAATATCCTCTACCTGCGGTGCGGCTTAGGTAGAGGGCCTCTTGTCCCAAAAAGCACATTCCAGTGTCCAAGATTACAATCGAAATCTATTAGGAGACTAATACCCAATTCTGTACACTGTTCTCTTTTCTGTGAAAAATCCTATTTTAGAATTTGACAACCGCCTCTTTGTTAAAAATGAGTCATTTCTTCTTAGAGATTCGTATATTTCGGCGTAAATTCGTAATTATCCGAATTCACATAATTTCCTGTCGTTAGTAATTTTATTTTCATTGTTTACACTGAAATGCTTTTGTTATTAATCTCTTGTGATGATACAAGGTTCTACTTGTGTGTCATACCTACCTGACAGCATAATTAGATGGCTTCACCTTCGTAATTGATTATGTATCTCGACTTCTCGAGGCACGATTGAGCACGGCACATACCTTATCTATAGCCTTTATCTCTCAAAGAGTCAAAGATAAACTCTTGCACTTGATATTTTGTAATAATTGTCTGTTCACTAATGAATTTACAAATCTGTTGTGTTATCGTTTCTTTCTATTCCTTGTTCAGTGAGGATTATTGCTATGGAGGGTAGAGGTAATAATTGCATGACGTATGATGAGATAATCAACAGATTATGTGTATAAGTAGACTTAATGGATACATACAACAGAGGACGAATGTAGTGCATACTCAGTGAAATAAACTTGTTCAATACAGTAATGTTCGAACAACAATTTGCAATTTCCTAGAACAATTTAAAAGAAATCGAGGCATTGCCGACTTCTAATTGGAACATATTTACGATATGACCATGTTAACATTTGGAGATGAGACCATGTTTCAAGGTCAGATCAATTTTAGTCTGTTGCTAAGATAGTCTGCCTGAGTTCCAGATTGTAATCAACAGTAAAAATCTCAGCTCGGTATTTCTGTGTAGGTAGTAGGACCTAACTAGGTACCTACTAAGTTTGAAATTATCACAGCTGCTTCTCAGTGGAATGTTGTGAATTCTTTACATAAAGTTACGTGGACAGCGGAATGTACGTAGATTACGTCCTCATTTGAACATAATTACGTACCTAGTAGGCATAAGCATGTCGAGACAGAATGTGGGTTGATCCCACGGCTTCGTATCATTCCGTACTAAGTCTCTACAGACTGAGCCAACTCAAAATCGATTTCTAGCAGAGCAAGCCGTTTTATTCAGTTCAAGGTTGGTTTAGCCCTAAAAGGCATGCGATAGTTCTGTACACGCAAAAATTTTTAGAACTTAATCACCATTCCAGCGTATCGTACGATTTTGATCGGTTATTCCCGTTCGCCACCGCCAGTATTGCCCCCTCCGGTGGCGACTGGGAATTATTCTAAAAAAATATCCCAGTCGCCACCTCCGGGTGGCAAACGGGAATGTTGGTCAGTAAAAATCCCAGTGGCCACCCCTAATAATAGTTAAAATAAATGCTATATCTTTATATTTTTTTGGAATGATTTTAAAATAATTACCGACGTCACAGAATGTTTAAAGTAAATGAATTGTTTAGTTAGGTACCTTTATGTATCTAGATATATATGCATTGAAATTTAGGCAATAGGTACGGTTCACTATAATATTTTTCCTGAAATGGCCGTAAAATATAATTTTGTATGAAATCAATTGGCATACTAATTACTCAGGCTGGTCGTCATTTTATTTTTTGGGATAACGTAACAAAATATGTACTAATAATCTATTGTGCTTTATCTTCATGCCGATGTCCTTTGTTAATATTTCACGTCTTTAAAACCATAAAATAGGAAACGGCGCGAGCGCCTTGCGCAGCGGCGACCCGCCGATGACACGAGCGCCGAAAAGCCAAAACTATCGTGAGAAAGGATTACTAATCCTTTTGTTTTGCTACTTAAACTCTAGTAGCTCAATTGAAGATGCCGATGTAATGTAACTCTCTCGTTTGATTAACCCTACGTACTTCTATTTTTTAATCAGAAATTTAATAAAATTAACATTCTTTGTCATTCCAAAAAAAAAAATTAAGATAATAGGTAGCATACCTAGTTTTTATGTTAACTATATTTAGGGGTGGCCACTGGGATTTTTACTACCAACAATCCCGCTTGCCCCCGGAGGTGGCGACTGGGATATTTTTTTAGAATAATTCCCAGTCGCCACCGGAGGGGGCAATACTGGCGGTGGCGAACGGGAATAACCGGATTTTGATGACTTGGTTCAAGGTGAAATCCACGGTGAAATCAGTTTTGGTGGAATCAAATATCTAATGTATTATTTCCTATTTAGCATCAAACCGAACCCCATAAGTAACTTCTGAATAATGTATTAAGACCATCAAATTGAACATGTCTTAGCAATTGGGATTCTTATGATAGTTCTAAGACTAGCCGGTATATATTTACCTAGGCCTTGCATGTCGTGCCATAACTTAAAATGTTGTAAAAGTTGATCAAATATCTTACATTATCACACTGTTTCTACAATGTGTGAAATACCTAATATGTTAATTCAATCGCATATGGCACCGTAAAAACGGAGTTGGTGAAGCGAGTTTCATAAATTATCTCTTTGTTGAATAACTTAGTACCTATCCATGTGAGTAAATGTGATTCCGCTAAGTTGCGGGTTCGATACCGAACGTGTATATAGTTTCGTAATATATTTATAGGGTCACCTCAATAAACTTTTAGTTATCTTAGTATCAGAAGAAGCAGCAGAGTATGCTAAATTTAAGAGCATTTTCTTCTTTGTTCTATTAAATAATTGTCTCATTGTAAACTTAATTGTCTCAGTTAAGTTTACAATTATCTTTAATTACAACTTTACGAGTGATTTTGCTTTACCATGTGTCAGGTGTCTAGTGTGTGTTAAGGTCTAAGTAGAAAAGAAACTAGATATAGTGAAAATTTAATTTATTTAAATAACCTTTAACTTACTGAGAATCCCATCACGCCGAGCCACATTAACCTATATTTACAGTTCGGCCCGCTTACCCTATATGTACAACACGTGCGGGACAGGCTTCAATCACAGGAATATTATGCATGTGCCCTAGACCGGTGAGCCGACCTCTTCCTGGTACGATCTCGTGAGGTGTGCTGCGGCAGCCGTGAGATGCCGGAGGGAGCGGCGCAATCCACGCAGGTGGCGCCGGCACGCGGCCGCGGCGCGCGCTGCTGACTCCCGCTCGTCCTCGCCCTCGATACCAGAGTCCCCTGCCGCGCTGGACGCGTCGCTCTCCGTGTCGCTGATGTCCGACACCCGCCTACCCCGCTCCACATGCACATCTGTGTCTCCGGTGGACCACAGCAGCTCAGTCTTCAAATCGTTCAGCATGGCGAACATGTTGAACGGGTCATCGTCACCCTCCTGGGGCAAGTTCATCAGGCGGCTCGGCACGAGCACGGTCTCGTCCATGACATTCACCATTTTGACGAACTTCTCCATGTCGTTGAGTATGCTCTGCTTTGAGAATTCAGTGTCATCGTGCCTAGCAATTTTGCGCAGGGTGTTCCTGTAACAATAACAAAAGATATTTGAAATTTTTATCACAAACACTTAAACTTAGTAAGATTGATTAGAATTCTGACCCTAATTACTGGCTTAAGTAGGTTCTTTACTTAAAATAAGACTGATTTTACTTATTTCATACTATAAAAATAGATTACCGGAAGCATGAATATTTCTTAGGACGCGATAAATTAAAAGTATATTTTTAATACTTTGTATGATTGATTATCATGATATTGATAATCAATCTATGATATTGGGCTTCTAATTAACATTGTTTACATTCAATGTTTGATATAAAATAACACAAGTTACTCTCAGGGTTCATAAAAGACATGTTAAGTAGGAATCAGGAGATCTTTGCGTTGTGTGACAGCATAGGTATAACAAGCGGGCTACTGAATACTCTGGGATAATTATGGTGACTTTGCTTAAAATAATGATGCACATGTTTAGAGCTGTATCACATGATAGTTATAATGTTAGCAGATTTGGTCACAAATCTACTATGATACAGTAGAAGCAGCGAAAGTGTTCATCAACAATAAGATTAACTGAGCGAGAGCTTGCCAAATATTGAATGGTTGTAAATATTATCTATTTTTTTTTTTTTTTTTTTTATTTGTTTAGCGGCTATTCTAGGACTTTGCAGCCCCAAATATTATCTAACTGCACGTTAATTATAATAATAACCAAAAAGATTTACAGACTGAATCATATATTACTTGGCATTGATTAGTACTACATATTAGTTCTAGCTATAATATTTCTATTTGGTCCAGTAACACATGTGGTTATTTATCCTGTTCTGCTATATTTTAGTAAAATCGGAAATATTTGCTACAGAAATATATTAGAACTTTTATAGAAATAGTTAGCAGGCAACATAGGTTAACAGGTAATTAAGAACTATATTCAGAACAATGATAATAAGACAGGAATGGGATTACTGAAATTCTAAATTGCAAACAGGATATTTCCAAAATGGTGGCTGCAAGCCTAAGGTTGTTCACTGGTCAACAGTAGAATGTGAAGTATGTTAATAAAATCAGAAATCAGTATTAGCAAGGTTATTAGCTTGGTAATAAATATTCAAGAACAGATAGTTACATACATTTTATAATGTTATACAACACTATATTAGGCCAATGGTATTTTTTCAAGATTGACCTTTTTCGAATAAATGCAGTGGGATGACATAACATAGTTAAGAAGTTGAACTAAATATTGAACTTTCTTTTGAATGTGACCATAATCGTTAAAGTATTTACAGTAATAATCAACCACTTCAAACAAGTCTTGATGATAAAGATGAATTTTGATGATAGGAGTAAGTGCAATCCATGAAGTCACATCATGGTTTATGAGTCACACCGCGCACGCCCAGAACATAGGATAACCTCATTGATGAAAGTATAAGCGTCTAAATAACCGATTCCAGAAATCCCAACAATAATCCAGAAACCATTCTGGAAACATGCTCTGTTGAATAATGTCTCGTCAGCAATGTGAAAGGTGGCAAAAATTCGATGCAATGACATCTTAGGTGTTTTAGAACAATCTGTTTCCTGCCACGCATCATTTTTACACTAGCGTCACTTAAATCCCAGAGAGCATCACAAACGCATAGAACTCATGGCCACATACAGGGACATGCACTCGGGCACCAATCCATGCCCATCGATCGCATAACGCATTTTAATGAAAATCAAACACTGCGTACCTGCTATTCTCCAATTTACTTGATATATCGGTATTGAAAGACATTTTCTCGTGTTATTTAACAATATTTAAATATCACTGAACACACACGCCCTATAATTTCGTGATGTCACTATAAAATTGACGTTAACATGCGCGACTTGCGAAATAACGCGAACTGAAACTGAATGGCTCCGACAAGAAGCACCCGCACGCGACGGAGAGGTTTGACGTTTTGCTAGAGGTGGGGAGAATTCTCGTATTTATATGGCACGATCATACGATGCGGGGGAAGCGAACTTTGAAATTTATCAGTGTAGGTACTATAGAATAACTATCTAATGATATGAATTAAATTGATGTTATTAAACACTACTAATGAAATAAATAATTCTGTTGTTCAGTCGTAAGTAAAATGCTCGTTTCTGTCAGAAAAACAATGTTTGTTTCAATATCCATCGTTCGACCGGGCGCGTCCCACAAAAGTCACACCACATACAGAGCCGGTGATTGGTCGATCCAAACCCGAAGCGTTATTTTATTGGTTTGATTGCGGACTTCATTGCGCGGGTAGTTTAAAATTTGGCTAGGAAGCCGAGTTATAATTTTTTTTTAATTATTAGGTACTCCACGGTTATTCTTCGGACTTGTTAGAATATTAGTAAATGCTAATTAATATTCTTTTGATAATGTAAAAATGCTTTTAAAGCAGCAAAGCTACTTGGAACCACAGTTTTAAAATGAGGCATCACAAGTTTTTAGAAGCAAATACCTATTACCTATGCAGAGAATGGTATTATCGGTATAAAGGTAAAGAGGTGACATCTGATTCTGACATGGTGATTCTATGTTAGCGAGACATAGCGAATTGTTTTTATTTTAAAATAATATTAAGCGTACTTACGGGTTTAACTAAGTTTTATTTTTTTTTACCACTTGGTTACAAACTCTGAATTTACGTACTAAGTAAGTATATACCTACCTACCTACCTACTTTCTTTCAGTAAATAAGGTGAAAGGTCTTTGGAATACTTTAGTTATTGTATGCTAAGTGTAGAATCGATTGTCCCTATTTACGTAGGTGGTAAATACAGGTACTTGTAAGTAAGTAATTAAATATTGGAATTCTTTGCAATTATTTAGGTATGTGTCTATCGATTTTTAATTAAATTCGTTTACGTAATGTGGTAAAAAACACAATGTTTTTTTTTCTAAACGAGTGTTGAATCTCTCTGTACAATACCACTCACTGTTGCTAAGAGATAGGCCAACTGTGATTGAAGCACTTTTTTGCAGTGGTCCTATCTTCAATAATATAGAAAAAAAAAGACACTCGAGATAAGCGTCTCATTCAGCGCTGCCGCTTGTAGAAGATACATTTTGGTGTCAGACCAATAAAAAAGTACTTTTTTATCGATTAACTTTTATTGGTCATTTTTGTGAAATTAGATTTAAACATAATTATCCTGTGCTACTTTTGACATCTGCTGCCTCTAAGTGTAAAGACATACCTACCTATGTGTTGCTGGCGCAGAGAAATATTTCTATTATAAGTTCCTGCCTATGTTCTATGGCTATTTAATAATTGAGACGTACCTATTTTCATGGAGCAACAAGCGCCAGCTAATTTTATCAAGACTTGAACTGCAATCGAATTTTATTTTTAGCTGTCATCTTTATTAACATGAATGCATTTTACTTTCCATTTAACGATACCTTTGAAGGGAGTTAACTCATTAGCAAGTAAATTCTTCAATGTATTTTAATAGTTTATAGAAGCAATGGGTATTTTTTATATCGATGTACCCAATTATTAAAAAAAATAGCCTGATCATCACGAGATCGACAAATAATTAAGAACCGTAAGTACAAGTTAAGAAGCTTTAAACTAAAAATTTATTTTAAACTAAAAATAGACAGTCAAACTTTTTGTCAAAATCTTTTACTATAAGTAGGTAATAACGTATAAAATTAGTACCTACGTAACGATTATTTATTCGTTCGGTTTCTCTAGCCGAGGATTAAGTAAATAGGTACATAATAAGATCTTTTAATACCTACTTATAAAAAAGCGGCCAAGTGCGAGTCAGACTCGCCCATGAAGAGTTCCGTAGCAGCAAGTAACATAATATAAAAGTTCTTGTAGGGTAAATACGCTAAATGTCGGCCCCCTTACGGATTTTCTAACTTTGGAACGCTCTGGCTGCACCAGTTTGCAACAAAGGATAGCTTGTGTTGCGGTTTTAGACAGGTTGATAAATCTATTTCATATTTTTAGGCATAAAGTTGACTTTTCTACTAAAATAAAAAAGTATTAAGGTTTAGATGCGTTGAAGGCGAAAAAACCCTTAAGTCGGCCGTTCGCAGCCTATGGTCGGCGGTGTTTTTCCTAAATGTCGGCCGGATATAGGGTGTTTAAAATTAAGACTGAAAAATATAATCAACATGATTTATTTTGGCAGGAGTATCATATCACACATTTTTTGGCAGGAGTATACATTTGTATTTGTTTAAAAGTAACTATAATTATAACTAAGTTAAACATCACAATAAATATAATAAAAAATAATATGCAATAAAAATTACAATAAAAAAAACGGGGCTACATATAATGATTTTACCAGTGAGGCAGTGTCTCTCGTGCAAACTATTCAGTTTAGAAAAAAATATAATAGAAACCTCAATATCATTTTTGAAGACCTATCCAATATCCATAGATACCCCACACGAATGAATACGATGTTTTTTTTTTAAGTTTCAGTAATAATTAGGTACCTACTGAAACTTAAAAAAAAAATCATCGTATTCATACCTCAGGGGAACCCCAAACATTTATTGTTTATATTTTTGTGTGAAATTCTTAATTATTTAAAAGTTTATTAGTGGTGTGGTGATGGATTACATTAATGTAACAATAAACAAGAATGCATTGAATGCAAAGTTTCCAATTGTCGTCATTTTAGAAATCTAAAAACAAAAACAGTAATGACGTTAATTCAGGACCACAGATGAAAAATATTATTGGCCGCATAACGATAGAGGTTTCATCAGATCATGTTTTGATAGCCTAATGACTAGAACTTATCAATATCAATAATTATTATAATTATTTATGATGCTATAACAAGCGTTATCCCCTTTTGAAATAAAGTCTGGATTAGTATAACGACAACATTAGACTGTTTGGTTGACTGTTGACGTTGTAGGTACCTATTGTAACTTATTAATAATTAAACTGATAATAAGATAGGTAGTTATTTTGAGATGAGATGAGAGTATGGTGTTTTTTTGATCCAACACATTTAATAAATAAGTCTATTGTTAAACCCAGTAACTTAATTATTAGTGTGATTGTTCCTATATGATAAATATGTTTGAATATAAACTATGTTTTCCTAATGGATGTTTTATTTTAGGTCATATCATGTTCTATTTTCTTTTAATTCCTCAATCCCTCACTTACACTAGAAATTGATGAATTATAATAATTTTGATTGCGAATTAGTAATTTTGTTTCAAGCAAAAAACTTAACGAATAGGTAACTTGCTTTTGGCGTTTAGTTTTGCGGTGTTTTTTAAGTTAATAAAACACCACATACCTATTTCCTCGTTCCCTTTCATGTTTTTCTTCTTCGGACAATTAAAAATCATAAACAAAAATGGTGTGATTTTTATTAGGTTATCCCACACTACCTTCTTATCTCAATTAAATTGTGGTACATGATATTATGCAAAATAATATTTGTATTGCCTAAACAAGTTTTATAATCGGGAAAGACTGTTGTCAAGTCAACATGTTGTTGATTCGCTGGGGGTTCGAGCTATCGGGTTATCGCAGTACATGTCACGCCAAGTTCGCGTGGCCGACACACCCACAAACTGCGTCATCACACCACATGGATGTATGAAACGTATGCCCAGTATGTTCTCATACGCAGTTTCTATTTGCATATTGACACGGGTCGGCGCCGCGGGCTGATCTGCAGCTTGAATGGAAGAGATTATGTTAGTTTGTTGTGCGTAATGAGTGTAATGATGTCAATAAGTGCGTGAGTTGTTGCTCCCGTCTTTTGTTTATAAATATTGTAGCATAGTAAATTATTTACCGTGAGCTGTGGTGGGCCAAAACATGAGTCCTAAATCCTAATAGCCAATAAAACGATGTACTAACCTATGTACAACTTATTTACTTTCTATTTCCTTCCATCTTCATCGGAGTTTCGGAAAAGTAGAGTCATTTTTCAATGACAATGCTAGAATATTACCTACCTAGGTACCTATATGGTTAGTTATAGAACAGTGATACTGTAATGCTTGCTTCTTTGTCCCTTCCATAAATTTCTGTGGTCAATGCCTTCACAATGTTATATTTTTAATAAATTAAATTTATAAATACAATCAAGCGTATCCAACTAATTGTTAGGACGTGGCGTATGATACCTATCGCATGTATTATTAAATATTGTTCTTTTGGTTTTGGTTTGTACCTAGGTAGGTACTTAAATATATATTGACCTTTTACCAAATATCCAAGAATGTTGAGAGGAACGCGGAAGAATTATTTTATAAGCTAGGTACCTACCTAGTCTATCTACTTAGAATTGTTGAAAAGGCATTTAAGTACCTACAAAAGAAAAAGATTTTGAAATCTAATGAAAATTCGCAGATTGCTGAGGTCACGAGCCGCGATGCTTATCGGCAGTTTTACGAGTTTCAAGAACGTTTATCAGCTTGCTATCAGCTAATGTCAAACAAAGAAAATCGAACATGTTCGTTAACTCCCTATTCAATCGCTATATCTATACTATTATTTCGTAGAGGAAAGTTTTGATTGTTTGTTTGCATTGAATAGGCTCCGAAACTACTGGACCAATTTAGAATAAATCTATCACCATTAGAATGCCACATCATCCCTGCATTACATAGGCTTTATTTGTTATTTCATAGTAGAAGAAAAGGAACTGCGGACAGAACCACGGGCAACAGCTAATCAAATTTAATAATAAAACTAATTATAATCTCTTGGCGCTGATTCTTTTGTTCAATCTTGTCCTTAAATTGTTAGATCAGAAAGTTACAAGCTAGGTATGTGATATGGCAACAGATTTTTTTTTTAAAGATTACTATCAATGTGGGTCGCACATTACTAGTAATCTCGTTAACCCCTCGTGCTAAGCTAAAATGCTTGTATTACGAGTGGGTTCACGTCGGTAGTGTAATGGGTGGGATTCGAACTCGCAACCACATGATCGCAAAGCCAACGCCCTAGCCATTAGGCTACCGCCGCTTAATCTGTGAACCGTACCGGTACATAATATTGTAGTTTTATTGATGCTTTTATATGAGTAATAACTTTAAACTATTAAAGTTTAGAAGAGTTTGAATACACTGTTGAACCTAAGAGACATAAATCAAGTAAACCAAACAATGTAGTAAGCATTCTTACTCGGAAGGCAATAAAATACGGCGATGTTAAAACAAATTTACCTCCACTAGTCTTTCCAGTAAAATAAAATTACCTACTTAATATCTTAAGCGGCGATAGTTAGGGTATTCGCGGTTTCGAATCCCATCCATTGACTATCGACGACTTGAACCCATTCGTAGCATCATAGCTTACCACGGTGGGTTACCAAGAATACTAGTAGTGCTGCCCACATTGATAATAAGCTTTTAAAAACAAAAAAAAAAACTATGATATGTTTTTATTTAAGCATGTAGCACCTAATGTTCCTATTTTTTTTACTTAAACGACCTCCCAAGGCATTTAATCCTTGTGTCGCGGGGGGTTTCACAAACATTCAAATCACATGCACAAAGAAAACCCGAACTTGGAACAAGCATTTGAAGATCACACAAATGCTTGTCTCAATGTGGGGATCGAATCCGCAGCACGTCGAGCACAGTGGTAATTAGTGCAGTCATTTTAGGCAAAGGACAATTTAAGTAGATAAGTTAATGTTTAATACTTTTCACTGTTATATCCGAAAACGATGAGTAATTTTCCAAGTAGATAATGAACTGTTAATCGCATGATTAAGTATTTCCTGTACCTCCCTAATTCCTAAACATCAATGATTAAAGCTTAGTAAAGATTCTGTCAACGTTTTTAAGGAATTACCTAAAAGAATCACTCTGCATTTGTTTTTTATGGACAGTGAAATTTCTATTTTTTGTGTTCATTATTTTTTTTTCTTTCTGTTTATTCTCTCTTATCGACATACCTTCTTCTGTTCTGTGCTAAAATGGCCAGTATTTTCGGTAGTAGTCTCGTTCATTCCTACAACGTCGATTGACTTTGTCGCTGTGTCGCTCAGCATTTTGACCTTTGGGCTATTAGAGGTTATGAATTAAATACATAAGATTGTATCTCCCTAAAATAACTAAGGACACGGTTGCAGTCCTGAGTTCCTGACCTCTGTCACGTTGCAGGCGCGTGCACTTCTACAGTTTATTGTTTGTTTCGTTTATCCATTAGTTGAGTTATTTATGATTCTTGATCAGTAAGATCAACACCTTATCTCTTTTATTGTTTGTTTATAATACAGCTGCTTTGACGTCGTCTATATAGGACGGTTATAAGAAATAAAGCAAGTTTAAAAATCTAAGGTGCATTCTTGATAAAATTTTAGGGTCAAGTGCACAGAAATGTAAATCTTATATCTATGACCAAAGGTGATAAAGTTCTATAAAATTTTCAGGAAGAAATGTAAGCTAACTGAGTTTAGCCTTTAGCGAAATGTTTGTAGGTGCTTAGGCTCTGTATATTAATAGATATGACTGAAGTTTCCCATGTCCGAATATATACGGATTGAGTAAGACTGTTGAGTAAGACATTCAAAAGAAAATCTCACTATCACCACCCTTGTTAAAGTTATCAAGCTAAGAGCTGTTACTTCATAGATTAATATTAGCTATTAGTATCTACTACTCACATTTAATAAATTTAATTACTGCTGCCGCCGTATCGTATCTTATCTTCAATGGAGAAATGATGTAACATTAAGTATTCCGTAGCTACTGTATTGTCACGTTGCTAGATATACATTTGTAACATCAATTTCTATTTATAATCATTGTTATCTTCGTATGTATCATTGTTAACCACTCTACCTATTTTTATTAAACTAGGGAAGAGGACAGATGTAGCTTAGGCCCAGTTTTTTGAAACCATTAGTTGAGATATCTCGGGATTAAAAAACTAAGCCTTAGGTTTTGTACTAGGGCGCAACTAAATTGTTTTCGCCCGATGAGGACCTAGGTACTTGTGTTTCTAGCTTAAATTTTTGACATTTTCAACAAGTTACTAGGTACCTAAGTAATACAGTTATCGTGCATATCATGCACAATGACCAATCATTTGTATTCTATTATCCTATTTACGTATCATTACAAAATGAAGCTGATGTAAAGAATCACGAAGGAATATAATTTATTGCCATTATCTTCACGCAGTTCAGATAAACTTAACTCATTACTTTTATGCACAATATAACTTATGTATACCTACCAACATTTATTTTAAAGTTATGTATCATTATGAGTAGATCACTATTTGCAAATTTTAATGTCGGCACAAGGTCATTGAACTTGAATTTTGACAGCAAATATTGAATAAGATTTAGGACGAGTTGCTCGTCAGTAGTGACATTTCTGCAGCTTATAAGAAGTCCTTATGTTCTAGATCTATATCTACTAAATGCTTAAAAATTAAATGGTTCTTTGAACTGTACAAATATTTTATCTTTTCAGATCAGCCGCTGTCAGCCTCGAAGGGGACATAGAGCGCCCTCTGTTTATTCTATTTTAAGTAATTTGAAGTATCGGCGAATTGCGTTATAAAATGTTCAATAATAATTGAACAATTTGTCAAAACGAGATAAAAATGGCAGTCAGTTGTAAAAAACAAGTAAGAAATTTTTACACTATAGGTACCTAGGACCTAGACACTATTCCTAAAAAAAAAAACTTTGAGAGGTGTCAAGGGACACCCGGATGGAACGAAGTTCCTTTCGATTAATTAGTGAAGGAATTGTAATAAAATTTAATTTTTTTTAAGTTATAATAAATTATAAATTATAATTTATTATTCATAATATTAAATTTTTTAGGTAATAAGACAGACAGAGAAACATGCGCACGCCGCACAGCTTACAATAGCTTACTATAGCAAAAAGTGTCGTGACAACTTTTCGTAAGATTTTTTTCCGTCTAGCCCCCTTTCACAACGCGCGATAAGGAACTTCGTTCCAAAAACAAAATCTTAGATACTATATTATGTAAAGGAATAATATTCTAATGGTTCTGGTTTTGTTTATTAATTGGTTCATTGTAAAATTATTGTTTTGTAGAAACCGCTTACTTCATTGTAAGAAATTTATCAACATTTTTATTAACAGTGTCATTAATTATGAAAGGAAACACAACAATGTAGATGACGTCACCGTATCAATGGCCACTACAAGGTAATCGTAGTGTACGATTGTGATTGATTCGCATTGATATGACTTCTTCAATTACAATGGGTTATGTCTACATAGTTCTTGTACTAAGTAGGTAGGTAGCTACGTAAGGTGTATAGTCGATGCCAGAATATATATAGCATTTTTTTTTTTATAAAGATTACTAGCAATGTGGGTCGCACATTACTAGTAATCTCGTTAACCCCTCGTGCTAAGCTAAGACGCTTGTGTTACGAGTGGGTTCACGTCGGTAGTGTAATGGGTAGGATTCGAACCTGCAACCACATGATCGCAAGTCCGACGCCCTAGCCATTAGGCTACCGCCACTTGCAATTTTCTATGCACGTTCTATTTGCAATGTTCTAATTGCTATTGCAAACTTTATTACTTTATTTCATGTAGGTACCTATAAGTTAGTAGGTTTTGGACAATCAACTTAGCCTACCGCGATCCACTGCTAGACCTATACCTCTTCCATATTGCGCCACAGCACCCGGTTCTCCATTAGGGGGTTGTGTGTTGTGCTGCGCTTTAATTAAGGTGTTTACCCTGGTCACCACGCTGAGCAATCGGGTCGGTGACCGCGGTTTAATTTCAGTTCTTTAGGAAAACGCTAGTGCCAATTCTCCTAGTTTCTATATATTCCTTACCTCTTATGACACCAACGGATTGAGAAGGGGAGGCTCTTTTTCAAGCCGAATTCCCACGACGAGTTTCGATGGTTACAATTTATTTAAAGCTAAAACCATTAAGACTGGAATGGACATGGTTTACAGGCGAAGAAGATATTCGATTGGCACATATAGGATTTTCGATTTAGAAATTTCAGGACCAATATTTAAATGAGAATATTCGCCGCTTTTTGTTGAGGAAAAGGAATTGCCAGTTTACTGTAGCATACTTGATCAGCCAGAGTGCTCTAACCCTAAGAACTATTTAAGAACTAATTATTATTAATTAATAATTAATAATTTAATAGACTATGTACTACAGTGATCTATCAGGAGAATCTATTGCCAACATCAGCGAGCGCGGGAAAGGCCACATTTAAAAATAGAATTGCGATCGTCCTTTCTCATGTGTTTTCAGCTGTTTTGATTATAGTTGACTACCTACAACAAGATGGCCGGCGGCATACGGTAATCTCAGCATGGTCTTCGTTATTATTTGGTATTTATCACAAAAAAACTATACACTCAGGGTCAACAGAACACCAAAAATAATAAGGTTAAATAAATCCGGATTTCAGTATCTCTAAATAAACAAAACTGGTATTATCTAGTCATATTATGTTGATTTATTGTATACAATGTCATCAGAACTGGTGTTTCCGGTAAAAAGCAGTTTTAGTAGGATGACGACCTTATTTTTTATTTTTTTAGTGATTGCATTTTTCGCTAGTCATTGAGATGATAGAAGTTCTTATTAGGTAGGTAGGTACTTAGGTCCAGTACATATTATATAGGTACATCAAGGATTCGTTACGATACGAATAAACAGTTGTGCCATCTGCTTGTTATTATGTAATTAACTTTTATTCATGTTTTACCGTTCGTGTAACCAACAGAACTTACAGAATGCTCACGAAATCCTCTGGGTTTGCATTCACCCTTAGCTTAGTTTTGAGTATTCAAAAATTCACATTTCTCTTGAAATATTTCCAAATGTGTTCTCATCTACTTTTTTTTTCTACCTAAACATGAATAAAAACTTTAAAAACTGGCTAAAAATTGTATAATTGTATAGGTACCTATAAGGAAATCTCTTGGCGAACTAAATGCCATTATCTTGGAAAATACCAAGACCGGAGTTATTGTTTTAGTGTTCATAATTATGCAATTACCGACGTACTTACTAACAAATTTAACTACTTGGTAGCTAATTATTTGCATAGAGATTAATTAGGTACCTAATGACTTGTTACACAATTTACGTTTCGAATGTTTACTAACATGAATATTAAACGAAGCGACACTGAAAAATGAGAAGTATTTGTGGTTTGAGATTCATATTAATAGATTTTTACTAACGTATAAAAATAGCCTGCATTTAAAATAGAATTCTTGAATGAGAACACTGCGTGCCATCTAGCGGCGAATATGAGTTCTACGATGTATGTATTGGAAGCTTGCATGGTCAGGGACTGTGCGCTACGCGTTACTAATAGTTGCGATAATGTTAACTTAGATGGCGCTAACAAAGCCTTTGAGTATTTGTTCAAATTGTAATAGATGTCGCTGAGTGCCTTGCTGCTTTCTGTTGGAGTTGCTGTATATCCAGGTGTGTGTATTAACCAGTGAGTGCGATCATAATTCATAGCTCTACCTTGATCATTTTTGTATCTATGCATTTCTTGATTACCATTTAAATTATTTTCTTATTTTGTCCTTTGGTACTCAATTTAGTCAACCGTCCCATCGGACTATGAGAGTGAAGGAACAGAGAGTGCACCTGTGTTTGCGCACACACTTGTGCACTATAATATCTCCTGCTTACATGGCTGATCTCACTTGAGATTGGCCGCCGAGGCCGAAATTCGGTCTGGAGATTATTATTATTATTACTCAATTTGACGAACCTATCGACTCTTAAAAAATTTGTACCAGGCTTTTAGCATTAGCTTTATATAAATGTATAATGGTCATGTAGCTTAAATTGGTTGGTAAAAAAGCCAGCATGTCGTGAAATCACGTTGTTATCATAAAAAAGGTGTTTTGATGAAAGTGGTAAAGAATCAAATAAGATGGTGTACTTACCTAAGTTACCTTGGAATAGAGGATAAAAAAGCACACTTTAGCTTCAGTAAAAAAAGATTGAATTATTTATTTATGAATTATTTAAAGATTGATACTTCGTTGAACTTCGTTGTGCCATAAAAATATAACAGTCATCCAATCATTTCCAATTTCAAATTAGCAAATAGCAATTACCCAATACGAACGTCTACAATTATTCTACATGGTGCTAGTTCTAATGATCATATTATTTGAAATGTTGCTTTTGTCCATAGAAATGACCAAGTTTCAATACTTAATTAAGCAATAGAAAGTTAAAAACCTACATCCTGGTTTGGTTGCTTGGAAAAAATTGCCGTGCGCAATAATTACGCCTTTTGTAGCACTCTTTATCATGATTTTCTATTTTTTACACGGTGAACAATAACGATTCACGACAGCTGATAAAAATATGTATGGAATGTTCCAACTTCTTCCGAATTCAATTGAATATTATTTACTATCTAGGAAAAAGTTGTTCGATTTACGGACAGAAGCAATTCAAATTAAACCATACATTTCCATAGTTCTGTATACCTATCTTTATGTCTAACCTATACCAGCGCAATGTTAATTCATAGTACCGTTAAGTAAATACGAATAACACTTGATACAGATTCCGTGGCCAAAGTTTACTGTCCCCATCGAGCGAGCACTCTCTGCTTGCGGCCGCTAATCAAATTAAGCTTGGGATACTATCTGCTGAGTAGTATGGAGAACACTTTGGTTTATTGTTCTATTTTATTTAGTTTTTAGCAGTAGGATGTAACTTTTACTATTGTTATTTAGATATTGCATTTTTGTATTTCGTAAGAGGATTTGCTGAAGACGTGATTTGGGTTTAATACAAATAATTGGAATGCTATTATTGTTAGTATTTGTTTTTTTAGGTAAAGTTAGCGATTAGCTCCATTATAAAATTATGCAACTAGCTACGTGGTTCGCCAAGACGCCAATTACACCATTACATGTACTTGTATTTTAAGCTAAAATGCTTTTTTTACGAATGGGTTAACGTCGGTAGTGCAATCCCACCCGGATTCGATCCTGCATGATCGCAAGTCCATTTTATTAGTGATTGGCGAACTCCAATAAACAAAATTACGTTACATTACACGTCAGTAGCTTGGTTACATAGTTAAAAAATAAACGGTATACTACAGTAACTGTGCCACTTCTTTGGGAAGCTCTCATACAGATTAAAACAAACAGTTTGGACCCCGTTAGCTCAATAAGCTCACTCGCTTAGTATACAAAAATAATGAATTCACATGATATTAGTTCAGTAAATGATAAATTTATCAATCCGTTTTGGTTGATAATGGTTAATAAGTTTTCTATATTTTATTTAGCTTCATTTATTATATTATAGGTAGTTAAGTATAGATTTATTTTAATTTTAATTATAATTAGTAATATGTGTATATTTTAATCCTTTAATAAATCTTAAAGAATTACAATAAAAAAAAAATACTTCTCCATACTAAGGCACTCGAGGGATATGCAGGCGATTTCAGTGGTGCGGGATATGAACGAGTGTGCAAACAAAACTGGACGCTCACTTTGATTCACGTGAGAGCAAGCCACACAAAAATTATTACGTATTTTAGTTTAATTACTATCTGTAAGCCCTCCACGATTATACGTGTATAATATAGACGTGGACTGACCGCTATTTGGTTACATTTTGGGGTTTGATGGTTATTAAGGGGCAATATTTTGGTAATTAAATGGAACGGAATTAAACTGTATTTAGATATTTCCCTTATTATGTTTAGGACTTGGTATTTTGAGTCGATGTAGGAGAATGTTTTTTTTAAATACATTTAGATTTGAACGAAATTATATTCGCATAATTACCTACGTGTATTTCTTCTTAGTGTAATTCGTGTTTATAAATAAAGGGTTCTTTATACATATGTAAAGTTTTTTTGACAAAGATGATGATGATTTTTTTTATACTTCTTAGCCTTTATTTTGTAATCCATATTACTTAATATTGGTTAGCAAGTCTTCTTTTTATAGATAGTTGTATTTATCTTATAAGTTTTTAGTTTAGTTTAGTATAATTAATATAGTTTAGTATAAGTTGTGTATAGTATAATAATTATTTATTTTGTAATGTTATTATTTTATCAGTGTAACATTTAAAGTTTCGTTATCATAGTCGTTTTCTAAATACTCAAGACAATTTTATTACCTACGTTGGCAAGAAAGCGGGTTATTAAATATTACAATTGTACAGAAAAAGTTATGAATACATGCAACAGTTCAGTCCAACACTTATGTACTTTCTTAACCTTGACCGCCAGAAAACTGTCAATCAAGAAGAGCGAACTTGTAAAGGGGTGAGGCACCCCACACACTTGTGACGTCAGCCACTTAACCGTCTGTCCGCATCCTTAGGTATAAGTAGGTAACCCTTCTAACGTCCGCTCACCCTTGGCTACGAATGATACTTTGGTATTAGACTAGCTTTTGCTCGCGACTTCGTCCGCGTGGAGTAATGACTTCCGTCAAAATTTGGGTTTTTCACTTAGTTATCGCTGTTCCATGGTCTATCGATTACATGTGTAAACAAACATTAAAAAAGTCAACCTACATTCAAAGTTTTAAGTGAATCCATTTAGAAATAAACATTTTCAATTTACCACCCTTTTCTCCCCTTTGGGGGGGAATTTCCAAAAATCCTCTCTTAGTGGTAGCCTACTCCTCCCAACAAACACACATGCCAAATTTCAGCTCTTTACGATCAGTAGTTTCGGCTGTGCGTTGTCTGTCAGTCAGTCAGTCAGTCAGTAACGGAAGAGTTTTATATATATAGATGAAGTTAGGTAGACTGTCTGTTTTAGTCTACCCCTCTATTGGTCTTAGGAAAAGTCATTTCGAGATTTGTGGTTGGAGTTCCTGTTGGATTCTAAAAAAAAGGGGATCCGAAAAAGGGGGAAACATCAATAATGTAAAGTATTAGGATTACATTTCCAGATATATGCATATTATGAGACTTAACCTATTCGTCCCCGAGCGGCGACCGGTCGCCGCATTACAATAAAAAATCAATTGTCTCATTAGCGGTGATTAGAGAGATTAATTATTTAGAACAGTCAGTGTAAATACATAGCAAACTTAACGGACCACATTAGCGATATATTTTTTATTTTCATTATGACTTTATACTTATTTCTTTTGTTTAATTTAATTCGACTGAGTGACGTCACGATGGTGCCCAAAGTGAACGAATTCTTCATTTGTTTGTCCTAAATACGTGAGTGTGGAGCATTTGATTTATTATTAAAGCAAGCGAGACTAATACCCAGGTGTTCCTCAGTCTATACTAAGACTTAGTGAGGCTTAAGTTTAGCTGTGACGCAAGAACCTATCGCTTGATATAACTAGCTGTATTTTACATAGAAATTCCGCAATTTTCAAAGCTTACTATAATACGTAACGACATCGTCAAGATGTTACAACCAATAACATTATAAAACAAACCAACCTAATAATTCCATTTTATATCCCGCATTATCTGAATGAGAAAGGGAATCATAATAGAGTAAATTAATTATTCCGCCCACCGTCGAGAGCAATATCGGGTCTCTAAAGTCTCCTTAAATTTTCTAAACCCAGCTAAAATGAAATAGTCTTGAAGAAAAAGGGGTTTGTTTTAATGCCCATCAGAAAATAAATGCCCGGAGACAATAATGTGGGATTCGAACCGAGATATAAATTCCGAATAAAAATACTCTGCGATGTTGAGCGGGTTATAGTGTTGTGCTCTTTGTGTATTGTTTTAATATCGATTTTAAATTGTGTTGTGATTACTTAGTATTGTAGTTGAGGTTTTATTTTAAATGATTTTGGGCAGTTAAGAAGATTGTAATTTAAGCTTAAATACAAAAAAACACCATAAGGTGACCTTAAGGTGTTTTTTATGCGTTTGAAAATACGATGACGTTGTCTGGATTAAAAAGAATACAACAAACAAATCTATTTGATTGTTAACCGACGTATTTAGATGAATAAATATACTGATTTGATATTAAACTGTAATTAATGATAATATACTAGGTAGGTACATCAGAATAGTTACCAATTTGTATATTAAAAAAAAATATCGATATTAAAATCTCGGTTCTACATCTCTACAGTACTAAGTCCGCGGCCGCGAAAGAGTTGCGACCAGCATAAACGTTGAGGCCGGATGAACAAATAAATGAGCCAGCCGATCGATACGGCCTCCATCGGCGAAATAACTCGATTCCTTACAATAGCCACTCACCCCGGCCTACTTATAATCGATGTCCTTTGTTTCACTAAGATGTTTTGTATTAAGTGATCTTTTCTTGGCTATTTAGATGAACATTTTAGAATTTGTAGACTCATTTGTTTCGATCATGTCTATTGAAGGTTCGTTTATATATTTGTATTTGGATTTCGGTATTTGAAATCTTAGCTCTTAATACGATTAGATGCCTATTAGTAATGAGAAGTAATTGAATAGACTATTATTTAGATTTGTGAATACATTTTAATTGGAACATATGATCAAGGTAAATATATAGCAGGGAACGTGTACAAACAACAATACAAGACGACACGTGCCGCGTTCGCTGAAGCGTGAAAAAATCCGTCTCGGTGAGTTCTGTGAACATTGTTGACACAGCTAAGTAGCCCCCGACGCCTCGCTTCATTTGCATTTCTCTTAATCTCCGTTATGAATAAAGAAAAATTCTTGGCGACGTTTTTAAGCGTTTCCAGAGGCCTTAGCGGCGCCCGCCTAATGAAGAGAAGCGGTGGGATTAGGCGTCGCCCGCGCCGCGCACTTTCGCGACATTACACTTTTAATTTGAACGAATCTTATTATTTTCTTTTGTTGATTTAAGCCCTCGAGTCGGGAGACGGGTCGAGACGTGACCTGCAGTGGAAAAATGCGATTGCCATCTAAAGCCAACCGTTTAAATGAACGAGATTGGAGCTTAAAAAGTATAATGGACGAGGGGGTGGCGGGGCGCGGGCGGCGATCTCGGGGGCGCAAGATGGCCGATTTGCGATTGAGATGAGACGCCCCCCGCCCCCACCCCGCAAAGATCAGGCAATATAATTAAGTATACCGATACATAAGTATCCGTCTACTTTTACAATTCTATCGGTAATAAATAACTCGCAAATTTTAATCCTATTAATGTGAAATTTATGAAAGAAGACAAGCATATGAATAAGAGGCACAACTTGAAAGAAATGATTCAACAAACATGAATATAATTGAATCACAATGCTTGATGCACCGCTACGAACTCACTGAACAATTCGTAGCAACGTAGCACGCTAACAGTTTTCACATGAAATGCTATGCACTGAAAAATAATACAAAATTAAAAGTCTGTGCATATATTGCATCTAGACGTGGCTTTATCCAACGTTTACGTATTCATAGTAACAGTCCAAGACTTACACAGGCACCACTCTTCATCTAACAAGAGAAGCTTTACTCAATTATTTTCTCAGAATCAAAAGATCTCATCTCAGACTATATGCTAGGATTTTTCAACCTTATATAATCAAACATTTAAGTATATTTTCCTATGTGGAGGTTTGGTAGACTTAAAGTGTTTAGTGTGCTAAAGGCTATACAGGTGGCGAGAAATCGCCGTCGCTTCAGATGACAAACCTGATCTGGTCACGTAATGAAAAATGACAAAACTGCACGGAGTCGGTTGGCCGCTTCAGATCTTACGAATGAAAACGCTTTGAATAGAAGGTTAATTATATGCATAGGTATGTACTACTGAGAAATACAGTACTGTAGAAATGTAATAGGTACAGACTCCAATTTGTTTTTGTAAGTTATGTGTTTAGGTACAAGTGAACTATGTCTATTAGAAAGTCAGAAGTTCGCTATAAGTTTATTACTAAGTTTGTTACTTGTTTCGAACTTCTAACAGCTCGGCCTATATTGTGGGCCTGATTGAGACCACAGCTCATCCAAAAGAAACACTACAAACGTCAATCGGCGAAGACGAAACAAAACGTAATAAAGCCTTTCCTTTGAAGAGCTCTAGAATAAGGAAAAGTTGTAAAGTATCCGAGGGGGGCGACCGCAACCCCACCTGCGGGGCCAAAAAATATGGCATAAATGAGTCGAAGGGGACGCCTCTTCAGCCGCGAAATTTCAGCCATACTTGCAAACCTATAATCCCTCATAATCACCTTTACAAAGCAAAGATTAAAACTGATTCTCGCGCCCTCCGCCCACGCGCCCCGCGCGCGGCGCGCCCGTCGCGACCCGCCGCCGCTTTTATATGCGAGACAGCGAAAAGTAAGATTAAATCATTATTTTTCTTAAGCTCCTCTCGTTTTTTCTCCGCTCTACTGGAAGTTTTTTGCTTGGACTTTTGATGCGGACGATCAAAGACTTGTGTTCAAATTTACATAACATTCTTAAATAAATTGCGGGGCGGTTGGGGTGGCCCAATTGAACACGAATCACCCGGCCTTCTGTATAAACTTATTAATGCGAGTTCCGGGATTGATGCTTAATGTACTATTAATTTATTCCGCGGATTAGTCGAGTGCCATCGCATAATTTACGAACAAAGATGTTTTGTTTACAACTACATAAATCTATTTATAGACAATAATAACTACCCGTGTACTCTCTCAACTATTACTAGTTCATTTAATATATGCACACAAAAGCGTTTATTGTGGAGAATACCAGTGAAATATACAATTATTTCAACCAATACAAGCAATACTTTCTTAATTATTTAGATACCATTGACAAACGGTGAAGGAAAACATCGTAAGGAAACCTGGATTCCAAACATCTGAAATCGCCAACCCGCAATGAGCCTGCTGATCAATGCTCATTCCTTCACTTAATGGGAAGAGGCCTGTGCCTAGTAGTGGGACGTTTATAGGCCGGTAATTCAAACATTCAGTCTAATCCTCTGTATTTACAGATTCTTATTTGATTAATGAAAAATACTTTTAAGCAAATTTATTTCTAAGAAAAATGCTTAAAATTAAACGTCATATTTTTATTTGATGTCTGACTAACAATTCATTGTGCGCGAAAGCTTATAAAGTAACTTTTATAGACACAAAAGAAGGTGCTTAATTAAAATCATAGATGGAGTTTACAATTGTATTGATAAAAAGTTTTATTTCATATCTTTGTTAATTAAATGTTTGTGGAGATGTTCGACAGAGAAGTAATAATTGCTTTGATTGATGGCTTAGTGTAATAGTTACGAGCTAAGTTGACTGACCTACAAATGTATTTTTGGTTCTAATGATATACGATAAACGAAGAAATGTTGAAAATTAAGTTAGTTTCTGAAGAAACTGAACCACAGAAATGTAAATAACTTTTCTTTCTTATATCAATGAATTGAACGGTACAATACTGGTAAAAGATTGTTGAAGGAGTGAATTAAAAAAAAAACTGAACAAGGAGGCCTTGAAGGATAAAAAAATACAGTCGATCAATTAAAACAACTACCTTACTAATAAATAAGGTTTAACCAACAGTCCAACTCTGATTAATTAGATCTCCATTAGGTATAAATCCGTACTCTAAAAACAAAGGGAATAACATAAAATCCTTAAAAAAAACAAAAAGATCTTCTATGAATGTTTAAACATGTCCAACTAACGGATAATTTTAATTAAAAAAATATTAAATTTAAGGATTACAATTGAAAATCAAATTTTCAAACAAACATAAGTCACGTGATCTGTCACTTTGTATGAAAATTTCATTTGCAATTTTAATACTTCGACCATGCAGCTGATTACATCGTTGAATATACGCACTCCATAAAAATAATCCTGTATAAAGTAAACCACAAAATTAATTGTCGGTTGAGACCTTAACGTAAGTAGGCTACATTAACACCTGCGCTTGACACACAAACATGGCGTATCCGTACTAACTTATCATACTTATCCAAACTTGGTATTTAGTTAAACCTAAGCGTGTAAACTTGTAGTAAGTTGTTCTCGCTCGCTGTAAGTGGTTGTTTGATTGTTCTAGGCGCAGGTAGTTGAGCCTGCATGAAATATGTGGCTACTTAGTATCGTTAAGCCAACTTTACATGACCGCCATTAGTTTTACAAGTTACACGATATATGTTGGCGCGTTTGACAAGAGCCGTAAAATTATTGTTCATGTGTATATTGTTTTATGTCGCCATAAGAATTGGTTTCGGTTACTTGTTAGCTTTGATAAGTAAATTATGTTAACATGGATGTAAAGAGCATACTTTATACCATGTAGGTAAAATGTTTTCTGTGTGAAAAAAATGATTGAACACAGAAATCTGAAGTTCACTGAATACTTTAGAGAAATGATTATATTTCAGGTGCGTACTTTTAATTAACTTATTTTTTTCGCATCAATATTTAAGTGTCCTGGTGGCCTAGCGGTTCAATGACCGGATTCGTATGCACATGGTTGTAGGTTCCAACCCATGCAATTACGAAAGTTATATGTTGTTTCTAAATTATTCTAAAACACCATTTCTTTTTTGGACAGTTAGCAATGTGAGTAGCACATTACTAGTAACCCCTCGTGCTAAGCTAAGATGCTTGTGTTACGAGTGGGTTCACGTCGGTAGTGTAATGGGTGGGATTCGAACCCGCAACCGCGATCATGTGATCGCAAGTTTGACGCCCTATCCATAAGGCTACCGCTGGCGCCGCTTCGCATTTGAACAAACGGTGAAAGAAAACATCGTGAGGAAACGTAGATTCCAAAAACTGAAATCTGAAATCGCCAAACCGCAATGAGCAAGCGTGTTGATCAAAGCTTATTCCTTCTCTATATAAGAAAAGTGGGACAGTTAAAGGCCAATAATATATCAGTATTTAAATGCATGATATGCGCGTTTTTGGAGTTGATTTTTAACATTGTCTGTCAATTTTCATGCTACCAACGGTATATTGATCGGTTTGTATCATAAAAAGACGAAAAAAAGAAGATCGACGGCGTCGTCTGCCGCACGAATTTCGGGGGCACATTAGTCCCAGCAGGGTTTTAATTTACGAAGTTATTGCGTACCACGTCGATTGCCAATAAGTAAACACCGCTACCAAAGTCGGAGTATTTAACTTAATTTTTGAGCTTCCAGCGGGGTTAATTGAGAGAGGCGCACTGGAATGTCGTCACAAAAGAAGCACTTAAACGAATGACGAACAACGGCACTCAACCGGCTCAAAATAAACTTATCTCGGCCGGGCAAGGGTTAAAATCATTTGGAGGCAAGGCACCAAGTAATTGTGAGGTGGGCGAGGGTTGATGCCGCTGATTCAATAACACGCCACTGTACCGATAATAATGTTATTTATCGAGTTTTTGAGCGCCGCGACGGATGCCCGAAGTAGTACCTCTAGGTATTGTACCTACGTATGTTCATGCTCCTTGATGCTATTAGCCTAACAATGTTTAAACTCCTCTGTCTGCCTCATTTGTACCTTGTTCGTTTACTTTATGTTCTTTTAATATAGACTAGCGCGATCATGCTTAGATTGTTTAGAAGTATGTACCCTACACTCGACTGATTGGTTCCTCGTATACATAATAATATTTTGCAAGCGGCAGTAGGTTAATGCCTAGAGTCTGAATTACAATCTAGTGGTTGCCGGATCGAATCCCATTCATTGCAGTACCGACGTGATCCCACTCGTAACACAAGCATTTAGAATAGTACGAAGGGCTAACAAGAATACTAGAAAGATGCGTCACCATTATTAGGAAGCTTAAAAAAAAAGGTCATCAAGTTTCTACGACCTCCGTGGTCGAGTGGCTTTCACACCGGCTTTCAAGGTGTCGCCAGCTCTGAGGTCCCGGGTTTGATCCCCGGACGGGTCATGGTAGAAAACACTTTTCTACATTGTCTCGGGTCTGGGTGTTCGTGGTACCTTCGTTGTCTCTGATTCCATAACACAAGTGCTTTAGCTATTTACTTTGGATTCAGAGCAATGTATGTGAAGTTGTCCACACTTATTTATTCATTTCTGTTATCAGATTATTTAGCAAATCTCAATTACTCGGACACAGAAAAACTTTTAGAAATTTTGGCATAACGACACTTTATCTGTAATTGTTTACTTTTTTAGTTTTTTATAATTTTTAAGTTTTACTTTTAGATAACAATTTACCATTAAGCTTTTTCTCATATTTATATTTAAGTAACTTTGTTCTCTTCTATCCCAAAGTATTTATTTGGACAAGATAGTGATGGCCTGAAACACAGGTTAAATTAACCTAGCTCGGGCGGGTCGCTGCCGAACATCGCAATCCCAAACCAGAATTTTTTTTCACCAAAAAAGTTTCACCTTAGTATTAGTTTTATGTTAAGTTATAATTTAGTTTTTAAACTTATTATTGTAAGCTGAATTGTACAACTTTATGTAAACGTTTTATTTCAATAAATTATTATTATTATTATTATTTCATTCTAACATGTTTAATTAACATGAAATACACATAGCTCCATATCATCGATTTACCCAATAAATTATTTCCAAAAAAAGATAATATTTCTTTTAAGACAAACCTTATCGTTAGCTCAAATATTTCACCTTATAACCATAATCTATACATTCTATACGTATATAATACCTATAACTTTAAAATTTCCTCAGGCAGGTAAAAGTCGTCGTTTAGCCACGTAGCTGCAGAGTAACCCACAAGTTGAGGACAAAGCGGTATTGACAGGCGGTACGATTGACAGACGCTATTGTGAAGTTGCCCGGTGCCTGCTGTATTGTGGCCAGGATTGGCAGTGGCGACGTACAGGTCGAGTTATCTCAACTCTATAGCGTCAATGACAGCTTAGCAAGATAGTTCACTTAATTTATATAGTAGAACTATTTTATTATGACTAGATAACAACAAAGAAATTGGTTTAATTATTAAGAGTAAGATTAATTATTTGATCTGAATAAGTGAAATGCTCATTATTGTAGGTATTTAATTTTAAGAATGTCTTCGGTTACAGAGTATATCGCTTGAAAACACAAATGTTTATTTATTTATTGAACTTAATTCAGTACAGCGTTTAGCCAATTATGCTGTATTAGATAAGAAAATACAAACAATGTGAACACAGTATCACTTTGAAAAATACATAAAAAAATAAAAGGAGAAAAACTGTGTATGAACATGGAGTATAATACTTACAGTAGCAAAAGTTAGTCTGTAATATTTCTAGCGTCAAAAAATTTCTCGCCGTTTTTCTGATATGCAAAACACATGACTCATTGCGTTTACTGAGATTTCAGGTATTTTTGCCAGAAAAATTGTGAAACTTACTATTTCATATACGTTTGTTTATTATCTCGGAATATTTTAAAGAATATAACGAAGATGTTTTACTGATTTTAATTCACTCCCCATCATCACATTCATAAAGAAGACCCTATAAGCCGCAACTCAATCTATACTATTTATTATATTCAATTGTCATATCAGAAAAAATGGTAAGTACTGCAATTCATTAGGTTTTCGTAATGGTGTTGAATTAACATAATAAATCTGCGCAATGCCATCAATCAAGAACGCCAGATGACTTTGAAAGGGCTTCTTAAGCCCTCACTTTCATCTCAGCTTCCAGGAAAGACGTTATGATGATAATTATTTCTTTTTATTGTAGGAAGCTTCGCGAAAATTTTAGTTTGTTTATACCTACCTGCTTAACAATGGAAAATATATTATCTACACAAATATTGTAAAGAGGAAAGATTTGTATTTTTGTGTGTATTTTTCTTCGATCAATAATATTGATCGAAGGTATTTTTGTTATTAATAAATAAACTACTGTGCCGATTTCAAAAATTATTTCATCATTAAAAAGCTACATTCACCCTGAGTAACATAGGCAATATTTTTCTTCTAAAAAAGAGGGTACCGCGGGCGGAGTTGCAGGGAACAGCTAGTATTATATAGACAGGGATGAGACCGGAGAGAATGGTACGAAAAAGAGATGCTTATTCTTTTTTGCTGTGGGATGACAAGTGCTGTGATGGAGATGATGATGATTAAGAGAAGGAAGTTTGGGCCAGGACTGGCTGGAGGCGTATACAGTCTGGCCAACTTAGTCCCGAGTTATTTACACAATATTACTCAAGAAGATATTGTTTGGACTTAGAGCTATTGGTAAGTGAAACAATAGACTATAGATTTGTCTGAAGCCGTAAGTTTCAGCTAAAAACAGGCGGCTCGTTGGTCTAGTGGTATGATTATCGCTTTGGGTGTGAGAGGCCCCGGGTTCAAATCCCGGACGAGCCCTGTTTTGCTCTTTTATAGATATTCCTGTTATATGTAATATGTCCATTTTTACTATTTGTGTTACATCAAGCTTGCAGTAAAAACGAATTAGATCACACCTAGGTTCCCTGCAGATAATGGGGCGCCTAGTTTCAGAATGGATATAATTATGTCTTCCATTCAAGTCTGAAATTACAAGCGTTTTCAAAATATGAATCTTATTAAACCATATATCATAGTATCTATGTCATAAAAATTGTGAGAGAACTACAGGATTAATTTAAAAGGAGTGCGTATATTGAACGAGGTAATCAGGTGCATAAAACCTTACAACTTTTTCCATGAAACATAGGTCGAAATCTTAAAATTGAAAATCATCTTTTCACGTGATCTGTCACTTTTGTATGAAAAGTTCATTTTCCAATGTAGGATTTCGACCTATGTTTCTTGGGGAAAGTTGTTCAGTTGCATGCACCTGATTACCTCGTTGAATATACGCACTACTTTTAAATTAATCCTGTAGTTCTCTCACAATATTTACTAATTTAGAATGAGACCCCTTTAAGTAGCTAAACAGCACCTTAACATCTAATGTAGATAAGTTGCTACTCCAGCAGTCAGACAAAGAAATCGTCACAAAACATTATACAAATACAATTTACGCGGGCCGTTGTAAAATTTTCTCATTTGGAGTGGCGGCCGCTCATTTATGTAGTTTTAATTCCGCCATTCCTTAGCTCGAAGCCGGGATCTTATTTCATTAGCCGGCCGCGAGAGGGAGCCAGCCATTTAGCTCGCAAGCTACGATGCCGTTGTGGTGAGGCGTTAGTGAAACTACAGCGGGGTTTGTTTTAATGAAGATCTATAATTATTAGAGAACAGAAAAAGAAATAGAAATAAAAAATACGTTTATATTGGTATTGGTGAAACATAGCATATTATATTGCTCCTTTTTTTTAACAACATTTGTCGTAGCCTCAAGCAATTAATAATTTGTAATCGTAGCAAATGAAAAATTTAATCTTTTTTTTAAAGCTTACTACCAATTTGAATCGTATATTAGGTACTAGTATTCTTGTTAACCACTTGTGCTAAGCTAAATGCTGCGAAAGGGTTCACGTTGGTAGTACAATGGTTGGGATTCGAACACTCAACCACATGATCACAAGTCCAATGCCCTAGACATTGGGTTACCGCCGCTTATTTAAACTTCTTTAATAATAAACATATTATAGTTTTTCGATATTTTTATTATGTAGACCTATAGCTTTTTTCAATGGTGAACGTGCGTTTTCTCCTATACAGGTTGAGATAAAAATAAATACATACCCGTCTTAAGCAATAAGACACTGAATTAACCCTATTAAAGACAGACACAGACCTTTAGCTGCCAATTTGAATTTACCTTTTTTACTGATACAAAAAAGTAAGTTTTATAAAACCGCGCCCGCTGCCAGCGTTTCCCAGTTACAACCTCTTTCACTGGCGCTCCTCTAAATACGACGAAATTGTACAGCTTTCTATATACTTGATCTGTTTATGTTTAAGTTGTCTGTGTCGCTTCTTATAATTAAATGCGACGAAATTACCGCTCTGTCATGTTAACCGGGGCTCACAATGTTGCTGGAAACTTAGTTTGTACGAACGTTTGTCTCAAATAAAGCCAGCTATAAAGAAAATTAATTTATACACTATAGAATGTATCAATTTTAGGACTAGTAGACCTTTGTAATATTGTTCTAATACATCATACATGCTTATTGTACCTAGTTAATGCATACATCATACTGTCCCAAACAAAAACTGTGCAAAACATAAATGTGAGTCACCGTAATACATAATTTCATTTTCACTACGAGTAGATAAACGTTTTGTTTTTCTTTAATCTCAGAGAATAAAGATAATAAAAAAAGGAATAATATGTAGGTAAACTTTATACTTAAGGAACAAAAGATATCACAAATAATCGTAAGTTAAGTAAGTTTTAATAAGATCTTTATACATTGTGGAGAGCAAATAAATTATTGAGTATTAAGTTTTCCAAGGGGTTCGTATCACCGTAACAAGTTTTATTAGAACACTTAATCTATTTTACATTGATCATAATTCTGCGAATCCATATATTAAACTAAGTATATCCTGGTGAAAGATTTTCGAGCTAATATAAAACAGATGTAAACAGATATTAAATCTGTTTTACTAAGCGATAAGAGTTTCTCTTTACGTACTTTACAATTTGTTCATTTGAGGCGTCTTAAAGATTTCCGTTGTTCCAAAGCTTGAGTACTGTATAATATGAGACGCTATAATAAGTGTTAAATGGATTAAAGCATTAGCACGATAATTACTTAAATACATAAGTAATTTAATAAATACTACAATTGTAATTATTTCATGGACAAATACTACACACACGATTAGCTGAAGATTGATTATCACTTTTTAAACCGACTTCAAAAAGGTCGATCTTAATTCGTGTCATGTTGATTTATTCCGTTCTAATACCAATAACTAATACCACTGGTATTTGTTTCAACCATATTTATTTTCTATTCCGAACGGATACCAATCTTTAAATAATTAAATTTAATGTGCGAACGAATACCAACAACTTGAATTGGTACAGTCAGCTCAGTCAAACCTAATCAAATTATTGTTATAATAATATATAATTCTAAAACTTTCCAAATTCACGACATTCCAATATTTTTACAAACACAAAGATAGTTTATGTCACAGAACAGAGAAAAACAGGTTTATGTGAATCATCTTGCAATTTTTTTTTATTGCGCGAAATTTCTGAGATATTTTGTAATTTTAGATTGTAAGTAAATTGTTCTTGTTTTGGTTTTTTTTGCAACAAAGATATTATGCACATGCACTAGGAGGAACTACAATTACAATAATGTTGATTATTAGACATATTTTATTATTGAGCTAGACGTTTGTTAATATATTTTTACAAACGTCTAAAATTTAATATTATTTTTGGATTAAGATACTCTTTTTTTTTAATTAAAAGTCTTACAATTTCATACAAAGCATTTTCACTGACTGTACCTTATATCCTTAAACTTATTTTGGTATTAGTTTAAACAATGGTACCCGTTCGGAATAGAAAATAAATATGAATTGAAACAAATACCAGTGGTATTAGTTGTTGGTATTAGAACGGAATAAATCGTCATGTTTTATTTGCCGGCAATTGTCGCTCAATTATAAAAAAAAAACACTGTAATGGACTGGGTATACCTCAGAGGTGGTCCTTATTATGAATTACATCGTTTAGTTTTAAAATCATAATTATTGGAAAATTTTACCACGAATGTCTAAAAGAAATAACGAATTTAAGACTTTCTTCTCTTTTTTTTTTTTTTGACAAATGTCTGATTAATTATTAATATCAATTTTATTAAAACTAAATAAATATATTTATTGTGTTTTCGTATCACAATGACAATGGCTAGTCGCCATTAGACACGATAGCCGTTTTTTCGAAAGCTTTTATTCTGTAAGCCACAAAAATTACGAGGCTTACGAAACCATTGTGAGTGTGCCGCCTGTCATCCTCTGATTGATGTTATTTTTAATTACAATTTTTAATGTCAACAATCTATAAATCTTAGTGCTTAAAAACGTAATGAAATATTCATAAAAACGGTTTGCTGAGAGCGCTACGCTTTATTGAATTAAATTGGAAATACAGACTTGTTTCTACATTTGTATTGATTACTGTGTTAACTTGTGTCCTGCGGTTTTACCCGCGTATGTCAGTCATTTAACGTAGAACATGTGATCTATCACAGTCTGTGTCGCATTTGTATACTCACATTTCATTTTGAGATTAAAAAAGTGTTCTTATTTTTCGATTACATTCATGCAAACCTTGTCCTGGTTATAACGAACACAATTAAACAAAAAACAATAGAATTAGGCTCAGTCGTTCGGTAGGTATGCGCGTAAATACATTTATGCAATTTCTTTTTATTTGTATAGATTTATATATTATTAGTACCTGTAGTCCTTATCGTATTGAAATAATTATATGCTTTAAGACTGTCATAAGTAGACTTATAAATTGAGATGTTGAAGTACAGTTAATCTGATTATAGGCGGGAAAATAAATCGGAGTCGAATATTTTTGTGGTAGGAAAAAGAAGTCTGTATTGAGGTGCCTTTTATTAGGATATAAGCTATATATATATATATATTAAGATATATATAGAATTATAGAGCTATGAAACCAGACACGTGTATGTATTTAGTATTTAGAAATTTTGTGTTCGCTTTACGAATTTAGTAGGATAAACTAAATACTACTTAGCTGCTCTCCTAAATTTAATTCAATACTCATTTTATTCATAAATCTAGCTAAATGGTATTGGTATTGTAATTTTGTTAGGAGTATATACCATTATTATTTTAATCAAATTAGGAAGACAAAACATCTAAGATTTTAATTCAAAATGGAGGTGAAGCTTCGCCTGTTGTTTTAGCGGCGAGTTGACTCTAAAATTTACGATTGTAAATAGGGCATTTCGTTTGTTTACTTATGACCGAGTAATTCGTTGAATCCGTATAATTACCGGCATTAAGATGATTCCAGTTCCCTCGAACAAAACGAAGTACCCCCTAAGTAATGTTAAAACATTCAAATGTCCGCCTACTTCGCGAAGCGTCTTATACTTGAGGTTATAAATTTTCGGACTGGCGCGGAGATTACAACTGTTAAAAGTAAATAGATTGCAAGAGTACAAAACAGGGCTCGTCCGGGATTTGAACCCGGGACCTCTCACACCCAAAGCGAGAATCATACCACTAGACCAACGAGCCGCTTTTCATTTGTTTTCAAGAAACGGTATTACAGACGCTCTACATTTTTCTTTTACTAGATTCGATACAAAACCTAGTTATTGATGACATGAACTTATTAATGTGTTATCATGTATTGGCTACAAGAAGTATTACTAACGATGGACTTAAAGTCTGTTATTTAGTAACAAAAGGCAAGTGGCTTGTTGCTGTGTTACCGAAGTTATAAACTTATTAATTTACTGAGGTATGAATTTGATACAACTTGTTCGATGCTTACAATATTCAAGATCTGGTGAGGAAAACCACTGTCGAATAACTTAGTGATTTTACGTACTAGACAAGTTTTTACTAGTCTTATAAATGCTTCTTAGTTCTTTGGACTGTAAGAATGTGTGCAATTCCTGACCTCTTGTATAAACTATACAGCGTGTAACAAAAACCCTGTCCGATCCCTGAGAGTATTATTCGGTATCGTACTGCGAACACATATACATAGCCATTAAATGAATTGGAGATTATTATTTTTCCCCAGTGAAAATATATAAATAAAAATAAAAACTGATCCAAGGCAACAGCAACACTGACCGCTCCTCAAAGTTCACGTACTATCTACAGTGTTGTGTTAAAGGAGCCGTCTATGCGAGTCGGTTCATGAGCTGTACGACGAATACGCCTTTATTGGATCTGACAGGGGTTTTGTTACATGCTATATAGTCATTGAAGTTCTGTTCTCATTGCTGCTGTTTTTTACGGAACCTAATTACCTCATTACTGGGCAAAGGTCTCCCCCGTTTGGCTGCAGGTGTCGCGAAGCTGGATGGAGAATTGCGACTCTGTGCAATTATTAATAATAATTATTATTATCATGAGGAGCAACTGGCAGCCTGGACTCCCGATACTGGTCGGAAAATATTTATTATATTTCTAAATATAATATAATTATATTTTTTTTATTATGTTCAACAATTTGTTTAAAAATGTGTTTTATAAAAAACTATAGAAAATAATGTATAATTAAATTATTTATTTAAGTAAATGTATTACAACATGATGTAACCAGTGTAGCGGTTTTTCAGCGGGAATAGCGCGCGATAAACTTTTGGCATACGCTAGTAGTTATAACATTGTTATGTAAATATTGTGCAAAAAAATATCGAAAGGGAATGAGCATTGAGCATTAACTTAGACCTCGGCCCATTGAGTGGTGAGTATTGGTTATTAAATTATCTACGTCCCTACTCGGTGTATCATGATATTAATCGCTATATTACTGTTCAGGGACTTGTAGATGACAATATTAGCGGTACTATGGCCAGGGCTGTCTCTGCGACGATTCAGTAGATATGATTATTTAGTTTTGTATTGGATTGTGTGATAGGCTTTGAAGTCCTGCTTAGAAGATTTATTTGCTACTTTACTTTTGTTTAATAAAATCCAGACACCACAAACACACTCCAAAAGTCGTTCTCACTTTCAAAAGTTTATTTTAATAAAATAAAATTACGTCACTGGAATTAACGTGAACGCATTTTACCTTTTAAAGCTTTACATCTCAGTCGGGATGCACTGGTCGTGATCGCAAGCAGAACTGAAGATTCTCTTCCCGTGACGTTGGTAGTTTTATTATAATTATGCAACGCGAAATTTAAAACAGTTAAATTAATTAATTTTGATATATTGACAAAAAAATGACTGGAGTAGCATGTATATTTATAAAAAATTTTTTCAATCCAAGATTTTAAGTATTAATTACGGAGTCAAAGAAAAAAAAACTTCATAAGGTTTTCGTTTTATCGAGCACAATAGAAAATAAGCTCCCATTCAGAAATTCAAAACGTTTTGGAATTGACACTTACGATTTTATTTCTTTTTAATGTCTGTAGATGTGTTTAGCCAAAAAATATTTGTAAAGATCAGATACAACGTGTATTAGGGCGCAAATGTATCACCCCTACGATTTGATCGTTATAAGGCGGCCGCTAAAATGTTACATTTATTTACTCCACCGATGTTTTTGAAGTTTATGTTTTTTCGCTCGCTTGACTTGGGGAGTAAGCTGGTGAATGCATGATGAGGACGTTACGAAAAGTGTGACAAGAACGAGAGCGTTACGAATAGTGTGATCGGGCGAGGCGAATGGAAGTTGAGAGGAAGATATAAGTTAGTGAAGATAAAAAGAGAGAGAGCTACGTTTCGTATCTGACGACAGGTGTTAGCACAAATTTTCTTTCTCTCATAGCCAGTAACGTTTCGTATAACTAAGATACAGTGCAGACCTATGAACTCAAGAAGTTTTTCTTCAGTCGTGTGGTATAAAGCACACTCGATTTTTATTTCGGACAGCACGGATAGCCTAGTGGCACAGGCCAATTACCACTGTGCACCACGTACGAGGTTCGATACCTGAATGAGACAAGCATGTATGTGATAATAAAATGTTCTTCGAAGCTTGGGAAGTTAATAAATAAAATAAATTGACGGTATTATCGTACGCGATAGTCTCTAATTACTTAATTAACAAAGCCTCTAATAAATAAAAATATTATCAAGTTCAAAAATTTAAATTAAGTCTGTTACGTAACAAAAGCGCCATTTTAAGCCGCCGCGTCTTCGCTCCGATTGATAGGAAACGGAGCGATCCTTCAGAGGAAAAATGTAGCGGCTAATGATTTGCTAACGATGATATTTATATTTTAATGCAGTCCTGAGCACAGTTTATTTCCTTTGAGGACGTTTGCTGATCAATTGACTAAGATCCCGCCATTTTTGTTTGTGTTCTCGTACTGTGAGGTTTTATCCTTTTGCATCTTTTGATGGTTTTTTTTATTCAATATCTGTTTATTAGCAATTAAATGAGGTGGAGAAAAATTCGAATAAGATAATAATCTTATTATATTTTTAGTGTTACGTTAGGACGCATAAAAATTCACTTGCCACTTTCAAAACTAAATACAGTCACTTTTTAAATTCGTTTAGATTTATTATTAATTAGTGAGAACAAAATAATAAGTTATAAAATGGATATATATTAATATCGTATATCAAAGTACATATGTTGTATAGTCTTGTTTGGACCGTTTTTATCTATAAAGTTGCCGCTAAACAAACTTACTAATCTTATGGTTTGTCGATAAGTCATTACTAAAATAAAATCAGGGCTCGTCCGGGATTCGAACCCGGGGCCTCTCGCACCCAAAGCGAGAATCATACCACTAGACCAACGAGCCGCTTGGAGGCAGTTTCTAAAAGTATAAGAGGATTGTGATTACCTACCTAGCTATCAAACAACATCTCCTCCTAATCTAGGTAAGTACCTCTTCTTTTCATCCTGGGTACAAATAATACAGACACGAGTAACTTAAATGGACTACAAAACATTAAAATAAGAGCTTATATGAACTTATTCAGATTAAAAAAAACTCTAGCAGCGAACACTATTTATAATTTATCTACTTACAAAAGAAAATTATTCAAGTACAGCGCAAACAAAAGATAAAAAAAGAGGGACTGAAGAAGAAAAATTTTCTTCAAAACATATTACAAAAGGTTAATAAACTTAGTCTAACCAACGTTTATAATATCGATTCAGTCAGTGTTATCCAATCGAATAGATATAAAATTGCAGAAAAATATCAGTATAAACGTGGGTAAAGTACCTATTCAATTCATTTGCGTGTAAAACATACGGTTGCAGAAGATATTTACATCACACGACACGATATCGTGACGACTTACACGCGGCCTCGAATATTTCACTTAATTCGGCAAAATATTTTTTTCTCTGTGTATCAAACCAATAATGTTTACTTTTCTATGTGGTTTGATAAGTCTTTTATTTGTATCTAGTTATTATGTAAGCAGTAAAAAGAGAATCGAGGGGCATTATTATAATTCACTTGAAGTTTTGTCGAGATTTGTGGTTCAATCAAGTGTTCTTGTTAAACCCAGAAGATTTAAATGTAACTTACGTACATAAATATTATTTTATAGTTTAGCTTAAGGAAATTCCTATATTTGTACGCCGCAAAGGCAAAACATGAAAATATTTTATTATAATTGTATGCCTGCCTTGCATGCCTGTATGCTAAAATCTATAAAACTTATGTACAGTAAAAACAACAAGAATAACTTTCTACACAAAGTGGCTAGAAATCACTAAGTCTCGCATTTTATCCGTAAAATAACAGCGTTAGTAAAAAATACATGTTTATGTGCTGTACGAATTAATTAAAAAATCGTGATAATATCGTGATAATGTCGTGTACTCTAAAAGTCTTGACAAACGTGTCGCGTTCTCCCCATCTTTCTCCAAGTAAGTAAAACACAGTAGGTACAACATTCTTATTGCGAGTATCGGTTCATACTCATAACGTGGAATCTGAAATTATTTGAGACCCGCCATCTGTGGCCCGTTCCGCTTTGGAAAATAATAAAGTTCCGTTTAAACGCAATTCGTATGTGAGATACGACGAATGAGGCGCAATAAAGTGAATTAGGAGAAATGTATTGCAAATAGAAACAAATGAGATGGACGATTTTCTTTGTCGATAAATACGCAGATGTGATTTTAGTTGGATTCGCTGTTACTTGTTTGTTTACATTTCTTTTGATTGCGTTGAAGGACCTCTGTTTCCAAACGTACACATTTTGTTAGTGTGCGTACATTTACGCTTGTATTTTGATTGTACGTTTTGAAACCACCGAAGGAATTCAATATGCTCTTTTATACGTAAAATGGACAGCCAAAGTGTAGTTACTATACATCGCAATCTTAACTAATTAATGGGTGTACAGTTTAAATAATTATATATAGGGAGAATATACAGTTTTTTAACTCGAAAAAATGCAAGTTTGAGGAACGTGCTATCTCAAAGTGATAATATGTAAAAAACGCTTTTACGATATACCATCTTGTAAAAAAAAGACAGTAATTATTATAAAAAATACAAAGTCGATATTATCGTTACATATAAGGTCTGTTCATCTATACTTGACACAAATAGTAAACAAACCGACGTCAATTACAAATCACGATTTTTCTCAAAAATCACACAATGTATGTTACCACAATTAGTTTACAATTCTGAATAGATCACACAAAGTTTCCCATCACTAATTTTATTGACATTTCTTACATACGCCATATTTGTTTACATGTTTGGACAAGTATAGATGAACAGACTATAGTTCGATAGTATTTATGATAATTAGTGTTTTTAATCACAGTTCCTGTAGTTTTTTTTCTTTACATAAGCTTAGTTTGTTCGATTCGAAGAAATTATTGGTGACACATTTTAATTATTCGTTAATTAAAGCTGGTACGAAGATCATTTAAATTGAACTTAACTTTACCATTTGGTACTTGAAGACAGTAGACAAATGGCTCGTTAGTCTAGTGGTATGATTCTCGCTTTGGGTGTGAGAGGCCCCGGGTTCAAATCCCGGACGAGCCCTGTTTTGATGTAATTTACATATTTTATTAAAACTAAACAAAAATTTTGGATTAAGAGAGTGCAGACCCACAATACGAAGATTAAAATTGTAAATATTTCGATGTGATCGAAAATCAATGTTGTTTTAAAGATCATTCTTGTTTAAAAAGGACGATTCTTCTTAGAACACTTAACGTATAAAAATTAAGCAGGTAGGTAGGTATTAATTTTGTTATATTCGCACGTTACTACATTATTTGTTTAGAGGCAAGAAACGGGTCAACAATAATAGGCCGCAGTGGACAAACAGCAAGTCATATTGAAGAAGACTAACGCATGCGCAGACGCGGCAAGGCCTTTACCAAAATGTATCAAGGACTTAAACTATCACGTAAGTTTATTGGCGTATAATTATTAAAATGTTTTAAATATAGTAGGACTTTGTATCATACAAATTCTTTTCATTTATTTTTGTTCATCTTACGCGAAAAGAAAAATATTAAAACATCAAAGAGAATTAAATATTATTATAATAGACTCCTATTGAGACTCTAATAGACCAGTTCGACTCGCGACACCGCCGCCGCCGCGTCAGCTCATGATTAAGGACTCCTATTGAGTCTGAAACTAGTCGGGCGATCCCGAGAATGCGCGTGAGTAAACCGTTGAATCCTTAAATAATTGAGAATTAAATATTTATAATTTTTCTAATTCGTAACTACTTAGTACTTATAATAATTCCATTTAAATGTTATTTCATTTTACGTGACTGCAGTGTCCTTAATTGACAGGTCATGCCCAATGTCTTTTAATTTTGAATAAAAAGTAACAAATTTTTTTAAAGATCTAATATAATGAGATTCATGTCATCTACAGATTCTTCTTTTTGTTTCGATTTTTAAACCGTTTTTTTTTATTTGTCTGGCCCAAAATGTGACCAAAATCGAGGCAAATTTGTGCTTACAATTTGACATCTAAAATAATAAAAATAAACTAGTAAATGTAAGTAAAATAGGTCCTGTCTATAAATATTTCGTGGCTAGTCTTACCTGTACAGGCAGGTATTCACGCGGCCCGAATTTCCCGGAATCCAGCGATGATCCACTGACTCCGACCTTAGCGAGGCATCTTCATCCAAAAACACCACTTCAAATATGAACTCTACACCGCTGTACATAGGTTGAGAAATTGACTATTGCGAACTATGGCGCTTAAGCTGTTTTGGAGTGAATAATGTCATAGTTTCTTCGATAAGATTGATCGAGTGGGGTAAGGAGACCAGATAATCTGTTCTTGAGATAAAAAATCGGTGACTTGTCAAATTCATCGCATTCTATACAGAGATTTCGGATCGGGCATCGGTCTCCCGATTGGTCTCGCGTGTTTAACATCCGATGGATTTTGTTACGATCACTGTTTGAAATGTTTGGTATCTTGTCCTTACTTTAAGGATTTATTTAGTGGACGAAAGACATGAAGTTGTAATATTTCTTAGCATTGCGTTTAACCTATACTCCATTTATTATAGCATTAGAAAAAAGAGGCTCGCAGAAGCAGGAATTGAAAACATTTTATTTCAAAGAAATTGTTAATAAACGAAATAAAACTTTTTTTTTTTAAATTACGCTTTATTTATAACAATATCTTCATCACACATTACAAACTTACACCAAAACAATGAATGAGACAACCAATCATGTCATGATGACTTAGATTTAATTAAGATTAAAATAAAAGTAATTTTTAGAACAATATTTTAATTAAAATAACAACTTACAACACACTATAGTGAAACTTCTTCGTCTTCATCATAGGATTTAGTCATAATAAAATAATAAATATATAATAAATAAACAAATAATGGTAGGATAATAGTAAAACGAAAAACGTTCCAGTATTGTTCATCACTGCTTCTTTTAGCTTTTTAGCATTGACACTGTCATTTTAGATTAGAATGAAATATCTATATATATAAAAGAAAGACGGGTTTGTTACAACACTTATAACTCGAGATCGGCTGGATCAATTTTCATGGTTTTTGTTTCGTTGTATTTGTCTCCGCCCTGAATAGCAGAATACATTTTAAAAACAATGAAAACTTGACGAATAAATATTTATGAAAATGAATCATTTTCCATTTAATTATGTTCCTTAGTTTCGTACCTGTCAAACATTTGTTTTCCTCCTGTCATCCTAGCAAATACTGTGATTGACATTTATGCATGCGTTCAGAAATGTATTTTGTGTAATTATTTAAAAAGGGTGAATAAACTTTTGTCTGTATTTTTGTTAATCAAATAAAAAGGTTGATAGGTGTATTAAGCAGATTTGAATAAAAAGGGCAGTATCCAAAGTAGTAGTCTATGATCTAAACTATTGTCAATCAATGTCTATGTCACGAAAGTTGAGCTACTGTTATATTTGTTTGTTTTGTGTGGTTTTGTGCGAGTACATATTCAGTATTAGTATTAGTAACAATGCCACGTCCTAGAAGATTTAATCTTTCCCAGCGAAGCAGTACTGCAATTAGGCAACGGAACATCGCGAGTCAATTATCTGATGAAGAACGAGACATTGCACGAGAAGAGCGCCGCGTTAGTATGGAGCGAAGAAGGGCTTTAATTCGTGCCTCTCAAACACAAGAGGAAAGAGAGGCAGCCCGTGAAACGGCTAGGTTAGAAACGAGAAATCGTCGAGCTTATCGTACAGATCAATATTAGTTATCAGATATTTATCATAATAAAATACTTTTTGATATCTAAGTATCTGTATTTTTATTTTGTATCATTGTATTACGTTCATCAAAGTCTAAATTAGTTCAGCTAAAAGGTAACACGACATTCATTGACTGTTAGGCGGTACGAAGTTCGCCGGGTCAGCTAGTTATAAATAAATGAAAGCCACATAATTTGTTATGAAAAATGGTTAACATGATTACAAATAAGTGTGACAGCTGGTATGTAAATAGATTTTAATTTATAGGCGTCAATCGTAACTGTAACAATATTTATTGTACTTTTGCAACAAAGTGTACATTATAAATAACCTTTTTTAACTTCTGTCTAATGCTATTTTAAATGGAGTATAGACATCTTGGTATTAGTTTGTAGTTATGCATAGATAAAATCTCAATTTCAATAAGCCCGTACTTGCTTGCTTTGTACTTTCTTGGTTGATCTGCTTCATAAGCAAATATATTTTCTGGGAAATAAAAACAACAAATCCAAAAGATAAGTGATTATTAGTTTTATGTCTTATACCAACGGTCTAATTTGTAAAAACGTAACGAGTAATTAATACTACAGTAGAATGGCGAAAACAAAAAAGAGGCAGCAAAGTACAAAAATAAAATGCAACATTCTGTCTTTCACCGAGTCGTCATTACGGCCTGGCCACGGGGATCGGCGGCGGCGGGGGCGGCGGCGGCGGCGACGGCGGCGGCGATTGCGGCGGCGTTTGCAGGCCACGGGCAGGCGCGTTCGCCGCCGCGACCAGTAAGGAAGTCCGAAATGTCTTTATCAGAGTTATCGCGATATTGCTTAGAAAGTAATAGTTTTTTGGTACAAGACTTAATATTTGGAAGAGATTGTGGAGTTCATTACTTGAATAGGCATCGAGGTATAGATGGAGAATTCCACAAGAAGTACCAAAAATACAGAATGTATCCAGAAAATTTTTTCGAGTATACTAGAATGAGTGTCGAAACCTTCGATTACATTCTTGTTAATATTCAACCAGAATTGGAGAAAAAAGTCAATGCAGATAGAATTTATATTTATGGTGTGGGTGGCCAGACTTCCAAATAGGTGGCCGTGCTAAAACTTCCGATATAAATAACTCGGTGTTCATATTATATTCGCGGAATCGCGGCGACCACGACTAAAAATTTTTATTCACTTCCCTAGTCGCCGCGACTGCCGCCCGACTCCGTGGCCTGCGCCGTACTGAGTCATGTATTTGTTTCACTCGCCGGTCGCCCCGCCAGTCGCCGGTGCGATTCGCGCGGTACATATCGCCGGTCGCGCCGCCGGTCGCCGCTCCCCGTGGCCTCATCGGTACATTTCTATGTGTTTGTTTCAGTCGCTACACGCCCCGCCGGTCGCACCGCGCGATTTATCGCTAAGGCGAATTTCCCGTGGCCAGGCTGTTATAGATGTGTGAATCTCCAAGCCAACTCAAATCCAACTCATAAACCTCAGGTAAGTAAAAGTCAAAATTCGAATGACATTTCATTAATTATAATCCCAAAATCTGTTTATTTTTTAACTCTATAGTGATCCCTGATTCGCAGCGGGTACCAACCTTTCTAACAACTTCCCCAATGTAATTTAAACTCTATACTTTTGTCATAGAGTTGGGATTTCTTTGAGGAATGTTGTCAAGAATTGGTCATTGTATCGTGATTGAAATCCGTTTCTTGCGATATTTTTTGTATGACTTAAGGATTATTGATGATTATGCGATTACTTGGCGTTAAATGTTGGGGTTCAGATGCAATCTGCCACCATTGGATATCTAATACAATTCTTTATGTTTCTTAATATTCGTTCATACTGCGAAGCTCTGCAGCTCAAAAATTTCTGATTATAAAATATGCTTTGGATATGTATGTTGAAATTACTATGTTGATAAACATGACTTCGCGTTGTAATTAATTTGTGGCATAAAGTAAAAATGGCAGGCTTTTTACTGTGGTAAGTTTATTCAAAGCCACCATTAAGAAACGGCGAAGGAAAATATTATCAGAAAATCTGATTTCAAAAAAATGGAATCTGAAACCGCCAACCCGCTATGAGCAAGCGTGGTGATCAATGCTCATTCCTTCTCTATATGGGAAGATGCCTGTGCCCAGCAGTGGAAAATTTGTAGACCAGTATTGTTATTAAAAGCACAATTTAATTAATATAATTAGTATTAATAGGGCAGCAGTGTTCTTTTAAACAACTGAAAGTAGACTAAAGTCACCAACCTGCTTGGTCAGCGTGGTGACAAGGACAAACACCTAAATGATGGTCACGCCACAACATAGAGCTCCCTTAATATTATGGAGGACCGGGGGTTGTGGTACAACATGGGAGAGGCCTAGGTCCAGCATTGGACTGCGATAGGCTGAGTTGATTGATTATTATTAATACTGTGTTACGTACCTAATAGAAAAATATAATAAAACTATACTAAACCAAAACCTTATAATTTAAAATAAACTATACTAAACTACTTATAATAAATAAAGCTAAATAAAAAATAGAAATCTTATTAACCATTATCAACCAAAATTGATTTAATTATCATTAACTTAAAATTATATTATAATACTTAATATGTATGTGTATATAGTTATGTTTGTATATAATAATAAAAAGGACTAAGTACTTATTGACAAAAAAAAATAGAAAAATATAATAATGTAAAATGGCCTTCAGTGAATATAGAAGCATTTATTACAATGAATTGATGTTTGCCATTTTTTTAACAATATACGAGAGACGAAGAGAGGTACGAAATTTAATTATATTTAAATTTGAGTTCAAGTACTGTGACGTCACTTTTATAGTATCTAGAATTATTTTAACAGGTAAATAGAGCAGGTATAAGTGACTTGGTATCCTCAAAGCATCGTTATACCAAGCATGTTGTATAATCTTCCATCGGGTGACACGTGGGGGTGAGTCCCCCGCCCCCCACCCCTCGCGGAACTGCCTCACAATATGAGCACGGTTAGATTAACTCTGATGTTCTGCTTACGTAACGTGGAGATTCATATAAAAGAGTGTGTGAGAATGACAGCGTTTAAGAGGAAAGATGGGTTGTAAGACTATTGACAATTAGGTAATTACTAGTATACAAAGGTTGTTTTTTTTATATATAGATATGTAACAAAACCTAATTATACCTAGTAAATGTTAGTAGTTAGACGAGGGTCTTATACAGAGTTTTTACGTTCATTTCAAAGAACACAATTCCTAGAATTTTGCAATAAAAGGTAAAGAGTTCTTACGTGAAATGTGGGACGATGTGTAGAGGAATTATGAAAGGAGTGTAAGAGGCATTACAGAATATTGTTATTAATAATTTTATTGAAGTTTTTTCTTTGTAACCATTCAGACTTATAAAAATATTGAGCGTATTTTGTTATTTTTTAACAAAATCATAATTCGATTTTTGTAGTCTAGGAGACAGGTATTGAATACATGTTTACTGTTGTAAATGTTTTGGGTCTTAAACAAAGAAGTTACCTACTCGCGGGGTAAAATTATAATACCGAAAAATAAAAAATATAATTATTCAGATACAGACATGTAAAAAAAAATATTCAGTCCAATCTTATGATTCTTCTTATAGATAAATAATCCTTTACGATTGTATTTATTTTGAAAACGTACTACGCCTACCTTTTATTATTTACACAAATCAATAAAATGAAAAAATGTTGAGTATCATTAATTATCATTTTTGTATTTATTTATACAAACATTTTTACACAAAAATTCATACAGTAATTTACTTTGCACGACAATTACGTAAACTAGTTGTATTCTAGTCTAAGAGTCTGCGACCATGAACACACAATGATCAGTTCAAAGTCACCCGTCAGTCATCCCACTAATAATTCATGATTGTTCTGATACCTATTAATATTCTGTAGGGTAAAGTCAGGATAGATGCCTCACTTTTTGAAATTGTCTCTTTATTTCAAATCTAATAATATATCGTTAAAAAAAACTTTCAATATTACTTATTTGGTCTTTTTTCTTACTTTGCGGCTTATTTTAGATGGCCTAGCAATTACTGGTTGGGCAAAAAATGAGTTTCTGCAGACCCATTTTTTGAGGATAGGTGCCTACCCTATATGGATAGATGCCCCGCCATGAAAATATTAAGGAGGTTAGATGCCCATGGTGTGGGATAGATGCCGTATGGAATAAAATAATAGAAATATGCATAATTAAAATTTGTTTTATTGAGGCATATCAATCAACATGTTATATAAATCATCTTCAAGTAAAATAATAATAAAGAATGTAACAAAAATATGCAACCACTTCTGGCACTAAATGCACTGAATCCAATCAGATTTCGATTTTGTATTTTCATAGCTGTCAAAGCATTCAATGCAATTATTTTCACCTGTATGTTTAGAGCTACCTTGCTTTTCTCTCTTATTTTTCTTCACAGACAAATCTTTACATTTCTCTTCTATCATTTTAGAGTAAGTACCAGGTTTATCTTCAGTTTCGCTATTTGAACTTAAAATGATACGTCTTTTACGTGAACTGAAATGAAAATTATAAAACATTAAGAAAACATGTTAATTTATAATGTATAAAGATATGAGAGATAGAGGCACTTAGAGGCAGGCACCTATACCGCGAAAAATCAAGGCGACTATCCTTTTTGATATGGATAGATGCCCTTATATATTTTTACTAAAATAAACACAAAACAACAACTATATGAATATGGATGTGTAATTTAATAACCTGTGTACTGATATAACAAAAATTGTATGGAACTAATTACTACTTGTAAAGTTATGAAGCTGTAAATACTTACATAAAAAATTCCGAGCTGTTTGACACGTTCGCCGCGGAAATTATTGCACACACCATCAAAACAGGTCCCCTCTGAACGACGCACTTGCGGGGACTAAGGTGTGCGGCGTCTGCGCTTCCGTTTTAACCTATTAAAACGTTGATAGCTATTTCGGAAATATGAGTTTTAGAAAACGAGGCACCTATCCCACTGCGGCATCTATCCCGGTTTTACCCTATGAGTGCCTTCCTTATAGATATAACTAGACTACTTGGTATAGGTAACTGTAGTGTAGAGGTAATTATAATTCAGGACTATATTTTTTTTAGTTCGTGTTGCTTGCCTATTGTAAATATGGTCAGTGTTGCCACTAAAAAATTAGGGGTTAGACAATATTAAATCATTTTTTTGTCATGTTGTTGAATGTTAATTGACCTTTTAAAGTGTGTTGACATTTGATTAAAATATATTTTAAAGTGAAAGAATATGTTATTTTGAGGTAACACCGTTATGTACTTAGTTTCTTTTATGAAGTATTATCGAATAATGTTTAGCTGTAAAAAGGTACGAATATAAATAGCAAGCAAGTACAACGAAATGTAACAAAAGTAAACACACCGCTGAGAAATTACTCATGACTCGTTACGGCATCACGAGGAATATCTTGTTTTTAACTTAGCGATCGCGGCGCATGCAATAACAGCCGCTATTCCTAGGACCGCAAGAACAACAATAGCTTAAAGTGTGACACGCGGCATAATAGATTGTCTGGTGTCGCAACTCTACTAAGTTTGTGACGTCGTTGTATGGGGAGCACTAGCGGTGGTAGGTATAGGAGTGGTGCAGGTAGCGGTGCTGGTGATGACGTCAGCGGTTATCTGTGACGAGCGGCGGATGAGCGTGCTTCGTCTCGGATAGATAACGGGACAATGAGGCGAGCGGCGGTGGGCCGCATCGACCGGTGGGCGTGGCGCGACCCCGCCCCGCGCACACAGACCGGTCTAATCTCACGGATAACGGATAAACCTAACCCGGACACACCCGTATTGGAGGAGGTTTTAGCGAATGTCAACGCCTAGCGAACGCTATTGGTATGCCGGATATAGGCGGATTAGGATATATAGAGGAAAACTTCACCTAAGCCGAGCTTCAGCCGCTTCAGGATTTGGTGAGAAGGCGTATCCTTTACACGCCTTAACCTAATCAACACTTTTGACACCCCAAAATAAAAAAGAAAAAACTTAACCTATCACTCTACATTTTACTATAAAAGAACACGAAATTATGTCAATGAAAACACGTTTATTCATTAATCACATAGCAAAAATTTCAGATCCCACGCATGTACAAATTTCATTCTAATTATAAACCATCAAAATCTTGAGCCACAGTCTAAATAAGGTCCCTCAAAACGTTCTGTGACATTGCGGTACGACGAAAGACTGTGTTTAATTAGCTGTCAGGCTGTGGCAAGATAAAGTACGTAGTTGTGTAGATATAGTATATAAAGGCTCGCTGAAAATGGGTCTTAGCTATGAATGGAATATTGTAATTATCTTATCGGGTAAAAGGGATTTGTAATTCTTAACTTTTGTAACTCTGTCTGTCTCTGTGTGAGTGAACCGATTTAAATGAAATTTGGTACAGAGATAGTTTAGAGCATACGAAAGAATATAGGCGCAGGGGAAGACGGGAGCAACAACTAGTAGTTTAAAATTTAAAATAGTATAAAAAAATAATTATGCTCTACATTTTTAATTTGTTTTATTTTGATAATATAGGAGAATTTGTCTTTTATCACTCACTAAAATTAAATAATATCTTAATTTATTTAGATGGTGTATGAATATACTTAGCATTATACATAGAACAGTTAGTAAACGAACGCGAATGAGTTAAACACACGGTTCATGTGAAAGCCTCCGACATTCCGCATCATGTTATCAGCCATACATACTCATACAATACACATACAATGCAGCAGCTTGTTTGGAATTCTGATCATGATTATTAGAGGAATTAAATAGATAGTTCATTAGGTAGGCAAGTTGTTAATACGTGGTTTTATATACACTGCAATATATATACATATATATGTAGGTTGGTACGTCACATATCAGGTAATAAGGACCAAAAATGCATGTTTAGTTGTACCATACCTGGTAAAGGTGACTTTTCAGAAGGGAACTACCTACATTTTATTAATGCAGTATAGACAATAGATCACACACAACATTTACTATGAAATAAATATAGTAATAACTCTTTATTGTACATCAAAACAAATAGATAGAGATAGATAAACAATATTGTTATGTAGAGCTGAGTATTTTTATTATAAGTGTGAAGAACTATCAAGTAGCATGGAGAAAATTACTGCTCTGCTTTATTTTATAAGTTTGAAGAACTATCAAATACCATGGAGAAACTTACTGCTCTGCTTAAATATTTTTAGTTTTTAACACGTATTTTACTATTATTAAATCCTAAGATTAAAATTACATACAATACGTTGATCACGTAGAAGTTTTATGACTATGCACATGCACACAGTTTCAGATCATTTATATATAGTCTACTTACATAAATAAATAAAATAAGTAGAGAACTTACAGGAATAAATAAATTAAGTAGAGAAACAGCAATAACCAATAAAAGCCAATTAAAAAACAGTTCATCTTCTCGTTTGGATGTATTACTGGCTGAAATACATGATTATTCATTAAAAATAAAAGAATTTTAAATTTTATTCGTTCGTTGTAGTTACGTTTTTGAATACAGAAGGTGTGTTTTCTTACGTAATAATATTTTCACTTCAAATAAAAACAAAAGAATTTTCGTTTCCATGAAAAATGAATGAGTTAGCGGAAAGCTGAAATGTCACAGCTGCTTAAGATTGCGTAATACAGATAAGACAATTTATCTGTAAGTAAATGACATGTTTCTTATGTAACAAATAGTTGAATCCTTCTTTTTAGTAAAGGGAAAAGTTAGTATCTAAGATAATTGTAAGAAAGTTTTCAATTACGGATACAATATCTATTAACATTGTATCTATCGAATATTATATCGAATTATATCGATAAAGTTAAATCAAATTCAGACCAGGCTTTCATTTTGTCATGATTTGTTCTATAATTAAAAAGTATCTGAATGTTGTGTGATCTATTTTCTATGTAGAGCGGAGAAAATAACTGTCTACTTAGGAATCAATATCAGTGGTATTAATTTACATAGGTATATGAATCTTGTGATAAGTGTGATATATTAAAACCAAATTGTCTGATAATTGTACATAGGTACTTAGGTGTGAAGGTTCTACGACTTTTTTGAGTTTGAATATTATTAGTGACCTTAAAATATTACTATTACCTTAGATTTATATTCATCGATTTATTGTGTAATAACCTCACTAGCTATCAAAGATAACGTGGATTAACATTGATTGAAATTAAACTTGGATAATGAGTTTATTATCTGGATAACCTTTATCAAAGATTAAACGATTAACTTTGTCAATCAATATGTAAACAGAGCTTATGATCGTCATTTGTCTATGATAACATAAATTTAAAAATAATAAGAACTCTACTTTACGGTAATTTAAAAATAGGTGACACATTTTGACAGCTATTTCGAAAATGAATTAATCCAATACATTCACGTCATTTATTTACCACTAGCTTTTGCTCGCGACTTCGTCCGCGTGGAATCCATTGAGAAATAAACATTTTCAATTTACCACCCTTTTCTCCCCTTTGGGGGGGAATTTCCAAAAATCCTCTCTTAGTGTTAGCCTACTCCTCCCAACAAACACACATGCCAAATTTCAGTTCTTTACGATCAGTAGTTTCGGCTGTGCGTTGTCTGTCAGTCAGTCAGTCAGTCAGTAACGGAAGAGTTTTATATATATAGATTTACTGTCCTCACTTGTCCTTATTTGTACTATACACACTGTTATACCCACGTAATTGAATGGGTACATAAGGTAGAAGAGATCACGTTCGAAAAAACGTTTCAAATCCGAATAACTAGCTTTTTAAATACATACAACTTTAACACTCCAAAAAAACTTTCACAACCTTTAACTATATTTTGGTAAGGTTGATATTTGTCTGGCATTATGTTTTTTGGGCGCAAATAGATTTCAATTAGTTTTCTTAACTGAAACCCGCTAAAAAGATAAAAGACTTCGACTCGAGTGTTGACAGACAGGTTATTGTCTTTGTCTCGTCGCGTCTTTGACAAGTTTCATGTTATTTTAAATACGTATGAGTCAATACTTCATGATCAAACAGTTTATTTTTATTCAAGGCTAGCCTAAATAGAACCTTTACAGTTTATTACAAATTGGTTTTTCACGATGGACTTTAAACTTGGATCACTATCTATAAATGGTAACATCAATTAGATTACACGTTACTAAGAAGTAACAAATTAAAAGCAATTGATACATGTAAAATGCAAAGACTTCATTAATTTTTTTTTAGTTCTCAGTAGGTATCGATTTAATATTTTCAACTATCTTTTTTTAGGTACTTTCTCGTCTATAAAAATATCGAATCGAAAACAATACAAGTCATTATCCGGCCATCTAATAAACGCTCTAGGTATAGCACAATACCATAGACTCCGTAGAGTATTGTTCTATCAGCAGCACAAAGAAAGCGGTCGATACAAAGCGGCGGATCTCTGGCCCACTTCTAACGGACCATTTATATACCATTTTACAGATTATCCCAAAAACAATGAAGAGATTTTGGCTATCAACAAAAATAAACATTATAATCTGTGGTTCAGGATAAACAACACGGCGGGTAACGGTTACTTTGATTTTGGAACGGCTAAGTAATTTTCAAATTAAGAAAATGAGAAAATTGTGTTATGGATTCGGTTCCTTGTGTTGATATATTACGTAAGTATCTACTTATTAATAACTAAAAGAGTAAGTTAATACTCGTCGTTGATATAATTGTTTTTAAAAAAGAAGACGTTCAGGAAAATTAAATAAGAATCTAAAAGAGAGCTCTCAAATAAATAATAATACATATCACGTAAACGTAATGTAGGTGTGTGTTATCATAAAGTTAAATACCGTATCTATTAATAAGTCCTCTAAAGCTAAAAATGATGTATAATAATCTCTAATTTTACATTAAATACTTATTCAAATAACCTTTACGAAAGCCCCCGTCGTTAAACATTTAAAATTAAGAAAAATTAACTCGGCGGAAGGTAATAATGCCAGTATAACGGCCACGTACAAAATTATGTGAAGCCGTGACAATTTTTTCTTACATCCCACGGAAGCAGGGAAGCCGCAGTGATTTATATAATGAATAAAAATGCTTCCTAGCACCACAAGACCGCCATTTTACAAGGATATTGCAATTAACCGCACTGATAGCTTTTCAAATTACCACATTATATTGATGACTTTATTTTTACATAATTTCAGCTTCTAATTATCTCAGCAAAGATTCCCGCTATCTTCCATACGTGATGTTACAATATTTGCAAAAGAATCTCAGTGTTGATCTCAAAGATAGTCGCTGACGTATCAGATCGTTCTCAAATCCGCTGCGAGCATAAAACAATAGCGCATTTGATGCGCTAACAAATAACACGAGTAGGTCTCAATAATGTGTAATCTAATCGAGATAGAGGCCGACACCCCTCGACACAACAAATTTGCCGTCACATCGAAGCAAGCTGTGAATTACAAGTGTAAATAATCCAGAGGACGCCCAACCACCACCGTGGGCCGGGCTTGGCTAGAAAAAAAAAGAAACTCGTTAAAATAGCGGCTTAAAAAAGAAAAGCGCTGAAACGGGAAGGCTCGGGTGGTATCGGTTTTTCTCGACGCGGGCGGTTCGCTGGGCGGGGCCCGAGCGGCAGTCGCGCGCCGCCGGCCGGCCCGTTCGTACGTGTCGCAGCCTCTACGTCCGTCAGTCCCGCACCGTGCACATGTTGTGTGAATTTTCGGCATGTTGATGTCGTCGTGAATTGTAACAAGATGGACTTTCAGAGTGCAATGGAGACGTTTGCTGAGGCGTGGGCTGCGGCCAACACCGTCAAGTCGGAAGCACCCACTGATTTAGCGCAGGTTAGTGTTATTTCAAGTTTTTTTGACATATGACATAACGTTATTTTTGAAACTTTTTGCAAAAAAAAGTAATTTGTTCTCTTATTATGGTCAAATCGTTGTGAATGAGCGGTTGCTCTACTTTCGCGCTATAATATATTTTTTATGAAGTAATTATCCAGGACAAATAAATTAACTCATTATAAAAAGTTCTGTAAGTTGTGTTGATACAATTTAATCACCGCATTTCCTAGAATATGTCCTTGCGAGCACACGACGCGTATTGCGATTAACTTAACATACTTATTTAATAATTCGCGTGTGACGACATTTATCAAAAATATATTTATTATACCTACCTTACTTGCTTTATAAATAATTATTTTAAATTATTAAATAAAACGTAAAGAGTTTTTAATTGTTAATCGCACAATCTTTCAAACCGAATAAACTTACGGCGGTTGCAAACTTAAATTCTTTTATCAAATAAAAGCATGGTATAATACCACGGCTAACATTACAAAGGGGGAACAGTGTTCCTAGCATGCCTAATTGACGCATAGACAATAAACCAAGTTCATCTAGATAACAAATATTCATTTGCATTAAAAATAAAGCCGCGCTTTATACTTGCATATTAAGATGTACTTCGAACAATAGGTGCTCTACAGATATTTTCAGCAAGGTCAGACATAACCTAACTATAATGTGTTATGATAATTATATTAACTTAGAAGTTTTCCTATCATAAAATTAAATAATATAACGAAGATAGTTATCGTAAGTATACAATTATATATATTTTTTTATCAATGGATATTGGATTTCTTTTTAAATTATTTTGAATAGTCTCCAAAAAGGATGGATGCTTATGAAAAATCCTCTACAACAAAAATATGCATTGATATTCTTTTCTTAATAAAATCGAAATTAATTTCATTTTTAATCGATAATTTCACATATGATTAAGTATGAAATCTGAGTTTAGTTTTAAATTTAAACAAGATTTAGAATAATGGACTCTAACCCTTTAAGTAACGATAAGAGAAATTAACATACCTAAGCGTAAAATGGTTCAAAGTCAAAATAATAAAGTCGTCTATTCATTCACTAATCAATATAAGTCTGTTGCGTGTTCTTGAAACGCATCAACGGATCAGTATTTATTTAATTTTAAATGGAACATTGATTTATTAATATGTAATTATATTAATATTAAATACAAAACAATAAAAAATATATATTTATTATATATCCTTCTTATTAAAAAAATGGTACTTGGTTTAGAACCTTTAAGAAAGGCTGTTTCGATGATCTGTGGTTTAGTATATTATTATTTAAATATCGAAATGATATGTCAAGCTAATTGATATACAAGAAAACGGGTGTTTTGTATAACAACGGTCGAGCTACCCATTTAAATAAAACCTATCTTAGAGAATCTAGTCAGCTTTAACTTTTGAATTAAGTAGGTACCTGAAGTAGTAATTGAACAATATTAAAAATATTGATTCCATGAATATGTATGTAAAGGTGGACTGTGTCTGGAATTAGAATTAATTTTAAAGTTAGACAATAAATTTGAGATTTTCACTAGAGTTAGATTATATAGTTTTTAATGGTTAAATCAAAATAAAAAACATACTAGAGTCATCAAATAATCATCCATTTTAAAACACGAAAAGATGTCGTCAAAAAATAGATTATTTTGATAAAGATATTTATTATTATTTATTTATATAATAGCTGCGTATTGATGATTCCATGCTTCCTGTAATATAACGCGTCCTTCTTTTTTTATTTCTTGTAGAGCCCCGATAACGATTGACGCGATATTGACGGCGCGAGAACGTCATACTCATAACTAAGTATAGTTAAGTATTAACTAACATTGAAAAAACTATTAATTTCGCTGATAACACACTAAATTATATAAGTATGGTTATGATTTTGTGGACTCTATTACTTTGTAATAAAGAGGATTTTTGAGTGGCGGTTGTTTGAATAAGCGTGTGCGTGTCGGATGCAACGTTATCCGGGATAAAGCTGTTCCCTTTTAAAGGGTCCATTGATTTAAAGTTTATCGGTATTTCGTCTGGTTTATGTGAAATCCGCTCTATGTTGTATAATAAGCGATGAATAATTTCTGACAAGTTAATGACAGCCAATTATACTGCCACAAAAACAGTATTTATTTTTAATTGGTGATAGATTTGTCTTTTGTTTTAACGGATGAAACACATGAAATTATATATTTTTTTAAATCACTGTAATTTGGTTGCAAAATATAAAACTGAAAGTCAATATATCAGTAATAGAGTTTTTGTCACATAATTCTAAAGTAAATACAGAGAAAAATTAAATTGATTAAACCGTTAAATATTAAAGTAGGGGTTTACGATAAGCCAAACAGTAATTACCTCTCGAGAAGTAGCGATGTACAGAAATGTACACTCTGCACTCTGCATCGAAGGTCTCACTAATGATGTTAATTATCCCAATAGTAATTATAACTAACCACCATCCTTAAGATCTTTCTAATCGCCGCCATTAATGGTATTCAAATCAGCCGTACTTGTTTGACAAATTATCGTTACTCATTTATTGGATGAAGAAATTGAAACAACTCAACATTGCTCATTTAAAACTCATTACGTTGCTTCTGTTCACGGGGAAATCAATTAATAATCCGTAAACTTACAAGTATTTGGAAATATTTTACGTCAAAACTAACAGGTGTTGGGACCGATCTTTTTATATAATTAACTTCGTGGTGCTTTTTAATTCAACGACGTAGATTTTAATTAATTTTTTAAATCGGAAAAAGAAAAAATACTTTGCCAAAATTTTCTTACCGGTCACATCCCTATAGCAGGCAAAATAGAAAAACAAAAGCGTCTCCAGTATATCTCTAGTATAAAAACCTAAGGCCCTTACATGATTTTAATACTGAAAAAAAAACAACGGACACACATTTGTCTGAAAACTACGCCATTTTACACATTCGCTATAAGATGCGTATATTCCACAGAAAAAAAAAAAAAATTATGAGAATAATAATACTATAATTGAGGTTAATTCGTTTGGTTTTAAAACTACAAGTTGTTTATGTAAATGAAGAGATCAACAACACCGGTAATTTGAATGCAATTTGCCATTGCCTCTTCCTAAGTATTTGCGTGTAATAATTTCAAGTCATGATTGTCGTGTCAGTGATGAACAAAAAAGTCAACAATTGTTCTAGATTCTGTGGTCATTCTTTGAGGTAAAGTCGAATAGGTCAATCTGTTTTTTTTTACCTCTCCAGTCTACTTACAAAGGTCCAGTATAGTAGTAATATAAAGAGATATTACTTTTTTCAAATCATCATGAGGAAATTTCGATGCCAAAAAATTGAGTCTGGTATTCCCAACCCGCAATTTGCAAGCGTGGTGATCAACGCTCTTTCTTCTCCATATAAGAAGAAGCCTGTGCCCAGCAGTGGGACATTTATAGGTAGTTATTATTATATTATATTACTTTTTGTTACTTCACATCTATTTAAGGCACCAAGATAAACTAATACTGTTCTACTGCAATCAAAGTTCACTACAATTAAATTAAACAGATTTCTAACCGTGATCGTTGTCTATTGAACTCGTAATGAGAATTATAATAGTTTTTATTTGACGTTTCGTTAGGTGGCCAGTAACTTACCATGTGATTAATTCCAGAGTTCTTAATTTTGATGTAGGTTTTAAATTTCGTGAAGGTTTTGTAAAAGGATAAAATGATTTAAAATCTTGTAACATACTAGAGCAAAATTAGCAAAATTTGAGACACTGACACTTCACTAGCTTTTATTAGTAGAAGAACATACAAGATACAAGATACTTTATTTGTTAAAATCATGAGAACAACAAATTCTTTTTTTTTTCTAATTAAAGTTACACAAACAATATGATTTAATCTAAAATAGAGCAGCATTAATTTAGGTGGTAGTTAAGCTTTTAGACTTATAGATTATTGAAATGATTCTTAATAAAAATATAGTAGAGTCACATAAGTCAAATTTTAATTAGTTTAATCAGTGGGGAAATAAAACCAATAAATCATATCGGTGCCTTGAATATTCCACATTGAAGTATCTAATATATAAAAAATCTTTGGTGATAAAAAGCAAAACACAGTGAAATTTATGATCAGAAACTTAAAACAACAAAACTATTAAATCAATCCAACTAATTCAAATGTCAATAGTTTAAATTATAAATTGCATCACTGTTACTGGATAAAATGTGTGTAATGCATTTCTATTATCGATATTCCATCATTATCTTGCAATCTGAACTGATTATAGTTAACTTAAATAACTATTTAAGTACAAAACCTATTGGCGAACTGGTTTCCTTGCGGTTGGCGTTACGCGAAACCAATTACTGTATTAACTATCCACATTTTCAAGTGTAAGGAATCTTGATCTATTTATTAGTAATTTGGTTACAATCGTTAGCTGTGTGGCTATTAAGGTTATTTCAATGTGCAACTTTGTTCTGCTAACACGCGCTCTCGGTCAACTCCTATCCGATCCGATTTTTTTAATCACTCAACTGTTTCTTCAGCTTTTTTATGTGAACACTGTGAACAGTCATCAAAGACGTGTCAATATTTAAGCTCGTTTTAGAACTCGTTTTTTTTCATTTCAATTTCATTCAAGTGAATAAAACAACGACGATGGTGTTCTACACTTCGAACGGGGTAAGTTCAACTAGATTACGAAATAATAAACATTATGTATCAATAAGCAATATCTAAACAGATCGAAGGTATGCGTAACATGGTTGAGCAAAACCACAAATCAAAATAGAAGAAAATTAAATATGCTAAGGAAGTTTCTTTATCGAGCAGTGACTACGTAACGTCCGTACTCAATAAAGCGTATCAGTTATAATCGATCAAATGTAACTCGGATACGACTTTTACCGAATAAAACGATAGCGGTGTTTATAAATATTCGCCGAGTGAGCTAATCCATTATCGCGGATTATTGTTCAAAGCGATAACTAGCTTACGTTGGCTACGTATGGCTGTTATCGCGCACTACGGCTCGGTACTGGCCAACTTTGATAATAATGTGTGCTATGATTGATTTTTAAATTCAATCCGATCATACAGTAGATTATATCGCAAAAAGGTTACTCTAGCACGTAACAATCAATGGGAGAAAGTGATTACCATAATGACGACTAGGCAATGTGCGTTGAAAAACTAAACAATTTCACCGCAGTGCACCTACTATTGTTAATGGTTTTTACTTTCTTGAAAAAAATGAGATTTTGTAAGCTCGTCATGTCAGTCGATGAATAGATACTCGATCTATTGTCATGTGTCGGTTATAGGTCACCGTGAAATAATATTTTGAAGTGTATACTAGTCAAGTATTTGGTTTATTTTAATGCACACTTACTTATCTCTATTATAAAAGCCCACGTCACTCACTGACTCACTGATTCTGGAACGCTCGCACACTATGATAATTTTTAAAGAAAGAACACATAACAAAGAGTTTATCATAAAAAAGTTTCAAAAACAATATTTTCGCGAAACGTCAATGACTGAAGAAAAGTATTAAGTTTTGTTATGATTCAATCAATGTATAATACTTTACGCGCGAGCGAAGCCGCGGGCAACAGCTAGTAAGTAATAACGTAGTAGTCGCACGTGGCATTTTGTAGTTTTTTTATGTTTAAAAAGGGAGTTATTTAAATCAGAAGTTAACTAAGTAAGACTCTTGCAAATTATTGCTATAATTTGATTAAATAATTAAGTAGAGTTTTCATATACTAAGACTTTTTTTTTTAATATATATACTGGTTATAAAGAACAGGATTACAAGTTGGTAAGAAAATTAATATGCATTCTTTAGCATTAGAAGGAATACATGTTGGATCATTAATGCATTAGCAAAGGCAGGTGTACTATACGTATGTATACGGGTCATATGAGGGCTGTACATATGAAAAACTATTAAGAACCAACCTAGCTACTTAAATATAGTTTAGAAAAATAACCTTATAAAAAAGTACTATATTTCCAGTATAGGGGAAGTAATAAAATTGATGCTTGTATTTTTTATCAATAATTAGTATGTCCATGTGTATAGCGGTAAGCGGTTCACACAATCATATCTAATTTTCCGCTATATCTACTTCAATTAACACGGCACTCCATATTGTTTGACGATACGAGGACGAACACCTAACACTGGGACGCATAACAAAACATTTAGGTAGACCGTTACTGATTCCAGATGATGACTTAGATGTTTCGAACACGAAATAAAAAAGGGTATAAGCACAATTACGTCTGTAGTCGACTACATAGAAAGTGGGCGCGTGCCACAACTCAGCTACAAAAACTGCTGAGAGGTTTTAGAAGATAAATAATCCGTGCAATTAGACACGTACGGTGTGTCAGGTGAAATATTCCGTGGTTCCATTTGCGCTGGTATCGACACAATGCTTCGGTATAAACCTAATTACAGCTCCACGCGCTACCGTTCTCTTTTTGGTGCCTATTACAACGACATCACCTTGCCACTATTTGACGGGTTTCTATTTTTTTCGATATGATATTAATAAATAATAAGTTGGTCTCCCACACATATTGTCACACCGTGAGAAAGGTCATTGTAGATAATTTCCGTGAAATGAACATTACCCGGCGATGCTCAACTCTCTGTTGTGCGCAATTGATTAGATATTTTTTCGCTGGCTCATAAAATAATCTAAGTGTATGGTGGGCCATTCGGCGGCGCGCGCGGGCGGCACGCGCTGCGCTCGCGCCGTTTACGTCGTCGGTAATAGGCTCCATCTCGCGGATAAAGCAGCGACACCGTTACCTTTCTCAAATCACGTACACTATTGTAATATCCAATCGCTCAGAAATGAGATTGCGGCTAACAAGTTATTTACATTGACGTTTTAATATCGACACCGACTGAAAAAACTATTTAAAAAGGTAATTATAATGTGGTGTCTGTAATAGCCACCGTACGCGCCGGCACGCCGCCTTTGTGGCGTAGCTAAGCTCCGAGATTAATTTTGGCGGCACAATGAACCAGTTTATAGTCAATAATACATACTTTAATAAGTATCTGTTGCGATATTTGTTTGTCAATTGCTAAGTTTCGAAAGCAAGCGCGCGACTCTACGTGCCGAGCTGCAGGGGCTGACTCGATAGGATCTTTATTACGCTGCGTTTTTGAGAGAAAAAAATGATTAATATAAGGGATCGGCGCGGACGGATAAGTAGTTGAGATTGACGGAATGACGCGAGGTCTGTGACCGGGTGAGGGGAGGCGGGCGGGGGGCGCTGCGAAAAGCCGCGAGGCCGCATTGCGTTGGCGCAGCCAAAAACTAACCATAAATTACTGGCTACTTGCTGGACCGCTGACTACGACACGCGCTGTACTTTTTTGTTGCCCCTTCGATCCTGTTACGACGTAAACTTCTCACGGACATCAGATCATTATAGGCATATCTTTAAGAAATTGCTCCGAGTAATGACGTACGAGAATTATGAGTTACTGTGTGTGTGTCGTATTTCATGAGAAATTTCATATTAAGACATTGTCATCTTAATCGTGACTCCAATGATGTCAAAGCCAGTTTTTGTTCGTTGTATGTCCTAAAATTACATGTTACAGTTCTTGGGGTGCTTATTCATTTTGTAACGAATACCTAAAGACCTACCTGTTGCGAAAAGAAACTGAATAAAGACGAGTACAGACCCATACATGTGGAATTTCGGTAGCCCAAGGCTTGACAGGGTCGAATTAGGAGGTTGCAAATGCGCATGCGTACGCAGCTATACATACGTGTAGTTAAGTGGCAATGTGTTGTTTTTGATTATTTTGGTAATAAGCTTTCGATTCGACATACTTTTTATCATGAGTTTTAATATAAAATTTTATAGATTTGTTATTAAGTTTTGTTTAACTTCATATTATTATAGTGTGTTCGATATTTTTACAACAGAACTTTTATGTGATAATAATGTTCTGTTTAAGCCTTAATAGATAGGCAATTTTACAGTATTTTTTAATCATTTAACTAGTGATCGTAAGTCCGCCCCTGAATTAAGTTAAGGGTGCGTGCAAATCGTTGCGAACGCCAGCAATGTATAAATATTTTGACGTGGGAGGATCGCCGCCGCTGTAGGCGATCATGATATCGGTATTTAATAATAATACATAAGTAGCCCGTGTTAATACACGACCCGGACTCCTTCGGAAACGATGCCACTCTTTGACAAGAAATAATCGTTCGTAATCGTCTGGTGTTTCCATAATAATACAAAAATAAAATAGCAATGTGGGTGCTCGGCTACTCCTTAAATATTCATTATACTCGAACATATCAGACAAAGAGCCACTGCCCGCCTTTCTCCAAGGGAAGGCGACGCTCACTCTAGCGATTACGTACTTTTTTTGCCCCCCTCATTATGCAGATTCTGGCGAAAAAGGAATAAATTTAATAACACGCGTTCGTGCGCATGCGTTATCGAACGCACTTGCTTCTGATAATCTGCGCGCGCGGCTTCGCGCAATTACAGTCGAGCGGGAGAGCGCCCGCGCGCCCGGCTGGCATGCCGCATGCCGTAGGTCGCCTGCCACGCCGACATCGCCAGTACACAACCACGTTTTTAATTTCAGTTACAGAATTTCTAATATGCTACCGTTTACAATTCCAATGCAAGCTTAAGTTACTTAATCCGTCAAAAATGAAAGGTGTATGGCATTTGATTATTCGCTTTCTGTAGGTAATTGAAATGATACGGTTGTTTCACTACAATGGATTGATACCTATTATTTACTTATGTTGCATGATTAACAACGTAAATGAGATTGTGACTTAACCAACATTTTCTGAGCAATACTTTTTGTACGTTACGACATCGAGTTTTATGGGACAGAGTATGACGAAGTGCTTATCTATATTTTATATGAACTTAAAGCGTAAAGAGGCGCGTGAAATGCAGGCTGTCTCCAGGGCTTGTGGCGGCCTAATAAGGATAATCTCCGCACCTGAGGAGTGCAATTAATAATGGGTGGGTAGAGCTTACACCTCGTGGGATCTGTGCAAACTTTACCGAAGATCACTACTCACACTTACACGCGAGGGTGGAGAATTAATTCGGTAATCACTCAATTACTAATGCAATGAGGCAGTGTAATTTATGTACTTAGCGTATGTAGTAGATAAGTAGCATGGAAAGCAATTATTGTTTCTAAAACAATAATTGTTATTTCAATGAATAAAACTTGTTAATAGAATGAATTGTTTATTCGCTGTTCAATTGGCAGCAATTACTGTTTCTGATTTAGGAATTTAAGAGAGAAAATATAATTGCTAATATTATCGTATCAAATTCTGATAATGGCTCTAAGCAATCCATAAAAAGTTACAAGAAAATTTATTAAAAGTATTGTCTCGTTATTGATGGAAAAGGAATGGCGAGTGGTCGTGTTGCGGGGCCGTCGGCTGGGTGTCCAAGTGGCGGATCAAGTCGGAAACAGCCAAAAACTGGCCCCGCGCCTTAGCCTTGAATGGTTTAGCCCTCTGGACACGAGCAAATAGCTGACGTGGCCTGCGGCCGCCGCGCCTTGCATACACAATGTGCGAGCAACGAGACACAACTGCAGTGGAGACGACACAACGAAACATTTCAAATTTATTGACTTTAATATCACAAACTTAATACGTTCGTCTTTACTCATGATGATCGTAGATATAGATTCTCTATCCTCATCTATATTAGGTGGTAGAAACGGTTCTCTTTTATTACCGCTAAACCTGAACGATGACGATGTGAGATACGTCAAAGTTTGTTCGTCAATCGGACAACAAAACGTGTCTCAACAAAATAATCTATAACAACTAGTCATCTGAAATCAAATCGGTAAAAAACTGCCTTGTCTAGATTCTATAGATTGGACTTGATGAGTGTTATCGGCAATGATGTCTTATTTTCGTTACAATTTTATTTGCATGAAATCGTCTCAACGGTCGGCTGTAGCGAAGACAGTAATGGAGTATTTCGTATTTGCTTCATTTTTTATTTTTTGCCGGTTCGATTACGCGAACGCGATCTCCTCATCATTCTCGGCGAAATTCGGGAGCGTCTCACCCGTCGAGCCTCAAGATATTAATTATTGATTGACGATAAAGTATGCGTAAATAATGTCTGCACGATATGTTTATAATCTGACTTTTTTCATTGCTTGCATCGATGAAATTTGATAGGGACAGGTTTATCATGAAAATTATAGTTTAGCTGTTCTTAAAATGTTGCAAGTTGAACGATACTTACAAGCATTCTTTAAGCCTTCAACTATATTTGAAATAAAATTATAGGTATCGGGATAAAATTTAATCTGAGAACTTAAGTCAGTAGGTACCAATTAATTATTATATTAAAAATTTACTGCTTAGGGGTAGTAATAAGGGTACAATGGCTTGTTTGATTGTTGTTAAAACTCCTTATTGGGTCAGACTTCGTCAGCTGTCGCCTGCGCCGGCGCAGCGCGAAGAGCTTGAACACCCCTCTTTATAATCCTCGCTTAGCAAAAGTCACGCGTGACTACCGCTTCTGTGAACTTACACAGTTGTTTGTGTTCTACTATAAATTTAATAGAATACTACTAATATTATAAATGTGAATGTAAGTTTGTTTGTTACGCTTTCACGCGAAAACTTCTTAACCGATCTTCATGAAACTTTGTACACATACTTGGAGGTATTAGAAGAAACATAGGATACTTTTTATTGAAAATAAAGATTTTGTAATACATTAGCTAACCAACATCACGTGGGCGATGCCACGGGCATCAGCTAGTAGAATATAAGTGATATAAATTTAAATGAAAATTTTAATAAAAGATTTAAATGTAATATTTTTATGAGTTCGCGATTAAGTATGGCTTTAAAATTATAAATATTACACTTATTTAAAATAAAACTTTTGAATGGAGCAGCTGTGTCTTCCAAAAGTGTTAATATCCATGTTGGTATACTTTTGTTAATATTATAACAAGTTTCGAATTAACCAGACTCAAAATAATCATAAAAAAGCTACAAAATATTTAACACGAACCATTTACTAAAGATAACACTGCATAAAGTTGACGCCGGAAATTCCTATAACTTCATAATTATCCGATCGTTATTTCGCATTACGATTTCACGAATCGCGTCACTGCATACTTGTGGCATAATTATGGATGTTCGTGGTTTTCGTTGTGACCAGCTAAGTACGCGTATTGTGTTTAAAACAAAAGGGGCTGGAGAGACTCCACTAGAGTTTAATTTTCAAGTGAGAGTTAGTATTTGAATTGGTTTTAATCGTGGGATAAACAATGGGGAGGGTGAATTCTTGCGTGACGCCACGCCCAGCACATGTGTGTTTCTGAGCTCCGGGCACAGGCCGTGGTTTTGTTCAAAATTTTATCGAATAGATGAGTGTCGTTGAGACCTCGTTACGCGATTAAATGATGGCTTTGTGATTAAAACCTTTTCATATCGCAATGTTAAATTATGTATTAAACAATACAACTGTTTGAGTTTTTACGGATTGCTGCGTGGCTTCTTGTGAAGAATAACCCTTATATGGTCAAAAGAGGTGACTGCAGCTTTATATTGTTAAGTGGGCTAATTAACCTATTTCATCAATCGATATACAGGATTAATTTAAAACGAATGCGTATATTCAACGAGGTAATCAGGTGCATAAAACTGAACAACATTCCCCAAGGAATATAGGTCGAAATCATAAAATGAAAAATGAACTTTTCATACAAAGTGATAGGTCACGTGACTTATGTTTGTATTAAAAGAGGATTTTCGATTCTCCTTTTAGATTAAGCCTGTATTCTTAGCTATACAGATATATTACACTGTTTGATATTAACAACATAACTAAAAAAAATATGTGTGTTTACCAGAGTACACAGGTAAGAAGTGAAACTTCTTTATTTTCTAATCGTTTTTTGTTTTATTTTTAAATTATTATTTAATTTATATTTTTTATTGTTTTTAGAATTAATAATGTTCACTAGATTTACAGTCATATTTATTAATACTTGCTAATTTTAACAGATTTATATACATTCACTGATACTTACAATCAAAAAGTGAGGTTAACCTCAAATAAATATTAAAATCATGCTCATACGTGTTGAATTTATAAAACGAAATATATAATCACTCTCACTTTTCTTGTTAATTCACTTAAATTTGAACAAGTCTTTTTATTTTATCACTTTCAAATTAATGTATTGTTATTATTTTTTCAAACCAAACTTCAAAACTAATATATTGTTGTTATTATTATCATATATTACATTATATTCTTTACGTCACTATACTAAACTTCGATAAAAAAAGCAACATGGCGCGTAACCGAAAAACGTGACGATTTTCATCACGTGACTTTCTCCCATACGTCGATAAAGAAGTTTCACTTCAAAAACTAATTAGATTTGAACAAAAGCATTACGTAATCTTTATCACTGTAATCTGCTCATGTATTATTTACAAGATGTTACGGTTCCGAAGCTTTTAGATTATCGATTTTATGTCACACAAAAAACAACTGCATAATGAGTCGCATGTAAATTGTATGTGAACGAGTTATCCCCCCGGTGGGGGTGAGTGATGCGAAACGCGTGAGCAATCATCGCGATCGACTCCCGCGCAGGGAAATGACGGAAATACCCACACACGTACACGACTTACACACCTACAGCACACGCGTGCGCCTTACCCTATGTACACGTTATATTAGTAATCCATTGTCTATGCAAATAAATATTAATACAACAGACACGCTACTATGCAAGTTCGTTTTCCACAGTTTTTGTCGCATTTTTGCGAGAATACAGGGCAATAACACAACACCATAAACTGTATTTTACTTCATGGTAATGCATAATATCGTTAATGGGGTATTAAGTATAACTATCTATGCAGATAAGTTCGGGTAATGAATTTAACGCTTCTGATAACATCTGCAGCAGTAACAAAGACATGCGTGCAGTAAAAATGTTATCGGGCACATGTGTGTGTGCCACTTGTCGTGCACTCCCACGCACACCATAACATCAAAGTTTTTTCGTATAAAATAATTGTTTTGATGGAGGAAGTTGCGGATACAAACGGAAAGTAGTAACGAAGTTTTTGACCGCACGCAATTGATATTACATTTTAAAGTGTGTAAGTATGTGGTTTAATAAGGCCTGGCGATTCTGATCTAGCTCGCCCAGACGCCGCTAATGTTATTTCATGCGAAAGTGTAAATAGCGTTACGATTCATGAGCACCGACGATAGATAAGCTTTCAAAAATTATTATCATGGAGTAAACGAAAAAAATTGTAATTACAGGGAATTGCGTTAGAAATTGCATACATTTACTCACGCATCGGTATTAAGTAATTAATTCGCCGCCCGCCTGTCCTATCGGCCGACGATCTCGCAAAACGCTCTCATCGAATGTACAACAATCAAAGCTCCGTTCTCTACTGTGAAAACAGTAGCGGCACGATTATAATTTGCGGGTAGTTGGGAAACTCGTCACAGTCGCGCGACTTGTTTATCGATTTATCGGCGGATGCGTTGGCGATTAACATCGCCAGGGTTGACCGTTACATAGCGTAAGTTTTTCGCGAGAAAAAAGAACACAATTATAATAATGATCGTCCTAGTATGGGATGGCCGCTTGTTCATGCAAATGTATTTACTAATTAAGAGGGAAATAATGTTCAATGTAGTTTGCATGTTGTTGAATGATGGAAAAAACTGTGAGTTTCTCGATGGGGTACCAACCCGATCATTGTCACTGGCATACTTAATTAGCTCGTAGAGTTGACTGATCTATTGTTATAGCAAATGTATCGATGACCGGTCATTGATCGTATTGAACCCCACTGATACATCGATAAACTTAGTGCTGTTGATTTTTATCGGTATTTATTACATCGATTCTCGAATTACTGTATTACACCCTAAATTAAATCGATGCATTTCTTGGGAACAATTCTTCGTCAGTTACGCATTATAAGTCCCTTGTTTGCCGAACTCTAAGGCTTTTTAAAGCGGCTTAAATGTGAATAGAGGGCCGGGAAGTAAAGTAAAGGGTTTGTATAGAATGCCGTTTATCGCGTACTTAATCTCAGCGAGCAAATTAGGATTAATTGAACTTTTTCCTTTTAGCTCCGAACGTCTTTGTGTTCATGCGTAATTCGTGCAACGTGTCACTCAAGGAAATATATAGAGTGGATAATATTATCGAATAACCCTCACTTTAAGTGGTTTTGTATAAGATTTCAAAGGAATATTTATTTTAAGTACCTACTTTTATTATATCGTATTTGTGCCACCGATTAAACATAACTGGAGGGCATATCCACTCAGAAAGTAATAATCATTAGATTAGATAAGGGTACCAATTAACGTTTATTTTGCCACTGGTTTAGCAAGTCATCAGCATTCATAGACTGTCATTTGTAATGAGTATTTTAATAGATACCTAGTTCTCTGGTAACAATAAGAAAGTAGTTGGCACATTGTTTCTATGATTTCAATATATCTTACCGTTAGTGTATTATATCCCGTCATGTACAGGGTGTTGTCGACTTAGAACATTTATTTAATTTGTGTATTATTATGCTAAAATACTGCGTTTGCTTATTTAAGTCATGAATTCACAGCAATGCATTCGTGTGCTCATATAAACATGAACTGATAAATAATTAAATTAATAAAAGTGTAAAAGTGATATTTCTTCAACAAAGTGGTAGTAGAAATAGCCTAATCGTTTTTTTTAACTTTTCCCCTAATTTAATCAGCAAATATATTTTTTTATGTACATTAAGTCCAATTTATTTTGGAATTGACCAATGTTCCTCAAAGGAAGATGTTCATTTTCCTGCTCAGAAGCAATAAATAATGTATGATCACGATTTCATCACACCCTGTATAGCTGAATATGTTAGCTGACTTTAGTTGGCTTTTATGACGTCATGAAACAATACAAAGTCAATGTCAGTTTTAATATTTACAGCTGTATTTATGAATGAGGATTTATACTTGAGATTTTATAGACTAGCTTTTCCGAACTTATGTGTTATTTGAGTTTTATTGGCATTCCTAACATGAATGTTAAGAATGTTAACATCCATTGAATGTTAAGTATGAATTATCACTTGAAATTTGTAACGTAATCATCTTACTTCGGTATGTTTTTATGGATTTTGTCAAATCAAACTTATATCGTGTTTAATGTTAATTAATGAAAATTAAAGCAATGAATCATGAGAATCGATTATGTAATACACAATTAATAAATTAACAAAGGATCTAAGTAATCAGTATAACGATTTGGTTTATAATCTTTAGTAAATTCTCAATTAAGTACGCGAAATTATGATGTCATTGTAATGTTGCAAGAGCCATATTAATAACTACTGTTAATATATCCTAGATAACTATTCATTTATTTTATATTTCATTGCAATTAACTTCACCTGAATTGAGGTAGGCATTTTTAATATTATTTATTAATATTTTATTATTTAATAAATAATATTATTATTATTTAAAAAACAAAAGAATAATATCAGAAAACACTCTCCCAGTCAACTTTAGAAAACTTTATTTTAATAACGAGAAGTTCAAGTGGGTATCAACCACTCTAGACATTTCCACGCATAGTGCGTTAGAATTAAGGGGTGAGGGATGTAGGTATCTATAACCCGATGTCGGTTAGGATCCCTCAGGTGTGACCGGCGGAAGCCTGCTATCATTAAGCTACCCACATGGAGTGCGTACACGCATACACACACATACCCATACATGTAGTCATACACATAGGCATGTTTGTGCGATGTCCTTGCGTACTACGATGGGACGGATTATGCGATGAGCTTTTTATTGTTTTTGTTTAATGTAGATGTGTGAGTATTTTTTTTTAATTTATTGGTGATTGTTCTTTGTTTATGTATGTATATTCAAGAAGTGTATTAAATAAGTTATTTTGTTCTCATATAGTGTAATTCGATGCACACCTACAGTTGTTAAAGTGTCAATAGTGGCATTATTGGAAACGCTAGAATTTTCTTTTTGTTTACCCATCTTTCATCTAAGAAAAGTTATGCGACGCAAAGTAATCTATGAAATATAATAGGATTCAAGCTTACTCTGTATTTGTATAAAATTTCATCAAAATCGGTTAAGCAGTTTAGCCGTTGAAAACGTAGCAGACAAACAGACAGATAGAATTATATATACTAAACTATACATACCTACATGCTCGTTTATAATAAAATATTGTTGCTCGATTATCAGCGCTTTTTACGAGTGAAGTAGTTCAGAAAATACGATAGGGGTGTGGACTAGGTATGAAAATCTGTTCAGTCCGTAAGTTAAAAGTTAAAAAATATTAGAGTTTTTTTTACGAAACTATAAAATTTTACAAAGGTTTGACTCTTTAAAGTCAGAAGTAAGGGTCTGTGACGTCATAAGTAGGTGTAAATACTGACCACAAGTAACGTGGCGAACCCCCACTCCTTAACTTAAATTCGCTGTATCTAAGTAGATGTATGTTATTTCGAAAAACGCAAAAAATACGTGTCTAATATTTCTTTATTACCTAAAAACAGGAATTTGAAAAAAAAAGTCCGCATGCTAATTCCGTCTATATTTCCATCAAAACAGATAAAATAAAAGTGCGACTCTAATCCCGACCTGTGCTTACATATCCGTGTATCCGGGGCGACACAGCCGGCTACCCAACCGGCAGACAATAAAATGTGAACGCCACTAAATATTAGTACTTATTTCAGTGCGTTCCAATACACTTAATACCATCGGATTGGTGCAATTTTGTGTGCGAAATTTCCGTGCGTTTTAAAGCTTTCGCTTTGATTCGTGTGATTTGACGTTTTTGCGTTTTACGATTTGAGCATTCTGATCGTCATTTGTTTTTATCACGCTGTCAGTTTTCATTCACGGAATTCTTATTAAATTGAAAAGAAATTTAAACATTCAATAAAACTTTTAATGGTACTGTAGCAGCGATAATATCGTAATTTTTTATATAAATGTATTTGCAAACACGCATGTGTCTAATTATCGTATACGTTACTAACATTTACATTGTTAGCTCTTCGTACAAAAGAACTCGTATACCGTCACCTACAAGGTGTCCGCAATTAGCCGTATATATCGGCTGCAATATCTATGTAATTGCCTATTACAATTCCTCCCCATCTTTCAATTGTATTACAATCACTATACTTATTGCTACTCGTTATTCGACCGACATGCGTCAAGTTTGTTAACCGAATAAAAAAAAAATCAAATTCGAAATACGATATAAATAAGCACCTCTATTTGCGAACGGGCACAGGGATTAAGTTTTCATCGAGTTTGTCACTTTTTCTAATGTTGACACACCTCTACTAAAGATATATCATCGATCACGACTTTCTCTTTGTCCGTTTTATTGTAATACTCGCATCATATCCACACCCATGTATTCGATTCTGTTGTTATAAACGACGTTATTTTTCATTGTGAAAAATTGTTAAGCCCAAACATTTAGCTATTTATGCACATTAATTAGGTATTTTGAATATTTATACAGATTATCCGCTTGAAATGTCGTATCGTGGATGATTTATATAACTGTCAAAAACATTGTATTACAGGGAGACAAATATGTTGAGTGTGCCATCTAATTAATACGATACGCGTAGGATTAAAGCTGGTTTTTTGTCCGATACGTGGTCACACTTCAACGTACATGTATTTACAATTTTAAATAAAGTTTTCTGTAGCATGAGAGAACAACAACATCGCTGTCCGCCTGTTTTTATTGACAGATGCGTTGATAATAAGCTAAACAAATCATTGTTTTAATTAAGTACTACATTTTTTAATCATATCTTCTTTGATTGATAAACCAATGTTAATTTAATTACTATCTTACGATACGTAATTAAGGACTATTTTGCAAGCTTTCTTCAATAAGTCCAAATCTAGTAGGCCTTCACAGCGACCCTTCTGACACAATTCCATGCTGACATCAGGAGTTTGGATTGCCGATAGCATAAGTGGCTATATTTAGAATCTGTGCTACTGATTAATGTTCGTTTTAGTGGGGCGTGTGTCGGTTATGGCTAAGTCATCTCACGTCGACAATTGACACCGTAACCCCAGGCTTTAAGACTATCTTTCATCACCACCAATTTAGCAATTGTCCGCGATACCGAATCAATCGTCATGATTTATATTTGCTTGCATATGGTAAGGATAGTTTAAATATTTTGCATGCTTTATATTTACCTGATATTTTTCTAATAATAAATATCTACATATAATAAAATGCTTAAACTATAGATACGATTCCAATAGATGCTTAACTTAAAATAAACTTATGAATTAACCTTTAGTTTAGAACTTTCAATTAAACTTAATCAATCAAAAGTCATCAAAATCAGATTAGCCGTTTAGCCGCTCAAACTTACCAAATAAACTAAAAAAAAACATAAGACAAACGCAATTCATTTCCTACTTAGATAAACAAAGAGTAGGCAGGTAGGTATTCAAGTATCTATGTCGTCGTGCAAGAATACTGCAATATGCAAACTTGAATTCCAATCAAGATATCCAATTCATATCGTAACTCAAACGTAGATCATGTTAGTCATAACAAACATGCATAATTAGACAGTGGCGGTGAAACGAACAGATGAATAAAGAAATGACGATTCTTTTTTATTTTATTAATATGCAAAATTGATACACAAGTCATGAGTCGAAAGCGAAATTAAATCTAGGTAAAAAGGTACTGATAACTTACAGTGTTAAATATTGTTTTCTGAGGTTTCCGAAAATTTTAGACATCGAAATATTTTATTTTTCTTTTAAACGGATGATTCTATCGCGGTTTATTCTGATTTTAGTTCCCGACGTTTCGACGACTTTGCAGGTGTCACGGTCAAGGGCAGAATGAGGTGGTGTTTGTCTTGTCATGAGATGTTGCTCGTTGTGTACAGTGTAAGACTTGTGCAGGTGATCTGAAACAATGCAAGTTTGCCCTTTGCAAACCAAAAACATGTGTGTACAGCTTCAAACTTCTATTTCTTATTCCGTACTTGGGCTTAGAACGCTGTAATCGTATTATTATTACTTAAGGGTCCAGATTCCAAACCAACTAGTCTTTTCTACAGAATGATGTCCTATTTTTAATTACTTTTATATTTATGACTTGATAAGAAAACATCGGTTCTGCATTAAAAACAAAATCGCTAGTAGTTCTATCTTTGTACCACACACGTTATCTTCAATTACTATGTATCGCACGGATGTCATACTAAAGATGTTAGGCGCAGGAGTTTAGTTAATGGCTTATGGGCTAGTATTACTATATTTAACAATATCACATGGCTAATAGAATACCTAATAGGAACAGGAAACTTTATAAGTCCATCATTGCTATAAGGCAAAAAAAAAAGGTATGGAATATTAATTCTATTTTTTTATAAATTACCCGACTCCATTTTGTCACCGTTTTTCATTAAACCTATAGGTATAGGTTTAAGAAACTAGAATGTGATATCGAGATTTAATTAAGATCTAAGATTGCGTAGAAATAGCTTAGACGACATTATCGCGTTAAAATAATGAACAATATACTCACGTAGACCTAAATAATTACGTCGAACGCGAATGCAGTTCTAGAACTCAATTGCCGGGGTAGATTATGTACGCATCATTTGTTTCTGTTTTCTTAGAAACTCGGTGTGTCGAGGCTATATAAAACTTTGTACCAGTGTCGTATAACTGTTTGATGGCACGCTCGACATAGGAATTGCATCGAGATCGTCCGTCTGGGAAAGGTCTGGTCGTCCGATCCGAACGTAACGCATTCCGCGCGTTGCGTACAAATATCCCTATTTGCGGTTTAGAGTTAGAACAATAGATTACTGGGCGACGTTGTACAATCGTCCAGTTATCTGTACCGACCGGCGGATGCGATAGCGGTAATAGCGGTTCTATCGAGCAGATAGATTCGGCTCCTATCGGCTCTACATGGGAATTTATACTCGTGTGTATGTGTTCGAGGAACGTAATATAGTTGTTTCGTTACACGAAATGTACCATAGTTTGAGATAAGAAGCTATGAGTTTATGCTCCCTGTCACCGACATGTTCGGACCGAAGATTAAATTGTAATAATAAAATTGAATATCGCAACGTATCATTTATTGTAACAATGTTTGTTTTATTAGCGTTTAGTTTCCAGCCAGTATTTTATTTAAATTCCATGGAATTATCAGTATTCTATTTTTGTATGTTTCATGATTTCATATCGATTGATTTTAGGTATATCGAACATTCCCTGTTGAGCGAGTGAGTGACACGAGAAGTGACACATAATATATGGGAGCAGTAGCCAACAAACAAAAGCTTATCGGGCGCTTTGTTACAACGATAGGCGTCAAATCAAAGCTGGGCTCGTATCAAAGCTCGTAGTAAAGTTCAACGCACAAAGTGCATAATCGTAGTAATCATCGGCCGGAGCCAAATGTCATCGACCCACTTATCTCGTCCGTCCATCCCTTTTACAATTACAACAACAAATGAGTAAGAGTCGTGCACCGATATGCGCGCACGCATCGATACCGATGCAGAGGAATAAAATCCTGTGTGAACGAACTCTAATCTCTGTTTTGTGCTTCCAGACTCTGGCGAGATGTAAACGTGCGCGCTCAGATAGATCGCTAGTTATACATCGTAATGTATCAATCGCTTGTCTCATTCAATAACTTGATCCGGGATAGGGATACTGTTTAATCTAAAGTCGACAGACGGACGCGATCATAACGTACGATTATGTCACTGATTAAAGAACATTTTAATAAATAAAATAAAGGATATGTTAAGATGTTTAGATCGATCACTTAATAAACGACCAATGATATGAATCGTCGGAAAAGAAGACAGAAAATAACATTTCAAATTAATACGAAAACAAAAATTAATAAAAATTACCAGACTTTTTATTTATTCGGCGTTTCTTTTCCATGTCAGCAGATAACAGCCCAAACAGAACTAAACTACTGATTTACAATTATATTACCTTAAGCCTATGCCGAAGTGTAAATTCTTCACAAAAACCCGCCAAACCCAGGTAGAATCCTTTTGAAACGGCGTCCTTGTAATATTACCGTTAAAATGATGATCCCATTTGTAACAATACTGTTTACTGACGTAATGGGATAAACAAAAGAGGTCTACAGATTTCTTACAATGTTTAGCCATCATAAAACACAGGTACTCGCTACCTCACTTACAATAACATAATTGCTTTAAAATCAAGCAACACGTTGGATTTTTAAGCTAAGGCCGTAGTTTGTGTTAAGTACGATAAAGTAAACAGCTTTATGACTCAAAATATTTTAACTTCTAAAATGATTTCAGTTTTGTTTTGTGATCGTGTTTCGTTGAAGCCGAGAAATAATTGTAATTTGACAAATTATTGGTGCCTTTTCTGATAGATATGATCGGATGACTATCATATGTCTATTGGCCAGTGAGACATCAAAAGCAAGAATATTTTAAATTGATCTATCTTCGATTCACGCTGACTCTATTTATATACTAGTAATGTTATTCTTAGAAACTCCATATTACCTTGACTACAATTAAGTTAGGCATTAAATCAACCGTAATCTATTTTTATGTTCAATTATTTACTAGTACCTATTACAGATTTTTATCATAATTATCTAAATTAGTAACTGTTCTAATTAACCTATCAAATATATTACTTATCAAACATTTAAAGATGATAAAACATAACAGTTATTTATCATTTCACTAATAACTAAACATGTTAATTAACTACTTTTGTAGGTACAGACAGTACATTATAATTCATTGCATTAAGTACCTGTTCCTTTTGGCTGTTATAAAAAATCCGTATTTGGCCCCGACAGTATAATTTTCATGGCGTAAATTATTTTTATAATATTCAAGTCATTGAAAGGGCAGACGCACACGTCATATGAACGCGGTATTCAACCCGTATGCACTTTACTTAGAAACTGAACTGTCGAATAATAAGTGCATTGTGTGACCGTATACGTATCACTTGGATTAGTGAGGGGAATACGTAACGTCGACAATTTGCACATCGACCAAACCAGCCAGACAGGTGGGAGCGTTTTTATCGACATAATGAAACATTTATTTCATTTAACTAATTGGGCTTAGCTTGTTGATTTTAATTCTTTTATCGATACGTTTAATTCCTCATGCTTTCCGACACCTAATCGAGATTACAGAAAAGTACAAAAATATCTCTTTCGGCTCCTTAATCTAACCAATAGGAGTTTATCAGATGTCCATTATCGAAGGTCCTGATCGAGGTCAACGACTCCATGTGAGCATATCGAGACATCGACAGCGGCGGCAGGGCGGCGCGCGCCACGCACTTCCGACGCGACGGATTTGCCGGAATCGGCGCGGGCCCATCAAACGCGCTGCAAAATTCGGACGGAGGCGCGCGCGCGTGAATCGATTTGAATATTTTTTCGGTGCCGACATGGGAATGGCTACCGCCCGCAATGGTCATCCGAACACAATGTTCGAAATATTGTTCAGAGCTCGACTTAACTTCAACAAACGTTTTGATACAAAACATAAGAATTTTTATAGCGCATAATCTCAGCATGTCGAGGCTTTATGAGACGATTCCAAATTTTTGTGTTGACATTATACCTCCATATTACATTCAGATGTTCCTTGTCGAAATTAAGGTGCATATTATTAATTACGCTTGTTCAAGAAAGCCTCATAAAAAGCTACAATTTAATTACGAAAAAATGTCGGAGCTTCATTATTTTTTTTCAGTCGGATTCAGTGTATCCGAATTTCGTCGAGTTGGAGCCCACACGGGCTTTCTTGCTACCAACATCTCACGTTTTTGAGTAGCCGTAATATTTAAATTGCCGACATAGCTCCTCCGGGCATACCTTGCATGGGAATGTGCGCGGCGGTCGTCAAAACCCGCTTTTACCGAATGCGTTATGCGCTCCAAACGCATCGCAGCTAACCGCGCCTTCCTTGTCTAACCCAGCGGCGAGGACCGTCGCAGACAAAGAAGTAATGGTGGAAAGTATCACTACTTTTACTGGACATTCATTATGTTAGCAAACGCATCCCGCCTAAAATTTTGCATGGATGCGTCGCGCATGCGAAAATGTGCGCGGGCGCACAGCAGCGGCAGCGGCGCGGCGCACGGGCACGTACTCAATATTACCTGTCGATGCATATTAATCGAGGAGGAAGTTTTGTTAACAATATCTAATGTGCTCCGCGAACCGCCGCGGTGCCATTGATAGCTTTTTTGTTTAATATGACTTCGTTTCCAAAGTACATTTATAGCCGGCGCCATATTATGTATTGCAGTATGGCATAACGTATGACAAGCGCGCTATATCTTGTTGAAAACAATCGACTTGATTGTCCACGATAGACGGTGCTCTACAATGTCTCTTGTCGACGAGTGGTTTAACTGGGTTATTCCATTTAAATCGTTTACTGCTTGAGTATTAATTAGCGATAATCATGACGGCAAACAATCTTTGCGTCGATTACTGACGGGTTTATTCCTGAAGTGTGTTAATATCTCGAGTGGTTTATATCGTTTCCTTGATAAACACAATTTAAAAATTCTTTGAATAATGTTATCTACTCAATCGTTATATCAGTCATATATATAGTTATAATGTTGCTAATGATGAGTACAGTTCATACCTAGTTTTGATAAACCTGATACAATAGTCCAATTATAATAAGTGATTTATTTGCTTTTCTTATTATGACGTAGGTATTAGTTAGTTAATCCAATCATCTAGTTTATTTTAGAACGTTGTACTTATTGATAAAAGAAGATATATTTATCGATATCACAAAATCTATATCTCCAAGCCTTATCAGGAAATTCATGAGGTTTCAATTTGGAACGACTTTCCAAAAAATAGTTGTTCGAGTCACGATCTCACAAAAAACATAACACTATCGACTATATTTTACCGTACATCTATCTGACTGGGTACCGGATATCCATATCATGCAAAGATGTATTAGATAAAATAAATAAGTGTGGTATGATCAAACACGAAATATTTCCGTACGAGTGTTATGCGTGCCATTTGTTTAAACAAGTTTCTTAGATAGAGCACGTGTGGATAATCCGCGTCGCGATACGGACGCGGTGTGACGCGAACGCACGATGTATCGAGGTACGAGGTACGTGCATTATCGCCGTAAGTCGCGGATTAAGGCACTGATTTATTATTTTATCGCGTTCTGTCGGAATTCACAAAGAGATCGCGACAAGATTGCGCGCCTGTACTTGTTTTTGACGGATATCGTCATTGGATTTATATAGTAGGTATTGTTTTTTTTATACAAATAAATTCTTTTTAGTATATTACTTTATGTTATTGTACTACCGTTTCTTTTAATTTAGGCACTGTAGAGTGGATAAGTGTCTTGTTTTGTATACATCACGTGGTGCTTTTATTAATACGTCATAGGGCTGATTGTTCCATCGTCAAATAACTTTTTTTTCGAAGAATAATAATTTACATTTGACAATCTTTGTATGAAACAACTGTCAATATTCAAAATTATTTCTCGAATAAAGTATAGTGAAGATGGAAAAATTAGCCCTTTGATACATTCAAAATACATACGATTACTACGTAACATTATGCATTTAAGTATCTCAAGTTATTTAAGATGATTCAAGTAATAATACAGTTAGTAAAGTTCGGCCCAACATTGTTGTAAGAGAATATAAGTAATTGTCTACTAGCAAATCTAGCGTGCACACTAAATCGTTCGCTAGACGTCCCAATAAGCCGCGCCAATTGAACTTCAATTATCTTGTATTTGTTTTTAATTTAAACCCTAAATCCCGAACGTCTACTTAACTGTAATTTGTCGGATTCGATGCCAATGGTGCGTAACGGTAAATTGATAGTGAACCAAATCACATGTTTGAACGTGAAGCAATAACAAAACCTCTGTGAGGGATCCAACTGATTGCTCACACTTTAGCGAAAGCCGAACAAATTAACTTAGCACTTCGATGCCTAGAGACCATTTGCTACCAATTTGTGGGCCGCTCGACAATATGCCTGTTTATCCCGTCCAAAAACAGTGTAAATGACACTAATTACGACATTGTAGCAGGGCCTTGTTAATGGATTGCTCAGCCGAACTGAATTCTAAGTTTACGGTATACAGTTGTTGCCAAAGATCTAACTAAACCCAATTTTATCGTGGGATTTGGAATGTGTACTACTTACATTAAGATATAGACGTTTGGATTGCAGTGTTCATTAATCGTGGTACATGAACTGCAACAGTTACAAAAAAAGCAATTATTACGTTTCTCTTACTTAGTCGAATTTATCTGAAACTTTGAAGTTTTTATTACGTAGGAAGTAGAGTGACAGGCAATATATTTCGGTCTTTGTGTTGTGACCCCGCAAAATTACTAATGACTAATATCGATAAGAAAGACTGGCTATCTAAATATCGATAAAAAATATTAAAAGTCCACCGAATAACTATCTGTTTCGTAGATCAGCTAAGTACAACATCTCCCTATAATAGCATCAATTATATTGATGTAGAAGTTGTGTTAATTTTTTTTGTATTAAAGGAACCTTGCGAGTGCAAGTGAGCAAGGGTGGTGATCAACACTCGTTCCTACTCTATATGAGACGAGGCCTGTGCCCAGCACTAGGAGATTTAAAGGCCGGTATTATTATTTTGATTTAGTAAATGAACATGTCGGCCTATTACGCCCAGTCATCGTGACCACAAAAAGACTTGTAAAATAGATTAAATGAAGTACGAACTCACAAAAAGACTAAAGAAAAAGACATTGTTTTTTACAATGACATCATGAAAATACAAAATATCTTTATTATAGTAATAATATAATAATAAATAATCTCGGAAACGTAAACGAGGATTATTATTAAAGTAAATAATATAATAAATCTGATTTTATGACGAATTCGAGATAATACTCGTAATATGACAGATAAAATACATCCACCACTATTTGCTATGTGATTAGGTTTAGATTAAATTGCTCGCCTGGGATCGTTCAACACGGATTTGTCAAGATACGGGGTTTTATATTTATCAAGGAAAAACGTTATTTCAATACATGTTGTGTAAGGCTAAGTACGTAATTAAGTTTTTTTTTATGTGGAATATCGGATGTATGCTACGGGTTTATTAATATGACTTTAGAAGCTTCGTTCGTTGTTTAGTTTTAAACGACATAAGGAAGAGGTTCTCAATTCGACAGTTTTTTTTGTATGTTTGTTACGCGAATATCTCTGGCACATGTTGATCGATTTCAAAAATGATTTCTTTCATCAATAGGTTACTTAGGGTACTTAGGGTTCTTACAGGTAGCCCGGTACATATTATAAATGGCATCGAAATCAATTAAAATTTTAGAACAAATTTCTGAGAATGTCTAAGCAAAATTGCGTAGAAAATTTTGATAATGATGAATGAAGTTGGTTTTTTAGAAAACAAATACTCACACTTCAATCGATATTTCTATTTTTTTTAACTAAAAACTTCTTTTAAACTATTAATTCTGCGTAGAGTATTTCGATGGCACTACTGCGAGCAGTACCGTTGAATTTATCTGCATTGAGTGTGAATAAAGGTTTGAAATCAATGTCTGTATTAATCAGAAATGTATAGTATGTATTCGTTATTAAATATTGATTGTATAGGTACATAATTAAATGATTCATGTTGAGACATAAAGTCTGGTCAGTCAATAACCTTTATAAATAATTACGCATATCTTTACGAAAGTACCTAATAAAGTTCTGTATCAACGCTTAAGTCAACATCCGTCGTTAAATATTTAATTTATTATATAGAATGTGGGAATAAGGAAATTGATTAGATAATTAATAAGCTTATTTTATTGTTATCAATTACTTATAAGATTGTAATTGTCTTTCCAAGACAAAGGATGCAAAAATAAAGTAAGAAATAAGTAATCGACTAGCTTAGTCTTTTTATTTTTATTGGAAGTAAAATAAAGCTCATGTAACACGAATGGGTAAGTTTTTGAAACCAAAGGAAATTCCCATAAGCATTGCCTAATGTGAACACATTGTGAAAATGACGTCATAAGTGTGAAAATTATCACTCCACCTGCAAGGTTCAATGAAGTTGCTTTTTTAACTGTTGTACTATTTTTACTGTGTGAACATATGGTATTATTTTATTGATCATTCATACATACTTATTTGGACGTTGGTAAATTGTATAATTTTGCTGTAGGTATGTGACGTTAGTTATTGAGTAGGTATACTCGACTGTTATAAAGTGAAATTAAAAAAGGAAATCTGCATGACTAAGGTATACCCGACTATTTTAAATTAAATGCTAGAGTCCTAATTAGTAACAATGTTTTTTTAAGGTTTTAATTAAAAGTTAAGTTCACCATAATATGAGAATTGCGTTGATTTTAAGATTATGTCGTTACGGTTCAATTACTACATAAACAACGTGTTAATCACACTTCTAAATACAAATACAAATCAAGTGAATTATCTGTTAATATTTATTACATTTTAAATCCGAGTATAATAGGATTGAGTTCAAGACACTCAAAGAATCTCATAATACACTCGAAGTACAATAAATTCTGTCTTAGTATTAAGGAAAATGTTCTTATTTTGTTTCCAAAAATATTTCATTGGGCACGTGTAATGAAAAGCAATCTTATAATATTTAGAATTTGGCTTACTATCTGTGGATAAGCGTTATCTGGGAAATAAATCTGAATGTATACCCAACGTTTTGTTGATATCCTCGATATCCATTGATAAGTGGCGATTAACTATCTGTGATGTGGATTCCGTGAAGCATTTGTTTTAAGGGATTGATGAGTGAGCTCAATCAAATATCGCAGAAAGCAAAGACTAGTTCATTAATAAAAATTGTTTTGTTCTCATTTTTTTGACAAGTTAATCAACAAACAAACATTTCTACTAATGTATATAATCGAAAGGCAGACAGTTTTACAAATGTGCCTATTGGTCTATTGGTTAGTGAGCCTTACTGCTAATCCGGAGGGCGTGGGTCCGATTACCACCCAGGACAAATTTTTGTGTGATGGGCACGATCATTTGATCTGCGCCTGGGTGTAATTTTTTTTAAATATGTAGGTATGTTTAATTGTTGTCAGATATTATTATTACTATCATGTAAATACTGTGATAAAACAAATTTTACTAATTATAGCTTTTTATCAAGACAGATTTTGTAAGTAAGGAGTATGTTCTTAATTGTATATATTCATTCTTTGAATTTACCACAAACTCAACACTGTCCAATGTCAAAATTCACATCATTTTAACAATTTCGACAAGCTGATTTTTGACGTTACATTTGTAATCCATTTCTAGCGCTACCACCACATAAGGTGACCGAAAACGAACAAGCGATCCGACAAAGCCTTAAATCGACATTGCTAAGCAAACACAGGATAAGGGCAGGTTCTCGTGGATTAGACCGCTTAACCCGGCACCCGGCACCCGTGCGGTAGTCAGTGTAAACACAGCTTTACGCTATGAGCTGAGAATGCCACGTATGTTTTGGTAAAGGCTTAGGAGACGTAAAAATTTATGTACGTGTGTTGTGACGAGTAATTTCTTTCTTGCTGTTATGTTCTTAATCTATTATATATAATTCCAGTGTCACGATTTTTGTCGATGAACTCCGAAACTACTGAACCGATTTTAATTAAATTTGCACACCATGTGCAGTTTAATCCAACTTGAAAGATAGGATAGCTTACATCACAAATATAAAAAAAATGAGATCGCGGGCGGAGCAGCGGGAAACAGCTAGTGATAAATAGAATGTATGTAATAGTAAGATAATAATATGTAATAGTAAGGTCAATAATTTAATTGAAGTCACTTCTCATGTACTTCGAAAAGTGGCCAAAATCCCTTTCACTGTATGAAATATTCCTGTAAGTAATGTTAATAGGCTCAAAAACAACACAAGATTTGTATTTTGATATACGAGTTGTGGAAATCAATCCCAACAAACTAGTCATATAATATCACTTAAAACAAGTGAATATACTGAACATTAAAAACAAAACACGTGCGCAATGATATCGATATTTCATAATATTCTAAATCACGAATATAAGCGTCTAATTTCGTAGTTTAATTGCAAATCATGTTCTGTATCTGATGATCCTCTATGGCTGGAGCAGAGGTCAGTTCACGTCCGTGGCACTAGTGACAGCCACTGACGAAATGTCTCAAAAGCCGAGATAACTCCGCGCTACAAAAATCTGCGCCGTTTAAAAACACAAATCCCGATTAGATTGATACATACTGCTGTTTAAGTTAACTAACTTGTTGATTTAATTTCGAGAAAAATCAAGAAATATACTAACTACTGTACAGTATGCCCTTGACTTTGTTCTAAACAAAATGTAAGCCCTAAAGAGATAAAAGATAACTTAAATTAATACGTAGATACACCACAAAAAGGTGCGTGACGTCAACAGATTTAGTTCTGTAATTTTTGGAAACACTTGTAACAGCAAGATTTGAGTTTATAAAATTCTTGAAAAATTATTTACTCACCGAAAGTCCTTGAATATTGAATCTTTAGATATACGAGAGAAAATGCTTTATTTTGTAGTTTAGATAGATAAAACATTTATTTAGTGCAAAAAAAGACACAAAATACAATTTATAAGAAGAACAATTTATTTAATTTTAAAATAAAACATAGAAACGAAGTATATACAAAAAAAGAAAAATCATTTGCGGCGTGTGTCGCAAATGGTGTTGCGCTGAATGGGTACCCAATATGCGTCTATTTGCACTGAATGGGTTTAATAATGATGATGAAAAATCGAATGTTGACCATTCGACATATCCGTGTGTCCCGAGTGTAATTCAACAGTTAGAGCTGTTATCTCGACGATTGTCCGTCTCAATTATCTATTTATGTGATAATTATATACATAACTATTTTTATGTACGGAATTTTTACACAAACTTAGGTATGTATAAGTTATTGTTTTGTATACAGTTAAAAGATTACATGTGTTTTTTACGCAACATTTTAGTATTGTGCAATAGTAGCTAAACGGTTGAATTAATGTTAAGATTAAACATATTTTAATGCAGTGTTGTATGCAAATATTTATAATACAAGACGTTCGAAGAAACCTGAAGGTTACATTTAAAAGTATTCAGGAAAAACCATGTCCCTGTTTTCGTCGTTGACAGCTCAAGAATTAAAAGATAAGCTTACGTGATATACAAATATAAGACGTTTCTAAACGCTATCTTGTACAAATAAGTGGAACATAAATTAATCAGGGCTCTACGTTATAGACAACACGGGTAATGCCACGGTAAATGTTACTATCGTGTTTCGTCTGTTTGTCTGTCTTACTGCCTCTGTTCAGATTAGATCAGTAAGTAGCTATCTCTGTGGCATTATAACTGTGTAATGTTTTTGATACCTGATGGAGCTAAATAAAATTAAAAAACATAATTTGCTCCACCAATAGTTAAAGGAAGAAATTTCCAAGTAATTAAGAAAAAATATTAAAAAAAAATCCAATAGAAGGTCTACTACTCTAATTTCAAATAAATAGTCGTCACTTCTTCCCGCGTTAATTTTCCATTTTTAAATATGTTTTTTTTCTTTTCAAAAGCTTAAGAATGCCATGATCTTTTATTATAAACATGTATATAATCAAAGACCACAGTGGAACGCTTTTAATAACATTGATATTCGCCACCCCCGAGACAACTGATATTTCTACAAGCTATAACGCGGGTGAAATCGCTTAAAATTATAGAAGTTAAAAGTCAAAGTCACGTGACTTATCGTAGAGTAATGTCATTTCCATACATTTAATGACTGCAAAGCCATTTCTATCATCGATAACTTTAAAAAAATTGTCGACAAGGGCTGAATTGCTGAATATCTTTAAGGAACTCTAAAGGGTGCCATTTAATTAAACATTACATAATATAAGGTATACGTAAGATATCTATGGAAATAGTAGCTGACAACTGTTGAGCTCTGTTTGCCGAGTAATTGTTACAATTATGATTTACATATTTACTGATCTTGTAATCTTCCTGTCTTTTGTTACTGTCACAGTTGTGTACACGATGATGTAAATGCAACAATATTTTCATGTTACATTGATTCTAATATAAAGATTTTGGGATCTCAGTTTAGATAAATATTTGGAACTGATGTCTGACTAAAAGGCGAAAGTTTGTGGCTTCAAGTTGACTACAGTGGCTTCCATTTTCTACATAAAAGCATGGTCTAAGAATTTATTGAAAGCACAAAAACATTTAAAAAATTGCCTAAGTCTTCAGAAGACTGCTAGTAGAGACGTATGGATGAAAAAGCACTCCAAGTATAAAGGTAACCTACTTAAGCTTTCATCTATGCCTAAATGCCTCATAAAATAACGATATAAAAATTAAAAGCTCAGAAAGCTACTATTGTATTCGTGATTTTAAACAGCGTTATTCGTACACATTTCATTATCTAAATGCAATTGTAATGGTTCGAATAATTTGTTTGTTGTTTCATTCATGAACAAAAACAAAGATGAACTCTCTATAATGATTAAGCTAAGTGAAATATATTACTCACAGCAAATTATTGATGCATTAACAGTAAATATTGATAGTCCAAATATACGATAAACGTTATAATACGAGTAAGTGTGGGAACGTAAACAGGATTATCATCGATTACTAAAACAACAAGAAGTTTGTTTGTTAATTACCATACTCATTTCTTAGATTGCTTTCGTACTGGCTGGATGACATATTTTTTTATTCTTTAAAGTTAAACGAACCAGTTGTCTATAGTTCTATATTTAAATAAAGTTCTCTTGATAATCTTAATATCAATTTAGCATGCGGTCTGTTTTCATAACGGTTCTATTAAACATTGTTTCCTACTTACCGCGAGATTTTTATTGCAAAAAATAATAAATACCCAAGTTTTTCTTTATAATTATTGCTTAGCGTGTATTTAGTAACGGAAACGATTATTGAGCGAACCGACTCACTTAAGCGTTACAAATCGAATGATATAAACTAAATACTTTAAAGTATAGAACTGTCATTACTAATGTGCATTGTATAATCTACCTATTTAAGTATGTTTTTTACTATAGGGCTTAACGTGCAACAACAAAGTTATCCAGCTTAGCTAAAATACAGAGAAACTCATTCCCGTAAACAAATCCATTCAATAGAATCGGCCATATAAGCTCAACAAGTCCCAGTTCAAACGCACGCAAATCGTTCCAAATAAATTGTAAAGTTCGGCGAACATATCCATTGTAATTGTGGTACGTGCTAGCCGTGATTGCAGCAAGAGTTAACACATAATACATTACAGTTTATGTCACAACACAATCAGGCTCCACCGAGGACGAATCAGGCGGCGACGCGCGTAATCTGGGTTAACAGGGGTCAAACGACATCACAAATTCCAATACGATATTAGACGTATCTGTGGCGCGAATCAACGATTCTATGGTCGGACAAACTGTGCGTGCTATTGGTCAACACGCCCCTGCGTTTGTTCGTTTCATGCGCGTTTTGCACATGCACTTTGATTGCGCACGTCAAATTGTTCAGAATTGGTAAGGGTTAATTTATTGAGAGCATCTTTGTACCTCGACATTGATACATCTAGCTACTTGTTACTTCTTGATCTTTCCATTCAATTGACGATCCCATTTTATTTTAACATCTATTCAATTGTTTAGTAAAATTGTGTGCTGGACTTTCGGCTGTTCGTGAATCTATGCATTCGTTAATTTAAATTAAAACGGGCTTCATTTCAGACGATATTTTTTCGTCCACATTAACATAACATGATGAGATGTCATGTTTGCACATTATTAACCTTATTAAAACACTATCATTCGTTGTGAGCTTGCCGTTATGTGGTCAAACCGGCGTTCAGTAACAATATTCAATGAGTGTAATCAGTGCGGCTCATGAACGTTTTGTATCGACTGACGCAATACCCAAGTGTCCAATTTGTATCTCGATTCGCCTTAAGTGGTTCGACTTTTCTTAGATTACAATACATAAAGATGTGTTCTTTATTTTCTTATGGGTTCTCTTTACGATACCTCATGAAAAAGGTACGAAAAAGAAATTTTAAATGATATCTACTTTTCTATTAATAAAGTAAAATATATACTTGGTATTTGCCGTGAAACATTAAAGATGTGTTAGATAAATTTAATAGTCAACAAAATATCGAAACGCTCATAAACTCAATTCACATAAATCTACTTTATATTGTTCTTGGAATTCAAGAACTGGATGCCTTATCATAGACAATAGACTAGAACGGGAACTTCCAGATTAGATGGTTATCTAATCTGTAAACTGCAGTCCAGTAGGTGCACGGTTTCATAAATACATTTGATGTCTCTGTTTCCATAAAATAAAAGACTCGTTACAAATATAAGTCGCCATATTGGTTTTAGATGTACAGATCAATTACAGAGATAGTAAAAAGGTAGACATATATGAATGTAGAGCTATCACTTTTATCGAATAAAAATAAATATTTTTCTTCAAAGTATTATTAGAATCATTATTATTGTAATTTTATTTTAGACAAGCTGTTTCCCGCGGCTATGCCTGCGGACACATTTTTTTTTGTTAAAAATGAAATATATCTTCTACTATGTTGCTCAGGGATAATGTAGCATTCTAATGGTGAAAGTACTTTTGTAATCGGACCAGTTTTTGTGTTTATTCCTTTTAGTTACAAACACATAAAAATACAAATCTTTCCTCTTTATTTTATTAGTATATATTTTCGCAATTTTGGTAGACGACTTATTTGGATTTGACTTCCAAAAATTTAAGACTAAAAAGTATCCACAGTTTGCGTCCACGACACAAGAAGAATAATTATATCGATAAATCGCAATTTGGTTAGCACCTTTTCTTAGGCTATTGTTCAAAACCTAATATGACAAAGCTATCATTAAAATCAGTGCATGTCTACAATACGGTACAATAATTACATGAAAAATACTGTTACGTAATACAATATAATGCAAAGAAACGGGTTCCCTCCATTTGACGTTTCTATTTCAAATGTCCCTCACGTATCACTATGGGCACTGCATACACAACCATATTGCACCAATGCATGCAAGTGTACCAGCAAATTGTAGAATTATTCATTATTATTCGACCTTTATGGAAGCTATGGGCTCTCGTCTAGACGCGACACCATAAAAGCATGGATAAGCTCATGTTTTTGTATTGAAATTATCGACGCCATTTAATTGGTCGTACGCTAATTAAATATTAATATTCAGATTATAGTTTCGAACGATTAGTTGTAAAAGGAATGCTTATGTTTCCGTCTTAGAACACTTGTTTTGTTTTATTACATTAGTTATGGAGGATAAACGTAACGGTTTGTAGTCCACCCGATTTTCGAAAAGGATCATAATAAATTAGTATTTAATCAGATATAAGTAATACCAATCTTAGCACAATTTTATTGTAAGCACATAAACCTAGATTCTGATAGGAATATACTTAAAACTAGCAGTAATATTACAGCATGCTAAATTTATCTTTATAAATAAAAATGAATCGCCGAAATATATTTTATGTACTTGCATAACTTTCGAACGACTACACCATAATTGGATTATTCTTTTTTTTCTGTGTATTTTCTATTGACTGGACAAGGTTTGTTTAAAAGAAAATACGATCGGCTTAATCTCTTATTATGAGAGTTCTAAGTGAGTGGGACAGAAGACGGTGATAAGTCACAAGTTTCACGGGAACGGGTCTTACGAGCCGGGCGAAACCGCGGCCACAGATAGTAAATAAATATAAATCTTAATGTTATTATTTAAGTACACTTATTTGGTAAAACTCATAATTTTTTGAAACATCAATCAAATAGATAAAATGAGTTGTAAACAAAAAGTCCTAATCAGTCAGTTGACCTCCATTCTCGAGATTAGGTCCAAGAATGTCCAGACAACAATCCAATGTGAACAGTTTTCAAACGATTAATTTCTAAATCGCAGATATACATGTTTGTAGGCGGATTATGACGTATTTGCTCAAACAGAGTAAATGTATATTTTGAAATGTAATGGGTTTTTACAGGATTATCAAAAATAATCGAGATTAACCACCGATTTATTAAAAATAAAAGATTAATCGATGATTAAGAAACAGTTATCTTAGATAGAAAAGATATGATATCAAAATATTTTTTAGTATGGAAGATTAAATAAATTATTTAAAACATTTTCTGATTTATTATTTACTCGTAACATTTTTGATAAAGCCACTTAATATAATTATGAACGATGACGTATGATACTGGCATTCAAACATGCAAAACATCAAGTGATCCAACCGAGCGCGCAAAACAAAAAAAAAACCTGATACTTTTACCGGGAAAATTAAAAAAAGAACGCACATTCCGGAACTATCTAAAATCAGATAATTAACAATTTTTCTGTTTTTTTTTTGTAGAATCTGTCAGCGGAACTCAGGCGCAGTAAGACGCCTCCGCGGCGATCGCCGGAGGAGCGAGCCGTGCCCCGCCCTCCTTCGGCGCCTGTACATCATGAGAGGATCCAGCATACTCCTCACACGCCACACCTGTCCCCCAAGAAGGAGGCCTTCAACAACCTCCTGAACAAAGGTATAACTGGTGAGTACACCATTTTATTATAAAAAAATATTTTTTTACATTTTTGTTGATTCTTGGACGTCGCGACAAATTTTCTTTAAAGCTGCCTCTTAATTTAATACACAAAGATAACTTAATCTTGTTATGCTGACATGGACCTTTAAAAGCATTAAAATTGAGTTTCGTATACGAGGCGAGAATCTCTTTAATAAGTGTAACTATAAGAAGTTCTATTTTAGCTGGCTAATCTCTCAATCATACAATCATTCAACTCAGGCTATCGCGGTCCACTGTAAGACCTAGGCCTCTCCCATGTTGCGCCACAACACCTGGTCCTCAATTTGGGGGCTGTGTTGTGGCGCGCCAACATCATCAAGCATGCAAGAGTTTCAGTTCTAAGGGGTACGCTGCTGCCCATTAAAAAAAATCTATATCCCTTAGTGGAGTCTGACATCACGACTAATCTCATCTCTATTCATTAGCAAATACCAAGTTTTCTATCTGAAACTTCAGCAAGACTATACATATGAAACTGCAGCATATAACTGGGTTATCCTCGACAGTATTTATGTAATAATAGTAACTCACAAATCTTTAATCCCACTAATCATTTTCTTCTAAGAGAAAGCTTAGAATATCTTCAAAACAAGTACAAGTGCATTATTCGTAGTCACGCGCTATTCTCGGCCCCTTTGTATGAGGTTCATCCGTGAGTTCCTAGTTAATCTGATGCCATAAGTGATTCACCGACATCTCACGGTCGTTAAATCAAACGTTCGAATAATGCGCAAAAGATTTCAATATTTTTATGAGATAATAAAATTTGTTAATGTTTATTAAATAGTTTATAAGTGATAGTTATTTATTCTGAGTTATCTGAGCTTCGTTATAGCTAAGCTGGTTTCGATAAAGCTTTATACTTCGTTGTAAACTTAAGATTGGTTCATCAATGTTGATAATAGAAAGATTGACAGCGGAACGGATTGAGGTATAAATAAAATGGAGACTCATCCATGAACTAAAAAACTTAAAGTTATGTATTAAATGAGATGACGTCGAATCTGGCTATTTAATAATTAATATTTCTAACTTAATAACTTCAATTAGCTCAAAATAATAACCGAAAATGCCGAAAATTAATACACAATACTTAACAGCGTTAATTTAATGTTCTATCTACGTTTAATTAGAAGATAATACTTGTTTATCGATTATTGCTTAGAATTATATGACTTACTTAACCTTACTTATAAAGATTGTACCTATCTGAATAGGTACTGAGTATAAAAATATCAAAGTTCGACGTTACCTTGATCTCTACGTACCTACTATTTACAGTTATTGTATAGCTGCTAAAGTCTGATCGTACTTTATGATTATTTTAATAATAAAAGTCTATATTTAGTCTTGAATAGTCCTCTTGTCGGCTAATGAATACTGCCCCTAAATCCGCGCAGCTAATTTCACGACCAGTTTGGCCCGGCATTGCGTATGAAACCCAAACCGACGGCTTTATCAACTTCCCGTACACTAGACTAATACCCAACGTTCAAACCCTACGTAATAATTCTCCATTCATTCTTCTCTTTATAAATCATAATCTCTAAATCTCCCATCTTCTGTCCTTGTCTCGAACACAAATCCTGATGTTCCGTCTCTTTCTAATTCTTTTACCCCTTAAAACTAATCCGGGACATCTCGTATGCAGGCGCTCAAAGAATAAACCCGAGTACACACGTATATCATACAGCGCACATTTACAGTGTGTTCAACGCTTAAATATTTTTCTTTATGCGTGGGGTAATAAGATAAATTAACACGTAATATAAAGTATTAGAATTACACCTAAGATTTATTGTGAATAAATTCAAATATGTACATATTTGAAAAATATTTTTATTCTTTAAGTATAGAGTTCATAAATTGCGGTATTAGCTCTACCTATTACTACTTTGAATTTTTTTCAACTTTATTTAACGTTGTCCTTCCTGAAAATACATACATTATACAAATACCTAGTATTATCATTACTGCGAACTGAAGAAACAAAAGAAGTTAAGCTTTACGAAGTAAAAAATACTTGTTGCGTAAATAAAACTAAGAATCATTAAAAGAGTAAGTAAGGTTAGCAGAGGCGATCGTGTCCCGCCAATCGGCCGGTGAGTTAATACCTAATGCCACTAATCGGCTGTTATAAATCATTATTAATTTCGAATCGGGCCGCGCTGCCGATCCGCGCCGATTAGCGATTGCACAATGGCCGACGGATTACGCCCGACGTTGAAGATATATCTTTTTGTCAAATCGTACCTGTGTAGCGTCAGACGATTCAATCTTGTTGGTAAAATAATATTATATTTTATTAAAATCGGACTGGTGTATACTTGGAATATCAACTAGTTAGTATCAATGATAAGTTAAATATGTTAGGTACCGCTTTAAGGTTATATTTTTGCCTTTGAATGGCTCAAAAATTGTATTGATTTAACTTTAATATCAAAATCATTACAATTTAATTTTACACTTCGTACTTTACTAATACTATTAACAGATCAGATTCGAAACGAAGAAAATAATACCTAGGAATTCTATTTAACAAGATAGTTGCTGTCGTTACTTTACTACGAATAAGCTAGTTTAATATAGATAAGCCGATTTATATTTTTTATTATACCTTATTATAATCTTTTATTTTATATGTAAGACATAACGTACGTACCTCAGCATGGTTTTATGGCACAAATCAACGGTATGTTACTAAAATTTATATGCTAATGTTCTATTAAGACTAAGTTTATCGCGGAATATCGGCTATTAAATAATAATATTTGGATATGGTATTTAGTAGAATATCTTAGATGTTATCTTGATTCAATATTTATTTTTATAGATACAATATGTTTTTCAAACGGATTAACTTGGAGTTTTTTATTAACAAGGTTTGATTATTTTTGATATTGATTTTAGGCGCTTCGTTATTGGTATCGTAGATTTAATTAAAGAAGTATATTGTTAGTGTCATTTCAATCTGAATGTTGAATTTTAATATTTTATATTTCAAATCGATTGATTACTTTAAGAAAAGTAGGTAATATTTGGAAACCTTTCTTCTCCACACATTTGAATAAATGAATAGGATCAGACAGACCGATATTAAATACCTTATAACTCTACCATTTAAATATCATTAATACATAACAGATATCTGTAGTCAATTTGTTCCAAACGGGTATTAAACCCACGCTTTACACAGCTATAGAAAAGCCAGTTAGCAAAATCCCATTGAGATATTCGTGTAGAAGATATTCACTTGTTTTTATAACATAAATTTTATCAAAGGTGAAAGTTTGTAAATGGATTTGTATCTTTACTCTTCACGCTCCAACGGCTGGGCCAATTTTCATTAAATTTGGTATAGAGGTAGTCGATACCCTGGATTAACACATAAGCTAATTATTTGATTAGCCGCGGTAACACTGTGGAGCACAGCTAGTGCTAAAAACAAATGGGTCAAACAAAATCAGTGCGATACTCATCAAAAGATAAATCGATATCTATTTTGGCGATTTCAATAGAGGTTCTGTATACACGATCAAATCAGTGAAATACGCACGCTATACATACCAAATGAATTAAATAATTTAGGTGGATATATCATTTGAATTCCACCCTCAGAGCACTATACCATTATTAGGTACAGCATATTGTAATCGGTCTATAGCGAGATATATCTGAATATACAGTCGAGTACGAGAACGCAACAATGACATTAAAATCGCCTTTATTTTAACGTGGTAAAGTTCTGTTTTTTTTAGTTACTTTTACTTGTGGTTGACTGTTCTTATCAATATGTTCTATTTGTGGGTTGTTAGGAAACCACACTCGCTTGATATGTGGGAACCTCGAAGAACGGTCCACGTGATTCCCTATAGCGGGACAAAGGACATGTAAATTATTAATAGGTTAGGACATACCTATTAAATAAATATAGGTAGGTATAATGCATCTTTTAGAGTTGCACTATCATTTGTTTAACAAAGTAAAGTATTTGGCCATAACTCTAATATGATCGCTATTTAAACCAACCCAAAATAATTATCAAAGAACATTATCAAAACGAACAACACTATTTTCAAAGCGAACATTATATAACATACAGTATTTTAAAATTAAAAACAAAAATATTAAAGAGCGCTACTTATGACGCAGTCGATGTGACACGTATTATTAGGGCCGGTACACACGGGTAGCGGCTTTATCTCGGGGCGACACGCTGATCCGGCCCGGATGATCCGGATCAACGCGATCCGAGTGCTCCAGTGTGTGTACATGTTATCGATTTAGGGTTCAACTTACGTTATTTTTTTTTCGTGTGTCATTGTAGATTTTGTTGTCTTTGGTTGCGGATTTTAATATTTAAAATCTGTGCTATTTAAGGGTGGCGTTACAGTAAAATATACCTTATGCCTATTTTATCTAAGGGTTTTTTTTATAATATTCTATTTCAAATATATATTATATATATATTATAATAGTTTGTGTATGTTTTTTTTTACAAATTAATGTCAAAATTATCTACATAACAATGGTGAATGGGTGAGATGTGAACATGCAATTTATTGCTGATTCTACGTCACCTGTACAGGTGTAATAAGGAAGTTTGTAATTTTTGGATAATAACAACAACTAAAGATACAATATCGTTTAATCAACCTAGATTTTATTTGATAATTGAAGAGCTTAATTTTTTTTTACCGTTTCAATTAATTGAACAACTTACATTAACTGCATACACTATAAATACAAAAACCAACTATACTCCTATATACTGTAATGCAATACAAAAGTTTCCCAAATAAGCCCTAAAATTCAACAAATGTTCCCCTATAAATCCGGGGCTCTTGCATTTCAAAAATCTTCCAAAGAAGACTAGATTAGCTCTTAATACAGTTCAACTTGTCCCCACTAAGACCTCAAAACGATAAATTCAAAAGATTCGTAACGTACATATTCCATATTCAAATCCATAATATTGTCGACCTCGAGGTACCTCGTACATCCAGATCCGGCGGTCGCGTAATCCGGCTTAGGACTGATCCACGTATACACGTATATGTGCACACTGCTTATATTGTTTCCAGCTAAGAGTGAACACAGTTCTGGACACGACAATTTTGAGATTTTCTATAACTACTTCTTTATACTAAAGAGGACATAAATATTAAAAAAAATTGTATGTTAACAGTTGTATTAATATTTTTTTTTATAAAACGACGCCCTGACTAAAGTATTTAACCCTTGTGTCGCGGGGGTTTCACAGACTTGAAACAAGCATTTGTGGATCACACAAATACTTGTCCCATGCGGGGATCGAACCCGCAGCCAGCACCTCACACACAGTGATAATTAGTTTGACCTATACCACTCGGCTCTCCGTACAGCCGAACAACATGATAGAAGAGATAGAAACCTTTAAAAAATAATGAATTCCTTAGAACGCCTACCTTTTTTTTTTGAGCATTCGTCTAATATAAGTCTTAACTTATCTGTCTAGACTATGGTTACTGTCAGGTAGATTTTACTTATAAGTGCCCTGGCTAGCACATTCGTGGTGTTGATTCGATCAATAAAGCCCTCGGAGAAAATTGGTAAAATCAATTTAAGCCTTGCTAGGCCTGGAGAGAAACAGTCTCGAATATCTAGACCATAAAATATGGCTTAGTTTTCTTCAAGGCATAAAAATCTGGGACATAATTTTGTATTACAATCATGATTATAAATTCACTGACAATCTGTTTATATATTTCTGTTATATTATGCTGGATAAACTAAAGATAGACCACGAGCTTTTACTCTTCGAATAGAATCACAAAGTGCTTAAGAATAGGTCACATCTATTGTAGCCAAAGACTAAACAAGCACAGATGTTCAAAACCATGGAAGGTTTTATTCCCAAAGAATAGGTAATATCAACAGATAAGTCAGTCGCTAAACAGGTTTATATTAATAAGAATAATCTTTGCCTATTCTGTGTATCGTTTATTCAGTAGTCGTAAACACCAGTGGCTATATAATTATGTAAACGATCTATATAAAGATTGTCAATAATCTCCAAGTGGTCATCACCTTGGTATTTATAGTTTGTTAGCCCATAAACTATTATTTACATTTCGTTGGATTAATATAAACTTAGATTTAAATATTGTTCGCTTTTGAAAATATATTGTTATTTAATCCTTCTTTATTTAAAAAATGGAATAGAGAATGGGTAGCGTAATCTGGTACGTTACGAAACAAAAGACAGTTGATGCGAAAAATAAAACACAAACTATCGAATTTAAACAAAATTCTTTATCGTTAACCACAAATGTAGATTACGAACTAAACCTAAGAAAACTTTATTATAGATATATAAATTACGTCATAAATCCCCGGCAAGTTATTCAACGAAATCCGGATTCCAGTAATCCGCTAGGAGATGTATCCCGGACCGTGGCCGGCCGCTGCCACCTAATCTCCTTGATCCGGATCAAGAATACTTAGCTCTATATGTATGTGCTTTACTCAGCTAGCTTTCTACGTGTCGGAGCTCCTCAGGTCTTTGTTAGAACTAGGATTTTCTGCTGAATACTAGTTCAGACCGGTTCCGATCCGATTTTACTTGTTAAATCCGTTTATTTTTATTATCTAATGGACGATAAAACATTTTAGATTCATAGAATTGTATTCGAAATATTAGTGTTTTGTTTGTTTGTGGTTTTATTAATTATTTTCGAAGTAATGTACGGTAAATAAGTTTGAAGATAAAAGGAACAATGTTACCAACAGTTAACAATTACCAAATATTTGAGCCTACATTTCACAATTTGTTTTAACAGTCTATCTTGAAAAAGCCTATACTAATCCTATTCAACAATACAAATCCGATGTCCAAAGCTTACGATTAACTTTTACCTAATTACATTGAGGATTACATTACCCAATCATATCGATGCAATGGACTGGTTATCACGTGCGTGCGGGGGGCGAACGCGGGAGGTAGGGGGAGGGGAGTAGCTCCTCCATCAATCATCTTGAGATAATCTCCTGTACTTCAGCCCAATTTGAGGCATGCACTCGGCTTAACGCACACAACCGAGAGACCGGTTTTACGATTAGCTAGCTACTACGTCGGTGCATGTTTTCCGCGATTATTAAAAAAAAATTGTGTATATAAAAGACTTTTCTGCAAAAAAAGATTGTAATTTTAATTTATGCAATTTTACGAAACATTGTAACGTAAGTACGTCACATTTTTTTTGTGTAAGTTTCCAATAGCATTCTGCCTCCAATTCCCCGAGGCATAAAGTCTCAATTCGCTTGTCTAATTCAACTCCAAGACCAAAGTCAGAGGATCAACGTGTGATTACATTACGTGTCAATGTGTGTGTATCATAATGCAAATCCTTTACGATTATTCTTTTGTGTCTGACTATAATTTGGTTTTAAAGCGGCACTACATACGTCCGCGCACACGGACACACACGTACACCTATCGTTATACAAACGGATGGGTTTACGTGTGTGAATTAATCCGTCGGCAACAACAGAGAGAGGCAATCAGCTGAGCCTCTGATCAATCGATAAAAAATCGTGGCGGAGTCGTGTGGACAAATAAGCGTGGCCGCTGTAGGCTCTGGTAACGGATGATCCGGACCATTTGTCAAGATTAGGCTTACAGACCGACGCGAGGATTGCCACTCCAGCGGATGCGGGACGCAGTGCTTGGGCAGCTCACCACTTTTTGTCCGATCGTTACGTCATGATACGAAACAATTGGATGCGTAAAATTATTTTTATAACTTATTATTAAATATCTGTAATTATATCTATTTTTTTTTGGTTGAACAAAAGAATAACAACCAAAGTTATGTAATTTTATCTTAATTAGCCTTTCTGTAAACGGGGGATAGTTTGAAAGACGTTATAAATTCTCCAACAATTGGCCACCACGTAATCCGCAGCATAATAATTTCATTAGCATCAGTAAATCTAAATACGTTTTTGAGACAATTCCTCTCATTGTTTAGAGCATCGTAAAAACCATAGAAGTGAGCGGCAAAGGCCTCGTTCACCCTAATCGCGGGACCCCGTCTGGCAGGGCTTAGGGACGGCGCCCTTAACAAAATCTTAATCCCTACAAAGGGTTAGTAATATTATCTTATTACAGTCGCAAGAAATAAACCTTTAATTCACGAGCTTCCTTTAAAATATGGCCGCTAGTCAGTTCATGTTGTTCAGAAATACATATATTATTTTCACGACATTGACTGCAAAATATTGTTTATCGGACAGTTATAAATGAGTTTCCAAGTTAAACTAAAAATGCAGTAACTTTTCCGGTTTATGTTGTGAAGGTTAAAATTAACTAAGAGGCTATGTCTAGGTAAATGTGTATAATTTATGTATTCTAATGTGAGCACTGGTACACTAATACAGGATATCTATATTAGAAAATCCCTGGTCAGCCATTACCGGGATCGTTAGGAGACAGATCAAAGCAGCTGCTCATATCCCTGGTGTCGCGGTAATCTGGTGACACGCTGCAGATACATAAATTTGGCTTCAATCGCACATTCAGAGCCCATTAATCGCGGATTCAGTGTGGACGCACCTTTAATGCATGCTTCTACTTCAGGGATGTGCAGACTTTGTAATCTTGACTTTATATTTAGTAGCCAAGTAAAGTTTAATCGAGATTTCTAAGAAAAATTATGTTGATGATATTTGCTTATCTTGCTCAGATCAGTTCAAATCAAATTATTTTATTAGCACTTCCGAAACGTAAATGACTCTACTTGCGCGGTTTCAAAACGCCATTCCTATAGAGAACCGGCAAGAAACTCCATAGTTAGTTAAACTTACTAAACATTTTATTTAGATCCCGTAATCGGGTTATATCGGGTCTATTGCAAGTTATAGGTATAACAGTGATGGAAAAATTGTTGGATTTATTTAGTCAAGACTTTGTTGAATATCTCCTAGATTTGGATATTAACAGGTTATTTAGCATTGTCGTTACCATCATTACTCCTTGTGTTCTTACATGAAATGAATAAATAAATAAAGATTAACATTGTTATTAGAGAAAAAAGGGAATAATTTTCATATTTCTAAAGAATAGAAGATTAAGTTTATAAATCATAGTTTGTTCGACAACCCTAATGGATAAACCCACTACACACACATGGCTACCACTACCGGTGTATCTCCTGAGATCTGATAAGATTCAAATAAGGGATTAGAGAGGGACGAGACGAGGATTTGCACGGGCCACCTGCGGGTGTGAGCGAGATGGAAGACAGGATTATCCTCGGCGGACCGCGCCAAGTGGTGCCTGTACGTTATATGTGACGCAGTTGCGCTAAGTATGAAGATTTAGGATTTAAAAGAATGTAAAATTAACGTTGGAATTAACTGTGAGCCGGTAATCGTTGTTCAAGTTTTGTGTCGAGTTGTACATTCATAATACATAAGCTGTTTGGATACAAAATATTTGAATTTGAGACAACAAATATTAACTTCACAGTAAACATACCAACATGTTCCACTTTACTATGAAGAGTTGTGAAAATTAAGTATGTTTCGATCTAAGACACCTGCAAAGGCGTCAAAACGTCGGGAGCTAAAATAAAAAAAAACCCGATAGAATCCGTTTGAAAATAGTTTTTATATCAAAGTTTCGATGATCAATAAAGTCCAAATAAAGAAAACTAATACGAATATCATGAAATGTCCACAAGTCGATTTCAGATTTCACGTGCTCTTTAATAATGAAGTCAGTTAAAAATAAGTGAAAAATTCACCCTATAAATAACGTTTTTAGTAGGAACACAGATGGCCTATTTTAGTCAAAAAATACATCAAGGCTCTTTATTTGTAGATGGCACAAAAGCAAATAATTCTACGCATATTTGTATATTTTCCCGGGACGCGGGATTAAGGTAAGGCGGGATATACTAAATCCCGGTATCCGGGATCGCCACGTGCGAGCCTTTTTCAGGATTTTCTCGCCAAGTCCCTTTTACAATAACTTTTTTATTTACAATACAGCCTACGCGAGTTATTGTAAATAGGTGTTTGTGTTTGTCTTGACCTATATGCTTTTTAACCGGAATTATCTAAATCACGTAAAATTTGTTTATTTGGAAACATTTTTTAACTTATCCAATTGAGAATGAAAACATGCATAAAAATTAAACGAACCGATTAGTTTCGGAACATTGCTTTCACAAGAAAAGCCACTATCGTCGTATGCTGTATTTTTTAATCTCATCCCAACTCTTTTTTAGAGCTTTATATCTTGGATGTGTGCAGCAAGGTCGTCAAAACCCATACATTATAAAGAATTGAACTCAATCACGGCTGAAGTTTATACTTTTTTATTCTTTTTTTCCGTTCCGTTGAGCTAATCCGTCGGCTTATCTTCGGCTTGCAGTAGAAGGTTACCCGAATAAGAGTGATATTAAAGCTTAGGCTTTAAATTCGGGGTATAAAGTTGAAATTCGCGTGGATTTATGGAATAGGGGTTGTTCGGTAGTCAATGAACCTCGCAGGACGAAACCGCGACCTACCGTAGGGGTGAGAGAGTTGTCGAATGTTTCTACACCAATGTTACGTTTCTTGCGTCATAGTTTTTATTGGCAAGCGTAGATTCTTTGTCATAATACGTGATAGTTTTTTGTTTTCGATTGCTTTTTGTTTTCTCTTGGGTTCTAAATACAAGGTGCAATATTTTAACAGATGCGGTTTTGTTATAAATTAATTTAAACTACAATTAAAATCATTGTTCTGTCATAAAAAATCTAATTACCATTTGACCAGTGTTAAAGCTAACTTGACTAAGTACTACACTACTACACTCCAAAGTAAGAAATACTTAAGTTTCTAATCGATGGCAGACTAGAGTGCCATCCTTAATTATAAAACCTAATTATAAAACTACATCGATCCAATTATATTTTTCATATATTCGTATGATTTCACATCTGAGCATACTGCAGTTTTAGTGGATCTGGTTCTCTCCCCCAGACAGTTGGGCACCGTTTTTTTAATTCAATGGGATTATGTCAATTAGTATTCATGTGGGCGTCTTCACGGCCGCGTGGGTCACAAACGATTATGTTTTAATCTTTTAAGTGGGGAATTCTTTTAAAACTGGATTATTCGACGGATTTAAACTGGGAATGAAAAGATAATATTTATTCGCGATATGTATGGTATACAGATTTGCGAATTGGATACATAAAATACAAAACCTATGTAAAAAATAAGTTCGATAAATATGATCAGAAAACTAGGAACGAAATTAACATAATATTACGTGCAAATACGGAAAAATACAGTTGTAAGAATATACAGGATATTTTTTTTTGGAGTGTGTATATTCTACGAGGTAATCAGGTGCATAAAACTGAACAGCTGTCCCCGAGGAACATAGGTCGAAATCTAAAAATTGAAAATGACATATTCTTAAACAAAGTGACAGGTCACGTGACTAGTTTGTATTAAAAAGTGATTTTCAATTTTAAGACTTCGAAGATTTAATATAAATATCTATCTATTTATTTAGATGAGTATCTACTGTTAAAATCTGTTTATCAACGTTCACCAACCCAAATATGTACGAAAGCGGGAATCCCCTAAATCAATGAACTGTCACGTTTAATAATATGTACCTACATTTAAAAACAAAAGTCAAACTCTTAAGCGCGTATTGTCCAACAAAGCTAATGATAATATTGATAATATTATCGCAAAGCAGCGCTAGGCCGATGTTTGTCCGCTCGTTATGTTGGATATAAATATTTTATTCTCGGATAATGCTGGCCCTCAAATAATCCCGTATGGACTACAAAAAAAGTGATAAGCCGCTATTGCGATTAAGCGTTGAATGTTTGTTACGAGTTTCATTGTTATTATTAAAATTGTATGCTACTACTTAAATGGTCTGTATTAGACGTATGAATACTTATAGAAGGGAATAACTTTGTTTGGCCCAAGTTCTCAGTATGTACATAAATGTATTCAACTGAGCACATAAGCTAAACACGAATGTTGATATTGAAAAAAAACTCCTTTTTAAACGAACTCTATCGCGGTTTATTAGTAACTATGAAACCTGTAAAGGCGATGAAACGTCGGAAACTAAACTAAACAAAAACCGCGATAGAATCCGTTTAAAAAGTAGTTTTAATTCAACACAAAAAATTTAGTTCAAAATTAAACTTAACATTATTGTTATTAGTTGATCTAAAAAAAATATTAATTTTTGACCACAAATGTCTTAATGAAAAGGTAAAAAATTGTGACACGTCCAATTCCAAAACTAAAAACACTACAGTAATAAAAACCCAAATGGTTACCTTATAACATATACATAATATCTTTATAGGTATAATTTTTATTTAACACTTATTCATCAAAACTGAGATTAACAACTTCTTATCGTTTAACTCATTGACTTAAATCATGACCTATAAGAAAAAAAATATGATGAAATAGCCATAAAAATTGCAAAGGAAGAAAAAAACTAACTAATCATTTGACATACAAAATGACACGTATAAACAAAATGATAAGCCTAATGATAAAATATAACGAGTTAAAGATTAAGCACATATTAAAATTTTAAGTTACCAATTGAATATCGATACTGAAATAATAGAATGAAGCGTAGAAGAGAACTACAAAAAACAAAACACTGAAAAACTACTTAATTTTTTTTTGCATAACAAATATAAATACTAAGGTAAATGCTAATATAAAGTTATGGATAGCAATCAATAACAATTGTTGATGTACTTGGCTACTAATAATGAAGACATCATGTTTTCTTAGGGTTATTGCACATTGAACGCGGTACGGTACACGGCGTACACTGCCGACCGGCTTACCGCACGCTCCAACTTGTTCAAGAATGTCCGACTCGGCTTTTAACGCATCGCGAAACATAACATGAACATTCCTCTTAGTAAAACCATCCTTACGTTCATAGTAAGTAATACATCAAATCAAAGAAAATAACATGAAACATCGTAGTAATTACGCACAATATTTTCATCCGACAAATGTTAGGTTTTGTTTACCGTTGTATAGGCGAGCCCGTTTGATGTGACGACTTATCCAATAACCTTAATGCTTGAAGGTGCCTTTATGATTCCTACGTGGGTTTCCTTTACCACGTCAAGAATATCAATTGATTAATGTAATGTAATAACACAAATACAATGATTCATCACAGTGTTTTTCATGTGTGTTGCGAATTTCCTGTCGGCCTGTCTATTGGGTTTTATGTCGTTTGAATTAAGGTTGCGTTTATTTGATGAGCATCAAAAGCTGTGTCGTGACAGAATTAACCAGGATAAAAATATCTACGGCTGTTATGAATCACTTTAATACGAACTATATAATTATTCTGTTCGAGCCGTGTGGTCTCAAAAAAAGTTTTATTTCCCGTTGGTGACGTACAAGGATAGTAAGTCTGCCTTTACGTTTATAACAACGGTCTTTAAACGTCCCACTGCTGGGCACAGGCCTCTTCCCGTATAAAGAAGGAATGAGAATTGATCCCCACGCTCGCTCATTGCGGGTTGGCGATTTCACATTCCAATTTTTTAATCCAGGGTTCCTCACGATATTTTCATTCACCGTTCAATCTTAAATGCCAATCAATCAATGATGTCTTAGAATGATTAAGATATAAGATAACTTTGAAAAAGTCACATTGGTACATGCCTGGGTTCGAATCTGCAACCATGGGCATACGAATCCTGTCATTGAACCTTGGCCATTACGACATTTACACCATTACGCTTAGGTATAGTGCAATCAAGGTCACCATTTCCATTTGAAGCATTAGCTGTATTCGCAATAATATTGTATAATAATTTGTGCACGGTAGCCGTGCTTTCAGTCACGAAATCAATATTAAATCGCAGACATATTAAGCCTCAATATAGATGAATTCCGTATAACTCATATGAGCCGAGTGCCTATCATTGTATGAATGGTGCCCGGCTCCCAGCTCCCGGCTTCGGCTCGTACTCTCCGCGGTTCGCGATCCGTTCCGCTCGTGCCCGCTTAAGCCAGATTTCAATAGAGTATAATCTCGCCCTAATGAATCTCCAATCCGGATTACCGAGGGGCCCCTATAATAGATGAACGACGTCCATTGCAAACGAGTAGGATTTAGTTTAGAAAAAACTTTGATTAGTGTAGTTAGCGATGGTTTGTGTCCGGAGATCTCATTATTAAAAGTTTTGGCCTATTTACACTGATGTTTCTAAATAAACTGACCCAATTTTTCTTAATTGTGTATCGTCTTATTAAGACGTGTCTGGGAAATATATTAATTCAGATGTCTGATTCTTCTGATTCCATCCAATAAATTGTAAAGGCCGCACGACACTCGGCTAATCCCATTGGCGGGCATTAGAACGGCTTTGTGCGGACAGATCGCGCTCGCACGCCGAAATTACCTAGCAATTGGTAGCCGCGCCGAATTGCTAGCGGGCTCAGTCTAAATCGGCTGCAGACACTTTTATTGCCCGGCAAAATCCCGCTGACCCGAGCTCGAGCCGATCCCGGCTTCCGTTTTATCCCGGTCCCGCTTAATCCGGGATTTGACGTCGCTTAATCCGAACCCGTGTTGGATATCGCGTCGACACAGGCCTCGCCCGCACTCTTGTTTCTATACTCGCCTATATTGATTTCGGATTTCACGGCGCACCTTCATTGAACTCGCATAAAAGCACGCGTAAACAAAGCGATAGCGGACCTTTTAGGGATTACCTCGACGTGCTCGTCGATATAATAACAAATTAATAATACATTTTTATTATGATGAAATAATTCAATCGAGACAAAAGTAATCCATAACTACCGCCCTGACACGGGATTATGCAGCGCGAAATGCATCGAATTCTGATATTTGAGCTCAATGATATAAAATTGTATGCAAAAAATGAGCAGATTAATTTGTGTTTTCATTGGATGGTGCGTTATGCGAAAAATTGAGCGATCGGGAAGCAAATGAAAATGATCGCCGCGAATAAAATTATATTCTGTTGGATTGTCGCTGCGGAGGACTACTTACCAAATGGGAATGAAAATTCTAGGTACTAACATTGAATTATTGATGCAATTTTGCTTTGTTTATTGTGAGTAGAATTTAAGTTGCGTGCCCGTTTCAGAATCCTAATGTACTTTTAGATGGCATTTGCATAAATCATTACACAAATGTACTGTTGAAAAGATGATGATATTAAACTAGTACATTTGCGTCGACGGCGCACATCGGATTTGCCAAAATACATAATTATATTTCGCGTTTAGAAGCCAAAATTATATTTGATGGCAAAGTGAATAGTCGACTATTTCCCATTTTAATGAGGATTATAGTTTCTAGTGCATTTAGTGCACTTCGCGCGGTAAAATTAATTACTAAATCGAGTCTGTCTGCGAGCTCTAAATACGTACGATTCGTATCAAAGCCTACCGCGCATACAATTTCAGTAATCCGACGTTAACTGACATTTTTAATTGTCTAGTCATAATGTTTCCCTATTGCTGCCTTGAATAAACAAATAATATGTCATTTTAATTTAACTACTGTACAGCGCGCGGTCTCGTTTATTATTAAGTTTTTTGATTGAAGTCAATGATGAGCTTGGATATACCAAAATTATATTAGGAAGCAAAACACTCAATAAAAATCTAAAGTCACACAATATTCAGCACCAACATAGCAGTCGCAACTATACTAATATTATAAAGCTGAAGAGTTTGTGTGTGTTCAATAATTATGAGTAATTTTAAAAGTAAAGTAAGGTATTGAGATACTTTATCGCACTTCATAATTTTTTTATGATGGTAAAGAGTATACACGTACATTTATGGATCCTGTAGGGCACGGCAAAACAATTTGATAAAATTAATTGAAACTTAAATGTATCTTTAATAAATAAAGTAATTAAATTAATATAGGTTACACATAGGACTAGAAGTAAGGAACCAGGGGTCCGATTGAAAAAATATTTCAGTGTAAGGCCCATTTTTTTGATCCCTCGTTAACTCAACCGATGGTTAAATATGCTAGCTAATGGTTTCAAAACGCGTTTTTTCATCAATTGTTAGTCTATCAAATAGTCAAATAAGTTGGAGAGATAATTAATTTACCATTTGTTAGAATAAAAATTGATGAATAAACGCGTTATACCGAAGTTTGAAAACTAAAACTGAAACTGACACTCTGGATCAAGAAACTAGGCCTTAAACAGCTCAATTAGCGAGGAAGGCTTCTAGCCACGATAACCGAAGCCCGAGCGGTCGGAGCCGAGAAAAAGCGTTGTTAATATTGACATTTCCGTTATGTCAATAACAAACAAAATAACCAATATGTGTCTCAAATCATAATGACCATTGAACCCACAACTAAACATTAGTACAATTTAGACGATAATGCCGCTAAGTCCCGTTCACACTAGCCGGGCATTACCGCGCCACGTTAATTAGTCGCCGGACGCGGCCAGCCTAAACAGGCTTTTAACTTTTCAAATGGTTTCATTAACTGCATTGCGATTATTTGGTTGCTGTTTTCACAGCTATTGATTGAGAATGGGGCATTAGTGACTGTGTTAATACAGTTTTAGCCGTTTAATTTATTTAAATGTCGATTGTATTATTATCCTTTTAGTGTAAAATGTTTTGCGTTTTGGGCATGTTTTGGTTTGGTATTAATTAATGATGTTTGTGAAGTACTTTGATGGTTGGGTGTAAACTCTTATCGAAATCTATATGAGCCCTTTGTATTGTCGGTGATTCAATTCGTACTTTTTTTACCTAGTTGTTATTTTATTGAGAATATAAAATTAATTTTAAGCATTCCTTACAAAAATACCCAACTTTTTAAACAGTTTTTACCACTGCTGTTTTAAAAACATACACATAAAAACTTATAAGACTTTGATTAGTAGTTAATAGATTACCATATTTAGGTACCTACTATCTACATACTCACATTATGTGTGTGTAATACGCGTTATGCAAATAAAATAAAAATCTGATCAGCCAGTTTTCTTCAACATAAAAAAGAAATAAAAAAAATTATCGTCAAAATATAATTGTATATTTGTATCTATAATAAATATTTACAACCAACAATATACACATATTTAAAAAGAAAAAACAAATAATAACTAATAAAAATCTATAAAATTGCGTCTAAACATCTTTATTAGTTTTCTCTCGAACGGAAACCATTTAGGTGTTGTCGCTGTGGATGGTTAGACTGAAAATTGTTTATAATCCAATATCCCAGGCAGACAGCGGAGTGAGTTTCAAACAGCCTTGATTAGTTAAACCTAACTTTTTGCTCCCAATTCAAATTAAATTAAGCTTAAAACTTATAGCCGTGTGTGTTTGTGATGGGGTTTCCGAATCGTTTTACGGGAAATGCATTATGTTTTAACAATTCACTGTGTTTATGTTTTTATTTTAATTGGTCATACAATAGCATCATAAAATTAAATGTTTACGTAAATATGAAAAGCAAGGTTGACAAATATATTATTGTAAATATGTGTTCGTTTTTTTTTTACTTTGCTATTTTAGAAGTTTTTATTTTTGTTTAGAAAAAAAAAACAACCGTTTTTTCTTTCAAAGCTTTCATAAAAAATCATCAATTTACACTCAATACACAAACTACACAAAAACTGTTACAGTAAATTGTGTTAGAGCCAGTTTATAAAAGATACAATGCGATAGAATTTCATTACTGTATCAACGAATAAAATTGTATCTAAATACCTATTATATATTGTCATTAAAAATAATAACCTAAAATAAAACAACGTCAAAAACAAATGAACGTAACTTTGAAAAAAAAAAACATTAAATTAAAATTCGACAAAATACTATTTATAACAAAACAACATCAAAAACAAAACAAATGAAAGTTGAAAAATCTTAGTAGAAAGATAAGGTGATCGGAGGCATGTCTTGCGGCAAGCCGGCCTAATCCGCGGCCCATCCGCACAGCCGCAAGACGACGCTTGTTGCTCTTCAGTAGGGCTTCCCTACTAGCCCTATGTGAAGTAAAATATTCTTATTAATATACCTGTTGGAATAAATCGCTGTTTTGTATGAAGCATATTTTTTAAGCAAAGGTCCTTAATAATGGCGACTGCTAATAAAAATATAAATTCGATTTAGTCCCGAGCAGAAAAAAATTAACAAATATTTCTTCTTTTATATAAACTGCTTAAAAGTTCAGGAGTGGGAACTCGCGATGTCACTCTTGTAAAAATTGTACCTTAAAGGGACGTCAAGCGACCTTTCCATTCGCTGTTTCTTCATCATTGTTTTTACATAAAAAAAGGAAAAATACGACACATTATAAAGTACAGGGGCTTTTTGGTACGGTCTAGTGATGGGAAGAAATCATAATAACGGCTACGGTCTGCCTATGGGATTAGGTAGGCCGCACTAATTCCTTGTACCCAAATATAGGGAAAGCGTAACATCTAGTCTATCTGAGAATAGGATTGAAACAAGAAACAATGTTTGGTTCTTGAGGCCGATTATCCCCGACGGCCAGTTTCGTAAAGCGCCATAGGATTTAGTTAACCGTCGGACGCACATCGCAGCAGATTAATTATTTATGGACGGCCCCCTACTGCCCGGAGGGTAGCTTTAGCCTCCCAGACGCTCTCCGATTCCTCTCTCATGCAAACTATTCGTCTTAACGCAAAATTGACGCGCAAACTTAAATATTTACAAATGGCATTTACCGAGGAAACTTTAAGGTCGCTTTTGCAACGCCTGAATAATTTAAAGGTCCTTTGTCTTCATTGTCCGGCATAAAGATCTGGGGGCTTGCGATGACCACCTTGTCATGGGAAGCTTTACTGTAAATCTACGTTGCATCTTTGCCGTCGCGTAATCGCTTAAGCCCGGCTGGACTAGGCACCGCACCGCTAAATGAATACCTATAAATTCGTAGACGAAAACTATGAACTACACATTATTATTATATAGCTGATGGAAAATCGATACAGGGAGGGCGTCTTTCCTAACAATAAGTATCGAGTTATGCGTACACCTCGTTTTAATCCTTAAGGCGTAGCAAAGCACGTAATATGTAGAAACCTTCTTAACCTAACAGGATTATCGTGCGGAGGCAAGCATTTCACGGCCGGATCACGCCTTGCCATCGGCTCGGCTAAGGCTCAGATTTTATTACACAAATGAGATTAATACTTAAACGCACATTGTTACGTAAAGCCGTAGACGTTGTTACCTGCTACATGCTCGTAGCGCGATTTCAAGAAAGTAAATCTCTTGAGTGCCGTAGCGCGGAACATTTCTTTGTAACTGATTCTAATTGGAGAGTAGATACTTTGTTTGGGTATACGTATGTACATTTGTTATGTCAATTTTACACATATTTCAGCGCATTGACGAACAAAGAGAAATCAAAGTCGAACGCCGGGGCGTCTTCACACGCTTTGAGATACCGTATTTCTCAGGGAAGATATTTTCGCGGTGTCAATTAAAACGGTAACAAATGTCGCCCCCAAAAACGCCATTTGTAACGTGGAGACAATCATAGCTCCCGGCGTAACCTGACAAACGACACAGCGATAGCGAACGTCTAAACCGAGCTTTTGAACTTCTTTGACGCGCGCCAGTCGATAAGCGCACCGCAGCGACAGGCCATTGTGAGTGTAGCGTTCTTCACAATGGTGTTCGTTTTGCAAGTTTTCACCCAGTCGTAAGTGGGTAAATGTGTTACCGATTGACGAGGGGCGGGACAAAGGCGCCAGAGACACACGGCACCCATTCACGCCGCGTTGCCGCAACAACGGCTAAGATAATGATGACGTTTCCTTCAGCGTCACCCTTAAACGCGATTGAATTAATTACCCCAAGGGAGTTCATTAAATCATATCGGTCTTATAGAATTCACTTGTTTTGTTGATACGCCATGTTTTGGTATTGAGTCACCTACCTACACATGTATATGTATAAAACTAACAATATCTACTTTCAACGTCAACTGCCTAGCTTTTTCCCAATCTAAGTACGGGTTGGCTTCCAGTGTTACCGGATTTAGCTGAATACCCTCCACAATAATATCTACTTCTATTAGTAGATACAATTTTAACAAAAAATCAAAGTGTATTTTCAAAATTACGTAATTCTAAGATATTTGCATATCACAAATTTTAGTATTAAATATACTTGAAGTAAGTATAAATAAAATAACAATAAATTACACGTGTTAGTAGTTAGTTTGCGACCTTCACCTAAAAAAGTAATAAACATAATCCACTTTACAATGAAAATACATAACTCTAAGAATAATACTTAAATTGGCAAACTCACACAACAAGTACTTAATTTAAAGGTCCAATGAATTAATAAAATGGTGTCAAACAACCCGATCTTGAGGGGATGAACCAAGTTTCTTAATTAAACAGGAAAACATGACAGTTGGAACGCCTACACAATTGACTGTAGCGTTATCTACAGTTATTGTCAACTTGTAAGCGTTTCCTTGATGGTTCTACCTTTACACAATAAGGGATTAAAATTATGTATGAGAAGTTTGATCAAAGGTTTGATACAATATATTATCACGTTATAATTGTTACAAAAATGGAACGCTTATATTTTATGACGTAGTATACCGTTCATTATTTAATGTTGGTGATAAATACATGTGTAAAATTTATTCATTTTCATTATGATTAGTGTCTCCCTATGACAGCTAGATGGCGCTACCTGCTAATTTCGATTACTTTATAATTTATTTAATTAGATTTTGTTCAAAGGATATAAGTGCACCAAAATATACTTCGTTTTAAAATAACTATACTTAGACTTATTATAATATAAAAGGTAGAAAAAATGTGTAAGTTACAACACAGTGAACGGTAGGAACCGAGGTACTAAATAATACCCTAAGTACAGTTAACTGGAACTTGTAGTAAAGTTAAATCTGAGTATTAAAGTAGAGCATAATAAAGGCTGCAGGGCTTAGACGTAAGCCGTACAGTCTGAGACCTAGGTCATGTTACCTTAGACAGGGCGGTCAGTTGATACGCGCCGCTTAACTTGCGGGGAGGGGGGTACAGGAGACAAGGATATGCCGCGGTTTTGTTATCACATACTAAGAGATTACAGTGTTGAAGGGATTTCTGTATCTTTTGTTAGAGGAATTTTATGTTTAGGTATATAAATTGTTCTGAATTTTGGGGATCGTTTGTCGTTGATTGGTTTAGGTTGTGTGATGGTTTATCGTTGTCGAATAGCGTTAGCACTAGGTTGTGGTGGAAAAAGGATTGTTCATAGACGTACAAGGCTGTACTAAAACGAAAAGCTTCGCCTTTGTACTTGCTTCAGGTATTTGTCATCTCAAGAGCTCATACAGCAAGTACCCAAGACTGGCGTACCAAACAATACGTCGCGATGAAGAACAGAGCAAATTTCTCTTTTGACTTTTAAATTTAAGAAGCATTAATGTTGCTATTTAAAATACTAATGCGCCATCTTACTTTCAAAATAAGTAAAAAAAATCGAGGACAAGTCAAAAGTATGACAAGGTTATCACAAATCACCCTTAGGTATATTCACTAATGCTAGTTTCTTACATTTTTTGATAGCGTGTCCACATGTGCAAAATGTAGTCGATCTTTTTTAAAGAATTCTTTTAATAAATAGGTTTGTTTTTTGCATGGCACATACCTTTTTGACTTAAACAAAATGATTGACTTTAACGTTTGAAATTCAAAAGAAAAATATGTTTGTGTTTTAAATCCAAAAATATTATCTCATTCTTTATAATGAGGAATACACCTATTTTATTTTAATAACGGTTTAAAAAATGTTGAAAAAATGAATCCTGTTCTTCGTGCCATACTTACTTATGGTAGGTAGTAGGTAGTACCCAGTGGGGTAGGGTTTTGTGTTTGCATTGCATCTAGCATTAGACCGTCTGCCGCGGTCAGGTGAAAGTTTGGGGGTCTATCGTAAAGGGATTAGCGGCCGTCCGTAGGTGTTAGGGACTCCTTCACAATACAAACTGATAAACTTAATTTTTGAATTGTTTTAGATACAGAGTACAATAATACTAGGAACTGATTTATGAAAATGATTTTAATTGTTTACTTTTTAATATAATGTGTAATTTATAATTTACCTAACGAGTGAGAAAAATAATCTTTTACTTAGTAATAAAACTAACAAGTGAAGAGAAATAAAGACTAGGTATATTAAAGTTATTAATTTTCTGTTTTTCTTAATTTGATATTATAAAAATGGTCTTGGGTATTGTTTTCTTGGAAAATAAATTGAATTACAAGTGAATGAAAAACGTGAAAATTTTAAGATCAAAATGTGGTCACCAAAACATTTACACACGAAACTAAATTATTTCATTAATTCCCCTATCTTATCTACATCATTTCAGTAACATGCACATACATATCAATAAGAATAATATAAAAACTAGCTAAACTTTGTACCCTTAGCTACCCACATCTTCTAAAAACAATACACGAGCCATTTTCCAATGTTATTGCAATAATAAATAATAATTCAAGTCCATAACACGACACGTAATTATGTTGTAAATATCAGGTAGACAAAGCAGTGCTGGTAGCATGACATGGTATTTGCTAGGTTTCAGCATCCGGCACGCACTGACTTATCCAATCTAAATAGATCATCGCTCACGACAGGCCTTCTATCAACACGCAAATCCAATAGTCGACACTCATTATATTTTACTAGTTTTTGCTCGCGGTTCCGCCCGCGTAGGCATCGTTTACTACTACAAATTATAGCCTATAGCCTTCCTTGATAAGTGTGCTATCTAACAGTGAAATAATTTTTCAAATCGGACACGTAGTTCCTGAGATTAGCGCGTTCAAACAAACAAACAAACTAACAAACTCTTTAGCTTTATAATATTAAAAGTATAGATTTCCACATCCACATAATGATGTCGTATAAAAAATTTGTAATATTTACAAAGTAACTATACAGGTACACTACAGGTATATTGTGAAAAGGAAAATCGTGACGTCAGATACTGTAGTACGTCTGGTAGTACGTCTTTACAATTTGAAAATGGACTACGCATCAAACATTTAACCCTTTAACCCTTAAAAACTGCAGATATTGAGATGAGGTTGTGTTTTGGAAGAGTCTTATATAAGCTTGAGATTAATATTGGAGAAAAATCGTTTGTATATAAATATCTGCCCAAATGATAACAATAACGCTATAAGTAGTATTTTCTCGCTTAAAATATGTGAACAAAAATATAACATAATAAATACACTCTACACGTGTAATCTATTTAAATACCGTCGCGCCTTATAAGTGGGCGGTTTACGCTTCACCCATATTCATACATCGTGCATCGTAAAGTTACGAATCGTCAACAAATCCAATTCCAGAAATAATAATAAAAACAAAAAATAAACATGAATGAACATACTTATAACCTTAAAATCTACACCCTTAATTACTACTTGGTATTAATAAGATAAAAACAAAAGACAAATGAAATGTAAATGACTTTAGTTTAGAGTTTGATATAATAAAAAACTCGGTATACCATAAAGACGCGAAAACCTACACTACGCACGAATATCGACATAATTTGGCAAGGAATAAGTGCTTTATTCGACTTCAGTATCTATCTCTTATTGTTATCTCCACGGGCACAGCCAGGGTCAAAATCTTGTATAAGAAATAGGTATTGACGGAACATGTCAAAATAAAAAAGAGCAAAACAAACGTATTACACAATGTTTCCCGTTTAAGGGTAGACTCAATTAACCCCCTGTTCTTAAGGGGCGGGTTTGGATGAGTCTTTTAGCGAAATACTTATGCTAACTCCGAGGTAAGTACACACGTCTCTCACAGTTCATTGTTAATGCTTCGTGACTCTTATACATCTGCTGGATGAGCTTCTTAAATAAACTGGCAAGTTATGTGATAGGTACATTTATTAAGCACCTATAAATTAATAAGTATTTTCTTACGTAGTCGAAAAAGCCTTTGAGAATAGTTTGGTTGGTCATTCAAAAGATTTCGTGTCATAAAGAATAAAATAAAGTTCTTTTCAGTGTAATATAATTTTTAAAAACTATACAATTAAGCACACGATTAAACATATACTACCAAAATAAGACCAACTACGCTCGAAAATCTTTAAAGCCTGCGCTCTACAAATCCATTGAGGCAACATCTTTGGTTTTAAATTAGGGGTGCGAGAGTACCCAAAAGCTACAGAATTTGATTCCGAACATATCTGCTTATGTGTCGACATCCAGACGGGTGCGAACTGTTAAGTTAGTGACGTCATACATTATTTGGTAGATTAGCGCAAATAAACGAGATAGGTTTAATTTTATTGTATTAGGGTAGTTCAGTATTTAATGAGGTATTTTCAAGAGCTTTTATTCAATCTTAATATTAGAACTTTATATACTTTGTTTCTTCAATTAATGGTTACTTTAACATGAACTTATTATTTTTTATCAAGCTAAGACTGTTCGTATTATAGTCGTGATCAATAGGCTATGGTAATCATGTAAACTAGATTTGACATAAATAGTATGAGATCGACAAGTTGTGTCAGACAGTACTTATACATTTACGTCAAATATTTGACAAAGCCTATTGATTAAGACTATACAATGAATCCTTTCTTTATCAGCTAGACAGCTAGCTCTTAAAACTCGACCCATATAACAGCGGAAAATATATATAAAAAAACAAAACACCATCAAGTTGACATGTGAACTACTTACGATCGAAGAGTTTGAACCTAAGACTGCAGAACGCCAGCTAATTCCTGTTAGTACAAAGTTTTAATTCAGTACTTAACTGCCGCCAACCCGGTCTGTATACAGAACTCTTTTCAAGTGGTCTTGGATCGGCTAAGCTTTCCTGTGAGCTTATTATATAACGTACTACTACAATTATTGCATTGTAGTTGTTGTGTGGGTTAAGAGTCAGTGAATAATAGTGAAAGACTTGGATTTTCTGTAAGATATATTATGATTCTTATATGTTAGAATTTTTTATTAGTTTTTAATTTTTTGAGTTAACAGACAAGTCTATTAATCCGTCGTACTTTTTAACTCCTAAATTTTCACTTGCGACAATCGTGTCACATCTATCTTGTTTTATTTCGAGTAACTATTTATAAAAGTATTATTAACTCAGCATTTCAAATAATTACTTACAAGGTTACCCACGTATATTATCACTGGAGTGGGCAACAAAAATAAAGATAGGCTATATTCAATGTAATATTTTTGGAATGGATTGGGCCTGAGCTTTCTGCGATGCCATGCGTTGGATAGAGCTATATTGTAATAAATATTTACGGTATTTTCTCAAACACTCCAGTGTAAAACTAAGACGATAAGAAAGATACGTCCATCCAGTCGCTTAATCAGTTGCACAACCAGTTGCCAGTTGCATTTACGTGACAAAGTCGAGAGTTTCCTTCAGCTCGTTCGTAGCTTCTCCTCTGTCTACCTAATTGCTATTTTATGTAGTGAACTAATGAACGCTGTATCTAACTTTGCTGTGATTTGTGAAATGTACGAAGATTAATGAGTAACAGGATAAGGCATTTGAGGAATGATGAAGGAAGGTTTCAAAATTGATGTTATAACATTGTTTTTATTTTATTTTCAAAGAACATTTTTGCTGTATTAATAGGTAATACAGAAATAGCTTTAGGATTCCGAGTATATAATAAAGGTTCATAAATACACCTACATAAATCCTTAAATCATTTGATCTATTTCAAAATTATTTTGGCCCATTTGACGGCCATCCATGTCCGCCTTAAGGTCCAAACGCATCGTTGATTTTATTTAACGTATACTCTTTTTAAAGTCGAGTGCAAATCCAAATTCCTTTTTAATAAAATTATGAGTATGACTATCCTAACAAATGGCTTTAAATTACATCAGACGAAATAAACAAAGAGTCTACCTTAAATATACCACCTATAGCATTTAATTAATATTCAATTCCACGTGTATAGTTTCATAAAGCAAGGGTTTAACTGACCAAAGGACCGTCTCGGTCGGAAGGCGGGCCGCAACTAAACCTCACGTAATCCAAGCACCGTATTAAATAGCTCCTAGGTGCTAACCTGCAACTACCTTCTGTAACACAGGGTTGTCAAAAATATCCCACACTAAAATAGATATTGAAAATTAGAATACATGTGAACGTAAACGTAACGTTAGCGGTTTAAGGTTATCACCACTTCTAATATTTTTAAAACCAAAGACGAAGCTAGTAAAACAGGCGATATGTTTTGTGAATTATGTTAGGTTGGTAGTATAAAATAGATTTACTTGGTCAATTCTTTTTAAGGATTTTGTTACCAATCCCGTAAATAGTTTTATGTTATCCCTAGCGCCCCTTAAAATAAGCTATCACATAAAATCCTCGTTTAACAAAGCGTTCGCCGAACTTCTGTCGAAAACTATCGAAAGTTTGTTTCGGCGATTACCTAAACTGAAAATCCTATTCGAAAGTACGTAACCCAAAGACTAACACAGCTTAACGCACCTCCACCCTGTTATTAAAAGATTATTGCGGCGGTAAATTTATAATTTCAATGTTCCCACTATGTTTTGGTGAACCGAATTCCCGAATAGTAAGTATTATGTAAATTCAATAACTGCGCGCTGGCTCAAAGACAGCTATTGTTTTCAACTGATACTCTAAATCAGCCAGTTCACCGTAATAGTATTGAATCGTGAATATTATGGTGGGATACGTGTTTACCTGCGTCCATGTTTCAAATATAATACCAATTTTGAATGATCGTACAAACATTAATTTCAATAGAATGTTAATTTTTAATCAATAAAAGAGCAGACGAAAATATCTTCTCATAAAATAAAAGAGACAGATTTCCATTAAAGCACCCTAAGTGCTATAAAGCGGCGATAAAAAAGCGCATTGAAGCAGCAAAAACTATTTAATATCGTAGCAAAGCAACAAAGCAGTACAAAGCGCTTGACGTCCGCCGCGCCGTCGGCGTCGGCCGTTCCTTCCTTGAGGATTAATTATTATTTTAACATTTCAGTAGGTTTTTTGCCGCGTCCGCGAGCAAGTCAAAAGCATTGCTTTCTCGCTTGAAAAGTTGCTAAATAATTAAGACGCCTTCTTAGCGACAGCGTTTCGACGGCCAAGGTACTAAGTAGCTGATATTTCAGAGAAACCGCTCCTTGGAAAAGATTTTTCCATTAAGTTTTTTGCATGAATGATTTGGTATGGTCGTTCAGTTAGATTATATTTACAATATTAATTTTCAGTATTATTTTTTTATTTTTAAGCCTACTAGAAATTTCTTTTGAGACTGATAGTCATTTTGAGGCTCAAAGGGTGCTATGCGCGAAAACGAAACATATTCTTGTCGGTCTTCTTTTTACGTGTCTTTGAAAGATCCAGTAGGTACCTATTAAAACTTTATTTTTTTCCTTGTCTTAGGCAAAACATTGCCAGTCCATTGTGTGGTGGAAGCAGTGTCCTCGCTTGAAGAAGGCACATGGAGACGACGTGCTGTGGTGGAGACCGACAGCTACGTCATCATCCCCGCAGCCACCGCCTTCCATGAGCTGGTGCCAGCCGCTATGATGAGGCTCGGATATCCTCATGAATTGGCATCCTCTGCTAAAGGTAATTTGATATTTTATTAATTGCCTAGCATATAAACAAATATTTTTTTTTCTTTGAGCTTATAATTTTAATTATGTTTTTTTTATTGGTTAAGTGTTCTGTTTTAAGATAGGAATTGACATATTTTTCGTTTTTCATAGGCTCGGTAGTAATTAACAACTGGAAGCCGCTGCCATTTGAACGGATCTCCGACGGGCCACTGGCTACAGTTGGCGAGGTGTTAGGAGAGCTGACGACTGTCGCCACTCTTCGTATCCAGCTTCTTCGGCCACGTCCCACTCCGCTGCAGGACATTAAAGATAAGCTGCTGAGACTCTTGCTCGTACAGAGTAGACCACTACTGATGTCCACTGGGTGCCCTTTAGATGAGGTAAGTTGCTCTTTGCAGATTTTCTATTCTCAGTCTAACCACTACCAGCTAATTCTGGTCATATTTCAAACCAGTACCATATACTTATACCAATTTCCATCTATCAGATTTGCAGTTGTTTGTCTATATTTAAAAATCGGACACAAATCTTTCCATTGTTTTGTCGCGGTACAAGATTAAAACAAAAACACATTCGTCATAATCTATCCACCGCGAACATCGGCTTCTAAAAACATCTGTCAAATCAAATAACATCAGCCGATTGGGGCGTTAAAATCATCCTGATGGCGACAATAAGTGTACGGTACACTGAGTTAAACCAACATTCACAATGATGCCGTTATGTCCTCGGTTACCCGACCGAGGCACACAATGCCCCCAACTAAACCTTTACCCCCTTTTACCCCTTATTAACGTGGAAACTCGTTGTTTTCTATATTTTAAGCTCGCTTTGTAAGGTATGCTTTCAATCGAAAACATTTATCCTAGTAGGTATTTGTGTATTGTTTGTTGTAACGATTTAATTAAAGATTGAGTGTTTAAGATCCGTGATTTTGTTTTCGGAATACTGTTGTGTGGCTTTTAAAGGAGTAGACATTATTTGGTATCATCTTGAGGCAATATTGCTGAATTGTCTAAGAATTGTTTTGTTCTAAGCGTAGCAAAATTGATTATGAATAAAAGGTCTTAATAATTTTCGTGTCTATAAATGTATAGAATAAACACTGTCCAATAATGGCCAAATGCTTCGAATACAAATGTTTTTAAAACGTTATTAGTGGAAATAATACTAAAAAAGTATTTTATCTGTAGTCGACTGCCAAATAGGTTTTACTTGCCAAATATTCCTTAACATTGGCACGCGCGATTATTATCGACAAAATAAACAAGAGTGAACTCGTCAGGATGAAAGACGGAGACAGATTATCAAACTTCACTAAGTACGAGAGCGTTCTACAATTTGGTCTTTATAATTGCGAGGTGACTGCTAAGACCCTGCTAATAGGGATCATCGTTCAGGGGAAGAATTAAGGAAGCATTTGTTTTCATGTTCGCGGCTCTTCGTCTTAACAATGAACACGGTTAATAGAAATTTTCAAGTCATGTTTTGAATATTTTGAAGTGTATATTTAGCTTTCAGGTTTTCGTTCTTTTGCTTCTGTTATCTACCTTTTGGTTTTATATTTCTCAGTCTTTGTAGCTCTTCCTTTGTTTTAGTAGATACTCGTAAAATCACACCTAGTATATATAATAAAATATACTCAATGTTATTTAAGCACAACTTGTAACAAAATTCTCTACAATGTCGTTAGCTATAAAGAGATTTAAAGCGCTTGCTTGCAATGGAGACCAATTTGTCGACACGATGAGCACCTGTCTCATACGTGAGATCTCCATACATAATAAATTTAATTGAATCTGCGTCTCATCCGCGCCTCCCAACGCCTTATTATATTTTCTAAATATCCACCTTGTTGCGAACGGGTTAGGGCGGCGGGCGGGGGTTGCCCTCGTCTTGCTAACTTGAGCCACACCGAAAGAGGGTTAAAAGGAGTTTTAGATGTACGAACGCTTTTGATCTTATTAATACCATAAAATAATGCTTTATAATCTTATTAAACGCGAGGTTAGCGCTCCATGCGCGCCCTCCGTCGAACAAAACCTGCTCATGGATCTATATTTCAATTTGGCGTTTACAGTGACACACTGTAGTGGCCTAGTTATGAAATGTATAGTTAGTTCAACGTTTCATAATGTTTTAAAGGTGATTTATCACAAACGAAAGTTAAAGGAACAGTTAGTTGGGAACAAATTGGAGTTATAAAGTCATGTCAAAGTTGGCGCAAATGAACCAAAGGAACTCCCGACCGTCCAAGATAATCAAACACCTTCACCAAAGTTGTAGCTAAACGCCAGATGAACTCAGCTCTATGATATTATGGTAATTTATCTCACGCCAATTTGCGCCACTTCGATTTTAACTCCGAGCAAACTTTTAGACGCGCGAGGAATATTTTATCGAAGGGGTTTCCCAAATTCCACCTCGATGTAGGATCAATTTTAAACCATAAATCTTCTTTAAGACTACTTTCTTACTTAATTTAGAAATCTCTTTGAAATTTCAAGGTTCTTTATAACGGGTTACATTTTAATCACTCCTTCAGGCATGCGTAAGTAGCGTATGTACACACTACGAAAATAATATAAGATAACACTAAGCCTATTGTGTTCAAAGTTGTCCTTTTAACTACAAGTATATCAAGAAATGTTCGCAATCACACACCGAATTACGTACTTAGGCGGATTACACGTGACGCGAGTTATCACGCGCAGGCGCCAGCTCTCGTAAATCTTCCATGAAGCTGAAACAGACAATATCTGAAAGCAAATATGGCCTCACTATTTAAAAATATAAAACAAAGAAGCGGATTAACGTATCACTCGAGCACTGCGCTAATACCTCTGACATGATTTATAGATACACTGCTACAATCTCGATGTGTAATACTTACAGTTAATTTAACGTCTGATTTAGCAACACCCGCAGAGCAAACGGCCTAGCCTGACAACTCGGTTGACGTCGTAATCACTGGCATTGTTCTATGTAATCTAGCGATACGAGCAGATCTCACTTGCATAACTGTCAGCCTGGGTAAACTCCGCGGCGGAGCTATAATCTGACAGGTTCTTTATGATTGACTACTTGCTGTGCGATTAATACCTCTCCAAACATGCACTAATGTTATCGTGCTGAATAAATAATTGTGAAATTTAAACATCGCATTAGAATCATTCCAAGTCACACGGTTTATTTGATGCTCAAACAGCGGCATGGGATCGACTCGATGCCTTCGGTAACCGTTTAAAATGCTTTGTTTAGGCAAGTTGATGCGGTAACGTTGCTGTGGATGCACTTAGATCGCGGCTAGTGCCGGCGCCTTGTTGAGGGCGTAGTGGGTTGATGCTAATTGTCGAGACGCCCTTCCCGCTCATTGTTTTAGAGCAGACCATGATTGAAGTTTCGTCGGCGCGCGAGAGGCTCACTAACCACCGTGTAAACACCTCCGCACTCTGAACCGCGCCGACCGCTCGCGCATGACACATGCATTAACAGCCGACCTAATATTTTCATAATCTAATGGCGATGTTCTGTGAAACAATGCTTTGTGTTTATTCTAACAATTATCTCTGTAGCTGTTGCTGGTTAGACTGACCTCTTTAAAATCGTCTAAAATTGTTTGCTGTAACTTGTTGTGTTACTTACCTACTGTTCTAGCGTTTGTGGATGACATTTTAACATGTATTTTCTTTGTCGTAGGTTACACTTGCCCAGATTTGTCGTGGACAGGACCGCACGCCCGGGCCACACAACTTTCATGAGCCTTCTGAAGAAATGCGACGAAAATTTGAATCATGGTGGAGCGCCCAAGTATCTCCACGCCCACCGCCTTTCAGTCCTCGACGATACCCGTCGCCGGGCCCCAAGAATCGTTCACCCACACTGAACACTATACCAGATCATTTACATCCAGCATTGCAGACAGTTCAGAGTCAATATCCCACTCAGAAAACTAGAATGCGCACAAGTTTTGATCCCGAGTTAGAGCTGCCAAAACTGCAGCGCTGGTTTTCTGAGAATCAACATCCAAGCAGACAACAAATACAACAGTATGTCCGCGAACTAAACAACTTAGAGTCGAGACGCGGCCGTAAGCCCCTCGATGTCAATAACGTTGTTTACTGGTTCAAGAACGCGCGTGCTGCGCAGAAACGAGCTGAGCTTCGCAATATCGGTGGCTTAAGCTGCCATCTGAGTGTCAATGGCTTTAATAGCCGAAGCCATAGTCCAACAAATGGATCATTGATGGCTGGCAGTGACACTTATGGTTCTCAAGACCACAACTCAATGAAAAGCCCGATCTTGTCAGGTAGTCCGGGCAGATACCCTATGTCAGTAATGTCTGAAGATAACTTGTCTAATGGTGGTTCAGATTTGGAAGATGAAGGCGGAGATTTAAATCCAGATGATAGGGCTGAAAGCCCGGATGCACCTCTGTCTTTGATAACTACCAAGAAAAATAACGACAATGATAATGACGACCGACCCCAAGAATCACCGAAACCACCAGACATAATTAAGGTGAGTTTATCTACCCTTTCACTATTGCTAATAGCAATGGATGTGACTATGAATATATTTACATTTAAACAATAAAATATTTCTAACAGAACTCGTTTTATTGTCACAGGTACATGACATCAAACAAGAGCCCAGGGATTTGAGCAAACCTGACAATGCTCACTCACCGCAGCGCTCCCCGGCTAAGAACAGTGACAGCTCGCACAACAACAACAGCAATAACAACAATAACAACGAAGACGAGAACGGTATTGGTGATGAACATGATGGATCTGATGAAGACGTAATCCAGGAGCGGCACTACAGACCCTCGTCCCCGCACCTCGATCGCCTGCCCTTCCCGATGGTACCTAACCACCCAATGTTCGGGCACGGCATTATGTACATGAGTCAGTATATGAGTGGATTCCCTGGCGTCGGCGCAGTCCCCGGGGAAGGAGCCAGTGGCCTCAACTTGGCCCTGGCTGGAGCTTCCGATGAGCGACGCAAACGCAACCGGACATTCATTGACCCGGTATCAGAAGTACCCGTACTTGAGCAATGGTTCTCGATGAACACTCACCCATCGCATAATTTGATTCTGAAATACACAGAGGAGTTGAACAGGATGCCTTACAGGCAGAAGTTTCCACGACTGGAGTCGAAGAACGTGCAGTTTTGGTTCAAGAACCGACGAGCTAAGTGCAAGAGACTGAAGATGTCTTTGTACGAGCCGTCCTCGCCCGGCCACTACTCCCACCCCGGGCACCCGCACGCTATCGCTGAAAGGAAACTGGTTTGAGCCAACTATCAAGGAAAGTGAAGTGACAGATGTTAGTGTTTGTGTCGTAGCAGCATATTAACACGAAAGACTGATATCGAATCGTTTAATGGTGTACAGTGCCATGTTAGTATTATAATGACGTCGAACGCGTCATCCTAACTTTAAACAGTTCGTATTATTCAGAGGACTTTATTAGTAACTGTTTAGATTATTAATGATCATAGTTTTGCTTAAGGTAGACATATTTCAATGCGATATCATTATAAGTTTAAAGTAGTAGAATCAACTATCAAGTTATCTGACAGAGCGATCACATCGTATTGTTTATTGTGTACATAGTTGTAGTTACAAAATTACTATCAAAGGACATGTCACAGTTGTGAAGGAATCTCAATATTTCTAGTAGATAGTGTGTATGTACATAAGAAACTCAAAACTCGGTTTTATTTATTAAATTTTACAGTAGTTGTATAAAATCAGTTGTTAGAATGTAATTAATGGATACTCTCATTAAAAGTTCCACTTAAATTATAGCGAGGTCAACGTATAGAATGGTATTCAATGTTATTCTAATTATGTACATTATTTGTATAATTAGTATTGAGTCATAGTAATAACGATATAATATTGCACATAGAATGAGGATCGATATTCTGATATTGTATCGATGTTTGGCGGCCGGTCGGCGACGCACATAATATGTACTCTTTTGTTATAGATGTTAAAGCTTCCTCATCCCAAAGATCGGTTCGTGTTTTGTGGTGGTATACAATACAATTAACTGCTAATATATCAGTCTCCCGTTTTGCTGGACAGTCGCGCTTCTCGCTGGTAGAGTGGTGCGTGCAATATCAAAGCAACTGATTGAACAGCGCGGTATAATGGAAGCGGTGCTGATTTTGGGTCTATTGGTGTATTTGTATAGTTTATGTACGGGGTTTTATAATTGTTTCCATATTTCCACGTTGTCCAGTAAATCGGTTTCCACCAAACAGTTTGTGTTACAGTATTTACGCATTTATCGATTGAGGCTGTATCGTCGCACTTGTTTTATAGTTTTAAATACATTATAGATGTAATACGACAGTTTGTTTTGTTGTTCCAATGTTATGCTTGTTTTCGTGAAGCTGTGATGAAATTTCCAAATATTGTAAATATTTTATTAATGTTAAAACTAAGTTTTACTAAACTACCTACGTCACTAGGCTCACACGAACAATATAAGCATTACTGCTTAGGTAACGAAAATATTGGCTAAATGTTTATTCGATTCAATTATATAAACAAAATTTAATTGAATATACCTAATATGAAATGATGATGTTTTTTTATTTATCTCCTTACGCCTTCACAAATATAACCTTCATAAAAGTACTTAAGTGGTGAAACTTGATACTTTTATTCCACAAAATACCTAGCTTACTAGAAATGTTAATTTGAATCGATTACGTCTTTCGTGCTAATGTAAAACTGCATGTACCTACTTACAATACTAGTTTATTTGTTAACATTCAATAGTCGCGTGCATTATTAAAAACTATTAAGTCAAGCTGTACACATTCATAATCATAATTACTTTTAACCTTACCAACAAAATTAGCCGCAGACCACATACAAATATACTCGCATAACAACTTTTTTACTTAGTTAAACAAAGGTTTAATGCAATCATTTATAAAAACCTCATTTAGATAACATAAATAGGTACACTATGAACGATAGCAGGTCGTTTTGTATCAAACAAATATAATCGAGGGAAATAAAACAATGAGCCAGAACAGTTCAGTTTATTTAAAAGTCGTGATTTCCAATCAGACACGGGACGGTATCGGGCAGCCAATCGCATAGTTCGCTAAACCATTGTGTAACGAACATGTGTCAATAGCTATCTGGTATCGTCGGAAGCTAGTCTCGGCGGGACCCAAATCATCTGTCAAACTACCAAGTCTTGGTGTAATCGTGGCTATCTGAAATTCTGCAGACGTCTTTGTCAACACTTCGATTCGATCTTCATAGTGTAAGGCTAGCCGTTTTGGGGTTTTAGCACGACATTAGGTACACACTATGGGTACAATTTAGATTCAACTGCAAGTTGTCTCAAACTTTTGACTTTGGGAGGAGCAAGTTTCTTAGTTTTGTCGATGGTACTTGGGCTGTTATTAAAGCTTCGTGTTGAGGACTAAGATTTTGAAAGTTTATTGTTTTTGCGGTTTTATTGTCAACTGATATCAAAAACTGTGATGTGCAAAATTAAAATTACAAAAGTTGTGCTACTCCTGTTATCTATTCTATTATTGAAAGGTGTAATCTGTGTGTTTTACTCATCAACACAGAGACGAAACGGCTAAATCTAGAATTATGAATTTGGACAATAGGTACCTGTTTTCAACTAGACGAGTAATATAAAAAGAGATTATTGGAAATTCCATCCCTAAAAGGAAAGGACAGTTGTATGTAAAGTAAGAAGCATGAAATTTAATATATTAACAATTTAAGCTTCTGCCCTGCTTATAGCCTCTAAAGACAAACATTTTTGTGAGTGGATAAATAGATAAGTAGATGGATGTTTGGAACTCTTTTCCTAAAAAACGACATAACTTATTCAGATGAAATTCAGCACACAGATACCTACCTAGTTAAAATCTTGATTTATGCATTTGATACTTTTACCCCGACTAGCTCACGGTAGGGAATAATTTCGTGGGTAAAACCGTGAGGCGTAGTTAGTGAAACATCAAAGAAAGAAGGTAATTCTTCTGTTACGATAGCTTTTATTTTATTTTCGAAAAAACGTTACATTCGTTAATTGATTTTTACTATTAGCATTTACTTACTCGTTTTTTACTCAATTCTGGAAATAACTGAGCACATAAGTTAGACGGTCTGGCAATAAGTAGATACTACTGGGTGTGTAAGTATTTGATGGAGAAAATCAAGAAAATATAAGTACCTGTACAGTATACACATAGCGAAATTGTAAAACTTATTTAGCGAGAAGTTTTTGTAGAAACTCGAAAATATATACATTATTAGAGAACTGTTATAATTTTATGTGTTAAATGTTGTTAAATGATTAAAAGTTGAATTGATGGTGAGTTTCTGTTAAATTATTATTTTACAATTTCGTTATGTATATACATATTTATGCTCGTGACTGTACGTACCAAGAGTTCCGTATAAAAACATATTTTACTACGATTTAATGTGTAATCTGTAATATATACCTACTCATATTATAAATAAAAAAATCTGATTGGTTTGTTTCTTTGCATTGAATAGGCTCCGAATCTACTGAACTGATTTGAAAAATTATTTCACTGATGCGCTGCACTATCCCCGGGTCTTGAACTTGACGTATTTTCAAGCTATTGCTTATTCTTTCTGGTTATACGTTAATACGTATAATACATACGTCTTATTCTTTACAATTACAGATTTTCAGTAACAAAGATTGGAAATAAATAATGGTCGTACTATGACTTTAAAATTAAAAAGCCTTCCTAAATACAAGTATAAAACGTAAACAAGTGTTTATTTGCTATGTAAATGCAAGTAGGCGCTTCAAAAATAAAATAATTCTTCGAGAACTATTTAACAAGTGCAATTCCTATGAAGTGCGTTCATTTATTGGCATAAATAAAATACTTGAGAAAATAAAGCATACTTCTCGCCGTGATATGAACGTCTTGAGTGCAGGAGTGGGCTACAACGTTCGAACATAGGGTGAAACGGATTATACCAATTAGAGAGATTTATAGGTCGTTCGCGGAATCATTCTTTGATCGTGCACACTCGTCCAACATTCTTATCCATTCTAAGTGTATTCGCTTTTGAGTGCCATCTTAATTATTAAGAACTCATTAAGAATATTTTCGAGTTTGCAAAGTAGTCGTTAATGATCAGTATTTATTTGAGCACTTATTTAGTTACTTTTTTAATGACGAGTTATGTATAAAATGTTGTCGTTCGGAGAATTTGCCATGATAATTGTAACAGGCGTTTGTTATTTCTTTGTGTGATCGATTTATTGAATACGTTTCGTATAAAACGTAGGCAGAAATGTCATTACTTTACCAAACAATTGACCTTAATTAACCAAAATAGCAATAAATAAAACTCATTCAATTATCTTCGTCGCTCAGTATTTCTGATATCATATGATTTCATTTCAATATGTGCTGACGGCTGATACAAAGTGTTTAAAATTAATCCAAGTCAGTCAGGCTTTATGTTAAAATATCAACGATAATATTTTCAATGGAAGTCAACTGGTAGGTGAATTCGTGGACCAGATTATCACTTTTTTTATTCGAAATTACCTATATGATTACAATCTTCTTTTATTGTGAGGTGGTGTAGCTGATTTTGTTGTAATGAAACAATAATAATTTGTAGTATAAAAAATCTTATGTAGGTAGGTAGCTAGCAGTTTTTTAAACATTCAGTAGTATGAAATTAGATGAAGGTTTAAGAAGGAGATGTTTAGAGTACCTACTGATAAACTTAAAATAAAAAATAATTAAGTATCTATAATAAAATATTTTTTGCTACCACATCCATTTGAAGTAAGTTAATAATAAACATGGTGCAGTGAAACAAAAGTGCTGCCTGAGTTTTTTTAGAGCTTTCTGGCAATGTGATTCTCAAATAGGTACTAGTATTCTTGTTAACCCCTCCTACTAAGTCATGTTTGTGGTACGAGTGGGTTCACGTCGGTATTCCAATGGGTGGGATTAGAACCGGTAACCGCATGATCACACGTCCGACGTCCTAACTATTAGCCGCTTATCTCCTTTTGTAGACTAGTACCTATCTACTTATTGCAAAAAAAAAAAGTTGGCGTAATTTCGGGACATTTTTAATCTATGTAAAATATCTAAAATTGGACCTGTTGGTCTAGAGGTTAGTGACCCTGACTGCTAAGCCGGAGGTCTTCGGAGGGTTCCATTCCCATCCAGGACAAATCTTTGTGTGATGAACACGATCATTTGTTCTGTGTCTGAGTGTTATTTATCTGTAATATGTTTGTATTTAGAAATACATGTATGTTTATCAGTTGTCTGGTTGCCATAGTATAGGCTCTGCCTAGTTTGGTATAGACGGCCGCGTGTGTGATGTGCCAAAATATAATTATTATTTTATTATTACATCATCATCATATAGACATCATTAACAAACGGTGAAGGAAAACATCGTGAAGAAATTCTGAATTCCAAAATATTGAAATCGCCAACTCGCAATGAGCCAGCGTGGTGATCAATGCTCATCCCATCACTATAGGGGAAGAGGCCTGTTCCCAGCAGTGGGACGTTTATAGGTCGGTATTATATGAAACTCTAACCTACTTTACGTAGCTCCCGTCTTATTTTCTACCACAGTTAAAAAAATCGTTTTGTTGTCATGTTAATAACAGTGGGGTATTAAGTTCTAATCTAAACAAACTGCCTCGCGGCGGCGAGCGGAGCCGCGCATTTATGTTAGTTAACCATGGATTATGATGCTTGTTTTAATAACGCTATTTATTACACAGAGGTTGTTAGTACTTGTCTACTTGGTACGATGTAGCTTGAAGATATAACGTGAAATGTGAGGTGATGACATCTTGAAAGATTTTAAAGTGAATATTTTGCGAGTTTTAGGTATTTGTTGGGGATGTCGGTGGGTAAATGAATGTGGGAAATATTGTCTTTGTATGGTATTAATATTCCAAATTGTGGAACCATGTTTGACAATTAGGAAAGAAAATATATGTGCTAAGCTTAGGTATACTGCAAAAGACCTTAAAATAAAACTTTTTTTTTCAATCTAGAAAGTCATTCTAGAAAAAATCCAATTAAAATATCATGTTATATGGTATGTTGTTTTACCCATCGAACTTCAGCTCCAAGAAAAAATGTAACTATAATTTATTATTTGAATTTTTCCTGTCCACGTAATACAAAGTTCTTAAGGCGAGTGCATACCGTCCGACATCTCGGTACAAGACAATAAAACTCGTAAGCCCGTCATACCAGAAAGATTTACTAGAGCAAGTTAATGCTGTGTAATATGCCTGTCTGAACTCCGCTTTACAGCTGGGATTAATAACAAATAGGAGGTGGAAATATTTTGTACTGGTTGAGGGTGAACAATTATGTAATGGTTGTGTGGGTTGTTGATTGAATTACGGATCGATTATATGGAAACTTCAAATGATTATTTGTTGCAAGATATGTAGTTTCTAATAATCTTTATTACTTAAAAAAAATAATTTGGTTTTTATCAGTAAAGTTCTTCCGCTGCATCCGCAGCTACTGTAGAAAGAAGAAGTAAGGAAGGACAAGGAGTATTTTGGCAGAAGAATTATTATTATAAGAACAACCACCCAGGTGTTTATTATTAAAGCCCAGTTTTTTTATCCCTAGTTAACTCGACCAATGGTTAAATATTATAAGTACTTAATGGTTTCAAACTTCGGTAGAACATGTTTATTCATAAATTTTTATTCTAACAAATGATTAAATAATTAACTCTCCGACTTATTTAACGCTTTGATAGACAATAATAGACGATAACGTTTTACCGAAATTAGAAACCATTAGTTAGCATATTTAACCATTGGTTGAGTTAACGACGGATCAAAAAACTGGGCCTAAGGAGTCTAATATAAACATACACATAAACTGACTGAATCTAAAATTTCGTGTTTATGAACAATAGCTTATTACCGAAAACACGATCAAAAATTCAACTCCAAAAACAAAATCCAGTCAAAACAAATTCTGATCCAAATTTCCTGGACATATTGTAAACAAACATCCAATCTCGGTAAAGTTGAACAGGCTGTCTGGCCAGCGACCCCCTGGCTTAGTTATGATATAACAAGGAGCACGGCTAAGCCGAGGCTTAGTACATCTTATTAATTGACACGACATTTTTTGCGAAGTCTCAAGATATTGTGGAGAATGGATTGAGGTAAGACTTGGGGATAATTTTTACTTAGGAGTAAATACACGGTTATTTAGGTACAGATCTTATTATGATAAATGCTGATGTTATCGGGTTCAATTCCAGCCTGAGGTATATAAGTGAATTTGTAAAATAATAAATCAAATTAATTCTCACATGCGAGATAAAATCTCAAATTTAAAGTATTGTATGTGTATGGTCTCTTGCTAGACCGTACAATATTTTAGATGATAGTGGAAAGGAATAAAAGAAAGTTAAGTACTGAACACTACTGTATTGACCAAAATGTACTAAAGGTAAGATGAACTTAATGGACTGTGCGGAAATGGTGTGAGTGACGTAGCCCTTGTCGGCTGTAATGAGAACGTTTAGCTAACTTGGTAGCTCAACGCGAACTGAACTTATTTATAATGAATTGCAATGTGAGTGGCGTAAAATGCTGATGTGCGGAATGTGCGGTTGCACCGTACATGCTCCCGAGCGGGAAGATGAGTATGAGATGAACATGAAAACATGAGTACCAAAGTGATGCCAATTGGTCCTTATAATATTGATTTTTAACAAGGTGATTCCAATTGGTCCTTATTCTATGCTTATAGTCTCTACTTGAACTCCGTTTTACGCGACATAGGCACTGTACCCTTGTCTAACTTATGCACTTTTGATATTTCACTGTAATCTGATACACACGGAATGTCATGCTGATTACGCGCACTAACACTATATTCCACTGTGGACGATGACGGAGAGGCCCCAGCCTCTGCCCGTGCCGAGGTCGCGTGTTGTGTTGCCTGTAGGCTCGCCATTGCGACCCTTGCCACCTCGAGAGAAGCGGATCTCCTGTGGCGAAGCCGTCGTAACATGAAGCCTGCTCCAACCACCAACACAACTCCGATCATTACA